>CM034153.1:213842144-215099644 GCA_019776745.2 Taxus chinensis | reverse complement strand
TTAGCCCCTTGGGTATGACTAAGGCTAAGACTAAAATTTGGCTCTTAGGCCTTTGGCGTAGGAAAGGGGACATTACAGTCCTCTCTTCCCAAATTTTGCTTGTCCTCAAGCAAATGCAAACTAGGAAGCTGCAAAATCTGTTCGCCCTCCCAAGTGACATCCTTAAGTGACAATCCCTTCCACCGCACCAAATACTCTGTGATCACTTTGTTCCTCAGCCTCCTCTGTCTCACCTCAAAAATGTATTCTGGCTCTAACACCAACTTCCCCTCCTCATCCAGTGGCGGCAACTCCTTAGATGGTATAATATGTTGCCCAAGTGCCTTCTTAAGGCATGAAACATGGAAGACGTTATGTATCTTACTATGCTCTGGTAGCTCTAGCTCGTATGCAACTGCCCCAATTCGTCGAACTACCCGGTACGGACCATAAAACCGTGGTTTCAATTTCTCTGCACCCTTCTGCTTCAGTGAGGACTGCCTATAGGGCTGCAAACGTAGGAATACCAGATCCCCAACCTCAAAAGATCTCTCTATTCTGTGTCGATCTACATATACCTTCTGCTGATTTTGTGCCTTTTGAAGGTTCTCCTCGAGAGCCTTCAAAATATCCTGGTTCTCCTGTAACCATTCTCGAGCTTTGGGAGCTCGGCTATCCGGTAATACCAAATCCACAAATGTCATAGCTTCGTACCCATACAAGGCTCAGAAAGGAGTCATGCCTATGCTCATTTGATAGGTGGTATTGTAGCAATACTCACCCATGTGTAACCATTTAATCCATGCCCGATGATGACCTGACACATAACTCTGCAGATAGCCCTCTATCCACTTATTGACTATCTCTGTCTGCCCATCCGTCTATGGGTGATAGCTAGTGCTAGGAGTCAACTCCGTCCCTGCTAGCCTGAAGATCTCCTGCCAAAAGGTGCTCATGAAGATCTTATCCCAGTCGTTGACAATATTTTTAGGCAACCCATGTAGCCTAAAGATACTTGTATAGAAAATCTGGGCCACATCTGCCACCTCATGCCCCTTGGGTAGGGAAAAGAAATGAGCATACTTAGTTAACTGATCAACTAAAACATAAATGCAGCTATGCCCATGCACCAAGGGAAGCCCTGTGATAAAGTCCATAGATATGCTTTCCCATTTTTGTTCAGGAATGGGAAGAGGTTGAAGTAATCTTGTTGGAAAAGAACGGTCGGATTTGGTTTGCTGGCAAACCATACACTCTGACATGATTAAGGACATCGTCCTTCACCCCTTTCCATGCAAATCTCTCCCTGATAAACCTGTCTCTTTTGAAATACCCAAGATGCCCAACTAATGGTGTATCATGTGCTGCTCGAAGGATCTTCTCCCTCATCTTGGACCCTGGTACAAGGAAAATCCTATCCTTGTAGAAAATGAGATCATCCACTACTCTGTATCGGTCTTGTATAATACCATCCATGATCTCACATGCAAATTGGTTTTGGAATACTCAACAAGTATATGAGCCTTCTAATCCGCTGAAATCTCAGACATGCCTCCTAGATAAAGCATCAGCAACAATATTATTCTTACCTCTAGTGTACTCTATGTCGAAGTCATAGGTTTGTACCTTGTTCACCCATCTCTGTTGGCGATCGTTGAGCTCCTTCTGTCCCAGGAAGAACCTCAAACTGTTGTGATCCGTACGAACCATGAATTTGCTGCCCATAAGGTACTGTTTGAATTTGGGCAAAGCATGCATAATGGCCAACATCTTTTTGTCATAAATTGAATACCCTCTCTCCACCAGTTTCAATTTCCGACTCTCATAGGCAATGGGATGCCTACCCTGCATGACAACTGCCCCAACACCCTCTCCTGATGCATCACACTCTAGAATGAATGGGCGAGAGAAATCTGGTAATACGAGAACGAGACACAAACTCATCACCTCCTTGAGGTGATCAAAAACCTGTTGTGCTGTCTCTGACCAAGCAAAAGCCCCCTTCTTGGTCAAATCGGTCAATGGAGCAGTCAACCGAGATAAATTCTTCACGAACCTCTTGTAGTATGTGCATAACCCCACGAATCCTCTCAAATGTGTCAACGTCCTAGGTGGTGGCCAATCCAGAATTGCCCGTATCTTCTCTCTATCCACCTTCACTACACCCCCACCAATCACATATCCCAAATATAGAAGTTCAGTCATGCCAAACTCACATTTAAAAGCTTTCGCATATAGCGAATTAGCTTCTAATATCCCCAATATCTCACCAAGGTGCCTGATATGGTCCTCCCAAGTCCTGCTGTAGACCAAAATATCATCAAAGAAAACCAATACAAACTTCCGTAGGTGGCGGTTGAACACATGGTTCATGCAAGACTGGAATGTAGCTGGAGCATTAGACAATCCAAAGGGCATCACCAAGAACTCAAAGTGACCATAATGGCATTTGAAAGCTGTCTTATGCACATCCTGCTCCCTGACTTTGATCTGATGATATCCAGATCGCACCATGTAGCTCATCAAGCAACTCATCGATGCGTGGTACTGGATACTTGTTTTTTATCGTCTTCTTATTCAAGGCACGGTAGTTTATACACATCCGCATGGTCCCATCCTTCTTCACCAATACCACCGAAGAAGCAAAAGGATTGGAACTTGGTCTAATATGCCCCATATCAATGAGCTCATGGATAGTCTTCTCGATCTCATTCTTAAACCGTTTGGGGTGACAGTAAGGAGAAGTAACCACAGGTCTAGCGTCCTCGAGCTCAATCACATGCTCAAATCCCCTATCTGGAGGTATGTCATCAAAAATTGTACTATGCCTATCCAATAAGCCCTGTATGTCCACATGATACTCCTGTTGTCCATCCTCTGATTTCTTGGTCGAAACCAAACAATGTACAACCCAATCCATCCCATTGTGCCTCTGAAGATAAGCCCCTTAAAATCACATTCCTCCCTTTGGACTTAAACTTCAGCTCCATCGTCTGAAAGTTAGTCCAAAACTCGCCAAGGAAATGGAGCCACTGTACTCCAAGCACTATGTTGTTCTCTCCAATACCAACAATAAAGAAATCATCGGTAGCTGTATAGTTACCCATCGTGATGCTCAATTGGGGTACCCGCCGTATGCACCTCATAGATTCTCCATTGGCTACAACCACGTTGAAGCCCTCAAAATCCTCTGTCTGTAATCCTCGCCTCTCAACCAATGAGGCATCAATAAAGTTGTGGGTTGCCCCACTATCAATGAGTACCACTACTCGCTGTCCTTGTAAAACTCCCCTAACTTTTAATGTCTTGTACCTCAGGGTACTAGACAACGTGGCGATAGTCTCCTGGGGGAAAGTCTTGCTCTCCTGGTCAACACCTACACTATCCAATGCCTCATCGTCATCATCCTCTAATCCCTGTATGTCCAACTCCTTGTCACCATCACTCTCCTTAAAGACCTCTATGAATTAGGCCTTCCCTCTACCCCTGCAATCATGTCCTGGAACCCAAGGTGTGTGGCAATTGAAACATAGTTTCTTTTGCCTCAACTCATGTTTGTCCTCTCTAGATACGAATGGTTTTCTGGCTACATCTTGCCTAGGTAGAGGTGCCTTCGGCTGTGAACCATCGGATCTAGAAGGGAAAACCTTAGGCTGCACTCGAGGTGGAAACCTCGACTTAGGAATGGATAACTACAAATCATGAGCTCTAGTAATAGCCTCATGCAAAGAAGAAGGCTCAAATGCCTTCACAAACCCAGTGAGAGCATCTTTCAAACCGACTGTGAGCAGTGAAATCAACCTCATCTCCGTAACATTAGGTACCATGATTGATAATCTCTGAAAATCTGCGATATACTGATGTAGGGAACCGGTCTGTCTCAAATGAGTCAACTCTTTAAAATACCTGTCAGGGTCCCTCCTATCAAGTCTGCTCACTAACCTCTGTGTGAACTCTGCATAAGTAGTAATGTGTATGTGTCCCTGTGTAATCAATCCATGATGCCACCAATCATGAGCGTCTCCCTCAAGATGTAAGATTGCAAACTTTATTGCATCTTCCTCACGCATAGGATTCAAGTCGAAGTATGTCTTCAACTTCTAAACCCAAGATTGTGTAGTACACTTCTTAGAACCATTGAAGTGTGGAATAGAAATCTGTCCCAATCTACTTTGTACCTTTGGTACCTGTATCTGATGATCTCTCCTAGGCCTATTGCCAATCTTCATTTTGCAACATTCCTGGAATGGCATGTTGTCACGAAAGCCCTCACTCAAGATCTGGTACCTTTCCCAACAAGACTTCTCATCTAAAATATCCACTGGCTGCCGTACCTGTGAAACTTCTGGATCCTTCATGAAAGAAGGTTCGTGAAGCCCCAAAGGTCTGGTAGAAGAATGGGGAGACTGCTGCCCTAAATGTCCACCCTCACCTCTTTGACCATACTGTCCCATATTGCTATTTTCTCCTCTCTGCGTATGAGCATCAATCCTGCCCTATGCTAATCTCTTAGTGAGCTGACTCAAATAGAGATTGGTTGTCTCCTACTGCTTTACCATGTTGGTGAACAATTGTTTCATTAGATCCACACCCATATCGTCACTGTCATTGTCTCTGTCTCCCATCTTTCAACCCCAACAGGCTGGAGAAACAACTGCTCTGATACCACTGAAATATCCCTTGTGGGATACCACTTAAAAATGCACCAAAAAATATAAAATTGCAGCAAACACAAATTCTGATTTTTGCAGATTTTTTAACAGCTAGGGCAGCGAACTGAAGAAAATTAATATCTCTCAAAATACCCACTCAAATCACTCGAAATTTTTAGGAGAGCTTGCTAATATTATAAAGAACATAAGAAAACTATTTTTGGAATTTTTGGAATAATATAATGCAGCCAGAAAATTACAGAAAGCCCTAAACAGGGGTAAAACTTCAAAAATTCGTAACTTCTCCAATAAGCAATATAAAATTATGAAATTCTGGGAAATTACATATACTAATATGGAGAATGAAACCCCAACCTTCAGATCTGAAAATGGCAACCCGTAAACCCTCCAAATAAGGGCTACAATCTCTAAAACAAGTCGCTCCCTTTGGAAGATGGTCAAAACCCTTTGGAAATCCTCTAGAAATGAAAAGTGTCCAAACCTTGTTCTTATCGCTGCCGTAAATCTGATCTGAAAACCTTTGATTTCCTCCACAAAATGTCTCCAAAACCCTCAAAACCCTTCATCTGAAACCTCTGAAAATAATCCCTGTAAATCAGCCCTGAAAACAGCCCCAAAATGACAAGCTAGGGTAAATCTCTCATTACCGAAGAATGCCCTACTAGCTAGGGATGGATCTCTCACCACCGAAGCTAGGGTTTCTGTGGGATTTCACTCCACAAGCTATAAATTTGCAAGCAGCAGTTGCACATGAAGGAAAATAATTATGTATGCAAGAATGACTCTATCACTCCCCCAAACCTCCTTTTATAACTTTTCATTACCTTTTTCCAAGTTGGGAGCTCCATGTGGGACTAAAAGTGACTTAAGTGACCCCAACGAAGAAATAGAATAATAAAGTACTATAAGTCACCCCAAGGAAGAAATAGAATAATAAAGTACTATGAGTCCCCCCCCAATGAAAAAATATAACAATTATTACCAAGTCGCCCAATTTAATGTCAACGACAAAATATAACAAAAAGAACAATGTGGTAATAAGTCATCTATACCCAATAGCCTCTAGAGTCTTTAGCCCCTTGGGTATGACCAAGGCTAAGACTAAATTTTGGCGCTTAGGCCTTTGGCGTAGGAAATGGGACATTACATATTTGTGTAAAATGTCTAGGCTCTTTACAATAAAAACATTCCATTTTGATCTCTTTGATGTATCACTTCCTTTGGAAGAGTCATTTGATGAACTGGTGGTGTTTTTGCTTCCTCTTCCTTTGAGTCATGTACTGAATGCAGTCTTTGTAATGTTCGAGGTCGATGCTTGTGCTTGATCTGGTCCACTCCTTTTGCAAATGAAGTGTAGATAACTTCTCAAAATCAAACGTCCGAGT
The DNA here is from genome assembly GCA_019776745.2 of Taxus chinensis. Taxonomy (NCBI): domain Eukaryota; kingdom Viridiplantae; phylum Streptophyta; class Pinopsida; order Cupressales; family Taxaceae; genus Taxus; species Taxus chinensis. Next base: position 215,093,607 of record CM034153.1, on the reverse strand, counting down.
CTCAGCTATTAAATGCAGGGACTCAACAAATGAATCACTTGATGATGAAAAGCTTTGTAAAACCAATGCCACTATATCTTTCACAACATTGTCACACTGCTGCTGCAACAATCTAGACACTTTCAATATTGGATATGTATTGTTACTTCTTATATGTACTGTAACAATAATACTTCAGAGATTAACAGACAAGTTTGGAGATTTTTGGATGTCATAAAATACTTTCAAATGTAATATAGGCTAGTATGTGTAAAAAACTCTCCAAATATGAGGTCATAGAAGCGTGGTATGTGTTAGAAATAAAGAAGAAATTTAATGACAACTAATGACCCAATCAGGTTATGGGTCTCGAAATTACATGAAGTGATAACAATCAGGAGTGTTAAAAAGAACCCCAATAACCAAAAAAAGTAACAAAAACTAAAGATAGGAAACTAAAGATAGGAAACAAAAGAACTTAATAAGAATATATATATTTTGCCTCTCCTTACAACGGATAATAGTTCTTTTCTCATCTTTTTCACTCAACAAAAAAAAACAATTGTAGGATACCACTTGGATTTTGTACTGCCTGTATGGATACTTGATCCTACCTTAACTTGGCTGTTTTTGAAACATACTTTGAACAATGCACATTTCAGAGGGCGTGAAGAACAAGGTAAGAATCTTGATTTGTATAGAATGGGATTTTATTTCTTAAGGTATCAATTTTTGCAAGGGTATATTGTTTCGTGAACAAAAACATGAGTTTGACTCTTTTTTTTCATCTTTTTGAGGAATTCAAAGCTTAAACAACTTTTTAAGTTTCAACAGTGATGCTCTTCATAGCTCATCCCTTGTAACGAGATTAGAAAAGCCCTACTATATCCATCCACTAGTCAGTTATTGATATGCACTTCCAAAATTAACTGACAAAGTTGGTATCTAAGTTTCTTGAGCTTAAGGTAGCCGGTACGGGTATGGGGACCCAATAACGATTCTTTTTGGGGGCTTAGGTACGCTTGTACATAAGTATAAAAAATATCTAAAATATAACTAGATAAGCAAAATTAACCATATAATATGCATAGAACGAACGAAATAAGCTAAATAACTACACAACATACTGTTAATTCAATGCCAAATGTTATGATATTCACTAGTTGAATGTAGAGGAAGTACATTGTGTAAATGTTACAATGTATACACAAAAAATCAAGACAAATCAACATATTCATTATATTAGGAATTCAGCCCTAAGCAACTGAAAATATGAAGCAGAGAGAGCAAATGTGCAATGAGAGCTAAGTATGCAATGTGGGGTAAATGTGTTGTTTAAAGAGAGTTTGGGAGTCTATTTTAGGGTTTAATATTTTCTAAAAATATTTTTTAAAGTCCTTTTTGACATTATAAAATTGGGTTTTTTAAAAATGTGAAAAACAAAAGGTTTTTTGTGTTGGGTACGTTGTGGGTTCGGGTTGGGAACGTTGTGGGTTGGCACAAGGTATGGTAGGTCGTACTCGAGTACGCCTTGACGCACCCTGCAAGTATCCCTCATGAACTCGATGACATACCCGAATTGGTTATGTAACATAACCATACCTATAAGCTTGTACAATCGTACTTAGTAACATAGCTTGAGCTTAATGCAAAATAGAAAAAAAAATGAGCTTTATCCACAACACACTTTTTTGCTGATCCTGCTTTTGCCAAGCTTATGAATTTTTCTAATGAAGCAAAAGCACACTTCTTATGTTAATCCTGGTTCTGCCAAGCTTTCGAATTTTTCTAAGGAAAAGTCATTGCTTTGTAGTCTTTTTGTATTTTGACCTTTCAATATTTAAAAAACTATATTTTAATTTAACATTTATAAATTATACAATTAAAAATATTAAATACAAAATTAAATTTACATCTAAAACTATTCTATATTTCTATAATACTATATTATTGCAAATCAAATATTTAAAAGTTTTTTATATTTTAAATTTTAAAATATAAAAGAACTTTAAATATTTTGATTCGTAAAATATATTATTGCTGATAACTTGATATTTTCAAGTTTTTCATTTACATTTATAATGTGTTTAAATATTTGAATTAAATTTTGTAAACTTCTTTATATTTCAAATTTTTAAAATTTATTATGTTTATCATATATTTATATATTCATTAAATATTTAATGTAAATGCTTAAATTAAATATTTTAAATTTATTTATAATGTATCTGATTTTTGATTGAAAAGCATAACCATATATTAAAGATGACATAAGAAGTACAATGCTAATCATACAAAATTGGGTGGAAAAGATCACACCCCATAAGCAGGATCAAAGTAGCCATAAAGAGGCTACGAGTAGCAAAGTGTCATATCGACAGTAGCATTTTCAATCAAAAAAGTTTAAAACAAAGGTGCAGAGAACCAGAGAAAACTCCAAACATGGAGCTAGGCAGCAGCAGCAGCAAACATGGAAGATGGTGGCGGTGGCGGTGGGCTCTTTGGACGATCACCACTCCAACCACCAAGAGTAGTGTCGGGGGTGTCATCAGGCGGCTCCCAGCCGTTTGCCTGTTGCTGCTCCTCCTCGTTTCCCTGCCGGGAGGGCGAGATAGCCAAAGAGAGCCGTGGAAACTTTGATTGGTCGGGTGCCTGCCACCCGGAACCACCACTGCCAGAGCCCAGCCGACTAAACACCCCCCAAAGTATTTAATTTTGAATATATAATTTATTTTAATTTTAATGTAGGTTATAATTCAATGGGCCCCCCAAAGTCAAGTACTAAGGGATGGAAACTTGTGACTTGCAACGAGAACAATATCAAATATCGCTTGTGTGGTCATCCCTTTATTGGAAGTTTGACAAGAGTAATGGACCACTTAGCATTTCAAGGGGTCTGGGAGGGGGTGTTGCTCCATGTGGACCAGTGATGCAAGAGATTAGAGCCGGTTTAGAGAAAGAGCAATCTTCTTCTATTGTTGGAAAGATGCAATCAACACAAAAGAAACAAAGAGTCCAAGAGGACATGTCTAAGTTCACATCTTTTGTGTCTTCTTCTTTTAGTTTGCCCAAGGCCTTGACAGGTGGATCAATGGGGAGTGGAACATTGAAAAACTTGTGGAAACCCGCAGAAAAACAACATGTAGATGATGCATTAGCTGATCTCTTTTATTCAAGTGCCATTCCATTCAATGTAGCCAAGAATCAACATTTTTGAAAAGCAATTCAAAAAGTTGTAGAGTTTGGCATAGGCTACACACCTCCCCCTCCCTCTTTAGAGGCTTTCAGAACAACTCTTTTGCAGAGGTCAAAAGATAGGGTGATTGAGAAATTAGCTGAGGTCAAAGCCTCTTGGAGTGCAACAGGTTGCTCTATATTGAACGATGGATGATAAAATATATGTTAGAGACCATTGATTAATGTTTTGGTGGCTTGCCCTCAAAGAGTTGTGTTCTTGAAGGTGATTGACACCATGAACCATAAGAAACCTTCAGAGCATATTTTTCAAATATTAGAGGAAGCCATTCTTGAAGTAGGTGTGGAGAATGTGGTTCAAGTGGTCAGTGACAGTATTGCAAATTGTGTGGGAGCCGAGCAGCTACTTGTAGAGAAATACTCACACATATATTGGAGCCTGTGTGCAATGCGTTGCTTGGATTTGTTGCTTCATGACTTGGCAAAATTCCCATGGGTACATTAAGCAATTCATAGAGGGAGGGCAATTGCAAATTTTATAAGAAATCACCGTCTCACATTGAACCTTTACAAGCAACATGCATTGAGGGAGTTGTTGAGGTTGTGTGAAACAAGGTTTGCCTCATTTATATTACTTTGAAAAGAGTGGTTGAAGAGAAGCAACTCTAAGATGTGTTATTTGTTCTATGAGTGGGAAAATTTTGTGCTTTATAAAGGTCTTAAGGGGAAGAACATAAAACAAATTATTTTAAACAACAATTTTTGGAAAAGTGCAAAAAAGGTTCTAAATGTGTGTGAAACAAGTGTTGATGTGCTTTGCATGGTTGATACCAACACCCTTTGTTTCAACATGCTTTATGAGAGCATGGACCGTTGCAAGGAAGTTGTTGAAAAAACACTCGATAATGTGGAAGCATATTACATGGAGATATGGGATACAATTGATTCCATATGGAAAATGTTGCACATCCCATTACATGCAACAACATGTTATTTGGAGCTTAAGCTGTTTCAAATCGATAGACAAAGTGACTTAGAAGTTATAGTTGGGTTTTACGAAGTCATTGAGAGGTTCGAACCATATCTAGCAACCTTAAGTCTAATTAGAGACCGGTGTTGGAAATACAAGGTAGGAGAAGGAATGTTTGGAATGCCAACGACCAAATATGACATCTCACGAGTTGACATGCTTGGATATAGATGGTGGAGGTCCCATGGAACACAGACACCTGAATTGCAACACTTCACCATTCGAATATCGAGCCAGGGAGAAAGTTCATTAGCATGTGAGAGGAACTAGAGCTGCTTTGACCACATCCATTTCAAAAAAAAGAACAAGTTGCTAGTTGGAAAGTTGGGAGATCTTGTTTACATTCACAATAATTTACAATTGTGTACGAACAAAGCAACGGAAGACTCCACCTTTTATTTACAACTCCAACAAATTCCAAAAGACATAGCGGATGCAGATGAGTCTTACTTTTTCGATAATAAATTGTGTGGTGTATCTAGTGATGATGGTACTACATCAACTCAACCATGTGCTCTTAATGACTTAGAACTTTTTTGAAGTTTGAGTCTTGAGTCCTAATTGTAACTTTTTGGCGATTTGATATGTTTCGTATGGTTAAAACTTAATGATCATGTTTATCATGGTTTCATTTAACTGTGATAAGTCTTATCATGGTTTATGAATATGATATATTCTATATATATATTTCAAATCTATTTTGTGATGTTTACCTATTTTGACAATTGAGTGATTATACTTATTATATTAATTTTTTTTTGCAAATTATATTAGTCGAATTTAATCATGATTTTTTCCCCAAAAAATTATCATTGCCAAACTTAATCCGAATTTTATCTTTGCCAAACTCGAACTCCGCTTTGCTAGTCCAGCTTGCCATCATCTCGCGGGTTTAGGTATTCCTTATCTTGTGTTGTTACCCTATAGATATTGCTAATCTCTTTCTCCATGTTAACACTCTCAACATGTAAAGGTCCCGTCAAATCATCTAAGGGAATCACAACCCTTTGTCCATCCTTCTCAAAACTTTATCACTCCTTTTAAATGTCATGTTTGCATGATTATCATAACTCTAGGGTTGGCCAAGTAGAGCAAGGTAATTATTTGTTTCGGCGATCTCAATTACCGCAAAGTCTGCATCAAACTTTAATCCCATGATATCTAACTCTGCTCCATGCAAAATTCCAATGGGCCTTGCCTTGGTTGCCATTATTAACAAATTCTTCACGGGCTCCAACACAGGACTTTCTAACCTCCTTCACGCATCTTTAGTCAGGATATTCTCCTTGGCTCCGATATCATTCAATATATTCTTCATATCTTGTCCATTAAGCTTCACTTCCATGAACAATTCTTTGTTGTAGCTAGTCTAGTTTGTAATACACGAGTCCTTTAAACTCACAATATCATTTTCTTGCATAGTCTCAAGAGTATGCCGAAGCCAAGTCTTCAACAAGGACAACACTCCTTTCTGCTTTATCGTAACAATATTAGTTAACTCCCTTATTTCCTTAGGTGACGGGGTTTTGCATTTCCGCTCTCTCATCTTTGCCTCCATCTCTCGAACGGCTTGCACTTCCCCCTGTAGACTCCTTTTTTTGTTTCTTGTGATTTGGCTAACATATTCTTATAATTCATAACATCAACTTGCGGTGACGGTGTAGTCTTATTTTGCATGTTCATCCCACATCGTATAATAATCTGCACCTGGGCCTCTACTCGACATCTTGCAAAACGACCGGCTTCCGCCTCCAATCCTTCCCTTGTTGGACCAACTTCACGATTCCTACAGCCCTAGCATTTCCACTCTCCCTAATTTTCTTCACCAAATTCAAACACTCTTCCAGCTTGTGACTCTCTCCACAATGTGCACAAGTTGAAAACTTTGGACAATTCCTTTGATAGTGGTTGGGGTCTCCACACAAAGCATGAGCCTTGGGTTCGTCCACCACCTCCTCCACCTCTCTGGCCAGCAAACCGACCTCCATACCCTTGGTTTCATGGAGAATACAAAGGAGAGCCCCCTTGCCTTGATTTTCTATTCCTGGCCTGGCGCATTTCTTCGATCACTTTACAATCTGCAATATCATGCATATCTTCTTTGTAGACTATACACATGGTTATCTTTACTCATTTTGAGCGCTGGCCCATATTAAAGCCATACAAACCTTTTGCCCTGAGCTGTTGGCCCAACTCATTCCTTCACAGTTGGTTATCAGATTGTCAAAAATATATCTTCCTTCCTCAAATCGTCTGTGTGACTGAAATAATATTAGGAAGAATTTTAGAAATTCTAATGGCTAGATTTTTAGCTAGTATTTTATAAGACACGTTTAAAAGAGTAATAGGTCTCACAATCTTTAACTTGTGTTTTTTCTCTCTTTGGGGATGAGTTTGATGAGACCTTTATTAATCTGATGCCCAAGTGTACCAACCTGCACAGCCCCTTGGAATAACAGATTCAGTTCATCACCAGTCCAATTCTTAGAAGCCTTGTACAACTCGATCCAGAAGCCATCCATTCTTGGAGATTTTTCATTCAAGTCTTCAACAAGGACAACACTCACTTTTTGAGGAATACAAGTTGAACAGAGATTTTTGTTCTTCTCAATATTTTCAGAGGAACCCCCACACTGAAACAATGTTTGATAGAAGGAGAAGAAGGCTTGTCTAATCTCAGTAAGGGTTCTCAATTAGTACTCCCCCAATATCAACCGCATTGAGTCTCTCCAATGTGTTTCTCTTTGAGCTTCCTAAAAAATTATTTTGTAACTTTGTCTCCTTGCTTTAGCCACATATGTCTACACCTAATCCTAGCTCCCTAACCGATATAGAATTCATGTGCACTCTGTTGATGTTTAATACCAATCAAGTTCTTCAATAGTGCTTCATCAACCGGAGAGCATAGGATTTTCTTCTAAATATTGCTCAACTCCTCCTAGATCCTTCTATCTTTATTTCTTCTTAATCTAGCTTTTATTTTTTCATAGCTTCTCATAAAATTTTGACATGAAGTGATGCATAGATTCCAAGCGCTAGCAGTAGAGGGGAGAGTAGAAAAGTTCTTTGCAATAAACCACGAAGTTTTGAGACCTGACAAGCATTGTTCATCCTTCAAATGTGAGGTGTTAATTTTGTATAACCCCTTCCACTCCTTATCTACAGTTACAAGAACCGAAGCCATTTCAAACACCATTTCAATGGGGTGATGGTCAAAGAGGGAGTAAGGGGATACCTTGACAATATTATTCTTATCAATTAGAGGGATGAGGAGGTGTTCATTATCCACTAGAAACTTATCAAGTCTTACATACACTATGTTTTCCCTACTTGGTTGTTGCGCCATGCGTAGCAGATCCCTTTGTTACCCTTCTTTCCATTAAACAATGGGTCCACTAATCTCAACATTCTCTTCATCTTAAGCCACAATAACTGCTTATTGCCTATCCAATCTTGAGCATGTCCGCTTAATTTGTCCTCCTTGTCTTCCACCATGTTGAAGTCACCATCAATTATCCACAGAATATTTTTTAAGTTATTCAGAAATATCAATAATCTCCAAAGTTTATCTTTTTCTCTGTATTCATTTGGCACATACAGAGAACAAATCCCAAATTCATTCTCTTTGATCTTCAAAGAGATCCAAACTATCCTATTACTTAGAGAAGTCCCAAAATCATGAATAAAATGGGCCCAATAATTGTTTATCAACACAATCACTCCTCCTTTGTCTTTCGCATGGTTACGGGCAAAACAAGCTTCCCTAGGCAAAATAAAAGATCGTGTCGAGTTCAACGTGAACCTGGTAGCTTTCACTTCCTATAGAAGCAAGAAGTCCAGTCCCCCTTTAGCTCTACATAACCATCTAACAACTCTCCTATCATGGGCCTCAAGCCCTCTAACATTCCAGCTGAGTACTTCCATAAATTAGGGTGATCCAAGAGGTTTGACCCCTCCCGCAAATATGTAGAGGCTTTCAAAGCATGAGGGTATTTTTCCTCCTTTCCCTTTTTACGAAAGTTATCAATCCCACTATTCTCATCACCTTTCCTTTTTTGGCATCCTCATTAACCCCAGTTGGGGCATCCTATGCTTCAAAGGCACCCTCCATTAACCATTTAGACCTGTGTTTAGAGAGCAAAGGGGCCTCTAAAATTGATTTTTGAGTGGCAGCTATGGCACCTAGTTCCATATCACTCTCAGAAAGCAGGGGAGCAGTGGCAGGGGGAGTCAACCCATGTTCTCTTGGTTTGACACTAGAGGTCAATTTTTCCCAATCTCTCCTAGATGCCTTTCCAGAATATCATCCGCTTTGTTAGCTTCAACAAATTTTCTGGCTTCATTCTCAATTTCCTCATTTGTACAGTTCTGAGTGGAGGATGACCACATATTATTCCACCATGTATCCCCCTTTACGAGGGTAAATTTCTATCACCCCTAGTTTTGAAGGTAACATGTTCAAGGTTGCTTTCAAAAGGGTTTTCAGGTAACAATACCTCCTCAAGTTCAGCCAGTAGGACCCCACTTATTTTCATTATTAGTATCACTCATCCCCATCATTATTATCAGGTGTAATTCCAGTTATTTCCATACCCACCAGAGTTTCAACCCATGAGGAGGACACAAAATGCACAATTCCAAGGGGGAGAATGGCCCTTTATGAACAGTAAGAGGACAATCTTTTTTGAGATGCCCATATTTTTTGCAAAAGAAGCATGCATTCAGCCCCCCAAGCTTAGAGATAGTGCACACAACATCATTATTTTGCAATTTAATGACATGGGTCTCATGGGTAAACCGACCAAAATTTAGAAAAATCAACAACCTTGTGTTCATGTGCAACAAGGTAACTCTATATTCTTCTACTTACAGCACCTCCCCTAAAGGTTTAAAAATATGAAGTAGGAGATGCCATAGTTGTATGGGAACATTAGAATTCTCAAGCCATTTTGGTGCAAATTGCACCAAGTGTTTATCCCATGACATTTTAAGAACCCGTGGCATAGGTTTAAAAATTGATCTGACCACATTCCAGAAGGACCGAGAGATAGCCATTTCTTGCATGTTTGAGTTTCTAAATAGAACAAGAAATACCCCAAGTTGTATCATACAACAGAAGCAAACAAACATTCCCAATTCCCCCGTCCCCACACAAGCAATCCAATCATCAAAAAATTATCTAGAGGGAGATTCGTTTTGGTTCAAATAAACAAAAAAAATACTAACATTCTTGATTATAGCCTCCTCTTTTTTAATTACATCTAGCATCTCTCCAGTCGATGCCAAGATAAGACAATGTTTATTGGTAAAGGGCTTACCTGTTGGTTTGACTTTTCGGTCTCTGCATTCGACCTATAAATCCTTCGTTCCCGCTCTAGAAATTTCAAAGGTTGTACAAGTCAATAAATCCATCCTCATCTCCTCCCGCACCACGTCCCTAAAGGATATTCTCTTAATATTTTCTTCTTATCAACTACCTTCAGCAAGATAACCCCTATCATTGTGAATTTCATCTCGATTAATGTCACCATCCTTTGTACCTTCCTCATTCACATCACTTTTGACCTCTCCCATGCACGAGAGATCAAAGAAAAATTGCCTACGTTTTAGGCCAAAGTACCTAAAGTCTCATAAAATATCAAACAAGATAAAAACAAGTGGAGACCTTAAGACCATCCAAACAAAAGACGTGGGATCACTCAAACAAGCAGCCAACACAAATCCCTAGGCAGTCCAGACCTATCACAAGGACTTAACAAGCACAAAGATGCAAAACACATCACACCAAGACCACAAAAAGGGAAGCTCAGCACTACAAACTTATCATCATTGCATGCATGCACACATTTGTGCATATGAGTTGTGGCTTATTTATGTAAACAGAGTAACATATCTTACACTGTTTCACTTACTGACTCGAAGTTATGGCCTTGAATATTATAAATATCTCTATCATTATGTAGATACTATCCTCCACGTCTTTTATACTAATTTTTTGGAGTCCTTTATGGATTTGGTGGCGATTCTCTCATGCAAAAGAATCTCTCGGGAGGGCATAGAGAAGAGATTGGGGCACCCTATATGTAGATATGGCGCCCCTCCCCCCCTCTCTATATGAAAGGTGGATGACGAGGGGGGGGTCCTACTATCTACTATCCACTATCTTTATATGGCCCCGACGGAGGGCATTTATGCCCATATCCATATAGATCAGCCATATAGCCATATAGATGAGAGGGGAGGGTGCCAAGTATCGATAGTGATAGTTGCCTTCGATCTCTCGAGTGCTGATGCTCGATAGTTGTCCTCGGTCTAGTCTATTGAGTGCCCAACCCATATATAGATAGGGGAGTATAGATGAGAGAGATCTAGGTGCCTATATTTGACCCGGCCCCCCAGATAGATAGCCAGATGGATAAGATAGTTTAGGGGAGGGGGGGGGGACTGCCCAAATCCCAGATAAGATAAGATATCTAGGTGGGGGGTGGGCCCCCTATCTATTCTATATATGGCGAATTGATTCTTAGCATCCATTCAGTTATGATAGACACACGCCCTATCTCTACTCTATATGGCGGTTGTAAGTTTGTTGCCGTTCACTGTGCTCCGGTAGGGCTCCCTACTAAAAAAATGTTTTTAATACACTATTTATGATAGTCTAATTGATTTTTCCTTTTGAGACGTAATATCTGTCTATTGAATCTCTCGGTACTCTCCAAAGAGAAAGAATAATATAGAGTGTTTTCTATCCAATTTTTCTTATCGTACCTACTATACAGATCTACACATTTGTATGTTGAAGAAGATTCCCATTTCAAAATCCTTCAATGGATACATGCAAAAAATGGGCTAGTTTGGCAGCTTTATGCTCCATTTCAGGCAGAGTCAAATTTTCTTTAGTATGAGTTAAGGGGATGTCTTGTTGACCCTTTATTCCCATATAAAGAACACGGCGAGGGGAAAAACCTTCTTGAACTTCCATTTTTATCACCTGAATATCCTTCAGAAGAAATTGGAGAAACATACATCGATTTCTTCCGGGAAATCCCCAATGAAAAAGACATGCAATTCCTTCTTTTTCATCAAACTTATTGTAGCCACTACTCACATTGCACAAAATTGAACACCACAAATTGGAGCTAATGAACAGACCCACAATACCATAAAAACCCATTACAATTCCTTGTGGAACAAAAAGTATTTGTTGAGATGACAATAAACATATACTACATTATGATCTTTTTGATTGATAATTGTATCTGTAGCTATTGTCGTCTTACTGGTCTATCTGTCCCCAATAATTAATTCTCGTTGACCACGTTCTATAGGGATCATCGAATCAATAGCAATAAGGCCTGTTTGAAGAGGTTCATATACATAATGTCTTGAAATAATAGCTGGAGCGGGAGATTCGATCAATCGAAATTCGGAAGCTAGAATCTAACCCTTACCTTCAATAGGTCGAGCTAGAGCATTTACAACGCGACCCAAATAAGCATCACGTATTGGTATTTGAGCAATTTTTCCTGTTGCTCTCACAAAACTGCCCTCTTGGATCATCAAGCCATCACCCATTAATGTAGCTCCAACATTATTTGATTCTACATTGAGCGCAATGCTTACTGTACCATTTACAAATTCTACTAATTCAGTAGTGCCCACTCCTCTTTGACACCTATTTTGCTATGATCATGATTATTATTTGCTTAGTGACATGGACATTGTTAGGATATTTTATTTATGGGTAAATAAATTAATATTGTGCATGGTTATTTTTATTATATTACTAAAAGGGATTAAAATGATCAAAGGTTAAATGTGTAGTTAATTAATTAAATGGGTGGCATGGGGATTATTAGCTTAGGGAAATAAATTAAGTCTAACTTAGGAATTAATTTTAGTAAATTATTATGAACTTAAGTGGGAGAAAATTAGCGAATTTAATTTAGGAAATGTTTAAAGTAAAATTTGATTACATTTAATATAGATGATTAAATTTAATATAGACTTAAGGGGATGAAAATAAATAAAATCAATGTAGGGATTAATTAATTAAATAAATACGATTGATAAAATAATAATTCTAGATAATAAAATAATATTAATTAAGGGCCGTATTAAGTAAATGAACTAGTGCTTAATGAACGCAATCCATGTAGGTTGTAATTAAAAAAGAAAAAATTCCTTGTAATTTTCTAAGTATTATGATATAGTTTTGGTGAGGGTTGACGTGGCAAAATGCGGGCGTCACAAATTCCCCTGCCATTACTTTATCAAGACCATGAATACGAGCATTGCCATCTCCTACTTGAAGTACAATGCCAATATTAATAACGTTGACCTCATTATATTGTTCAATCTGTTTACGTATCATACTACTAATTTCATCAGGTCGAATAGTTGTCATTAATACTATATATATTTGTATTTTCTTTTTGAAAAAAGAAAATTATTTAGTATACATTAAAGCTAATCAGTTATGTTTTCTATGGCTCTAAGCAGGCCGATATTATGATTGATCGTACGTAAATTTAACTCTCTATTCAAACAACTATTCAGAGTTCTTAGAGCTCTTTGTACAGCTTGGCGAGAAATTTGTTGTCGAACTTGTTCATTCTTGAAATTCTCTAATTGTTCCAAATTAGCTGAAGCAACATTGATGAGATCCTCTTTTTCTTGTTCTATTTGAGAGTACCCATTTACCCAAATTCGCGCGCTCTCATTTCTACTTCTCGTAAGCGAGCCCGAGCTTGCTTGAGCTGATTAGCAACTCCTTTACATAGTTCTTTGGAATTTTGAATAGTACTTAATATTTTGATCTTCTCTATCGATACTACTACTGTGAGCGGTCGGGACTTACCATTCGGAGTTGTCATGAGAGCGAGTGATTTGGAAAGGGGAGAGAGCAAGGCCCGTTTTTTGCTCCTACTCAACTATCCGCCGACTCGACTAGCTATATAGGTTTAGAGCGTTCTCAGTTCAACCCCTATCTAGTGCTCGTATCTGGTTTGGAGAAGAGTGAAAAGAAATCATGGTATACATTTCCGTGTACCAGCTAAACCACTGTGTGTCTGGTGGAGACCATATTCACTCTGGTACTGTAGTAGGTAAACTTGAAGGAAAACGAGAAGTAACTTTGGGTTTTGTTGATTTATTGCGTGTTGATTTTATTGAAAAGGACCAAAGTCGTGGTATTTATTTCACTCAAGATTGGGTCTCTATGCCGGGCGTCTTGCCTATAGCTTCAGGAGGTATTCACGTTTGGCATATGTTGTGGAAATAATTATGCATTATTCGCATGCCTGTGGCAGTTTCAAATAAATCATACATCATTTCCCTCTCTCTTAAAATATGAAACAAAGGAGTTTGTGCACCAATATTAGCCATGAAAGGTCTAAGCCCTAACAAAAGAGAAGCTATATGGCTCAACTCTAGCATAATCACTCTGATATAGCTAGCCCTTTTAGGTACTTGAATATTTTCCAATCTTTTTGGTGCATTAACTGTTATTGCCTCTGTGAACATAGTAGCTAAATAATCCCATTGTGTTACATAGGGTAGATATTGGACAATTGTTCGGTTCTTTACAATTTTTTCCATCCCCTATGTAAATAACCTAATATAGGTTCACAGTCAATAACATCTTCACCATCTAGAGTAACGATAATTCTAAGAACACCATGCATTGATGGATGATGAGGACCCATGCTTACCATCACGGGGTCTTTCTCCATGGTAACCACATTCATATCTCTTCTCCGTTTATAAATCAATTAAGACAAAATAATGACTCTCTGGAATTTAATAAACCATAATTGGATCTGAAAACTTCGTTCGAAATTAACGTGGCCCACGAATATCTAATTCACCAATTAAATTATTGTAACAAATTCTATCTATCTTGAACAGATAAATTAGAAATTGCTTATGTTTACCCACATTTTTTCACAAACCTCTTTGGGACGAATAGTCTCTTTTGTGCAGGTCCAAATGCTCAGTAAGTTTTTTTACTCGATTGGTTAAATAACATACTTGAGATTCAACAGATCCTCTCTGTTCTTTAAGAACCAAAGAGGGATGAACGTACAAATTCTTGATCACAAATTTTCTTACAAAGTCAAATTTGCTTTATTTTCTATTTTATTTTAATACTAAGAGAAAAAATGAGATCCATTTATTTTTGTTTATGGTCTATATATTATAACTAATTCCGAAGGTTTGTTTCTACGAGAGATTAAATATTTGTCTCTTCCCGTAGAAACATGATTGCTTAAAGACGAGGAAAGAGGTACCTAAAGAGGAAAAGATAAACAACGTTAACTTTGCACATACGGAATTTATTATTCCGTAATGATTCTCCCAACGGGAATATTTCCGCTTTTGAGAATTGGTATAGACATCGTAATAATGTCTCATAAGAAGTTTATCCTCTCCTTACTTTGCTCCTGATAAAGTGATATATTTTTTTGGTTATAGTCTAAGAATATTGAATTATATCATTTATGGGCCACATTTTTAATCCTGGTCTTGAAATATTTCCGGATTCATTTTGTGGTGTGTTTCCCCACTTTGTAGGGCCTACCCAATAATCATTATATTTTATGATATTGTTCTCATAACACCACCTCTTTGGAAGAATAAGAGCAATAGTTTTGAGACCTCTTATGAATTTGGCTCTAATAAAAGAATTCGCTATTTTTTCCTGCAAGCCTTTTAGAAGCCGCATTATTAAAAAATCTTGAAGTCTTTTTGGAAGTCATTCTAGTATCAAGAAAATTATGTTGTCGCATTTTCTTTTCAACTTTGTCAAAAATTGATTCATATAATGAATGTTTTTTGCTTTAATAAAAGCAAAACACCCTTAATCCTTCATCTACTTTATTAAGTAAGAAGTTACCTAATTCTTATAACTTCCTATTAAGTAAGTTTCTCAACTCATTCTATAGTACAGATAGCTGCACGTAATGACAGATCAAGGCCGTATTATTGAGAGCTTGTGGTAAATACGGGTTTCGTTCTAATGCCTGGAAATAATATTTTAAAGCCTTAGTATGTTCCCCATTACTCGTGTGGATAAGACCTATATTATATAGTATATAACTTCGATCATAAGGGTCGATTTCTATTCGAATGGCTTCATAATAAATTTGTAAAGCTTCCGCATATTCCCCTTAGGATTGAGCTGACATCCGTTACGGTCGTTCATTCAATTGAAATGATCTCCGTTCCAAAACCGTACATGAGATTTCCACCTCATATGGCTCCTTTTTTTCCACATAATAACGAAAGTAATCCATACAGAATTTTCTTATGTTCATTGCATGCATGCACACATTTGTGTATATGAGTTGTGGCTTATTTATGTAAACAGAGTAACATATCTTGCACTGTTACACTTACTGACTTGAAGTTATGCCCTTGAATATTATAAATATATCTATCACTATACAGATACTATCCTTCTTGTCTTTTATACTAATTTTTTTTGGAGTCATTTATGGATTTACCATCATGAACACTTAAGTCTATTATATTTACTTATGATTTGTGGCTGTTTGTATCTGTAAATAACATTGTATTCCATGCATTGTGCAGTATTATCTCGGTAGTTATGCTCAGTATTTTTAGTTATCAATGATTATGAATATTGTGGTATCTGTCGGTAATTATAGCTAGTATTTTTAGATATAAAGTAATGCAGAAGTTTCTTATGTTCATTGTATTCATGCATACATTTGCATATCTGAGTTGTGGCTTATTTATATAAACAGATTAACATCTCTTGCACTCTTTTACTTACTGACTTGAGTTTTTTGTAATGGGTGAAGGAAATCTGTCACATCATTTTTTGCAGCATTTGATGCACTTTGTGAAGAAGGAACTGCAACTCCTGTGTGTAAAGCCCTTGATGAAATTGCAGACATCTCAGTGCCAGGTTTCTTCTGTCACTTTTTGCAGGATGCTGGGTTAATATGTAGAATAAATAAATTTGTGCCCATCTATCATGCATTTTATTTGTCCTTATGTGACACTCCAATCACTAGATGTTGGTAGGTTATACTTACCGTAATTTTGTTCTCATAATCTTTTATTTTCCAGGAACAAAAGATCACGTGAAGGTCCAGGGAGAGATTTTGGAGGGGCTTGTTGCTCGTATTGTGAGCTCTGAGAGTACTGTGAATCTGAAAAAGGTGCTCGAGGAAATCCCACCTTCATCCGTCTCTGAAGGTCTGAAGAAAATTCTTCTCCTTACCCTTTAGGCACTTTTTCTTTCACCTGTGTAGAACTCATTCTTGTAAGTTATTCTGTTTAAAAGCAAAGATTACGTTGTGGTTGCTGAAGAAGAGTAACCTTCTGGAATGTTTTTCAAAATCTCCAAATTCTTGATGTTGAGTATTGTCTCATTTTATGCTGTCCAATGAAGCTAAATGTGTGGCTAATTCAGAATATAACCCTTAGCGATGAGTGTAGAATTTGAATGCACAGATGAACTGTTTTGGGTCTTATAATGGGTATCCCCATTTTGGATACAGAAAAAGAAAACCTTTATGATTGTTGAGACACAACTTTACACAGCGTGAATATTGATCTTGCAATAAAACATGCTGAAACAATATTTCATGTCAGGTTCTGAAGAAAATATCTTTGGTCACATTTTCAGACTCATCCTTTTATTTGAGATGCAGCCTCTTTCTTATTATCTTCAGATCTTTGGTCTAAGACCAGGATATGAGTTGTTGGTATTAAAATTTAAGGCTTATTATTTAGTATTTAGTTAATGTTAGTTAAGCATTAACTAATAAATGGTTGAAACCACGTCAACCATTTTGTAACCATCTCTCACATAATAAAATGACGGACACACAATGAACATGTGTGCATTTCGGTTTCTCTTCATTTCTTCTTTGTGCACATTTTCCAACCTTGGTATCAAAGTCATTCCTAGTTGAAGGGGCTCAAAGCCGAGAAAGCTCAAAATATCAAGGAGAAGATTGAGAAGAAAAATTTCAGAATCGCGAGATTTAGACAGTGAATCTCTAGATTGCGAGTTTCAGACAGATTGCGAGTCTCAGACTTGTAAATGCTTGTATCAAGTGTTGTATACAAGGGAACAAGTGAATACATGGTGTTAAACTCGTGAATGTGGTTGTGAGGGCTTGAAAGGAGAAAAACGAGGTCAAAATACCACACTTCGGCAAAAATGAGATTGAAACATTGCTCGTGAATACCACAGTTGCAAATCATGCCAAATCAAGGCACAAGAATCAACACAGAAGGAAAAGACTGTCGTAGAGCACAAGAGACTCCAATCCTGATTCGTTTTAGGGTATTTCATTCATGGTTTTTCTTTGCTGTCGTGAATTCAAAAGGGCAAGGGCACAAACACGTTTTCTAGTTGAGGGCATGTTTTTCATTTTCATTATCTCAGTCATAGCTAGTATGGAAGAGATAAAGGCATAGTTTGGGTAACCTTCACATTTTTTTTACAAATTTTACAAGAGTATTGTCGATTAAATATTTTTTTTAAGAATGGAAATCTCAGTGTAGAAATAATATGGCTTCAACTTTCACACTTGGAAAGTTAAAATACAAAGGCATTTAATGAATAGAAATTTGTGGGGAATAGTTTATGGGAAAGAGAAATCACCTATAGATGCAACTAAATTACTGCATTGGTAGATTAGAGATGATAAAGCCAAAGCCCTTATTGGTCTTGCTCTCTCCGGATTTGAGTTTCATCATATATACCTAGAAAAATCGTCCAAGGAAATTTGAGATACTCTTAAATAAACTATTTGGAGAAAAAGTTGTCAATGCAAAATTATTGCTAAAGCTTCAACTTTTAGATTCAAGATGGCTAACAGAATTACTATTTCCAACCACATACGCGATCTGAGATTTTTCCGTAGACAACTAGCAGAAGTTAATGCCACGGTAGATGAGGATGTGAAAACCATTTTACTAAACACTCTGCCTTCTAGAGTCGGCAATTTCATTTTAACCCTTAGTCAATTGCCTTCTCAATCTTTGGAAGATATGATTTCATCTCTCTTAGTTGAAGAAAAGAGAACAATTGTAGGAGATACAAAAAATGAAACTTGAGATGGCGTTATGCTCAATAAATATCAACATAATATTAGATAAAGACAGAGAAGAAATTGAATGTTATTATTTAAAAAAATGAGGTCACATAGCATGGGACTGTAGCATTCGAGCCAATGATGTTCTTGAGGGAAAAATCGAAGGCATACTAGATGAAGTAAATGTAGCTATTGTTGAAGATCCACTAGATGTTGAAAGTCGTGAAGAATTCACGGATGGAGAATACATATTTTAAAGAAGTCCCACACTTAGAAGACATGAAGGGATCAAGTATAGATAAAGCTCAATATGAATGGCTTCCTAGTTAGTTCGTGAGTTTTTGAATCTTGAGAATTATACTTGTACGAGGGTTATGAGACAACTTAATGGAGCATTGTGGGATGTTGCTCAACATGGTTTGTCCAACTGTTGGGAGGTTTATAATTTGGGAGTTTGGGGAGGTGGAATTCGGGAACTCGGGTATTCAACTCGGGAACTACACCTTTATGAGGGTCACGGGGCAACTTGATGGAGTCCTACCTGGTCAAAGCATTGTTTTCAAAGAGAGCTTATGAAGAATGCACGGTCTCGAGTTATTTTTGTTATTTTAATCTTCTGTCAATATTTTTGTCTTTGCTTTATGTAATGTAATCTTTAAGAAGGGGTATTAAGAATATAAGACTTTATTAAGTCACTATTAGTTATGTATTAACTAATGTACGGTTGTAACCACCTCAACTATTTTGTAACTATCTCTTGCATAATAAAATGACAAACACAATCTACAATATGTGCAATCCGCTACTTTCTTTATTCCTTCTTTGTTCAAGTCTTCTAATAGAAGAATGTCACAAGCTAAGGCACAGGGTTCGAGTTAGATGAAGATAAAGTTCGGTTTGAGTTTGCCAATGGATAAAGTTTGAAAAAAACTACCATTAAAGTTCAAACGAATAGACTTTGTCCTATATCTATAGATAGGCCAGTCCTCTCCCCACCCCACTAGAACTAGAATAAAGCCCAGGTATAGACGACCTGATTTACATTTTCTTCACCACTTCAAAATTTGCTTTCCTGTAAGATTTTGAAAATGTACTTTGAAGTATTCTTGTGGTTAATGGTATCAAGATGTGTAATCTTAAGAAACAATATGTGTAGACGACAATAGTACCAAGACATTAATTAATGACCTTTGACACATTTCGGACCAACCATCACTCATATTGCGCTTTGTAACATTTCAAGAGGCCTTGGATGTCTGCCATGTTTTTCAGTCACCTTTTTTTTGAGTTTTCCAAAAGAGATAGTCCAAAACCTCTCAAAACTAAGTGGTGTGTATTCTTTTGTCAAATTATTATTTTTAAAAAATATGGACTCTTTTGGCCATATTAAATGAAATGACATTTAAATAAAACAAATCGACCACTGCATCATCCACATCTTGCCTTAGTGTACAAACTTCCTGAATTGTTAAGAATTGTTCTCACTTGCATGACAAGTTTTTGACTACATACTTGATGGCATGCTTGTAGAAATACCCTTTGCTGTGTTCCTTGGAGTTTCCTTTTGAATTATCTAGGGGGGCCTTGCTCTACCAAGTATGTTTTTTCAGATACTGATTATTCCTATTTTGTCTCTAATTTCTCTTTCATTTATGAAATCATTTTAGGACATGCATTAACATCTTCACCAATTGAACCACTTGAGTTTGCCAAAATGGTGGATCTATTGCCCTAGATGTTAAACTCCCATAAAATCATTTTACCACGTAAGACCTTCATGAGTTCATTTTATTTTGCAACCCTCCTATTCACAAACAATGCTTCCATCACTCAAAAGACATGCTTCTGGTTTCTGAAGTGAAAAGCCATATAACTCTCTACAGTTTTTAAATGAAAATTTTATGTCAAAATACATTGAATATTTAAAAAAAGTTGAATCTTTAGATTTAGGTCATATTTTAGATAATGAAATGGCTTTAAAATAGTAATTAGCACACTGATTTAAATTCCATAAACTCAAAATGGATAAAAGTACAAATTGTAGGTAGATTAACTAAAAAATTGGAAAAGAAAAATTTCAACCAATTTGGAGTGCAACAATATCTCATTGATCTCTTATTAAACTTGAATTGGCAGGTAATTACAACCTTGGGCCAGGGCTTCGGGAGATATGTGCTACCAATAAATCTAGCGAACAACAGGTATGTTACTTGCTACCTTTTCATTTGTATGAATGTAGCTTTAGCAGCCATTCAGACTGATATTTGTGTTTTTTGTTTGGCAGCAAATAAAAGCTCTTCTTAAAAGTGTAGGTTCTGCAATGTGCCCAGACTATACTGATTGGTTTAGCAATGAAACTGTGGATATTCGGTCAAAAGGCTCCAACCGTTCACTGGCTGCAAAGTTCACACAGTCAAATCCTGCAGACTATGCTACATTAAAGTTACAAGTTAGTTTCTTTTTCTGCTAAATAATACTGTATTTTTGGTTTTGATGATGTGGCCTATCAAAACAGACAGCAGAAAACTAAGCAACAAAATAGTCTCCAAATCTACACTTTATTCTTCTTCTTCAGGATTCAGCATATGTCATAGATTTACAAGGATGAGGATGAATGCTGGTTGGAAAAGGCCATGCACATGCAAAGTGCCCAATAATAGGCATGCAAAGGCACCATAGTATAACTTACATGCAGTTAGGAAGGGACCCACTGAAGTGGGCAAATTCAAAGGAGGCATTTACAAGAATGGAAACCACTACATGGAATGAGTATCATGTTTTTATTAATCCAATTGTCATATTAAATTTAGATTTAAGGGACTAATTCGAAGTTATTTGTGAAAATATAATTCAGAATAGCTAAACAATAATCCTAATAGTCCCAAATCCTGTGAAGAGATCATGCCACGAGATATGCCAATGAAAGTACACTTAGGGTTAGAAAAATGTTACCATGCTATCGAGCTAAGAGGAGTGATAGTGTGCTGAAACTGGGTATAGAAGCTGGGAAGAGTGTTGCCAAGCTTCCTATGAAATCTGGGGACCGGAAAGTGTGCGCAAAACAGGTTTGTGGCCAAACTTGTTTGGGAGGCTATGAATTTGTCCCTTAATGATTTGACCTGAAAGCTGGTTCTAGGATAGCGTATTCACATATTTGTTAAGTCTACTTTCTGTATTTGCCTTAGTTTGAGTACTAATGAACTTGACTGGATTTGCTCCTGGTTTGTATGAAGCAATTCGAAGGGATTAGTCACGATTTGCACTAAACTGACCTCATCACACCCCTATTGATGTGATCAGCATTGCACTATGCACAAATACTCCAAGGAGGGATCAATCCACACTGGTGTCCCCAGATTTCACCTTGAAATCTGGGACTACCCCTTTAAAAACATTTCATTTAGAAAAAAAATAACAGGTCTTTTTGTGTTTTTATTGCTTGAAGTTGTCTCTATTACGTTAGAATTCCATGTGAGAGCCAATTTCGACAAATACCCAAATGTTAAAACTCATTTTATCCCTCCACCGGGTTTTGTCTGTGGGAATTTTATTTAATTATTTATTAAATAAATAAAGTTTTGTTTAATGTGAATTGTGTTGCAGTTGAACCTTGTTGAAGTTTTTCATGCTAGTATTCTCACATCTCAATAGGGTTTTCACTAGGAATGAATTCAGAGGAATTGTCTGCAACTTCTGGAACGTTTTTCATTTTTATTTATTTCTTTTTGCTTTTGTTTTCAGTTTTCTCTGAGGTCTGTCTGTTAAATTCCCCTTTATCCGTTCTGTACTTTGTATAGCCCGTTTAATTACCTGGAACATCGGGAATTCATCCATGGCCTCAAAAAAGAAATAAATTAATCACAGAGTGCTGACTTCTGACTAGAAAAGAAGAATTTATGCAGAAAAAGCCTCTCCTAGGCAAGTCGCACTTTTTGGGATAATAGATCTAAGCTGCTAATGGGAATTTTGGCAGTGGCAGGTAGGTGGGAATTTCTTGCCTGCATAGCAGGTTACTTTTTCCCATCAAGTCAAAATCACTTAAGTTGCAATGGGAATTTCAGAGGAGGCTGGAAGGTGAGAATTTCTTACCTGCAACGTAGGGTGAAAATTCCCATTATAAAGAAAAATCACTTAAAACACCGGTGGGAATTTCTTGTCTGCTTAACAGGGTGACTTTTCCCATCAAAGAAGTTTATTCACCCATGCAAGTCGCATTTTTGAGAAGAAGGCTATTTTCCATGCAAGTCACACTTTTTGGAAGGAAGGGTTTAAGCTGCTAATGAGAATTTTGGCAATGGCAGGCAGGCGGGAATTTCTTACCTGCAACGCAGGGTGAAAATTCCCATTATGAAAGTCAAATCACTTAAGTGAAAGATGGGATTTTTGGAGCTGCAATGCAGGTTGGAAATTCCCATCACTTTGACTTTCTATTTTTAACAAATGCCCTTGCCAAAAAGTGCGACCCACCTTGGCATTAATGCATGTAATTAATGTTATTTATTAATGGTATTTCTAGCTAAGTTTGGTGCCATAAATAGGAAGAAAGTCAATGCAAGTGGATGAGCTAAAGAGAAGTCAAGGATGCATGCTAAAAATAAATAAAATAAATTCATTAAAAAACAATCAGAAGCATGCAAAATTGGGCGCCCAAATTGGATGAAGAGGCATGACTTTTAATTAATTAAATTGCCAGAAATAGGAAAGGAAAATTATTAAAAATAGCATGCAGATGGCTATATAAACATGGGATGCCATAAGGGAGAAGCAATTAATTATTTTTGATGAAGTTTGCAGCCCGGACAGGTTTTGGCACCAAGGGAAGGAGGATTTTGCATTAAAGAGTGTTTTCCATTGCTAGGAAGCTTCCAGTTTTGGTGCATTGGGTTGGAATAGCCTGATTTTTGTTATTCTGATTGTCTGCATGTTGGTATAAGTGCCCAGGTGAATTAAATAATATTTTTTCTTGCTTTGCATGCAAGAAAAGTCTCAAATTTTAGGGCAGCAGGCTTTATATGCAGATTTTGGTGATAAAAATCAAGTATTCATGCCATGGACTCCATCTTTGTCTGAATTAATTGCAGGTATTCATCACAGGTGCTCATATTAGTGAAAGGAAGTTCAAATCAATATCAGATACATTGAATATATCTTCCGAATCAGAAGAAATTGCCAGATCTGCACAAATTGATCCAATTACAAGGGATTTTGGCATAATTAAAAGAAAAAGAGCTCAGACAAAGATTGTTCCAGCCATGATGAAGCATGATGAAAGAGAAGGATCAAAATATTCATGCATAACTTCCAGATTTGTTGACATCTATGATACAAACACAGGCCCTGAACCCATCACTGATTTAATTGACAGATCCAGAGCCATGAAGGACATCTCTCATGCGGGCAATTAAAAGTAGTGGGATTATTCAAGCTTCAGCATTTCCGGTCACAACTCAATTTCCATTCCTGAATTTGTTATGAAGTGTGCAAGATCTTATCATCCTCTTTCCAGAACAATTCAAGATGTTGCAGGAAAGACAATAATCAGGTTGGATGCACAATTTATTAATTATTGTCTGAAGATTCCGACTTGGCCAATGGTGATTGCAATTAACATGCTGGACTCTGCCAATAGATGGGAAAAGCACAAAGCAGATTGTGTGGGCATAATGAATAATAGATACATGAAGAAGCCCAGAGCTCCATCAAAGTTCCCGAGGACTATTCCATGATCCAATCTGGTGCAGGAAGTTGATGATATTACTAAATTGCTTTGCAGGTTAAACGGAGAAGCCAATACCCATAACTTCCGCTCATGGATGTATGCTTTTGTGAGAACCATTGAGATCAACAGAGCTGATTCCATAATCAATTGGGCGAAGATCATCAATGACAACATTGGTGAGCAGCTCCGAAGTGTGAGGTGGACGTTCAACTTCAAAATGACTTCATACCTGGTATATGCAGCAGCCTCGCAGGGTATATTTTCCAAATTGGATAGATGAGGAGTATTGTCGAAAGATCCTATTTTTGAGTGCTTCCCACAGTTGACAGTTCCTGAGTGCAACAAAGATTACAGGGTGGTCAACGATGGGTTCTTCTATGAATTCATCTGCAAATTGAATAGTGATCTAAAGACCAGCAGGGTGAGCAAAGAAGCTTGGGAAGTTGTATCCCAACATGGCTACATCTTCATCCAGTTTGCAGACTTCACGTATCTCAGGGTCAGTGGCTTTTCAGGAGAACCAGTCAAGTTGCCGAGGTATCCAAGCGACAAATGGGTCATCATGGAGTTGTGCAGGTAGCTCATGGAAATGCATGACTTACAATCAAAGCGGCACAAACCTATAGGTTGCTTTCCGGTCACAGTGGGTTATTACAGCTGTCAGAGCATCCATAAATCTAGAGGAATCAAAGTAGAAATGTTTTCTAGATATGAGCATGAGTTCTTCCCAGCACGATTGAACTATGATCCATATGGGATAGTGAGGAAGACAATCTCCCAAGAATATTCACATGTACCTTCGTTGGAAGACTTTTGGATGAAGTGTAGAAGTGAGTATGAAGTCAGGAAGAAAGATTTCAGCAGGTTATCAGCGCAACAAGTGCCTGATTATGGTTTAGCACGGATACCTGCAAATCTCGCGGATGATGGGCATGTGGTACTTGACACATACCATCAAATGGGAGGAGATAGAGCTTCTCTTCAGGAAAGCATAGGTGGTTGTCAGACGATTGAGGAAAGGTCTTCCGCAGTCCTGGTTAACACTTCAAACTAGTTATTAATGAAGGGGTATTACATGGACGAAGCTTTGATGAATCAGATCACAGGTAACTTTATTGTAGGAGACTCCAGCAAAAGGAATCATGAAGGTGAAAGTAGCAGGAGACCAGAGAAGCTTAAAGTATACAAGAAGTCTCAGATACTGGAGAAGGTCAAGTCTACAGCTATTGTGCCAGTACCACTTTCAAACAAAGCTTCTCCAGCATCAACTCATAGCACTTCAACAGCCCCTGAACCCCAAACAGATGTTTATTCCTCCGTTGAATTCAGCATCATTTGTATTTGCTCCTCAGCCACTTAGATCTTCACCTCCCCTTGCAGAGAAGCTGAAAGCTCAAATGGCAGAGTTTGAAAAAGTATTGTCTTTAGACAATTTATAGGATGACAGCCACAACACTGGAAAATTCAGATGCAGTAGAGTTTGAGCATGAGAGGGTGTTAAACTCAGTGACTTCTCATTCCCCGAGAAGTAATTTTTCATCATGGTTGGATTTGCAGATAGTTCTAGAAGCCAGAGAGGAGATCAACTTGGAAGAGCATGACTTGTAGCTACTCTAGAGTTTAGGTGGGAAGGATAGAAGGCCTAAAGTTACCAAGGTAACTTCAAGGTTGATTATTGAAGAATCAGGGAAGAAGTTCGTTGAGTTGACAGTTCCAGTAGAGGGAAAGTAGAAGGGAGAACTCACGGTGGAAGATATCTTAGTAACCAAAGTGCCACTAGGTCAGACTACCATGGAAGGATTAAAGCAAGATACACAGACACTAATAAATGCTTTATTCCTCAAGCTGGACAAAGAGAAGGCTGAGAAAACCAAACTTCAAGAGCAATGTTTCCTAGTTGTGTGAAATCATTGCTAAGGTTGCCAAACCTTCCTCTCAGCCAGTTTTAGCACATGAGCGGGTGAGCAATCATCTGATTGAAGAGGTGGAGGATGTAGGGAATCAAGTCATGACTATCAATGAATGGAAAAGCCAAATCATTCACCAAGCTTCAAAACAACTTAAAGAGGTACCAATTAGTCTGGAAGTTATGAAAGGTGCATTATCTCAGCTGAAGCAACTGATGACAAGCATAGTGGATGAGAATACAGTGGCTGAAAGTAACCTAGACATTTTGGTTAAAATAAATAAGCTGCCAGAGGAAGTTTTGATTGCGGAACAACTTGTGCCTGATGGACTGATTGAAAAGGGCAAGCAACTTGAGTTTACAGTTTCTTTCTGCATGGAGATTCTCAAGCTTATGCTGAAAAGAATGCAGTTGCTCAAGGATAGGATATTGTCATTGCCAGGCAATATAGTTTCTTTCACCGAGGAGGAAGTAGTTGGGGATGTTTCTTCCTGCAGAAGAACCATTCCAGACAAGGTGCCTGCTTCTCTTGAAGGGTTGCTTTTGATGGTTCAGGAGAGGATTGATAGAGTTGTCAAGACTTTCACGTTGAATTCAATCAACAAGCTGATAACACTTCAATCAGATATTAAAGAGTTCATGCCTAGTTTGAAGGAAGTGGAAGTAAACATTGACATTTTGTCCAAAGGATTGCTGCAGTTCAGGACCGAGAAAGAGGCTGTTGCTAAAACAGATGGGAAATTGCTGAATTATATGTTCGACAAGTATATTCAATATCAGAACAAGAAGAAAGCATAGGGTGTAACATCTGGCAGATCTTCTTTATTCTCTTCTTTCTCTTATTCCTTATGTTCCCGGATGAAATTGTAAGATTAAAGTTATTGGTTTAAAATCCATTACTTTAAGTTATTTGGAAAAGTTCTCTAAGATAAGTGGCAGATGTGCACAACTTTGGCTTAACCTCCAGATGCATGTCACTTAGAGAGGAATTCTAGGAGAAAGATTGCCAGATGTTCCCTTTACAACTTCCTGCATGTTCTAGTTCAGTTGTAGTTTCCATTTGTAATTTCCCCTCTATACACTATAAATAGAGGAAGAGCCTACGGGTTAAAGGATCAGAATTTGTAATCAACATTCTTGTGTTCTAGACTTTGAGCTGAAACCCTTGATATTTTTCTGAAAGCTAAGGAATTGAAAGGAGGCAGATTTCCGGAGAACTTTGTGTCAATGGTGTATTTGTTTCTTATTTTTGTATAGATCTTTGCATAAACTTTGTGTTATCTTAGATCTGGATCTGAAACTTTCCTTTGCTTTAAATTATGTATTTCAAGATCTATTTGTTTTGTCTATGTGCATGTGACCAACTCTGTAAACTATTGGTTAGATTGCACATCTTCTTTCCTTTCTTCTCGTATTTAATTATTTCCCCTCTTCTGCACATATTTCTTACAGCTGCTTACTTGCTGCAAAATTGCCTAGCTATGGTACATGAGCTACATGGTTAAAGTAAAACCAACAGATATTAGAAAATATAATTGACAAAATCTTACACGGGAGCCTCACCGGTAAATGAGGGAGATTTATCTCATGATTGCCTAGGTTTTCAGCTGTGCAAAAAATCTAGCCAACACACACATAGTTCTCCTGATTCTATGATGAGATGGGGAGTGATAAAAAATGTAAACAAGATGGAGCCCTCGATTCGAACCACACTTAGCAATTGCCACTTTGGCTTAATTATAACTCATGGATTTGTGATCTAGGGCAGTAGTAGAGATGTATTCACAATTTGAGTAGCTTTGCTATAGTGGTACTATAAGGAATAGTTGCCATAATGCTTGTGTGCTTCGTAGAATGTGCCTTTGATATGAGACTCCTATATGCCCTTAAGCTTAGGGTGGGTGTTTATGTAGGTGACCATTCGAATGATTTCTTGTTCAATTGACCAAAAGTACCACCTAGGCTGACCAAGCTAAATTGTGCATTTGAAAAGATGACCACTGGAAATACAAGGGACAATTTCATAGCATGTGTCATAGCATGTGGGACAGTTGTTAGTATAGCTTATCTTGTGTCCATGTGCCTGCATTGGGAAGAGAAATATGACAACAAAAACAAGCAATATGATGGAAGATAAACGCGTTAGACTTGTACACCATGGCTGTAATGTCCCCTTTTTCGAATTAATCTGAAATAAAGGATTCCTTAGCAAGAAAGGGTTGAACAATGGACAATCATGGATTATATTTCATTTTCATCATTCATATTCATGGTTTATTTTTGTATTTCCCATTCTTAGTTGGTCAGCTATTTTTTATGCCTTTAACGAGGCTTAATAATAGATTATAATGACTTATTAGGGGTCATCCATTCCTTTATGAGCTTTGGTGCCAAAGGAGGTTATAAAATAAGATTAGAGGCTCATTCAAAGCATGTAGATTTTGGTGCATTTTCCTGTTTGGGCATTTCGAGCTTGTTGCTCCATGTTCTTCCACTTGAGGACGAAAATCCTCTTGCGTGGCTTTTTAGAAGGACGAAGACCCTTCTAGTGGTTTTGTTGGAGGACGAAAACCGTTCAACATGGATTGGTATTGAAGAATATTGCAGATTTGAGGAGAATACTTAGTATTCAGATTTTTATTGGTATTGGGATGCTTTATCTACTCATTTAGAGATTTCAGGATCAATTTTGAGAGGGTTCCCATGGTTGGAAAATTATGATATTGGTCTCATTTGATTGCTGATATTTTCATGATCATTTTGAGCATTCATGTGTGGAGATTCCTTGTTTTCTAAGAGTTATTGAAGTTACAAGTCTTAGCTGTTTTTGTGCCATAATAAATTCTAGAATTTTGAGTTTGATGATTTGATCACATCTTTTGGCTTCTAAAATCAAGGGCAATCCAAGGAATAATTTATCATAATTTTTGAGTGTTTCTACGGCGGATTTCTCTCTCTCTCTCTCTCCTAGTCACTAGGGTTTGAGAGTGTTGTTTGGTCCTTATCTAATTGCTGACATAGAAAAAATCAGATTTACTTGTACTAGGGTTTGAGCTAATTTCTTTAATTTTCAGTTTTATTCCCAAAAGGGATATTACAGAATGTGTATGTGCGCCAATCCAATGTGTAACCTGCAACCACATTACAAAGACACATATCAATGCTCAAGAGTATTGTAAAATCAGCATATGAAAAAAAAAATTAAAATGAAATATCCATATAATGGCTATACTTGATTGGTCATGCCGAACCATGCCCCCGATGTGTTGTATGAAAAGTGTGCAACACAGCTTGCCCCCATGGTGAGTAAGTTTTGAAATGCTATAAGTGAAGTAATATCTCATGTGATATCAACCTTGGGCTGCTGAAGCTAGTGTATCAGTCACTGGTCTTCTCAGAGATCCAATATATCAGTCATTGGGCTATTAAAAAAGCTAGGTCAGTCTTGGGCTACTGAGAGAGCGAACTCAATCTTTGGCTACTGGAGGAGTTGTGTGTAATTGCCATAAACCTGATATGAATGTGATCGAGTGGTTGAAGTCTGTGTGAATGAACTTGTACAAAGTCCATATAAATCTGATCTGATCTTGTATAAATGTCACAAATGTATTTGAATCTGTACGATGAACTTGTACTAAGTCCTGTTAATGTGATCTGAATTGAATAAATGTCACAATTGCATCTGAATCTATATGATGAATTTGTACCAAGTCCATGTAAATGTGATCTCAACTGAATGGATATAAATGCATAATGAAAGTGTTGAATCTTTGTAAATAAATCTGATATAAATGTGACATACTGGTCTAAGTTTTTATGAATGAACTTGTGCCAAGTTCATGTAACTCTGATTTGAATGGCATAACTGTATCTGAGCTATGTGAAACGCTATCAATTTGTTTTCCCAATGGCTCTCAGCTATGATCTGTATGAACTTCTGACAGCCCACAACATGCCCCTCTTTTGAGGTGAGGGATGCCACCATTTATCACTCAACTCAAAAGAGAAAACTGGTTAAGCTGTAACATGTATAATCACAGCATTTAGTATGTGAACCATATAAAGCATGTGTACTAAAGATGGCTGCAAAAGCAATATGTGTCACATATGATCAATAGAGAACAAGCAGTATTGTAGACACCTAAAATATGCTTACACTTAGCATTTCCTCCCATTCAACCGATTGAGGACACTTTGTTAATTCTCCCTTTTTCGCTCCATTCTCAGATGCTCATTTACAACACCTTCTCGGTCGTATTCCTCATATAATCATCTTATTTGGCTAATATCTCTCTTATTAGCTAAACATTCCTCCTTTCGACCATTCAGAACCTCCCTAGTTCTCTCTAGACCACTTCTATTGGCTTCGTAGGCTATCTATCAGTCACAATTGGTTATCTAGACCCCTCCCAACTCTCAATGAGTCTCTAATCACTTGCTAATCAAGTTTAACTAGCCTAAACCCTAGTTAACTAGCCTAAACCAAGCTTAACTAAGCCTAAAGCATGTTTATCCTAATCTAATCCTAAAGTGCTTTTTAGACTTTAGTCTCACATGCACCCAAAGTTCAAACTCTTCCATTTGGAAAACTATAAATACAAGGCTAAGCCTACCCATTCAACTTACACCTTCACACCTAGGATATCTTATTAACACTAAGAACACCTAGTTTTGGGATTCCATTTGTATTAGCTTTAAGCTATAAGACATTTGATCTTAAACTTACTCCCTTCATTGATCTTGAGCCAATAACCTCAATTTGCATCCCTAATCCAAGTTTTGAGTAAATAGAGAGAACCATTGGCCTTAAAGCCATTAATGGTGAGACTCCATTCTTGAAATCTTGAGAACCATAAAACAACTAATCACACCTTTGATTGCTAAGTTGATCTTCTTAGGTTCAATGTTTAATTAAGTGATCTAAAGAGTAGAGAGTAGCTTTATCATGTTAGTTTAGATTTAATCTAGTTCATACAATGATAAATGTTAGTCTTGTTTATCTCTTATCATGATGGTTTAGTGTAGATTAGCTTCATGCTTTGAGGTTATAGGTTTTAACTTCATTTCCATAACATATCTAATTTATCCATGAACACATTTGGCACGCCCGGTGGGACACTTATGTCCATCCTCCATTAATGGAGGTCTTTTAGGTTTTTCAAGGTTCATTTTCAAGTTTTTGGGTCAAATCACTTGTTAATTCCTCATTTCTGTTTCTAACACTAGCTAAATAACCTTCATTTGCATATATTTTGTGGGTTTGGTTTAGAAATAGGTTGCTTTGACTAACAACTAACCTGTTTGCTTTTGAAATTTCGAAAATCCGTGAGTTTGGCAGGTTTTTCATAGGGTGCGCGTAGGTGTTAACAAAGAGGCGCGCATCCATTGAAAGGGACGCGTATGTGTCATTCTGGGCGCGTATCCGTCACTGTTACAGTATTTTTTTGCACAGGCGCGTATTCGTTGAAAGGGGCGCGTATGCGTCATTCTAGGCGCGTATCCGTCACTGTTACTATATTTTTTTGCACTGGGCGCGTATCCGTTGAAACAGGCGCGTATCTGTCATGGTGGGCGCGTATCCGTTGAAACATGCGCGTATCTGTCATTCTGGGCGCGTATCTGTCATTCTGGGCCTATGTTTTTTTACACTGGGGCTCGTATACGTCATACTGGGCGTGTACCTATCAGTAAAGGGGCGCGTATGCTTCAAACTGCATTCACCACCAATCTTCTTGAGGCCATAACTTTTGCTCCCGAGCTCGAAACAACTCCGTTTTCGTTGCGTTGGAAAGGTATTGAAGAGAAGTATACAATGGACTCATAAAATTAGGATTGTGAATTACCAAAAATTTATGGTTTACATTATTAGGTAAATAATCATTTTCTAACGTATCTTAAAGTTCAATTTTTTTTTTTTTGGCCATTCTAACACTTTGTAAGATTTTTGTAGCACTAATTAGTTGTTTACAGGGTTATTTTGGTTTTATTTATGACTTAGTTAAGTGTTTCATTTCTTAGCTTGAGCAAGTTTTGTAAAGTGTGTATGTTCTCTCCTCGCGCCTTAAAAAGCGATCTTGGAGATCAAAAACACTTGCACAACTTTGTATCGTATGCTAAAAACACTTGTTCTAAAAGATAAAGTAAAACTTTCATGTGATTTCACTAGGATTTTTCACGTTGCGTATGCTCTTCCTTCGCGCCTTTTGGCGATCTTAGGAATCAAAAGCAAAGTGAAAAATTCTCTTTCTTAACATCAACCTACGAACTGGAAAATTAGTAAAAACTTGTTGTCTACAGGACCTTACGATTGTCGGAGAAAGGTGTTGAAAAACAAAACACAAACCCGTTAATACACATGTTTCTTGCAGGTTGCCAAATGGTGTGCCACTTAAAACCACATTAAGTTAAACAAAATAAAAAACACACCATATTCAAAACATTGTATTGCATGTTTCGGAAAATGGTACGTCCCTATCCGTTCAACTGGAACATAAACTCTTTGGCATAACGCCTTAAGCTACAACAATGGGGGTGGTTCCAGAAACCCTAAAGTAATCCACCGCTGAGTAACCTCGTGGATGAAACAGGAAGTGCCTCGCTTACCCACTTGACTAGTTTTCCTTGTGAGTTAGCGTTACAAAGTTGTCCGTATCGTGACTCTAGCAAGAGTACACGATGGAGGCATTTAGTGCCCACTATACTTGAAGGGGGCAAAGCCGAGATACTCCCAAATTAGTCAGTGCGACTTTTTGGGTAAACTGTGCCCTGCTCTTAGATGGCAACTTTGTAACACCTAGTTGAGAGAATCTTATTAAGGAGGCCATTTTGTCTTGAGGCCCACTTTACTAGTCCTTTGTCGCGTCTTGGCCATCACGAAGTGATAACTTGTTTAGATTCAGAACCTTGTTTTTCGAACAAGGCAAAGAATGCACTTAAGTTGGATCTAAGTGCCTTTCATCACGGAAATTGGACGACGTTTCACTTAGCTTAGCTTCTTTCTCACTTTCGGATGAGGCGAAGCTTTGCCTAAGTAACGCTTAGTTCATTTCCATCTTTTGATTTTTACACCTTTGCGTTCTTGTTGCCCATTTGGGGCAACGGAAGGCATCTAACGGAAGGCATCTTTCGGAAGTGTTGTCATAGATAGTGTTCACCACTTTTTTTTTTGTTTACGCTCATCCATGTTTGCGGCTGAGTTGTTAAACGTCTAAAGTGTGTGGATGCGTCCTCATATCTTTGATGGCCACTTGATCTTGATTTCAAGATCATCATCATAGTTCGGATTGACTCATCATTTGATCTCCCTTTGATGTGTTATCTTGTTTGCATTGTTTCGACACAATTAAGATACTTATGTCATTTTTTTCGTAAACGTGATCTAAGTATCCGCATTGTGGCATTATGTTGCGGACATTTTAACACATCCTCAATATACCTCAACTTGGTTTGATTTCAAACATTGCCCTAAATCTTGAAAGGTGTCGCTTACTGTGTTTGCGTCGTTTCAATACCACTTTGGCACTAATATCTCGCTTCTCCGTGAAGTTGGATAAACGTGTCCAATTGGTGTGGTTATGTGGCTTACATTTGTAAACCTCGCCCTTTAACATTTTGGCGTTGTTGGTTGTTGAACATGTCGTGGTATCCTTTGATTGGGAGTCACATCTACCCTTTGTTAATAATTAGGCCTTGTTCATTTCGAGCTTGACGTAAATATTGACATTGTGTTGATCATCTTTGCATCGAACTATCACTTTGCACACACATTTGCATAGGGTGTATTTCCTTATTGATTGGCTTTGTGTTTCACACTTGCATGATTGTTCCTTGTGATTATTCATCTGAAAAAATTGTTTTCTAGGACAATCATTTTTGATCTCATCGAGATTGCGTCATCACAATGTCTATTTTCCTTAGACCTTCTTTGAAAAATCACGCATGCATCTCCATACTTACGCAATGTCTAGTTGGATGTCATTATGCTACCCATATCGACATGTCACTTCCTTCCCTTTGAAGAATTTCTATCATACTATCTAGGTCTAGACATTTGTGCTTAAACAACCAACAATGACTGATTATCGCGCAGTTTCTCACATTTACAACAATACTGAAACTAGGTTTAGCAATTCAAATCAAAAGATTCCCATTACGACTAAACCTCGTTTGGTTCTTCGTGTTAGAGAGCCCACTTGGGTACCCTGTTCCCCACCTTCAGCTCATAGTTTGTTGTCCCCAGATTTCATCCTGAAATCTATGACTACCCTATCCAAAAAAATTTCGTCCTTTAAAAATAATGGGTCGTTTTGTGTTTTTATTGCCTGAAAGTTCTTGTATTGTGTCAAGATATTCCCAAAAAGCCATATTAGCCATTTTCGCCAAATACCTAGATGCCCAAAATTGTTATATTCTGTCATCGGGATTTGTCTGCGGGAAATTTGTATTTAATTATTTTGAGCCTCGTTTGAGGCAATTTGCGCTCCGATTTAACCTTGTTGTGATCGAACATATCATTATTCCTATATACCAGAAGGGTTTTAACTAAGAATAAGTTTTGGGCTTTATTTGTGACTTTTGGCAATTTTTTGTGTTTTTGTGTTTTCCTGTTTTGTTTTCTATGAAATTTCTCTAGATCAATTCCTTTGCCGGTTTGGCCTGATTCTTGGCCTGAAGTAACTGGGAATTATATACGCACGTTATGCAAGAAGGAAGTCTCCATCGGAGGTCCGGTTCACTGGGAAAAGACGAAGTCAGGCACCAAAAAGCCTCTTCTGGGCTGGCCGCATTTTTGGAAAACAAAGAATCAGAGTGGATAATGGGAAAATTAGAAGCAGCAGGCAGATGAGAATTTTGTACTTGCCTTACAGGGTACTTTTTCCCATGATAGACAAGTCACTTAAGTTGCAGTGGGAAAATTAAAGGCGACAGGCAGGCGGGAATTTATTGCCTGCCTTGCAGGGTAAAAATTCCCATTGTGGAATAAAAGAAAGATCACTTAAGTGAATCATGAGATTTTATTGCCTGCCTTGCAGGGTAAATAATCACATTGTCATGTGATTCTTAAAAAAAGAATTCTATATGTCAAAAAGTGCGCCCCCTTTGGAGAAGTAAAGGCAATCTTTAAATTGATTAATTTAATTAATTATTCACCCAAAATAGGCGCCCAGGCTTGTGGAAAAGTCAACAAAGGCAAAGGACAAAAGGTGGTTGAAAATAGATTGCTCTAAAATTAAATAAATTAATTTATTTAATGGTTGTCCGTTCATTTCAAAAAGTGCGCCCCTTTTGGGAGAAAGATAATACTTTTTAAAGTATTAAATGATTAAATTAATTTTTATTTTCAGTGGCTGAGGTTAAAGCACATTGTGAAGATTAAGTGAAGTGAAGAGTGGATGATTAAATTGATTAAATTTAATATATTGGATGGCTGTCCTTAAACATGCAATTTTAGCACACCAGTTAAAGAGAAAAACATGATTTTTAATTAATTAATTGCCAGGAATAGGAAGGGCAATTATTAATTATAGAATTATGAGGGTTATATAAGCATGGGTTGCCATAAGGATGAATTAATTAATTCACAGGTAAAGAAGTGCAGCCCAAAGGAAAAGTGCGCTCCATTTGAAGAGGATTTTTGCTCAAAAGAAGGTGAAATCAAGGCTAAAAGCTTCCAATTTTGGCGCATGCATTGAAGGAGGTTGATTTGTGTTTGCATAATTGTTTGCATAAGTGATATAGGTGCTCAGGTGAAATTGGGAAAATTCATGCTCACTTTGCATGCAAATAAAACATCAAATTTTGTAGCAGGAGGCTTGAATTATGCAAATTTTTATGATTAAAATCCATTGTTCATGTTCCGGTTGCCATCTTTGTCTAAATTAATTGCAGGAATTCATTACAGGTGCTTTTATAAGAGAAAGGAAGCTTAAATCAATGTCCAATACATTGAATATATCTTCTGAATGTGAAGAATTATCCAGATCTGCACCAGTTTTGAGGAATTCCGGGCGAATAAAGAGAAGAAGAATTGCTCAGACAAAGATAGACAAAGCCATGGCAAAGAGGGACGAAAAAGAAAGCACAATGGCATTATGCATTACTTCCAGATTTGTTGACACCGGAGACACAAATCCAGATCCAGATCCATAATTGCAAAGGCTTCATCCTCTTGTTTCAAATGCAGCTCGTGAAGAAGTCAGTGCGTGGAAAATTCCTTCTAGGATCTAGTGTATGTGCTCCCAATTTTTCAGTTGAAGCCTTCATTGAAGTTGTATTCACCCGGAGTGCTTTCCAGAATTTTTAATTGCTCATATGCAATTAAAAATAAAATTGATGAGTTATTTACGACAAACATTGCACTGATGCCTGTACACGAGAAGAACTGCAAGAGCTTCAAGGATAAAAGAGAAGACAAGGCGAAGGCAAAATTCTTGTCGCTTCTAGATCCAGCTACTCCCAGATCCAGTTTGGTGAGAATCAAAGACAAAAGAATCAATTGCATGCAGACATGAAAAATGACAAGTCTGTAGCTTTCCTCTTCCTTGTTTAATCTTTGTGTTAATGATCAGAATTTGTAAGTAGCATTCTTGTGTTCCAGACTTTGTGCTGAAACCCCTGATAGCCACTTGAAGCAAAGGAATATAAAGGAACAGGTTTCTGAAGAACTTTGTGTCACAGTGCAATTTGTTTCTAGCTTTCTATCTTAGATCTTCTAATAGACTCTGTTATTTTAGATTTAGATCTGAAGTGCCTTTGCTTATAATTCTGTGTGTTGATATCTATTGGTTTCTTCTATGTGCATGCAATCAACTCTGTTATCTATTGATTGGGATGGACATCTTCCCCATTTCTTGCCTGTGTTTTACTATTTTCTTTCTCTATAAATATTTCCTTTCTTAAACAGCTGCTTACTTGCTGCAGAACTATACAGCTATAGTTCATGAGTTGAATAGTTAAAGTAAAACCCCATATAGATACTAGCATATTTTAATTGACAAATCTGACACGGGAGCCTCCCTAGTAAATGAGGGAGATTTATCTCATGACTGCCTAGGTTTTCAGCTATGTAGAAAATCTAGCCAACAGTTTTTGACGACTCCGCTGGGGAACAACTATGTTTGCAGATCAAAGCTTATCTCTCGAAGATCATAGTGTTTTCCATACAAATCTCAACCTGACTGAACGTCCATTCACCCGATCTGTGAAGGCGCAAGGAAGGACTAATCATATCTTCAGACTTCTGGAGCAATTCAATTTCAATCATCCTCCTCAAGTTAGGAGCCGCAGATCTAGTCTCTGACCAGGAAGGAGAGTGCACGCTCATCCAGATCCGGATCATCTTCAGCATAATTCGGCGACTGGAATTATTTACCAAGTCTACACAAGGAGAAGACGTGCCCCATTCATTATGGCGAATCAGAACCAGATAGTACCTGTTCCATGGGGTGCAACCTTTGGACCTTTGAATCTGACTCCTATGCATGATCTACCTAAAGGGACGAGAAATTTTTTTCCAAAATTCTTTGGAGATGGAAAGCAAAATCCCGATGACCACTTGGCTGCGTTTTTCATATCCTGTGGAGTGCTTGCAGTCGAACATGAATATGTATCTGTTAGACTCTTCATAGAGACTCTACATGACTTGGTTGGAGAATGGTTCTACCGGCTAGCTCTTGGCACCATAACCAACTGGACTACTATGCGGGATGCGTTCCTGAAAAGATTCAAACTAGCTGAAGATTCCAGTACATTGATTACTCAGCTCACTCAGTTGAAGGAGCCACATGAGCACATGCGAGATTTTATTGCAAAATTCTAAAGATTACTGTACAAAATTCCAGCTTCTGCTTCCTTGAATGATGAGAATCAAAAGGTGTTCTTCATCAACGTTTTACTTCCTGAAGTAAGCTATCAACTGCGAAGAGCACGTCTTGCTGATTCGTTAGCAGCTCAAAACATGGCGGTTGAGATTGAAGATGACCTCATCATGGCTGGAAAGATAAAGAGCAACACTTCTAGAGTTGAAAGTTCATCCTCTGCTACTACTTCCGATTCACTACTGCAAAAGTTAGCAAATGAGATGATGTAGATGAAGAAACAAATGGCTCAAATGGCTCAAGGCACAATACTGCCCATGCTCGGAATTTCAACAACCGAAACTGCATTGTTGGTTCCTAAAGATTAACAATTGACGCTGCTCCCAGAAACAATGTGGAGATGAATGAAGAAGACTAGGAAGTTGACGCTAATCAGCTCGAGGATGATTTTATAGGACCTGCTGGCGACTCCAACATTAATTACTTGAACTACAAATTTGAACATGACGATGAGAAACTTCATGAAGATGATCATGGTCATACATATGCAGTACTTACAAGATCACAAACTCGCCAAGCTGAGACATTAGCTGACGAACAAAGAAGGGGAATCCCTTTGCCTTCTTCCTTAGCTCTTGGAAGTAAGCATGCGAGTTCTTCATCTCAACCACAGTAAGTGGCTCAAGTATCTGAATCTATTTCTTCTTTTGACATTATTGATCATGTTAAGAAAACCAGAGTTCAAATGTCAGAAGCTGAATACTTGAGAGCCTTTCCTGAGTAGTTAAATAGGCTAGTCAAATATGTACAATCACTAGGACAATCCAATACATCAAAAGGCCTTTTGCCTAAGCCCAAAGATACTCCTCCACAAAACAACACTGCAATTGTTAAATCCTCACCATCTTCTGAAAGAGTGGAACCGTTCTATGTTTTCCTTATTGCTTAATGGTTTCAAGTTAAGCAACTGCATTTTAGATTCGGGTGCTTCTGACAATGTCATGCCAACTAAAGTTGCAGATACTTTTGGGCTTACCTTGACAAAGACTATAAAAATGTGCTACTCCATAGAGAGACAAGTCCCTTTATATTAGACAAATCAAAGATGCACGAGGTGTTCTGGCAACTTTTCCTGACAAAAGATTAAAGATGACAATTCTAGTTGTAGATATTCCTATCTCCTACCGGATGTTGCTGAGCAGGAAACTTCTACAAAGAGCTGGGAGGAGAAGTAAAGATGGACTGGTCATGTGCACGTATTCATATTAAAAGGATTAACCATAAGCTGAAGCTGGAAAAGAAGTCCAGGTGCACGGTTACAAAATCTAAGGATCCTAGATTTCAGATTATTTTTCAGGAATCTGACCATGGGATCTATTTCTTAGAAATGAATAAAGACATTCTAGATCCAGAACTTCGACCAGAGCCAGAGCTAGCGCAAAGAAGAAGAAAAATTTTGGACTCTGAAGTTTAAAGGCACATGTTGTTCTTTTAGATCAGGAGTTGGCGCTCTACTAATATCTCCAGATCATGAGATATTTCCATACTCCCACAAGCTGATGTTCGAGAACACCAATAATACGGTGGAGTATGAAGCCTTGCTTCTAGGAATGGAGCAAGCTAAAAAGAAAGGAGAAAAACTCCTCAAAGCCCAAGGAGATGCTGAAATTATAGTAAAACAGGTTCAAGGGAAAATTCAAGTTAAAAGAGATGAGCTGGAGCATTACAGAGATAAAGTAATTTCTTGCCACATTCGATTTTACAGCCTTCTCTATTGACTTAATTCCACCCAATCAAAACTATAAGGCAGATTCTTTGGCAGTCATGGCTGTACTATTGAATCCAGGATAGACCACCGTCCACATTCAGACAAGGAAACTATAAAGTGGAGATGGTCTACCGCCCTAAAGTCCCTGATAATTTTGAATAGTGGCAGACTTTCAACGATGAAAAACATACATCTGCATGTCTGGAACATGGAAACTTTGACAAGTTGTATGTTGAAGGGAGTAAATCACCACTGCGACAAACAATCACAGGGAAATCTGAACCCAGGTTATGATGACAGTAGTAGAGTAATCCGACCAAAAGATAACAAATATCCCCAAAGGTTTAATTTCCTTAGTGGAGACTTTAAACAATCATGATCAATACCTAAAGAAGAACAAAGAATATGGTGATAGTTCTTCCTCATAAATGTAAAAAATAAGTTTGGGAACAGAGTAAGTTGATGCAGACTTACCCGCCACAGAGACAAGAAAGGATGAGCCACCACCAGATGAAGTTGATAAAGACTTTCTCAGAGTACTTGACAAGAAGGCCAGAGAAAGGAAGTTCAAGATTAGAGACTGGGTACTCTAGTTGGATAAGAGATAAGACCAAAGTGCATGTACAACAAATTAGATTCACTCTAGAAAGGGCCCTTTGTGATCAAAAGAACTTCTAGAATGGATACTTTCTTTCTTGCCTACCGGGATGGAATTGAGGTACCACTGCCTTTCAACGGGCAGCATCTGAAGCTTGTTTTAGACATGAAGAAGCAGGGTAAAACTTGTATGTATATAAATAAGACCTTGTTTATTATTCCTTGTTTTTGTTTTTGTGTTTGTTGTTGTTTTTGTTTACCTGATCCCATGCCCAAAAGACAAGATACAAAACCAGAGATGCTGGAATCTCATTTTTTCCCTTGTCATTCTGACAGAGAAAAAAATGTCCACAAACGGAGCCGATTGGTGTCCCTAGATTTCATCCTGAAATATGTGACTACCCTATCCAAAAAAAATTCGTACTTTAAAAATAATGGGTCATTTTGTGTTTTTATTGCCTGAAAGTTCTCTGTAATGTGTCGAGGATATTCCCAAGGAGCCATATTATCCATTTTCACCAAATATTTAGATGCCTAAAATTGTTATATTCTGTCGTCGGGATTTCTCTACGGAAAATTTGCATTTAATTACTTTAAGCCCCGTTTGAGGCAATTTGTGCTCCGGTTTAACCCTGTTGTGATCGTACATATCATTATTCCCATATACCAGTAGGGTTTTAACCAGGAATGAATCTTGGGCTTTATTTGTGACTTCTGGCAACGTTTTGTGTTTTTGTGTTTTCCCGTTTCGTTTTCTGTGAAATTTCTCTGGATCAATTCCTTTGTCGGTTTGGCCTGATTCTTGGCCTGGAGTATTTGGAGATCACATACGCACGTTGTGCACAGAAGGAATTCACCATCGGAGGTCTGGTTCTCTTGGAAAAGACAAAGTCGTGCACCAAAAAGCTTCTTCTGGGCTGGCCGCATTTTTGGAAAAAGAAGAATTTGAAGTGGATCATGGGACCTGCCTAGCAGGGTACTTTTTCCTATGGAAGCAACGCCACTTAGGCAGGTGGGAATTTTGTACCTGCCTAGCAGGGTACTTTTTCCCATGTGAAGGAAACGTCACTTAAGTTGATGGGATTTTCAATGGGGTAAAAATCCCATTAGAGGCTTAAGTGGAGCATGGCAGGCGGTGGGATTTCTTACCTGCCTTGCAGGGTAAAAATTCCCATTGTGGAATAAAAGAAAAATCACTTAAGTGAATCATGGGATTTTATTGCCTGTCTGGCAGGGTAAATAATCCCATTATGAAAGTCAAACGACTTAAGTGAATCATGGGATTTTTAGGGCTGCTTTGCAGGGTAAATAATCCCATTGTCATGTGACTTTTAAAAATAGAATTCACCCTATGTCCAAAAAGTGCGAACCCACCTTGGGTGAATAATGGAATGCATTAAATTGATTAATGTTAATATTTATTCACCCAATTTTGGTGCCCAAGCTTGTGGAAAAGTCAACAAAGGAAAAAGTGGACAAAAGGAATGGTTGAAAATAGAACTTGCTCTAAAATTAAATAAATTTATTTATTTAATGCCCCTTCATATCAAAAAGTGTGCCCCTTTGGGAGAGAAATAATACTTTTTAAAGTATTAAATGATTAAATTAATTCCTATTTTCAGTGGCTAAGGTCAAAGCATACTGTGAGGCTTGAGTTAACTGGAAGCAAAAGTGGATAAAATTAAATAAATTTAATTTATTTAATGGCAGTCCATAAGCATGCACAAAATAGGCGCCCCATTTGAAGAGGAAAGCTTATTAATTAATTAATTAATTGCCAGGAATAGGAAAGGCATTAATTAATTATAGAATTATGAGGATTATATAAGCAGGGGCTGCCATAAGGATGAATTAATTAATTCACAGGCAGAGAAATACAGCCCAGACAGAAAAGTGTGCCCCATTTGGAGAGGATTTTTGCTCAAAAGAAGGTGAAATTAATGCTGAAAGCTTCCAATTTTGGCGCATGCAAGGTTGAAGGAGGTTGATTTGTGTCTGAATAATTGTTTGCATAAGTGATACAGGTGCTCAGGTGAAGTTGGTAAAATTCATGTTTTCTTTGCATGCAAATAAAACATCAAATTTTGGGGCAGTAGGCTTGAATATGCAGATTTTAATGATTAAAATCCATTGTTCATGTTCCGGTTGCCATCTTTATCTGAATTAATTGCAAGAATTCATTACAGGTGCTTTTATGAAGAGAAAGGGAGCTTAAATCAATGTCCAATACATTGAACATATCCTCCGAATCTGAAGAATTATCCAGATCTGCACCAGTTTTGAAGAATTCTGGCCGAATAAAGAGAAAAAGAATTGTTCAAACAAAGATAGATCCAGCCATGGCAAAGCGGGATGAAAGAGAAAGCTCAGCGGAATCATGCATTACTTCCAGATTTGCTGACATCCGAAGACACAGATCTAGATCCAGATCTCATGATTGTAAAAGCTTCTAGCAAAAATTCATCCTCTTGTTTCTGATGCAGCCCGTGTAGAAGTCAGTGCATGGAAAATTTCTTCCAGGATCTTGTGCATGTGCTTCCAATCTTCCAGTTGAAGCCTTCATTGAAGTTGCATTCACCCGGAGTGCTTTCCAGAATTTTTAATTGCTCATATGCAATTAAAAATAAAAATGATGAGTTATTTACGGCAACATTGCACTGATGCATGTACTGGAGAAGAACTGCAAAAGCTTCAAGGATAAGAAGAGAAGACAAGGTCAAAGGCAATACCCCGCAAGCTGCTTCAAGTCACTTCCAGATCTAGCTACTTCCAGTCACTTCTAGATCCAGCTGCTTCCAGATCCAGCTTGCTTGCAGATCAGCTATCCCAGAGTCCAGCTTGGTGATAATCAAAGGCAAAAGAATCAGCTGTATGCAGAATATGAAAAAGGACAATACTGCAGCTTTTCTTTTTTTTCTTCTTTATCTTATTTCCTCCGACAAACCGACAAAGGAATTGAGCGATCAATTAAATTATAAAACTTAAGTGATTGGTTTAAAAGCCATTACTTGAAGAAGTCAACTACTTGGAGATAGGTGGCAGACGTGCAAAATAGAAGGTTCTATTTTCAGTTGCAAATCATGCATGTCATGCAAAGAGGAATTCCAGGAGGGAGATTGTCAGTTGTTTCCTTTCCCACTTCCACATGTGCCAGTTCAACTAAAAGCTTCCGACTTGTAATTGCCCCTCTACATTCTATAAGTAGAGGAAGAACCTTCGGGTTAAAGATCAGAATTTGTAAGCAGCATTCTTGTGTTCCAGACTTTGTGCTGAAACCCCTGATAGCCACTTGAAGCAAAGGAATATAAAGGAGCAAGTTTCCGGAGAACTTTGTGTCACGGTGCAATTTGTTTCTAGCTTTCTATTTTAGATCTTTAAATAAACTTTGTGTTATTTTAGATCTAGATCTAGAGTTGCCTTTTCTTATAATTCTGTGTGTTGATATCTATTGGTTTCTTCTATGTCCACGCAATCAACTTTGTTATCTATTGATTGGGTTGCACATCTTCCCCATTTATTCTCTGTGTTTATCTAATATCCCTTTCCCTTCTTCTATAAATATTTCTTTTTTTTTACACAGCTGCTTGCTTGCTACAGAACTGTACAGCTATGGTTCATGCGCTGAACAGTTAAAGTAAAACCTCATTTAGATATTAGCATATTATAATTGACAAATCTGAAAGGTGAGCCTCACTGGAAAATGAGAGAGATTTATCTCGTGACTGCCTAGGTTTTATGCTATGCAGAAAATCTAGCCAAACAAGTTGCTGAATTTTTTTCTCAGGTTTCCTGCTTGCATGTAAAGCATAGCATCAACACTAATTTTTTTTTTCACCTGGGCACTTATAAAGCAACAAACTTTTGAGAAGATGTGTTCATGATGCAAAATATTTTTGCCATAAACTGATCAGCTGAATTTCCCGATAAGCCAAAACACTAAGCATAATCCCAATTTTGGACTCCAAAAGGAGGCTGAAATATTTTATTAAAGATCTGCGAATACTTGCCTTCAGACACAACTGGAAATATGATATTTTAGAGCCAAAATCCCCTCCATGAAAGCTGATTTGGATGATTAAAAATCTGAATGTAGAACTGCAACTCAAATATGATTTTTTAGCAGCCCAAAATGCCTCCAAACAATCCTCTATGCATGTTCGCACCACCTAGGGCAAGTTGGAA
Organism: Taxus chinensis; assembly: GCA_019776745.2. Classification (NCBI taxonomy): domain Eukaryota; kingdom Viridiplantae; phylum Streptophyta; class Pinopsida; order Cupressales; family Taxaceae; genus Taxus; species Taxus chinensis. Next base: position 215,049,334 of record CM034153.1, on the reverse strand, counting down.
ATGGTTATTTTATTTAAGAGATGCAGCAACAGGTTGTCTCTCCTTCTTGACCCTTGTCCAAATCTTCAAAAATTCATATGGCTCAATGCTGGAAAACTACAAAATGATTAGCTAACTCTTTGATATGCAATGGAAACCACTTTATGAAGAATAATCTTCAACAAATCAAGAGTTTTCGTTTTTGCTACTAGGTACCCTTAGCAGGGTTTTCGTCCTCAAAAGAATATCTCTAAGGGTTTTTAGTCCTTTAGAAAATATTTTGTAATTACTTTGCTCACATAAGATTCAAACAAAATTCAAATTTGTATAAAATATGAAATCAACATTAAACTACAAACAAGTCGACTTGCTCTTATGAATGAACTTGACCAAATAGCCAACACTCATCTTCCAATCAGATTTCACCTCCTTGCAATTAATTGATTTCCACCTTTTTTCATCCTCTAAAGGGGTCGACAATGCTCCTAGTTGAGAGAATAATCGCCTTGGGCATATAAAGTGACATTTCTCCTTTTTCTTATTTTACTTCATCACTTTAACCTATTTTTCTTTTCTATTTTTAAATTGACCAAGTCTATCATTAATAAATTAATATAAAATGCCACTTATAATGACTTATTTTATATTGCACTTTTATAATTGCCCCAATTACATTGGATAATAAGTTTGCCTTCCTATCATCTAGCTTTCCCTGTGCAGCCGCTTTTTTGGAAACAAAATTGCTAAAGGTCTTGACTGAATTATCTTTAGGTAAGTGGGACATTTCAATAGCATTATTGGAACAAACTCATAGGTAGCAGGTCTTTACTTAAATAGAACTGCCAAATCTTAGCGCTGATGCCAAGGAAGATCTTACCTTCAAAAAACAGTGTTAAGAGAATGTCCATATACAATAGTAATTGGTTGTCAGTCTTACAATGCCCTCCTCAAACACGAGCTTGCACCTATGAACCCATATGAAACTTGGGATACTAGTTCATTAATGTTGTTCATGAGAACTCTATTACCCAAAGGAGCCTATTTACTTAAGAACGGGGTATGAAGATCAGCAAATGGCCATTAGAAGTTTTTCATATTTGCATCGACGTAATATAATGAGCAATTGGTTCGAGAACATGATATGAGCTCCATGACTACCTATCTTACTTGGTAGAAACACAACAAAGCAGTATATGATAGACACTTTATGGCAAGTACATTAGTGGATACATCCCTTCTTATATCTGTGGGGAACCATGCTAAGCATAAAATTCTAGACCTACAACAAATTTGGGCAAGCATACTGCAAACACATTAGGGTGAAATCGACTCCAGTGTTAGACATATGACAGTTTGAAGTAGATTTTCCTCTTCATCCAGCTCCAATGGCATGCAATGAGCATGCCAACAATGGTGATGCATGAAGCTTACAATGTTACGCAAGTTGTGGGCATACATCCCACCACGAAGGAAAAATCAGTCAAAACAAGTGGCTCTTTTAGGCACAACAAAGGCCCCATTACTAAGCATTAGCAACACATTAGGCATCACCATACAACTGGTAGAGTCCATGAACTTTAGCAAAGGGCAAAAAATCATCTTAGACACTTCACAAGGACCCATGAAACACTATTCCATGAATGCATATGCACCTATGATAGGATTGTTGCAATCTTTATCAGGTGCTGCGGCAAGCAACTCTAAAAGATCCAACATGAATGCAACGAAACTTGTCATAATTGCCACTCCAATGCTTCATAAGTACCATTGACATTTCTGAGGAACGAGAACAGTCCTCCAGTTGGGTTGTAATTACACTTAGCAAGGTCAGAACCAATGTCATCATAAAGTGGAATGAATCAAAAGAACATCATTGATGTAGAGATGGAGTCCAGAGCAACTATGTCTTACTGCTGGAACCCAGTCCTCAACTATACTACATTGGGATACTTACTACAATAGGTGAGTAAAGATATTCAATTGAAGCAATTTGATGCTCATTCAAGTAAGGAATCAAGCCTATGTCACCAATAAACTAAACCTGGCTGATGTGCACCAATGGATGTCTGCGACATTTTACTATGCAAGCCATAAGTGGTGTATGACATTGATGGTAACTAGTTAGGATAGAGCTTTCCAATGCTGGTTTTTCAAGGTCAATGATCTCATCTTCAACATCCTATAATCATTCCGATTTTTTTCCTTTGTATCTTACTTTGACCCAAGGCTGTAACCTTGTTTATCATGCGTAGAAATTGCAAATGTTGCTATAACTCCATGCAAGGTCCGCCCAAAGACATAAGAGTGCCAAAGCCAGCATGCATGAAAGGCAGTTCACAATCCGTGCACATTCTGAGCAACAACATGATTGTTGTCTGCTACAACATCATATGGAAATGTCTTTGAAGAACCTCCAAAAGTTCCCACACATTGGTGGTAATTATAAAGGTAGTGAATTCAAATTCGATTAATCACTCGAAAATTCGACTGAATTTTTCCAAAAACCCATATCTCGATTTGCCTTAATGCTGACCGAATACAGGAGTCAACATGTGCAGATTGATGATGTCTCCAAGTCCTAGCAACTAAACCAAAAGATTAAAGCGCTTTATGAAAACCCAAACCTGTAGCCACAATCTTGTCCCTTTCAAGAATGTATAAATGCTGCAAGTATATGAACACAAAGCTTATCTGTGAGTACTATCAAGGTATGAATCAGCTATGATACTTGACTTAATATTATTACACGATCAAATGCTTAATTATGCAATTAATTTCACACAATAAGTAGCAAAAAGTGTGTTATAGCACCATGCCATCATCTAAAGTTATTTAGAATACATATCAATTGAGCCCAGAAACTTCAAGTATAATAAACCCACTTTCAATAAAGATATAAAACCTCAAAATAAGTCATCAATAATTAGAACAGTATTATCTCAAATGTAGTCAACCCCATTAGCCCCCAGTATAGTAACATTGTCTGGCAATAATAATTACAAGTAAGGAAGGATCTGATTCCAATAAATACATTCATCCTCCAATTGCTCCATCTGCCACTAAAGCACAATAGGGGAACTTATAAATGCACCATAAAGTAACAAGGACAACTTTCCAAATGCATTCACCATGTATTGTCTTCACTAGATTCAAAGTCCAATCCAATTTAACCTGCTCCCAAGAATGGATCAAGGGAAAAGCATCATCCATTCAGATGTTTTTCCAACCACTTCTTGGAAGGGAGATGATTACAAGTTTTTCACATACGCTTCCTGAATGGGTCATGGCCCTACCCTTCCAATGGAGGAACTTCAGCAGATGCTATGGCGCCCTTGATCAGGGTAGAGATTTAGCTCTATGTTGGCTAGATTTTCTGCATAGCATCAAACCTAGGCAGTCATGAGATAAATCTCCCTCATTTAACCGGTGAGGCTCTCGTGTCAGATTTGTCAATATAAATGTGTTTTTATCTATCAGGGGTTTTACTTTAACCACTTAGTTCATGAACCATAACTAAGAAGTTCTGCAGCAAGTAAGCAGCTGTTTAAGAAAGGAAAATTATAGAAGAAGGAAGTAAAGGAATTACAGAGAAGAAATAAGGAAGATGTGCATCCCAATTAGTAGATAGCAGAGCTAATTGCATGCACATAGAAGAAACTTAATAGATTTGAACACACAGAATTCTAAAGCAAAGGCAGTTCTAGATCCAGATCTAAAATAACACAAAGTTTACTTTAAAGATCTAAGATTTAAAAGCAAGAAACACAGTACGCCGTGACACAAAGTTCTCCGGAAACCTGCTTCTTTGTATTCCTCTGCAACAAGTGGCTCTCAAGGGTTCAGCACAAAGTCTAGAACACAAGATTGCTTCTTACAAATTCTGATCGATGATTAACCCGTAGGTTCTTCTCCTACTTATAGAATGTAGGAGGGAAAGTACAAATAGAAGACTCAAACTGAACTAAAGTATGAACAACAAGTAAAGATGACATTTGGCAATCATCCTCAACTAACTTCTTCTTAAGTGACACATGTATCACTTAACTAATAGAAAGGTTCCACATGACTTCAAGTAATGGTTGCAAAACCAATAACTTAGAAGTTTACAATTTCATCCGGGAACATAGAAAGTAGAAGAAGAAAGAAATAGAAGAAGTCATGCCAGCTGTAACATCTACATCTTCTTCTTGTTCTGATATCTGATATACTTGTCGAACATATAATTCAGCATCTTTCCATCTGTTTTAGCTACTGCTTCCTTTTCTGTCCTGAATTGCAGCAATCCTTCATTCAACACTTTGCTGCATGCTTCCACTTCTTCCAAACTTGGCCCAAATCTCGCAATGTCTGCCTGCAGTGTCACCAGCCTACTGATAGAGTTCATCGTGAAAGGCTTGGTGGCTTTATCAATCCTCTTTTGCACCATCAGAAGAGAACCCTCCAGGGAATCATGCACCTCGTTAGAAACAATCCGCACGTATGAAGTAATACCTCCATCCACTCTTTCCTCAGTGAAAGAAATAATACTGTCCGGCAAATCTGATGTTCTACTCTCAAGCGCCTGCATCCTCTTCAGCAAAACTCTGCAGATCTCCAAACGGAAAGATACTGCAAACTCTAGCTGCTTCCCCTTCTCGACTGATCCATCCGGCACAATTTGTTCTGCAACCAATACATCTCCCGGCAGCTTGTTGATCTCGGCCAAAATACTCAGGTTACTCTCTGCAACTGTATTCATTCCTTCTATGCTTTCTATCAGTTGCTTTAGTTGATTTTCTGCATCGTTCATAACCTTTAGGCGGGCTGGCACTTCCCCAAGTTGCACAGAAGCTTGACGAATAATCAGATCCTTCCATTCGTCAATAGCCTTTACTTGATTGCTTGCATCTTCCATTTCCTGCATAAGATGATCACTCACCTGCGCTGAAATGGGCTGAACGGAAGATTTAGCAACCTTGGCTATGATCTCACATAATTGAGATATTTGCTTCTGCAGCTCTTCTTTCTCCGCCTTTTCACTGTCAAGCCTAAGGAACAAAGCATCCAGCAACGTCTGCGTGTCCTGCTTCAATCCTTCAGTGGTAGCTTGACCGAGTGGTATTTTGGTCACTGTCACATCTTCTGCCGTGAGTTCCTCTTCTACCTTTCCTTCCGCCGGGATTGATATCTCAGCAAACTTCTCTCCCGAATCTTCGATGATCAACCTAGAAGTTGCTTTAGCAACTTTAGGCCTTCTGTCTCTTCTGCTCAGATCCTGAAGTAGCTGCAAGTCATGTTCCTCTAAGTTCATCTCTACTCTTGCTTCCGGAACCAACTGCAAAGCTAACCATTCCGAGAAATTACTTCTCGGAGAGTGAGAAGTTGCTGAGTGCACTACCATTTCCCGCTCTGCATCCTCTCCATCAGAAAGTGCCACAGTATCATGGCTGCCATCCTCTGAAACATCCAAGGACAAAGCTCTTTCGAACTCCGTCATCTGCAGCTTCAACATCTCCTCTGGAACGGGTGATGAATGAAGTGGCTGCGGAGAGAAGATGAACGTTGCTGGTTTCAATGAAGGCATGGAAACATCCTGCTGCTGTGGTGCAATAGTTGGTGATCCTCTAGGTACTGGAGAAGTCGGAGTCAAAGCTATGGTCGTAGAAGTGGTCTTCTCTTTCTCTTGAGATCTTCTGCGTACTTTCAACTTCTCGGACCTTCTGCTGCTCTCTCCTTCATGCTTTCGCTTGAGGGAATCTCCTGCGCCGAAGTTGCCCGTGATTTGATTCATCAATACTTCATCAAGGCAGTATCCCTTCGTTAGCAGCCAGCTCGAAGTATTCACCAACACAGCTCCAGATCTTTCTTCTATTGTGCTGCAGCCGCCATTGCTATCCTGCAGTAGAGCTTTATCTCCTCCCATTTGATGGTAAGTGTCAAGTACCACGTTCCCATCATCTTTAAGATCCGCAGGTATCCGCGCTAGTCCAAAGTCAAATACTTGCTTTGCCGACAGCCTGCTGAAATCTTTCTTTCTGACCTCGTACTCACTTCTGCACTTCATCCAGAAATCTTCTAACGAAGGCACATGTGCGTACTCCTGGGAGATTGTCTTCCTGGCTATTCCAAATGGATCAAAATTAAGCCGTGCAGGGAAGAACTCTTGCTCATACTCGGACAACATTTGTGCTTCCATTCCTCGAGCTCTGTGAATGCTGATGCAACTGTAATATCCCACAGTGAGTGGGAAGAAGCCCGTAGACTTGTGCCGCTTCGACTGAAGGTCGTGTAACTCCACAAGTTGCCTGCTCAGCTCCATGGCAATCAATCTGTCACTTGGGTACCTTGGCATCTTTGTTGGTTCACCTGAAAAGCTCGTAACCCTGAGGTATGTGAAATCTGCAAACTGGATGAATACACTGCCAATCTTGGACACTGCTTCCCATGCTTCCTTGCTTACCCTGTGAGTCTTCAAGTCTTTGTCTAACCTGCAGATGAAATCGTAGAAGAAACCATCGTTGATCACTTTGAAGTCCTTCTCGCACGCAGGTACAGTAAGCTGTGGGTAGCACTCGAAAATGGGATCCTTGGAAAGAATACCACATCTATCCAGCTTGGAAAAGACACCCTGTGAAGCTGCAGCATATACCAAGTATGAAGTCATCTTGAAGCTGAAGGTACGCTTTACGTTCCGCAGTTGCTCACCGATGTTGCTGCTAATAATTTCTGACCAACTGATTATAGAATCAACCTTGTTGATTTCAATGGTCCTGATGAAAGCATACATCCATGTCCGGAAAGTGTAGGCATTCGCTTCACCATTCAACCTGCATAGCAATTTGACAATATCATCCGCCTCCTGCACCAAATTGGATCGTGGAAGAGTTCTCGGGAACTTGGAAGGGGATCTAGGCTTCTTCATGAACCGGCTATTCATGATGCTCACACAGTCAGCTCTATGTTTCTCCCACCTACTGTCAGCATCCTGAATGCTAATAGAAGTCACCACCTTTCGCACTGGAATCTTCAGACAATAATCGAAGAATTCTGCATCCAAACGAATTATTGTCTTTCCCGCAACATCACGCACTGATCTGGATGAAGGATGATAAGATCTAGCACACTCCATCACAAACTCTGGCAATTGGGCTGTACATGGGAAAGCTGCAGCTCGAATAATTCCGCTACTTTTGACCGCACGCATGAGTGAAGTCTTTCCAGCTCTGGATCTATCAATCAAATCAGAAAGAGGTTCTGGGCCTAGATCCGTGTCTCCTATGTCTGAAAGTTTAGAAGCAATGCATGAATCCATCGTGCTCTCTTTTTCATCTCCTTTTGCCATGGCTTTATCAATCTTTGTCTGAATAATTCTTTTTCTTCTAATTTGGCCGGATTTCTTCAATACTGGTGCAGATCTGGACAATTCTTCAGATTCGGAGGATATTTGCAATGTATTGGACATTGATAAAAACTCCTTTTCTTTTATAAAGCACCTGTAATGAGTTCCTGCAATTTATTCAGACAAAAATGGCCACCGGAGCATGAATAGTGAATTTAAATTATAAAAATCTGCACTTTTCAAGCCTGCTGCCCCAAAAATTGGTGTTTAATTTGCACATAAAGAGAGCATGAATCCTTTCAATCAACACCTGAGCTCCTGTAACACCTGTGAAAACAACTATGTGCAGACGAAGATCAACCTTCTCCAAAGCATGCGCCAAATCTGGAAGCTTTTAGCCTTTGTTAGCACTTTGTCTGTGCAAAATCCTTCCTCTAATGGGGGCGCACTTTTCCTCCTTGCTGCAATTCTTTACCTGTGAATTAAATAATTCATCCATATGGCTGCCCATGCTTATATAACCTTCACAATTCTATAATTAATAATTGCCCTAACAATTAAAGGCAATTAATTAATTAAAAATCATGCTTTTCTCTTTTAAAAATTGCATGTTTAAGGACAGCCATCCAATAAATTAAAGTAATCCAATTTAATTCTTCACACAGCACTTCACTTTAGCCTCACAGTGTGCTTTGACCATAGCCACTGAAAATAGAAATTAATTTAATGATTTAATGCTTCAAAAATCATTAAATAATGCCCAAATGGGGCGCACTTTTTGAGAGGAGGGGGCAGCCACTAAATAAATTAAATTTAATTAATTTAATTGCTCTATTTTAATCCTCCTTTGACTTTTCAACCTCCTCAAGCTTGGGCGCACTTTTTCAAGGATAGAATTTATTAAAAATAATCAATTTAATTATTTTTATCCATCACCAAAGGGGGCGCACTTTTTTGCACATGTAATTCTATTTTTAAGAATTTTCACCATAATGGGATTCTTTACCCTGCAAGGGAGGCACCACAATCCCATGATCCACTTAAGTGATTTGACTTTTGCAATGGGATTCTTTACCCTAATGGCATACTTTATAATAATTAAATATAATTTAAGTCACCCTTGTATTTTTCCTTTGGCCGTCGGGTTGACAAAATAGGCTAAAGTTCTTCGAATGGTATGTGGATATTACATTTTCTGCCACAGGAGACAACATGAGAGAGTGCCAACTTATAATGTACTAGGGGCCATGGGCCATAGGTTGTAGGCAATAGAAAGGGAATGGGGTCCTGGGTAATTATGATTCCCCCAATAATCACATCGAACCCCTATAATGTGTCACATCGTGGGGTAATGCCTTAGTTTCTGATTGTAGATTAGGTGTCAAAAGAATGAGTATTGTGCCTTCGGTAAATGTTGTTGTTATAGTAAAAGAAGCATGTATGTGTCGATGAAGCTATGCACAAGTGTGTATTGAGGGGAAATGAATTTCATAACAATATATTGTCAAGTGGATGCTTTTGTGGAGTTGCTGTATCCATGGGCGTAAGGTGCATTGTAATGTCCCCTTTCCCTCGCCCAAGGCTTGAGGGCCAATGCGAGTCCTAACCCTAGTCATGCCCAAGGGGTTACGGACACTATGAGCTATTGGGTATGAGTATATAGTCCAGTTATTATTTTTCCATTGACAGGGTTATAAAGTGCTTTTAAAGGGACTAGATGTTATGTTTCTTCATTGGGGCCACTTAAAGGCCCTTTTCGGCGACTTGAGGGGATATGTATTGCATTAAATATTATATTTCTTCATTGGCATCACCTTTTTGGGCCAAGGCGCCTAGAAGGGGAAAAAATAACTTTAAGTTATTTTATTAATTGGGCCTGTCGACACTAAAATTTTCCTCCATAATTTCTATTTCATTAATGTATGTATTAGGAATAGGATGTTGTTAAGTGTAATTAGTAGTAGCGTCCGATAGAAGATAACGACGCTGCCAGTACGATGCCGCCAATAATATGGAGTACGGTAACAGTCAAAGTACCATAGGAATGTTGTTAAAAAGTAAATATTTGTCGTAAGTGGTCCGGTAATATTAAAATGTCAAAGTTTGGGTAATTAGAGAAGTAGGGTCTACATGATTAGGAATTAGAATATTATATTGGTATAAGGACAAGGAGTGAGGTCATAAATATTTTGTGTATTTTATTTGTAAAAGTCTAAAATGTGGAACCCATGTAAAATGATAAGGTTTATCTTATCTTAAGAGATAAGCTTACATGTACAGATAAGAGTTAAGGTATGGAATATGATTCGTCAGAGTGGATTTCTTGTCCTATCTTAGATATAGGATGGATAAGCCTGGAAGTTCTATAAATAGAGAGGCCACCCCCCTCATTTAGCATAGAAAGAAGTAGTGAGAAATATTGTAGGAAGTGTGCAAAGGAAGCCATCAGTTAAGGTGTGTTGAAGAAGCCACCGAGAGGTGTAATTGTAAAGTTTCTCCCATAGTCTTGTTGAAGTACTTCATGGGTGAGATTGTAACAATTTCATGTTAATATTATAATTTACTTTGATATTTCAGATTTGTCATCATTCCGTCTTATCATAGTCGATGGTATTCTTGTGTTCGGTTGTTGTTTTGTTTCCAGATTACATCCATCAAACTAAGGCTGTGTATTAGTAATAATCATAGCATGAGGAGTTTCCGGTGAAGAATTATCATAGTGCCGGATTGGTGATGACATTTTGGTTCCGTTGCCGGGACCATTCCTCGTTGGTGGATTTTCTGGAGAGATATTCCCACTTAGTCAAAATCAATTGGAGGGTAACCTTGTTTTTACTGTGCATAGTAGTTACCATGGTAAAGTCATTTTTGCCATGAATAGTAGTTACCATGGTAAAGTCATTTTGCTGGGAATAGTATTTACCGCAGTTGTTGGCTAGATTTTCTACATAGCATCAAACCTAGGCAGTCATGAGATAAATCTCCCTCATTTAACCGGTGAGGCTCCCGTGTCAGATTTGTCAATAAAAATGTGTTTCTATCTATCAGGAGTTTTACTTTAATAACTTAGTTCATGAACCATAACTAAGAAGTTCTGCAGCAAGTAAGCAGCTTGTTTAAGAAAGGAAAATTATAGAAGAAGAAAGTAAAGATATTACAGAGAAGAAATAAGGAAGATGTGCATCCCAATTAGTAGATAGCAGAGCTAATTGCATGCACATAGAAGAAACTTAATAGATATGAACACACAGAATTATAAAACAAAGGCAGCTCTAGATCCAGATCTAAAATAACACAAAGTTTACTTTAAAGATCTAAGATTTAAAAGCAAGAAACACAGTACGCCGTGACACAAAGTTCTCCGGAAACCTGCTTCTTTGTATTCCTCTGCAACAAGTGGCTCTCAGGGGTTCAACACAAAGTCTAGAACACAAGATTGCTTCTTACAAATTCTGATCGATTATTAACCCGTAGGTTCTTCTCCTACTTATAGAATGTAGGAGGGAAAGTACAAACAGAAGACTCAAACTGAACTAAAGTGTGAACAACAAGTAAAGATGACATTTGGCAATCATCCTCAACTAACCTCTTCTTAAGTGACACATGTATCACTTAACTAATAGAAAGGTTCCACATGACTTCAAGTAATGGTTGCAAAACCAATAACTTAGAAGTTTACAATTTCATCCGGGAACATAGAAAATAGAAGAAGAAAGAATAGAAGAAGTCGTGCCAGCTGTAGCATCTACATCTTCTTCTTGTTCTGATATCTGATATACTTGTCGAACACATAGTTCAGCACCCTTCCGTCTGTTTTAGCTACTGCTTCCTTCTCTGTTCTGAATTGCAGCAATCCTTCATTCAACACTTTGCTGCATGCTTCCACTTCTTCCAAACTTGGCCCAAATCTCGCAATGTCTGCCTGCAGTGTCACCAGCCTACTGATAGAGTTCATCGTGAAAGGCTTGGTAGCTTTATCAATCCTCTTTTGCACCATCAGAAGAGAACCCTCCAGGGAATCATGCACCTCGTTAGAAATGATCCGCACGTATGAAGTAATACCTCTATCCACTCTTTCCTCAGTGAAAGAAATAATACTGTCCGGCAAATCTGATGTTCTACTCTCAAGCGCCTGCATCCTCTTCAGCAAAACTCTGCAGATCTCCAAACGGAAAGATACTGCAAACTCTAGCTGCTTCCCCTTCTCGACTGATCCATCCGGCACAATTTGTTCTGCAACCAATACATCTCTCGGCAGCTTGTTGATCTTGGCCAGAATACTCGGGTTACTCTCTGCAACTGTGTTCATTCCTTCTATGCTTTCTATCAGTTGCTTTAGTTGATTTGCTGCATCGTTCATAACCTTTAGGCGGGCCGACACTTCCCCAAGTTACATAGAAGCTTGACGAATAATTAGATCTTTCCATTCGTCAATAGCCTTTACTTGATTGCTTGCATCTTCCATTTCCTGCATAAGATGATCACTCACCTGCTCTGAAATGGGCTGAATGGAAGGTTTAGCAACCTTGGCTATGATCTCACATAACTGAGACACTTGCTTCTGCAGTTCTTCTTTCTCCGCCTTCTCTCTGTCAAGCCTAAGGAACAAAGCATCCAGCAACGTCTGCGTGTCCTGCTTCAATCCTTCAATGGTAGCTTGACTGAGTGGTATTTTGGTCACCGTCACATCTTCTGCCGTGAGTTCCTCTTCTACCTTTCCTTCCGCCGGGATTAATATCTCAGCAAACTTCTCTCCCGAATCCTCGATGATCAACCTAGAAGTTGCTTTAGCAACTTTAGGCCTTCTGTCTCTTCTGCTCAGATCCTGAAGTAGCTGTAAGTCATGTTCCTCTAAGTTCATCTCTACTCTTGCTTCCAGAACCAACTACAAAGCTAACCATTCCGAGAAATTACTTCTCGGAGAGTGAGAAGTTGCTAAGTGCACTACCATTTCCCGCTCTGCATCCTCTCCATCAGAAAGTGCCACAGTATCATGGCTGCCATCCTTTGAAACGTCCAAGGACAAAGCTCTTTCGAACTCCGTCATCTGCAGCTTCAACACCTCCTCTGGAACAGGCGCTGAACGAAGTGGCTGAGGCGAGAAGACGATTGTCACTGGATTCAATGAAGGCATGGAAGCATCCTGCTGCTGTGGTGCAATAGTTGGTGATCCACTACGTACTGGAGAAGTCGGAGTCAAAGCTATGGCCGTGGAAGTGATCTTCTCTTTCTCTTGAGATCTTCTTTGTACTTTCATCTTCTCGGGCCTTCTGCTGCTTTCTCCTTCATGCTTTCGCTTGAGGGAATCTCCTGTGCCGAAGTTGCCTGTGATTTGATTCATCAATGCTTCACCAAGGCAATACCCCTTCGTCAGCAACCAGTTCGAAGTATTCACCAACACAGCTCCAGATCTTTCTTCTATTGTGCTGCAGCCGCCATTGCTATCCTGCAGTAGAGCTTTATCTCCTCCCATTTGATGGTAAGTGTCAAGTACCACGTTCCCATCATCTTTAAGATCCGAAGGTATCCGCGCTAGTCCAAAGTCAAACACTTGCTTTGCCGATAGTCTGCTGAAATCTTTCTTTCTGATCTCGTACTCACTTCTGCACTTCATCCAGAAATCTTCTAGCGAAGGCACATGTGCGTACTCCTGGGAGATTGTCTTCCTGGCTATTCCGAATGGATCAAAATTAAGCCGTGCAAGGAAGAACTCTTGCTCATACTCGGACAACATTTATGCTTCCATCCCTCGAGCTCTGTGAATGCTGATGCAACTGTAATATCCAACAGTAAGTGGGAAGAAGCCCGTAGGCTTGTGCCGCTTCGACTGAAGGTCGTGTAACTCCATAAGTTGCCTGCTCAGCTCCATGGCGATCAATCTGTCACTCGGATACCTAGGCATCTTCATCGGTTCGCCAGAAAAGCTCGTAAACCTGAGGTATGTGAAATCTGCAAACTGGATGAACACATTACCAATCTTGGACACTGCTTCCCATGCTTCCTTGCTCACCCTACGGGTCTTCAAGTCTCTGTCTAACCTGCAGATGAAATCGTAGAAGAAGTCATCGTTGATCACTTTGAAGTCCTTCTCGCACGCAGGTACAGTAAGCTGTGGGTAGCACTCGAAAATGGGATCCTTGGAGAGAATACCACATCTATCCAGCTTTGAAAAGACACCCTGTGAAGCTGCAGCATATACCAAGTAGGAAGTCATCTTGAAGCTGAAGGTACGCTTCACGTTCCGCAGTTGCTCACCGATGTTGCTGCTAATAATTTCTGACCAATTGATCATGGAATCAACCTTGTTGATTTCAATGGTCCTGATGAAAGCATACATCCATGTCCGGAAAGTGTAGGCATTCGCTTCACCATTCATCCTGCAAAGTAATTTGACGATGTCATCCGCTTCCTGCACCAAATTGGATCGTGGAAGAGTTCTCGGGAACTTGGAAGGGGATCTAGGCTTCTTCATGAACCGGCTATTCATGATGCTCACACAGTCAGCTCTATGCTTCTCCCATCTACTGTCAGCATCCTAAATGCTAATAGAAGTCACCACCTTTCTCACTGGAATCTTCAAACAATAATCGAAGAATTCTGCATCCAAATGAATTATTGTCTTTCCTACAACATCATGCACTGATCTGGATGAAGGATGATAGGATCTAGCACATTCCATCACAAACTCTGGCAATTGGGCTGCACATGGGAAAGCTGCAGCTCGAATAATTCCGCTACTTTTGACCGCACGCATGAGTGAAGTCTTTCCAGCTCTGGATCTATCTATCAAATCAGAAAGAGGTTCTGGGCCTAGATCCGTGTCTCCTATGTCTGTAAGCTTAGAAGCAATGCACGAATCCATCGTGCTCTCTTTTTCATCTCCTTTCGCCATAGCTTTATCAATCTTTGTCTGAATAATTCTTTTTCTTCTAATTTGGCCGGATTTCTTCAATACTGGTGCAGATCTGGACAATTCTTCAGATTCGGAGGATATTTGCAATGTATTGGACATTGATAAATACTCCTTTTCTTTTATAAAGCACCTATAATGAATTCCTGCAATTTATTCAGACAAAAATGGCCACCGGAGTATGAATAGTGAATTTAAATTATAAAAATCTACACTTTTCAAGCCTGCTGCCCCAAAAATTGGTGTTTAATTTGCACATAAAGAGAGCATGAATCCTTTCAATCAACACCTGAGCTCCTTTAACACCTGTGAAAACAATTGTGCAGACGAAGATGAACCTTTTCCAAAGCATGCGCCAAATCTGGAAACTTTTAGCCTTTGTTAGAACTTTGTCTGTGCAAAATCCTTCCTCTAATGGGGCGCACTTCTTCTCCTTGCTGCAATTCTTTACCTGTGTGTTGAATAATAAATCCATATGGCTGCCCATGCTTATATAACCTTCATAATTCTACAATTAATAATTGCCCTAACAATTAAAGGCAATTAATTAATTAAAAATCATACTTTTCTCTTTTAAAAATTGCATGTTTAAGGACAGCCATCCAATAAATTAATTTAATCCTTCACACAGCACTTAACTTTAGCCTCACAGTGTGCTTTGACCATAGCCACTGAAAATAGAAATTAATTTAATGATTTAATGCATTTAAAATCATTAAATTACTCCTAAATGGGGCGCACTTTTTCCAAGGAGAGGGGCAGCCACTAAATAAATTAAATTTAATTAATTGAATTGCTCTCTTTTAATCCTCCTTTGACTTTTTGGCCTCCTCAAGCTTGGGCGCACTTTTTCCAAGGAGAAAGATTATTAAAAATAATCAATTTAATCACTTTAATCCTTCACCAAAGGGGGCGCACTTTTTTGCACATATAATTCTATTTTTAAGAATTTTTTCATAATGGGATTCTTTACACTGCTAGGCAGGCACCAAAATCCCATGATCCACTTAAGTGATTTGACTTTTGCAATGGGATTCTTTACCCTGCAAGGCAGGTACTAAAATCCCATAATTCACTTAAGTCACTTTTCTTTTATAATATCATGGGAATTTTTACCCTGCAAGGCAGGCAATAAATTCCCACCTGCCTGCAGCCTCTATTTTTCCCATTACAGCTTAAGTGACTTTTATAACACGGGAAAAAGTACCCTGCCAGGCAGGTATACAATTCCCATCCTGCATGCGGCTTATATTTTTCCCATTGCAGCTTAAATCCTTTGTTTTCCAAAAGGCGCCCATCCCCGCAGGGGCTTTTCTGTGCACGACTTTGCTTTTTCCCAGTGATCCAAACCTCCGACGGCGACTTCCTCCAGGCAAAATGTGCATGTATGTTTTCAAGCTACTCCAGGCCAAAAATCGGGCTTACCCGGCGAAGGAGTTGTTCCAGAGAAATTTTACAGAAAACAGAACGGGACACCACAAAAACACGAAAAATTGCCAAAAGTTACAAATAAATCCCAAAACTTAAAATAAGTTAAAATCCTTCTGGTACATAGGAATAATAACATATCCGCTCATGACAGAGTTGAAACGGAGCGCAAATAGCCTCATACGGGGCTCAAAATAATTAAATACAAATTTCCCGCAGACAAATCCCGACGACAGAATAAAACAATTTTGGGCATCTGGGTATTTGGCGAAAAGGGCTAATATGGCTCTTTAGGATTATCTTGATGCAATACAGGAACTTTCAGGCAATAAAAACAACAAATGACCCATTATTTTAAAAGTACGAAAATTTTTCGGATAGGGTAGTCACAGATTTCAGGGTGAAATCTGAGTGACACCAGCAGTAATTTCACACTTTTTACCATGAAAGTATTTACCCGCAGTAATTTCACTTTTTTTAAACCGTGAATAGTGTTTTATACCACGTAAAGTCATTTTTACCCGCAGTAAGTCAGTTTATACCATAGTTTAACAGGGTCATTTCTATTTACTGTAGAAAGGTGTAAAGTCCACTTTCTCGTATAAGTGATTCCATTATTGGTGCACCAAGTCTTGTTGATTTGTACTTGTGGTTGGTATGTCACGGGGGTTACTTTTGAAAAATGGAAGATTCCCTGTTTTTTTTTTTGCTGCAATTCTTTACCTGTGTGTTGAATAATAAATCCATATGGCTGCCCATGCTTATATAACCTTCATAATTCTATAATTAATAATTGCCCTAACAATTAAAGGCAATTAATTAATTAAAAATCATGCTTTTCTCCTTTAAAAATTGCATGTTTAAGGACAGCCATCCAATAAATTAAATTAATCCAATTTAATCCTTCACACAGCACTTAACTTTAGCCTCACAGTGTGCTTTGACCATAGCCACTGAAAATAGAAATTAATTTAATGATTTAATGCATTTAAAATCATTAAATTACTCCTAAATGGGGCGCACTTTTTCCAAGGAGAGGGGCAGCCACTAAATAAATTAAATTTAATTAATTTAATTGCTTTCCTTTAATCCTCTGACTTTTTGGCCTCCTCAAGCTTGGGCGCACTTTTTCCAAGGAGAAAGATTATTAAAAATAATCAATTTAATCACTTTAATCCTTCACCAAAGGGGGCTCACTTTTTTGCACATGTAATTCTATTTTTAAGAATTTTTCCATAATGGGATTCTTTACCCTGCCAGGCAGGCACCAAAATCCCATGATCCACTTAAGTGATTTGACTTTTGCAATGGGATTCTTTACCCTGCAAAGCAGGCACTAAAATCCCATAATTCACTTAAGTCACTTTTCTTTTATAATATCATGGGAATTTTTACCCTGCAAGGCAGGCAATAAATTCCCACCTGCCTGCAGCCTCTATTTTTCCCATTGCAGCTTAAGTGACTTTTATAACACGGGAAAAAGTACCCTGCCAGGCAGGTATACAATTCCCATCCTGCCTGCGGCTTATATTTTTCCCACTGCAGCTTAAATCCTTTGTTTTCCAAAAAGGCGCTCATCCTCACAGGGGCTTTTCTGTGCATGACTTCGCTTTTTCCCAGTAATCCAGACCTCCGACGGCGACTTCCTCCGGGCAAAATGTGCATGTATGTTTTCTAGCTGCTCCAGGCCAAAAATCGGGCTTACCCGGCGAAGGAGTTGTTCCAGAGAAATTTTACAAAAAACGAAACGGGACACCACAAAAACACGAAAAATTGCCAAAAGTTACATATAAAGCCCAAAACTTAAAATAAGTTAAAATCCTTCTGGTACATAGGAATAATAACATATTCGCTCATAACAGAGTTAAAACGGAGCGCAAATAGCCTCATACAGGGCTCAAAATAATTAAATACAAATTTCCCGCAGACAAATCCCGACGACAGAATAAAACAATTTTGGGCATCTGGGTATTTGGCGAAAAGGGCTAATATGGCTCTTTAGGATTATCTTGATGCAATACAGGAACTTTCAGGCAATAAAAACAACAAATGACCCATTATTTTAAAAGTACGAAAATTTTTCGGATAGGGTAGTCACAGATTTTAGGGTGAAATCTGAGTGACACCAGCAGTAATTTCACTTTTTACCATGAATAGTATTTACCGCAGTAATTTCACTTTTTACCGTGAATAGTGTTTACCACAGTAAAGTCAGTTTTTACCGCAGTAAGTCAAGTTTTACCATAGTTTACCGTGGTCATTTCTATTTTACTGTAGAAAGGTGTAAAGTCACTTTCTAGTATAGTGATTCCAATTATTGGTGCACATAAGTCTTGTTGATTGTACTTGTGGGTTGGTATTTCACGGTGGTTACTTTTGAAAATGGAAAAGATTCCTGTTTTTTCAGCTCAATCTAATGAAGATGCTTCTTCTTTCATTCAAGAGTTTAAACGATCTTGTATTTGTAATGGCCTCATAAGAAGGGAACAATGGACTGAATTTTTTCCTACCTTTTTGGATGGTTCAACACTTAGGTGGTTTGAAACACTAGGTGATAATGTGAAAAACTCAAGGGATTTATTAACTGAAAGTTTTCTTGAAGAATTTGGTGAACAACAGAAATATGCAGATCTCATGATTGATATCACAAAGCTATCCCAAGGAGAGAAGGAGAAGATAAGGGATTATCATGCTTGTGTTTTAGAGCTAAGGAGGAAGCTCGATGCCCAGATCCAGAAGGAAGGATTAGCAGATGGGTTGATGAATGGCGTGGATAATCTCCTATGTAAGCACTTCATTCTTGGGATGAAGCCAGAGATCAGACAATGAGTAAAGTATGACCGTCCAGCTACCATTGAACAAGCAAAGGAGATTGCAAGAAGGCAAGAAGAAAGCATGGAAGAGGAGCCCAAAGAAAATGTTGCTAAAGTAGAGCCTACACCAGCACCTTTGGTCCATAATCCACAACCACTCCCGGTGAGCACAAATATTTCTCCTAGTACATCTACTGAGTATAAAGATCTGCTCAAAAAGATGGGTCAGTTAACTATTAATCTTCTTCAAGGAAAAGAATTTAGTTCTCAGGGAGGAGATAGAGGTCCAAAATGAAATATTTCTGAAGTTGTTTGTTATGGTTGTTATAAAAAGGGTTATTATAAGTATAATTGTCCAAATAGAGCTTCTACATCTGGTACAAAAGATAATGATAAAGGAAAAGCACCTGTGAATTCTTTTGATGTAGTAGATAAGAGCAGAAATAATGAAGTAGATGTGTTTGTAACAAAAAGAAAGAAAGAAAAAGATAATCAAGATGGAAATGATCCTAAGAAGATGAAAGGAGAAACTAGTAAGAAACATAGGAGAAGAAAGTTGGGTGTGTAGGATTTTCTGATTTCACAGGGGCAAGGACCATACTCCATCTTAGAAGATCTGTCCAAAAGGCCTGCAAACATTACATATGGTCAACTCTTGGCTATGTCTTCGGAGAAGAGGCGGGAGCTGCGAAGTGGACTCAATGCTCGACGAAGAAAGGAGGTTGAGGTCCCTGTTTTGGAGGCAGAGGCAGATCCCTATGCTCCACAAGCTGAGGTATTATGTAATGGTATTTCAATTCATGATATCTTAGTTGATGGAGGTGCTGCAGTTAATGTAATGACCGAGTCTGTAATGAATATGTTGGGTTTAAAAATTGATCGCCCTTCAACACTTATGTTAAGGTCATTAAATAAGGGAAAAACTAAACCAGAAGGTGTAGTTTCAAATGTGGCAATATCTGTTATGGGTGTTGTATGTGTGGTAGACTTTCAGGTGATGAAAAATGGTACTATTGCGTACCCAATGTTGTTGGGAAGACCATGGCTAAGGAGAGTTCATGCAAGAAAATATTAGAATGAAGGTTTCATGACACTTGGACGTGGTAGAGAGAGGGTGAAGATAAACGTGATCCCTCGGCATCATAAAACAGAACCTGTGGATTCAAGTGATGAAACTGATGATTGGACATCCTCTGATTACTCTAGTACCAGTGAAGTGGACACTGAAGATGAAGAAAGTGAGGTTGATGTTTCAGTCATGGATATCCTTCCAGTCACACCAACTCATGACCCCATAAAATTATCTGAAGAAGTTGATGATCGTCTCCAACAAATAAAGATTGGTGATGCTGTGATGGAGAGTGAGAAGGAATCCTACCTCCAGCTCTTTCGAAGGTACATACACCTATTCACTTTTGATTACAAGGAACTCCGTCAAGTAAGTTGGGTAGAACATTCTATTGAGCTGGTAGATGGTGCTAAGCCCATAAAGCAAATGCCATATAGAATGAATCCTAATTTTTCCAAGACTGTAAAAGAAGAAATAGATAAGTTGCTTGACGCAGGATTCATATTTGCTGTGGAGAATTCAGAATGGGTTTCTCCCATTGTGATCTCAATAAAAAAGAATGGGAAGCTACGCATTTGTGTTGATTACAGGAAGCTCAATAAGGCAACAAAGAAGAATCATTACCCTCTTCCATTTTCAGATCAGATCTTGGACGAAGTAGCTGGCCAGGAGTGCTATAGTTTTGCTGATGGATATAACGGCTACAACCAAGTTCGTATCGCAAAGAAAGATCTGCTGAAGACCACGTTCACCACTCCTTGGGAAACGTTTGCTTATAGAGTTATGCCTTTTGGGTTGTGTAATGCTCCAGCAACATTCCAGCGTTTGATGAATAGGGTGTTCGAATCCTACATTGGGACCTTCATCAGAGTATTTCTGGATGATTTTTGCATCTATGGGAGCAAGTTGGACCACCTGCACCAAATGGAGACAGCATTTCAAAGGTTAGATGAAGCACAAGCCTCACTAAACCCTACAAAGTGTGTCTTTGGATGTTCTAAAGGCGTCTTGTTAGGGCATGTTGTATCTAGAGATGGTATTGGTACTGATCCTGATAAAGTTTCAAAAATCAAAGATTTACCATTTCCTCTTAATAGAAGTAAGTTGAGATCATTTTTAGGCCATGTGGATTATTGTAGAAGGTTCATCAAGAATTTCTCAAAGATTGCACAGCCACTAACCCAGTTCTTGAAGAAGGATGTTACTTATGAACCAGGAAATAAGGCGCATGAAGCTTTTGGACAACTAAAGGAAGCCCTGGTGTCTTCACCTGTTTTAAAAAATCCAGATTGGAGCAAGCCATTCATTGTGTACACTGATGCCTCAGATGCAGCACTAGGAAGTACTTTGAGCCAAAAGGATGAAAATGAGAATGAACATCCAATTTACTTTGGGAGCAGACAAATGAGCAGTGCTGAGGTAAACTATATTGTAACTGAAAAAGAGGCTCTGGCTATCATTTTTGCTGTAAAGAAGTTTAGAAATTACTTGCTAGGGCAGAAATTTATAGTTGTAACAGATCATCAGGCTCTGAAATATATTGTCAATAAGCTTAACCCATCAGGGAGGATAGCAAGATGGATAATTTTGCTACAAGAATTTGAATTTGATATTATAGATAGGCCAGGAAAGAAGCATGTCAATGCAGATGCACTCTCTCGAGCTTATGATGGTTTAGGATCATCTTGTGATGATGATGATTTTTCCGATGCAGCATTGTTCTCCCTTGACACAATCCCTAGTGAATACATAGATATTTGGAATTATCCGAATGAATTCAAGTTTCTTGATGGTGCCAATGCAAAGACTAAGAGAAAGATTACTCAATCTAGTCGTCCATATTCTATTCTGCATGGAGTATTATTTCGAATAGGACCTGATGGACAGTACAAAAGGGCAGTTGGACGTGATCAAGGGAAGGAACTGCTAGAAGAATTCCACAATGGTACATGTGGAGGGCACTTCTCTGGACAACTTATAGCAAGAAGGATCTTGGATGCAGGTTATCACTGGCCCACTCTTTTTAAAGACTGTTATAATTATTGTAAGACATGTGATATTTGTCAAACACATGGTAACCGTAAGACTTCATCAGCTCCATTATGCCCTATTCTTCCACTTGGTCCCTTTGAAAAGTGGGGAATAGACATTATAGGTCCACTTCCAACTACCTCACGCCAAAATAAGTATATTGTAGTTGCCACAGATTATTTAACCAAGTGGGTTGAAGCTAGGCCATTGAAAATAGCTTCCATGGATGAAGTGGCAAGGTTCATATATGAACGCATTGTCACCAAATTTGGTTGTCCATTAGAAATTGTAACAGATCAAGGAAGCCACTTCATTAATGAGGTAGTAGAAGCCCTAGTCAATAAGTTTTCTATTAAGCACAGGAAGACAACAACATACAAGCCAAGCACAAATGGACAGGTGGAACGAACAAATTTTGTGCTGTGTCAAATTCTAGCAAAAGATGCAGCCTTGCAGGTACATAAATGGGATAAAAGGATTCATGCAGCATTGTGGGCATATAGGGCAACGTCAAAGTCAGCAACATGATACTCCCCATTTCAGTTAGCCTATGGCATTGATCCAGTTCTTCCTATTGAGTTTGATATTCCCATTGTGAGAGTTATGAAAAATGAAAGGATGGATGAAAGTGATTCAGTAAAAGAAAGGTTGGTACATCTTCATTTGCTAGAGGAAATGAGGGAAATAGCAAAGGATACAAGCCATAAGAAGAAAATGAAGCAGAAGGAATACTTTGATCAAAAGATCCTTTGGTCTCCATTTCATGTGAATGACTTGGTTCTAGTATATGATTCCAGATACAAAAAAAGAAGACAGAGAAATTTTTTTCCAAAATGGATGGGGCCCTACAAAATAGCAGTTGTGCATGAAAATGGTACATACCGACTAGAGGAATTGGATGGCACTCCCATTACGAAATGGGTCAACCACGACAAGTTGAAGATTTTCCAAGCACCAGAATAGTCTACTCCGAGGACGGAGTAGAAGCTAGGAAGGGGGAAGATGTACGACACTAAAATTTTCCTCCATAATTTCTATTTCATTAATGTATGTATTAGGAATAGGATGTTGTTAAGTGTAATTAGTAGTAGCGTCCGATAGAAGATAACGGCGCTGCCAGTACGACGCCGCCAATAATATGGAGTACGGTAACAGTCAAAGTACAATAAGAATGTTGTAAAAAGTAAATATTTGTCGTAAGTGGTCCGGTAATATTAAAATGTCAAAGTTTGGGTAATTAGAGAAGTAGGGTCTACATGATTAGGAATTAGAATATTATATTGGTAATAAGGACAAGGAGTGAGGTCATAAATATTTTGTGTATTTTATTTGTAAAAAGTCTAAAAATGTGGAACCCATGTAAAATGATAAGGTTTATCTTATCTTAAGAGATAAGCTTACATGTACAGATAAGAGTTAAGGTATGGAATATGATTCGTCAGAGTGGATTTCTTGTCCTATCTTAGAGATAGGATGGATAAGCCTGGAAGTTCTATAAATAGAGAGGCCACCCCCCTCATTTAGCATAGAAAGAAGTAGTGAGAAATATTGTAGGAAGTGTGCAAAGGAAGCCATCAGTTAAAGGTGTGTTGAAGAAGCCACCGAGAGGTGTAATTGTAAAGTTTCTCCCATAGTCTTGTTGAAGTACCTCATGGGTGAGATTGTAACAATTTCATGTTAATATTATAATTTACTTTGATATTTCAGATTTGTCATCATTCCGTCTTATCATAGTCGATGGTATTCTTGTGTTCGGTTGTTGTTTTGTTTCCAGATTACATCCACCAAACTAAAGGCTGTGCATTAGTAAATAATCATAGCACGAGGAGTTCCCGGTGAAGAATTATCATAGTGCCGGATTGGTGATGACAGGCCCTCTCTAAGAGAAAGTGCGACTTGGGGGTTTTAGGGTTTCCTTGACATGGAAAAGGTTATAAAAGGAGAAGAGGGGTGAAATGATATTCATTCATGCATACACTTATATTTCTTTTCATGTGCAACTGCTGTTTGCAACTATTTAGCTTGTGGAGTAAGATCCCATGGGAACCCTAGCTTCGGTGGTGAGAGATCCATCCCTAGCTAGCAGGGTATTCTTCAGTAGTGAGAGATCTACCCTAGCTTGTCATTTAGAGCTGATTTCAGGGTTGTTTTACAGAGGTATTTTCACAGTTTTCAGAATTAGGGTTTGAGGGTTTTTGGGAGTTTCGGTGGAGATTTTCAGCTGGTTTTCGGATCAGACCTACGGCAGCCATAGAGGAAGGGTTTGGCATTATCTACAGAGAGTTTCACAAGGGTTTTGGCCATCTACCAAAGAGGGCGACTTGTTTGGGAGATTGCAACCCTAATTTTTAGGGTTTCCAGTTGGCCGTTTTCAGATCTGAAGGTTGGAAAGTCATATTTTATATTTATATATGTTATTTCCCAAGTTTCATAATTTTTGCACTTGTATTCGGGAAGATATTAATTTTCGAAATTTTCCGGCTGTTTTAGGCACGCTATAAATTTCTGGCAGCGTTATATTGATTGAAAATTTCCAAAAATATTTTCCTTGTGTTCTTTATATTATTATCTAGTTCCATTTAAAATTTCAAGTGATTTGAACGGATATTGTGGGAGTTATTCATATTTTACTGTTCGCTGCCCTAGCTGTAATTTTCTGCAAAAAAACCAGATTTCTGTTTGGCTATGTTTTGTCTATCTTTTGCATATTTTACAGTGAGATCCTATAATGGATATTTCAGTGGTATCAGAGCTGTTGTTCCTTCACCCTGTTAGGGTTGAAAGATGGGAGACAGAGACAGAGACAATGAAGAGATGGGAGTAGATCTGATGAGACAGCTGTTCACCTACATGGTGAAGCAGCAGGAGACTACCAACCTCTATTTGAGCTAGCTTACTGAGAGGTTAGCACAGGGTAGGATTGAGGCTCATGCGGAGAAAGGAGAAGCCAACAATATGGGACAACATGGTACTAAAGGTGAGAGTGGACATTCGGGACAAGGGTCCCCTCATGCATCTACTAGGCCCTTGGGACTCCGCGAGCCTTCCTTCTTGAAGGATCTAGAAGTTTCGCAGACACGACAGCCCGCAGACGTTGTGGATGAGGAATCTTGCTGGGAGAAGTACCGGACATTGAGTGAGGGTTTCTGGGACAACATGCCATTTCAGGAGTATTGCAAAATGAAGATTGGTAGCAGGCCCAAGAGAGATTACCAGCCACAGGTACCTGAGTTTCAGAGGAGATTGGGACAAATCTCTATTCCACACTTCGATGGCTCTAAGAAGTGCACTGCCCAGTCTTGGATTCAGAAGTTGAAGACTTACTTCAACTTGAATCCCATGCGCGAAGAAGATGCAATTAAGTTTGCTATCCTACACCTCGAGGGAGATGCCCATGACTGGTGGCATCATGGATTGATCACACAGGGGCACATGCATATCACTACGTATGCAGATTTTACACAGAGATTGATGAGCAGGCTCGGCAGGAGGGACCCAGATAGGCACTTCAGAGAATTGACCCACTTGAGGCAGACAGGTTCTCTAGATTAGTACATTGCAGATTTTCAGAGGTTATCAGTGATGGTATCTGATGTTTTAGAGGTGAGGTTGACTTCACTCTTCATGGCAGGATTGACTGACGCTCTAGCAGGATTTGTGAAGGCATTTGAGCCTTCCTCCCTACATGAGGCAATTAGGTGAGCACGTGATTTGGAGTTGTCCACTCCAAAATCGAGGTTTCCCCCCTCGAATTCAGCCTAAGGTTTTTCCTTCGAGAGCTGATGGTTCACAGCCGAAGGGGCCCCCACCCAGGCAGGATACCGCAAGGAGACCATTTGTATCGATAGAGGACAGGGAGGAGTTGAGGCGAAAGAAACTATGTTTCGATTGCCGCACATGATGGGTTCCAGGACATGATTGTAGAGGAAAGGGGAAGGCCCAATTCATAGATGTCTTCGAGGAGAGCGAGAACGAGGAGCGGTACCCTCAAGAGTTAGAAGATGAAGATGAGGAAGCGTTGGATAGTGCTTCATGGTGTGAGAGGTACAACATAATGTTCGTATGATTTTTTTTCTTTGGAATGTGTTGTTGTACATGTTGTATCTCTTGGGATTTGTTGCTGATTTTGAGTTTTAGATTTTGACTACGGGATAATCATAATGTGATTGACATTAGTTGAATGGTTGCTAGAACTAGTGGTGTTAAGACTTGCACGAGTCTTGGGAGGGGACTGTTGCTTTGGAGCTATATTGTATAATTAGTGTAGGCCAAAGGAATATGAGTCATCTCGGCACTGGCGGGGCTTGACTGGGGTAAAGTTAGGTTTAGCCAAAATGTTATCAACGTCAACTATGATGTATTTTTCATCATCATAAGCATCATCGGGGTCTTGGTCATTATGCATAATGTTATTTTGCATTTGAACATTCGTGAGTTGTTTGACTGGTTGTGTTTGGACATTGAGACTATTATTAGCTTCTTGCCATGTTTGATTACTGGACATGCCTAATTATTGTATTGGAATGGGGGACGATGGTGATTTTATAGCGGGATGCAGAATACTAGTATGTGGAATGCAATGCTTGCTTGATCAAGCGAAAACTTCACAGTATTTGTAGAGGTTGGGTTTGGAGGGACATGTATACTTGTACCCCTCATGCATGTATTTGAGGCATAGTTGTAGAGTAGAGGGACAGATCCCATAGTATGAACCTAATGTCTCTTGAGTAAAAGATTATAATTCAGATAAGTCGACATCATGTGAAATTGCATTTGAAGTGCCTTTGGTCCTTATGTGGTTGGTAAATTGATAGTTTATGTTGGCAGTTGTGAGATATTATTGAATCCCTTAATTATTGTGTTGGACTTGCCTAGGGGTTGTGTACCAAGGCGTATTGCATTTGGAATTGATGTGCTGAAAATGTTCAACCTTGACACATTAACTACAAGAACACGACTGCCTAGTTAAAGACTCGTACCTAGATATGTAATGTTAAATGTAAGTCAATGATGTGTTGTGGTGGCAGGTCTTCCTTTTCAAACGATATTTGATGGTTGCTTGTCTTCAAAGTGTTAACAATGAATGTGAAATTGGCAGGTATAATATTAACAAGTAAAGTGGTTTCGCTTAGTGCTTGATAAAGAATATCATTAAGGATAGTAGATTGTTGGAGCAAGTCTAAGATAGAGTGTATGGCGTATGTTTTTGAGTTGAGAAGGGAACTTGGCTTCTGTCGTTGAATCTCTATGTTGTGGAGGTAGAATTGGGTTAGTACTTTGGACATGCCGCCAATGGAAGTGGGATTGATTGGAGGTTTAACACTTAGTGTTGTGACTGCAGCCACCTTGTATGTAGGTGCATTATTAATGACCAGTTGAGGATGGATAGTGTTGTTACCCCTGGATTTGAGTGAATGATGGGGGAGGAATGGAAGGGGTATGGAGAGCCTGCTCTAGACAAGTAGTCATAGGAAGTATTTCGGATGTGTTATCAGCCAATTTTGACTTCGTTAAAATTATAATTAAAAAGAAAAAAAAATGAAAATTTTAAATTTTTTGTGAATTACCAGGTTTCATGATGATTCGTCTTCGTCACATGTTCTTATTTTCTTCCCAGTTATGTCGAGCTTTGTTTGGCTCAAATTGGAATAAAATTCCTCTTGCTATGAATTTAAACGTAAAAATTATTATTTAATTAATATTTATTAAAAATCGTTGTTTAATTAATTAAATTGATTTTATTAATTGATGGAGATTTTTGATTAAATATTATTATAATAATAATTAAAACTTTATCGGCAAAGTTTGTTTAAATTTCCCAAAATGATCATTCGGCTTCCCGCACCCGTTTTCCCACTTTCTTGTCAAAACCGCCTGGTTCCTCCACTGGTGGGAAGTCAGCTGCTATTTGCCAATTTAATAAATTGGCAAATGGGCAAGGATTTTCCCAAATCCCCTCATGGGAAAATTTGATGGGAATTGCCAAATTCTTATGACATTCCCGTTGGCAAAATTCATCCAATCTTCCCCTTTTCCCTTGGCAATTAATGCCACTTCCCATGATTCAAGGAGTTTGTTTTTCTCTTAACGGGAAGAAGGAATTGGTCACTAACAATTCTCCTATTCTTTCTCCTTCTCCTGTGAGAATCAAAGAAACAATTTGTTATACTCATTTCATTCATGCATTTGAATAAAGAAGGGAGAGACATCATCCATCATTTTAGGGAAGAACTGGAGTTTATTCTTTCTGTTTACACTCATACATTGGAGAAAGAAATCCAAACAAACTGGAGTCTATTCAATAGTTTTCACGCAGCATACAAGGAAGGTGAATATTAATACAAAAGAAATTGTAGTTTCCACGCAGCAGGAGGGAGAAATGGAGGTTCACGTGGCAGAGGGAGCATTCAATAGTTTCAACGCAGCCTGCAGACCATCACGCCTTCACTAGTTCCAAGCCTTTTTCCTTAAGGCCACGTGGGGGAAGAACAGTCATACCAGGTCAGAGCCTGCAGCAGAGACAAACAGCCCAACTCCATCAAACGCCTCTTGCTGGGGAAGAAGACAAGGAAAGAGAAATCCACATGCCGAAGGAGGAATATCCATCATCTGTCTAGGCAGTCTGAAGGAGAAGAACACCAGAAGCTTTCCATGCATGCAAAGGATGAGAATGCAGAAAGCAATTTTAAATCCCAGGCCAGAGCACTTTCCAAATAATGAGGAGCAGCCTCCAGCAATGCCTGAATGTTTCACACCAAATTTTATCGACCATCTTCATAGGAGTTTCAATGGTCCACAGCTAGCTGCAATTCAGTGGGCTGCTATGCATACAGCAGCTGGTACAAATCGAGTTGGGTCTGCTAGACGGCAGGAACCCTGGCCCTTCACTTTGGTGCAAGGTCCACCAGGGACAGGAAAGACACACACAGTCTGGGGAATGTTGAATGTTATTCATCTTGTTCAATATCAGCATTATTATGGTGCACTGCTTAAGAAACTTGCTCCTGAAAGCTACAGGCAATCTTCAAGAAAAACAAAAGTCCGGCACACCATAATGACGAGTTTTAGGACAGAGCTCTATGGGAATACCTTACACAACCTCTTCCAGAATCAGTATGGGGAGCTCGCACAGGTTTGTACACCATCTATTTGTCTTGTGCATGCCAACAATAATGCGCGATCACTATGGGGAACTTGCATGCAGCTAGCCCTGTGCACTATGCATTTGGATTGCACTCACCAACGATAATGAGTTGTCACCTTGCACGTCTTCTCCAGTCCGCCTTCTATCTAATTGAATCAAATAGCAACCGGAAGAATTTCAATCAGACAGTAATGTGCCCATGAGTGATTACTTGTAAACCAGTTTCCTCATCCAATTGAGACCTGGCAAAAGAAATCTTTATTGGAAAACAAATCTTTATTCCTCCCTGGTGGTTGCTATAAATAGAGGGATTGAATATTTTAAGAGGTAACTACGAATAGCCAAAAGGAGGTGGAGCCTAAGTATGATCGTGGTCCATTGGCACAGGATCAATCGATGATGTTCTTCAGAGTATGGATCACACACTGTTCCGTATGCTTCCTAAACTTTGCCCTAAACCACGAATGCTTGTTTGCGCTCCATCAAATGCTGCAACAGATGAATTGCTACAGCATGTTCTGGATCGTGGATTCATTGATGGTGAAATGAAGGTCTATCGCCCTGATGTTGCGAGGGTGGGTGTGGATTCTCAAAATCGTGCTGCACAGGCAGTATCAGTAGAGCGTAGAACTGAAATTCTCCTAGGAAAGTGCTGTGAGGAAGTAATTGGCTATATGCAGCAGCTACAGGGTAGAGAAGTAAACTTATCTCAGAAAATCAGTGGCCTCCAGAGAGAGTTAAGTGCGACAGCTGCCGCAGGGCGATCCCATGGAACCGTTGGTGTTGATCCTGATGTTCTGGTTGCACGCGACCACAGTCGTGATCAGTTGTTGCAAAATCTTGCAGCTGTAGTAGAAGAACGAGATAAAGTTTTAGTTGAGTTGTCTCGCCTTTTCATTTTGGAAAGTCGCTTCCATGGAAGAAGCTCGATCAAATCTTGAGGCAAGTTTTGCTAATGAGGCTGAGATTGTTGTTGTTATCTGCTCAGTATCGAATGCATCCTCAAATTCGGGATTTTCCTTAAAGATATTTTTATCAAAATCGATTAAGTGACAGTGAGAGTGTTACCAGGAGACCTGATGAAATTTATTACAAAGATTCTCTATTGAGACCTTATTTTACGATGTAATTCATGGAAGAGAATCTCATAGAGGTGGATCTGTTTCATATCAGAATATTCATGAAGCACAATTTGCTTTGCAATTATATGAGCATCTTCAACGAGTCATCATCATGGCAGCATTAGGTCTTTGTTGGTAATGGCATTTTCTCATCGTTTGGAAGGTACAATTGTGCTTATTATGGCGAAGCCAAAACATTCTTACTACAAGTGTTATATAATAAGGAAGAACCGTGAGCATTGTGGTAAAACCATTCTTTTCAGAAATGTTGGGTTAAGCTTGAATATAAAGTAGTTGAGCTGAAAAGCTAAAAACAATTCTGATTACACTACAACAAACTTAACGATTATTGACGAGAGTTAAGTGTAATCATGGTGGCAAGGTCAATCCCTATAGATGTTGGTTTAAGCCTATGGATGAAGACCATGCTATGATTTGAATTTGGTTTAATTCTATGTATGAAGACCATAGAATGATTCATACTTTTTGTGGAGGAGATAGATCGCACTAACAATTACCCACGAGATGAAGGTAATAGGGTATTTTTCGATTCAGATTCTTGAATGATGTTCATGAGTAAAATAACCATTCCTCTGTCACATAAATGAGAAGTTTGCATTGCCATATTGATTGGTAAAAATGTCTCTTGGAATAAATATTTGACTCAACAAAAACCTTCAATTGTGTGCATGTTGACACACTGCAACCGAGTTTGTTTCCGAGATTGTTGTGAAATATGAGAACTGCTTCCATCATTTCAAACAAGGAAAATGTTATTTTTGGTGATTATTGGTGATGTTAAGTGAACCAATAAAAGATAGGCTGTGCAGTGAGATGGAAGAGTCAGGTTATTCAATTTGTAGAAAGTGTTTGCAAAGCTAGACAATGCTTTCGACTTCATCAAATCAGATGTATAGTGCAAATAACTGGTTATATTTATTCATGGGGTGTTTGTTAAAGCCATGTTTCGTAATACCATTGGAGGTGAATTGCAATTTTGGCTCTTGGAGATCTTCTCAATGGCGAAAGACCAGAAGCTGGATTTTGATAAACCAAGGTGGCGTAACGACTATGGTCTCGCGACAAATGAATAATTCACCATGGAAAGGTACTCGGAGCGTGTGGAGAATTGTGAATGTGAATACGAATGAAGACAAATTTTCTCACACCAGGATATTGCTCAGATAGAGGGGTGGATGAATTGCTCAAGTTTCAAGCTCAGCACTCTTGTCATTTGGAGGATTGCAGAGCAAAGTCAATGAGTTCATTCCTGTACGATCGGGATAGGCAGACTCTTGGCCCAATGGATAAGGCATTGATCCTAGGTGTCTTGATCTGGGTGGTGCATTGCTGACTAGGATGTCTACGTGTGCGTCCAAGTCATTTAAGTGGGTCCACGTGTACCCATTTCTTTTATTTATGTATTTTTCCTTAAATGACTTTTTAACTTAAGTGGTTTCTATTTTTAGTCACTTTTTAAAAGTTGGTTGAAAAAGTCAAAGTTACTTAAGTGCCCTATTTAATGTGCATTTAAAACCCTAACTATTTTGTACCCAACTTTTGGGTTATAAAAGGAAGTGAGGGGTTCATTTGTAAGCGTCACTTTGAGAGAGGAGAAGAAAATACTTTTGTGCAAGCTTTGTTTCAGGAAGAAATTTTATGTTCTTTGTGAAAAACATTTTGGAGTTAATGGGATACGAACTTTGTGTCTCATTCATTATCTCTTGTAACATTTGATGTTCTTATGTTGATTAGATGTTAGGTGTTTTGAATCTCGCATGCAAATATTATCTTTGATCTTATTGTCAACACTATTTATCAGTTGTTCTAGTTCACAGTGATCAAGCTCTAATTATGTATTTGCTCATGTGTGTTCCCTTTCACATGTTGTTATTTGGCTAACTCAAACTTCATTTTATTTGTGTTGGTTATTCATCTTTCCTCTTCATGCAATATTAGGCTCTATTTTCACCTAACTTTTGCATGTTCTTTCAGTTCATTCCATTCCACTCCTTTCCTTCATTCTATTCCATTTCCCTCATTCACTTTTCTTTCCATTGATGTACCAAAACACCCCTTACATACAATTTTGAATGTATAGATGTAAATACAGTTTTGGTTGTCAATAAAGGCAGCCTCACCTTCATTGAGGAGGGACTTCGTTCCCACACTGTTGCATGTCATTTGCATGCGTGCAAATCCATATGCTAACAGGATGCCATTTGGTGCCATGAATGACATGTGGTAGATGTGTTGGCCGTTAGCACTACAAAGTATATAGAAGCAAAACAACTTGGAAATTTGAAACCCAAAGGGTGAGGCACGAAATTCTAGTTTGGCTTTGCTTGATAAATAAGTGGGTTCACGTTGGGTTTGCCAAAATGTAGTATGAAAGTTAGGTTTAAGGGCCTAATTAGATATTAATTTTGCAAATATAATTATGAACAATAATCTTAATAGTCCTAAATTATGTAAAGAGATCATGCCACGAGATATGGCAATAAAAATATAGTTAGGGTTTAGGGTAGAAAGATGTTATCGTGCTATCAAGCTCAGAAGGAATGACAATGTGCTGAAATTGGGTAGAGTATCGCCAAGCTTCCTATGAAATTTGGGGACCTAAAAGTGTGTGCAGGATAGGTTTGTGCCCGAATCTGTCTGAGAGGTTATGAATAAGACAATATAAGTTTTATAGTTAACCTTTAATTGATTTTCCATTTTTAACATGTCCAAGTGGATTTATGTCAAATTTACTACATTAACAACTATACTAACCACAATAAGTTGTTTGCATAGTACACGGCATTTCCCTATACTTTTAATATGCATATTTCTTAGTGCATTTTTTAATCTTTACAAAGATAATTTTCTAGTATATAGGGAATTTTTTTGGGAAGAGGAGTATAATTTTTTGTGGGAAAGAAAATTTACACATAAGTGTTGTCTTTTGAATAATATTATTATTTCTGGCTGCAGTATTCCACCTATGATGTTTAGATCATTTCTCTACGTCTACCATTCCCTTTTGGCAATGAATCCCAGACTATTTTAGCTTGGATGTGTATGCATACAACAATATTTATGTGTAACTTTGGGAAGATTTCCTTTACAAAGTAAGCTTACTGAAACTAACACTTGTGATATAAAGACACACAGTGCGAGAGAACAATAACAGGCGGAACAGGACATGTTATTACACTAAATTATAGATAATATTTTGTTTTTTGTGCCCACGAATGTAGGCAGTGAAGTGATTGATAGAGACTTCCAAATTTTTTACGCTACCTTGGATTAGCGCTTAAAAATGACATGAATAATTTATTTTAAATTGCGTTTTAAAATTCCTGTTTTAATTATTTTTTAACAAAAGAAGGGGTGTTATCAATTCATTTTAACGATATTTTTGTGTCGAAAGTGCAAAATAAGTTCTGAATATTCATCTAAAAATCTTAAAACTCTAAAATTCTCATTAAATTTTTTCTTGAAAATGTTTAAATCATAATGAGTTCAAATATTTTAGCATGGATAAGTCATAGATGTTAAATAAAACTAATTACAACATCTGAAAGATTCAATTGAAAGCAAAATTTATGGTGCAGAAACTTTGGACTGTTGTGAATGGCACAGAAAAGGCCCCCACAGGTAGACAAAGACCAATGGACAACGTTTTTGCATTTCAACTAAAAGTGCAAGAAGCAATGTCGATTATTCTATGGAACGTGTAGGATGATTTTTTGTTGCACATAGGAAACTAGGAAAGCCATAGTGAAGGCTGGAAACTACTAGAATCAATGCATGAAGGTACGAGACTTTCTAAACTTATAAATTTGACTCTTGAACTAATGACAACTCCCATGAAGGGGGATGAAAGAGTAATCAATTTTCTTGCTACAATTAAAATTTTAAAATATCAATTAGATGGATGTAATTGTAATTTAATTCAAGGTAAACTACTATATTTTATCATTCAAATGCACATTCATGAAAATTTTAGGAAGTTTATTTCAATCCTAAACTCTAAATATCAAATTGAACAATATATTCCTGACTTTTCTTCTCTTAATGCTCTCCTAATTTAGGAAGAGCAAGATATGAAAAACTTTGATTCGAAGGAGAATGCCATTCAGACACCAGACACTTCTCACTCAGAAACCTAATAATAAATTCTCTAAGTTAAATAAGAATCAAAAGTTCAAGTCAAAATTTAAACTTCCTAATAAAGATAAGGAACAATGAATAATCACCTAAAAGTCTATTTTGATAGAAAATGTTATAATTGTTGAAAATTTGGTCATAAAAAGGAGGATTGTAGGAAAAACAAAATTAAACCAAATTTCAACAAACATAAAGGAAACAAAACTAATCAAAATCAATACTAGAATCAAAAGAATGATCAAAAACCTAATATTGTTGTTTTGTATGCTGCATTAGTAACTACAAAAAAGTGAATGAATCCTAGATAGTGGTGCATCTAGGCACATGACCTATAAGTCAAATATTTTCTTTGATGTCAAAGAATGTAACGATCAAATTTTTCTTGGCGATCATTCTATTCTAGATGTACAAAGTCAAAATAGAGCTAAAGTTTTTAATGGTTATATAAATGATGTTCTATATGTGCCTAAATTAAAGATGAATTCATTATCATGTTCTCAACTAACTCAAATTAACTATAACATCATTTAAATTAACGATAAATAGTATATTAAAAATGAATTAGATATTACTATTGCAGAAGGTATTCAAAAGAATGAGTTATACATGTTTAAAGGTTTTGCATTTGTTTTATGTCTTAGATCTCAAAATAGGAATGATTTACAACTATGACATGAAAGGTTAGGGCATGTTAACTTTAGGAGCATGTATGATATGTCTCATCTTAACCTAGTTGTTGGATTTCTACCTATCTCTCATGCTTGTGAAACTTGTGAAGGGTGCTTACGCGGTAAGCAATCTGCAAACCCTTTTCATAGATGCAACTCCTCTGAACCTCTTGAACTTTTTCATAGTGATGTTAGAAGACATTTAGAAGTATCTTCTTTAAATGGTTCATTGTATGCAATTAATTTCATTGATAATTATTCTTGTATGATTTAGTCATTTTTTATTAAAAATAAATATGATGTTTTATATAAATTTAAAGAATTTAAAGTTTTAGTTGAAAATAGTTGCAGTCGTAAAATTAAAAGGCTTAGAACAAACAATGGAGTTGAATATATTAGTAAAACATTTGATTCCTTTTGTGTCGAATGTGGAATTCAAAGGAAACTTACCACTTCTTATTCTCCTTAATAAATTGGTATAGTGGAAAGGAAAAACCACACTATTCTTGAAATGGCCAAGACCATGATTCACTTAGCTCAAGTCCCTAAATTTTTGTGGCCTGAAGTTATGAGTAATGTAAATCGCATTTTGAATAGAGTCCCTACTATAGCCCTATTCCAAACAACACTTTTAGAAAAGTGGATTAACAAAAAAACTTAATGTATCTCATTTGAGTATTTTCGGTAGCCCAACCTCCATCTTCATTCCTAAAGCTAAAAGGAAGAAGTTAGATTAGACCTCCTATTTTTGTATTTTTGTAGGCTGTGAAGGTAAAAAAAAAGGTCTAAGGATCTATGATCTTGTGAAACAAGAATTTTTAGAGAATAGAAATGTTAAAATCTTTCAGAAACCTTCTTGTAATTTTTCCTTTATTCCTCTTGTTTATAATGAATCTAATGAGTTAGAAAATGATGCTCTTAATGAATGTAACGAAGAGAAAACATGTTGCAATAATAATACTGAAAGTGAAAATGAGTCTATTCATGTGTCTTCTTTAATTAAACAACCTAAATGGGCTCAATCTATTCTCCAAAACATTAATCGTAATAATCTTTGTAAGATGACTAGAAGTCCTTATACCTACCATGCCTTAATAACTATGTATGAGCCTAAACTCCAATTTTTTGAAGAGTCAAGCAATGACGAAAGATGGATAGAAACCATGAAAGCCGAGTACAATGCCTTAATTAAAAATCAAACTTGGGATCTTGTCCCTCCGAAAAAAATGTAATATTTTTGTATCTTGGCGGCTTTACAGAATCAAGTGTAATGCTGATGGCAATGTTGATAAGTTTAAAGTCAGGTTAGTAGCTCACAGGTTTACTCAAAAACTTGGTATTGACTATGCAGAAACCTTTGCCCCTGTTGCAAAATTGAGCACTGTTAGGATTCTCATTTCCTTAGCTGTTCAATATGGCCTGAAAATTTACCAGATGGATGTTAAAAATGCCTTCCTGAATGGTGATTTGAAAGAGGAAATGTACGTGACCCAACCTAAAGGTTTTGAGGAACCTGAAAAAAACTTTGTTTGTAAACTAAAAAAAATTCTATATGGTTTAAAACAAGCTCCTACAACTTGGTATGTGAAAATAAACAACTTTTTCAAAGATATTGGTTTTACTAATTGTTCTTCTGATAATGATTTCTTTGTTAATTTTGAAAATAATCAAATTATTCTTATTGTATTATATGTTGATTTGCTTATTACTAGTAATTCAACTAGTTTAGTTTTTTAAATTAAAGTTAAAGTAAAACAATACTTTGAAATGACTGATTGAAGATTATTACATCATATTTTAGGCATGACTATTTTTCAAGATAAACTTTTTTTTGTTATATCTCAGTCACAATATGCTGTTAATTTACTTAAAAGATTTAATATGGTGGGTTGTAAACATGTTGCTATTCCTATTGAAGTTGTAAACTAGATCCTAAACCCGCATGCGAGAAAGCAGACCCTACTCTTTATAGGAAATTTGTAAGTAAATATATTTTACAATCACTAGACCTGATATTGCATACGCAATTGGTATTGCCTCCAGATTTTGATATGAAATTGAGAGCTTAAGTAATCTAATATAGCAACAATTACATGAAATAATAGAACAATGAAGATACAAAAATTTGACAATGTTGCAGAGCACAAATTATGCTATGTACCTTATTTTTACAACTGATATATTTCAACTTATATTTTTAGTAATGAGTTGTTTGATTACTCATATTAATAATATTACACTATTTTATTTTTCCCACACAAATACGATATTAATATCACAATATTAATATCTCACTCACTAATGCAATATATGAGTATTACATTTAACCTTTGAAAATAAATATGTGAGCACTAATCCAAAGATATTCCTAACATTCCGCCCCCTTGGTGAGAACAAGGTGAAAACATTATCCTGTACCTTCCTATGTTTTACATATGTTTTTACCAATTGGCTAACCACCAACCAACAACATTATTTTCTAGTGGAACCAACAACCACTCTGTAGAAGGTTTTCCAAGAGAACCAACAACTCACAATAAGGTTTTTTAATAGAACCAACCATTATGTAGATGGTTTTCTAAGAGAACCAACAATTCACAAGAAGGTTTTCTAATGGAACCAACAACTATTTCATAGCAACATACATATTTAGTTCACATCACCTTCTTACATTAAGGGGAAACTACAAGAAATTGCTCACACATTACAATTTTGAACACGAATGTACATCTGTTCTTATTTTCATATAGCAAAAATTAAACACAAAACTGAAATAAAATGCCACAACTTCATTGTGTGGCCCCATCTCTTGCGGTTGGCGAGAGGTCACTAATTGACCTCTTTCCTCCGTTGCCTCCTTACTCCATCTGCTGCTTAACACAGTAAAAAGTCCTTTTGAAGCTTAGTTTAAAAAGCTCCCCTCAATTTAAACTTGGAAAGATTGAAAAACGTATTGAGAATGGGGGAAAAAGCTCGCCATTATTTTTACACAGTGATCGTCGACGATCAGAAGGATCGCTGTCGATCCACACATAGTCTCTGGCAATCCACATGCAGAATTGACAATGATCAAGCAAAATCAACGACGATTAGGAAAAATTGACGACAATCAGGTAGAATTGACGGCGATTAAGTAGAATCATCGGCGATTGGAGAAATTGTTAGTGATCAGAAACAGGATCGTTGGCTATTGATGAGATTGTTGGCTATCCCTGTGTTACGAATCCAAAATTGAAAAACATGACGGAAGCTTCAAAAAACTCAGATCTGGATCCCAAAGGCCACGATTTTGTCTTGTAACGACTCCATAGCTCGATCTCACCTACTTTGATACCAGATGATATGAAATTGAGAGTTTAACTAATCTAATATAGAAACAATTATATGAAATAATAGAACAATGAAGATATAAAAAGTAGACAATGTTGCAGAGCACAAATCATATAATAAACACATGCTTATAATTTATTCAATATCTCTAGAGCAATTACATGGTGAGTGAGCTTACGATAAATAGGAGAATGATCTTCTTAATACAAGGATTCAAATCCAATCTTCAATCCCACAATATACTCACCTATCTCTCCTAGAATCACTCCCAAACCCAATAATCTCTTACATAACTCTAAATAGCTACGTGAGTTGTTTATTCAACAAACTCACAACTAATATATTTCAACCTATATTATTAATAATGAGTTGTTTGATAAGTCATATTAATAATATTACACTATTTTATTTTTCACACACAAATATGATATTAATATCACAATATTAATATCTCACTAACTCAGTAATGTAATATATGAATATTACATTTAACCCTTACAAATAAATATATGAGCACTAATCTAAAGATATTCCTAACATATTCATGCAAAAACCATATCAAGATCATTGGAAGTTAGCCAAAAGAATATTAAGATATATTAAAAGAACAATTAATTTGGGTTTACATTACGCTTCTTCTGATAATGCTTGTTTATATGGATATTGTGATTTTGACCATGTTGGTAATGTAATAGATAGAAAATCTACGACTGAATATGTTTTCAAGTTTGGTACATGTGTCGTTACCTGGAGTAGCAAGAAACAATCAACAATCTCCATCTTTTCTATCGAGGCGGAATATAGAAGTGCAATGGAAGCAACGTAGGAAGCCATGTGGCTAAAACGACTTTATGAAGAAATTCACATGGAAGTTAAAGAAAGTACTCCTCTCTTGTGTGATAGCCAGAGTTGTATTTCTCTCACAAATAATCCAGTTCAACATCAACGGACAAAGCGTATAGATACCTATATGTATTTTATATGAGAGAAGGTTCTCTACGGTGATCATAGTTCTAAAAATTACGATTACTTGAACAATAGTCGTGATAAATCGTTTTTCACATGCAAAACAATTTATCTTTCCATAAATCGTGATTTATTTATTGCCGATAAATCAGTGATTTCCGGCATTAAATAACTTGAAAAATCGTGTGAAAAATCATGGAAAATCGCTTACTTAGGTATATATGCAAAAAACACCCAAATCTGACTCTTTTTTTCTCTTGCGTGGCTCATTTTTTCTTCTTTCTCCTTTGTGGCTCGTTTCTCCTTCTGCGACTCCTTTCATGCCATTTCGAGGTGGTTTCTTAGCATATCGTGGCAGTTTCAAAGCATTTCGTGGCGGGTTTGGTGCATTTCGTGGTGGTTCGTGGCCCTACCCTACTCCAGGTAAGAGTCTATTTCTTTTTCATTTTTTTAAAGATTTTAAATATTAATAGTATAGATTTAATAAAACAAATTTACATATTACTTCGTTTTGAATAATATAGTTTACATTTAATATATTAAAGTTTTAAATGAATTTAATTAAATGTATTTACAAATTAATTCAATTTTGTTTTGTATACATTTAATATATTACTGTTATACCAGGAATATATTAAATGTATACAAAACAAATATAAATTAAAGTAAATTCGTAATATTAATAATTTAATATATTTAGTTATAACTTATAATATATAGTATATAGTATATATTACCTTTATAATTATATTAATGTTATAATTAAATTACTATTATAATTATAATAGTAATATAACAGTAAAACGAATTAATGTATTTAATTATAACAATAAAATGAATTATAACAGTAATATTAATATATTTAGTTATATATTAATTATGTTAAACTCTGTATTTTTAATTCGTTTTACGAATTTATACTATTATATTATTGTATATTACTCTTATAATTTAATTTGTTTTGTATAATCATACATTTTCAATATAGCTTGTAATTTTTTGTTCACGCAATAGCAATATTATTCTAAATTTCGTCATACAATTTTATTTATCTAAGACTTGTAAATCTAAGACAATTGTTTTTTTTGTTTTGTAGAATGGCATCAGGATCTGGTTCCGCTGCTTGTAGTAAGCCTAACTCAAATGACCCCTCTTGGAAGCATTGTGAACGAGCAGAAGACAATTTTGTTAGATGCAATTATTGTGGCATGAAGATGAGTGGAGGTGTTTATAGCCTTAAGTTTCACATTGCACGGATACCAGGGAATGAAGTGGCAGTGTGCAATCAAGCACCACCTGAGGCTCAACGAGAGTTTGTTTTCCTTGCGGCGTATGCAGAGAAAACAGAAGAAAAGAAGAGGAAAGCTAATGCACTTGCAGCTCTTGCAAATAGGAGGGCAGCGAGGGAAGATTTTGACATTGGGGCATCTTCTATTGCCCAAACTCCACAAGGTCAGACATTGGGACGAGGCTCATCCACTGATAGTAGTTCAGCGATATTTTTTGTTCCTCGAAGTAGTCCTGGTTCACAACCTACACTCGAAGGTACCTCTTGGAATAAAGAAATGCACAACAAAGCAAGAATAGCTATGGCAAAATTTTGGTACTACAACAACATTCCTTTCAATGTGGCAAAAAGTCCATATTGGGACAATGTGGTCACTGCATTGACTATTGTCGAGAAGGGGTTCAAAGCTCCTACTCCCCATGATTTGAGTGGCCCATTGTTGGAGGATTCCATCACACATACCAGAGCTCTTATAGAAGAGCAAAAAAAGGTATGGCAGAAAAAAGGATGCACCATTTTGTCTGATGGGTGGACAGATGGGAAAAACCGCACATTGATTAACTTCCTAGTGGCATCAAGTGGGCAGTTGGTCTTTCTTGAAAACAATTGATGCCTCCCACCAAGTGAAAACTGCAAGCACTTTGTGTGATATGTTAGATGAGGTGGTGAAAGAGGTGGGCGTGGAGAATGTCGTCCAAGTTGTGACAGACAATGCGGCGGCATATGTAGCAGCAGGGAGACTTCTTGAGGAGAGGCACCCTACACTATTTTGGACCCCTTGTGCAACCCATTGTTTAGATATCTTATTGGAGGACATCGAAAAACTCTCATGGGTGAAAAATGTGGTTGAAGACGCAAGAAATATTACAAAGTTCATCTACAATCACAGTTGGGTGCTAAACTTGATGAGAGAGTACACCAATGGAAAGGAGCTTGTGCTATCAAGGGTCACACGATTTGCCACAAACTTCATTACATTGTAGAGCATTATAGTCTCATTAACATCCCTTAAGCAGATGTTTGTGAGCACGCGATGGTTGGAGTCTCCCTATGCCAGGAAGACCAAACGGGAAAGGGTCGTGAAGACCATTTTTGATGATATGTTTGCAAAGCAAATGGAAGAAATCATGAAGGTAAACTAAACTTGAATATCTGTTTATTTATCATTTGTTATATATTTTTTTATTAATTTTGATTTTAAATTTATGTTATTTTGTTTTAGGTGTCAGAGCCTTTGGTTTGAGTTCTACGGATGGTGGATGGGGAGAAAAACCCAATGGGTTATTTGTATGAGGCTATGGATGTGGCCAAGGAGACCATAACTAAATATTATGGGTACAATCAGGAAAAATATGAATCCATTTGGCACATAATCGATCGGAGATGGAACAAGGCACTCCATCGACATATACATGTAGCGGCATACTACCTAAACCCAAAGTTTTTCTTTTCCCCATCATTTAAGGCTGATGAGGAGGTTATGGATGGCATTAATACATGCATAGAGAGGATGGTACCTGACGAAGATGTTAGAGATGCAATTGTTGACGAGCTGTAGATTTACAAGACTGCAGAGGGGAGGCTCTTTTCTTTGGCTCTATGTGTGAAAAGAAGAAACACTTCTCAGCCAGGTAAAAACAAATTGATTCATTTGTATTTAGTTTCTTTACACATAGAACTAGATACTAGAAGTTTAAAATTCTTTTATTTATTCAAGCCTAGTTAACTTACAATTTTACAAATGTTTTATTTGCAGATTTGTGGTGGGAAGATTATGATGCAAAAACACCAATTCTTCAAAAGCTAGCCATCCGCATTTTGTGTCAGCAATGCAATGCTTCTGGATGCGAACATAATTAAGTTGGTCACACAAAGAAGCGCAACAGGTTGACAACACAACGCCTCAATGACCTTGTCTTCGTGCGATACAATCTTCGTCTTCGTTTGAGATAAGTGGAGGGGGTACAAAATTATGATGCAATTGACTTGGCTGACATTGATCCATATGATGACTGGATTGTTGAGCTTGATGATGCAGAGCCTATGTTTACTACAAAGGAGATAACAACTTTAAAGAGGGAGACTGAAGAAGCAATACCATCAGGGACATTAGAAGTTGGTGATGATCCAGATGATATGTTTATAGAAAACAATGTTGGTGTTATAGAGGAGGAATATTTACCTTCCACTTCCACGAGGCAACCGCAAGTGCGACAGACTTATTTTAGGCGTGCTTGTTGAAATAAATTATTATTGATATTTGATAGTGATACTTCAAAATTCACATGTGACATGACTCTATGAGTATTTTTGTTTGCAAACTTTGTTCTCTCTTTTTTGGTCAAAACTTAATCGAAAATATGCATATGGGCCTATAGCATTCTATAGAGTCACTTCTCGCATCATTTTAACATTGTTTTTACATTTAATTTAAGTATATTTTATGAATTTAAATGTTTTTAAAAGTAGCAATAAAGTTGCCGATTAATGCCGATAAATTGCCAATTCTTGATTTCCGATTCAAAATTTTGCTTGCCGATTAATCGCCGATAACGATTTTTTGAACTATGGCTGTGATATAGATCTCCAATTTTGTCCTACTGAAGATCAAGTTGTAGATATCTTCACGATGTCATTGTGTACTGCGAAGTACTGCAAGTTTTGTGCAATGCTTGACTTTTCATAGTTGCCATTAGGGGGGAGTGTGCACGACAATGCTAGCTCCTAATGGCCGGCCATGTGTTTTCTTTTTCACGTTTATACTTCTCCATAAAAGTATTGTAAAGTTTTTTATTATCTAAGTAAACTTCTCCATCTAAATTTACTGTGTGGTCTTGTAACAAAGCATCATTTTGTAAAGGAGGTCCTTATTTATAAAAAGCTCCTAAGGTGTTTATATAGATTTTCCATGAGAAATTGTGAGATGTAATCTCACAAATCATGTTTAGCTTAAATCATCAATTTTGATTTATGGATTCCTAATTCTTTTGTACAAAAAGGTAAGTTTAACATGATGGTGTATAAATACTTCAAAAGTGATATGCTAGCCTAAAACTCTTATTGTGGTTTAAGGATAGTAAATCCTGCTGTATAAATAGGTAATGTTGGCTAATAACCACACTTAATATTAAGGGGGAGTGTTGGAACAATAATCTTAAGTGGGTTATTGACCCCTTACTATGTTCCTAAAAAGATTATTTTTAATTAGAATATTAAATTAATAAATAAAAATATGAATGTATATTTATCTATTAAATATAATCTAAGATTTATATTAATTGATTTAAAATCAATTAAGTTGAAAGGGTGTTTTTGGGAAGTCACACTTGATCGCCCTAAATTAAATAGGGCACATGGGGCCAGGGAAAAATGTGTCATGAGAGAAGAAGTGAAGTGAAAAAGATGGGAGTTATTGGTCTGTAAATTATGGTAGTTTCTCATTAATGGAAAATTATATTCTTGTGGGTTTTTTACCTCATAGAGGTTTTCCCATGTTAAACTTGTGTAGAGTATTTTGTATTGTGTTATTTATTTGATATGGTTATGTTTAATTTAATTTAACTTTTTTCATTTATCTTGATCCTCTCATAATAGGAAGAACTCTTGCCAAACTTACAGGCATACTATAGTATCAACCCTTTAGGGTTAGTGGAGTCCTTGGCTCTCTCTATATAGAACTATAAGGTGCCCCATATCTATTTAGGGGATCTATATAGTCAACCTGCCTCGGCGAGCCTCTCTCTCGACCTTCCCGAGCCCCCTCGAGAGGATTCTTAAACTAGCCCCCTATATGGAGTGGATCTTGGCTAGGGATTAGGACGGAATGTTAGTTCTTCACCCACGCTTGGGGATCACCTAGTTGGGGATCACACGGTTCTAATTGGGGCCCCAATGGCCCAATATATGTTATATGTTCTCGCTAACAACTCCCTCCTGCCCCACCTTGAACTATAGATGGGGGCTTTTGCTCTTTGCTCTATCCGGTGTTCGTACGGAGGAAAAACATTATAGTGTTGATTAATAGTGGGGCAACCCACAATTTTATAGATGAAGGATTGGTGAATAGAGATGTTTGGAGACAAATGATGTAACAGGTTTTAGCGTCATTGTAGCTGATGGTTTTACAATACCATGCCAAAAAAAACTTGAACAACTTAGCTTCACATTGGATGACCATCAAATTAGTGATGATTTTTATGTTGTTGTTTTGAAAGAGACTAACCTGGTGCTAGGAGTGCAATGGTTGCATTTGTTGGGGGAATTCATCCTAAACTTCCATAATAT
The DNA here is from genome assembly GCA_019776745.2 of Taxus chinensis. Taxonomy (NCBI): domain Eukaryota; kingdom Viridiplantae; phylum Streptophyta; class Pinopsida; order Cupressales; family Taxaceae; genus Taxus; species Taxus chinensis. The sequence goes on along the minus strand of CM034153.1, from coordinate 215,004,830 downwards.
GGAGTTGAAGTTTAAGTTAGATGGGAAAGAGGTGCTAATCCACGAGATCACTGACAGAGTTACAACATCAGTTTCAAGCAACAAAATGAAGGGTATTTCTGCTGCTAGCACTCTTCTCATATCCCAATTGATGCATGATTCCACTACTCTGGACTCTTTTATTGAGGTTATTGAAAGAACTTCACCTAGTGCATGGTTTGCTAATCATATCAGAGAGGTGCAACAGAAGCTAACAACTTCAAGATTGTGTATTCCAATAATAGAATTGGAACATTCAGGACTAATTAGTCGTAGGTTGATTTGGGCAATTGCTTGCTAAATTGCCCCACATGCTTGACATTGTATAATCTGGCATCCACTTGAATTTCTCTATCCATCATCCGCTTCCTCCCTGATTTTGGTTCTGCTGTCAACCTTGTTGAGGGGTTTTATATGCTCCACTTATAGCTTCTTTGGAGTGTACTTAATACCAAAAATAAATGAATTTTTAAGGTCCAATCAACATATGCATGTGCCTAAATAAATTATACTGTTACCAATCAAGATGTACTCACATTGCATTGTAGAGATGGAGAAAAGTGTATCTAATAAGGAGGCTTGTCCAAAGGTGCATATGACGTCCATAATTAATGAGAATTTGTAGTTCTTTTGATGAATGGGTTAGCTAGGTACTAAGTTACCCTTAACATATGGGCTTGTATGGTAGCTACAACTACCCATCCATGGAGAGTTATTTTTGAAGCCTGTCAATACATTGTTTCCTAATAAAAATTAGGAAACCATGTATTGTCAATGCTTTTGTTTTGTTGTCATAGAAGATAATATTTGGTTGTGTTAAATTCTTTGTTGTTCATTCAAATGTCATGTTCTGGTCATGCTCTCTTATTCTTCAAATTTGAGCCTAACATATGGACATTTATGCTTCTATATGCCCATATTCTAAAAAACTAATGGCATTGGTCAGTTTAAATCATGTTCATGAAACAAACTTGATTACTTCCTAATTGTTACTGCAAGATGACTGGCCGTACCTAGAAAAATATTTTTTTAATATCAATGTCCATAGATGACCAAAGTACATCAGCGGAAATCAAATCTCAGCAAGTTGCAATAGCAAGCATAAGTGTTAAAATAAATCCAACAAAAAATAATGAATTTGCAGAGTGCAGTTGGCTTCCATAGGACTCGATTGTGAAGTTTTTAGCATATCTATCATGTTTTGATTTCAATGAACATAATGAAATCCAGCCATTGGGGGTGATTTGTTTCTTATCCTTGTAATTGACAGCCATATTTAATTGAAATCAATTTGGCTGAAACTGGCCTCTTATTGATTAAGTTCCATCTATAATTTTTAGAGACATGGTAATTTTGCAGTTTATTACATCCGTTGCGATGTTGCAAATGGTGATTTAGTATCAACTTTCTTTGATGTCACATTTTTTCTTAGAGAGTTCCTTTTGTTTACAATTAACGTCAACCTAGTGGGGTGCAACAAAGTTCCTTGTTAATAGTGATTGTATCAATGAGATTATTGTAATTTTCATCTGTTCATTAATCTCTCTAAGGAACTTTGTTTTGGCCTAATTTTTGCAGGAGATGATACTGTTGATGCGTCAAAAACGCTTTCCAGTTGATTTTAAATGCCGCTATAACTTTCATAAATTTCCTTATTTGGCAAGTAATTGTGTTCATTTTAAGATGGTCATCCATGTAAAAAGCGATTCTGGTTTCCGGCGTTATCAAAGGGAAATGAGGTGTGTTGTACTTGTTTCTTGCCTGAGATTGTGTCAAAGTTTGATAACGGAAACTCTAAAGTTGATGCGTATAAATAAACTAAAAGGGCACCATATCATTTTGTATAAGCAAGTTCTGCATTATATTCATCTCCCTTGACAAGATAGATCGCTGGTCATACAACCATCAGCAAGAGCATACTGGCTGCAGTAGCATCATTTGAACATTTAATTGCAGCATTTATTGTGATTCTGATCAACTAATATGATTTTTTTTTGAGTTTCAGGGACCACCCTGGGTTATGGCCTCTGTATAGGGGTATGTATTATCAACCTTATATTTTCATATTTGATTGAGATTGTCCAAATAAAAAATGGGAATGAAAGTAAATTGTGAAGGAGTATAATATGAAAATCATGCAAGCTTGAGCATGTGTTGTTTTGTATCCTTTCTGATATCTGGAAGCATTATCATTCATAAAGGCCCTGTTGCTGCATTGAATGCTTTTATCCATTTATTTTTTGTTTATTATGACACTTGTTGTTGAGAGTTTTACATTGTATTCTTGAGATTGGGAAAGGATATTTCTTTTGTATTTTAAATTTTTATCTGGCGTGAATTGACGCTTTAGGCAAATGGAGATATAAACCTTTCAGGTGTTTGGATTTATGCCATTATTTGCAAGAGTTCATCCCTCCCTCACTTTTTTTCTTTCTCCCATCAGTGGTTTTCTATCTGTAATTCATGGCCCTTTTAATGATTGTTATTTAGTTTGTTTCCCTTTGTATTCAGTTTTTGTTAAGTAAAACATCCCTTGTACTATAATTTATCAATCTCTAACTGCTTCATTTTATCAACAGGTTTCTTTGTTGATGTTAACTTGTTTAAAGTATTGGAGGAGAAAGCTTCACAGATGTCTCAGGATAAGATCTTATTATTAGATCACATGCAGTCTAATTTTGGGGCAAGAATGTTCGAGCATGATGATTTGGCTGATGAATCCGAGAATTTAATGATCAAGCTGAAGTTCTTGACATACAAGGTTATATTGACAACCTTACGTTCCATTATTATGGACAAGATATCTTTTCTTACATCCTCACATTCTTGTTTTTTCCAGTTTTCTTTGAGATCATAGTGGAAATTTGTGGTCATTTGGCTAAGTGTGAAATTCTTCACTTAATATGTTGTATTATGCATGTGTGCACAGTATTCCTTGTCTAAAGAAATACTTCTAAGCACGAAGTTTGGTGGTGAGGGGGGTGTGAAGCTAGAGAGGATGGCTAGGGGAAGGACTAGCTAGTAAACAAGATATAGGATTGAGCTTTATTATGTATTTTTGACTATCATCCCCAATTTTTATATGTTTACCATCAATAGTTCTAGCAAAAAATCGAAAGTGTGATTTTTGTGGGTATTTCTTAATTGCACTTTTTGGCTTGAAATTCTTCTTGGAGTAGCATTTGAGTTATTGTAAATGTCTCTCCTACGTTGCCAGGATATGCCCTGACCCCCCATGTTTCATGTCTGATGCATATCCGATACGGATACGGATACTGATACACCGAGGATACGTCTGTGTACGTATGACAGCCACATGATCAATAAAAATGCTAAGTCGTAAGTATATTGAATGTTTTGAACATTGATTCAAGTTTTGTATTACTATTTCAGTTATTTATGGACTAAAAAATGAGTAAAATGAGTAGATGTATATATATATATATATATAAATAAATATTTTTTTAAAAAAATAATATATATGTACGTACGTATCCAAGACATATCGTACCCAAGGGTTTTTTAAAATTGACGTATCTGCGTATCGTACCTGTACCCGTACTGATACTTGTACCCGTATCCTGGCAACGTAGTGTCTCTCCGGGTCTCCCAATGTTCTTATCCTTGCAGGAATTCATGGTGATCTGCTAAACTCAATGCTTGTAGGGCATGTGTGGTACCGGTCTTACACAAATATCCAGACATAGGAGTTACATAAAATTGCAACAAATATGGTTTTTTATGGTGTTTATAGGGTTTGTTTACCCAAAATGTGGGTGTTTTTTATCATCTTTACCTTCTTGTATGTACCATTATTTTTTACTAGTATTCCCTAACCCTCACTTGCACCTGCAAAATCTTTGCACTTGCATGGATGATCTTTGGTATTCATCCTTTGCATTCTGATTTGTTCTTAGCTATTCATCCTATACTTATCTTTTAAGTATCTGTGAAGGGATTGTGGCACCTATTTAGTCTTTGCTCGCTCATGATTCATATCCCATTTCCTTATTAGTTTGAAGATTAATATTAATAGATTGAGTTTTGGGCAACTTGACAGTCTTAAAATGTCAATACAGCACAATATCCAGGATGCATTTAACAAGGTTAAATTTTTGAATGACATTGAAACAAAAATTGCGTACTTTACATACGAATAACACTATTATGGGAGCACCAAGAGAATAACACACAAATTGGCATTAATACCAATAGTAGGAGTGCGTATATAAGATAAAAACCTACATTATGAAATTGATTTGAAACATAAAATGGGTGTTCTTATATGAACTGAGCATCCCCTTTAATTTATGAAAATGGTGGCCGCAAGAAAAATTAGTTGCACGGATTATTTAGAAAATTCCAAAATATAATCAACGATTGTAAAATAGAAGTTCATGTAGCAACATAACATTAATTGACAATGCTGATGTTAATGATTTTTACGAGGATTAAGGAAGCTGAGCCTAATCAAGAAGCGTTTTTATTAGAGTCAAGCTACCTATATAAGAACCCCCTCAAGATGTATACTAACATTAGAAATCTCTTTATTCTTTAGCATGTTTCTTTCTATGAGGCTTAGAAGTTAGATTTTAGTTTGAAGTTTAGGCCTGAAACCTGTTAATGTCGGTGCTGAGATTAAACTTGAATTTCAAAATCCTTTTGAAGCAAGTTAAAAAATGATGTTATCAAAATCCATCTAGATGGCATAAGCGGACATGATTGAGAACATGTCCTCAAGATACATTGGGGCAATTGCCATCCAGTCACGTGACCATCAAGATGGATGCGAACATTTTCTCTCCATTTGTTCATTCATGTGTTGCTTTCTGCTAGGCTAAGAAGTTGATGTTTAAAATCTTGGTTGGATCCCTCATTTTTGATGTTGGCACTGAAATTGAACTTCAAATGGAAGATCCTTGAGAAGAAAGTCAGAAAAGGATGTTACCGAAAGACATCTTGATGGCATAAGAGATTATGATTGAGAACATGTTGCTAGTTGATTTTCTGGTGATCGGCATCCATTCTTGTGGCCATCAAGATGGATGCTTACATTTGTTCTTTCTTCCATGCTTAGAAATTGCTGTTGGTATAAAGGTGAAATTGGAACTGTCATTGTTTATGTTGGTTTAAAGCTTAGGTTGGAACTGTTGTTGATGTTGGCACTGAGATTGAACCTGATGGAAGATCTTGAAGAGTAAATAATAAAAGGATGTTACTGAAAGTCTTCTGGATGGTCATGATTGAGAAAGCAGATTCTGAATTCATTTTGTGATGATTGTCATCCCATCATGCAACCAAGATTTAACAGTGCTGTTTGGAAGACCAAGTTGTGCACCATGCACAAACATATGTTGATGTGGCCATCAATATGGATGCTAAGTTGCTAACATTGGCACTTTTTAATTTATTCATTTAGCACATTACTTTCTACCATGCTTAGAAGTTGCTGTTGGTATAAAGTTTGGCTGGAACCAACATTGTTTATGTTGGTTTAAAGCTTAGGTTGGAACCATTGTTGATGTTGGCATTGAGATTGAACCTAAAATGGAAGATATTTAGAAGTAAATAATAAAAGGATGTTACTGAAAGCCTTCCGGATGGTCATGATTGAGAACACAGATTCTGAGTTCATTTTGTGGTGATTGTCATTCAATCATGCAACTGAGATTTAACAATGCTGCTTGGAAGAACAAGTTGTGCACCATGCAAAAACATATGTTGAAGTATTAAAATGGCTAGGTTATGCTTACAAATCATATTTTTTATATAAGTCAATATGCTTCATATATCCTCATAAGAATTATCTTTTACAATTATATTTTCTTTATTGTTAACATTCATATCTGAATTTCTATGTTATTCTAAGTTTCCAGCATGGGGGTATGGTGGGATGTGTTTCTAGGATGGCAATTTGTTTTCCGAAATTTGCGGATGGCGATAGGGCAATGAAATATATATATATAAGTATAAAGTACAAGAAAAATCGTAATTTTTTTTCTCAATTGTATAATTAAATTTATAAACATTTTTAAACACTCAAAGGAGCTGAAATTCAAAGAACTATAACATCTGTGATGTTGAATGGGTAACAATCGACATTCGACATTGACCATTGAAAAATGAATTTCAAAATAACAAAATATGAAACTGTAAATTTGAATGTTTATGAAAGAAAATGTTTGAAAATGCCCCCCTTTTGATTATTACAAAAGTGTTTTCTTCCCCTGTTATCTTAACAATTGTTGACATGGGGGATGTCAGGGCGTCCCCAGCAGATTGGGAACCTCTCTTGCTGTTTCAGGGTTGTGTGGAAGTCCCAAAAATAACCACAATTGAACCCCCGCTCCCCCACCCCCTGCCCGCCCCCCCTGCCCCTCTCTCTCTCTCTCTCTCTATATATATATATATATAATTACAAAGAATCACAAAAAATTTTGGGGACACTTGAAATAATTCTGAAATGTCCCTAGAATGCGATTTTTTTTTCAGAAACGCCCCCTGCATCTGTGAGACATTCAGGATGCCCACAGAGGGAAGGGGAGGTGTTCCCCTGGAACATTGCAATAGTAAATTATAAATTGTCTTTTCAAATTTGAGTAAGTTGTGTACTACACATTAATGCTATCATTATCACATGCTCACTACTTTATTGGTCAGCTTTGTTTGCATTGGAATTTTATTGCATATACTAGGAAGCGCACTTGGAGCACTATATCTTCAGTATACATTATTAGAAGGATCTTTCTATTTGGAAATAGAATGTGCTTATCAAAAATATCTTCATTATACATTAAAAGGTTCATCCTATCTGGAATTAACATGTGCTTATTAGTAGCTTTAATTCCAATACTTCATTTTTCTTTTGTTGCCATGTGTACATATCTTTGTTATGATGTTATTGGAGCAACTTAACTTCCATATTTATATATCTGCTTTTTTGAGGTGCAATTGGATCTCTATATCTACATTTTTTTGAGACGCAATTGAATATATATGGTCCAACATGTTTTGAGGACAAGGATGAATAGGAATGGGTGATTCATGTTTAGGGATGACTATAGACACGACACAAATTACAGTGTACAATAATGGGATTGACAAGGGTCTAAACATAAAAGGGGCCCAAATAAAATATAGGAAAAATATAAAAAGCACCTACCTCGAAAAAATTCATTTTTTTGTTTTTGGCGTGGTGGTGAGGAATGATTTTTTGTACGAGGGGAAGCCCAACCATCTCGAGGATGCCTAGATGTCCCCGATAGGGGTTTGGAGTTGACCCTTGTCGGGCATGCTCAAGTGTTCTATGCCAATAATTAAGCAAAGTCAATGCTTTTACTTGTTTAGAAGGAAGACCCCATAAATGTTGTGGCACGAAATGTTTAGGTTGCACTTTGATAGGCATCCGAAGGATGTGCACGGTGCCTAGTTGTTGAAACATTGGTCAAACAATGAAATGAATTTGAACAATGGATTGTTTTTCTCTTAGATTTCCGAAGCATGAAGAGGAGAAAGAACAATTCCCAAACAATGTTTTGAAGCTGTGGAAATATGGAGAGAAAATATGAGACTTTATAAGATATATATAGAGAAAATATAAGATTCTATAAGACATGGAATTCAAGGGAGCTAGCATATATAGTTGAAGCATGGAGGATATTTAATATGATCCACCCAATACTATCTCCATGAACATGGGGGAAAAATGTGGAACAAAGAATTCTCATTAGAGGGAGATAATACAGAGTTGATTAAGGAAATTATTAGAGTTCCCATGCCGTATAAATTAGATTTTTACTTGGCTATGTGATGCAGTCAATAATGGGGTGACAACTGAACAGCAACCCATTCCTTGCAGCCACGGACCAAGTCACTCAGCTATGGGCACCCAAACATACATGTACATAAGTCAAGAGACCAAAGCTCACAACTTTATTCAATAGTGATGAAAAAATTAAAGACATAGACAATACACACATCTTGAGTTTTCCGTTGCACTACAAACATGAAGAAGAGTCATAAAATATTAGTCACGTTTAAGACTTTTCTCTCTCTACACCTCTATGCTTTCTCTGAACTAGTTTTACTTCTTTGTGAGCCTGAACTCCCTCCGAACCATCTCCGACTAATGTTTATGTTACTTCTTTGGATCTAGAGTGTCTCTTTGAATTCCTTTTCTTGAAAATGTTCCAAAATGAAATTTCATCATTCTGGGTTGTTACTTCACTTAACTGTTGAGGGTTAAATCACTAATTAATGTAGACTGGCGGTTTTGAAGCTGCCACTTGCAATAATGAGTGGTTTCGTCACAAATCAAAAAACACTTCATTTTTTCCTTGTTTCATGATTAAATCCTCTTTCTTCCTACTTCCCGAGCTTGGCTAAGGTGATGAGATGCTTCATGGATCACTTTGGATCATCCTTCACACTATAACATTGAAACAAACATGCAAATAGATGTTAACATACTACCGTTTCTTTTTTGTTAATGCAAGATTTTCAGTTCTCCCAGATGCTCTCTAATTGAACATCTTGGTTCAGTGACATACGCATGTTCTCATGCTTATGAAACTTGAGTGATCTCTTCCATTGGCCTATAGTACTTGTCCATTATGGATGCATTCATCCAAGTCAAATCTTTCTCTTCTCTATCCTTCCACTTGACCAAATATGGTAAGATCTTCACATTTAACATGCCTAACTATTCAATATATTCAGAAATAGAATGAATATTCCTAAGGTAAGGGAAATGCCATACAGTACACCTGTAGGAGGGAATAACTCCACAAGATCTACGAATATTAGACTGCCACTTTGAGGGGGACATATCCTATATCTTTCCACCCAATAAAAATAGATAAAATTCTTGAAGGATTCAAGAAAAAATGGAAAAGCTTACCTTTGAAGATGCTCCCGGGTACAAACCACCTTTGACCATCAAGATGAAGTCAGTATTACTTTCAACTCCAAACTAGCTTCTTTAAAACAAGTTGAAAAACTTGATGCATGGAGAAAAGCAATGCGAATTGAATATGATGCTTTGGTCAAAAATGGAACAAGGGAGTTAATTGATCCTCATATCAATTGTAAACCAATTGGTTGCAAGTGAGTCTTCTGCAACAAATACAAAGCATATGGCTCACTTGACAAACACAAAGCAAGGCTTGTCACGAAGGAATTTGTTTAGAAGGAAGGGATAGACTATATGAGACCTTTGCACCAACAACGAAATGGAATACTATTCAAACTTTGTTGGATTTAGTCGCACAAAACAAACAAAAAGTTCATTAGTTGGATGTAAAAAAATATATTTTTTAATTTTTTGAATAGTGATCTCAAAAAAACGGTATACACGACTCAGCCAAAAGGTTTTGCAGTTGGCGGCCAAGAGCACAAAGCGTGCAAGTTGTAGAAATCTCTGTATGGATTGAAAAAACCCCTAGAGCATGGTATGAAAAAGCTCTGTAAGCACCTCTTGAACATGAACTTGCATGGTTTTGAATTTGAAGATGCAACTCTTTTCGTCAAAACAATTGGCAAGACAATTGTATTTCTAGTGTTATATGTGGATTATCTATTCCTCATAGGCAATAAGGAAAGATACATTGCAAAAATCAAAGCAAAATTGATGAAAGGATTTGGAATGAAATTTTTTGGGATACTTTCATTACTGTTTGGGTATTGAAAGTGATTAAAAGATCAAATAACATATTCATCTCACAACAAAAATACTTTTGGAAAATCCTGAGTGAATGAAGAATGACAGAGTGCAAACCACTTAGCATACACATGAAATAGAATTTGAAGCTAACAGTAGATGATACTCTAGAGTTCATATATGCAACTGAGTACAAATAGCTCATTGGAAGTCTGATCTATGTAACCACAAATAGATTAGACATTTCTTTTTCCATTTGTGTTTTTTCTAGATTTATGCTAACCTAGAGAAAGTCACTAGGTAGCAACAAAGAGAGTGCTTTGATTTCTAAAGTGAACAAAAAATTGTGGGGTCATATACTCTTTGGCAGCTAATTTCAAACGAGTTGGATATTTATATTTCAACTGTGGAGGTGATTTTGAAAATGGAAAATCAACTTCAAGTTTCCTGATGAATTTAGGAGCAACAATCATCTCATGGAAGTCAAAGAAGCAAGTAGTACTGACAATTTCTTTAGCAAAAGTAGAATATATACATGGCAGTTGTAGAGGCAACCAAGAAAATATTATGGCTCACAAGGATTCTTGTATATCCATAGGAAAAATAGGTTGCATCAACACCAATCATGGTCGACAATGCTTTTAGAATCCAAATGGGAAAGAATCTATTGTTTCACGATTGAACCAAGCACATTAACACCAAATTATATTTAATTCAACATTATGTGAAAGACGACAATGTGAAATTGCTACGTTGTCCAACTGTTGAGTAGCCTCTGTTTATCTTGACAAAGCTGCTTAGAAGAGAAAATTTTGAAAAGTTCCGAGGCATGTTTTGTCTCACAATAATCCCTACAGAGGGGAAGTAATATTACTTTACATAATCCTTAGAGTAGTTGTTTGTCTTCTAGTAGAATCTGTAGACTCATCTAAAGATGAATTGAACAATCATATGGGATATGATTTGATTAGTCACTTCTCATTGTAATAAATATGTGATTGCATCTCTTTGTTGATTTAATGGAATTCAACTTTGGCTTGCTCCAAATTAGTCGTTAAATTCATAGTCCATTTGTGGCCTGACACTTCTATTCCTTTCGATTTGCACTCCCATCGTAGGGCTGCATGGCCTTTCAATTTGGCCTACATCCCTTTTACTCTCCTTGGGCACTCCACGTTATGAAACTCAAAGTTTTCCTTGATTTCCATAAGCCAATATATCAACTCCTTAGGATTCAAGGTTCTTGAGAAGCTGGGAACATTCATCTTGGTTCTTTTACCAATCCTTGAGATAGCTCTAATGAGACTAGCTTCTTCTTCTTCGTCCAACTACTACTCATGTGCTTGCTTTGGTTCTCCTTTTGCTTGTAACTCTTTTTCGTTTTTCATCACTTACATCATCTCTTGGTGCAAAACCTCTTCTTCTGTCTGCTTCCATAGCATTCAATCTTGCTTCAATCTTAACATTCCAGCAACTTCATCAAGTCTCTTGGCTATGCTGGTAACTGCTCTTATTGGAGGCATCATTTCACCCTTGTCTATCACAACTTACTGTTGTGACTCCTTTGATTATGATCTTATGTAGGAAAGTTACACCCTCACGAACTGAATTCAAAACCAGCTTTGATGCCACCTAATGCAATCAAGGATCGGGTGTCAAATGAAAAACAATTAATTCCTTACAACTATGGATCAATTCACTCAACTATGTTCACCCACACACAAGTGTACACAAGGAAAGAGACCAAAGATCACAATCTTATTCAATGGTGATGAAAAAATTACTTACACAACACACATATCACTCGTTTGCCCTTGCATTGGAAACATGAAGATTCATACAATATAAGTCCTATTTTGGTCTATTCTCTCTCTCTACAGCTCTTGCTCTCTTAAAACCAGAATGACTTATTTTGCAAGCATGAACCCCCACCAAATTTTGTAATGTCCCCTTTTTTCGAATTAATCCAAAATAGAATACTTCTTTCCTTCCGTCTTTCTGGAGGCAAGAAAAGGATGAACAAGGAAAGACCTTGGGTTATATTTCAATTTTCTTCATTCATATTTATGATTTCATTTTTGTATTCCCTTCCTAAGCTGGTCGGCTTGGTTGGAAAGCTTTTAATAAGCTCAAAATGAAGAAATAAGCTAGTAAGGAGGTCGGTTGTGTTTAGAGAGTTCCTAAAGGAAAATTAGAAGATAAAGGAAGCTTTATGAGGTCGGTCCTAATTGGCTTTTGGCACCTGTTGGCTAGATTTTCTGCATAGCTAAAAACCTAGGTAGTCATGAGATAAATCTTCCTCATTTACCGGTGAGGCTCCCGTGTAAGATTTTGTCAGTTATATATATTCTAATATCTATTTGTGGGTATTACTTTAACCTTGTAACTCATGAACCATAGCTATATGGCTCTGCAGCAAGTAAGCAGCTGTACAAGAAAAGAAATATCTGAAGAAGGGGAAAATAATAGAAACATAGGAATGAAAGGGGAAGATGTGTAACCCAATCAATAGATTACAAAGTTGATGCATGCACATAGGTAAAACAGATAGATATTAACATACAGAACTATAAGCAAAGGAAACTTTCAGATCTAGATCTAGAATAACACAGTTTATGAATAGATCTATGACAGAAAGTTAGAAACAAATTGCACCGTTGACACAAAGTTCTCCGGAAGTATGCTCCTTTCTATTCTTCTGCTTTCAAATAGCTATCAGGGGTTTCAACACAAAGTTTGGAACACAAGAATGCTGCGTACAAATTTTGATGCTTTAACCCGTAGGTTCTTCCTCTATTTATAGTGTATCAAGGGCAATTACAAATAGGAAGCTTTAAATGAATTCCTGCATGCGGAAGCTATTAAAAGGGAAACAACTGACAATCTTCCTCCTAGAATTCCTCTTTGCATGACATGCATGATTTATAACTGAAAATAGAACCTTTTTTATTTTGCATGTCTGCCACCTATCTCCAAGTAATTGACTTCTTCAAGTAATGGCTTTTAAACAAATCACTTAAGTTTTATAATTTAATTGATTGCTCAATTACTTTGTCGGAGAAAATAAGAAAAAGAAAAAGAAAGAGGAAAAGAAACTAGAAGAAAGCTGCAACACTTCTAGTCTTGTTCTTTTTCCATATTTTGCATGCGGTTGACTTTTTTGTCTTTGATTCTCCCCAAGCTGGATCTGGAAGTAGGTGAATGTGATTTACTTGCGAGTATTGCCTTTGACCTGTCTTCCCTTCTATTCTTGAAGCTTTTGCAATTCTTCTTCAGTACATGCAAAGTAAATTCGATGAAGGCTTCAACTGGAAGATTGAGAGCACATGCACAAGATCCTAGAAGGAATTTCCCATGCACTGACTTCTACACGGGCTGTGTCAGAAACAAGAGGATGAATTTTTGCTGGAAGCCTTTGCAATTATGAGGTCTGGATCTGTCAATTAAATCGGTGATAGGTTCAGGGCCTGTCTGTATCATTGACTTTGACAAATTTGGAAGCTATGCATGATTCTGCTGATCCTTCTCTTTCATCCCGCTTCATTATGGTCGAAGCAATCTTTGTCTGAGCAACTCTTTTTCTTTTTATTCTGCCGGAATTCTTTGCAATTGGTGTAGATCTGGGAATTTCTTCAGATTCAGAAGATATATTCAATGCATCTGACATTGATTTGAGCTCCCTTTCACTTATATAAGCACCTGTAATGAATACCTGCAATTATCTCAGACAAAAACGGAATCCAGAGCATGAACACTTGATTTTTATCACAAAAATCTGCATATAAAACCCGTTGCCCAAAAATTTGAGGCTTTGCTTACATGCAAAGAAAGCATAAATATTTTCAACTTCACCTGGGCACTTGTACCAATACGCTGATAATTAACCAAGCTTAAATCAAGCTCCTCCAATCCTAGGCGCCAAACTTTGAAGTTTTCCGGCAATGAAAAACACTTCTCTATGCAAAGATCCTCCTCCCTTTGGGCGCTAAAACTGTCTGGGCTGCACTCCTTTGCTAAAAGAATTGACTATTCTATCACTATGGGAGCCCATGCTTATATAACTCTCAACATTCTATATTTAATTATTGCCTCTTCTATTCCTTGCAATTAATTAATAAATAAACATGTTTATTCCTTCAACTCGGGCACCTAAATTTGCATGCTCATGGTTGGCATTAAATAAATAAATTTAATTTATTTTAGCCTTCTTTTTTCACTTCACATCATGCATTGACCTTCTATTTTTCCGTGGCGCCAAACTTACGAATAAAAACTATTAATAAATTGCATTAAAGTTATTATTTAATGCCCAAAGGTGTCGCACTTTTTAGCATGGGTGACTTCTAAATTTTAAAAGTCAACTTTGATGGGATTATTCACCCTGCACTGCAGCTCCAAAAATCCTTTCATTCACTTAAGTTGTTTGACTTCCATAATGGGAATTTTTACCCTGCAAGGCAGGTAAGAAATTCACGTCGGTGCTTTAAGTGATTTTCCTTTATTTTATAATGAGAATTTTTACCCTGCAAGGTAGGTAAGAAATTCCCACCTGCTTGCTGCTACCAAAAATCCCACTGTAGCTTAAACCATTAATTCCAGAAAATATGACTTGCCTAGGAGATGCTTTTTGTACACAACTTCATCATTTTTGGTTAGAAGCTTGCATTTTGAGGCTGATTCCTTCTGGTGATGTGTTGGTAGATGATCTCTAGATGCTTTGGGCAATTAAACAGATTATACTGGCGAAGGAATTGACCTAGGGGAATTTCAAAGAGAAATTGAGGAGAAAACCGAAGAAAAACGCAAAAAAAATAAAGAAAAGCGAAAAACATTGCCAGAAGTTGCACACAATGCCCTGAATTCATTCCTGGTGAAAACCCTAATGAGATGAGTGAATACTGACATGCAAATCTTCAACAGGATTCAACCGGAGCATAATTTACTTCAAATGGGGCAATATTTATTCAATAAATAATTAAATAAAAATTTCTCGTAGACAAAATTTGGCGGAGGGATAAAATGAGTTTGGGCATCTGGGTATTTGTCGAAATTGGCTCATATGATTCACTGGGAATATTCTAACATAATACAGGCATCTCTTGGCAATAAAAACACAAAAAAACTTGTTATTTTAAAAGAATGATTTTTATTTTATTTTTTAAATGGGTGGTCCCAGAGTTCAGGGTGAAATCTGGGGACACCAGCACCAAAGGATATAAAAGGAGACTTGTGATGTCATTTGCACCCATCTACTTTGGCGCATTTTATCTAAACTTGATCTTTTGGTTGTTTGCTCATTGTCATTCCACTTTTGGTTGAAAATCCAATTGTGTGGCTTTTCCAAGGAGGATGGAAACCCTTCTTGTGGCTGATTGGAGGACGAAAACCCTCCATTTTTGGATAAAGGGAAGACATCTTGAAGACTTTTTTGCAGATTTGGGGATTGGAAGATCAAAGAACATATCTACAAGTGTTAACATGCATTTATGAGCCCTTCCTAGTTGGAGCGACTAGGGTTTGGTAGCATTTAGGTGCTTTCTAGGGCACGAATTTCAGATTTTCTTTCATAATTAGATTTGACATATTTATAAGGCTGGAAACAATCATAATCATATTTTCTTCTAGTGCATGCATCAAGCTAGTAGCGTCCATGTTAACCAAAATAGGAATATTTTAACAATGAAATGTCTTGACAATAGTGGTATCATCTTTACCAATTCTCAATTTTATAGACTTCCCTTTTATTTCTTCCTACAACTTCTTAAGTTTTTCCATCAATGGGGCTTAGGCTGTCCTCTCATGCTTCTATATACTATAGTACTTCTTTCTCAACTTATTGCTTCCTACACCATATCTCAGCAGCTCTTTTTGTAAAAGGTCCCTTTTGTAATGTCCCCTTTCCTACGCCAAAGGCTTAAGGGTCAATTCGAGTCCAAGCCTTGGTCATACTGTAATGTCCCCATTTCTAAAGACCCTTAGCCTATACTTCCTCGTGGGCTTCAGGATGTTGTAAGGGAAACATTTTTATTAAATAATTAAATATTATTGCCTAGAGCAATAATTATTTAATTATGAAAATTATTTAATTTAATTCCCAAAATATAAAAATTAAATGGGGAATGAATTAAATAAATATTTAGGTGGCTTTTATTGATAAAATCACCCTTTGAAAAGGGGACGCCACACGTAGGGGAAATAAACTGCTTTTATTTAATAATTTCCATCTCCTAGGGATTTCAAATTTTGTGCCTCCTTGCTTATAAAAGGAGTGCTATGATCACTATTATTATTATTATGTTATGATGATATTTGTTTTATGCTCCATGTTTGGAGTTGGGATGCATGCCCATTGAAGCTTTCTCTCTCTCTCTCTCTTGCATGGGAGGTTGTAAAGTATTTAATTGTGAGATCGATATTTCTAGCTTTGGAAAACATTTTGATTGAATTTGCAAGTGGAAATCTGCCCTTTTATTGTAGCGACGTCACTGTAGCAGTTGGGTTTGTGTTGGCTAGATTTTCTGCATAGCACAAAACCTAGGCAGTCATGAGATAAATCTCCCTCATTTACCGGTGAGGCTCCCATGTCAGATTTGTCAATTAAAGTATGCTAATATCTAAATGGGGTTTTACTTTAACTACTCAGTTCATGAATCATAACTGAACAATTCTGCAGCAAGTAAACAACTGTTTAAAGAAATGAAATATTTATAGAAGAAAGAAATTATATAAACACAGAGAAGACATGGGGAAGATGTGCATCCTAATCAATAGATAGCAGAGTTGATTGCATACATAGAAGAAACCAATAGATAAAAACACAAAATTCTAAGTGAAGGTAGCTCTAGATCTAGAGTTGAAATAACACAATCTATTAAAAGATCAAAGATAAAAAACAAGAAACACAATACACTGTGACACAAAGTTCTTCGGAAATCTGCTCTTGTATATCCTTTGCTTCAAGTGGCTCTCAAGAGTTTTGGTACAAAGTCTGGAACACAAGGTTGCTGCTTGCAAATTTTGATCATTAACCCGAAGGTTCTTCCTCTACTTATAGAATGTAGAGGGACAATTACAAGTTGGAAGCGTTTAGTTAAACTGGCATGTGGAAGTCGGAAGAAAGAAACAACTGGCAGTCTCCATCCTGGAATTCCTCTTTGCATGACATGTATGATTTGAAACTAAAAATAGAACCTTCTATTTTGCACGTCCGCCACCTATCTCCAAGTAGTTGACTTCTTCAAGTATGGCTTTTAAGCGAATCACTTAAGTTTTATAATTTAATTGATCGCTCAATTACTTTGTTAGAGGAAAGAAGAAGGAAGAGGAAAATTGCAGTATTGTCCTTTTTCATGTCTTAATACAGCTGATTCTTTTGCCTTTGATTCTCACCAAACTGGATCTGGGAGCAGCTGGATCTGGAAGCAAGCTTGAATTGGAAATGACAAGATGGATCTGAAAACAAGCTGGATCTAGAAATAGTTGGATTTTGCCTTCGCCTTGTCGTCTCTTTTATCTTTGAAGCTTTTGTAGTTCAGTACATGTATCAATGCAATGTTTGTTGTAGATAACTTATCATCCTTAATTTTAATTGCATATGAGCAATTAAAAATTCTGGAAAGCACTCCGAATGAATGAAAATTCAATGAAGGCTTCAACTAGAAGATGGGAGCATTTGCACAAGATCTTAGAAGGAATTTTCCACGACTTCTTCATGGGCTGCATTTGAAACAAGAGGATGAAGCCTTTGTGCCGGAAGCTTTTGCAACTATGAGATCTGGATCTGGATTTGCATATGGATTTGCATCTACATCTACATATGGATATGGATCTGCACCTGCATAACAAACTCTGACAACTGGGTTGTGGATGGAAAAGCTGCAGCTCGAATAATTCCACTGCTTTTAATTTGCGCGCATGAGTGAAGTTTTTTCCTGCATGCATTAGTGAAGCCTTTCCTGCTCTGGATTTGTCTATCAATTCCGCAAGAGGTTCCGAGCCTAGATCTGTGTCTCCAATATCTGCAAATTTAGAAGTGATGCATGACTCCGTTGTGCTTTCTTTTTCGTCCCTCTTCGCCATAGCTTTGTCTGAACAATTCTTTTTCTTCTTATTGGACATTGATTAGAGCTCCTTTTCTTTTTGTAAAGCAGCTGTAATGAATTCCTGCAATTAATTTAGACAAAGATGGCCACTGGAACATGAACAATGAATTTTAATAATAAAAATCCGCACTATTCAAGCCTGCTGCCCCAAAAATTGATGTTTTATTTGCCTGCAAAGTGAGCATGAATTTTTCCAACTTCACCTGAGCACCTGTATCACTTCTACAAACAATTATGCAGACACAAATCAGCCTTCTTCAAAGCATGCACCAAAACTAGAAGCTTTTAGCATCAAATCCACCTTCCTCTGAGCAAAATCCTTCTCCAAATGGGGCGCACTTTTTCTCTGGGCTGCACTTCTTCACCTGCCAATTAATTAATTCATCCTTATGGCAGCCCATGCTTATATAGCCCTCATAATTATTTAATTAATAGTTGCCCCTTCTATTCCTGACAATTAATTAATTAAAAATCATGCTTCTCTCTTTAACTGATGTGTTAAAATAGCATGTTTAAGGACAACCATCCAATTAATTAAATTAAATCAATTTAATCATCCACTCTTCACTTCACTTAAGCTTCATAGTGTGCTTTGACCATAGCCACTGAAAATAGAATTTAATTTAATCAATTATTTACTTCTGAAAAGGGGCGGCATTAAATAAATTAAATTTATTTAATTTTGGAATTCTATTTTTAAATTACTTTTGTCCACTTCTCTTTGTTGACTTTTCCACAAGCTTGGGTGCCAAAATTGGGTGAATTAATATTAACAAATATTTATTTAATGCATTATTATTCACCCAAGGTGGGTTGCACATTTTAGTATAATAGAATTCTATTTTTAAAAACACATGGCAATGGGAATTTTTACCCTGCAAGGCAGCCCCGGAAATCCCATGATCCACCTAAGTGATTTGACTTTGACAATGAGATTATTTATCCTGCATGGCAGGCAATAAAATCCCATGATTTCACTTAAGTTACTTTTCTTTTATTTCACCATGAGAATTTTTACCCTGCAAGGCAGACAATAAATTCCCGCCTGCCTACTGCCTCTAATTTTCTATCATGGAAAAAAGTATCTTGCAAGGCAGGCAATAAAATTTCACCTGCCCGTTGCTTTTATTTTTCCCATGATCCACTTAAATCCTTTGTTTTCCAAAAATGCGCCCAACCCCGCAGGGGCTTTTTAGTGCACGACTTTGCTTTTTCCCAGTGAGCCAAACCTTCGATGGTGACTTCCTCTGGGCATAACGTGCGTATATGATCTCCGAATACTCCAGGCCAAGAATCGGGCTAACCTGACAAAGGAATTGATCTAGAGAAATTTCACAGAAAACGAAACAGGAAAACAGAAAAACACGAAAAATTGCCAAAAGTCACAAATAAAGCCCAAAACTTATTCCTAGTTAAAACCCTTCTGGTATATAGGAATAATGATATGTTCGATCACAACAGGGTTAAATCGGAGCGCAAATTGTCTCAAACGGGGCTCAAAATAATTAAATACAAATTTCCCGTAGACAAATCCCGATGACAGAATATAACAATTTTGGGCATTTGGGTATTTGGCGAAAATGGCTAATATGGCTCTTTGGGAATATCTTGACACAATACAGGAACTTTCTGGCAATAAAAACACAAAACGACCCATTATTTTAGAAGTACGAATTTTTTTTGGATAGGGTAGTCACAAATTTCAGGATGAAATCTGGGGACACCAGTTTGTGTGTTGTAAATCGACTTATGATTGGTGTGTTTCATTCCAAGCTTTGGCGACTTCTTCTGTGATGCTTGTGGATTGGTTTTAGAGTGGTAAATGATCAAATTTTTGTATGCTTATGTGTCATAATTGCAGCTACAGCCTGGGCATGTTTGGTAACTCCTTTGGGGCCTTTTTCGAAGTAATTTGATTGGTATTCACAGTCTAATTTGCAGCAACTTCTATTTTGCAAGTGGGCTGATTTGGAGTATCATTTGGAGTGGATCGACTATGTGCTTGTATGTTTGTATGATGTTCTTGCAGTCCCTTTTGACAGTGATTATAGTAGAGGAAGTTCGGTGCTGTCACTCAGATTTCACCCTGAAATCTGCGACTACCCTATTCGAAATTTTTTTCGTACTTTTAAAATAATGGGTCGTTTTGTGTTTTTATTGCTTGAAAGTTCTTATATTGCGTCAAGATAATCCCAAAGAGCCATATTAGCCTTTTTCGCCAAATACCCAAATGCCCAAAATTGTTTTATTCTGTCGTCGGGATTTGTCTGCGGGAAATTTGTATTTAATTATTTTGAGCCCCGTATGAGGCTATTTGCGCTCTGTTTTAACTCTATTATGAGCGAATATGTTATTATTTCTATGTGCCAGAAGGGTTTTAACTTGTTTTAAGTTTCGGACTTTATTTGTAACTTTTGGCAATTTTTTGTGTTTTTGTGGTGTCCCGTTTCGTTTTCTGTGAAATTTCTCTGGAACAATTCCTTTGTCGGGTAAGCTCGATTTTTGGCTTGGAGCAGTTGGAAAACATATACGCACATTATGCTCGGAGGAAGTCATCATCGGAGGTCTGGATCACTGGGAAAAAGCGAAGTCGTGCACAGAAAAGCCCCTGCGGGGATGGGCGCATTTTTGGAAAACAAAGGATTTAAGCTGCAAGGGGAAAAATATAAGCTGCAGGCAGGGTGGGAATTTTATACCTGCCTAGCAGTGTACTTTTTCCTGTGTTATAAAAGTCACTTAAGCTGCAGTGGGAAAGTTAGAGGCCGCAGGCAGGCGGAAATTTATTACCTGCCTTGCAGGGTGAAAATTCCCATGATAAAATAAAAGTAAAGTGACTTAAGTGAAATCATGGGATTTTAGTGCCTGCCTTGCAGGGTAAATAATCCCATTGTCAAAGTCAAATCACTTAAGTGGACCATGGGATTTTGGTGCCTGCCTTGCAGGGTAAAGAATCCCATTGTGAAAAATTCTTAAAAATAGAATTACATGTGCAAAAAAGTGCACCCCCTTTGGTGAGAGAATGGCAGCCTTAAATTGATTATTTTAATTAATCTATTCTCTCAAAAAGTGCGCCCAAGCTTGGAGGAGGTCAACAAGTCAAAGATGGAATAAAATAAAGGAATTAAATGCATTAAATTTAATTTATTTAATGGCTGCCCTCTTCCTCTCAAAAAGTGCGCCCCATTTGGGTATTATTTAATGTTTTTTTAAAGCATTAAAACATTAAATTAATTTCTATTTTCAGTGGCTATGGTCAAAGAGTGAAGTGATGTGTGAAGGATTAAATTGGATTAATTTAATTTATTGGATGGCTGTCCTTAAACATGCTATTTTTAAAAGAAAAGCATGATTTTTAATTAATTAATTGCCTTTAATTGTTAGGGCAATTATTAATTATAGAATGGTGAAAGTTATATAAGCATGGGCAGCCATATGGGTGAATAATTTAATTCACAGGTAAAGAATTGCAGCCAGGAGGAAAAGTGCGCCCCCATTAGAGGAAGGATTTTGTTCAGACAAAGTGCTAACAAGGCTAAAAGCTTCCAGATTTGGCGCATGCTTTGGAGGAGGTTGATCTTTGTCTGCATAGTTGTTTTTACAGGTGTTACAGGAGCTCAGGTGTTGATTGAAAGGATTCATGCTCTCTTTATGTGCAAATTAAACACCAATTTTTGGGGCAGCAGGCTTGAAAAGTGCAGATTTTTACAATTTAAATTCACTATTCATGCCCCGGTGGCCATTTTTGTCTGAATAAATTGCAGGAATTCATTACAGGTGCTTTACAAAAGAAAAGGAGTTTTTATCAATGTCCAACACATTGCAAATATCCTCCGAATCTGAAGAATTGTCCAAATCTGCACCAGTATTGAAGAAATCCGGCCAAATGAGAAGAAAAAGAATTATTCAGACGAAGATAGACAAAGCTATGGCGAAAAGAGATGAAAAAGAAAGCACGATGGAGTCATGCATTGCTTCCAAACTTCCAGACATAGGAGACAAATCTAGGCCCGGAACCTCTTGCCGATTTGATAGATAGATCCAGAGCGGGAAAGACTTCACTCATGCGTGCAGTCAAAAGCAGTTGAATTATCCGAGCTGCAACTTTTCCATGTACAGCACAATTGCCAGAGTTCGTGATGGAGTGTGCAAGATCTTACCATCCTTTATCCAGATCAGTGCGGGATGCTTTGGGAAAGACAATAATTCGTTTGGACGCGGAGTTCATCAATTATTGTTTGAAGATTCCAGTACGAAAGGTTATGACTTCTATTAGCATTCAGGATGCTGACAGTAGATGGGAGAAGCATAGAGCTGATTGCGTTAGCATCATGAATAGCCAATACATGAAGAAGCTTAGATCTCCTTCAAAGTTCTTGAGAACTCTTCCACGGTCCAATTTGGTGTAGGAGGCAGATGATGTCATCAAATTACTATGCAGGATGAATGGCGAAGCGAATGTTTACACTTTCCGTACATGGATGTATGCTTTCATCAGGACCATTGAAATCAACAAGGTTGATTCTATAATCAATTGGTCGGAAATTATTAGCAACAACATCGGTGAGCAACTCCGGAGCGTGAAACGTACTTTCAGCTTCAAGATGACTTCATACTTGGTGTATTCTACAGCTTCATAGGGCGTCTTTTCCAGGCTGGATAGATGTGGTGTTCTTTCTAAGGACCCCATTTTCGAATGCTACCTGCAGCTTACTGCACCTACAGGCGAGAAAGACTTCAAAGTGATCAACGATGACTTCTACAATTTCATCTGCAGGCTAGACAAAGACTTGAAGGCCAATAGGGTAAGCAAGGAAGCGTGGGAAGCTGTGTCCAAGATTGGAAGTCTATTCATTCAATTTGCAGATTTCACATACCTTAGGGTTACGGGCTTTTCTGGAGAACCAATAAAGATGCCCAGGTATCCGAATGATAGATTGATCGCCATGGAGCTAAGCAGGCAACTTGTGGAGTTACACGACCTTCAATCAAAGTGGCACAAGTCTACGGGCTTCTTCCCAATCACTGTGGGATATTACAGCTGCATTAGCATTCACAGAGCTCGAGGGATGGAAGTGCAAATGTTATCCGAGTATGAGCAAGAGTTCTTCCCTGCACGGCTGAACTTCGATCCATTTGGAGTAGCCAGGAAGACAATCTCCCAACAGTACGCACATGTGCCTTCATTAGAAGATTTCTAGATGAAGTGCAAAAGTGAGTACGGGGTTAGAAAGAAAGATTTCAGCAGGCTATCAGCAAAGCAAGTGTTCGACTTTGGACTAGCGCGGATACCTGCGGATCTTAAAGATGATGGGAACGTGGTACTTGACACTTACCATCAAATGGGAGGAGATAAAGCTATATTGCAGGATAGCAATGGAGGCTGTAGCACAATTGAAGAAAGATCTGGAGCTGTGTTGGTGAATACTTCGAACTGGTTGCTGACAAAGGGATACTGCCTTGATGAAGCATTGATGAATCAAGTCACGGGCAACTTCGGCGCAGGAGATTCCCTCAAGCGAAAGCATGGAGGAGACAGCAGCAGGAAAGTTGAGAAGTTGAAAGTGCATAGAAGATCTCAATCCAAGGAGAGGATCACTTCTACGACCATCACTTTAACTCCAGTTTCTTCAGTACCTAATGCTTCACCAACTATTGCACCGCAGCAGCAGGATGCTTCCATGCCTCCATTGAATCCAGCGACATTCATCTTCTCCCCTCAGCCGCTTCGTTCAGCGCCTGTTCCAGAGGATACGTTGAAGCTGCAGATGGCGGAATTTGAAAGGGCTTTGTCCTTGGATGATTCAGAGGATGGCAGCCATAACACTGTGGCACTTTCTGACGGAGAGGATGCAGAGTGGGAGACGGTAGTGCACTCAGCGACTTCTCACTCTCCGAGAAGTAATTTCTCAGAATGGTTAGCTTTGTAGTTTGTTCCAGAAGCAAGAATGGAGATGAACTTAGAGGAGCATGACTTGCAGCTACTCCAGGATCTGAGCAGAAGAGACAAAAGGCCTAAAGTTGCTAAAGCAACTTCTAGGTTGATCATCGAGAATTTGGGAGAGAAGTTTGCTGAGATATCAATTCCGGCAGAAGGAAAGATAGAGGAGGAGCTCTCGGCAGAAGATGTGACAGTGACCAAAGTACTACTCGGTCAAGCCACCACTGAAGGATTGAAGCAGGACACACAGACATTGATAAATGCTTTATTCCTTAGGCTTGACAGTGAGAATGCGGAGAAAGAAGAGCTGCAGAAGCAAGTATGTCAATTATGTGAGATCATAGCCAAGGTTGCTAAACCTTCCATTCAGCCCATTTCAGAACAGGTGAGTGATCATCTTATGCAGGAAATGGAAGACGCAAGCAATCAAGTAAAGGCTATTGACGAATGGAAGGATTTGATTATTCGTCAAGCTTCTGTACAACTTGGGGAAGTGCCAGCCCGCCTAAAGGTTATGAATGATGCAACAAATCAACTAAAGCAACTGATGGCAAACATAGAAGGCATGAATATAGTTGCAGAGAGTAACCTGAGTATTTTGGCCGAGATCAACAAGCTGCCGGGAGATATATTGATTGCGGAGCAGATTGTACCGGATGGATCAGTTGAGAAGGGGAAGCAGTTAGAATTTGCAGTATCTTTCCGTTTGGAAATCTGCAGAGTTTTGCTGAAAAGGATGCAGGCACTTGAAAGTAGGACGTCATCCTTACCCGACAGTATCATTTCTTTCACTGAGGAGGATGTGGTCGGAGGCGTTACTTCTTACGTGCGGATTGTTTCTAACGAGGTGCCTAATTCCCTGGAAGGGTCTCTCCTGATGGTACAAAAGAGAATTGATAAAGCTACCAAGCCTTTCACGATGAATTCTATCAGTAGACTGGTGGTGCTGCAGGCAGACATTGCGAGGTTTGGGCCGAGTTTGGAAGATGTGGAAGCGTGCATCAAAGTGTTGAGTGAAGGGTTGCTGCAATTCAGGACAGAGAAAGAAGCAGTGGCTAAAACGGATGGAAGAATGCTGAATTATATGTTCGACAAGTATATCAGATATCAGAACAAGAAGATGTAGACATTACAGCTGACATGACTTATTCTATTCTTTCTTCTTCTATTTTCTATGTTCCCGGATGAAATTGTAAAACTTCTAAGTTATTGGTTTTACAACCATTACTTGAAGTCATGTGGAACCATTCTATTAGTTAAGCGATACATGTGTCACTTAAGAAGAAGTTAGTTGAGGATGATTGCCAAATGTCATCTTTACTTGTTCATGCTTTAGTTCAGTTTGAGTTTTCCATTTGTACTTTCCCTCCTACATTCTATAAGTAGGAGAAGAACCTCTGGGTTAATGATCGATTAGAATTTGTAAGCAGCAATCTTGTGTTCTAGACTTTGTGATGAACCCCTGAGAGCAACTTGGAGCAAAGGAATACAAAGGAGCAGGTTTTCGGAGAACTTTGTGTCACGGTGTACTTTGTTTCTCGCTTTTAATCTTAGATCTCTTAAGTAAACTTTGTGTTATTATAGATCTGGATCTAGAACTGCCTTTGTTTTATAATTCTGTGTGTTCATATCTATTAAGTTTCTTCTATGTGCATGCAATTAGCTTTGCTCTCTACTAATTGGGATGCACATCTTCCCCATTTCTTCTCTGTATTTCCTTTACTTCCTTCTTCTATAATTTTCTTTTCTTGAATAGCTGTTTACTTGCTGCAGAACTTCTTAGTTATGGTTCATGAACTAAGTAGATAAAGTAAAACCCTTGATAGGTAATAACACATTTTTATTGACCAATCTGGCACGGCAGCCTCACCGGTTAAATGAGGGAGATTTATCTTATGACTGCCTAGGTTTTATGCTATGCAGAAAATCTAGCCAACATTTGGTAATTACTTCGTATAATTATTGTCTGATTTACATTCAATTAAATGTGTTGTCATTCCTGGGCAACAATGACTTGTTTTGGTATGTTTGGGAAGCATATTGGGTGCCTAAAATAACCAGCTAATTGCCTAAGTATTTTGATAACTGGTTTGTGATCTCTTAAGGTGGATCGACTATTTATGCATGATTATATAGCTCCGTTGCTGCGATCTCCTTCACGTAGAATTATTAATAATATTGGATATGTTAGGCACTGATTCGTGGGTTGAAAATATGCTGCTGTCCTGTGCTAGCATCTGCGATCCATTTGAAGCTTTTGACTTGTCTACTGGTAGCAAATTCTCATGCATTTAATGCTCAGCTTCATGTCTGAGTAATCTCTGTGTTTAGCGACTGGTATTGATAATTCAAGTCCTGATTGTAGAGCATGGTTTTTGTTGTTTGAAGTATTAGATAACTTCCAGGTGCAGCGATCAGGGTTGAAGCTTACAGAAGCAGTCTATAAGAAGGTTTCATCAAAATTATGTGAAGGGAATGTGAGAATTTGTTTGTTGTTATGTTATTATCAGATTGTAACCATTATTTCATAACCTTGTTGGCTGAGCTTGATCATTTTAGTGTTGATTCTACTTGTTTGGTTGCCATCTCCCACTGATCCCGGGAAGTGGGATATTATAGTGGTATCAGAGCTTCCCTCCTCTATTCGTGTGGGTCACTTTGTGTATGTAGGGTTTGTGTTTTCAGGTTTGACTGTGGAAATAAGAGACCATGGAGTTGATGAGTGATGCTGAATGGAAGGAATGGGTAAAGCGTGATGTTGATTCATATTGCCAAGATTACCATACACTAAGTCAAGAGGCCCAAGCTCTCTTGACCCTCAAAGGATTCTGTAACTTGAAGAGAAAAAGAAGGGGATCAAAAAGAAGAATGACTCCGGTTGATGCATATTGGGATGAGCTCATCAAAGAGGTCAATGGCTATATAGAGTCACCTACCTCACATGGACAAGAAGATGAAGGATTGAAGAAAGAGCAAGGTAAAAATGTTTTGCTGATTAAAAACATGTCTTTTTCTTCTAACATTCGCATGCATGATATAGTGACAAAAAAGGGAGTCATAAAGAAGAAACAAAGGGAAGACTCAGATCTGCACTTTGAAAAATCAGATTTGAGATCCCACCGCGAGCCATTGAAGGAACAAAAGGAAGGCATAAGTTTGATAAAGGTCTCACATCATTACCCACCAAGCATGCACACTTGTAGGGAAGAAAAAAGGGGTTTTGGATGAGGGGAATGAGGGAGAAAAACACGCTGCATCAAACTCAGAAATTCTGAGTTTAGAAGAAGTTGGGGGCAGCCCAAGGTATAATATTTTACATTTAACTCCTCTTTCCATGTTAAGCTTTCATGGGTATGGTTTATTTTTCCACTTCATGATGGATCTTAGCATGTGGAATCATGGGTAGCTTGCTAAAGGAAGTAATTTGATTGATCAGGTAAGTCTTCCCAACAAAGATATTTTGTTTTGGCATGATCATCAAAGGTGTTGTGCTAACTTGAGAAAAGAAACGAAGGATGCCTCATGGGATCTTGTGAGTATGTGCGGGAAGGAGAAGGAATCGAAGGCCTCTCATGAAGGGAAATGTTGGAATGACAATTTTGTTGCTATGGACAAGGAAGCAACCCCTAAAGGTGATAATTTTCAGTCAATCATTATTGCATATGGTTCCATTGCTAACATTCCAAGCACAAATTTGGAATGCATACTTGACCTTAAGTGGAGCAATTGGGGGGAGATAGGTGTAGCTGTTTACTTGCAATATGGAAAACACAAGTGGAAGATGGGAACAAGCAAGCATAAGCTGCCATGTGATGAATTCATTCAACAAGGCTTAAAAAAGAAAGTGCAACCGAAGACACTCACGAGTTACCAGAAGAAGAAGTAACACAAGTTGTTACAAAGACTTCTTCACTTGATTGGCACGGGAGCAAGATTGTGGGAGAAATACTTCATTGCATGTCGATGCACACGTTGGCATTGCTTGAGGGCAAGCAATCTTGGAAAGGGAGGATTGTAATGTACCCATTTCTAAAGACCCTTAGCCTATATTTCCCCGTGGGCTTCGGGATGTTGCAAGGGGAACATTTTATTAAATAATTAAATATTATTGCCTGGAGCAATAATTATTTAATTTGATTCCCAAAATATAAAAATTAAATGGGGAATTAATTAAATAAATATTTAGGTGGCTTTTATTGATAAAATCACCCTTTGAAAAGGGGACGCCACACCTAGGGGAAATAAACTGCTTTTATTTAATAATTTTCATCTCCCAGGGATTTCGAATTTTGTGCCTCCTTGCTTATAAAAGGAGTGCTAGGATCACTATTATTATTATGTTATGATGAAATTTGTTTCATGCTCCATGTTTGGAGTTGGGATGCATACCCATTGAAGCTTTCTCTCTCTCTCTCTCTTGCGTGGGAGGTTGTATTGAGCTGGTTTTGCGATCCAAGTAAAGTATTTAATTGTGAGATCCATATTTTTGGCTTTGGCAAACATTTTGATTGAATTTGCAAGTGGAAATCTGCCCTTTTACTGTAGCGACGTCACTGTAGCAGCTGGGTTTGTGTGTTGTAAATCGATTTATGGTTGGTGTGTTTCATTCAAAGCTTTGGCGACTTCTTCTATGATGTTTGTGGACTGTTTTTAGAGTGGTAAATGATCAGATTTTTGTATGCTTATGTGTCATAATTGCAGCTACAGCCTGGGCATGTTCGGTAACTCCTTTGGGGCCATTTTAGAAGTAATTTGATTGGTATTCACTGTCTAATTTACAGCGACTTCTTCTATTTTGCAAGTGGGCTGATTTGGAGTGGATCGACTAGGTGTTTGTATGTTTGTATGATGTTCTTGCAGTCCCTCTTGACAGCGACTATAGTAGAGCAAGTTCGGTAATTACTTCGTATGATTATTGTCTGATTTACATTTAATTAAATGTGCTGTCTTTCCTGGGCAACAACGACTTGTTTTGGGATGTTTGGGAAGCATATTGGGTGCCTGAAATAACCAGCTAATTGCCTAAGTATTTTGATAACTGGTTTGTGATCTCTTAAGGTGAATCGACTATTTTATGCATGATTATATCAGTGTTACCTGGGACGGCGGGACGGGGTTTCCGGGACGGCAAAAAAATTCTAAATTTTGGGGACGGCGGGGGGATGGCTGATTAAAAAATATATAAATATTTAAAATAAAAAGATATAGTGACTAAATTATAAAAATAAGCTGAAAATAAAACCATTTGAGATTTAAATGAGGTAAAACTTGAACTCATAAAACATCAAATACATTCCTTAATACTCATGATTATTTCAGAAGTTTGCAAGAAAGTTGCTTGGTCCAAAAAGGTGCAAAAATTGATTTTATGAAAATAAGAAAAATATTGCCATCAATGTATAGAGGCTCAAGAAAATATGCACTTTTAGAGAAAACGACACCTGAAACAGAGCCACAGAATGAAAGTTATGGCACATGCAAGTTTTTGCTGCTACATCTTCCCGGACCCTTTCCAAAAATGGCAAATTTTTTTCTGTCCTTGTGCTTTTTTCACCAAAAATGAAAAAACTGCCAAAAAAGGAAATAAATTCGTGGGGGACGTACGTCCCCCCCACGTTTCCACGTCCCCGGGACGTTTTCCAACGTCTTCAGACGTCCCCGGGACGTTTCCTAGACAAAAAAAAAAGGAAACGTGGGGGAAACGTTTCCCCCACGTCCCCGCGTCCCCAAGACGTCCGGGACGTCCTGGACGTGTCAAAACAGGGGGGGACGCGTCCCCGCGTAACACTGGATTATATAGCTCCGTTGCTGCGATCTCCTTCAGGTTAAATTATTAATAATATTGGATATGTTAGGCACTGATTCGTGGGTTGAAAATACGCTGCTGTCCTGTGCTAACATCTGCGATCCATTTGAAGCTTTTGACTTGTCTATTGGTAGCAAATTCTCATGCATTTAATGCTCAGCTCCATGTCTGAGTAATCTCTGTGTTTAGCAACTGGTATTGATAATTCAAGGTCTAATTGTAGAGCATGGTTTGTGTTGTTTCAAGTATTAGATAACTTCCAGGTGCAACGATCAGGGTTGAAGCTTACAACAATAGTCTATAAGAAGGTTTCATCAATATTATGTGAATGGAATGTGAGAATTCGTTCGTTGTTATGTTATTATCAGATTGTAACCATTATTTCATAACCTTGTTGGCTGAGCTTGATCATTTTAGTGTTGATTCTACTTGTTTGGTTGCCATCTCCCACTGACCCCGGGAAGTGGAATATTACACATACCCAAGGGGCTGTGGACGCTGATTGCTACTGGGTATGAATATCTAGTCCATTTTGTTATAATTCTTCATTGACATAAGCAAAAGGTATTTTGGAGGGACTAGATGTTATGTTTTGTGGTTAGGAAGGGGCCACATGGTACTAATGTTCTAATTTTGCGTTGGGGGGTCACTTTTGGACCATGGCGACTTAAAAGGGGAAAAGTAACTTAAGTTACTTTTATTTTATTGGCCCTTCCTAGGGAAAAATGTGACTAGGGCTTTTTGGGGCTCTTTTGCCTTAAAAGAAGTTATATAAGGAGTTGGGAGGAAAAAAGAAAGATCATTCTTGCATACCTAATTATTTTCCTTCATGTGCAACTGTTGTTTGCAAATCTATAGCTTGTGGAGTGAAATCCCACAAGAACCCTAACTTCGGTGGTGAGAGATCCATCCCTAGCTAGCAGGGTATTCTTCTGTAGTGAGAGATCTACCCTAACTTGTCATTTTGGAGTTGTTTTCAGGGCTGATTTATAGAGATATTTTCAGAGGTTTTAGAGGAAGGGTTTTGAGGGATTTAGAGACATTTGGTGAAGATAATAAGAGGGTTTTCAGATCAGATTTACGGCAGCCATTTGAGCAGGGTTTAGCATCACTTTGAAGGCCTTTTCATCAAACTGGGTGACTTGTTTGGAATATTGCAGCCTTTATTTGAGGGGTTTCTAGTGGTACAAATCCAGATTTGAAGGCTGAAATATCATCTCCTATATTTGTAAATTTTTTTTTCAAAGTTTTATAATTTTTGCACTTATATTTGGAGAGTTGCGAATTTTAGAAGTTTTCCAGTTGTCTAGGGCACGCTGTAATTTTCTGGCAGCATTTTACTATCTAAAAAATTCCAAAAAGAGTTTTTTTATGTTCTTTATAATATTAGCAAGCTCTCTTTAACTTTTCAAGTGATTTGGGTGGATATTTTGGGAGATATTATTTTTCTTTAGTTTGCTGCTCTAACTGTTAAAAATCTGCAAAAATCAGTATTTTATTTTGCTGCAAATTTTCAATATTTTGTGCATTTTTAAGTAGTATCCCACAAGGGATATTTCACCTTTCAAATGCTTTTCTTTTGCTGCTCTATCAAGGTATACACCTCTAAGAAATCATGAATGTATTACCTGAAAGCGTTAATCATTATCCTTGAGATAGCTGTTGGTGCATTGATGAAATGACACTATACAATAATTGCCCTCATTTAATGGAAAATATTGTCTGTCCAATCTTCTTTAGCAAATTTGGCTTGGTGAAAGATCCCAAACCCGTTTCTATTTGATTTTTTTTTTTTTTTAATAAAATGCTCGGGCTCAGATCTGAACCGATAATATCAAAGGAATTCATGAAACATCACACTGAAACTGCATAGATAATTTAAATATAGCAAACCCTGCAAACCGGGCGAATACAGAATAGGTGCCTAGGGTTTAACTGGCAGATTTCTTTATAAATATTTCAGCTGTGTATTTAATAATGATTTATAAAGCTAAATATTACAGCAATACAGATATAAAACTGCAGAAAGATTTAATAACAGAGATTGTCCAAAAACCCACAGTAAATGAATCAAAACCCTAGCCGATTTGATATATTTGCTGCTGGGAATTACAATAAATATCTAGCAAGACAAATACCTTTGATACAGCAATAAATAACTGTAGAAGAAGCCGCCCCACTCAGATTTATGTGCAAATACTCACTACTGCAATTTATTCTTTTCTCTGAAACTGTTGAAATGCTGAATAACTGTGTGAACAATGAAGATTCCTGGATGGAAGCTTCTCTCACTGCTCCTGGGATTTCCGTCCGCGAGAGGAATAATGTTCTGAATCCAATGAAGACCCTATGTGAATCTTCCTCTTTCGAATTGGGTTTCCGTCCAATCCGTAATCTCCAAGGGTTTTCGTCCTTAGAGAGTAATTAGCAAGCGCTGCTTTGAATTTGTTTTTTGTTCAAAATGATAAGTGTGTAGCAAATGGGCCAAACCCTCCTTTTATAACCTTTTCCGAGAATTTTCATTAAAAGGAAATCTAATTAATAAATCACTTTATTAATTAATTACACCTTATAACTCCGGAAAGTGATTTATTTAATTAATTAATCATTTCTGGCGCCCAAGGTCACTGAATTAGCATCTCATCATTTAGAAATTCACATTCTCTTTCCGACGAGCTATAATACTGAGGTGCTCGCCAAGTAATTCATACAAATATAAGCAACCCGGGTAAAATAATTAAAATAAGCCATTAATGCTCCCAAAGTGCGGAAATCGTCAGAAAGCACCGGAATCAGAAACTGACTGAGTAGAAGCGATGCTGATGACGAATAATGAGAAATGAAGTCAGTTGGGTGACTTACTATAAATGGAAACCCTCTCCCAAAATCTTGGAGAACACACCAGAAGCCGGAAATAACCTCAGAAAGTGCCAAGTGAGTCCTTAAGACCAACTGAACTCATTGCTAACATCAAATAATCCACCAGATCGTCGATAAAACCCTTACCTACTATGCACATCGTCTCCTAACAACGGGACTAGCTTACGAAGATGACAAATAAGCTACCCACCAAGTGTCCAAGGGTCATGCCGAAAAGAGGGACATTACACTTGGTGATACCCAGAGAATCCATTTGTAAAAGAGATGGAAAACGAACATGGATCAAGTTTAATTTCGATCTCTGAACTCAACACATGATTTTTTCTCCAATACACTGGGCATCAATTTTTATGCTCTCT
The DNA here is from genome assembly GCA_019776745.2 of Taxus chinensis. Lineage (NCBI taxonomy): Eukaryota > Viridiplantae > Streptophyta > Pinopsida > Cupressales > Taxaceae > Taxus > Taxus chinensis. The sequence continues at coordinate 214,972,069 of CM034153.1, read as the reverse complement.
TTTTCACTGGCTTTCACATCTTCTTGTAATAATATTTCATCGTTTCCGCTTCTGCCTTTATGGCTCTTAAGTATCTAAAACTTTTGGGAATTGAAACTTCATACTCTTTGAGCAGCTTAACTATCTTGCTCACTTCTTCCTCTGTCTAGTAGTCCTCAGTGTTTGTTATCTTAGGTTCTTCTGTCCCAATGTTGACTTCTCTAATTTTTGATAGCTGGTAGAAATATTGATTTGCGTTATCCTCTTGGTTTCTGTCACTTTTCTCCCTCTCTGTCTCAAAGTTTAGGTATCACTAGTTTTCTTCTTCTGCCATTTCTTCTTTTCCTTAAATGGTGATACCCTTTCTGTGTCCCTTGTCACTTTTTCTGAGTTCTTAATGTATATGCCATGCTCTAGGCATTAGCATCTATGTCCTATAAATTAAAATAGTACCCTTGTCCTTGGATGCAACGGGTATTCTAAACAATCTCTGTCGAGCTTTCAAAAATCTCATTTGATGAGTATCTTGTCCTCATCCCAAGTCACAATGTTATTTTGAATAGCTAGCATAGTGCTTCTTTCTAATCTAAATTTACTCAATTATTGAAAAATGCAATTGTATATTATATTTGACTAAATGAATTGCATCTGAGCTTGTCGTTCAAAAGCATTGGCTGGAAGTGTAATGGTTTGAACTGCTAATTCCATGATTTTACTTCATTAATGCATAATAGGAAATTCAACTTCAGAATTTACTTCGTGTTTCTTTCCAGTCTGAATTTACTTCGTGTTTCTTTCCAGTCTGAATTTACTTCGTGTTTCTTTCCAGTCTGAATTTATCTATCACTGAGAACTGCAGTGCTATATTATATTTAACGAAATCAAATTGCATTTGAGCTTGTCCTTTGAAAGCACCAGATTATAACCAATGATTTGAAATGCTGAATTTATTTTCTTACTTTGTCAGTGCTTCTCCATGCAATCTTGTGCAGCTTAGGACTTTTTTGATACGGAATGGCTTATCAATACTTTTCAGAGAAGGGAATGCTGCTTATAAGGACTACTACTTGAGGTGCGTGCATTTGAAATATAGGAAACTGTCTTTTTGTTGGACCTTATTGAGAGTAAACATCACAATTAATTATCATGGAACCTCACGAATATTTCAAAGGCTGTCATACTAGCTATCCAATAGAACAAATGCAGAATGACTAGTGCTAGTTCAATTTAAAACCGGTCGAACCTGAGCCGGACCTGGCCGGTTTGACCGGTTCATTTTTTTTTCACAAACCGGACTGGTGGACTGGTTCGGTACCAAACCGGTCCAATCGGTCTGGTTCCGCTTTGAACCGGCCGAATATTCCAAAGGGAATTTGCAGTCTCTTGGAGAATTCAAATCATGTAGTAGTAGTACATTTAAAGTTTTATAAAGTTGTATTCAATAACTGCTAGACTGCCCAGAAATGCCAAATACCCCTCCGTACCAGGCCTGATATGTACCGGGTACGGGTACGTTGTGGATACGTACCCACAGGCCCTCGATACGTCCCGGGTACGGATTTCCGTACCTGGGACATACCCAGGGCCTGTGGGTACGTACCCACATGGTTTTTTTTTAAAGTGCAAAAAATAAATAAAACTTGAGGGCTTTGACTGGAATTGAACCTTGGAAAATTTGTGTGAGATTCAATATTGCCAATAGGCTCCGAAGGGTCAAGAGAGATGAAAATGACTTCATTTGGTTGACTTACTATTTGGGTGCTTTCTTGTTTCTCCTCATGGGTCCTTTATTCTTCAGTCAATTTGGAATGCATGGGAACAAGTGAAGCACTTGGTGGTTGGGCAACCGATCTTCTCTTCCTTCGACACTAGGTGCCAAGCCTACAAATCGATTTTGTCGAATCTGAAATATAATGACAAGATCCTTGCCTTGACAAGAGGCTGCTCTGCCCTCCTTTGGTTTGAGAAAGGAATTAAAATATTTCATGACTTGTACAGATTTGAGAAGTGGATGGAATGGACAGACCTTAAAGCTTTCTATAAGCTTCCTCAATCTCAGTTCAGAATGTATACAATGCTCAGAAATGCTTTCACAGCTCCCTCTACTGGACTAATTATGGAGGATGAGAATGACTTTTGGGATACTATGAGGTGACTCAAAGGGCCCCTTCTCCAAGAGGCTACCTCCAAACAACTCTATGAATAGATTGCCTTCTCCCCAAACCTTTCCCTGGGCCTTGGCAATAAGTGGAATGTTTGTGAGCCCATTAGTAGATGGACTCATCGATTTAATGTTTTGTGGTCTTCTTGTATTCAGTCAAAGAAATCTTGCTTTAGGTTGCTGAGACTATACGCTTGTTGCTTTCTTTAAATTTATATATATACTTATATTTTTTTACTTTTAAAAAATATATTTTACGAACGTGTGCCCACAGCGTACTGTACCTGAGGTTTTTAAAAATTTGCTGTTTCAGCATACCGTACCCGTACCTGTACCTCTACCGAAACAGTCTAGAATAACTGTATATGTTCTTAGTAGTTAAGTTGTTGATCGTCTATAATGCTTTACAAAGGTCTAGGGTATATGTATAGCATTTAATACTCTTGAAAAGTGACATTTCACACAGGTTTCTCATCTGTCGAATCTTGATGTGGAAAGGATCTCATGCCCAAATTTAGTTATGAAACTGCTTTACGTCTCTTTAGCCCTATATGGCTGATATATTCAACTGTTTTAAGTTGATGGAAATTAATTGGCAGAATTCATCCTATATGTGGTGGTATATGGAAAACATGGATACAACGGTGGCTATACAAGAACTGATATAGAACAATTCAGTTCTACAAATAAGAGTTTATGAGAGTACTTGAGTTTCTATGTTATGATGTTAGCTGAATTAGGCATGTTACCTTTGGGTGCAGAGTTTGATAATCTATCATTGATGTCATTCTAGAGTTTTGTGACTTGTAGCATCATAGCATGTTGTTTTTTAGAGTCTTGGACTATAGAGGCCATTTAGAGCCTCATTATTGGACTTGGAGTTCGTGCCATTTTCCGTATAAAACCTTTCTTACATGTTATATAGTATATACATGAGCAAACTTCGTATATTTTGTGTGTAATTGTTGGAATCATGGTTTCTAATCTTTCAAATATATCGTTCTCATTAAAAATGTAATTTTTTATGTGTTTTTTTAGTAAACCGGTTCATAAAGTTTGAACCGGTCTGATTCCAGTTTGGTCCAAACCTCGACTGGTTCCGAGTTTTAAAACATTGAGTTCAAAACAATAAAGGGTGTGGTTTTAGTATTCTTGAAATTGTTTGATGTCTTTTGTCTGGTATATTGGTGAACACTCATTTTAAAGCACACACATTATCTAAAGTGGTAGAAGAAAAAAAGAAATTAACATGTGTTACTTGATGTTCTATAAGCATATATTATGTGTCGGGTAAATTATCTGAAGAAAAGTTAACATATACTTACATTTTATGACATATATTCTATAGAAAATGTGGAAGTCTGCACATTTTTTCACTTTGTCATGGAATACTAGATTCTTGGCCAATCTCAGCACACACTCATTATCGCAGAATACAGGAGTAGGATGGTTCTAATGAAAATAAGATTGAAGAACCTTTCTCCCATGCCACAGTGGCTGCTGCCCTGGATTCAGCTATGGTTGATAAAGAAATTCAGGGGGATATCATCTTGTCCAATTTTGATAATTGTGTTTAAAATTACAGAACATATTCACAAGTGGAAGAAGAATGTTATACGATATCGAACAAGGATTATGATAGCTAAGTCTCTTTCAGTTGTGTATCATATTATGTGACTAATATATTTATTATCAACTTTACAAACATGTAAAGAAATATTTCCACATATGCCTATATGATCAGCATGCTAGGTGTTCACGTGAGTTAAAATTTTTCTTATGTCTTTTCCTTTAAGATGTTCCATCTCATCTGATTTTGAGCTCTTGTGAACTCATGAATCTGGAAATTATTTGATGTCACGACTCTCTTGTGCATTTTAGTGTTGCATTGAGGCAACTTTATTCACTTGACAGTTTATCATAGGTTGTGTCATCACCTACACCTTGTGCATCATGGTGTTGTAAGAAGGTGACTTTATTCAGCTGACAGTTTATCATATGTTCTGTCATCACCCACAACTTTGAAGGGAACACAATGTGTCTCCCCATTTGTAGGATTTACAATTAGAGCCTTCTTCTTTAATCGAAAACATTCAGATTGCTCATGTCCCCTTTGCTTACAAAATGTACAATAATTGTCACGTTTCTTATACATGATAAGAAACACAATCATACTACCCTCTTTTAATCTGGGGTATTAGGATCAGATAGCAAGGACAACTTCAACTGGCTGATTGTGGTTTGAGTTAAGATTATTTGGGCGAGGCATTCTTAGCTTGGTCCATGGCTATGCTTGGAGAGAACTTATGTTTCCATATGTTGGGGGACATTACAATATTTTCTTGTGCTTGTTTTGGGAATAAGTTTGCCCTATGGTACATTATTGCACATGCATCTTCCCATAAACATTGGCCGTTTCATCTATAGATTCAACTTCAACTATCTATCAAAGGGGATAACAAATTCTCCAAATATTTTATAGGGTCTTTGAATGGTTATAATATGTTTTTTTTGGATCTGTAAACAAGGGTTGGTGGGTCCCTGTCCTGTTCACTTGGGACACAACAAGGGTCCCAATCCCCAAGAGCCACACAAATGGCCACACCCGGCCTCAAATGCCCAATGAAAGTCGAACACGGGTGGGGCTGGATATAACCAACCCACTTTACCAACCCTCCTACATCTAATTGGCTTTTTGATAACCTAGAGGGATCAATGAATTCCCAACAACTTGGAGCTTCAAAGAACGAGACTCTAACACAAGGTGAGCGTCATCAATCAACCTCTAGGGCAATGTGTAAATGCCCCACTCCACACACTGCAAGTAAATCAGAATTCGAACCCACAACCTAGACCCTTTAAAGCGGAGACCAAGACCAAGTGTACTTAACCCTGGTGGCTATTTTTTTGATAGCCAAGGAATTGGGAGCCCAATAACCCGAAGTAGTGAATTCTAGGGCACACATACCATAGCTCACTCTAAATCACAATGCGAGCCCCCCTATAACCTCGGGCGGTGCATAAAGGCCGACGAATTTAATTAGGTATTGAACTCGAGACCAAGGCAACCTAAGTCGTTGGTCCCACCCATTGGAACTAACCTTGGAGGAAATTTTTGGGTGGTAAACACTTTTATTTTACCAGAGCTATGAACCAGAGTGGTGGCGGAATATACTTAGGCTTGGGTCCTTAATGTTTGCCGAATGATCCACATTCAAAGTGCCCCTCTATGTTCTGCTTGGTCCACATGGAGAAGTTCAACTCCTACCTCAAGGTGTCCCCATGGCCACTTATTGAAAGTGTCCAATGGAGTCAAACGGAAGGGAACTTGGGTTAATGATTACAAACTACTTATAACTCACAAATAGCCCAAGATCGTGAGTCCAAAATTTTTGGATGGTAAATGCTTCTATTATACTGGAGCTATGAACCAGAGTGGTGGAGGAGCACTTTCTCAAAGTGGGACATGGGGTGGGCTTGGGTCTTTAATGTATGGCAAGCGATCTGCATTGAGAGTGCGCTATTGTGTTCCGCTTGGTCCACATGGAGTAGTTCGACCCCTACCTCAAGGTGACCCCCATGTCCACTTATTGAAAGTGTCTAATAGACTCGATGGGAATGGAACTTGGGTTGATGATTACAAACTATTCGTAACTCACCAATAGCCCAAACCCTTGAGTCCTTGATGGTAATAACAGTTGAATGAAAATATAAGAACATTTAACGAAGAAATTAAAGAGATAGATCTTTTTGCCAAATTCTTGTCCTGTAATATCAATTTTGGTATGATTAGGGATCGGTTTGTAACTTTTGAATGCAATCCTTTTACCACCTCTCTAGTCTTTGTATAAAAAAATATAGGATAATCAATTTTTAATCGAGTGTCCTTAGGATTTCAGCATTATAATAATTATACATATGGCAACTATTCAACAACATTGTTTATTGGTTCATTAAAGAACTTTTTGTACGTAGAAATGAGCACATTTTAATCTAATACTATTTGGTGTGTTTTATCATCAATAGACCAAAACAAGTACCGATTAATTCACAAAATATGTGGTGAGGAATGTCACCTTTTGAGACGTGATTGATTTCATTGTAAAAGGACATGATGATTTTTGATTGAGTACTAGTTGAAAGTAATGTTGTTATTTTACAATGTACCATGTGGGGAGGAAAACCCCACACTGTCACCTTTTAAAATGTGATCGATTTCATTGTAAAGGACATGGTGATTTGTGTTTGAGTAGTAGTTGGATGTAATGTTGTTATTTTACAATGTTCATGTTGGCTAGATTTTCTGCAGAGTTGAAAACCTAGGCAATTAGGAGATAAATCTCCCTCATTTACCAGTGAGGCTCTTGTGTAAGATTTTGTCAATTATATTTTCTAATATCTATCTGCTGGTTTTACTTTAACCGCGTAGCTCATGCACCATAGCTAGGCAATTTTGCAGCAAGTAAGCAGCTGTAAGAAATGAATATATGCAGAAAAGGAAAATAATTGAATGCGAGCAGAAAAAGAAAAAATATGTGCAGCATAACCAATAGTTGACAGAGTTGGTCACATGCATATAGACGAAACAAATAGATCTAGAAATGTAGAATTCAAAGCAAAGGAAAATTTCAGATCTAGATCTAAGATAACACAAAGTTTATGCAAAGATCTAAAATGAAATAACAAACAAATGCACCATTGACACAAAGTTCTCCGGAAATCTGCCTCCTCTCTATTCCTTAGCTTTCAGAAAGATATCAAGAGTTTCAGCTCAAAGTCTGGAACACAAGAATGCTGATTACAAATTCTGATGTTTTAACCCGTAGTTTCTTCCTCTATTTATAGTGTATAGAGGGCTATTACAAATAGGAAGTTTTTTAATGAATTCCAGCATGCAGAAGCTATAGAAAAGGGGACAACTGACAATCTTCCTCCTGGAATTGCTCTTTGCATGACATGCATTATTTATAACTGAAAATAGAACCTTCTATTTTGCATGTCTGCCACCTATTTCCAAGTAATTGACTTCTTTTAGTAACGGCTTTTAAACCAATCACTTAAGTTTTATAATTTAATTGATTGCTCAATTACTTTGTCGGAGAAAATAAGAGAAAGAAGAAAGAGGAAAAGAAATTAGAAGAAAGATGCAACACTCCCAGTATTGTTCTTCTTCCATATTCTACATGCAGTTGACTCGTTTGTCTTTGATTCTCACCAAACTGAATTTGGAAGCAGCTGACTGTGATTTTCCTGTGGGTGCTACCTCTGACGTGTCTTCCCTCTTATCCTTGAAGCTTTTGTAGTTCTCCAATACGTGCACCAGTGCAATGTTTGCTGTAAACAATTCAGACAAAACTCATCATCTTTTATTTTTAATTGCATATGATCAATTTTAAATTATGGAAAGCACTCTGGGTGATTGCAAATACAAGTAAATTTAGTGAAGGCTTCAATTGGAAGATTGGGAGCACATGCACAAGATCCTGGAAGGAATTTTCCATGCACTGACTTCCACATGGGCTGCGCTCGAAACAAGAGGATGAATTTTTGCCAGAAACCTTTGCAATTATGAGATCTGGATCTGTCAATTAAATCGGTGATAGGTTCAGGGCCTATGTCTGTATCATTGAATTCAACAAATCTGGAAGCTATGCATGGTTCGGTTGATCCTTCTCTTTCATCATGCTTCAACATGGCTGGAACAATCTTTGTCTAAGCTCTTTTTCTTTTAATTCTGTCAGAATCCCTTGTAATTGGATCAATTTGTGCAGATGTGGCAATTACTTCTGATTCAGAAGAGATATTCAATGTATCTGACATTGATTTGAGCTTCCTTTCACTAATATGAGCACTTGTGATGAATACCTGGACACTTATACCAACATGCAAACTATGAGAATAACAAAAACCAGGCTATTCCAACCCAATGTGCCAAAACTAGAAGCTTCTCGGCAATGGAAAACACTCTTTAATGCAAAATTCTCCTTCCCTTGTCACCAAAACCTGTCCGGGCTGCAAAATTCATCAAAAATAATTAACTGCTTCTCAATTATGGCGTTCCATGCTTATATAGCCATCTGCATGCTATTTTTAATAATTTCCCTTTCCTTTTTTTGGCAATTTAATTAATTAAAAGTCATGCCTCTTCATCCAATTTGGGTGCCCAATTTTGCATGCTTCTGATTTTTTTTAATGAATTTTTATTTATTTATTTTTAGCATGCATCCTTGACTTATCTTTAGCTCATCCACTTGCATTGACTTTCTTCCTATTTATGGCGCTAAACTCAGCTAGAAATACCATTAATCACATGCATTAATGCCAAGGCGGGTCACAGTTTTTGGCAAGGGAAACAACTAAAAATAAGAAGTCAACTTGATGGGAATTTCCACCCTGCACTGCAGCTCCAAAAATTCCATCTTTCACTTAAGTGATTTGTCCTTCATCATGGGAATTTTCACCCTGTAAGGTAGGTAAGAAATTCCCTCCTGCCTGCCATTGCCAAAATTCTCACTGGCAGCTTAAATCATCTCCCAAAAAGTGCGACTTGCATGGAAAATAGCTTTCTTTGTAAAAGTGCGACTTGCATGGGTGAATAAACCTCTTTGATGGGAAAAGTTAACTTGCTAGACAGGCAAGAAATTCCCACCAGTGCTTTAAGTGATTTTACTTTTATAATGAGAATTTTTACCCTGCAAGGTAGATAAGAAATTCCCGCTTGCCTGCCACCTCTAATATTCCCATTACAACTTAAGTGATTCTGACTTCATGGGAAAAAGTACCCTGCAAGGTAGATAAAAAATTGCTGCCTGCCTGCCATTGCCAAAATTCCCATTGTAGCTTAGATCTATTTATTCCAAAAAGTGTGACTTGCCTAAGAGAGGCTTTTTCTGCTTAACTTCATCTTTTTTGGGTCAGAAGTTTGCCTTCTGAGACTGATTCCTTCTGGTGCTGAGGCAATAAATGATCTCCAGATGTTCAAGGCAATTAAACAGACTATAGAGAACAAAGACCGGATCGAGGGGTATTTAATAGACAGACTGCGGAGAAAACCGAAAACAAACGCAAAAGAAATAAATAAAAACGAAAAAACGTTGCCAGAAGTTGCAGACAATGCTCTGAATTCATTCCTGGTAAAAATCCTATCGAGATGTGTGAATACTAGCATGCAAAACTTTAACGGGATTCAACTGGAGCACAATTTACTTCAAACGGGGCTTTATTTATTTAATAAATAATTAAATAAAAATTTCCCGTAGACAAAACTTGGTGGAGGGATAAAATGCGTTTCAGCATTTGGGTATTTGTTGAAATTGGCTCATATGATTCATTGGGAATAACTTAACGTAATAGGGACATCTTTTGGCAATAAAGACACAAAAAGACCCGTTATTTTAAAAAGAACGAAAGAAATTAAATGGGTAGTCCCAGATTTCAGAGTGAAATCTGGGGACACCAGTTCATCAATTACATGCTCGTGAATTTTTTTTCCAATGTTCTTTTTTCTACTTTGTCTGATATGATTAAATATATTTTTGAGTAGTCACTATCTTTTTTAGTAGTGTTATGAAATTATGGTGCTTCCTTTGATAGGCAAATGAAGATCTGGGGCACATCACATGCAAAGCAAAAAGAAATGAGCAAGATGTTAGATGAATGGTAAGTCTGTCTCTGAAGATTGCGATTGTTTTCACTTACCATTCATAAAGAACTCCACACTTTGGTACTTTCTCGGTCCTGGAGAATATTACATTATAATTATTTGTATATTGTCCGGATCTACTGTATTTTTCTCATTCAGACCAGTAAATGATTGTCAAGCTATATTTTATATGTCTGATTTATTTTTTCTTTTTCAAGGGCTGTTTACATACGAAGAAAATGTGGAAGCAGACAGCTTCCTTCTTCCATGTACCTGTCAGAAGCCGAACCTTTCCTCGAGCAGTATGCTCGCCGGAGTCCTCAAAATCAGGCATTGATTGGGTCTGCAGGAAATTTGATAAAAACTGAAGATTTCTTGGTTGCTGGTGAGGGTGGCCTGGATGAAGAAGATGACATTGTCAATGAAGACAAGATGTTACCTACAATGCGGCCTCCTGATGCAGATAAAGGCTCTAAAACTCAGGGAATGATAGTCTTCTTTCCCGGTAAGATTTTCCCTCTGTCATTGTCTATGTATCTTCTGTTCTAGATTGAATTTATATTTACACTTATGATTTTGGCCAACATGACAATCACCACAAAAAACAAAACTGCTTGTGGAGATCCTTTTTGGATCATCGAATGCATTAACAAATAGCAAGGTTTACAAAATCAGCAATGAGTTTTGCTATTTAAAACCTTCATCCAAAATTTAGTCATCATATAAAAGATTGTTTCAGAGTTTGAACATAGGCAATGGTGTAAATTGTGAAATATATCAGGTTTTCCTGGAGGTAAATGAAACACAAGCATATTGCCTTGAAAATAGTGGTGTTTGATTGACATGAAAACATCAAGTGACATGCTTGCTCAACATGTTCATGAACTATTGTTTTCTACTGGAACACACAGATAAAAAGTAGAGAGAATGCTATAAAAGTATTTTGAGAGAACAAAGACAATCACGTAAGATTGTAGTATGGGGAGAGAGAAAAACTACAATAGTGTCTGAAAATGACCGAAGTAGGCTGACTGGGCTCAAAGGTGAATGAAACTTAAGCATATTGCCTTGAAAATAGTGGTGTTGACATGAAAACATCAAGTGACATGCTTTTTCAACATGTTCATATTGTTTTCTACTAGAATATGCTGATAAAAAGAGGAAATGTGATTAAAGTATTTGAGAGAGAAATCCGAATCATGCAAGATGGCAGTATGTAAAAGGAAAAACTATGTTAGTGTCTGAAAACGACCAAGGTAGGTTGACAGGGCTCAAAAGCAAATCTGGTATTTGAAGGAATGAAAGAAGTGCCCGGACCATCTCCATTGGAGAGAAATAACAAAAGAGCTTACAAAGAAAATGTAAAACCTTAACAATAAAAGAAGCCAGCAATATGCATATTACAATCAGAAAATACAGTAAAGAAAAAAAGTGGATCTTGGTGAGTGATTGTATGATACACACCACAAGTCCCAAGATAGTGGCACAAAGGACAACCCAATAGTTTAACTAGTAGACTATCAAGTTATAAAATATGCAATAGTAAATAGAATAATAGTAAACTATTACACATTCGGATGCAAAGAGAGAAAAATGATTCTCTTCTATTCAATGAGAAATGAATAAGTATTAGAATAATAGTAAACTCTTACACATTCAGATGCAAAGAGAGAAAAATAATTCTCTTCTATTCAATGAGAAATGAATAGGTATGGTACATATGTTTACAATGCACAACAAGGATGAGATTGAGATTCTTGTGAGGAAAGGAGACACTTTCTAATTGATTATCCTAGATTAGAATGTGTGAACAAATGTCCATTCATTTATTGTCCCTTTTTAGGCTAAATGACTGCAATATATTTTTAGACGAAAGTAGTTACTGTTATTAAGTACTCATGCTTATTTGGACATCAAAGCCGCATGTCAAAGGGAAAGCTGCATATCAAAGGCCTGCGGATCCCTACTTTTCTGTGGATCCCTACCTTTCCGTGGAAGCTTAAAATTCTACAGAAGCCTACATTTCTGTGAAAGCCTACATTTCCGTGGATCCCAAAATTTCCGCGGAAGCCTACAATTCCGTGCAACTCTAGAAAATCCGTGCTACACTTGAAAATTCTGCAGAAAGAGCCAAATGCTGCACTAAGTGAAAATCCGTAGAAAAGAAAGGAATGCCGTGGAACAAGGAGGGAGACTCCAAGATCCAATGAGGGGTTGACACGTCAATAGGGGCGACGTGGAGGTTAAATTTGATGGCCCTGTGGCCTTTAACTGCATAGGATGACATTGGGATCTTTAAATGCTCATATGTTTTGATCTAGGTCACCCAATAAGACAATTGGTACCATTGGAAAGCTATTGAGGAGCACTAACTGTTAATAACAGTTTTGGGTCGCGATAAAGTGTATTTTGGGTTGAAAATGTGAAAAGAATGATCTGTAGCCATTTTCAGATTTGGGTTCTGCAAAATCTTTGACACCCTTGTTGGGTCAACACACTTGAATGCTGATTGGTCATTGGTGGTTGAAGAAGTAAGTGACTTTCTTGATTTCAGATTTACTCTTCCCCCTCTTCTTCTTCTATAAATGTAACTAAGTTTTGACTCAAAAACATCTTCTCCTGAATGCAAGCTAATGTTGCCCTTTTGTGTGCCCACGAATTGAGTTGCAAACTTATCTGTTGGTTTTGTGTAACGTACTTAGTGCCTTCAACATTATTGTAATAGATTGTGCATATTCCACTCAATGATATCTTATTATTGTGGCTCTCTTTCTGCTCTGTAGCTTGTGTTATTGTGCTTTTGCCTTCCTTTTTGTTATGGTATGATGAGTGTGAGCTATATTTGCACGATTTCTATCCTTGTGTCATTTATGAAATCAGAGTTTGACAAAATTGCAGAGCTGAATGTGGTTTGTTTTTGCCCTTTTCATTTTTCTCTCTCATTCTTTATCTCATGGATTGAATCCACTTTCAGTTTGGTGTATCACCTTATCTTTCATTTATTATTGCATCTTTCCGAACCCTGGTTCCTTGGAAATCTTAGATTAGAACTAGTTAGGAGTAGATTATAATGCTGGTTAGATTAGTTGTAGTGGATTGAAGTGGAAGGAACCAAACTTTCCCCTGGAGATTGACCTTGAAGGAGCCATTGTCCCACACTTTGCAGGTCTTTCCATGTTTCACTGAGGTGTTGAGCTTAATTTCAGCAAGGGTGCAATCTCAAGTGACAACAATTTTTGTTATGCTCGGTGGGGTCCATTTGAGCCATCTGTAGCTTTGTTTTGATCTTCTCCACCGATATTGGTGTGTGTTTTAGTGGCGCTTTGCTTTAGGAGGCAACAAACAACACATCTGGCGACTCCTAACTTCAAATCTATTGGTTTCAGCAGTCAAGTGTTTCAGTTTTATGAGAAAAGTGCATACAAGACAAAGTACAACAAGAGGGGATTCTTTTGAATATCTGTAGATTTCACTAAGGAGAAGAGGAAGACCTTTTCAAAGACTTCCATCCCCACCATGTAGGGTTTACTCAATCCCCTCTTTTGATAGGCCTTTCTCTCATCTTCTTAGGATCCTGAGACCTATTCCCCTCGTGGCCCATCAAAGGAATCAACCTTTTGTGACCTTAAATGACGGTAGTCCCTTGGCTTTGAATGCCCAACATGGCATACCCGTATCTGCCCTAAAGAGCATTCCATTCTTTACTAGCAAAAATTCAACCAACCTTATAGAGCACATCTTAGATGTTGCTAAAGTTTGTTCAGTTCATCTTGTCACTGAAGATGATGTGGCAGTCAAACTCTTAGCCTCATCTTTCAAAGGAAAAACATTACAATGGTATAGGAGTTTGTAGCCTGCTTCTATTCATACATGGGACGAGCTTGGGGAGAAGCTTTGCAAGCATTTCGTAGAAAAGGCAAATAATATCTCTTTGTTGGAACAACTTACAATTATCAAAAGGACATCAGACATAATTCCACCCCTCTTAAGGCCATCTCCTCAAGGTGCATTTTTGAATTTTTTGAGGGCTCTTAATTTTGATATTGCAGTGATGATTTAATCAATGGGAGCTATTGTTTTTCCTAACAACTTTTAGGGTTGAGAATTGCTTGGTTCAAGTTGGCAAGATAGCCCTTAGACGCCCAACTCCTCTTTTCCTAGAGTTACCCCAAGAAAGTCAACCTTCCATTTCCTCAATCCCCGAGTCTAAAGCTAGTTCATCTACCCCTACATCTAATTCTTCCAATGAGATAGATGATCTTAGAGCCTTGATCAAGAATATGTCAAATGAGATAGTTTCCCTCAAGAAGCAGCAAACCCAAGCTCCTAGGCCCTACCAAAATCAAAATCAAGGGTATCAACAAAGGAATTACTATACAAATTAGGGATATGGGTAGAGTTACCAATAAAGTAGGTTTCAAGGTGCAAATTTTAACTTGCCTGACAAGTTTTTTTCAATCAATCAGATTGTAAGCAGCTCCAACAAACCTCAAATTCATGTTGTTGATAATACCAGGTCAAAGAAGTGATTATTAGATACTCAACCTTCATCTTCTTCCAAACAAGATGAAAGAAAATTGGGGTAGATTTGAGTAAAGACAAGTTGCTTGATGTTTCTAGAAGACCTAGCCCCATAAGGGAGGTCTATTTCATGGGGTAGAAAGACCCCAATGATCATCAGTAGAAATGTGTAAGCAAGATGCAAGCTTACAATTTTGATATGAAGTATGTGAAGGGAAAAATAATGTAGTCGTTGATGCATTATCTAGGCAACCATCCCTTTGCTCTATGCCAAAGATTTCAACTGATTGCAAGGCTCATATCCTGGTTGAATATTCCAAGAACCACTTTACTTGTGAGATTATGGATGGATTGATATAGGATGATAGGTATAAGCTTGTGGACGATGTGATATACTGTAAGGGTAGGGTATACCCTATGCCTGAGTCGAGGATGAAGAAGAAGATCTTGAGTTTCGTACATGATACACCATTGGCAGGTCATCCAGGGTACTTCAAGCTTATAGATATATATGGGAGAGATTTGCATGGAGAGGTTGAAGGACGGTGTCCTTAACCATATTAGAGAGTGCGTGGTTTGTAAACATAGCAAATCCGAACACTCATTCCTTGCAAGATTACTTCAACCATTACCCATTTCAGACCAAAAATGGGAGAGTTTATCCATGGATTTCATTAAGGGCTTACCCAAGGTTCAAGGTAAGCATTGCATTTATGTGGTGGTCAACAAATTGACCAAGTATGCTCACTTCTTTGCGATATCGTTTGAGTACAAGGCACCAAAGGTAACAGCATTATTCTTTGAGGAGGTTTTTAGGCTATATGGATTGCCCAAGAACATAGTCAGTGATTGGGACAATAGATTCGTGAGTACATTTTGGCAGGAGTTGTTCAGGGTAGCCAATAGAGAGTTGACACCGAGTACTAGTTATCATCCGTAGATTGATGGTCAAACCGAGATCATGAATAAATGGATAGAGGGTTGTTTGCGAAGTTATGTGGCAAGGCATCAGAAGGCATGGCTTAAGTGGTTGTACTTGGGTGAGCATTGCTACAATACGACCTATCATATGAGCATTAACATAACACCATTCCGAGCACTTTATGGGTATGATGCTTCATCATTTGTTGATTTGGTGATATCAGATAGGCAAACTCCTAAAGCTCGTGAGTGGATTAAGGAAAATCAGGATATCATTAAAACTCTCAAGGAGAATATGTAGTGGGCACAAAATCAGCAAAAGATGTATGCTGATAGGCACAGGGCGGAGAGATCATTTGATGTGGGAGATTTGGTGTTCCTTCGCCTACAAACTTATAAGAAATCTTCCTTTAAGAAGAGTTGTGCAGAGAAATTGAAGCCACGATTCTATGGGCCTTATAGGATTCTGAGACAAATTGGAAAGGTCGCATATGAGTTGGAGTTAACTGAGCATAGCAGGATCCACATTGTTTTCCATGTGTCTTTCCTGATAAGGGAACTTGGACAACATATTGAGTTGTCTATTGAGTTGCCGCCATTGGATGAGGAGGGCAAGTTGATTCTCGTTCCTGAATCAATTATTGAGGCGCGAGAGAAGAAACTCAAGAACCGAATCATCACAAAGTATCTGGTGCGATGGAAGGATTTGCCACTAGAAGATGCCACATGGAAAGGTGAATAAATTTTGGAGCACCCTAATCTACAATTGCTTGGGGACAAGCAATATTGGGAAGGGGAGACTGTAATGTCCCTTTCTAAATGCTCGGAGGCCTAGTTGGCCTATTCTGCCCTTTTTCCTTGTTTATTCCCTTGAGAATTGGGGTGTGGGAGATGTAAAGGGAATCTTTGGACCCTTATATGCATTAACATTATAATTTTCCGTTGAGATGTTTTCTAATGAACTTTATATTATAATTTCACTTTGAGGTGTTTTAAGTCATGGCTTTTGACTATAGTGAATTATTAATTATTATTTTATAAAGTGGCGTTGGAAAAAGTGGGGGATTAGAGTTTCAAAGGAGTTATAAGGATGATTTGAGGATTGAAATAAAAGTTATATTCATTTGTTATTTTCTTTAAAAAAGGTTTGGTGAGCCTGCGTGTTCATTTCTCTTGCTCAAGGAGTGAAATCCCTTGGGATCCCTTGTTTCGGTGCAGAGGAGACTTTGGACCCTAGCTGGAAGGGTTGTTTTAGCGAGAGGATTCATCCTCAATCCCTAGTAGCTGCATTTATAGGTACCAAGGATTATTTTCAGCATACTAATGATTATTCTAGTACTAGCGATACAAATTGGGAAAATATCACAGGTTTATTTTGTCATAGAGTGGGCCCTGAAGGTTGATGTTATAGCTGCTTTGCACATCACAAGTTGTTGGTGATTATTGAGTGCACAACGATATTTGGAAGGAGTTCGAGGGTTATAAAGGGTTGCAAAATAGTCTACCATTGCTGCTGATATAAGTTTGATACAACTTCAACTATTAATACATTAAGTTTGATATCCATCTACTACTGGGCACTGCTGCTTCAAGAGGTATTAATGTAGTTTCAAAGAGAAAATCAAATTGTTATTTTTGTTGTACAACTCAACCATACCCAGCTTTTCAAAATATTAATAGTTTCAGAGTTTAATATCGAATGCATTCCAACTATTTGATCCATTTCCTTGACCTGTGGATCACTACGCTTAGAAATATATTAGCAACAACAACTATATTAGTTCAGAGGTCTGAAATTTTTAATCTGAATGCTATATATTGGAATGTTTGCTTTAGCTGGATGTAAGGTAAATGTTTATTAAAATGTCTTTTCCTTATTTCTTGTGTTTCTAACTACTTATGAGAGTGTTGATGACATTTCTAGTTCAATAGAATGATTGTCAATTGTTTGACGGAATGACACTATGCAATCTTTGAATATTTTCGTGATTATGAGATGGATTTATGATCATTGTCATAACTGTTCTAAACATTGCATGCAATTTCTTTCACAAAATGCCTACAAGTTAAAAGTCAAGAATGCAAGTTTGGAACACTATCTCCTAGTTGGGGATATTTTAGTTGCATCAGAGTTGGTTTTTGTTGGCTAGATTTTCTGCATAGCACAAAACCTAGGCAATCATGAGATAAATCTCCCTCATTTACCAGTGAGGCTCCCGTGTCAGATTTGTCAATTAAAATATGTTAGTATCTATATGGGGTTTTACTTTAACTGTTCAGCTCATGAACCATAGCTGTATAGTTCTGCAGCAAGTAAGTAGCTGTTTAAGAAAGGAAATATTTATAGAGGAAGAAAATAGTAAAACACAGGGAAGAAATGGGGAATATGTGCATCCCAATCAATAGTTAACGGAGTTGATTGCATGCACCTAGAAGAAACCAATAGATATCAACACACATAATTATAAGCAAAGGCACTTCATAACTAGATCTAAAATAACACAAATTCTATTAGAAGATCTAAAGATAGAAAGCTAGAAACAAATTGCACCGTGACACAAAGTTCTCTAGAAACCTGCTCCTTTATATTCCTTTGCTTCAAGTGGCTATCAGGGGTTTCAGCAAAAAGTCTGGAACACAAAAATGTTGTTTACAAATTCTGATTTAACTTGTAGGTTCTTCCTCTACTTATAGAATGTAGAGGGGCAATTACAAGTCGAAAGCTTTTAGTTGAACTAACACATGTGGAAGTGGGAAAGGAAACAACTAGCAATCTCCCTCCTGGAATTCCTCTTTGCATGACATGCATAATTCGCAACTAAAAATAGAACCTTCTATTTTGCACGTCTGCCACCTATCTCCAAGTAGTTGACTTCTTCAAGTAATGGCTTTTAAACTAATCACTTAAGTTGTATAATTTAATTGATCGCTTGATTACTTTGTCGAAGGAAATAAGAGAAAGAAGAAAGAGGAAAACTGCAGTCTTGTTCTTTTTTCATATGCTGCATGCAGCTGATTCTTTTGCCTTTGATTCTCACCAAGCTGGATCTGGGAGTAGCTGAATCTGGAAGCAAGCTAGATCTGGAAACAAGCTGGATTTAGAAACTTGCTTACGGGTGTTGCCTTTGCCTTGTCTTCCCTCTTATTCTTGAAGCTTTTGCAGTTCTTCTCCAGTACATACATCAATGCAATGTTTGCCATAAATAACTCTTCATTTTTATTTTTAATTGAATATGAGCAATTCAAAATTCTAGAAAGCACTGCAGGTGAATGCAATTTCAATGAAGGCTTCAACTGGAAGATTGGGAGCACATGCACAAGATCCTGAAAGAAATTTTCCACGCACTGACTTCTACACGGGCTGCATCAGAAACTAGAGGATGAATTTTTATCGGAAGCGTTTGCAATTATCAGATCTGGATCTGGATCTGGGCCTATGATGTCAACAAATCTAGAAGCAATGTATGATACTGTTGAGCTTTCTTTTTCATCCTGCTTTGCCATGGTTGGAGCAATCTTTGTTTAAACAATTATTTTCCTTTTTACTCAGCTGGAATTCTTCAAAACTGGTGCAAATCTGGATAATTCTTCAGATTCGGAGGATATATTCAATGTATTGGACATTGATTTAAGCTCCCTTTCTTTTGTAAAGCACCTGTAATGAATTCCTAAGCACTTGTATCACTTATGCAAACAATTATTCAGACACAAATCAACCTCCTTCAACCTATGCGCCAAAATTGGAAGCTTTCAGCATTAATTTCACCTTCTTCTGAGCAAAAATCCTCTCCAAATGGGGTGCACTTTTCCTTTGGGCTGCACTTCTTTGCTTGTGAATTAATTAATTCATCTTTATGGCAGCCCCTGGTTATATAATCCTTACGATTCTATAATTAATTAATGTCTTTCCTATTACTGACAATTAATTAATTAATTAATAAGCTTCACTCTTCAAATGGGGCGCCTATTTTGTGCATACTTATGGCTGCCATTAAATAAATTAAATTTATTTAATTTTAGACTTTTGCTTCCAGATAACTCAAGCCTTACAATATGCTTTGACCTTAGCCACTGAAAATAAGAATTAATTAATTCATTTAATACTTTAAAAAGTATTATTTCTCTCCCAAATGGGGTGCACTTTTTGACATGAAGGGGCTGCATTAAATAAATAATATTTATTTAATTTTAGAACTGTCTATTTTCAACCTCCTTTTGTCCACTTCCCTTTGTTGACTTTTCCACAAGCCTGAGCGCAAAAATTGGGTGAATAAATATTAACAAATATTTGTTTAATGCATTATTATTCACTGAAGGTGGGTCGCACTTTTTGGAATAAGTAATTTCTATTTTAAAAAGTCAACTGACAATGGGATTATTTACCCTGCAAGACAGCCCTGAAAATCCCATGATTCACTTAAGTTGTTTGACTTTCATAATGGGATTATTTACCCTGCCAGGCAGGCAATAAAATACCATGATTCACTTAAGTGATTTTTCTTTTATTCCACAATGGGAATTTTTATTCTGCAAGGCAGGTAAGAAATTTCCGCCTGTCTGCTGCCTCTAATTTTCTCATTGTGACTTAAGTAGCGTTGCTTCCATGGGAAAAAGTACCCTGTTAGGCAGGTACAAAATTCCCACCTGCCTGTTGCTTTCAAAAATCCCATGATCCACTTCAAACCCTCTTTTTCCAAAAATGCGACCAGCCCAGAAGAGGCTTTTTGGTGCATGACTTCATCTTTTCCCAGAGAACCAAATGTCCGATGGCGAATTCTTTCTGGCACAACGTGCATATGTGATTTCCAGATACTCCAGGCCAAGAATCAGACCAAACCGGCAAAGGAATTGATCCAGAGAAATTTCACAAAAAACGAAATGGGAAAACACAAAAAACACAAAAAGTTGCCAGAAGTCACAAATAAAGCCCCAGGATTCGTTCTTGGTTAAAACCCTACTGGTATATGGGAATAACGATATGTACGATCACAACAGAGTTAAACCAGAGCGCAAATTGCCTCAAACGGGGCTTAAAATAATTAAATACAAATTTCCCACAGACAAATCCCGACGACAGAATATAACAATTTTGGGCATCTGGGTATTTGGCGAAAATGGCTAATATGGCTCTTTGGGAATATCTTGACGCAATACAAGAACTTTTTGGCAATAAAAACACAAAACAACCCATTATTTTAAAAGAACGAAATTTTTAACATGGGGTAGTCTCAGATTTTAGGGTGAAATCTGGGGACACCAGTTTTCCTCCCAGCCCGTGAGGGTTTGATTATTTTCATACAAAATGAAAATTCATATGCAACTAAATACAGGTGTGAACAGGTATTATCTAAGAAGTTCATTGAATCCTCCAGGTAATAAGAGGGAGTCCCTATTGATTGATTGAAAGGATGGCTGATTTTCCTAATAAACTCCTAAATTCATCATCCGGCCTTATAAATTATGATGAACAAGAATACCAACTCAAAATGCCAAAATGTGCCCTAGAAGGTACCAAACTCAACCCTCAAACAAGTTGCATAGGGATAGAAATGTAGATCAACTCTATACAATCACTTTGAAGTACCAATGTGACCTTTGTTTGAGATCATCCTTACACACAAGAGGGTTTTCGTCTCTAGTGTGACCCTATTGAAGGGTTTCATCCTCAATAGGTGACCAAGGAAGGGTTTTCGTCCTTAATTGGAAAGAAGAGAAGCTACACTAGCTCCAAATCCAAGTAATTGTCAAAATAGATGAATGATGATGATCCTTCTCCATTTGATCCTCCTTAAGCACCCCTTCTTTGGCGCCAAGGGTGAATTAGAGGCCCAATTCTTATGGCTGACCTCATAATGCACTTTTTAATTTTCACTTAAGAAGACCGACCTCATAATGAAGAAATAGAAATTCTCTTTGCTTTGTTTGACAAGTCTTCTTCCCCCTAGTCGAACCACTCCAATGCCATGATTAATAAATAAAATAATTAGTTATGAAGGTACTGTTAGTGCAAATTCGCAACACCCCCAAAATGACCTATGGATCTACTTTTCCAAGGCAATGTCATTTGGTGTGAATGCACAACATTGAGCTTTCCCAAAGTGTGGGACCTTGCAAATGGGGAAAGCTCTCCAGAGAAGGTTGGTTCCTCTTCCTAAACTACTTGCCACAAGCTATTCTAGCACAGACAAACTAAATCTAATTCTAATCTAACTTCCAAGGAGACATGGAGAGAAAGAAAACTAGGAAAAACAGAGCCTACACTAAAACGGTGATACACCAGAGAAGGAAAATGTTGAACATCTATCAAAACTGCCATGGAACAAGAAGAGGTGAGCAATGGAAGGGATGGACAAGTGCATCACAGACCCGAAGATGGATTTCACACAAAAATGTTCCAAAACTCCATGAACACAGCTCCAAAACCTGCAATGAACATCCAAACATGCACAAATACCTGCAATGAAGAGAGGCAAGAAGAAAACAACCAAAAACGAGTAGGGATGGACCAATGCATCACAAAATTCATTTTTATTGCTCCAGAAATTTGCACAGAATCATCATTTCACGGGTAAGAGGCAAAAAAGCTATTACAGAGCAGGGGAGGAGATTCAAACTCCATTTTCGACCCTGGGGAAGAAAAGGAGGTAGAAGCAGAGAAGAATGATGAACAACCTTTACAAATGAGGCAAAACTGACTTTTAGCACTCGAGCAGAAAGAAGGTAAAAAAAACATAGGCAAATTGATTTAAAACTCCAACCACCGACAAGATCTTTCTAACTAGCCTGCAAAATGATGGATTCCCATGAAAAAGCCCATACTTCATTGTACATTGCTTCGCAGAGCAAGAAAGAGGCCCATAATTAATTAATTTTGGTAGTTGGGAACCATTTCTGCGTTTTTTGCATGCCGGAGATGTTTTCTCGATTTTCTCTCACAAAACCTGACCAAAATAGAAATTGAGGAGTCCATCGTGTGGAGAATTTCACCAGCTTTCCATTGATACCAAAAATGCGAAAATCTGAGCTCTGGTGCGAAAGATATGCACTTCTAAAGATTTAGGGCAAAAATGGGGCAAAAATTGGGTCGGCGGGCCAAAAATTTAAATTTTTCCCCTTTTTCAAATTGGGAAAATTTCCCAAAAATTCTCCATGACCCACCACTCCGCTGCCACGTGGCATCTTCTGGTTGCTTGGGGGAATGCGCTTCCATTTCTGCCCTTTACACCTTTTAAATTTTTCATTGGGAAAATTTCCCAATTTACCTCCGCGGGCCCAACCTCCTCTGCTGACGTGAACACGTGGCGCCATTTCATTTGTCGATGGGACCATGGGTTCATTTCGCGCCTTCAACCCTTTTGATCAAACAGGCAAAAAAACAAAAATTCTTCCGCCCCCCGACTCCCGCTGCTGACTGGACACATGCCTTAACAAACTTTTCTCCATTCTCCTCCGCGGGCTTGCAGACCGGTTTGTGACTTTGCGTCTTTTAGCCAAAAGGGCTAAGTGCCAAAAACTCTCCGTGCCTCCGCTCCGCCTTGACACGTGTCAGCTTCTCATTGATTGCGGGCTTGCCTAGGGAAAATTTCCCCTCCAAACTCCGCCGAGCCATAACTCGAAAAATACAAATAGTTAGGAGGACTTCCTTACCTTTTTGGAAAGGGGAAGAAAAATCCTATTTGATGAAGCCATTTCCATAATCTTTTGAGTGCTTGCAATGTGTGAAAATTGAAGTTGAAGCGCAAGGAAGGCAAAAATGAAGGCAAGTTAGCCAAAATAAGCAAGGGGCTCATTTTGGATAACAGGTACATCACTTAGAACCATGGCAAGCTCCCCTCCTTTGCTCCTTCGATGATGCCCACAGGAAGAGGAGTGGGCATAAGATCTTCCATAGTGAGTAGCTTGGAAAAGGGGACATTACAATGTAGGCATGTCAATAGGTAATTGTCCAAGTGCTATTACAAGAAAATGGGTACCAAAACCATGGGATATATAAATATGGGCTAAAACCATGCAAAAACATCCATACTTAGCTCCCATTTTCGATGTACAGTCTAGAGGAGTATAAATCGTGTAGTGTATACATCATGGATAGTATACTACACATTCCCAACACGGGTGTTTCAATCCCTTTGTCTATCAGTTAAATGCGGGATTTGAGAGAATGCAAATGCAAGTCGGCTGGCACAAACTTTGCTAGGCTCTTCTAAATCTTGTAGCTCCTTATTTTCTTTGCACCAATGGCTACCAACATCCTTCTGTGGACCTGTGTCAATACCAAAGACAACTATTGCATTCCCCTTTTCTTTGAAGGCCTTCAAGAGTATTGGTTTCTGGTGTCACTCAGATTTCACCCTGAAATCTGCGACTACCCTATCCGAAAATTTTTCTTACTTTTAAAATAATGGGTCGTTTGTTGTTTTTATTGCCTGAAAGTTCTTGTATTGCGTCAAGATAATCCCAAAGAGCCATATTAGCCCTTTTCACCAAATACCCAGATGCCCAAAATTGTTTTATTTTGTCGTCGGGATTTGTCTACGGGAAATTTGTATTTAATTATTTTGAGCCCCGTATGAGGCTATTTGCGCTCTGTTTTAACTCTATTATGAGCGAATATGTTATTAATCCTATGTGCCAGAAGAGTTTTAACTTATTTTATGTTTTGGGCTTTATTTGTAACTTTTGGCAATTTTTCGTGTTTTTGTGGTGTCTCGTTTTGTTTTTTGTGAAATTTCTCTGGAGCAATTCCTTCGCCGAGTAAGCCCGATTTTTGGCCTCGAGCAGCTGGAAAACATACACACACATTATGCCCGGAGGAAGTCGTCATCGGAGGTCTGGATCACTGGGAAAAAGCGAAGTTGTGCACAGAAAAAGCCCCTGCGGGGATGGGCGCATTTTTGGAAAACAGAGGATTTAAGCTGCGATGGGAAAAATATAAGCCACAGGCAGGGTGGGAATTGTATCCCTGCCTGGCAGGGTACTTTTTCCCGTGTTATAAAAGTCACTTAAGCTGCAGTGGGAAAAATAGAGGCTGCAGGTAGGTGGG
The DNA here is from genome assembly GCA_019776745.2 of Taxus chinensis. Classification (NCBI taxonomy): domain Eukaryota; kingdom Viridiplantae; phylum Streptophyta; class Pinopsida; order Cupressales; family Taxaceae; genus Taxus; species Taxus chinensis. Next base: position 214,947,802 of record CM034153.1, on the reverse strand, counting down.
AATTTATTGCCTGCCTTGCAGGGTAAAAATTCCCATGATATAATAAAAGGAAAGTGACTTAAGTGAAATCATGGGATTTTAGTGCCTGCCTTGCAGGGTAAAGAATCCCATTGTCAAAGTCAAATCACTTAAGTGGATCACGGGATTTTGGTGCCTGCCTGGCAGGGTAAAGAATCCCATTATGAAAAAATTCTTAAAAATATAATTACATGTGCAAAAAAGTGCGCTCCCTTTGGTGAGAGATTAAAAGGATTAAATTTGATTATTTTTATTAATCTTTCTTCTCAATAAGTGCGCCCAAGCTTGGAGGAGGTCAACAAGTCAAAGATGGAATAAAATAAAGGAATTAAATGCATTAAATTTAATTTATTTAATGGCTGTCCTCTTCCTCTCAAAAAGTGCGCCCCATTTGGGTATTATTTAATGTTTTTTTAAAGCATTAAAACATTAAATTAATTTCTATTTTCAGTGGCTATGGTCAAAGCACACTGTAAAGCTTGAGTGAAGTGCTGTGTGAAGGATTAAATTGGATTAATTTAATTTATTGGATGGCTGTCTTTAAACATGCTATTTTTAAAAGAGAAAAGCATGATTTTTAATTAATTAATTGCCTTTAATTGTTAGGGCAATTATTAATTATAGAATGGTGAAGGTTATATAAGCATGGGCAGCCATATGGGTAAATAATTTAATTCAAAGGTAAAGAATTGCAGCCAAGAGGAAAAGTGCGCCCCCATTAGAGGAAGGATTTTGTTCAAACAAAGTGCTAACAAGGCTAAAAGCTTCCAGATTTGGCGCATGCTTTGGAGGAGGTTGATCTTTGTCTGCATAGTTGTTTTCACAGGTGTTACAGGAGCTCAGGTGTTGATTGAAAGGATTCATGCTCTCTTTATGTGCAAATTAAACACCATTTTTTGGGGCAGCAGGCTTGAAAAGTGCAGATTTTTATAATTTAAATTCACTATTCATGCTCCGGTGGCCATTTTTGTCTGAATAAATTGTAGGAATTCATTACAGGTGCTTTACAAAAGAAAAGGAGTTTTTATCAATGTCCAATACATTGCAAATATCCTCCGAATTTGAAGAATTGTCCAGATCTGCACCAGTATTGAAGAAATCCGGCCAAGTTAGAAAAAAAAGAATTATTCAGACGAAGATAGACAAAGCTATGGCGAAAGGAGATGAAAAAGAGAGCACGATGGATTCATGCATTGCTTCCAAACTTGTAGACATAGGAGACACGGATCTAGGCCTAGAACCTCTTTCTGATTTGATTGATAGATCCAGAGCTGGAAAGACTTCACTCATGTGTGCGGTCAAAAGTAGTGGAATTATCCAAGCTGCAGCTTTCCCATGTACAGCCCAATTGCCAGAGTTCGTGATGGAGTGTGCTAGATCTTATCATCCTTCATCCAGATCAGTGCGTGATGCTTCGGGAAAGACAATAATTCGTTTGGATGCAGAGTTCATCAATTATTGTCTGAAAATTCCAGTGCGAAAGGTGGTGACTTCTATTAGCATTCAGGATGCTGACAGTAGGTGGGAGGAGCATAGAGCTGACTGTGTGAGCATCATGAATAGCCGGTTCATGAAGAAGCCTAGATCCCCTTCCAAGTTCCCGAGAACTCTTCCACGATCCAATTTGGTGCAGGAGGCGGATGATGTCGTCAAATTGCTATGCAGGTTGAATGGCGAAGCGAATGCCTACACTTTCCGTACATGGATTTATGCTTTCATCAGGACCATTGAAATCAACAAGGTTGATTCTATAATCAATTGGTCGGAAATTATTAGCAGCAACATCGGTGAGCAACTTCGGAACGTGAAGCTTACTTTCAACTTCAAGATGACTTCATACTTAGTGTATGCTGCAGCTTCACAGGGTGTCTTTTCCAAGCTGGATAGATGTGGTGTTCTTTCCAAGGACCCCATTTTCGAGTGCTACCCACAGCTTACTGTACATGCGTGCGAGAAGGACTTCAAAGTGATCAACGATGACTTCTTCTACGATTTCATCTACAGGCTAGACAAAGACCTGAAGACTCACAGGCTAAGCAAGGAAGCGTGGGAAGCAGTGTCCAAGATTGGCAGTTTATTCATCCAGTTTGCAGATTTCACATACCTCAGGGTTACGGGCTTTTCTGGAGAACCAATAAAGATGCCCAGGTATCCGAGTGACAGATTGATTGCCATGGAGCTGAGCAGGCAACTTGTGGAGTTACACGACCTTCAGTCGAAGCGGCACAAGTCTACGGGCTTCTTCCCAATCACTTTGGGATATTACAGTTGCATCAGCATTCACAGAGCTCGAGGGATGGAAGCGCAAATGTTATCCGAGTATGAGAAAGAGTTCTTCCCTGCGCGGCTGAACTTGGATCCATTTGGAATAGCCAGGAAGACAATCTCCCAGGAGTACGCACATGTGCCTTCGTTAGAAGATTTCTGGATGAAGTGCAGAAGTGAGTACGAGCCTAGAAAGAAAGATTTCAACAGGCTATCAGCAAAGCAAGTGTTCGACTTTGGACTAGCGCGGATACCTGCGGATCTTAAAGATGATGGGAACGTGGTACTTGACACTTACCATCAAATGGGAGGAGATAAAGCTATACTGCAGGATAGCAATGGACGCTGCAGCACAATTGAAGAAAGATTTGGAGTTGTGTTGGTGAATACTTCGTACTGGTTGCTGACGAAGGGATATTGCCTTGATGAAGCATTGATGAATCAAATCACAGGCAACTTCGGCACAGGAGATTCCCTCAAGCGAAAGCATGAAGGAGAAAGCAGCAGAAGGTCCGAGAAGTTGAAAGTACACAGAAGATCTCAAGAGAAAGAGAAGATCACTTCTAAGACCATAGCTTTGACTTCGGTTTCTCCAGTATCCAGTACTTCACCAACTATTGCACCGCAGCAGCAGGACGCTACCATGCCTTCATTGAATCCGGCGACGTTCGTCTTCTCCCCGCAGCCACTTCGTTCATCACCCGTTCCAGAAGAGGTGTTGAAGCTGCAGATGACGGAGTTCGAAAGAGCTTTGTCCTTGGATGTTTCAGAAGATGGCAGCCATGACACTGTGGCACTTTCCGATGGAGAGGATGCAGAGTGGGAGATGGTAGTGCACTCAACGACTTCTTACTCCCCGAGAAGTAACTTCCTGGAATGGTTAGCTTTGCAAATGGTTCTGGAAGCAAGAGTAGAGATGAACTTAGAGGAGCATAACTTGCAACTACTTCAAGATCTGAGCAGAAGAGACATAAGGCCTAAAGTTGCTAAAGCAACTTCTAGGTTGATCATCAAGGATTCGGGAGAGAAGTTTGCTGAGATATCAATTCCGGCGGAAGGAAAGATAGAAGAGGAGCTCACGGCAGAAGATGTGACGGTGACCAAAATACCACTCGGTCAAGCTACCACTGAAGGATTGAAGCAGGACACGCAGAAACTGATAGACGCTTTATTCCTTAGGCTTGACAGTGAAAAGGCGGAGAAAGAAGAGCTGCAGAAGCAAGTATTTCAATTATGTGAGATCATAGCCAAGGTTGCTAAACCTTCCATTTAGCCCATTTTAGAGCAGGTGAGTGATCATCTTATGCAGGAAATGGAGGACGCAAGCAATCAAGTAAAGGCTATTGACGAATGGAAGGATCTAATTATTCGTCAAGCTTCTGTACAACTTGGAGAAGTGCCAGCCCGCCTAAAGGTTATGAACGATGCAGCAAATCAACTAAAGTAACTGATGGAAAGCATAGAAGGCATGAATACAGTTGCAGAGAGTAACCTGAGTATTTTGGCCGAGATCAACAAGCTGCCGGGAGATGTATTGGTTGTAGAACAAATTGTACTGGATGGATCAGTCGAGAAGGGGAAGCAGCTAGAGTTTGCAGTATCTTTCCGTTTGGAGATCTGCAGAGTTTTGCTGAAAAGGATGCAGGCGCTTGAGAGTAGAACATCAGATTTACCAGACAGTATCATTTCTTTCACTGAGGAAAGAGTGGACGGAGGTGTTACTTCATACGTGCGAATTGTTTCTAACGAGGTGCATGATTCCCTGGAAGGTTCTCTTCTGATGGTACAAAAGAGAATTGATAAAGCTACCAAGCCTTTCACGATGAACTCTATCAGTAGACTGGTGGCGCTGCAGGCAGACATTGCGAGGTTTGGGCCGAGTTTGGAAGAGGTGGAAGCATGTAGCAAAGTGTTGAATGAAGGGTTGCTGCAGTTCAGGACAGAGAAGGAAGCAGTGTCTAAAACAGATGGAAGGATGCTGAATTATATGTTCGACAAGTATATCAGATATCAGAACAAGAAGAAGATGTAAACATTACAACTGACATGACTTCTTCTATTCTTTCTTCTTCTATTTTCTATGTTCCCGGATGAAATTGTAAAACTTCTAATTTATTGGTTTTGCAACCATTACTTGAAGTCATGTGGAACCATTCTATTAGTTAAGTGATACATGTGTCACTTAAGAAGAAGTTAGTTGAGGATGATTGCCAAATGTCATCTTTACTTGTTGTTCATACTTTAGTTCAGTTTGAGTCTTCTATTTGTACTTTCCCTCCTACATTCTATAAGTAGGAGAAGAACCTTCGGGTTAATCAGGGATCAGAATTTGTAAGCAGCAATCTTGTGTTCTAGACTTTGTGCTGAACCCCTGAGAGCCACTTGTAGCAGAGGAATACAAAGAAGCAGGTTTCCGGAGAACTTTGTGTCACGGTGTACTGTGTTTCTTGCTTTTAAATCTTAGATCTTTTAAGTAAACTTTGTGTTATTTTAGATCTGGATCTAGAGCTGCCTTTGCTTTATAATTCTGTGTGTTCAAATCTATTAAGTTTCTTCTATGTGCATGCAATTAGCTCTGCTATCTACTAATTGGGATGCACATCTTCCCCATTTCTTCTCTGTAATTCCTTTACTTCCTTCTTCTATAACTTTCCTTTCTTAAACAGCTGCTTGCTTGCTGCAGAACTTCTTAGTTATGGTTCATGAACTAAGTAGTTAAAGTAAAACCCCTGATAGATAAAAACACATTTTATTGACAAATCTGACACGGGAGCCTCACCCGTTAAATGAGGGAGATTTATCTCATGACTGCCTAGGTTTGATGCTATGCAGAAAATCTAGCCAACAGTTTTTGGCGACTCCGCTGGGGAACAACTATCTTTGCAGATCAAAGCTTTTCTATTGAAGATCAGAGTGTTTTCCATACAAATCTCAACCTGGCTGAACGTCCATTCACCCGATCCGTGAAGGCGCAAGGAAGGACTGATCATTTCTTCCGACTGCAGGAGCAATTCAATTTCAATCATCCTCCTCAAGTTAGAAGCCGCAGATCTAGTCTCTCACCAGGAAGGAGAGTACACACCCATCCAGATCCGGATCGTATTCAGCATAATCCGGCGGCTGGAATTATCCATCAAGTCTATCAAGTCTACACAAGGAGGAGACGTGCTCAAGCTAACATGGCACACCAAATTGTACCTGTTCCATGGGGAGGGGCTTTTGGACCTCTCAACTTGGCTCCACCTATGCACGAGCTACCAAAGGGATCCAAAAAGAATTTTCCAAAATTCTTTGGAGATGGAAAGCAAAACCCGGATGATCATTTGGAAGCCTTCTTCATATCTTGTGGTGTGCTTGCAGTGGAGCATGAAGATGTCTTAGTCAGGCTCTTCATTGAGACTCTACACGACTTGGCTGGAGAATGGTTCTATCGCCTGGCTCCCGGCACCATAACCAACTGGGCGACTATGCGTGAGCAATTTCTGAAAAGATTCAAGCCTGCAGAGGACGCTAACACGATGATCACCCAACTGACGCAGTTGAAGAAAGAGGCAAACGAGAACATGCGGGACTTTATTGCAAGGTTCCAAAGGATTCTGTATAAAATCCCCACTTCTGCTGCATTGAGCGACAAAAATCAAAAGACATTTTTTATAAACGCTCTATTGCCTGAAGTTGGATATCAGCTAAGAAGGGCAAGACCGGTAAATTTTCTGGAAGCACGAAATGCTGCTGTGGAGGTTGAGGACGACTTGATCATGGCTGGAAAACTCAAACAACCATCTCACAAAGGTGATGGCGCTTCTCCAAGTACTTCTGATCCTTTGTTGCAGAAATTGGCTAATGACATGCTACAAATCAAGAAGCAAATCTCTCAAGCAGGGAATGTAACCCCCTCAAGAATAGCTCCTACCCGGACCTTCAATGGTCAAAATCAAAATCAAAATCGAAACAAACTTGCTGCTGCACCACAACGGTTGGCAATAGAAGCTGCTCCAAGGAATAACTTGGAAACTAATGAAGAGGATCTCGGCATTGATGAATCATTCGATGATGAAGACTTTATAGATCCCGCTGACGACTCCAATATTGGTTACCTGGACTACGAATCTGATGATGGCTATTATGAATCTTTTGAAGATTCTGATGGTCACACTTTTGCGGTGTTTACAAGGTCTCAAACACACCAAAATGCCGAAGCATCCACAAGCGGCCGGAAAGAGAGAGAAGATCCTGGCCCGGATGTTACTATCTTGAAAAGAGGTAGCACTCTTCCTTCTTCATTAGCACCCAAGGATAAATATTCAAATTCTTTCAATTTGCAGCAAAGAACCAACGCAAATCCTACTGAAGCAAGTCAAGCTTTTGACATAATTGATCACATCAAGAGAAACAAGGTCCAAATGTCAGAAGCTGAGTATTTGAGGGCATTTCCTGATCAGCTGAATAGATTGGTGCAAAGTAATGGTCCCAGCCCAATGAATAATAATTCACTGGGTATCTTATCAAATCCAAAGAATGCTCCTCCTACAAATAATGCGGTGGCAAGTTCTTCTCCTTCTACCCCTTCTCCTGCTTCATCAGAAAGGATCGAGCCATTCTATGTATCTTTGCTTATCAACGGATACAAACTGAGCAATTGCATTTTGGATTCTGGAGCTTCCGACAACATCATGCCTGCCAAAGTTGCTGATGCCTTGGGTCTTACATTGACAAAAACCATCGGAAGATGTTATTCCATGGAAAGGCAAGTCCCTCTTGTGGGGCAAATCAAAGATGCGCAGGCAGTACTTGCTTCTTTTCCAGATAAAAGACTAAAAATGACTATCCTTGTAGCAAACATTCCAGTTTCTTATGGCATGCTGTTGAGTAGAAATTTCTGCAAAGAACTGGGTGGAGAAGTCAAGATGGATTGGTCTTGTGCGCACATACCAATCAAAGGAGTAAATCAGAAGTTGGAACCTTAGAAGAAATCTAAGTACACAGTATCAAAATCTGAGGATCCTAGATCTCAGATCTTGTTTCAGGAATCAGATCACGGAGTCTATTATCTTGAAATGGATAAAGAAAAAATTCAACCGGTGATTCGAGAATCACATCAAATTGATAACAAGATTTGGACTCTAGAATTTGATGGTAGCTGCTGTTCATTTGGATCCAGCGCAGGCGTTGTTCTTATCTCTCCTGAAGGGAAGGTGCATGCGCACTCCTTCAAATTGATGTTCGAAAATACTAACAATACGGCTGAGTATGAAGCATTGTTGTTAGGTATGGAGTAGGCAAGAACAATGGGAATCAAATTATTACACGCAAGAGGAGATGCTGAGCTGATTGTGAAGCAGACAAGAGGCCTCTACCAAGTCAAAAAAGACAAACTGCGACACTATAGAGATCGGATCTACTCTGCTATCCTGGATTTTTCAGCTTTCTCGGTATCTTACATTCCGAGAGAACAAAATTCAAGAGCTGATTCGCTTGCAGTTACTACAGCCTTGTTGAATCCGGATCAGCCCCCTGCATTCTTTAGACAGGGAGACTACAAGGTAGAAATGGTTTTTTCGCCCAAAGGTTCCTGACAACGTCCAGCAATGGCAGGTTTTCAACGATGACACACAGATTGCTGCGTTTCTCCAACAGAAAGACAACTTTGAAGAAATCTACTATGAGGGAAGCAATTCACCTCCTAGGCAGACCACTGTCGGAGAAATGGATGCTGACGTCTTGGGAGGTCAGGAGATTATCCAGCGAAAGGGAAATAAAATCCCCAAAGGCTTGGTATCTCTTGAGGAAATGTTTGATAAGCACGATCAGATGCTTAAGAAAAATGAAGAAAATGAGGAAGGCTCTTCCTCCGACACACAATTACTAAATTTGGGAGCCAGCAATGATCCCAAATTAGTAAATCTGGGTAAGTGTTGTTCAGAAGCTGAAAAGGAAGCTTTCACTAAGCTTCTTAAGAAGTATATGGATGTTTTTGCCTGGTCTTACCAGGATCTAAAAACATATCAGCCTGCGGAAGTCCAACACTACATCCCACTTAAACCAGAACAGAAGCCTTTCAAGCAGAAGCTGCGGCAGCACAATCCTACCATTTCAGGAACCATCTTTGCAGAAATCTAGAAGTTGTTAGATGCAAAGATTATCTATCCCATACACCATTCCGAATGGTTGGCCAACATAGTTCCTATAAGGAAGAAGAGTGGCAAGATTAGGCTGTGCGTGGATTTCCGCAACCTTAATCAAGCTTTATTGAAGGACAACTACCCCATCCCCATCATGGATCACACTTTGCAGGTGGTCACTGGATTTGAGATGCTTTCCATGCTTGATGGCTTTTCAAGCTACAATCAAGTCAAGGTGGCCGAGGAAGATCAATACAAAACGGCGTTCATCACACCTTGGGGAACCTTCACATACCAGAAGATGCCATTTGGCCTGATTAATGCTGGTGCTACATTTCAAAGAGCTATGGATCTAGCCTTTGCTCATCTCAAAGATATAAGCATAGTTGTGTACCTGGATGATCTGACAGTCTTTTCCAAAGATAGAAGCACATGCATTTCAAACTTGGAAGAGGTTTTCATACAGTGCCACAAGCATGGAATTTCTTTGAATCCCAAGAAATCCATCTTTGCTGTGACCGAAGGAAAGCTGCTTGGGCACATTGTTTCCAAGGAAGGAACAAAGATAGATCCAGAGCATGTCAAATCCATTCAGACATTGCCTTTGCCCACATCCAAAAAAGGAGTTCACTCTTTCTTTGGAAAAGTGAATTTTCTCAGGAGATTCATTCCTGACTTTGCTGAGCTAACCCGTCATATTTCGAATATGATGAAGAAGACATAAGATTTTAAGTGGAGCAGCGAAGGGAAGGAAGCTTTCGAGAAAATAAAAAAGGCTCTGTCGAAAGCTCCAGTCTTGGTTTCACCTGACTTCAGTAAAGAATTTATTCTTTATTGTTATTCTTCCGAACACACTATGTCAGCAATACTAATGCAGAAAAATCAAGAGGATGCAGAAGCTCCTATTGCTTTCATGAGTACGCCTCTTAAAGCCTATGAGTTGAAATACACTCCAATGGAAAAGCACGCATATGCAGTGGTGAAGGCATGCAAAGCATTTAGGTATTATATTCTTTCCTCACACACTGTGGTTTTGGTTCCAGATACTGCAGTTAAATCTATCCTTACTCAGCAAGAGTTAGGATTGTTGAGAGGCACGTGGGTAACAAAGGTTCAAGAATATGACCTGGATATTAAACCAACAAAGCTGGTTCGAGGAAGAGGTCTGTGTGAACTAATGACAGAGATGAAAGCATCAGTACCTGAAGCAGATCAGGATAAGATAGATGGAGATTTGCCTGCAGTACTTTTTATAGATGTGGTAGAGGAGTGGTACAGTAACATTGCTTCCTTTCTGACGTATGGAGAATGCCCAGATCAACTTTCCAGAAAAGAGAGACGAACTATCAAACTGAAATCCAAAGATTTTGTTCTTTGGGATAATGGTTTGTACAAAAGGGGAATTGATGGTGTATTTCTCAGATGCGTGGACAAAGCTCAACAGGATCAACTACTACAACAGTTTCATGACATGGCTTGTGGTGGTCATTTCTCAGCCCGAGTCACTGCACATAAGATCCTCAGAGCGAGGTATTACTGGCCCACCCTTTTTCAAGATACTGCAGAGTGGGTAGCTAAGTGTCAAGCATGCCAACATTTTGTTGGGCGTGTGAAATTTCCTGCATTACCTCTAAAATCCATTATGATTGAAGAACCTTTCCAACAGTGGGGTATGGATTTTATTGGAATGCTTAACCCGGCTTCCAGTGCCGGCCATCATTACATTCTAACAGCTACTGATTATTTCAGTAAATGGGTAGAAGCTATTCCTGTGAAGAATGCCACTTCCGCCGAGGTGTGCAGTTTTATAAAAGAAAACATCATTGTCAGGTTTGGCGTGCCCAGCAAAATTGTAGAAGACAACGCTCCGAATTTTTCTTCTAAGGAGTTGGTGGAATTCTGCTACACTTATGGGATTCAACTTGTTCATTCCTCAAACTACTATCCACAAGGGAATGGTCAAGCTGAATCTAGTAATAAGAACTTGGTAACTATCGTGCGCAAGCTTGTAACAGAGAATCAAAGGACTTGGCATAAAAAGTTGTTTGATGCATTATGGGTTGATAGGATCACACCAAAGAGGGCGATAGGCATGTCCCCTTTTCAGCTACTATATGGTAGAGACACAGAGCTGCCTCTTACCTTGGAATTGCCTACCCTACGACTTTCTAAAGCCCTGGAGGATTCCACATTCACAGATGCTATTGATAAAAGAATCATGTACCTAACTGAATTGAGGGAAGTACAAACCCAAGTTGCAGATAGGTTGACAGAGCATCAAAGGAAGGTGAAAGTCATCTTGGACAAAAGAGCCAGGGAAAGAAAGTTTGAAGTCAATGATTGGGTCCTTCTATGGGACAAAAGAAGAGAAACAAAAGGCATGCATGGAAAGTTCTATTCACTATGGAAAGGGCCTTTTGTGATCAAAAAGATCGCCAGAGCAGATAGCTTCATTCTTGCTCATCAGGATGGAGTTGAATTACCATTGCCTTTCAATGGGCAACACTTGAAGCTGTTCCGGACATGAGAAGCAGGGTAAAACCTGTATGTACATAAATAAATCTTTGTTTGTTTTCCCTTGTTTTGTTTTGTTTTTTGTGCTGTGTTGTGTTGTGTTTGTTTGCCTGACCCCGTGCCCAAAGGACAAGATACGAAACCAGAAATGTTGGGATCTCATCTTTTCCCTTTGTCATTCTGACGAGAGAAAAAGATATCCACAGACGGAGCCAACTGGTGTCACTCAGATTTCACCCTGAAATCTGCGACTACCCTATCCAAAAAAATTTCTTACTTTTAAAATAATGGGTCATTTGTTGTTTTCATTGCCTGAAAATTCTTGTATTGCGTCAAGATAATCCCAAAGAGCCATATTAGCCCTTTTCACCAAATACCCAGATGCCCAAAATTGTTTTATTCTGTCGTCGGGATTTGTCTACAGGAAATTTGTATTTAATTATTTTGAGCCCCGTATGAGGCTATTTGCGCTCTGTTTTAACTCTATTATGAGCGAATATGTTATTAATCCTATGTGCCAGAAGAGTTTTAACTTATTTTATGTTTTGGGCTTTATTTGTAACTTTTGGCAATTTTTCGTGTTTTTGTGGTGTCCCGTTTTGTTTTTTGTGAAATTTCTCTGGAGCAATTCCTTCGCCGAGTAAGCCCGATTTTTGGCCTCGAGCAGCTGGAAAACATACACGCACATTATGCCCGGAGGAAGTCGTCATCGGAGGTCTGGATCACTGGGAAAAAGCGAAGTTGTGCACAGAAAAAGCCCCTGCGGGGATGGGCGCATTTTTGGAAAACAGAGGATTTAAGCTGCGATGGGAAAAATATAAGCCACAGGCAGGGTGGGAATTGTATCCCTGCCTGGCAGGGTACTTTTTCCCGTGTTATAAAAGTCACTTAAGCTGCAGTGGGAAAAATAGAGGCTGCAGGCAGGTGGGAATTTATTGCCTGCCTTGCAGGGTAAAAATTCCCATGATATAATAAAAGGAAAGTGACTTAAGTGAAATCATGGGATTTTAGTGCCTGCCTTGCAGGGTAAAGAATCCCATTGTCAAAGTCAAATCACTTAAGTGGATCACGGGATTTTGGTGCCTGCCTGGCAGGGTAAAGAATCCTATTATGAAAAAATTCTTAAAAATAGAATTACATGTGCAAAAAAGTGCGCTCCCTTTGGTGAGAGATTAAAAGGATTAAATTTGATTATTTTTATTAATCTTTCTTCTCAATAAGTGCGCCCAAGCTTGGAGGAGGTCAACAAGTCAAAGATGGAATAAAATAAAGGAATTAAATGCATTAAATTTAATTTATTTAATGGCTGTCCTCTTCCTCTCAAAAAGTGTGCCCCATTTGGGTATTAGTTAATGTTTTTTTAAAGCATTAAAACATTTAATTAATTTCTATTTTCAGTGGCTATGGTCAAAGCACACTGTGAAGTTTGAGTGAAGTGCTGTGTGAAGGATTAAATTGGATTAATTTAATTTATTGGATGGCTGTCTTTAAACATGCTATTTTTAAAAGAGAAAAGCATGATTTTTAATTAATTAATTGCCTTTAATTGTTAGGGCAATTATTAATTATAGAATGGTGAAGGTTATATAAGCATGGGCAGCCATATGGGTAAATAACTTAATTCACAGGTAAAGAATTACAGCCAAGAGGAAAAGTGCGCCCCCATTAGAGGAAGGATTTTGTTCAAACAAAGTGCTAACAAGGCTAAAAGCTTCCAGATTTGGCGCATGCTTTGGAGGAGGTTGATCTTTGTCTGCATAGTTGTTTTCACAGGTGTTACAGGAGCTCAGGTGTTGATTGAAAGGATTCATGCTCTCTTTATGTTCAAATTAAACACCAATTTTTGGGGCAGCAGGCTTGAAAAGTGCAGATTTTTATAATTTAAATTCACTATTCATGCTCCGGTGGCCATTTTTGTCTGAATAAATTGCAGGAATTCATTACAGGTGCTTTACAAAAAAAAAGGAGTTTTTATCAATGTCCAATACATTGCAAATATCCTCCGAATTTGAAGAATTGTCCAGATCTGCACCAGTATTGAAGAAATCCGGCCAAGTTAGAAAAAAAAGAATTATTCAGACGAAGATAGACAAAGCTATGGCGAAAGGAGATGAAAAAGAGAGCACGATGGATTCATGCATTGCTTCCAAACTTGTAGACATAGGAGACACGGATCTAGGCCTAGAACCTCTTTCTGATTTGATTGATAGATCTAGAGCTGGAAAGACTTCACTCATGCGTGCAGTCAAAAGTAGTGGAATTATCCAAGCTGCAGCTTTCCCATGTACAGCCCAATTGCCAGAGTTCGTGATGGAGTGTGGTAGATCTTATCATCCTTCATCTAGATCAGTGCGTGATGCTTCGGGAAAGACAATAATTCGTTTGGATGCAGAGTTCATCAATTATTGTCTTAAAATTCTAGTGCGAAAGGTGGTGACTTCTATTAGCATTTAGGATGCTGACAGTAGGTGGGAGGAGCATAGAGCTGACTGTGTGAGCATCATGAATAGCCGGTTCATGAAGAAGCCTAGATCCCCTTCCAAGTTCCCGAGAACTCTTCCACGATCCAATTTGGTGCAGGAGGCGGATGATGTCGTCAAATTGCTATGCAGGTTGAATGGCGAAGCGAATGCCTACACTTTCCGTACATGGATTTATGCTTTCATCAGGACCATTGAAATCAACAAGGTTGATTCTATAATCAATTGGTCGGAAATTATTAGCAGCAACATCGGTGAGCAACTTCGGAACGTGAAGCTTACTTTCAACTTCAAGATGACTTCATACTTAGTGTATGCTGCAGCTTCACAGGGTGTCTTTTCCAAGCTGGATAGATGTGGTGTTCTTTCCAAGGACCCCCATTTTCGAGTGCTACCCACAGCTTACTGTACCTGCGTGCGAGAAGGACTTCAAAGTGATCAACGATGACTTCTTCTACGATTTCATCTGCAGGCTAGACAAAGACTTGAAGACTCACAGGGTAAGCAAGGAAGCGTGGGAAGCAGTGTCCAAGATTGGCAGTTTATTCATCCAGTTTGCAGATTTCACATACCTCAGGGTTACGGGCTTTTCTGGAGAACCAATAAAGATGCCCAGGTATCCGAGTGACAGATTGATCGCCATAGAGCTGAGCAGGCAACTTGTGGAGTTACACGACCTTCAGTCGAAGCGGCACAAGTCTACGGGCTTCTTCCCAATCACTGTGGGATATTACAGTTGCATCAGCATTCACAGAGCTCGAGGGATGGAAGCGCAAATGTTATCCGAGTATGAGCAAGAGTTCTTCCCTGCGCGGCTTAACTTCGATCCATTTGGAATAGCCAAGAAGACAATCTCCCAGGAGTACGCACATGTGCCTTCGTTAGAAGATTTCTGGATGAAGTGCAGAAGTGAGTACGAGGTTAGAAAGAAAGATTTCAGCAGGCTATCAGCAAAGCAAGTGTTCGACTTTGGACTAGCGCGGATACCTGTGGATCTTAAAGATGATGGGAACGTGGTACTTGACACTTACCATCAAATGGGAGGAGATAAAGCTATACTGCAGGATAGCAATGGACGCTGCAGCACAATTGAAGAAAGATCTGGAGCTGTGTTGGTGAATACTTCGAACTGGTTGCTGACAAAGGGATATTGCCTTGATGAAGCATTGATGAATAAAATCACAGGCAACTTCGGCACAGGAGATTCCCTCAAGCGAAAGCATGAAGGAGAAAGCAGCAGAAGGTCTGAGAAGTTGAAAGTACACAGAAGATCTCAAGAGAAAGAGAAGATCACTTCTACGACCATAGCTTTGACTCCGGTTTCTCCAGTATCCAGTACTTCACCAACTATTGCACCGCAGCAGCAGGACTCTTCCATACCTTCATTGAATCCGGCGACGTTCGTCTTCTCCCCGTAGCCACTTCGTTCATCACCCGTTCCAGAAGAGGTGTTGAAGCTGCAGATGACGGAGTTCGAAAGAGCTTTGTCCTTGGATGTTTCAGAAGATGGCAGCCATGACACTGTGGCACTTTCCGATGGAGAGGATGCAGAGTGGGAGATGGTAGTGCACTCAACGACTTCTTACTCCCCGAGAAGTAACTTCTTGGAATGGTTAGCTTTGCAAATGGTTCCGGAAGCAAGAGTAGAGATGAACTTAGAGGAGCATGACTTGCAGCTACTTCAAGATCTGAGCAGAAGAGACATAAGGCCTAAAGTTGCTAAAGCAACTTCTAGGTTGATCATCAAGGATTCGGGAGAGAAGTTTGCTGAGATATCAATTCCGGCGGAAGGAAAGATAGAAGAGGAGCTCACGGCAGAAGATGTGACGGTGACCAAAATACCACTCGGTCAAGCTACCACTGAAGGATTGAAGCAGGACACGCAGACATTGATAAACGCTTTATTCCTTAGGCTTGACAGTGAAAAGGCGGAGAAAGAAGAGCTGCAGAAGTAAGTATTTCAATTATGTGAGATCATAGCCAAGGTTGCTAAACCTTCCATTTAGCCCATTTCAGAGCAGGTGAGTGATCATCTTATGCAGGAAATGGAGGACGCAAGAAATCAAGTAAAGGCTATTGACGAATGGAAGGATCTAATTATTCGTCAAGCTTCTATACAACTTGGAGAAGTGCCAGCCCGCCTAAAGGTTATGAACGATGCAGCAAATCAACTAAAGTAACTGATGGAAAGCATAGAAGGCATGAATACAGTTGCAGAGAGTAACCTGAGTATTTTGGCCGAGATCAACAAGCTGCCGGGAGATGTATTGGTTGTAGAACAAATTGTACCGGATGGATCAGTCGAGAAGGGGAATGGTGTCACCCAGATTTCATCCTGAAATCTGCGACTACCCTATCCGAAAAATTTTCGTACTTTTAAAATAATGGGTCGTTTGTTGTTTTTATTGCCTGAAAGTTCTTGTATTGCGTGAAGATAATCCCAAAGAGCCATATTAGCCCTTTTCGCCAAATACCCAGATGCCCAAAATTGTTTTATTCTGTCGTCGGGATTTGTCTGCGGGAAATTTGTATTTAATTATTTTGAGCCCCGTATGAGGCTATTTGCGCTCTGTTTTAACTCTATTATGAGCGAATATGTTATTATTCCTATGTGCCAGAAGGGTTTTAACTTATTTTATGTTTTGGGCTTTATTTGTAACTTTTGGCAATTTTTTGTGTTTTTTTTGGTGTCCCGTTCTGTTTTCTGTGAAATTTCTCTGGAACAATTCCTTTGCCGGGTAAGCCCGATTTTTGGCCTGGAGCAGCTGAAAAACATATACGCACATTATGCCCGGAGGAAGTCGCTATCGGAGGACCGGATCACTGGGAAAAAGCGAAGTCGTGCACAGAAAAGCCCCTGCGGGGATGGGCACATTTTTGGAAAACAAAGGATTTAAGCTGCAAGGGGAAAAATAGAAGCCGTAGGCAGGGTGGGAATTTTATACTTGCCTGGCAGGGTACTTTTTCCCATGTTATAAAATTCACTTAAGCTGCAGTGGGAAAAATAGAAGCAGCAGGCAGGTGGGATTTTATTGCCTGCCTTGCAGGGTACTTTTTCCCGTGATAGAAAATTCATTTAAGCTGCAGTGGGAAAAATAGAAGCAGCAGGCAGGTGGGATTTTATTGCCTGCCTTGCAGGGTATTTTTTCCCGTGATATAAAATTCATTTAAGCTGCAGTGGGAAAGTTAGAGGCTACAGACAGGCGGGAATTTATTGCCTGCCTTGCAGGGTAAAAATTCCCATGGTGAAATAAAAGAAAAGTGACTTAAGTGAAATCATGGGATTTTATTGCCTGCCTTGCAGAGTAAATAATCCCATTGTCAAAGTCAAATCACTTAAGTGGATCATGGGATTTCCGGGGCTGCCTGGCAGGGTAAAAAATCCCATTGTCAGAAATTCTTAAAAATAGAATTCTATTATGCAGAAAAGTGCAACCCACCTTGGGTGAATAATAATGCATTAAATAAATATTTGTTAATATTTATTCACCCAATTTTGGCACCCAGGCTTGTGGAAAAGTCAACAAAAGCAAAGGGGAATAAATCAATTGGAAATAGAATTCCAAAATTAAATAAATTTAATTTATTTAATGCAGCCCCTTTTGAGAAGGAATTAATACTTTTTAAAAGTATTAAATGATTATATTAATTCCTATTTTCAGTGGCTATGGTCAAAGCACACTGTGAAGCTTAAGTGAAGTGAAGTGTGGATGATTAAATTGAATTAATTTAATTTATTGGATGGCTGTCCTTAAACATGCTATTTTTAAAAAAGAAAAACATGATTTTTAATTAATTAATTGCCTTTAATTGTTAGGGCAATTATTAATTATAGAATTGTGAAGGTTATATAAGCATGGGCAGCCATATGGGTGAATAATTTAATTCACAGGTAAATAATTGCAGCCAGGAGGAAAAGTGCGCCCCCATTAGAGGAAGGATTTTGTTCAGACAAAGTGCTAACAAGGCTAAAAGCTTCCAGATTTGGCGTATGCTTTGGAGGAGGTTGGTCTTTGTCTGCATAGTTGTTTTCACAGGTGTTACAGGAGCTCAGGTGTTGATTGAAAGGATTTATGCTCTCTTTATGTGCAAATTAAACACCAATTTTTGGGGCAGCAAACTTGAAAAGTGCAGATTTTTATAATTTAAATTCACTATTCATGCTCCGGTGGCCATTTTTGTCTGGATAAATTGCAGGAATTCATTACAGGTGCTTTACAAAAGAAAAGGAGCTTTTATCAATGTCCAATACATTGCATATATCCTCCGAATCTGAAGAATTGTCCAGATCTGCACCAGTATTGAAGAATTCCAGTTAAATAAGAAAAAAAAGAATTATTCAGACGAAAATAGACAAAGCTATGACGAAGAAAGATAAAAAAAAAGCACAACGGAGTCATGCATCACTTCTAAATTTGTAGATACTGGAGACACACATCTAGGCTCAAAACCTCTTGCTAAATTGATAGACAAATCCAGAGCAAGAGAAACTTCACTTATGCGTGCAGATTGAAAGCAGTGGAATTATTCGAGTTGCAGCTTTTCCATCCATAGCCCAGTTGCCAAAGTTTGTTATGCAGGTGCAGATCCATATCTAGATGCAGGTGAAGATGCAGGTGCAGATGCAGGTGCAGATGCAGATGCAGGTGCAGATGCAGATGCAGGTGCAGATCCATATCCAGATGCAGATGCAGGTGCAGATCCATATCCAGATGCAGATGCAAATCCATGTGCAGATCCAGATCCAGATCTCATAGTTGCAAAATCTTCCAGCACAAAGTCTTCATCCTCTTGTTTCGCATGCAGCCCGTGAAGAAGACAGTGCGTGGAAAATTCCTTCCAAGATCCTGTGCATGTGCTCTCATCTTCCAGTTGAAGCCTTCATTGAATTTTCATTCACCCTGAGTGCTTTCCAGAATTTTTAATTGCTAATATGCAATTAAAAATAAGGATGATGAGTTATCTACGGCCAACCTTGCACTGATGCATGTACAACAGAAGAACTGAAAAAGATTCAAAGGATAAAAGAGAAGACAATGTGAAGGTAAAATTCCAGTTTGCTTCCAATTCCAACTGCTTGCAATTCCAGCTTGTTTCCAGATCCAGCTGCTTCCAGATCTAGTTTGAATCAGCTGCATGCAGACATGAAAAAGGACAAAGTCAGCTTTCCTCTTCCTTCTTCTTTCCTCCGACAAAGTCAGCTTTCCTCTTCCTTCTTCTTTCCTTCGACAAAGTAATTGAGCGATCAATTCAATTATACAACTTAAGTGATTGGTTTAAAAGCCATTACTTGAAGAACTCAATTACTTGGAGATAGGTGGCAGGCATACAAAATAGAAGCTTCTATTTTTAGTTACAAATCATACATGTCATGCAAAGAGGAATTCCAGGAGGGAGATTGCCAGTTGTTTCTTTTCCGACTTCCACATGTGCTAGTTCAACTAAAGCTTCCAACTTGTAATTGCCCTTCTACATTCTATAAGTAGAGGAAGAACCTTCGGGTTAAATCATCAGAATTTGTGAGAAGTAATCTTGTGTTCTAGACTTTGTGCTGAACCCCTGAGAGCAACTTGGAGCAAAGGAATACAAAGGAGCAGGTTTCCGGAGAACTTTGTGTCACGGTGTACTTTGTTTCTTGCTTTTAATCTTAGATCTCTTAAGTAAACTTTGTGTTATTTTAGATCTGGATCTAGAGCTGCCTTTGTTTTATAATTCTGTGTGTTCATATCTATTAATTTTCTTCTATGTGCATGTAATTAGCTCTGCTCTCTACTAATTGAGATGCACATCTTCTCCATTTCTTCTCTGTATTTCCTTTACTTCCTTCTTCTATAACTTTCCTTTCTTAAACAGCTGCTTACTTGCTGCAGAACTTCTTAGTTATGGTTCATGAACTAAGTGGTTAAAGTAAAACCCCTGATAGATAATAACACATTTTTATTGACAAATCTGACACAGGAGCCTCACCGGTTAAATGAGGGAGATTTATCTCATGACTGCCTAGGTTTGATGCTATGCAGAAAATCTAGCCAACAGGGAAGCAGCTAGAGTTTGCAGTATCTTTCCGTTTGGAGATCTGCAGAGTTTTGCTGAAAAGGATGCAGGCGCTTGAGAGTAGAACATCAGATTTACGAGATAGTATCATTTCTTTCACTGAGAAAAGAGTGGACGGAGGTGTTACTTCATATGTGCGAATTGTTTCTAACGAGGTGCATGATTCCCTGGAAGGGTCTCTCCTGATGGTACAAAAGAGAATTGATAAAGCTACCAAACCTTTCACGATGAATTCTATCAGTAGACTGGTGGCACTGCAGGCAGACATTGCGAGGTTTGGGCCGAGCTTGAAAGATGTGGAAGCGTGCATCAAAGTGTTGAATGAAGGGTTGCTACAATTCAGGACAGAGAAAGAAGCAGTGGCTAAAACAGATGGAAGAATGCTGAATTATATGTTTGACAAGTATATCAGAGATCAGAACAAGAAGAAGATGTAGACATTACAGCTGAGCATGACTTCTTCTATTCTTTCTTCTTCTATTTTCTATGTTCCCGGATGAAATTGTAAAACTTCTACGTTATTGGTTTTACAACCATTACTTGAAGTCATGTGGAACCATTCTATTAGTTAAGTGATACATGTGTCACTTAAGAAGAAGTTAGTTGAGAATGATTGCCAAATGTCATCTTTACTTGTTGTTCATGCTTTAGTTCAGTTTGAGTTTTCCATTTGTACTTTCCCTTCTACATTCTATAAGTAGGAGAAGAGCCTCCCGGCTAATCATCGATCAGAATTTGTAAGCAGCAATCTTGTGTTCTAGACTTAATGCTGAACCCTTGAGAGCAACTTGGAGCAAAGGAATACAAAGGAGCAGGTTTCCGGAGAACTTTGTGTCACGGTGTACTGTGTTTCTTGCTTTTAAATCTTAGATCTCTTAGGTAAACTTTGTGTTATTATAGATATGGATCTAGAGCTACCTCTGTTTTATAATTCTGTGTATTCATATTTGTTAAGTTTCTTCTATGTGCATGCAATTAGCTCTGCTATCTACTAATTGGGATGCACATCTTCCCCATTTCTTCTCTGTATTTCCTTTACTTCCTTCTTCTATAAAATACTTCATTTCTTGAACAGCTGCTTACTTGCTACAGAACTTCTTAGTTATGGTTCATGAACTAAGTGGTTAAAGTAAAACCCCTGATAGATAATAACACGTTTTTATTGACAAATCTGACACGGGAGCCTCACCGGTTAAATGAGGGAGATTTATTTCATGACTGCCTAGGTTTGATGCTATGCAGAAAATCTAGCCAACAAATACAAACAAATCTAGAATATATCATCTAGATTTTCCTCAAAATCAAGTTCTTGTGTGCCACAATTGTGCTAAGCTCCACTCTCATTAACTCCACTCTCTGCTCCATTGCTTTTTATGAGAAAATCATTTGTGGTGATTAGGGTGGTTTATTTTCATTCATGGGAGGTCCTCATTTCCTTAGGGTTCCAACACCAATTTAGTTGATTAGTACAAGTCAAAAACAAAATGAATGAAACCTTTAAAAGACGTATTTTAGTCTTTTGATACGCACCAAACCCCGATATGTGTGGGTACCTCCCAAAGATTTCGTCATCACGTATCCGTGACGTATCTCGGGAGGTACCCACACGTATCCGTGGCATATCCGTATCCTGTACCGGATACGTATCAGATAGTAAAATGCTCGTGGATGGCGTCAGGAGACAGAAAAATTGAGCAATGTAGCTTCTTGGTAAAAATAACAACTTTTTTAAATGTAAAGAATATTAGAAAATGCTCATTTTGAAAGATTTTTTAAAAATTGAGTGACGTACCCCTCCAAGTCCCCAAGCTCCCCGAACATGTTCGGGAGGTTTGGGACATCACCAAAATCTAGGGGACGCGTCCCCAAATGTTAACAGCATGGTATTGTTCCTAATTTATTAAGGCTGATCTTCAATCTCGCAGATTGAATTTTGGACCTTGGAAAGATCAGGTTCCAACTATTTTTGTAGCTCTGGGATTCAGCTGCTAAAAAGTCATAGGAAATTAATTAGTCATGCTTCAGCGTAGGACTCTAAAATGACTCATTTTTTGAAGTGTGTCATTGACCATCCTTGATGGTGATGTCTTTTGGTCGTGGTTACTACGATAATTATTAAGAATCTATCTATTGTCTCTATCCCCCTTTCATCATATGTAGTTTGCATCCCATTGTGAAATGAAATGTTTGTTCCAAATTTGATTTTTTTTAAAAATAATATGGAGTTCTATCTTACTTTTCTTTTAAGATTATAATTTGTTTTTGAATGAATATTTGAAATGAAACATGAGGACAGCCATAGTAAGGAGTAACAGAGATTTGTTAATTTTTCCTTGAAAATAGTGAGTTGGTGTTAATCCTAATGGAGATGCTAGTTTTTTAAGATGTTTGGATGAGCATTCACAGGCTGCATTCTTTGGAAACTATATTGTTACTTTTCTGTTGTCCAAAAAAAAGTTGCAAGTTTGCATTTGAATCTTAGTTTAAGAGCATTATCATACATTTGAAGATGTTATTAGATTACTTGGAATGCTAGATATCAAAAATGATTTATGGAAAGTGCAATTTGAATTATTCGTTCTGATGTTTCTAGAAAGAGGTCTGCTGGATTTTTCTAACCAGGTAGAAATTCATTTGACAAATCTACTGCAATGGACTTAGGAAATATGATGTTAATTACGTTAAATTTTTCTTAATTACAAAGATGCTTGTTTTTGCTAATTTTGTAGAAAATTGTTTGTAATATGCCCCTTTGGGATATTATTAAAATCTGCAAATTAATTAACCAAATCGATCCTAGGAAGATTAGATTTTCTTAGTTTGACCTCAAATAACCCATGTCGGCGATAATACAACCCAAAATGGGGTTGGAGTATGCCAAAGTGGTGGGTTAGATGGGAAGACTAATTATAATGCTAATATCATCTAGATCTGATTTTTAACAGCTGAAAAATAATTACTAATTCAAACCCCAACTGCTGCAATCTTCCAAAATTATTTCCCGCTTAACCATCCTAACAAAAATTCTCAAACTTCGGATTTTGGGCCACAAAAATATGAAGAATAATATTCTAAAACCAGATTTCGCATAGCAAACACAAAACCCTAATTTTTCCCTAAAAAGTAGGTCGCCCAACACATTTAGGGCATCAAATCCACTCCAAAAATTATGAAATCACATTCTCTTTATTTCTCCTAATTTCTACTACCACATTCAATATTAAATTGATCCCAAACTGAAGATCTGAATTTTATAACAGTTAATCAATTAAAATGCACCAAGAATTGCGGAAACTTCAAAAATTAATATCTTACTCAATATTTGGATTTTTTGCATGAAATAAATTGCACAATAAAGTAGAAATAAAGAGTTTTACAATGAACTAACAAACTAAATTTTTAGCCCATTGAAACCCACTCAAATCTGCCCCTGAAATCTGAAAACCAGTCGCTAGGGTTAGGGAAAATTAATTAAATAATTTCCATCTCATGAAACCCTTCCAAAACCCTCAAACAATCAACTCTTGATCTGAAATAATTGATTAAACACAACAAATAGATCTAGCATAAATAACCTCAGAACATGATAGATCAAACCCCAATACTAGTTGTTATGGCTAAATAAATTGCAACAACAATAATAGTCATAAAAGTACTTCAAACCCTTCACATACAATGTAGATTTACTCTCAAATAAATGCACCAACACTCTAAACCAAGTCGTCAATGCTTAGAATGAAGGAACAATGCATAGATTCATCAACAATGATTGCAAGAAGACTTCAAAGCTAGGGCATTCATCCCTTGGGCATACATCCCATTTCTCCAAGCATGGAGTAATTTTAAAAGTTCAATCAACATAACCTATAAAGGAAATACGACCTCCTTTTATGGAACTAAGTGGTGCAATGTTCAATGACCGACCTTTTCCCTTTTGGAGGGAAAACATAAACTCTCATTAAAATATTTAATGCTAAGACTATGTGCACTTTATTTATCTTTTAATTAAATAAATGAAAGTAACTAACCTATGTGCACATTAAACTAACTAAAGAGACTCCCACTTTTAGCGCTAGGCATGCCAAGGGGTTACAATGCAAATGAAAAATAGATATTAATAATGTCCCTGAAAAAGGGGACATTACATTGTGTGACAAATCTCCTTTGCTGATACTCGTTGAAGGATCTTTGTTAATCATGTTGTCAATTTTCCTTACACAGAGATGCTTATTTCTTTCATGCTTCCACTATTATGAAATCATTTCAGTAGTGATGTTAATTACATCCATTTTCCCTAGTTACAAAGATGGTTGCATTTGCTAGCTCAGTAGAAATTCATTTAAAGGATCTACTCTACAGATATGCTTGTTTATATACTTGAAAATTAGAATGTTGTTTTTGAAGAGATGTTAATTACAACAGATTTTTTCTACTTACAAAGATGATTATTTTCATTAGTTTTGTAGAATTTCATTTGACAGTTCTACTTTGCTGAAAATGCTCAAAGAATTCGAGGGTTCTCCATTCGATACAACAGTATCGTAATGCAAAGGGGATATATCTTTGTGCTTGATGTTATTTGTTGTGTTGATTTTCTACTCCTATGCTTTATGCTTTCAGGAATACCTGGCTGTGGAAAATCTGCTGTTTGCAAAGAGATTATTAATGCTCCTGGTGGCCTCGGAGATGATCGGCCTTTGCATGGTCTAATGGGTGATCTTATTAAAGGTATGCAAACTATAGTTATTAAACCTACTAAATCTATGTCTCAAACACTATGTTGTGAAATAGGTTTAATTGAATGTTCATTGTTAGAAAGTTAATAATATCAATGCAAAATTAGCTAGCTAGTTTGAGGGTACCTGCAGGGACTCTGATACATTAATAAGAACTATCAAAGGTCAAGTTAGAAGTACAACTTTGATATATATGAGGTATTGCCTTGAGAGATTCAACTCTACCAACATTTTGTCTTTAAAATCTCTGGAATATCCTTTACTGCTTTAAATTCATATCTTTCAAAGTCAACATATAACAGGTGTAGTGTCCCCCCTTCTAGCTTAGATATAAACTGAATTTGTGTGGGGTAGCTGATAGGAACCCCAGAGAAGAAGGTATAGGAGGCATTATCAGAGATCATTCATGACACTTTATTCTTTCCTTTCAGCATCATATAGGGAAACAGACAAATTATTTTTCTTATTTAATGGTGCTAAGCTAAGTCACAAGGTCCAAGTTGGCTGACATTGTCAGGTTCATGACTCATGCCTAAAGTTCGGTGTCAATTAATCCCCAAAGATAATTATACCTTACAAGTGCTGCATTTAAAGATAAAACTGCATGGCACTAGCCTCGACCAAAACTATTGATCATTTTGTGAACCAAGCTCTATTTTTCTGAAAAATAGAATAAATATGTTAGAGGAACAGAGTGGAGAGAGCTTTATGTCCTCTGGTTTCAATTAGTATACACACACACATGCACACACACGCGCGCATGCACGCACGTATACGCACTCTCGCAAACATTGCCATCATCGCGCGCGCACACCTTTGCTCACGCACACACAGGCTTGCACACACGCACGCATAGTGGACACTGACACACTATCACAGCTGACACACACACACACACACACACACACACACACACACACACACACACACACACGTTGTCATATGCAAGCGCACGCATTGACAGTGCACACATTGTCGTGGATGATATTGCCAAATGTTGACACTGGAACAGCTCGTAAAAGAAGTGGATAGAGGGTCGAGTGACATGTTTGCTGAGAATGAAGTTCCCCAATCAACCAGGTTATTCCTATACAATCCCTAGGGAGTAACTCATTCCTTCTGACATGTATTTAGCAAGTAGTCGAACTGGACATCTTGTGTATCCAGCTTACATTTTTGGTGGCTAGGTGACTTTCTAATTCTACCTACTTTTCCACTTTAGTTTCCTAAAAGTTGCTCATTTCAACTTCATTGTTAATGCATTTTCGCATAACTCAATCTCAAAAGTCACGGACCTTAAAATTCCTCACCCATATTCAGGACATTGAACCATATTGCATCTATGGAGTTGCTTCCAACTACTTCTTTGAAATAGCCAATCCTAGTGATCAGTTAATTTTCATCTTGTTAAGTTTTCCTTTGCACACATGATCTTCTCAACAATAATTCTATCACAGCTTTAGTCATATCAATTCGAGTGGCACTCTTATTTGCTTGATACCTGAAGCACTTGTGTCATTTGTACATTTTCAAATCTATCCCTCATGGTACCTTTATGTGCTCATGCTTCCTATATACACCAGCTAGAACCAGATGGCAGAAACAAAACTTTTCATGTTCTAACCCCTACTTTTAATAACCTTGATCTATGTCATACACATTTGTCACCTATCTTCTTGTGGAAACTGCTAGAACCAGATGGCAGAAACAAACCTTCCCACATTCTAACACCCACTTTTAATAACCCTGATCTAGTCATACACATTTTATTGCCTATCTTGTTTAAAATTTAAACTAATCCTCCTAGGACCTATCATCAAAACCATAGTTCTCATACTCGCATTCCGCAAATATTCAGCAGACCCAAAAACATTTGACTCAGCAAAAAACTTGGCAAGACTCGGTGAATATTTGGCAACTTAAAAAATATGCAAAGTTCTTAAAAAACCATAAATTTTATGCAAAATATAGCTACAAAATTTATCAAATAAGTCTGTAGAATTTGGGAAGTGTTTTCTATTAGATTTGAATACAAATACTACAAAATCGCATCATCATGCGAGTACAACAGCCCGCTGATAAGTGTTGGGAATTTATGATGATTTTCATTGAAAATTATCATCATAAATTGAATATCTATGCAAGTTAATATTTACAATAATTTACATTTTCCTTTTCCCCGTTCTAGAGGGTTAATATTTTAGATCTTCAACATTGTGATGTGGCATGTGACAATCCCATGTCTGGTCTTAACTGTTTTTTCAGTGTTTTTTTACACATTTTTCAAGTTTTTTCCGCAAAGCCGAGTCGTGAGTTTTCCTGGTGATTATTCGTTGGTGCAGGATTTTGGCAACTACTTGCCAAATAGGTATACTATTTCATAACCACCTAATAGCACTCTTTATTTTGTAAACATTATTCGATTAAACTCCCAAGCCTGTTACATTGAGGTCTTGAATTTCCAAATCTACATGCATACTGTGGACGAAAAACCTTCACACATTCTCCTAGGCAGAGGAATGTCTTCTCTGAACGTCAGCCTCTCTTGTATGTTTTACTATGGGATTAATGTTATGGCGAATGATCAGGATATTTTCTCAGATTTCCTGGCAAGGGTTTCATCTATCCTCATTTACTCCACAGTCCACATTCATATCTGTTGCACGTGAATTGAAACGACGAGTGACAAAAGCATGAAAGAGGGAAACAAATACATTAGAAAGGGAAAATTCGAGTATAAATTGTCCCAGACAATCTCATTTTCCAAGTCCATGTCTTTTCAGATAAGCCCAATGGTGCTGAAAAACAAACAGACACTTTTTCACCAAGCTCCATGATCCGGAGGTCAAAAAGGACAGATGTTCCCTAAATCTCCCAAGATCAGTACAGTGTGGAAATTGACTCCGAGATCTTTCCGTCGACTATTTGAACGTCGAAAACGGATTTCATATGCACATTTGGTGACCAGTCAAAGTTGCGGTCAACCCTAGGTGAGACCGGGTCAACTGGTGAGTCACGAAGCAGTGGCAAGTATGATCGTGTGAAGGTGATGTTTTCGAGTTTGTACCTCCGGTTTTCGTCATTCGAAATCGTCTTCATCTTCGTACACGATCAACAAAAATATTTGCCACGTGGTGGGTCCTCAGGTCACGACGTGGCCTGCCACCACATTTCCACATTGGACTGAGCTCGCGTTAGCAATGGCAAGTCGATTGTTAGCCATCGAGCTATGTTGCGCACTATATGGTGAGTTGACATCAAATTACAATCGATCTATGCTTTGTATTGGGCGAGTTAATACATTGATTGAGTGGCGAGCTAATACATTTGCATTGACCGGAAAAAGTTCATGATGTGGCACAAAGTCACAATGAAGGTATAGAGGATTAGGCTTATTAAAGCCTATCCTATCTAGCACCCTACGCATGTGGGAAAATCCACATGCACATGGATAGAGAAAAAGACTCGGCTGAGCCCAAGCAAAACAAACTCCACCCCAACTGTTTGGTGACATGGATGGTGGGAATGTTGTGTGGGACAGCGAAGCAAGGGGGACATGTGGTGGTGTGGCAGGCCATAGCTCGACGTGGATGCGGTTGATTGGGGTTGTAGGCCCACATGGAATAGTGGTCGGTGGTAGCAGCAAAACAATCTGTGCAGTTGTGGGGAGCGGGATTTGAACCAGTGACCTCCCCTTTGAAAGTGGAGCGGCCCGACCATTGTGCCACCTATCTCAGATGAGATATGGATAGGGCGATAAGCCCTTTATACAAGATTGCAGGTTGCATTTGGCTATAAAAGCCACTCTCTCCCACTCCATTACAAGCTCATTTTTAGAGCTTTCTCTCTCTCTCCAAGCAAAGACCGAAAGCAAGCCTGAGGAGTTAGATAATATGGTGGAGTTGAGAAAATAATTTATAAGCACTATTTTAATAGGCATTATTATTATTTTATTTAAGACCTATATGATATATAGGCATTATTATTATTTTGAAATACCTATATTTTAATATAGGTATATGTTCTAGAGATGAGGCCTATTATTATAGGCATGTAATATATAAGTCCTATAATATATATAGGCATTATTATTATTATTTTTAAGCCCTATTATTTTAATAGGCGAAATAATATTTTGAAGCTCCGAATTCTCTTTGGAAGCAATGTTCCATGCCCGAGCTGAGAAGGACAACATGCAGTTCGAAGGTGATCATGGAGGTGATATGGAGACTGAAGACCTATTTTAAAATAGGTATTATGGAGAGATAAGACTTATATCGTATAGGCATCATCTTCATTAAGGACCGATATTATTTGTTATTGGCAAGACAAAGATAAGACCTATTATTTTTAATAGGCAAAATTGTAATTGGGAGTTATTGCAAAAACTACCCAATAGGCCCTTTCAGCCACACTGCATATTGCAGATCCTGTACTTTAGTGTCGTAGGATATTATGCAAAGAAAAGATCAGATCTACTGCATAAGCCGAGGATTATCACTTGGTGGTCTTGGAGGAGGTCCTTGTTCTTTAGGCTTTATTAAGCCACAACTTCAAAGTACGTCATGTCTGGAAGACCGACCGGGGAGCCATAGGGCATTGTATTAGCGTCTGGAAGACCGATCGGGGAGCCATAAAGCATTGTACTTGAAGGAGAATACTTAGCACCGTGACGGAGGCGTAGAGGTATTCATGGATAAAATATATGATCGAATCTACTAGGGTAGCTTCTTGGTATAAAGATTCTTGTTCTTATGTATTTAGTATTATCATGCATAGATTGTATTATTTATTACAGTCATTTGAAGTTGATAATATATCGGTTCTATTGATGAACCCAGAGACGTAGGCATTCTATCGAACTCCGTTATCAACCTGTTTTGCAGTGTGATTTAATTCTTGCATAGATTTAAGTTGATTTTAACATGGTGATTTCAGAAAAGAATTTAATGCCTATAGGGGTCCGAAGATCGTTAAAAAAATTCGATCTATTTTCGGATCACTCCACCTAATACGGACTGATGCCAACAGATATAAATCATAGTAAATTGCAAGTTTGTTTTGGTAGTGACGGCTTGTTCAAGATCTCCAATAAATCTCTGCCACCGTTTTTATAATTTCCTGCATTCATTTCAACCTAATTGTAATTGAGTGCAAATAGGGTGTGCTCAGGAAATGTTTCTCTGGTGAAGCTCAAGGATTCAAGAAAATTCTATAAAAGGAAAGATCCCTTACTGCAAATACAAGTTTCTTTATTCGAGAATAAGCCTTTTAAAGTCTAGAAAAACACAGAAGAGTTAGGTATTTAACAACGCAGCCCTATATAATTTCAATCCTCATCTGAAAGCAGTGAGAGGTGGTGCTTCTGCAAGTGGGGATCAACCAACCAATGTGGATGATGATGAGACAACCATTGCACCTCAGGGAACTATGAGTATGCAACATCTCCATGTGCAAGGTCCCTGTATACATCTATTCCTAGCTTTATATCAGCATTCAGGTAATATTCTAACCCCAACTGGTGTGCTTATTCCTAGGACTAATTCACTACCTCTAGCCTTACGCTCGCAACAACACACTAGGTTTTATTTTGTGCGTTTCATTTACCCCATGAACCAAATGATGATTACAAACCCCCGCTAACTAGCAAAGTTCTAATATCTCTATTTTTGTCCCTGGTAATTCTCTCACCCCACAATGAATTACACTTCAACGTCCTATTGGAACTAGCACCTTTTGAGTCCCACTCTGGCCAGCCTGCTCATCAACCCAATGAAAAACCAGAGGGTCATCGGAATAGTAACAAAGGGACTGCTAATTCTAAGGAGTATTTAGTTCACCTCAGAGCTTTCTATTCTATCTGAACTTATGGAGAATGCAGGGAAAAACAATAGATGAGAAGGGTATTCAGTTAGCTTGTTTTACAAAAATGCATGGCTCACATGGTTTTTCCTCTGTAAAGCAGCAGCAAAAATGTATCAAGCAGCAGAAGGAATTTGTAGGGTTGCTAAATAGAAGATGCAGAATCATTTGAGTCACATAGAGGTTATAAAAAAGCTTTTATCCACTGATACAGCTAAGAAGAGGGTTGGTGAAATTCTTCAGCAACAGGGAGTACAATATGCTGGTGCAAAGAGATAAGCAACTCAGCGTGAAAGTTCGATGGAAGCCACCAACAGAGTCGCTCAACCTATTGGCAGCCCAATGACCCCAGCAACTAAGGGGCATCACGGCTCCAAAGGAGGGTCAAATTGACAAAAAAGATAATCATTTATTCAGTCCGGACTGTTCATTGTCATATCTTTCAAGGACAATATTGTAAAGTCGTTTTGTATGGATGCCAAGAATGGGTGGTTTAAATTTCTTGGCATGTCAAGTATGTGTGTTTGTTTGAGTAGTGGGTTTCGAAAGGTAGATAACATGGTAATACTAATCATAGATGTTTAGTTTAGCAGTGGCAGCTATGTCTTGTTAACTAATGATGCCTGTGGATACAGGGCCTCTGCAGATACGTTTCACTAGCTTTTGTATAAGCACTTGTTGACTAAACATCGTTTGGATTTTGCTCCTGCTATGGGCTAAATTTTAAAATATTCATTCAGAGCCATTTGGTAGCAGGGTCAGGGGCACATGTAATTCTTTTGATACGTTAATATAATTTTCAGTTTTATAAAAAAATGGAATAGAAAGATTCAGACAAAACACATTAAATGTATATGAATGATAAAAAGTTGATCGGATTGCAAAGTACGATTTATTAAGATACTACCACCAAGGTATTGGTTAAAAACAATCCCCTGAAAGAGTGATTCCTTTATATACTTTTGATATGATTTGATTCTTTTATTAGGTCAAAACGGCTCTATCTAATCTACGTACTGCTACCTGTAGTCTGAATGTTCACAAGTTCAAGATGAAAACATACCAAGCTTCATATAAAAAATTGTAGGCTTCCACATGACAGCTTGTTTTGTTAAGCTTTGTACACATAGGTATTCCCAAAAGTTATCTAAAAACCTTCATATAACTCAGACCTTAAATTAAATGCAACTGACATAGACTTGTATTAGATAAATGTGGCCAGCATCATTAATCAATTTCCAAATCAAAATTATGGCTATCAAAAAAGAACCTTTTGTGAATGTTTTGCAGCAAGGCTGAGTTAGATCTACTGTTTACTGTCATCATGTTATGCTTTCATATATCAGCTTGCCTTTTCTGACATATTTTTCATCAGAATTACACTCTATATATTTAAACTGTTTTCCCTCTGCCCGCCTTATTACTTTCACCAGTAAAACTTGCAAGCAGATATACATATGGAATGCATACATAACTGCTTGTTTTCTTGCATTTGCAGATACATACTCAGTGCATCAAAGAATGTTATTGTGACAATTTTTAGCCTTTGGCATATAGTTGGGTGTGTGTGCATATGAAAGTGAGGTACAGGGAGAAGACATCATTAAAGCTTTTAATCCTATCACTTGAAAAAAAACAATTACACCAAGTTTGGCATTGCATCTTTTTTTCTCTCTATGTCCCTAGTACTTATCTCTGTTGTGGAAGGTTTACAATTTAATGCAATGCATTATGGCCTGTCTCTTAATATGGACTTTAAAATGAAAAGGAAAGAAGAGTCGGGATATCAACTCTAAATGAAGCATTGCTCACAAATACCACATTCAAAAAAATTAAATAAAAGTTGAGAATAGTTGGGAGTTTAGACCGAGTTAAGTCATTAGTTGGCAGTCAGGACAGAGATTAATATTTTTCCTTTAAGGATATATGCAATTTTTATATACATAAATGTATATTCTTTCTTCTCTTCGAAGGTAAGCAATTTCTCAGCATGCATTAAGAGCATAAGATGGCATAACTTTCAAGACAGCTGTTGCAGTTAACAGTCTCATAAATTCTTAGCAATTAAGCCAGAATGTAAATGAGAATATCCCTAATAATTTGAATTTCTTATCTTTTTCTTTGGGGGTTTGGTGAATGTTTCTGTTGCCTTTATAGTGCTATATTCTATTTTTTTTTATTAATTGGTGTACTCCTGTTCTTGCAGTCATAGAACAATTTCTTTCGTAGTAACTCTTGAGATTTGAAATAGGTACTTGTAATACTTATAAATAAGAAATGAAGTTAATGTTTCATTGAATTCTTTACAGGAAGGTACTGGCAAAAAGTGTTTGAAGAGCAAAAAAGAAGGCCATATGAAATAATTTTTGCTGACAAAAATGCACCAAATGAAGAAGTATGGAAACAGGTAACTTTCAGACAAATTGTTAATCCTAAGTTGAATTTTTTCAACTTTTACTCTTTCTACTAGGTATGATGCCTTTTTAAAATTGGGTAGATGGCTGAAGTATGAATATCCGCAAGAGAACAAAAATGAAATGTATGTTTTTAGCAGGTCCACACCGCCTGCGCTAATTCAATTAAGTTCTTAAAATCTGTTTGTATTCATTTGATATTTGTATGAGTAAAGGTGACTTTTAAGTCATTTTCTAGAGAACAGGGAATGAAACTAGGTATCAAGGGAACAAATCTTCAGAGGGGAGAAATAGAACTGAAGAAAGGGAAGGGAAATAAACACTTGACTAAGGGTTTTGCGTATAACCTTTTATATATTTATATCAGAAACTGTAGTCTTTATTATTGTAATAAAATTTTTGAATAATTGCAGATTGAAGACATGAGCAAGAGTACTAGGGCAGTAGCAGTTCCAGTTGTACCCGATTCTGAAGGTAGTTTCTGTTTTTTCTGCTGGCTTTTTTTGGAAGTGATTTGAATCTTTTGATATATTCTTGAATTTTTATGCCGTAGTGAAACAACTAATTGGTATTTATTTGAATGCAATCTTATGCTAAATCATTTTGTGTCTTTAGGATTGTGAATCCACACTTCAAACACACAAACTATCCTACGAGATTATCACTCACACATTATAGTGTAGAGTCTTCACATTCACAGCATAGAGAACACAAGATAGAAAATAAAATATTAT
Organism: Taxus chinensis; assembly: GCA_019776745.2. Taxonomy (NCBI): domain Eukaryota; kingdom Viridiplantae; phylum Streptophyta; class Pinopsida; order Cupressales; family Taxaceae; genus Taxus; species Taxus chinensis. The sequence goes on along the minus strand of CM034153.1, from coordinate 214,914,603 downwards.
TTTCCATTATTTACAAAAGGATGTACAACCCTGACCTATGACGGGAACCCATGGAGATCCATACTGGTAACCTTCTATCCATTCCATCTAGATAACATGTTACAAGAATGGGTATGATTGTTGGGGGATAAACATTTTGTTGGGGATGACCCATCATCACGAAAAATCAAAATTATCAAGTGCATCACTCATAACATAATGACTCCTCATTATTCTTTTATTCATTATTTATTCACTAAGCACAATAATTTTTCCTACATCTATACCCTCTTCTAATTGAGTCGTAATCCTTGAAAATGGCTGTAGGTAGAATGGGAAGCATGAGTAGATGCAATGCTAGTATGTCATGTAGAAATCTTGGGTAGTCCGGCACTAGAAACAATAGCTGTTGGCCTGTGAGTAGTAGTATTTATGAAGGTGACACTATGGTTGCTCAAGGAGTTTGTCATGGGGAAATACACCTTTTTTGTACCTGTCCAACACCTTCAAAATCATATTATTTGCTTCCTTGCTGATTAAGTATTGTTTGTCGTGAATGTCTCAAAATGCCTTCCTAAATGCCTTTAACTGTTTCCTGAGTGCCTCAAACTCCTTCCTCCATGCTTGGAATACCTTCCTTAATGCCTCAAACTATGTCTCCATAGCCCTTAATTGCTTTTCGGATTCATATTCCCTGTTATGGTCTCTGGTTAGCTCTAGCTCAAGGCTTCATACTTTCCTAAAAGCATCCTCATACTGCTTTCTTTATTTCTTTTTATTCTCTCGAGAATCTTCAATTGCAGGCCTTGTGATTTGACTTGCTTCCTTGACTCGACAAGCTTCTTCTCCAAGTTCTATGTACCAAATATTAAGTGAAGACTTAAATCTTCTGGTTGCTTGTGCATCTGTTGGTCTCTCATACTTGTCTTGCAGATCAAGTTGCTGCTGGTCTGCAATCTTTTCCATCACATAATGCCATCCCACATGTAATTCCAGATAGGCCATATTTTTGGTGATTGTTTGTATTATTGGGCCATCTAAGTTGAATACCTTCCTCAATACCTCAAACTATGTCTCCGTAGCCCTTAATTGCTTTTCGGATTCATATTCCCTGTTATGGTCTCTGGTTAGCTCTAGCTCAAGGCTTCATACTTTCCTAAAAGCACCCTCATACTGCCTTTTTTATTTCTTTTTATTCTCTCGAGAATCTTCAATTGCAGGCCTTGTGATTTGACTTGCTTCCTTGACTCGACAAGCTTCTTCTCCAAGTTCTATGTACCAAATATTAAATGAAGACTTGAATCTTCTGCTTGCTTGTGCATCTGTTGGTCTCTCATACTTGTCTTGCAGATCAAGTTGCTGCTGGTCTGCAATCTTTTCCATCACATAATGCCATCCCAAGTGTAATTCCAGATAGGCCATATTTTTGGTGATTGTTTGTATTATTGGGCCATCTAAGCTGAATACCTTCCTCAATGCCTCAAACTATGTCTCCGTAGCCCTTAATTGCTTTTCGGATTCATATTCCCTGTTATGGTCTCTGGTTAGCTCTAGCTCAAGGCTTCATACTTTCCTAAATGCATCCTCATACTGCTTTCTTTCTTTCTTTTTATTCTCTCGAGAATCTTCAATTGCAGGCCTTGTGATTTGACTTGCTTCCTTGACTCGACAAGCTTCTTCTCCAAGTTCTATGTATGAAATATTAAGTGAAGACTTAAATCTTCTGCTTGCTTATGCATCTGTTGGTCTCTCATACTTGTCTTGCAGATCAATTTGCTGCTGGTCTGCAATCTTTTCCATCACATAATGCCATCCCAAGTGTAGTTCCAGATAGGCCATATCTTTGTTTCTTGGTTTGAATTTGTATTTGAATTTGATGAGGATAAAATACATAAAAAACTCGTCACTCAAAAAAATGGCCATAAAATTTAGTATTGAGTCTGAATAAAAGCTTTTTAAAATAAAAATCAAATTTCTAAATGAAAAAAATGTATATTGTTAAACAACTCCATCAAATATAATAGTAGGCCAGACTTCAGAATTTTGCATGTTTAGGTCTAGGCTCTGGAGTAAATTAAAAAAAAAAAAAAATTCAATAAACCAATTATTTAATGGTCATATTCTTTCTAAGGAATATGCAATATAAAAAACAATAGGTAAGTCTAGACTCTAGGGTGGTGAAAATACTTTAAAAAAATTATAATTAACCATATGTTTTACTGGTCACATTTAAAAAATATATATATAAAATATTAAAAATAATGATATTTTGGATCATTAAATGAGGGTTATATTAGTGGTCCCTTTCCCAAATGAAAAAAATAATACAGAAGAAAAGTGACCGACTATTGAACGAGAGTCCACATACTAGCAACAAAACAAGACGACCCAAGAAAACTACTATAGTAGTGGGAGAAAACATAGTAGCATTACTCTTGCAACACTCATGATTAATACCGAGTAATCGCGATCTACCTCATTTGCTGTGCTTTTTTCCAAGTTTTTCCCGAGTTTTTAAAAGGCTCTGATAATTGTTTTTCCTCCTATTTTTTGCCGTCTTTTTTTGGGTTCATTTTTACACTTAAAGGTAGAAAAACACTGATCATGGGCAGACTGAAAAGTTTTAGTTTAGTGTTAGGGTCAGGCATCTCAACTTTTTAAAATAGTTTCACTTTGAATGGATTTATTTTGCAAATCAAAATTTAAATATCGATGAGGTTTATTTCTATAATTTATACCCCCATGAGTTTGGTAAAAAAACATAGGGTCATAGCTAAAATAGTAGGTCGTGCTCCACAACAATACGGTCTACTATTTTACGGCCAGCCCTTTGTTGTTTACATAAACCCTACGAGGTAAAAGTAAAGAATTGGTTATCACCTTATGCATATTTTTTATGCATTATGTTTATTTATATCTCTACGACTATATTTTGATTGACATTTTTTATGTATTAAGTTCATTTATATCTTTACATGCTACATTTGAATTTAGATAATAAAATAAGTTTTTTTCCCTTAATTTTGAAGAATATTACTTTGCAATTTAGTTTCCTATCTAACCAAGTTTTTCCAGTTTTAAACCCTGGTAATTGAATTCCATTTGCAATTTTGCCATGCCATGTAAATGGAATGCTACTATGGTAGAAAATAACAAAGCATAAGGGTGTGACCATGTACGCACACACTCCTCTACCACATCCCCCAAAAAAGATGAAAACCTAAGTGGCAGTCCCATCCACCTCAATTCTTTAATCCTAAGTGCATGAGGTACCTTAGCTTGCAAAAACAGAGCCCATTATTGGGATCATGTACTTTTAAGATTAAGATGTATTGATTTCCCAACTCAGAAATATCTTCTCAATGGTATCGTTGTCCACTCTCAATTCTTTGAACTCCTTGAAAAGGCAGAAAGGGCTATCGATTATGGTCTCAATCCTTTCCAATCTTTTTCACTTCTTCAATCTTGCTGCAATGCTTCCTCCAAATTTTCTTTGGAGCGTTAAGAGTTAAACAGCTCTCATCATCCTTCAAAGTTGCTTGTGTATAGTGCCACGACACGCGCTCCATGCAAACAGAACCACCCTTTTCTTAATTGTAGCATTAACAAATTCCACATCACCTCCTGCAATTCTCCATCTCCCTCAATAGGCTTTCCCATCATATCTTCAACCACCCAATGATGCAACTTGCTTTGTGATATTAGCATATAAGGCTTACCTTTTATTATTAAGTCACTATTAGCTATAATTAACTAATGTTCGGTTGTAACCACGCCAACCATTTTTTAATTCTCTTGCATGATAAAATGATGAACACACAATCTACAATCAGTGCATTCCGGTTTCTCTTAAATTCCTTCTTCATGCACAGCTTCTAACATTGGTATCAAATCCATTCGTACTCGAAGGGGCTCCAAGTCAAGTAAGCTTAGGATGTCAAGGAGAAGACTGAAGAAAAAATTTAGAATAGAAAGTTACAACAACTTATGGTAAGCAATCTGATCATCTTCTTAGCAAGGATTTGGTACATCAGCTTCATGCTATGTCTTTGCAATGTTTTGGTCATTGAAGGATACTCTAACCACTTTGTGAGGATGAAGGGTACCAAGTGGGAAGAGAAAGAGCTTGGTTCACAAAAATTGGGAGGTGAAATTAATAACATTCAGCTTGCTGGAGTGTTCCTAACAACGGTTAATAACAAGCAAATCAATGACATTTTTACCTTGGGAAACGATTCCAAAGATGTTCCCGACAAGAGTGTTGCACCTAACTTAGAATCTCTAAGTGACAAGATTCTTCTAAGCAACCGAAGGCATCATATGTCAAGGGTTGGCGAGGTAAGAAGTACCTCTTGTGGCAAAAAGCGTATGGATGTTTTGATTCAATCTCAACATTGTTTTCACATAAGTGCTGTGTTGAACCCTACAAAAATATGGATTGCTGATTTCAAAATCAGTACGGGGAACAATTCTATCATGGTATGTTTTGGGCATCAAGAACATTCTAATTATCCTTTTCCATAGATTGTTAACCCATGGTTCCATGTGAGGACTGGAGAGAAGGTGGAAAAAGAGGAGCAATCATGATGGGCTTGCAGCAGTACATATTTCAGACATAGGGGAAATTGATGGTCCATGTTTCTTGAAGAAAGCACCATGCACAAAGAAGATATTCTAGCTGCTTACCCTCATAGAAGGTATGACTTTAAAGGTTGCAAAAATTGAATTTTGGGATTTTGAACTTTCTGTTATCAACTATTTCAGTTTGCCCTATAATGTATTTGCTATCATCAATAAGAGGAAAGCCATGAGAGGAGATAGTTTCCAAATTCCCAAAGCATTTCAGCCATTAGGGATTGGTCCCTTCTCCCCTCATTCATCATTGCAAGGGCAACAACGTGTTTGACACAGGAAGACGGTAAGCATGTCAAAAATCATTCGGTTGTTAATCATAACATTGTTGTCATACACACTTCCAGCTTGCACAGTGACATATTTGTAAGCATACAGGTAGATTCGACCATGGGAAGTGTTGGTTTTCAGTTCACAGTATTGTTGGCATTCAATATATGATCATTTCCTGCTCCTATATCACTTTTGTATGGGTATCATCATGCATCTCATACTACAAAGAATGATGAGGTAAGAAGCACATATTTGATTCAATTTCAAGTTTGTTCCCGTATATGGGATATGGGTGTTTTTTGTGAGGCTTGTCAAAGGAGAAACTTCTGATTTCAAAATCAGCACTACTGATGATTTTATCATTATGAGTGTTGGGATGAAGGAAAGATCAAATGAATCTTATGGGGAACATAAACAATACGATCATCTTCATATGGGAGATTATTTGCATCATTTTTATGCTACGCAATTGATGTGTTTTGGTCATCAAGACAAGGATTGTAATTCTGATTTTCCGATCTGTAATTCTGACCGTCCAACAGAAGAGGCCTGCTGTTTGGTGCATTTTCAGCTTGTTCTTCTCAAGGTTTTGGAACATAAAGAGACATCTTGATAGTTGGGAGTTGTATTCACTACACACTAACACACTTGTACTATTTTGTGCAAATAAAAGTGGAATTCCAGCCACCTTCATTTTGAGCTTTTGGAGGAGAAAAGCAAGTTTACATTGGTATTTGGGACAACATGAGGGAAATTGGGAACCACCAATGTTTGGATGGTAATTATGAGGCCTTGGCAAGCAAAAAAGAAGAGTTGGTTATCATATCCACTAGGCAAGAGTGGATGAAGAAGGGGACACATTTTTTCTGTAATAAGTTTGCTTCATGTGCAGGTACTTCAAAGGAGCAGCTGAGATTTAGTTGGGATCTATGTACTTGTATTTGCTTAGGGACAAACAATCTTGGAAAGAGGGGATTGTCATGTCCCTTGAGGACTAGCGAATTTGAAGACCTTAACCCATTTTCATTGCCATAGGTTTAAGCAAGGAAGCAAGGGGAAGACTTGGATGACGTTTTTGTCATTATCTAAGAAGATATATTTATTATCATCATGTATTCCTAGTGGGAAGCCTAGCGCTCCAATAGAACTTATTTAATTAGGAAATAAAGTATTTTGAGCATGTAGACTCTAAATACAAATTAGATATTTAAAAAGTACTTTTTATTTGGGTTGGCCATCGTTTGAAATGTAGCACCCCTTATGGTTATAAAAGGAGATTGCTTGGCCATTTGATAATCATATTTGAATTCTTTTATTCAGAAAGTTTGCTCGTGAAGCATCTCTCTCCCTCTCCTAAGCACAAAACACCCTTGGAGAGCCTTGTGTGAGGACGAAACCCTTCACCAAGACCAAGGAAGACTTCAACACAAGAGTCTTCACCCCCTTCAGGGATCTTTTTGTTGCCCTAATCTTCATTTTCATCCCTAGGCGAATTTCCCTAAGGAGCTCAATTGGTGATTAATTGAAGATCTTTGCACTATATATGATTGTTAATGTATATTTGACCTTCCTAGAGTGGAGCGACCAACTTTATGGTGTAATTTGGCATATGTATTAGCTGTTCCAAGTAGGGAGACCAACTTGGAGGGATAGTTTGGTGTGTTCTTGCAACAGTTTCATGGATTTGAGATTAGAATCATGTTCTTTGAATTTTTAGAGGCCAAAATATGAAGTTTTATTAATTTTGGAAGTGTTTTGCTCTTTTTCCAAGCTCGCTCAATTTAGTTAAAGAATATTTAATTAATTTATGCAGTTGAGGGTTTTATCATAAAAAATCAGATCTATAATGTCCCCTTTTCCGGGACATTACTAATATATATCGGTTCACTCTTTTTAGCAATGTAACCTCTTGGCATGCCTAGCACTACAAGTGGGAGTTTTTGGATAGTTTAGAATGTGCACATAGGATAGCAATTTTTTAATATTAAATTAATAAATTAAATAAAGTGCACATGATAGTAGTTCATTAAATATTTTTATTTTAATTATGTTTTAGGGTGAAAACATTAAATGGTTGGTCATTAGATATTGCACCTCTTAATTCTATAATAGAGGGGGTCGCATTTCCTTTATGGGGCATGTTGATGAATTATTTAAATTTACTCCCTGCATGGAGAAAGAGATGTATGCCCAAATTTGATACTCTTGTTTTCTTTTTTTCGTTGAAAATCTCTTGCAATTAATTGGAGCTGGTTTGGAATCAATTTGTGTTAGATCTATGTTATTTTGCCTTGACAAATTTCCTATGTTGTTTGTAAGTGTTGGATCTCTCCTTTGGCAACGATTTTGTATTTGATTAGTCTCCTATATTTGGCATATTTTACTGTGTTAACATGCTGGCTGTAACTAAGCATGTTGGTGGGATATTTTAATTTGCAAACTCTTCTTCATGGCCCAATGAATGCCCTCATGACTTGCGATTATTTTAGCGCCCAGTATTGAAGAATAAGTCTGTAATATTCATATTATTATGCCCTGTGAATCGACTAGGTTCAAGTGAAGTTTGAATGTTTAATATTCTATGGCAGCGATTAACTTTAGGGAGCTATGATCTGAGTTCAATGCATTGATTAATCCTCCTTGGCAGCGATTTCACCCTAGATAATATTCTCCTTTGATTGACTGATATATTCCAAGTCTGGCGAGTTGTAGGTTGCACAATATTATGGTATTTTGAGACCTCATGTTTGCAGGTTTAGCTATGGTATATTTTATAAGTGGATCGACTGATTTAGAGTGTGGTTTGGGTGTTTAAAGACATCTTATTACATCAATCTGTGTAAGAGGGTGTTATCAGCTAATTTTGACTTTGCAAAATTATTAGAAAATAATTTAAAAATGAAAATTTTAAATTTTTTGAAAAGTGTTACTTTGCGTGGTTCATTGCCCTTATTGTGATCGTCTCATTTTTGTGATCGTTTCGGTCTTCGTTTCGTCCTTTTTGGGCAAGAACTCTTCCCGCCAGGCTTTAAAACGCGTTAAAATACATTAAATTAATTAATTAATTGCTCCTTGTTTGATTAAATTAATTTTTAAATCACTTGAGAAGTATTTAATTAAATAAATATTAATTAAAAAGTTCGTTCAACAAATCTTAATGTCGGGGAAGTAAGGTTACGTTTCCAACTGTCAGGAAGCCAATTTGGCTTCCCAAACCCGGATTTCCCCTTTCTTGGCAATCTTCTTTCAATTTTCCCGGACATGGGATTTTCTCTGCCAATTGCCAAATCATGGATTGGCTAACGGGCAGGAAATTCCCCAATTTCCCACATGGGGAAATTAAATGGGGATTGCCAACCCACTTTGCCATTCCTGTTGGCAATTGTCTGTTGCTTTCCCCATTTCCCCTGGCACTTAAGCCCACTACCCGGGAAGAGAGGAAGTTAGATTAATCCCATAACTTCCTCCGTCAAACTCGTTGGAAAAAGTCATGCGAAGCTTTTCTTCTTATTTCTCCTGAAAGACATAATATTTTGTCACATCCAACAATCTTTCACACACTCTCTAGAAGCTTTCAACGCATTGGGCGAAGAGGACAGTCCAAACGCATTGCCAAAAAATAGTTTTTCACGCCAAGAAGGAAGAGAAGAAGCATTTGTTTTGAGCCCACGCATTGGGCAGAGGAATGGGCAAAGGAAAATGCACGCATGAATCTAGATTACTCAAGAAATAATAAAAAAAAACACACATGCTTTCCACGTATAGAAAGGACAACTTTCCACGCATCAGAAGAAGTCGCGCCTAAGGGAGAAGGAGGGAGTTTTCAATAAAACAAAGAGCCTGATGAAGTTGCTTTCCACATGCCCAGGAAGGAGAGGTGGAGCTGCAGAAGACAAAGAACTCAAAATCCACGCAGTTAAGAGGAGGCGCCAGTGCAAAGAAAGAACAGTTTTAAAGAAAATTAAAAGCAAAAAACCCACGCCTAGGGGAGAAAGCATTTGTTTGATAATGAAGACGAAGGTGGTGGTGTTGTTTTTATTGGTGGCGGTGTCGGTGTCCGGTGCTCAGAATTGTGGATCGTAAGCGAGTGGATGCACATGCAGCAAGGAAGAATGTTGCAGCAAATGGGGGTGGTGCGGGACGACTGATGAGCACTATTTACCCGAACGAGGGTGCCAAAGCAATTGTAGAGGCAGAGGAGGTGGTGAGAAGGCGTATAATGTTCGTTCCACATATCACAAGTACTACCCGGAGAGGCATAACTGGGATATGTATGCGGTGAGTGCGTATTGCTCCACCTGGGACGGAGGGAGGCCTCTGTGGTGGAGACAGAAATACGGATGGACTACCTTCTGCGGGCTAGTTGGGGCGAGAGGGCAGGGTTCCTGCGGGAAGTGTCTTCTCGTCACAAACAGGGAGACGAGGTCTCAGGCGACTGTGAGAATTGTTGATCAGTGCAGCAATGATGGTCTCGACTTAGACGTCGATGTTTTCAAACAACTTGACACTAACAGTCAGGGTGTTGCCCGAGGCCATCTTATGGTCGACTATGAATTTGTTAATTGTGGCGACGGGCTCATGGCCGAGGACGGGGCCTCTCAATTCCTCTGAAACTCCACTACTTACCCACCCAACGCCAAATATCCTATAAATAAAATTATGATAAAATATTTGGCGTCTTCCCTCAACCTCTATCTAACTCGGCTTTAAGCTTCGAGCAAATAAATGTTTTGGAGTGACGTTCAAAAGGTAAGGAGGTTGATGGAAGATGAAGGAATTACAAAGACACTTGGATGTAGTTGGATTGAAGACCATAGAATGATTCATACTTTTTGTGGAGGAGATAGATCGCACTAACAATTACCCACTAGATGAAAGCAACAGGGTATTTTTCGATTCAGATTCCTGAATGATGTTCATGAGTAAAATAACCATTCCTCTGTCACATAAATGAGAAGTTTGCATTGCCATATTGATTGATAAAAATGTTTCTTGGAATAACTATTTGACTCGACAAGAACCTTCAATTGTGTGCATGCTGACACACTGCAACCGAGTTTGTTTCCGAGATTGTTCTAGAAATATGAGAACTACTTCCATCATTTCAAATAAGGAAAATGTTATTTTTGGTGATTATTGGTGATGTTAAGTGAACCAATAAAAGATAGGCTGTGTAGTGAGATGGAAGAGTCAGGTTATTCAATTTGTAGAAAGTGTTTGCAAAGCTAGACAATGCTTTCGACTTCATCAAATCAGATGTATAGTGTAAATAACCGGTTATATTTATTCATGGGGTGATTGTTAAAGCCATGTTTTGTAATACCATTGGAGGTGAATTGCAATTTTGGCCCTTGGAGATCTTCTCAATGGCGAAAGACCAAAAGCTGGATTCTGACAAACCAAGGTGGCGTAACGACTACGGTCTTGTGACAAATGAATAATTCACCGTGGAAAGGTACTCGGAGCATGTGGAGAATTGTGAATGTGGATACGAATGAAGAAAAACTTTCTCACACCAGAATATTGCTCAAACAGAGGGGTGGATGGATTGCTCAAGTTTCAAGCTCAACACTCTTGTCATTTGGAGGATTGCAGAGCACAGTGAATGAGTTCATTCCCGTACGATCAGGATAGGCGGACTCTTGGCCCAATGGATAAGGCACTGATCATAGGTGTCTTGATTTAGGTGGCGCATTGCTGACTAGGATGTCTACGTGTGCGTCCAAGTCATTTAAGTGGGTCCACATGTACCCATTTCTTTTATTTATGTATTTTTCCTTAAATGACTTTTTAACTTAAGTGGTTTCTATTTTTAGTCACTTTTTAATAAAGTTGGTTAGAAAAAGTCAAAAGTCACTTAAGTGCCCTTTTTGATGTGCATTTCAAACCCTACCTACTTTGTAACCAACTTTTGGGTTATAGAAGGAAGTCAGGGGCTCATTTGTAAGGGTGACTTTGAGAGAGGAGAAGAAAATACTTTTGTGCAAGTTTTGTTTCAGGAAGAAACTGTGTTCTTTTGTGAAAAACATTTTAGAGTTAATGGAATACGAACTTTGTGTCTCATTCATTGTCTCTTATAACATTTGATGTTCTTATGTTCATTAGATGTTAGGTGTTTTGAACCTTGCATGCAAATATTATCTTTGATCTTATTGTCAACGTTATTAATCAGTTGTTCTAGTTCACAGTGATCAAGCTCTGATTATCTACTTGCTCATGTGTGTTCCCTTTACATGTTCTTGTTTGGCTAACTCAAACTCCGTTTTATTTGTGTTAGTTATTCATCTTTCCTCTTCATGCAATATTAGGCTTTGTTTTTACCTAACTCTTGCATGTTATTTCAGTTCATTCCATTTCACTCCTTTCCTTCATTCCATTCCATCTCCTTCATTCACTTTTCTTTCCATTGATGTTCCAAAACACCCCCTACATACAATTTTGAATGTACAAATGTAAATACAATTTTGGTTTTCAATAAAGGCAGCCTCACCTTCATTGAGGAGGGGCTTCGTTCCCACACTGTTGCATGTCATTTGCATGCGTGCAAAATCCATAAAGGAAATATTTCAGCTCATTGTGGAAAGTTTTGAGGGTCTTGGTGACACCACAAATACTTTTTTTGCTAAGAGGGTTACTCTTTTGGAAATTATGGCAAACATTAAATTTTGGGTACTAATGGTAGATTTAGAGTGTTATGAACTCATTTTCCAAATGTTTGGTAATTTTTTTACTACTTTTCATACGGATCATGTAGAAATTGTTGTTTCTTCAATGCAAACAATCATGTCTACAATTTAGAATGAGGATGATATGTTGATGTCACTTCTAACAATCTTATTTCCCTATATGAGAAAGGAGGAGCAGGAAATGTCACCCGCAGCAGAAACATTAGCTCAAAGTATAATAGATCAATGTTGTTGGCTAGATTTTCTACATAACACAAAACCTAGGCAGTCATGAGATAAATCTCCCTCATTTACTGGTGAGGCTCCCGTGTCAGATTTGTCAATTAAAGTATTTTAATATCTAAATGGGGTTTTACTTTAACTACTCAGTTCATAAACCATAACTGAACAGTTCCGCAACAAGTAAGCAGTTGTTTAAAAGAAAGGAAAAATTTATAGAAGAAGGGAAAGGGAATTATATAAACACAGAGAAGAAATGGAGAAGATGTGCATCCCAATCAATATATAGCAGAGTTGATTGCATGCACATAGAAGAAACCAGTAGATATAAACACATAATTCTAAGCAAAGGTAGCTCTAGATCTAGATCTGAAATAACACAAAGTCTATTAAAAAATCTAAGATAAAAAGCAAGAAACACAATACACCATGACACAAAGTTCTCCGGAAATTTGCTTTTGTATATTCCTTTGCTTCAAGTGGCTTTCAAGGGTTTCAACACAAAGTTTGGAACATAAGGTTGTTGCTTACAAATTCTCATTTCTAACCCAAAGGTTCTTCCTCTACTTATAGAATGTAGAGGGGCAATTACAAGTCGGAAGCTTTTAGTTGAACTGACACATGTGGAAGTGGGAAAGGAAACAACTGACAATCTCCCTCCTGGAATTTCTCTTTGCATGACATGTATGATTTGCAACTGAAAATAGAACCTTTTATTTTGCACGTCTGCCACCTATCTCCAAGTAATTGACTTCTTCAAGGAATGGCTTTTAAATCAATCACTTAAGTTATATAATTTAATTGATCGCTCAATTACTTTGTCGGAGGAAAGAAGGAAGAGGAAAGCTGCAGTCCTGTCCTTTTTCATGTCTGCATGCAGCTGATTCTTTTACCTTTGATTCTCACCAAACTGGATCTGGGAGTAGCTGGATCTAGAAGCAAGCTGGAATTGGAAATAACTGGATCTGGAAACAACAAGCTGGATCTGGAAGCAGGCTGGATTTTGCCTTCGCCTTGTCTTCTCTTTTATCCTTGAAGCTTTTGTAGTTCTTCTCCAGTACATGCATCAGTGCAATGTTTGTCATAACTCTTTATTTTTAATTGCATATGAACAATTAAAAATTCTAGAAAGCACTCTGGGTGAATGCAACTTCACTGAAGGCTTCAACTGGAAGATTGGGAGCACATGCACAAGATCCTGGAAGGAATTTTCAATGCACTGACTTCTTCACGGGGTGCATTTGAAACAAGAGGATGAAGCCTTTGCAATTATGGATCTGAATATGGATCTGGATCTAGCACACTCCATAACGAATTCTGGCAGTTAGAATGTGAATGGAAATGTTGCAGCTCGAATGATTCCACTGCTTTTGACTGCACGCATGAGGGAAGTCTTTCGAGCCTTAATCCATGTCTCCAATATTTGCAAATTTAGAAGTGATGCATGACTCCGTTGTGCTTTCTTTTTCATCTTTCTTCACTATAGCTTTGTCTATCTTTGTCTGAACAATTTTTTTTCTTCTTATTTGACTGGAATTCTTCAAAACTGGTGCAGATCTGGATAATCCTTCAGATTCGAGGAAATATTCAATGTATTGGAAGTTCCTTTTCTTTATAAAAGCACCTGTATCTAACTCCTGCAATTAATTCAGACAAAGATGGCAACCGAAACATGCATAGTGAATTTTAATCACAAAAATCTGCATAATTCAAGCATGCTGCCCCAAAATTTGACGTTTTATTTGCATGCAAAGCAAGCATGAATTTTACCAACATCACTTGAGCACCTGTATCACTTCTACAATAAATTATGCAGACACAAATCAGCCTTCTTCAAAGCATGCGCCAAAACTAGAAGCTTTTAGTATCAAATCCACCTTCCTCTGAGCAAAATCCTTCTCCAAATGGGGCGCACTTTTCCTCTGGGTTGCACTTCTTCACTTTTGAATTAATTAATTCATCATTATGGCAGCCCATGCTTATATAACCCTCATAATTCTATAATTAATAATTGCCCTTCCTATTCCTAACAATTAATTAATTAAAAATCATGCTCTTCTCTTTAACTGGTGTGCTAAAATTGCATGTTTAAGGATAGCCATCCAATAAATTAAATTTAATCAATTTAATCATCCACCCTTCACTCCACTTAAGCTTCACAGTGTGCTTTAACCTTAGCCACTAAAAATATGAATTAATTTAATTATTTAATACTTTAAAAAGTATTATTTCTCTCCCAAATGGGGTTGCATTAAATAAATTAAATTTAATTAATCTTGGAATTCTATTTTTAAATTCTTTTTGTCCACTTCCCTTTGTTGAATTTTCCACAAGCCTGGGCGCCAAAATTGGGTGAATAAATATTAACAAATATTTAGTTAATGCATTATTATTCACCCAAGGTGGGTCGCACTTTTTGACATGAAGGATTCTATTTTTAAAAATCACATGACAATGGGATTTTTAACCCTGCAAGGTAGCCTTGAAAATCCCATGATTCACTTAAGTCGCTTGACTTTCATAATGGAATTATTTACCCTGCAAGGCAGGCAATAAAATCCCATGATTCACTTAAATGATATTTCTTTTATTCCCCAATGGGAATTTTCACCCTGTAAGGCAGGTAAGATATTCTCGCCTACCTGCTGCCTCTAATTTTCCCATTGTCACTTAAGTGGCGTTGTTTTCTAATTTTTTCATGATTCACTTCAATTCTTCTTTTTCCAAAAATGCGGCCAGTCCAGAAGAGGCTTTTTGGTGCACGACTTCGTCTTTTCCCAGTGAACTAGACCTCCGATGGCGACTTCCTTCTGGCACAACGTGTGTATGTGATCCCCAGTTACTCCAGGCCAAGAATTAGGCCAAACCGGCAAGGGAATTGATCTAGAGAAATTTCACAGAAAACGAAATAGGAAAACACAAAAACACAAAGTTTTCAAAAGTCACAAATAAAGCCCAGAACTTATTCCTAGTTAAAACCCTTCTGGTATATAGGAATAATGATATGTTCGATCACAACAAGGTTAAATCGGAGTGCAAATTGCCTCAAACGGGGCTCAAAATAATTAAATACAAATTTTCTGCAGACAAATTCCGACGACAAAATATAACAATTTTGGGCATCTGGGTATTTGGCGAAAATGGCTAATATGACTTTTTGGGAATATCTTGACACAATACAAGAACTTTCAGGCAACAAAAACACAAAACGACCCATTATTTTAAAAATACGAATTTTTTTCAGATAGGATAGTCACAGATTTCAGGATGAAATCTAAGAACACCAAATGTAAAAAGAAGTTGAGGCCCCATTTGACTAATGAGGAGCTTGATTCGAGTGAACTGTCAAATGTAGATACACAATATACCATGCAAGGTAAAGATTTCATATTGGTAAAAGATGTTCACTCACTTTCTAAGGATTGCATATGTGATAGTGAAGTTTCAAAAGTATGGATCAAGGACGAAGTAAAATTAGATCCACAAGAGGGTAGAGAGAGTTTGCTGGTTGGAGCCACCATTTCGGGTGATAATGTTGGCAATTGGTGTGAGCATGAAGAGGGCATATCAGAACTTCCTCATTCAGCCAAAAGGGACAACTCACATGGTAACATTTCAAGGTATGAAGAGGCTAATTTATGGTTGCATACTTTGTCTTTTCTATGCCTTGTCCATTATGAATATGATGCTAACAATAAAGTCAAAATAAAGGATGCTATGTTGAGTGGAAATTGCAAAAAGAAGAGGTCTGAAATTCTGAGTCATAAAGAGTTTATGGGCAGCATGTGCAAGTCACACACTTATAGGTGTAAAACACATTGACATCATTCCAAGGTATGAAGGTTTGCATACTTTTTCATTGCCACTTTGTCTTCCTTACAAGATAAATATGATGATTGATGATAAGGAAAATGTACAAGGGCATCTTCTTGGGCAGCATATAAGGAGGAATTAGCATGTGCATAATTTGGTATCCTATGGTTTACCATGTTACAATTGTGACGCGCAAAAGACAGCCTTTGATTGGGTAAGTTTCACCCATGTATTTTCAATTATTTCATCATTCCTTGGGAGCTTTTATTGCATGTATGATGGGTATGTTTCTCAATGGGTGAATCTTCAAGGAAACATTGAGAAGATGTCACATAAATGTTCCTTGCTAGACCATACTTGACATCGATGTGACAAATTATATGGAGATATTAACTTCACTTGTTAAACATATTTGCTATGTTTAAGGGATGAACGAAATATAGGGTTGTATGTGATGATCATTAAGTTTGACAACTATGTGTTGTCCATCATGGGTATTTTGCATGAGAAAAACTGGAGGGAGAATGAAGAAAAATATGAGAATGTGTTATTGTTGTTGGCTGTCATGAAAATAAGTATTGATGTGCTCTCCATTTTTAGTTTGTTATCCCTTGAGTTTGTTTCCCAACATTTTACAATTAATATTTAGAAAATGGATGTTCAAGTTGCTATCGTGATAAAACACATTTATGAGTCTGTTGCATTGTTGTTTTTGCATGGTTGGATAATAATTTCGAAGGATAATAGTTGTTGCTATGAAATTTTAATTGCTTCCATAACCCTTTCCAACTCTTGGGTTCTTCCTACAATTTAGTTTTTCACCATTCAGCTGCAGAGTTCATGTCACATGGTTGTTTGCATGATTGTTTTGGAGAGGGAAGCCACTATCTCTTGGATTCATAGGGGGAAAAGTATGGCTAAAGCAGTAGAGAGGGCAGCTTGGTGACATTTGGGGGCAGCCCATACACGAGGGGGACTTGTGATCCCTTCACATCATGGAGACTTGATGGGGCAACAAGAAAAATATTTTTCAACACTTATTTTTCTAATATGTTTGTTTCATGTGCAGGAATGAAGACGCACAAGGAGCAGTTGTTCTTCACTTTTCACGAAGACATCATTAAGTGGGCAACATTGGAGCTTAGCAAAGCCCATTCTATTTTTGGTTCTACACCCCATGGTGAAAACACTACGTCTTGGAGTTACTACTTTGGAGTTGATCACACACATGCTTGGATTGTCACAAAGAAAGCCAACAAGTTCTTCTCAATACTTCACCATTTGACCGGCACCGGTTCGAGACTCTGGAGGCACCACCTCACATTTTATTTTGGGTGCATGGCACATGTATCTATGAGCGTGTTATTGCTTGAGGGCAAGCAATCTCTGAGAGGGGAGGACTGTAATGTCCCATTTTCCCAAGACATTACTAATATATATCGGTTCACTCTTTTTAGCAATGTAACCCATTAGCATGCCTAGCAGTATAAGTGGGAGTTTCTAAATAGTTTAGAATGTGCACATAGGATAGCGATTTCTTAATATTAAATTAAGAAATTAAATAAAGTGCACATGATAGTATTTCATTAAATATTTTTATTTTAATTATATTTTAGGGTGAAAACATTAAATAGTCAGTCATTGGATATTGCACCTTTTAATTCTATAAAAGAGGGGTCGCATTTTCTTTATGGGGCATGTTGATGAATTATTTAAATTTACTCCCTGCATGGAGAAAGGGATGTATGCCCAAATTTGATACTCTTGTTCTCTTTTTTTCATTGAAGATCTCTTGCAATTAATTGGAGCTAGTTTGAAATCGATTTGTGTTAGATCTATGCTCTTTTACCTTGACGACTTTCCTATGCTATTTGTAAGTTTAGGATCTCTCCTTTGGCAGCGATTTCTAATGTGATTAGTCTCTTATGTTTGGCGTATTTTACTGTGTTAACATGTTGGCTGTAACTAAGCATGTTGGTGGGATATTTTAATTTGTAAACTCTCCTTCATGGCCCAGCGAATGCTCTTATGACTTTTGATTATTCCAACGATCAATATTGAAGAGTAAGTGCAATATTCATACTATTCTGCCTTATGAATCGACAAGGTTCAATTGAAGTTTGAATGTCTAATGTTCTATGGCAACGATCAGCTTTAGGGAGCTATGATTTGAGTTCAATGCATTGATTAATCCTCCTTGGCAGCGATTTCACTCTAGATAATATTCTCCTTTTAATGGCTGATATATTCCAAGTCTGACGAGCTGTAGGTTGCACAATATTATGGTATTTTAAGACCTCATGTTTGCAGGTTTAGCTATGGTATATTCTTTAAGTGGATCGACTGATTTAGAGTGTGGTTTGGGTGTTTAAAAGCCTCTTGTTACAGTGATCTGTGTAATAGGGTTTAAATGTAATTTTTAGTGTTCCTTGGCAGCGAATTCCATGTTGGTTTGAATGGTAATCAGTGTTTATTTCAGCGATTTGTATTTGGGTGGATCTCCTGAGTTTATTGCAGTAGTTTGTGTAGATTTCTGAGTGTATTTGTCTCTGCTATAAGTTATTCATTTATACTCAGATTATTTGATTTAATTGAGGCCATTAAACCCTTCCTTGGGTTTATTGAGTCATTAATGGCATTAAATCCTATTCTAGATTTATTGAGCAAATATCAAGCCTGATTAGATCCAGATCTCTGTTGACTTCAAGGCACCTTGCCTAATTCAATCGTAAGTTGGAGCTACTTCAAGGTCATGCACTCTATTATAATCAGTGGAAAGGTTTGATTATATGGGAATTGATTGCAATAATCTGATCATTGGTATATAAGTTCAGTTTATTATCAGCTTGCATATTTTATTTCACGAATATTAGTTGTCTCCTAGCTAGTCCCAAGAAGGGGACATTACAAGATCTCTCACTTCCAAGCTTATAAAAATTAGTTTTCTTGCATGATATGATTGCTGGTGATATATAAAAATTTAAGAAACTTAAAGGTAGCTGATTTCGAGGGTTTTGAGGGCACAAAAGTGTGTTTGAAACCCCAAAAAGGGTCGCTGCCCTAGAAGGGTGTTCGCTGGCAGCAGTTAAGGGGTTTTGTATATTTATTTCAGTCACTAGCAGCCTACTAAAAATCTGAAAAGTGTTGTTTATCTTCAGCTTTGCATGGTTTCTTAAGTGCCCCAAACAGCAACATTACATATTATGTATCTAATTAAATTCTATGAATTGTTCAAGAACTCTGGTCTAGTCTTGTCCTCTGAGGCTATGTGGGGTAACATTTGAAAGTAGAATTCAGTCCCACAATTACAGGATTTCTTTGCAAATTGTCTTATGTGAAATTAGTCCTCTCCCACATTTGCAATAGGTTGGTGAGATTGGAAATAGCAATGGGACCGTTTAACTTACCTTTGGAATAACTATTAACATTTTCAAAGTCTGTAGTGTTCACGGTGACTGCCACTCTGCATCCAGTTTATTCTATGAGATTATTGCAAGAGAAATGGTTGAAGAGATGCGAGCCTTTTCAATCATAGTCAAGTATATTGTGGACAATTGGATGATGCTAAGTGAAGCTTTCTATAATCACTGCTATGCCAAAAAGAAGGTGCATAATTTTGGTCTTGCAGTGGGAGTCTGTAGAATACAAAAGGAAAGGAATGCTAGGATTGTAGGTTCAGATAGCAGGAATTTTGAGAGATTTTTTTAATCAAGCTGATGCTCAGAAGTATGGATGCTTCTTTTTCCTTTTAAATGCTACGATTAAAACTTTCAGTAGCAGTTTGAACTTTGAATGATATTTCCAGTTTTTGCAGCCTTTTCCAAGCATGTTTTATTCTTTTTTACTATCTCTAACTGGGTAAGGGATTCACCGTCAAAGAAGAAAAAAGGATAAAAGCATAAGTGCAAATTTGTATCTTTTATTAGATATTAATATTGTTTCTTTTGAGCCACTAACAGAAATGATGAGTTGTAAGCTATTTTGCATGTTTATAGATTTATTTTCTTACTTCTTCTTCATGCTTGTAATTATTAGGTACGGAAACAAATCCTTTTTCTCTTGATTCCCTAGCAGTCTTTATGCTTCGTGTTCTTCAACGAGTTAACCATCCGGTATGGTTAGTTTCTTAATTTTATTGGTTTCTTTTACCTTGTGCTTTTCAATTTCATTGGTATACTGATACTTTTTCTGTAGCTGTGCTCATCTGCACGATAAGTTTAGCTTTTCCTTTTGCAGTTAGAAATATATAGTTTATTTGTCTTTTGGAGTTTTCCATTTTTCCATCTTTGGTTAACAAATTTTGAATAAGAACTTTTTATTATGTAATGACAGGAGCTTCAAGAAAAGTCACTTCTAGATAACAGCATCCAGTTCATTTTCATCAGAAAACTAGATACTGAAACTTGCATTTTTGTGTTTTGAAGGGTAGTTTGGATAAATATTCACAGAATGCGGGCTATGTCCTTCTGATGTTTTACAATCTCTATGAAGGAAAGGTATGTACACAATTTCAGACATAAATTTGAACATCAAAGTTTATCTCCTTCCACATTTACTCACACACTTGGCACTAATTTGCAAGCTATTATTGCAACTGAATTCATTTTTCAGAGCCGGAGTGAATTTGAGGCAGAGCTGCATGAACGTTTTGGCTTACTTGTAAAAATGCCTTTGCTGAAATCTGATAGGTACACAGCCTTAATAATATCCAAGTTTTCTATTTAATTTGTGAACACTATACTGGCTATTATTTTCATTCAGGTTCATGCTATCCAATTAGTTTTCAAATTTATGTTTAATAACACTATATTTCTCTTAATTGAGCTACATTCTCTTTTTCAACGTCCTAAATTTTATCGTAGTGCTTGAAATAAATTAATTTAATTTAGTCTTTTGTGGTTATAGAGACTTATTTGCTCGATAGTGTGGTATCGAGAGTATGAACATCAGTCTCAAGCATTTTCAAAATATGATCTTATTCTGAGCTCCAAAGTTTGATATTGTAGTGGTTAATGCTTTGTGCATATGGGCTTTATGGGTGAATGGCTAAAATTGTGGGTGTTTACTTGCAGGGATCCCTTGCCCGAATCAATAAAAGGTGTCTTGGAGGAAGGCTTGAATTTATACAAGCTTCATAGTAACAAGCATGGAAGGTATGATATTATTCTAAGTGTCATGTAATATTGGTTGGTAAAAACTTTCTTCTCTGTTGTGTCCATGAACCTGCAAATTCTCTTTTTTAATCTCACCATTGCCATGTTTTGCTATGTTTTTGGTCGTTCACTACTATATCTTGCATGTTCTCTACTATTCTTTCAAGGAGGCGGCCATGGCTTCCTCAGATCCATCATTCATGACTGTCTCTTCTTTTAAATCAGCAGTATCAATAGACAGTTCTATCAGTGGTAAAGAGGAACTCCAGAAATTTGTGCAATACCATGCACACTGCACCATCACACGGCTATCCTTCCATGCAAAAAAGCTAATGGCTGTTATCTCAAGAGGGAGGTCCCACCAAAGCTTTTTTTTTCACTCAATGAAATTAAAAATAGACTCCGACTCTTAAATGGAGAAAACCCAGATCTGTCAATTAATGGGAGCTTTTCTGCGACCCAAAATTGTCAATCTATGAATTCAAGCTAACTGGAAGCCTGCAAGAATTGTGGAGATTCTCATGATGCCGAAAGGATAATTTATGGCCATTTTCAACTTAACACAGGAAAAAGGCAGCCTTACAAGGTGGACCCTGGTTCTTTAAATCAGGTTTTTTAATGAAAAATTGGTACACTGCTTTTAATCCCATTGAAGATATTCTCAGTGTACTCCCAATATTGATTAGTTTTTCATTACTACCGAGTGAATACTGGCATGGATCTAGTCTCGGCAAGAGCAGATCTGCACTAAGAGAATATATCACAACATCAAAATTCACAAAGATTCTAAATGTCCTTAACTTTGTCTGCATCGCGTCAGTTTTGATGTTAATCAGTCATTGCCTGACCAAATCATTCTTGATATGGAAGAGAGAATGGGAACGACCTTGGATTATTAAAATATTCTTTTTAGGTGCTGCCTTTGTCATGAACATGGCCACTAAGCAAGTGTGTGACCCAAACAGGAGATAGACTCAACCTCCCCTTCGCCTCTATATAGATAAGAGGTAGGAACGAAACTCTCTATAGTTATGCTCCACTCCACGATTGACCCCATATAAGACTCACTCAAGTGATGAAAGGTGTTCGAGGGGAACTCTATCCGCTCATGCTCCCTCGAACTATCTGTATCTGAAGGGGTCCAGTAATGTCCCAAGCCCTAGCAACCAAGGGTTTCCGTTTTCAATTGCAGATGGAAGAAGTTGGATCAGCAGTCAAAAAATCTCATTCACAAAATATAATGTATGCCAAAGATGTCTTTCCTAGTGACCCCTAACGCCCTTTTATAACTTCACTTGGCACTTTTTCCAAGGAAGACACCCCAAAAGCAACATCTTCCTTTCTATTTCCTCATCGACATTGCTTTATCAAAAGTAACTTCTAATAATAAAAATTTATTATAAGGTCACTTTTTTATAATAATAAAACATAAGTATATTTTATGATTATTTCATAAAGTTACTTTTTTGACACTTAAGTTATATTATTAATTTATTACATTTTATTTGGATAGGGGGACATGACAAACCCTCCCCTACCCCTATCGTATATATCTATTTGGCTATCAAGAGGGCCCCTATCTATAAATGGGGGCATGACCATATATAGTTCTCTCGAATCATCAATGTGCTGAAATATCCCTAGTTGGGATCTTACCACAGAATTGACAAAACACAGAAATTTGCAGCAAAATACTAAATCTGATTTTTGCAGATTTTATGCAGAAAAAGTACAGCTAGGGCAGCGAACTGATTTTTATTTATATTTATCAAAATACTTGCCCAAAACACATGAAAATTTGTAGGAAGCTTTTGCTATGATAATAAAGGACCGTAGAACAATATTTTTGGAATTTTTCGAATCATATATGACTGCTAGAAAATTACAGAAAACCCTAGACAACTAGAAAACCTCAAAAATTCATATCTTCTCAAATACTTATGATAAAATTCTGAAATTTTGGAACTAACATCTATTAATAATACGAATGAAATCCCAATCACTAGCCCTGGAAAAAGCACTTTGAAAACCTTCCAAAAACCACTATAAAATCCCAAAATGGGTCTCTCCACCTTAAAAGAGACCAAAATCCTCCAAAATTCCTCCAGAAATGGTGCTAAAACCTGCTCTAATCGTTGCAATAAAACAAATTGAGAAACCAGCTCGATTTTTCTCCACAAAAAGCCCAAAATTCCTCCAAAACCCTTCTATGAAAACTTTGAAACTGATCTCTGAAAATCAGCTTTGAATTAGTTCCAAATTGACAAGCTAGGGTGGATCTTCCACCACCGAAGAATGCCCTGCTAGCTAGGAATGGATCTCTCACCACCGAAGTTAGGGTTCTTGTGGGATTTTACTCCACAAGCTAGAAAAAACAATCAACAGTTGCTCAATGGAAATCATAAGTTTGTATGCAAGAATGAGCTCTATCACTCCCCCATACCTCCTTTTGTAACTTTTCATTACCTTTTTCCAAGTTGAGAGCTCCATGTGGGACTAAAAGTGACTTCAGTGACCCCAACGAAGAAATAGAATAATAAAGTACCATAAGTCACCCCAACGAAGAATTATAACATTAAAGTGTTATGAGGTCCCCCCTTAACGACAAAACATAACATCTAGTCCCACCAAGCCACTTAAACTCATGTCAATGCAAAATTATAACAAATAAGCAAGGTGGTAACAATCATCCATACCCAATAGCCTCAAGAGTCTTTAGCCCTTTGGGTATGACCAAGGCTAAGACTAAAATTTGGCCCTTAGGCCCTTGGCGAAGGAAAGGGGACATTACACCGGTGAGATGGATTGGTGACCATGGGGACACTTGGTTTTACGTGCTGCATTGGCAATGGGATTACGCTTTGATCAAGTTCATGTCAAGACTTATTCATAATCATATTATTGTTGTAATGACTAAATCATTTAGATTGTATCCAATTTAGTCATTACGGGAGGGTGTTAGAATAGTGAAGTAATCGTCGTTTTGCTTGTGCTATAGATAACACATAGTTGTAGATTGTTGTTTGTAGGTTGCAGGTTGTTGTGAGGTTATTCCTCACTTTTAGGGATTTAGCTTAATTCCTTGGATTATATATTAAGCCTCTCTGCATTGTATGAATCATTGGCTTGCTAATAATGGTCTGCAATTGGTTTGTTCTGTTATCACTGCTTGGCTTTTCCCTCTTGTGTTCTTGAAGTTTCTTCCCTCTTCCTACTGGTTTGTTTTGCTGTGGTTGAGGCTGATGTAAAATTGCTCAATTTCCAAGAATTTATGTTAAACCTATTATAAAAAAAAAGGTTACCCTGTAGGCTGTACCTCTCAACTGTATTGTTCCTCTGGAGAGTTTTCTTTTTGTGAGTTATATCCCAACGTTTTATTGTGTATTCTGATTGTTTGCCTGTAGTTATAGAGCTTCTTGATTATCATTCTCTGCATGATATCCGTTCTTTTGAGTTTCTATTATCATGCTCATAAATAATACTGAATTGAGTGTAACACACCTGAATCTGTTCTCAAACAAACTGCTTTCTCAACTCAGCTGCATTTTGATTTTGATATAATTATTTCCATAAAATACACAATCTTATATGTCCATTACTTACTGTAACCACCTTTTCAGCAGATAATATCACACCTCCAGGAACCCCTGGTTTCTGCTGTTTGGTAAATGGGAAGCATTGTGTATGGAAATCTGTTTGTTTATATTATTCCTATATTTAAAAAACTTTATCCCAGATTTTATACTACTTTCTTATGTTTTCCTTATAAGTTCAAGTGTTATCCTAGAATTCATATGAATGTTTTGCACATTTTTTTTGCATTTATACTGAAACTTATTTTGATGCCATCAACAAAGCAGAACTTTGGTGTTTAGCCAAACCCACGTAACAGTTATGCGATGAATAGGCTATATGACATGGGTCTTGAAGAAGTACTTATCATATTTCATGCAAAGATAATTATAATGTTGCTAAAGCTGGGCATTAGGGTATTAATCTCAAGTATGTTAAATGTAGAACTAAGATATTTGGAAGCTTTGGAGTGCTCCCTTAGGGTTAATTTCTGAAAATTCAAGTGTTTTTTGATCTGGTCAAAATATATGGGGAGTAGTTGTTCAATGATTGGGCAGGCCAATGGCCACAAAATGTGAAAATGCAGAAGGTGAATCCCGCACTAGCAAAAATTAACGATTGGTTGTTTTTTCAAGTTAGAGTCTGCATGCATATGCTTTCTTCTTGTATCTTTACTATGTGCACACACATACATGGATACATTCAAGAGACATGATCTATGGCATTGCTTGTTTGCAGGCAGAAATTCAAACAGAACGACAACGTTTGGTACTTTCAGACACTTCAAAGTCACCAATTGAATCCATTAGAGCAGGTGGACGCTACGATTTCATTATAGAACACGACATTAAGGAATTAGGACCTCATACGTAAGGACATTTCTGCCTTTTGACAATGTCATAGATCAATTTTTTTCTTATTTTTGATGCTTCTTAATTTTTTTGGCTAATAAATGAAATGCTGAAGTAGTTGCTTCTAAAATTAATGTAGAGAAGATTGAATGAAAGAACCGGGCACATGGAACCATATTTTTGTAGAATCCAGAAAACTTAGGTTGTCTGTTTCTAGCCTTGCAGTAGGAATAGTGGAACTTTAAATAGCTTTCTGAAAAATTATTTTATTTTCTTATGTTTTATGTTCTCCAGAAAATGTTTAATATCTCGTTATGATACTTCTTTGAAAATTCCTAGAAAGTTCTATGGAAAAATTGTGAAATGGTAAGTACGAGCAACCAAAAGGTTTCCTTGGAAGCCATTCACTGCCAAATGATCTATTTATATTTATAATTTATGTGAATCTCCTTCTGTTTTTGGTTTTGATGTTCAACTTAGTCATGACGATTATCAATGGTATCTTGAATGATTAGTGAACACTTCCACATTAGACTTTCAGCATACCAGAAAACCCTCCTTTTTGCTTTAAAAATGAGATATATTTTGTGTGTTGATATCTCTGAATTGGAAAAGCTCTTGAAACTGTTAGTTTGTATTTCCTGTTGAGAAGCTGTATCAGACTATTCCTTTTTTTAACAACAGAATCAAAGTTGGGCCTTTTCAAGTTTTCCTAGCTGCCTATCAATGTTACTTATTTGTAATCATAGTTCGCATACTCATATTCGGCAAATATTCGGCAAACCCAAAAAAAATTGACTCGGCAAAAACTCAGCAAGACTTGGCGAATATTCGGGAATATTTGACAACTTAAGAAATATGCTATTTTCTTTAAAAAAACATAAATTGTATGCCAAATATAGCTACAAAATGTATGAAACGAGTCTATAAAATGTTGGGGAAGTGTTTTCTAGTAGATTTGAATACAAATACAACACAAAATCGAATCATCATGCGAATACAATAGCCAATTGATAAGTGTTATGAATTTATGATGATTGTCATTGAAAAATATCATCATACATTTCATATCTATGCAAGCTACTATATAGAATAAGTTATATTTTCCTCTTCCCCGTTCTAGAGAAATATTGGGGAGAGGGTGTAGTGCCTCTACTAGCCCCCACACTCGACTGTGTCTCCTCACTTCTCTTAGAAGGTTGCGACTCTGGCTCCAACCTGGTAGTAGATTGCGGTGGATCCTTTGTTGCATGTTGGAGATCACCTCCAAAGATGTCATCCAATCCAATATCTCCTGCTAGTGTTTCTCCCTCCATAGCTTCCCTCTCGAAAGAAGCAATCTCATCCTCTGTGAACGCAGGAATTTCCTCATAAGTCCACTAGCTGTATGGATCTATCTCATCCAAATCAATAAGCTCCTTTGATGTGGCCTCCACTTTTCTTGTGCGAAGCCGGAGATTGTATTGCCCAAAAACCAAGTCGTTGAGTTGTTTTTGAGTCAACTTGTTGTACTTCTTCGTGTGAATGGCCTCAAACAAACTCCAGTTGTGTTCTCATCCAAAAGCACTACAAGGTTGAAATAGAATTCTAACGGTTAGCTTTTGAAGATACAGGGTATTTCCTCCCCAATCCTCCCACCAAGAACCTACAAAGAAGATAATCAAAATTTTATAAGTAATTAATAAAATCAAATTTGTCACTAATAAGTAACTTAAACTTAGTAAACATTCTAATTTTTATCGCCTAGTGCTTGTGTGGTTCTCCCTCGGATAGCTAACCCTGAAGAAAAGAGCCTCCCCCTAGCAAGTTTGTAATTTTACAGCTCTAAAATAATGAGGTCCCTAGTCTCAACATCTGTTATCATTCTCTCAATACATGTTGAAAGGCCCTCCATAACCTCTCCGTTCACGTCTGTGAAGCCGTTGGAGAAGAAAAACTTGGGGTTGAGGTAGTACCCCCGCTGCATGAATAGGTTGGTGGAGTTGATTGCTCCACACCCGATCAATAATCTCCCAAAAGGGACCATATATGGCAATATCTCCTCTATAATAGTTTTGGATAGACTCGTTGGCCTTATCCATGGCTTTATAAATGTACCCCATAGGGTTTTTCTCCCCATCAACAATGCAAAACCCTCACCGACGGCTCTGATACCCACACAAAAATTAAAATGTAAGGTTACAAACTTACAAATAAAGTAAAAAAATAAATAACAATATATTTATAATATAACAAATTAATATAAAGGAATCAACTTGAAATATAAATCGAAGTTTGAAATTACCTTGTTAATCTCTATAGCTCTTTTTGCAAAGATATCATCAAAAACTATCTTTGCAATCTTCTCTCCATCAACTTTATTTGAATATTGTGAGTCTAGCCATGCTTGACTCACAAACATTTTCTTCAATGATGTCAACAAACTAGAAATAATTTGCAAAGTCAAGATGTTAGCTGCAAACCTTGTGACACCATCTCGAACAAGCTCTTTCCCCTTTGTGTGTCCTCTCATCAAGCTCAAAACCCAAGGGTGATTATATATGTGTTGTGTTATGTTTCTTGCATCTTCTACAACCGACCTCACCCAATCAATTTTTTCCTATGTCCTCCAAAAAAAGGTCAAGACAATGAGCTGCACAAGGAGTCCAAAAGAGTGATGGATGTCTCTCCTGTTGTACTCTCCCAGCCACCACATATGCTGCTGCATTGTTTGTGACAACTTGCACAACATTCTGTTTACCCACCTCTAATACAATCATCTCCAACATAACACTTAAATTATCTACATTTTTTAGTATGTTAGAGACATCAATAGACTTCAAAAACACCATCTAACCATTTGAAGTTGCTAAAAAATTAATGAGGGGTGCGGTTCTTTCCATCTGTCCACCCATCTGAAAGAATGGTGCATCCGTATTTGTGTCATTGTTTCTTTTGATCTAGAATTGTAGTGGCATCTGCAACTGCACCCTAGAGCAATTTCCCACTCAAATATTTTGGAGAGGGTGCCTTGTACCCTTTACCTGCAACTTTCAATGTTGTCACCAAGTGCTCCCAATACGGGCTCTTTGCCATATTGAATGGAAGGTTGTAGTACCATAAATTTGCACATGCTTTATCCGCTTGCTCGTGCATATCCTTGTTCCAGGATGTACCTTGTATTGAAGGTTGTGTTCTAGGTATGTTCCTTGGCACAAAAAAACAATGTATGCATTTTCTCGAACTCGAAGAAGATGTTCCTCCTCCGGTTCGTATGTGCGGACCACGAGTAAAGCCCACAATTTTTGCCGCATCATCCTCTGCCATTGCAGCCCCTGGTCTAACAGCTTGTGCTATGGCTGCATGCACCCTTTCCCTCTCTACTTTCTTCTCCTCTAGCTCTGACAGCTCTGCTTTCATCTCTCGCTTTGCCTATTCTGTAACATTGGGGCAAACCACAACCTCCCGACAAACAATACATGCAAGATGATACTTTAGACGATTGATGGCTCCAGAAAGTGTTTTGCAACAGAAATTGCAAACAACTGTTCCATGAACTGCTCCACATACACCATACTTCCAAGTGAGGGTACGGACACTCGCAAGAACGGTTCCTACAAGTGATGCTGACCCAGATGCCAAACCTGATGCCGAGCCTAATGCCATTGTTAAGCTCTATCTGCAAACAATGCTCATTTAAAAAAGTAAAAAACATAAGCTTAATTAATTTTTTTAAAAACGTGCCTGAACAACCACATTTCACTGTAATTTAATAAAAATAACATACCTACAGTTGCAAATGATTATTAAAAATTTAGATTGATTCTCAATCACATTGAACACATTTAAAATTAGAAAACATTTTCAATTAATCGATTACAATACACATATATAAAATTTAAACAATTTAGAACGAATTTGCATTAGAAAACAAAGAAAACCATACCTTTGGCTGGAAATGACTATCAAAAAATTAAAAGCATTCGCTTTTACATTACATGTATTTAGAATTACAATATGAATATATAAAACTTAAATAATATATACCAAATTTGCAAAAACTTGAAAGAATTAAAAAAAAAAAAACTTACATCCAAATGCAATTCTCCAAATTTCCTCTTCGAATTCACTCAAAAATTTGCTCAACACATGCAATGCAAGCTGAAATGGTTGTTTGAATGAAAATGAAGTGCTTTAGGGCCTTATAAAGGGAAAAAACCGAGTTTTTTTAGTGTAAAAATCGTGTTTGAGTGTACAATCCGCATGGGCGAGTATTTGGCTCGGACTCGCCAATTTTTGGTGAGTATTCGCCGAATATTTGTGGCGAATACTCGCCAAAACTCATAAAGCCCGAGTGGCGAGTTTTCCAGGCGAGTATTCATTCTAGTTTTTCTTTAGCAAGTACACGCCGAGTATGCTAACTATGGCTGTAAACTAGAACAACAACTTAGATCTGATTTTTAGCAGCCCAAAATACCTCCACACAGTCCTCTATGCAAGTTGCACCACCTAGAACAAGCTGGAAACAAAGAAGAGATGCAACAAAAAATTCTCTCCTTCAAACCCTTGTCCAAATCAGCAAACTTCAGACCTCAATACCACTAGAAAACTACTAGAAAACATAAATAAATCCTTGATCCGCAATGGAAACCCCTGTATGGAGAATCCTCTTAACTAGGAAAAGAGTTTTCGTTCTTCTTTTAGATCTCATAGAGGGTTTTCGTCCTCAAGAGATTATCTCTAAGGATTTTGTCCTTAGAAATATTTTGCAAAGCTTATAAGCGCAAACAAAAATCAGAATTTTATAAAATGAAAGTGATGCCTCTCACAAACAAGTCGACCTGCTTTTATAATGAAATTTGGCTTAGTAGCCACCCACAACCACCAATCATCTTCCATTACTTGCATTTAATTCTTTTTTTTGTTGTCCCCTCTTCAACACGGGGTGCATTTTCTCCTAGGGGGAAATAACAATTATAAAGTGACTTTCCCTTTTATTTTATTTTTACTTTATCACTTTATCTTTTTCTTTTCTTTTTTAATTTTGACTTATCATTAATATAAAGTGCTTATAATAATATTTTATATTGCACTTTTATAATTAATTTATTATGATAAGTTCTCCTTTTAATCACCCCCTAGCCGTCAGGAAACGTAATTGGGCTTAGGGTCTTCGATCGAGAAGGGGATATTACATCGATAGCTCGCACTAAATTTGTTAAAAATGAAAAGTTTTTACAAATCCTTTACTATTCCTATGTTAAAACTCTGGTCAACATAATTGGTTCTAGGAGGGCATTTTTTTCAGTTAAAAAAACTTCAGCCTGGAACTTTCAAGAAGTGTTGTTCCCCATTCTAGATCTTGGTTAGGTGAAAATTTTCTTGATCATTTCATTGAGCATAAAAGGTTTCGTAAGGATAAAAATTTGTCTAGAATTCAATCCATGGAAGATATTTGATCTCATCCATTGAAGGACAATTCTTTACCCTCGGCAAATCCAAAGATTTGTAATGTCCCTAGTGTCCCCAGATTTCACCCTGAAATCTGGGACTACCCATTTGAAAAAAATTCGTTCTTTTTTAAAATAACAGGTCTTTTTGTGTTTTATTGCCAGAAGATGTCTGTATTATGTTAGGATATTCTCAGTGAATCCTATGAGCCAATTTCGACAAATACCCAAAAACCCAAACTCATTTTATCCCTCCGCTAAGTTTTGTCTACGGAAAAAAATTATTTAATTATTTATTGAATAAATAATGCCCCATTTGAAGTAAATTGTGCTTCGGTTGAATCCTTCTGAAGTTTTTATGCCAGTATTCAATCATCTCAATAGGGTTTTCACCAGGAATGAATTCAGGGCATTGTCTACAACTTCTGACAACGTTTTTCGCTTTTATTTATTTCTTTTGCATTTTTCTCCGGTTTTCTCTATTTGTTTCTCTGCGAAATTCTCCTAGGTTAATTTCTTCGCCATTATATTCTGTTTAATTGCTTGAAGCATCCGGAGATCATCTACTGACACAACACCAGAAGGAATCATCTTCAAAATGCAAACTTCTGACCAAAAAAGATGAAGTCATGACCAAAAAGCCTCTCCTAGGCAAGTCACATTTGTTGGAATTAATGATTGTAAGTTGCAATGAGATTTTTGGTAGTGGCAGACAGGCGAGAATTTCTTACCTGCCTTGCAGGGTAATTTTTCCCATGAAGTCAAAGTCACTTAAGCTGCGATGGGAAAATTAGAGGTGGCAGGAAGGTGGGAATTTTTTACCTGCCTTGCAGGGTAATTTTTTCCATGAAGTCAAAGTCACTTAAGCTGCAATGGGAATATTAGAGGTGGCAGACAGGAGAGAATTTTTTACCTGCCTTACAGGATAAAAATTCTAATTATCAAAGAAAAATCACTTAAAGCACCGGCAGGAATTTCTTACCTACCTTGCAGGGTCAAACTCATTCCCATGATGAAAGTCCAAATCACTTATTCAATTGGAAGAGGGGATTTTTGGTAGCTGCAGTGCAGGGTGGAAATTCCCATCAAGTTGACTTCTTGATTTTTAGCAATGTTGAAGCACAAGATAATTCTGTTCTGATTGGGGGTGAATCAGTATTATGATATTCTTTTAAATTTAACACTTAATCTACAGATCCACTCATCACAATTAATTAGTTTCACAGTTTAATATATCAAAGCAATCAATGAATGCCAAAGAAAACCAACACACTACAAATAGGTACACATGATTTACGTGGAAACCCTTTCGGGATAGAAAACCACGGAGTCAAATCAATCTTTAAATTATATTTCTCAAATGTTTGTAGGCACCAACCTACGGGAGACACCAATCCCCAAATTAGTAATTTTTGTATGGCACCAACCTACAGGAGCACCAATCCCTTTTTTCTAAGCACCAACTCAACAAGAGACACCTATCTCTTCAAATATGAAGGCACCAACCTTCCTCACAAGAAAACAAACTTCAACAAGTGATAGAACAAAACTGCTGCTCAGAATATCTTTTTTTATTTATTTCAATCCCTTAACATAATGGTAAATCGCTGCAACTTTTCAGTCATAAATAAACTCTGCCCTTCACTCCTTTTTATTTCATGAGGGCTGCTCTTCCTTTTCTCTCTTCACACAAAATATTCAACTGTGTTCTTTTTTAAAATCAAATGATTCTATCTCCATTATATTCATCCTTCTCACTTTTATCCTTTCGAAAAGACACATCATTCTAACCAACACAACCTTTCCATTATTTAATTAACACAACTTAATTAAGTGTATTAGTCGGCTTAAAACCAAAAGTAATTAATGCAGCCAATAAAAATTATTAAATGCACATTAAACAATGCAATATGCTCCATTAAATACGCATGGCCCTTTTTTTAATACACAATTGTTGCCATCATTAAATCGCTTCCAGCCATCATTAAATCTTCTGACTTTTCACCATGAAACATGGCATATGAATGCCTTAAAATGCTGATATCTTTCTCATATGTACAGCTGTGTATATCTCTGCTTATACCATGTAACATTAGCTTCCTTGATTCTAATATTCAAGTTCAATATCTTTGGTGTCACCCAGATTTCATCCTGAAATCTGTGACTACCCTATCCGAAAAAAATTCGTACTTTTAAAATAATGGGTCGTTTGTTGTTTTTATTGCCTGAAAGTTCTTGTATTGCGTCAAGATAATCCCAAAGAGCCATATTAGCCCTTTTCGCCAAATACCCAGATGCCCAAAATTGTTTTATTCTGTCGTCGGGATTTGTCTGCGGGAAATTTGTATTTAATTATTTTGAGCCCCGTATGAGGCTATTTGCGCTCTGTTTTAACTCTATTATGAGCGAATATGTTATTATTCCTATGTGCCAGAAGGGTTTTAACTTATTTTAAGTTTTGGGCTTTATTTGTAACTTTTGGCAATTTTTCGTGTTTTTGTGGTGTCCCGTTTTGTTTTCTGTGAAATTTCTCTAGAACAATTCCTTTGCCGGGTAAGCCCGATTTTTGGCCTGGAGCAGCTGGAAAACATATACGCACATTGTGCCCGGAGGAAGTTGCCATCGGAGGTCTGGATCACTGGGAAAAAGCGAAGTCGTGCACAGAAAAGCCCCTGCGGGGATGGGCACATTTTTGGAAAACAAAGTATTTAAGCTGCAATGGGAAAAATAGAAGCCGCAGGCAGGGTGGGATTTTATTGCCTGCCTTGCAAGGTACTTTTTCCCATGTTATAAAATTCACTTAAGCTGCAGTGGGAAAAATAGAAGCAGCAGGCAGGTGGGAATTTTATACCTGCCTAGCAGGGTACTTTTTCCCGTGATATAAAATTCACTTAAGCTGCAAAAAATAGAAGCCGCAGACATGATGGGAATTTTATACCTTAAGGGTACTTTTTCCCGTGATATAAAATTCACTTAAGCTGCAGTGGGAAAGTTAGAGGCTGCAGGCAGGCGGGAATTTATTGCCTGCCTTGCAGGGTAAAAATTCCCATGGTGAAATAAAAGAAAAATGACTTAAGTGAAATCATGGGATTTTATTGCCTGCCTTGCAGGGTAAATAATCCCATTGTCAAAGTCAAGTGACTTAAGTGGATCATGGGATTTTAGGGCTGCCTTGCAGGGTAAAGAATCCCATTGTCATGAAATTCTTAAAAATAGAATTCTATTATGCAAAAAAGTGCGACCCACCTTGGGTGAATAATAATGCATTAAATAAATATTTGTTAATATTTATTCACCCAATTTTGGCACCTAGGCTTGTGGAAAAGTCAACAAAAGCAAAGGGGAATAAATCAATTGGAAATAGAATTCCAAAATTAAATAAATTTAATTTATTTAATGCAGCCCCTTTTGAGAAGGAATTAATACTTTTTAAAGTATTAAATGATTATATTAATTCCTATTTTCAGTGGCTATGGTCAAAGCACACTGTGAAGCTTGAGTGAAGTGTTGTGTGAAGGATTAAATTGGATTAATTTAATTTATTGGATGGTTGTCCTTAAACATGCTATTTTTAAAAGAGAAAAGCATGATTTTTAATTAATTAATTGCCTTTAATTGTTAGGGCAATTATTAATTATAGAATTGTGAAGGTTATATAAGCATGGGCAGCCATATGGGTGAATAATTTAATTCACAGGTAAAGAATTGCAGCCAAGAGGAAAAGTGCGCCCCATTTGAAGAAGGATTTTGCTCAGGCAAGGTGGAAACAAGGCTAAAAGCTTCCAGATTTGGCGCATGCTTTGAAGGAGGTTGATCTTTGTCTGCATAATTGTTTGCACAGGTGTTACAGGAGCTCAGGTGAAAGGATTCATGCTCTCTTTATGTGCAAATTAAACACCATTTTTTGGGGCAGCAGAAAAGTGCAGCAATTAAAATTCATCATGCTCCGATGGCCATGTCTGAATAAATTGCAATTCATTACATGCTTTACAAAGGAAAAGGAGCATCAATGTCCAATACCATATATCCAAATCTGAAGAATTGTCCAGATCTGCACCAGTATTGAAGAATTCCAGTCAAATAAGAAGAAAAAGAATTATTCAGACAAAGATAGACAAAGCTATGGCGAAGAAAGATGAAAAAGAAAGCACAACGGAGTCATGCATCACTTCTAAATTTGCAGATATTGGAGACACGGATCTAGGCTCGGAACCTCTTGCTGAATTGATAGACAAATCCAGTGTAGGAGAAACTTCACTCATGTGTGCAGATTAAAAGTAGTGGAATTATTCGAGCTGCAGCTTTTCAATCCATAGCCCAGTTGCCAGAACTTGTTATGCAGGTGCAGATCCATATCCAGATGCAGATGCTGATGCAAATCCATATGCAGATCCAGATCTTATAGTTGCAAAAGCTTCTGGCACAAAGGCTTCATCCTCTTGTTTCGAATGCAGCCCATGAAGAAGACAGTGCGTGGGAAATTCCTTCCAAGACCTTGTGCATGTGCTCTCATCTTCCAGTTGAAGCCTTCATTGAATTTTCATTCACCCTGAGTGCTTTCCAGAATTTTTAATTGCTCATATGCAATTAAAAATAAGGATGATGAGTTATCTACGGCCAACCTTGCACTGATGCATGTACAACAGAAGAACTGCAAAAGCTTCAAGGATAAAAGAGAAGACAATGCGAAGGCAAAATTCCAGCTTGCTTCCAATTCCAACTGCTTGCAATTCCAGCTTGTTTCCAGATCCAGCCGCTTCAAGATCCAACTAATTCTAGCTTGCTTCCAATTCCAACTGCTTGCAATTCCAGCTTGTTTCCAGATCCAGCTACTTCCAGATCCAGTTTGAATCAGCTGCATGCAGACATGAAAAAAGACAAAGTTAGCTTTCCTCTTCCTTCTTCTTTCCTTCGACAAAGTAATTGAGCGATCAATTCAATTATACAACTTAAGTGATTGGTTTAAAAGCCATTACTTGAAGAAGTCAATTACTTGGAGATAGGTGGCAGGCGTGCAAAATAGAAGGTTCTATTTTCAGTTGCAAATCATACATGTCATGTAAAGAGGAATTCCAGGAGGAAGATTGCCAGTTGTTTCTTTCTGACTTCCACATGTGCCAGTTCAACTAAAGCTTCCAACTTGTAATTGCCCCTCCTACATTCTATAAGTAGAGGAAGAACCTTCGGGTTAATCATCAATCAGAATTTGTAAGAAGCAATCTTGTGTTCTAGACTTTGTGCTGAACCCTTGAGAGCAACTTGTAAGCAGAGGAATACAAAGGAGCAGGTTTCCAGAGAACTTTGTGTCACGGTGTACTGTGTTTCTTGCTTTTAAATCTTAGATCTCTTAATAGACTTTGTGTTATTTTAGATCTGGATCTAGAGCTGCCTTTGCTTTATAATTCTGTGTGTTCATATCTATTAAGTTTCTTCTATGTGCATGCAATTAGCTCTGCTATCTACTAATTGGGATGCACATCTTCCCCATTTCTCCTCTATATTTCCTTTACTTCCTTCTTCTATAATTTTCCTTTCTTAAACAGCTGCTTACTTGCTGCAGAACTTCTTAGTTATGGTTCATGAACTAAGTAGTTAAAGTAAAACCCCTGATAGATAAAAACACATTTTATCGACAAATCTGACACGGGAGCCTCACCGGTTAAATGAGGGAGATTTATCTCATGACTGCCTAGGTTTGATGCTATGCAGAAAATCTAACCAACAGTTTTTGGCGACTCCGCTGGGGAACAACTATCTTTGCAGATCAAAGCTTATCTATTGAAGATCAGAGTATTTTCCATACAAATCTCAACCTGGCTGAACGTCCATACACCCGATCCGTGAAGGCGCAAGGAAGGACTGATCATTTCTTCCGACTGCAGGAGCAATTCAATTTCGATCATCCTCCTCAAGTTAGAAGCCGCAGATCTAGTCTCTCACCAGGAAGGAGAGTGCACACCCATCCAGATCCGGATCATCTTCAGCATAATCCGGCAGCTGGAATTATTCATCAAGTCTACTCTTGGAGAGAACGTGCCCCGTTCATCATGCTGAACCGAAACCCACTTGCCCCTGCAGCGCCTGTTCCATGGGGTGCAGCCTTTGGACCTTTGAATCTAACTCCTCCTATGCATGATCTACCTAAAGGGACGAGAAAGAATTTTCCGAAATTCTTTAGTTATGGCAAGCAGAATCCAGATGACCACTTGGCTGCGTTTTTCATATCCTGTGGAGTGCTTGCAATTGAACATGAAGATGTATCTGTCAGACTCTTCATAGAGACTCTGCATGACTTGGCTGGAGAATGGTTCTACCGGCTAGCTCCTGGCACCATAACCAACTGGGCTACTATGCGGGATGTGTTCCTGAAAAGATTCAAGGCAGCCGAAGATTCCAGCACTTTGATAACCCAACTGACTCAGTTGAAGAAGGAGCCACATTAGCACATGCAGGATTTTATTGCAAAATTCCAAAGATTGCTGTACAAAATTCCAGCTTCTGCTTCTCTGAATGACGAGAATCAAAAGGTGTTCTTCATTAATGCTTTGCTTCCTGAAGTAAGCTATCAACTGCGAAGAGCACGTCCTGCTGACTTGTTAGCAGCCCAGAACATGGCGGTTGAAATTGAAGACGACCTCATCATGGCTGGAAAGATAAAGAGCAGCACTTCTAGAGCTGAAAGTTCATCTTCTGCGACTACTTCCGATTCACTACTGCAAAAGTTAGCAAATGAGATGATGCAGATGAAGAAACAAATGGCTCAAATGGCTCAAGGCAACAATACTGCCCCTGCTCGGAATTTCAACAACAACCGGAACCACATTGCTGGTTCCCAAAGATTAGCAATTGAAGCTGCTCCCAGAAACAACGTGGAGATGAATGAAGAAGACCAGGAAGCTGATGCTGATCAGTTCGAGAATGATGATTTTGTAGCTCCTGCTGGCGACTCCAACATTAATTTCCTAAACTACAAATCTGAACATGACGATGAGAAACTTCATGAAGATGATCATGGTCATGCATATGCAGTACTTACAAGATCACAAACTCGCCAAGTTGAGGCATTAGCTGATGAACAAAGAAGGGGAAGCCCTTTACCTTCTTCCTTGGCTCCTAGAGATAAGAATGCAAGTTCTTCATCTCAACCACAGAAAGCGGCTCAGGTATCTGAATCTATTCCTTCCCTTGACATTGTTGATCATGCCAAGAAAACTAAAGTTCAAATGTCAGAAGCCGAATGCTTGAGAGATTTTCCTGAGCAGTTAAATATGCTAGTCAAATATGTGCAATCACCAGGACAATCCAGTACATCAAAAGGCCTTTTGCCTAAACCCAAGGATACTCCACAAAACAACACTGCAGTTGTTAAATCCTCACCTTCTGAAAGAGTAGAACCTTTCTATGTCTCCATATTGCTTAATGGTTTCAAGTTAAGCAATTGCATTCTAGATTCAGGTGCTTCTGATAATATCATGCCAGCTAAAGTTGCAGATGCTCTTGGGCTTACCCTGACGAAGACCATAAAAAGGTGTTATTCCATGGAGAGACAAGTCCCTTTAATCGGACAAATCAAAGATGCACAAGCTATTCTGGCAGCTTTTCCTGACAAGAGATTAAAGATGACAATCTTAGTTGCAGATATTCCTGTCTCCTACGGGATGTTGCTGAGTAGAAACTTCTGTAAAGAGCTGGGAGGAGAAGTAAAAATGGATTGGTCTTGTGCGCACATTCCTATCAAAGGGCTTAACCATAAGCTGGAGCCGGAAAAGAAGTCCAGGTACACGGTTACAAAATCTGAGGATTCTAGATCTCATATTCTTTTTCAGGAATCTGACCGTGGGGTCTATTTCTTGGAAACGAATAAAGATGTTCCAGAGCCAGAAATTCAACAAGAACCAGAGCCAACAAAAGAAGAAGAAAAATTTTGGACTCTAGAGTTTAAAGGCACATGTTGTTCTTTTGGATCAAGAGCTGGCGCTCTACTAATATCTCCAGATCATGAGGTATTTCCATACTCCCGCAAGCTGATGTTCGAGAACACCAATCATACGGCAGAGTATGAAGCATTGCTTCTAGGAATGGAACAAGCTAAAAAGAAAGGAGTAAAACTTCTCAAAGCCCAAGGAGATGCTGAACTTCTGGTAAAGCAGGTTCGAGGGCAAAGTCAAATCAAAAGAGATAAGCTGGAGCATTACAGAAATAAAGTGCTTTCCGCCACATTCAATTTTGTAGCCTTCTCTATTGACTTCATTCCAATAAATCAAAACTCCAAGGCAGATTCTTTGGCAGTCACAGTTGTACTATGGAATCCAGATAGACCACCGTCCATATTCAGACAAGGAAACTATAAAGTGGAGATGGTCTACCACCCCAAAATCCCTGAACAAACATCTGCATTTCTGTATGTTGAAGGGAGTAAATCACCCCCACGACAAACAATCACAGGCAAAACTGATCCAGGTTATGGTGATAGCAGTGGAATGATCAACCCAAAAGGTAACAAAATCCCCAAGGATTTAGTTTCCTTAGTGGAGATTTTCAACAAGCATGATCAGTACCTGAAGAAGAACAAAGAATATGGTGATAGTTCTTCCTTCGAAGTGCAACAAGTGAATCTGGGAACGAGAGAAGTTGATGCAGACTTACCTGTCACGAAGAGAAGAAAGGATGAGCCACCATCAGATGAAGTTGATAAGGACTTTCCCAGAGTCTTTGACAAGAAGGCCAAAGAAAGGAAGTTCAAGATCAGAGATTGGGTACTCCGGAGGGACAAGACACATGAACCGAAGGGCATACATGACAAATTTGATCCACTCTGGAAAGGGCCCTTTGTGATCAAAAGAGCTGCAAGAATGGATACTTTCTTCCTTGCCTACCGGGATGGAATTGAGTTACCACTACCTTTCAACGGGCAGCATCTGAAGCTGTTCATCAACTGAAGAAGCAGGGTAAAACCTGTATGTACATAAATAAAACTTTGTTTGTTTTTCCTTGTTTTGTCTTGTTTTGGTGGTGTTGTGTTGTGTTTGTTTGCCTGACCCCGTGCCCAAAAGACAACATACGAAACCAGAGATGCTGGGATCTCATCTTTTCCCTTTATCATTCTGACAAGAGAAAAAGATGTCCACAGACGGAGCCAATTGGTGTCACTCAGATTTCACCCTGAAATCTGCGACTACCCAATCCGAAAAAAATTCGTACTTTTAAAATAATGGGTCATTTGTTGTTTTTATTGCCTGAAAGTTCTTGTATTGCGTCAAGATAATCCCAAAGAGCCATATTAGCCCTTTTCGCCAAATACCCAGATGCCCAAAATTGTTTTATTCTGTCGTCGGGATTTGTCTGCGGGAAATTTGTATTTAATTATTTTGAGCCCCGTATGAGGCTATTTGCGCTCTGTTTTAACTCTATTATGAGCGAATATGTTATTATTCCTATGTGCCAGAAGGATTTTAACTTATTTTAAGTTTTGGGCTTTATTTGTAACTTTTGGCAATTTTTCGTGTTTTTGTGGTGTCCCGTTCTGTTTTCTGTAAAATTTCTCTGGAACAACTCCTTCGCCGGGTAAGCCCGATTTTTGGCCTAGAGCGGCTAGAAAACATATACGCACATTGTGCCCGGAGGAAGTCGCCATAAGAGGTCTGGATCACTGGGAAAAAGCGAAGTCGTGCACAGAAAAGCCCCTGCGGGGATGGGCACATTTTTGGAAAACAAAGTATTTAAGCTGCAATGGGAAAAATAGAAGCCGCAGGCAGGGTGGGATTTTATTGCCTGCCTTGCAGGGTACTTTTTCCCATGTTATAAAATTCACTTAAGCTACAGTGGGAAAAATAGAAGCAGCAGGCAGGTGGGATTTTATACCTGCCTAGCAGGGTACTTTTTCCCGTGATATAAAATTCACTTAAGCTGCAGTGGGAAAAATAGAAGCCGCAGACATGATGGGAATTTTATACCTGCCTAGCAGGGTACTTTTTCCCGTGATATAAAATTCACTTAAGCTGCAGTGGGAAAGTTAGAGGCTGCAGGCAGGCGGGAATTTATTGCCTGCCTTGCAGGGTAAAAATTCCCATGGTGAAATAAAAGAAAAATGACTTAAGTGAAATCATGGGATTTTATTGCCTGCCTTGCAGGGTAAATAATCCCATTGTCAAAGGAAAGTGACTTAAGTGGATCATGGGATTTTAGTGCCTGCCTTGCAGGGTAAAGAATCCCATTATGAGAAAATTCTTAAAAATAGAATTCTATTATGCAAAAAAGTGCGACCCACCTTGGGTGAATAATAATGCATTAAATAAATATTTGATAATATTTATTCACCCAATTTTGGCACCTAGGCTTGTGGAAAAGTCAACAAAAGCAAAGGGGAATAAATCAATTGGAAATAGAATTCCAAAATTAAATAAATTTAATTTATTTAATGCAGCCCCTTTTGAGAAGGAATTAATACTTTTTAAAGTATTAAATGATTATATTAATTCCTATTTTCAGTGGCTATGGTCAAAGCACACTGTGAAGCTTGAGTGAAGTGCTGTGTGAAGGATTAAATTGGATTAATTTAATTTATTGGATGGCTGTCCTTAAACATGCTATTTTTAAAAGAGAAAAGCATGATTTTTAATTAATTAATTGCCTTTAATTGTTAGGGCAATTATTAATTATAGAATTGTGAAGGTTATATAAGCATGGGCAGCCATATGGGTGAATAATTTAATTCACAGGTAAAGAATTGCAGCCAAGAGGAAAAGTGCGCCCCCATTAAAGGAAGGATTTTGTTTAGACAAGGTGGAAACAAGGCTAAAAGCTTCCAGATTTGGCGCATGCTTTGAAGGAGGTTGATCTTTGTCTGCATAATTGTTTGCACAGGTGTTACAGGAGCTCAGGTGAATTCATTACAGGTGCTTTACAAAGGAAAAGGAGCTTTTATCAATGTCCAATACATTGCATATATCCTCCAAATCTGAAGAATTGTCCAGATCTGCACCAGTATTGAAGAATTCCAGTCAAATAAGAAGAAAAAGAATTATTCAGACGAAGATAGACAAAGCTATGGCGAAGAAAGATGAAAAAGAAAGCACAACGGAGTCATGCATCACTTCTAAATTTGCAGATATTGGAGACACGGATCTAGGCTCGGAACCTCTTGCTGAATTGATAGACAGATCCAGTGTAGGAGAAACTTCACTCATGCGTGCAGATTAAAAGCAGTGGAATTATTCGAGCTGCAGCTTTTCAATCCATAGCCCAGTTGCCAGAACTTGTTATGCAGGTGCAGATCCATATCCAGATGCAGATGCTGATGCAAATCCAGATCCAGATCTTATAGTTGCAAAAGCTTCTGGCACAAAGGCTTCATCCTCTTGTTTCGAATGCAGCCCATGAAGAAGACAGTGCGTGGGAAATTCCTTCCAAGACCTTGTGCATGTGCTCTCATCTTCCAGTTGAAGCCTTCATTGAATTTTCATTCACCCTGAGTGCTTTCCAGAATTTTTAATTGCTCATATGCAATTAAAAATAAGGATGATGAGTTATCTACGGCCAACCTTGCACTGATGCATGTACAACAGAAGAACTGCAAAAGCTTCAAGGATAAAAGAGAAGACAATGCGAAGGCAAAATTCCAGCTTGCTTCCAATTCCAACTGCTTGCAATTCCAGCTTGTTTCCAGATCCAGCCGCTTCAAGATCCAACTAATTCCAGCTTGCTTCCAATTCCAACTGCTTGCAATTCCAGCTTGTTTCCAGATCCAGCTACTTCCAGATCCAGTTTGAATCAGCTGCATGCAGACATGAAAAAAGACAAAGTTAGCTTTCCTCTTCCTTCTTCTTTCCTCCGATAAAGTCAGCTTTCCTCTTCCTTCTTCTTTCCTTCGACAAAGTAATTGAGCGATCAATTCAATTATACAACTTAAGTGATTGGTTTAAAAGCCATTACTTGAAGAAGTCAATTACTTGGAGATAGGTGGCAGGCGTGCAAAATAGAAGGTTCTATTTTCAGTTGCAAATCATACATGTCATGTAAAGAGGAATTCCAGGAGGAAGATTGCCAGTTGTTTCTTTCTGACTTCCACATGTGCCAGTTCAACTAAAGCTTCCAACTTGTAATTGCCCCTCCTACATTCTATAAGTAGAGGAAGAACCTTCGGGTTAATCATCAATCAGAATTTGTGAGAAGCAATCTTGTGTTCTAGACTTTGTGCTGAACCCTTGAGAGCAACTTGTAGCAGAGGAATACAAAGGAGCAGGTTTCCGGAGAACTTTGTGTCACGGTGTACTGTGTTTCTTGCTTTTAAATCTTAGATCTCTTAATAGACTTTGTGTTATTTTAGATCTGGATCTAGAGCTGCCTTTGCTTTATAATTCTGTGTGTTCATATCTATTAAGTTTCTTCTATGTGCATGCAATTAGCTCTGCTATCTACTAATTGGGATGCACATCTTCCCCATTTCTCCTCTATATTTCCTTTACTTCCTTCTTCTATAATTTTCCTTTCTTAAACAGCTGCTTACTTGCTGCAGAACTTCTTAGTTATGGTTCATGAACTAAGTAGTTAAAGTAAAACCCCTGATAGATAAAAACACATTTTATTGACAAATCTGACACGGGAGCCTCACCGGTTAAATGAGGGAGATTTATCTCATGACTGCCTAGGTTTGATGCTATGCAGAAAATCTAGCCAACAAACTTTCTTTTTTCAACCTTTCTATATTGCTGATTATTTCCGTTACTTTCTACCATTTCTGTCAATAGTTCCGTCAACTTCCGTTGTCAACATCCGTCGATATTTACATCAATTTCTGTTACACATTTCCATTAACCAAATACATCAATGATTAAGCCTTTAACATCAATGACAATATTTCCAACAATCTCCCCCTTTGTCATTGATGACAACCTTCAAAAAAAACTTTTCTGCAACTTCCCCTTGATGTAACTCCCCCTTACAGTGATTCTCCCCCTTTGACATCAATGGCAAAGGGCCAATCTAGGAGCTAAATATTGCAATGTTTAGCTCCCCCTCAACCGATGCTTCTCTTGTTTTTTCAATGGGAAGAAGCAAAGGATATTACTCCCAACTTCTGTTGTAGATATTCAAATGTCTCCTTTGGAAGTGGCTCGGTGAAGATATTTGCTATCTGTTCGGATGTAGCAACAAATTCCAACTGTACCTGCTTTTCTGCCACCTGCTCTCTTAAGAAGTGATATCTTATGGGAACATGCTTTGTTCTGGAATGCATAACCGGATTCTTTGAAATACCTATCGCATTGGTATTATC
Organism: Taxus chinensis; assembly: GCA_019776745.2. Classification (NCBI taxonomy): domain Eukaryota; kingdom Viridiplantae; phylum Streptophyta; class Pinopsida; order Cupressales; family Taxaceae; genus Taxus; species Taxus chinensis. Next base: position 214,870,722 of record CM034153.1, on the reverse strand, counting down.
ACACAATATGGAGATTGGATGATCATACTCTACTTTGATATCTTGTAAGGTTTGCTTCATCCATAAAATTTGAGTACAACATAACACTGCTGCTATATACTTTGCTTATGCTGTGGATAAGGATGCAGAGTTTTGCTTCTTACTTAACCACGATACCAGGCTGTCTCCAAGGAAAAATGCTCCTCCACTTGTACTTTTTCTATCATCCACACATCTTGCCCAATCTGAATCGGTATAAGCTACCAATGTGAAGTCTTTACCCCTTGGGTACCATAATCCATAATCCATAGTTCCCTTTAGATATTTAAATATGCGTTTTACAACTTGCACATGTGTTTCTTTCAGCCCTGCTTGAAAACGAGCAACCATACCCACTGCTTGCATGATGTCTGGTCTGGATGTCGTCATATATAGTAAACTCCCAATCATTGATCTATAGAGAGTTTGATCAACATTCGGAGATTCATCATCTTTGCTCAACTTAGTCCCGGTAGCCATAGGTGTGCTAACAGGTGCACACTCCCCCATACCAAATTTCTTCAACATTTCCTTCACATACTTGGTTTGGGATATAAATATTCCTTTATCAGATTGAGAAATTTGCAATCCAAGGAAAAATGATAACTCTCCCAACATAGACATCTCAAACTCCTTTTGCATGTCTTTGACAAATTTCTTGGACATTTCCTCATTGTCTCCTCCAAAAATTATGTCATCTACATATACAACAACAATCAGTTGGTGCTCACCTTCAGTTTTAATGTAAAGATTGCTATCAACAAGTCCTCTCTTGAACCCTTGGTCTTGTAGGTACTTATCAAGCCTTGAGTACCGTGCTCTGGGAGCTTGTTTTAATCCGTACAAGGCCTCTTTCAACGTACACACATAATCTTCATTTTCTGATAGGAGGAACCCTTCAAATTGTTCTGTGTATACTTCTTCTTCTAACTTCCCATTTAGAAATGCTGATTTGACATCCATTTCATAGACTTTGAAGTTCTTGAATACCGAAAAAGCAAGAAACATTCTAATTGCTTCTAATCTAGCAACAAGAGCAAAAGTTTCTTCAAAATCAACACCTTCTACTTGAGCATACCCTTTACATACTAACCTTGCCTTGTTCTGAGTGACTTGCTCATCTTCATTCAATTTATTTCGGAATACCCACTTAGTGCCAATCACATTCTGATCCTTTGGCCTAGGTACAAGTTCCCATGTTTCATTCTTCTCAATTTGATGTAACTCTTCCTCCATTGCCTTTATCCAATGTTTATCATGGCTGGCTTCTGCAAAGTTCTTCGGCTCTATTTTGGATAATAAGGAGAAATTTACTAGTTCTGATGCACTTACAATTTGTAATGTCCCCAATCGACATTATTTTACCCCTAAACGGATTTTAGGCAATCCCAATTTTAAATGCAACTTGTAGACAAAATACCAAACAAGTATCACGTAGATCTGAATTTATTAAAGAAATGCGACTTGGGTTAAGTGGAAAACCCACACCAATCAACCCCAAAATTTATATCATTCCACTCAAATTTAGTACCACTAATTTATAAAGCCCAAATATGTATAAAATTACAGATTTCAGATATAAACAAGGCTGCAATAAATTATTTAAAAACCCTGTCTGCAACATAACTTTGAAAATTCATATCTTTTGCTAGAGAAGTACAAATGAGCTGAAACTTTGGATCTTGGGCCACAAAAATATGAAGAATAATATTCCAAAATTCATTTTTGCACAGCAAACACAAAACCCTAATTTTGCCCTAAAAAGTAGGTTGCTCAGCACATTTAGGGCATCAAATCAGCTCCAAAAATTAAGAAAACAAGCTACTTTGATTCCCAAATAAATCATCCCTGAATCAACTCCAATAATGACAAACTAGGGTGGATCTTTCACCACCGAAGAGTGCCCTACTAGCTAGGAATGGATCTCTCACCACCGAAGCTAGGGTCCCTGTGGGATCTTACTCCACAAGCTAAAGAAAATCCAAGCGTGTATGCAAAAGCTACAAGCTTAAGACACAAATCAGAAAATATCAAATGGTTATGCAATATCTTCCCCTCAAGTCGACTTCTCCTTATAAAGGAAAAAGAGACCCAAAACAACCTCTACAATATTCAATTAGTTCACAAGGATTTTCCCTATGCAAACATTTAATATTTTCCCATATTAAATGTTTTTCCCAACAACTTTTTCTCTCCTAATGCAAGTCACATTTTTCTAGGGGAAATACATAGTAAAATGGGCATTTATCCTTTCTATGTTCCCATTCCCCTTTCTAAGACAAGTCACCTTTTCACCTAGGATGGATAACAATTTATATTTGAGCCTTTTCCATCCTAGATTTAATAATTATTAAGTCATATAAATTATTATAAGTGTTTTATATATATTTTTTCTTTTATTAATGGCACTTTATAATAATTAAATATAACTTAAGTCACCCTTATATTTTTCCTTTGGCCGTCGGGTTAACAAAATAGGCCAAAGGTCTTTGAATGGGAAAGGGATATTACAATTCTCCCTTCCCAAAATTGCTTTCCCTCAAGCAATTACATCTTTGTTTTGTTCAAGAGCCATGCACAAGAGACAAAACATGCTGAAGTGTTCTACCATCCGAGCACCTGTACCTATTAAGTGAGCTAAAACTTGCCACCATATATCATCCACAAGATGCTCATATACACAATGTTGGAGCAATGGTTCAACAAACTCCATAATGAAGACTTCATCATCTACCATACCATGCATCTCATGATGGAAATAAATTGGAATAAGCAGCAATAAATAAGACATATCCACTTCATACCTTGGAGTATCCTCGTCAAACTTGGTCTCCAAAATGACTTGACTTTTCTGCCACAAACCCCGAGCATTTGGGTCTACAATGGACTGAAATTCTTCATAAATCAGCTTATCATGAGTTGTTAGTTTGGAAATTGCAGCAGCATGCAATTCCACACAAGTGTCCATGTGAGGCTCTTCCTCATGTGTCAGTTGCTCTATAAAGACTTTTTTCGTGGGTGTAAACTTCCTTGCATCATTTGCCCACATCTTTTCTTTGAACTCTTGTAAGTGTTGTCTTGCTTGAGTGGCTATCAATCTAGCAGCTCTAGCTCTACTATTCCATTCCTCACACCTTTTTAGAGTTTCCATTACATCCTCCTTGCTTGCATATACGAATTTCTTCTCTTGAGATGGAATAGTTTTTGTAACAAGCAAAGTTTCACTAATGCAATTGTTTTTCTCAATAGAAATCATACCTTTTTCTCTAGAAGCTTCTTCTTCAAATGAGTTCTTTTGTAATTCAGGTACCAGCATATGATGACCTTGCTTGGGCTTGCTACCAATCTTCATCATGCAATAATCTAGAAATGACATATTATCTCTGAAACCCTTACTCAAAGATTGGTATTTCTTCCAACAAGAATCCTCATCAATCACCTCTATTGGTTGCCCTTTATCACTGTTCTCACCATTTTCCTTATTGTCCCAAGATTTGCTTTGATTCAAATTCTAAGTGAGCTGGCTCAAATAAAGGTTAGTGGCTTCCTGTTGTTTCACCATGTTGGTGAACATTTCCTTCATAAAACCCACATTGAGATCTTTCCAAACTACCATATTTAACCCACAAAGGCTGGAGGAACAACAGCTCTGATACCATTTGTAATGTCCCCAATCAACATTATTTTACCCCTAAACGGATTTTAGGCAATCCCAACTCTAAATGCAACTTGTAGACAAAATACCAAACAAGTATCACGTAGATCTGAATTTATAAAAGAAATGCGACTTGGGTTAAGTGGAAAACCCACACCAATCAACCTCAAAATTTATATCATTCCACTCAAATCTAGTACCACTAATTTATAAAGCCCAAATATGTATAAAATTGTAGATTTCAGACATAAACAAGGCTGCAATAAATTATTTAAAAACCTTGTCTGCAACATAACTTCGAAAAATCATATCTTTTGCTAGAGAAGTCCAAATGAACTGAAACTTTGGATCTTGGGCCACAAAAATATGAAGAATAATAATCCAAAATTCGTTTTTGCACAACAAACACAAAACCCTAATTTTGCCCTAAAACGTAGGTCACTCAACACATTTAGGGCATCAAATCAGCTCCAAAAATTAAGAAAACAAGCTACTTTGATTCTCAAACAAATCATCCCTGAATCAACTCCAATAATGACAAACTAGGGTGGATCTTTCACCACCGAAGCTAGGGTCCCTGTGGGATCTTACTCCACAAGCTAAAGAAAATCCAAGCATGTATGCAAAAGCTACAAGCTTAAGACACAAATCAGAAAATATCAAATGGTTATGCAATATCTTCCCCTCAAGTCGACTTCTCCTTATAAAGGAAGAAAAGACCCAAAACAACCTCTACAATATCCAATTAGTTCACAAGGATTTTCCCTATGCAAACATTTAATATTTTCCCATATTAAATGTTTTTCCCAACAACTTTTTCTCTCCTAATGCAAGTCACATTTTTCTAGGGGAAATACATAGTAAAATGGGCATTTATCCTTTCTATGTTCCCATTCCCCTTTCTAAGAGAAGTCACCTTTTCACCTAGGATGGATAACAATTTATATTTGAGCCTTTTCCATCCTAGATTTAATAATTATTAAGTCATATAAATTATTATAAGTGCTCTATATATTTTTTTTTCTTGCAATTAATGGCACTTTATAATAATTAAATATAACTTAAGTCACCCTTATATTTTTCCTTTGGCCGTCGGGTTGACAAAATAGGCCAAAGGTCTTCGAATGGGAAAGGGAGCATACCCTTTACATACTAACCTTGCCTTGTTTTGAGTGACTTGCCCATCTTCATTCAATTTATTTCGGAATACCCACTTAGTGCCAATCACATTCTAATCCTTGGCATAGGTACAAGTTCCCATGTTTCATTCTTCTCAATTTGATGTAACTCTTCCTCCATTGCTTTTATCCAATGTTTATCATGGCTGGCTTCTGCAAAGTCTTCGGCTCTATTTTGGATAATAAGGAGAAATTTACTTGTTCTGATGCACTGACAATTCTTCTTCTTGTCTATACTCCAGCATCAAGGTTTCCAATGATCTGAGTTTCAACATGATTCTTCTTAACAAAACGAGATGGTGTTTTGGAGTCCTGCCTTTCATATTTACTTAATTTTTCAACATCTTCTTCCTCTTCTTTTTCTTCTACTACCTCGGGTATTTCTAAGGGATCTTCTATAGGTTCTTTAGCTTTTTGATTCATGATTTCATCCACTCTCACATTTGCACTTTCTACTATAGTTTGTAGTCTTTTGTTATAGCATCTTTAGGCTTTGCTTTTAATAGAGTAGCCAAGAAAAATTCCTTCATCCGCTCTTGAATCGACAATTTTCCCAAGTTCTCTTCATTTCTTTTAATAAAGCATCTACTCCCAAACACTTTGAAATATTTTACAGTAGTTGGTCTTCCTTTCCACAATTCATAAGGAGTTTTGTCATGATTAACTTTGATTTTCCCTCTATTCAAGATATGAACAGCTATATTTACTTTGCTTCTCTCCAAAATTTATCTAATAGCTTAGATTCATTTAACATGGTTCTAGCCATCTCTTGGACGGTTCGATTCTTTCTTTCTGCCACTCCATTTTGTTGTGGAGTCCTTGCAGCTAAGTATTGTCTTTTGATTCCATGATCTTCACAATATTCAATGAATTCATTTGAGGTGAACTCACCTCCACGATCTGACCTCAGGCATTTTATTTTCAATCCAGTTTCATTTTCTACTAAAGCCTTGAAAGCTTTGAACTTCTCAAATGCTTTTGACTTTTCTTTTAGAAAGGCTACCCAAGTCATTCTAGTGTAGTCATCAATGAATAACATGAAATAACTCTCACCTTGTATGCTTTCTGTTCTGGTAGGTCCACACAAATCGGTATGAATCAGCTCCAGTGGTTTGGTGGTTGAATACTCCTTCGTTCTAAACCTTGCTCTAGTTTGCTTTCCATGCTGACATTGCTTGCATAGAGTACTTGCAGCTTTCCTTACCTTAGGCATATCCCGCACAGCCTGCTTGTTGCTAATTTTCACAAGATTATCAAAATTTATATGCCCCATCTTTCTATGCCATAGCCAACTCTCTTCAACCTGACTTAGAAAACATTTCTCTCCTTTTACTTCTCCGAGCATGTATAGGTTATTTGTGGTTCTATGTGCATCTGCTACTAACTCTCCCGTGTTTCCTTCCTTATCTCACACCCTTCAACATAAAACTTAAGTGTGTGTCCTTGATCACACATTTGGCTTACACTTAAGAGATTATACTTTAATCCATCAACATATAAAACATTCTCTGTTTTTGTTTTACCATTATCAAGACTCAGCGTACCTTTTCCAACGATCTTTGCTTTAGCATTATCACCGAATTTTACCATACCTTCATTTACTTTCTTCAATGAGATGAACTTACTTTTATCTCCGGTCATATGTCTTGAACATCCACTATCAATGTACCACAACTGCCCTTCATCCTGTGCATGGAATGTTGTTTGAACAAGCATAGATTTCTCTTTATCTTGCCCATCATCCTCTTTCTTCTGTTTCCAAAATTTTGTAGCTTCTTTCTTCTTTATTTCTGGAGCATTTACCTTCTGATTCGATTTGGATGGTTCTACAAAATCTTGCCATATGTCCATAGTTATTGTAGTTATAACAAACAATATCTTCAACATAGTTCGATAAAGTTTAAAGGAGTTGCGATTTTTATTTGAGAATCCATACACACCTTTGTTCTTTATATTGTTGTCTCTCACCCGTATTCTAGAATCTATTGCTTTATGACCAAAATGATTACACTAGAAGCAATAGCCATAGAAAGAATTTTTGAACTTCAACATGTGAGTATATCTTGGAAGATTTGGTTTTCTAAACTTTTATCTCATATTTGTTTTCCTTGTAAGAAGTGTTGATCTTCATAAAGCTCTTCTCCCTTTTCAACTCTTCATTCTTCATAGGTTCCTTGAGTGTCTCTGCATAGGTCTTTGACTTCTTTGCTCTTCTCCCTTTCGATGACTCTATACCTTTTGTGTTAGCGGTGTCTTGTCTTTCCATATATCCAAGACCAGTCTTGTCGGATGTTGACTTCTGTTGGTTCAGAATTTCATCTAGTATCTTAGTACTTTTCTCGAATTTTAGATTACTTGTAACTTTAGCATTTGCCTTTTCCAAGTCCTTTCTCAAAGCAACGATCTCTGACTCACGCTTTTCGCAATCTTCTTCCTTAGTCCTTAACTGATTTTTTAATTCTTCTTCAAACTCGTTTTGCTTCTTCAATTTGGGTTTTTAGATCCACGATCATCTTTCCTGATTCTTCAAGAGATTGTGATATCTTAGCTTCAAAGTTACGATCTTCTTCTTCATACTTTAGGCATCTGTAACTTTTGTTTCTAATTTTTCTTTTTAAGAGCTTTCAACTCTCCCAAGGCACATATAAGTTCCTCTTCAAGATTCACTTCACCTGCTTCCATGTCTTCATCTCTTTCTAAGTCATCTTTTATAACCATGAATAATATTTCTTCATTATCGCTATCTGAGTCACTTATCCCACATTCTTCAGATGATCTACTACTTCCTTTTGAATATAAGCTTTTCTTTTGCTTTCCAAATATTTTCTTGCCTTTGTTTTGCTTGAATTCCCTTTTGAATTTAGGTTTTCTTTCCTCATCATCACTATCTTCTTTCTCTGGACACTTAGCCGCAAAATGACCAATTTTACCATAGTTAAAACATTTAAATGGTAACTTACCTTTGTACTTTCCAGATCCTTTCTTTAACTTTTGAATGAACAAGGATTCTTTATCATCTTCTTCGCTGCTTGAGTTCTCATTCGACTCAAGTTATTTGATTTTCTCTTTCTTTGAGACTTTGAATGCAGCTTCCTTCTTTGATGGTTATTTGACTCAGTCCTCATTTCATACAGGTTAGTATTCCATGTAGTTCGTCCATGCTCAACTTATCAAGATCCTTCATTTCTTCAATGGCAGACACCTTAGCATCAAATCTTAATGGTAGAGACTCTTAGAATTGTTTTCCTCAACGAATATGGATTTCTTCAATACATTTCAGAGTTGCTATACAATCTAACCCTCTTAGGGCGTTGACAACCTCTTCCTTTTCTCTCTTCACACAAAATATTCAATATGTGTGTTTTTTTTAAATCAAATGATTCTATCTCCTTATATATCCTTCTCACATCCTTTCGAACAGACACATCATTCTAACCAACACAACCTTTCCATTATTTAATTAACACAACTTAATTAAGTGCATTAGTCGGCTTAAAACCAAAAGTAATTAATGCAGCCCATAAAATTATTAAATGCACATTAAACAATGCAATATACTCCATTAAATGCGCTGGCCCTTTCTTTAATAAAATTTCCGTCATCATTAAATCACTGCCAGCCATCATTAAATCTTCTTTTTCACCATGAAACATGGCATATGAACGCCTTAAAATGCTGATATCTTTCTCATATGTACAGTTGTGTATATCTCGCTTATATCATGTAACAATACTTCTTTTCATGTAGTTAAACTTTCGTTTTCAGCCTTTCTATACTGCTGGTTATTTTCGTTACTTTCTACCATTTCCGTCAACATCCGTCAACTTTCGTTTTCAACATCCATCAATATTTCCGTCAATTTCCGTTACACATTTCCATTAACCAAATACATCAATGATTAAGCCTTTGACATCAATGACAATATTTCCAACAAGCAATTCCTCTTGCCAAAAAGTGTGACCCACCTTGGGTAAATACAATGCATTTAATAATATTTATTAATGGTTTATTCACCCAATTTTGGCGCCATAAATAGAAGGAAAGTCAATGCAAGTGGAAGAGCTAAGGAGAAGTCAAGGATGCATGCTAAAAATAAATAAAATAAATTTATTTAAAAGCAACCAATAATATGCATAATTGGGCGCCCAATTTGGGTGAATAAACATGATTGTTTATTAATTAAATTGCTAGAAATAGGAAGGGCAATTATTAAAAATAGAATGCTGAGGGTTATATAAGCATGGGCTGCCATAATGAAGAAGAAATTAATTCTTTTTGCAAATGATTGCAGCCCGGATAGGTTTTGGCGCCAAAGGAAGAAGGTTTTTGCATTAAAGAGTGTTTTTCATTGTTAGGGAGCTTCAAGGTTTGGCACCTAGGGTTGGAATGGCTTGATTCGTGCTATGATAATTATCTGCATGTTGGTATAAGTGCTCTGGTGAATTAAATAATATTGTTTCTTGCTTTGCATGCAAGCAAAGCCTCAAATTTTAGGGCAGCAGGCTTAATATGCAGATTTTGGTGATAAAAATCAAGTATTCATGCTCTAGACTCCATCTTTGTCTGAATTAATTGCAGGGATTCATCACAAGTGCTCATATAAGTAAAAGGGAGTTCAAATCAATGTCAAGTACATCGAATACATCCTCCAAATCTGAAGAAATTGCCAGATCTACACAAATTGATCCAATTGCAAGGGATTCTGGCAGAATTAAAAGAAAAAGAGCTCAGACAAAGATTGTTCCAGCCATGTTGAAGCATGATGAAAGAGAAAGATTGGCAAAATCATGCATAGCTTCCAAATTTGTTGAAGTCAATGATGCAGACATAGGCCCTGAACCTATCACCGATTTAATTGACAGATCCAAATCTCATAATTGTAAAGACTTCCGGCAAAAATTCATCCTCTTGTTTCTAACACAGCCTGTGTAGAAGTCAATGCATGGAAAATTCCTTCCAGGATCTTGTGCATGTGCTCCCAATCTTCAGTTGAAGCCTTCATCGAATTTACTTTGCATGTACTGAAGAATTGCAAAAGCTTCAAGGATAAGAGGGAAGACAAGGCAAAGACAATACCTGCAAGCAAATCATAGTCATTCGTAGCTTTTAGATCCAGTTTGGTGAGAATTAAAGGCAAAAGAGTCAACCGCATGCAGAATATGGAAGAACAAGACTAGGAGGGTTGCGGCTTTCTTGTTATTTTTTTCCCTCTTTCTCTTATTTTCTCCGACAAAATAATTGAGCAATCAATTAAATTATAAAACTTAAGTGATTGGTTTAAAAGCCGCTACTTGAAGAAGTCAATTACTTGGAGATAGGTGGCAGACATGCAAAATAGAAGGTTCTATTTTTCAATTATAAATCATTCATGTCATGCAAAGAGGAATTCCAGGAGGAAGATTGCCAGTTGTTTCCCTTTTCATAGTTTCCACATGCGGGAATTCATTTAAAGATTTTTATTTATAATTGCCCTTTATACACTATAAATAGAGGAAGAACCTACGGGTTAAATGATCAGAATTTGTAATCAACATTCTTGTATTCTAGACTTTGAGCTGAAACCCTTGATAGCTTTCTGCAAGCAAAAGAATAGAGAAGAGATTTCCGGAGAACTTTGTGTCAACGGTGCATTCGTCTTGTATTTATTTCTAGATCTATTCATAAACTTTGTGTTATTCTAGATCTAGATCTGAAAGTTTTCTTTGCTTTGAATTTTGTGTTTAATGATCTATTTGTTTTAATCTATGTGCATGCTATCAACTCTGTAAACTATTGATTGGGTTGCACATAGTCTCTCCTTTCCCCCATTTCCTATTATTTTCCCCTTCTGCAAATTTTTCCTTTCTGTTACAGCTGCTTACTTGCTGCAGAATTGTCTAGCTATGGTTCATGAGCTACATAGTTAAAGTAATACCCACAGATAGATATTAGGACAAATAAACTGACAAAATCTTACAAGGGAGCCTCACCGGTAAATGAGGGAGATTTATCTCATGACTGCTTAGGTTTTCAGCTATGCAGAAAATCTAGCCAACAGTCCCTTTTCTCAATGTAGAAGACCAAGTTTGGATTTTTTGGCCATTCCTTCTTCATGGACGGAAAAGAAAAGCAAGGAGAAGAGCAGCATTATAATATTTAATAATTTTTATGTTTTTTATAAAGTAATTGTAGAATATATGAGTCGGCCAAATTAAGGACAAAATAAATAATTATAAGGGCATAATGAATGGTCATAAGGGAGCGGCCATGTCTTTTCAAAAGTATAAATAGGGGACAAGGGCAGCCATTTGGAGATATTGACTTTCATTTGTAAAATCAGATTTTGAGAGTGAACTCTTATTTCTCTCCACTTGGGACGAAACCCCCTTGTGAGGTCCATTGCGAAGGACGAAAACCTCTCACTTTTGACTTAAAACAATTTATAATTGCAGATTATTATTATATTGAAGATAAAATTGTGTCAAATCTGATTTATGTCATTTATTACAAAAGTGCAATTTATTCTAGTGAGATTTCTGAATTGTTGGATGATATTAGCATCATATAAAATTAATATTCCAAGTCGACTTGCATTATAAAGGGTAAATCTGCATTTGCACGGATTTCTATGCTTATTTAATGGTCAAATCGAATTATTTATGACTGCTGCAATTTCCAGATTATCAGAATATTTCCAGCAAAGTATTTTGCATTGCCTAAGTTGATTTGGCTCTAGGAAATTAATAAAATAATACATCTTTCATTGGGCAATATCCTACTGGAGTTTGTGAAGAATTTATACATTTAAGTTTTAATCTGTTGCAAATTAATTCCAGAATTCTGAATATTTTGATAAAACCCTCAAAAAGGGTTATACAGATTTGTTGAGCAATATGGTCCATAATCTGCCACCCATTGCTTCAACTTGGTTGATTGGGGCAATAGTGATGTGCATGGATTACGAAGGAATGTCGAGAAATATCTTCTTTGATTGACGATTGATAAAAATAGAGTGGCTGAGGAGCATGTGGTTGCTTTCAAGGCTGCTCTTATGGTACTCCGTGTTGCACACAACAATGTGTCTTGAAGCTTATTCACATTCACTTTCCAAGACCTGGCCTATGATTGGTATTTAAATTTCAGACCAGGGTCCATTACTATTTACATCATGTTAGAAAATGTTTTTATTCCTCCAGTATGGTGATGACATGGAATCTAGCACATTTTTCAAGCAACTCATCCTAGTAAAAAGAAAGGAATTAAACTTTAAAGCCTATAAGAAACTTCAATGCTAGGTTTGAGAAGGATGTACAACAGGATTCTTCAAAATAGGAGACCTACAACTGAGATGATTTTGACATGTACCATGATGCTCTTGATTCAATGACATTTTTGTGAGAGGCGTTGCGGTGAATAATCTTAATGATGTTTACATAGTAGCCATACTTGTAAAAGGGAAATTATCTTCATCTCACATGGCCCCAATATTGAAACCAACAGTCCTACAAGTGATTATGCCAAACAAAAGGAATATTGTTGGGCGCAGTACATCCCACAACAACAACAATGCATTGATACCCAGCACAATAATGCATTAATAAGGACTTCTCATGGCAATCAAAACCTACAGTCAAGTTTGTCAACAAAGTCAAAGTTCAAAAATATACGGAAGGTTATGCAAAAATTGACAATGATTTTATTAGCTTTCTTAGAAGAGTTGGTATGGCAATTCTGAGAGTTTAAATAAAAGATTCATATTAGAGAAATAATAGATCATGGAAGAAAACAACTAGAGCGAAACAAATATGAATAGTTAGAGATCATCCTTTGATTCAGCCATTTCTCTTAACTTTGCTGATGCTACTGTTGTCAAAATTTCACCCCCCCTGGGTAATTTTGATAACATGCATCAGAATGTTCAAGTCCCAGGCACATTGATTGATTCAGAGCAAACATCATGTTTCTGAGGTTCTCTCAGATATTTTTCTAACTCACCTGTCCAGGCTGAAAAGGAGAGAGCAAGCTCTGAGAAAATGCAAAAAAAGGTTGCAGAAAGGCAAGTAGGTTGATCCAGGAAAAAGTGTGAAAATTGGCTAAGTCCTGCTCAAGGGAGCAACTGGGACAGTTGGGACGTCAAGGCGCGGATCGGCCGAAAAGCCTCCAGGCAGCCCAAAAGCATTTGGGACAATCTGGGACAAAAGTACGCGGCGGGCGCGAAAAGCCGATCCGGCCGAAAGAGGAAGAAAAATTGGCTAAGTGTTGCTCGGGACGTTTGGGACAAAAAGACCCGAACCGGCCGGATCGGCCGAAATCAGCACAAGCAGTCCGAAAACAAGTGGGACAAGCGGGCCAAAAATGCGCGAACCGGCCGAACCGGGCGAAAAAGGGAACAAGACAGTCCGAAGCAAGTGGGACAAGCAGGACAAATGGACGCGAACCGGCCGGTTCGCCCGAAATCAGCACAAGGAGCACTAAGCAATTGGGACATCCGAGACAGAAAAGACGCGAAAGGACGCGAATCAGCCGGCAAGGCCGAGAGCCAATCAAATCACGCCACGTGTCTCAAGGCAAAATGGGACAAGGAAGCCCATTTCGGCGAATCAAAAGCGAGAGCCAATTTTTGTCCAATAGAGCAAAAGGTTTGGGAAGTTATCTGGGATAAAAAGGCGCAAAGGACGCAGGAGAGCCAGCAGGCCCGTCGACCAACCAGATCATGACACGTGTCCTCACAAGAGAAAAGTCAAAAAGTCAAAGGGGCGAGTTTACAAGCACCGATCCGAACCAATGAAATAGCGCCACATGTACCAACTGGGCCCACAAGGAAAATTCAAAAGACAGCCCACCGAAAAGGCAGAGGAGAGAGAATCGCGCGACCAATCAGAGCATGCCACGTGTCATCCAAGTGGCAGAGCGCGGGAAATATTTCAAAATCCGTTTTGGTCTGTTCCGTGCCCTAAATCTTCAGATCGCCATATCTTTTGATCCAGAGCTCGGATTTCCACGTTCTTTATATCAACGGAAAGCTGTTGAGATGCTCTACATGATTCTGGGATCAATCTTGAGTTTTGGTGCAGTCTGAAGAGAGAAAATTGAGAAACGGCTCTGACGTGCGTGGTAATGGCCAGAAGCGACATTTCAACAACCTGTTTTAATGCTACATGGGTCGCATTCTTCTTCAGCACGGCCAGAAGTGACATGTTAGCGGCCAACACATGGGTCGCATTCCTCAAAAAATCGCTCAAAGTGACAGGGTATGGGTTGGTAAGATCCTCCATGCTGATTTAATGCATCTACAGTCAATGAGGAATGGGCTTACACGTTTTCCTATGTTTTCTGTCTTCTGGGCTCGACCCATGCAATGTAAAAGCCAGATTTGGCTCATTTTGAAAAAGAGTTGTTCATTCTTTCTGCTCGGCTCTCCCTTCTTTTCTTCTCTAAGGGTTGAAAATGGAGTTCGAACCTCCTCCTTGCTCTGTAATGGCGTTTTTGCCTCTTATTAATGGAATGATGTTCTGTGCAAACTTCTGGAGCAACAAAACGTGTTTTGTGATGCATCTGTCCATCCTTTCTCGTTTTTGCTTGTTCTCTTCTTGCCTCTCTTCATTGCAGGTATCTGTGCATGTTTGAATGTTCATTGCAGGTTTGGAGCTGTGTTCATGGAGTTTTGGGACATTTTCTGTGTGAAATCTATCCTTGGGCCTGTGATGCATCTGTCCATCCTTCCCATTGCTCACCTCTCTTTGTCCCATGGCAGTTTTGATAGATGTCCAACATTCTCCTTCTCTGGTGTATCACCGTTTTAGTGTAGGCTTTTGCTGTTTTTCCCTTCTCTCTCTCTCTCTGTCTCCTTGGCATGGTTAGATTAGGATTAGATTAGCTTGCCTGCACTGGAATAGCTTGTGGCAGGTAGTTTAGGAGCAGGAACCAGCCTTCTCTGGAGATTCCTCTCTCGGTTTTACAAGTCCCACGCTTGGAGAGAGGTTTCCATGTTGTGCAATCACACTGGATGCCTGAACATCAACCTAGAAGCCTGATGTGCATCCAGGGGTGCTGTGATTTTGCATCAACAGTTTTGGCATGCCCGGTGGGACCTTAGAGGTCTTTCACTTCATCTTTTGCAGGTTGATGTGTTCCTGTGAAGATTTCAGCCTTTGGAGGCACTTGCAAACACATCTGGCGACTCCATCTGGTCAACAACCCATCTCTGAAGTTGCAGACCTTTCCTTCCATTCATTTCCATCCATTTTCATCCATCTTTCTTTCCATCCCTTCCATTCTTTTCCATTCCATGAAGTTGTACAACCATGACTTCATTTCCATCATGGAATTCACATCAACAACAGCAGTATATTCCACCTCCAACATGTTTTACAAATCCTCCAAATTAGCATTTTGAGTCAGATTCAAGATCAGTATGCATACCCATATGAGCAACAGTACCAAAGTCAGTTTGGCTATGGAGCTTTCCAAGAGCAAGGGTGTGCATACAATGAAGACCATCAGATCCAAGATGCTGGTCTGTTGGAGAAAATCCAAAAGATGGAGGTGGGGATAGTGAAGTCCAGGGCTCAAGCACAAATGAAAGCTTTTGGAATCGGTTATGGAGCACCCTGTCCATGGGTGGGACCTTTTCCAAGGCATTACAGCCCTCAGGAGAAGCTGGACTTCATGATAAACGATGCTGCCCCAACTTGCACAATGGACAGAAGAGATAGAGGCCTACAGACTTGTTGTTGAACAACCTTGTCAATGGGTAAGTTCTACACCATCATCTGGTTTTTCTCTTTCCATTACTCAAGCAGCACCATCTCATTTAAACTCTCCATCTTCTGTCCCAAGTGTTGAATCCATCCCTCCATCCCCTAGTCTTCCACCCCATCTCGATTCTTCTTTCCTTTTCCCTTCCAAACAGTCATCCCCTCCACAAGAGCTAACAGAAATACCCCCTCCTCCAAAGAAACAAGAGGTTTCACCTCCTCCACCACCACAAAAAATTGTCAAATCAGTTGAGTTTCAACCCATCCCTCCTCTTGCATTCCCAATTCCATGTGGGAAAGAAGAAATTGAAAAAATCAGTCATCAAGGACAACAAGAGGAGAGAGCCAAAAAGAAAAGAAATGACAGACAGTCTGAAGAGTTGGGCTCTTAGATTTGGGATGACAAAGATCCCCTTGATGGTTAAGCCTACAGAAGAGGCTAAGGTTGAACAAATGGTGGTGAGGACTGATTTTGTTGGAGAAGAAGATCTTGCAGTCCCAACTTGTCCTCTAGAGCAGCAAATTGAAGAGTTTGACTTGACAAACTTCATGCTGGAGGAAGAGTTCAATCAAGAGCAAGATTGCCTTCAAACATTGGAGGAAGGAGAAGCTGCTCCAAATCCAAAAGAAGAGGAGCACATTCTAGCTGTGGAGGAGAAAAGTGCAGATCCAAGGGCTTTGAGCACAAAGCAGGCTACAGGAGAACCTTCAGTTCTTCTTTCCACTTCATCTCTCTCAAGTTCTAGTACTGAAAAGGAGTTTGATCTCTCAAACTCAATATTGGAGAGTGAAGGAAACCATGGTGGTCAAGTTGCAGATCAAGAGGACACCATGGAGGAAGTTGAAAACGAGCAGCAGGACAGCAATGAGGCAGTTTACCTGTCAGATTTGGAGGACTGTTTTGATGGAGAAGAGCCGGTTGAGTTTTCACCATTCTCTCTTTCATCATCCACATTCCAAACACCAAAGCCTGCTGCCATGAAGGAGAGCATTCATTTGCAGCAGCCTGCATCTTACAGCAGCTCTTTGGAATCAAAATTGGAAGATTCTAATCTTCCCTGTTCTTCATCGGAGGAAGAGAAAGGACAGAAGAATCCCACCATTTCTTCCACATCATCCATTCAGGAGGGTCTACAAGAAGACTCCATTCTTGGAGTTGAAAATCACAGCAATGGGCATACTCAACGGATCAGACCTTGCCCAATCAGGTATTTGGCTTCATTGGAGCCAAAGGAGAAGCCACAACCAGTCATGCTTGCTTCTGAGCATGAGGATGAGCTACAAAGTACCAAGGATCAGCTGCCATACCTCTCCAATCCAAATGCAGAGCAACTAAAAGAGGTATTGGATTTTTCAGTTGATACCTTGATGATTTGGATAGAAGACCAGCTTCTTGTTGATTTTCCATCCATCCAAACAGCCATGATCAGTGCCAAATCAATTGCATGGCTGCCAATTTTGAAGAAAGGAAGCTATTTCTCACAACCAGTTGCAGGGTTTGTTTAGCTTGCCTTTGCTTCCAGTTAGAGTAGAGTAGCTAGGTTTTCTTTCAGCAGAAGAAGTGCTCGTGCACACTCTGCATGTTCCATTTGGGGCATGTATGATTTTCAGTTTTGTACATAGTTTTTGGTGTTGCTGGTTTTTGCTCTTGCACAGTTCGTTCCAGTGGTTTTTGGTGAGAACAACTCCATGTCCGGTGGGTTTCCAAGTGGCTCAGAGGGGAGGTTTTCAAAGTTCAGATCAGTTTTCGGGCTTACAACTTATGACTCCATGCCTAATGGATTGCTTCAGGCTACTGATCATACATCTAGCAGGCAGATGACCCCACTGAGTCGCCAAACTGTTGTCAAAATTTCACCCCCCCTGGGTAATTTTGATAACATGCATCAGAATGTTCAAGTCCCAGGCACATTGATTGATTCAGAGCAAACATCATGTTTCTGAGGTTCTCTCAGATATTTTTCTAACTCCCCTGTCCAGGTTGAAAAGAGCAAGCTCTGAGAAAACGCGGAAAAAAGGTTGCAGAAAAGCAAGTAGGTTGATCCAGGAAAAAATCATAAAAATGGCTAAGTCCTAGCTCCTAGGGAGCAACTCGGGACATTTGGGACATCAAGGCGCAGATCGGCCGAAAAGCCTCCAGGCGGCCCAAATAAGCAACAGGGACATCTGGGACAAAAGTACGCGGCGGGCGCGAAAAGCCGATCCGGCCGAAAGAGGAAGAAAAATTGGCTAAGTGTTGCTCAGGACGTTTGGGACAAAAAGACCCGAACCGGCCGGATCGGCCGAAATCAGCACAGGCAGTCAAAAAGCAATTGGGACAAGCGGGCCAAAAAGGCGCGAACCGGCCGAACCGGGCGAAATGGGAACAAGCAGCCCGAAAGCCTTTGGGACATCCGGGACATCTGGACGCGAACCGGCCGAACCGGGCGAAATGGGAACAAGCAGTCCGAAGACAAGTGGGACAAGCGGGCCAAATGGACGCGAACCGGCCGGTTCGCCCGAAATCAGCACAAAGAGCACTGTGCCAATTGGGACAGAGGGACGCACGGGACGCGGATCGCCGAAAAGCCGGCAGAGCCAATCAAATCTTGCCACGTGTCCAACGCAAAATGGGACAAGGAAGCCCATTTCGGGCGAATCGGAAGTTTTTGTCCCAAACGGTTTGGGACATCCAATAGACAAAAAGTGCGGAGGATGCGGGAGAGCCAGCAGGCCCGTCGACCAACCAGGCTCATGACACCACGCCCTGTCCTCACAAGAGAAAAGTCAAAAAGTCAAAGGGGCGAGTTTTTGAGCACCGATCCGAACCAATGAAATAACGCCACGTGTCCCAACTGGGCCCACATGGAAAATTCAAAAGACAGCCCGCCGAAAAGGTAGAGGAGAGAGAATCACGCGACCAATCAGAGCATGCCACGTGTCATCCAAGTGGCAGAGCGCGGGAAATATTTCAAAATCCGTTTTGGTCTGCTCCGTGCCCTAAATCTTCAGATCGCCATATCTTTTGATCCAGAGCTCGGATTTCCACGTTCTTTATATCAACGGAAAGCTTATCGAGATGCTCTACATGATTCTGGGATCAATCTCGAGTTTTGGTGCAGTCTGAAGAGATAAAATCGAGAAACGGCTCTGACGTGTGGTAATGGCCAGAAGCGACATTTCAACAACCAGTTTTAATGCACATGGGTCGCATTCTTCTTCAGCCAGAAAGTGGACATGGCCAGAAGTCGCATGTCTCAACCACAAAGTGATTTTAATGAAGAATGCTGATTTTGGTCAATGGTTGGGCTGCCTACATGTTTTCCTATGTTTTCTGTCCCCTGGGCTCGACCCATGCAATGTAAAAGCCAGATTTGGCTCATTTTGAAAAAGAGTTGTTCATTCTTTCTGCTCGGCTCTCCCTTCTTTTCTTCTCTAAGGGTTGAAAATGGAGTTCGAACCTCCTCCTTGCTCTGTAATGGCGTTTTTGCCTCTTATTAATGGAATGATGTTCTGTGCAAACTTCTGGAGCAACAAAACGTGTTTTGTGATGCATCTGTCCATCCTTTCTCGTTTTTGCTTGTTCTCTTCTTGCCTCTCTTCATTGCAGGTATCTGTGCATGTTTGAATGTTCATTGCAGGTTTGGAGCTGTGTTCATGGAGTTTTGGGACATTTTCTGTGTGAAATCTATCCTTGGGCCTGTGATGCATCTGTCCATCCTTCCCATTGCTCACCTCTCTTTGTCCCATGGCAGTTTTGATAGATGTCCAACATTCTCCTTCTCTGGTGTATCACCGTTTTAGTGTAGGCTTTTGCTGTTTTTCCCTTCTCTCTCTCTCTCTGTCTCCTTGGCATGGTTAGATTAGGATTAGATTAGCTTGCCTGCACTGGAATAGCTTGTGGCAGGTAGTTTAGGAGCAGGAACCAGCCTTCTCTGGAGATTCCTCTCTCGGTTTTACAAGTCCCACGCTTGGAGAGAGGTTTCCATGTTGTGCAATCACACTGGATGCCTGAGTGATCAACCTAGAAGCCTGATCTGCATCCAGGGGTGCTGTGATTTTGCATCAACAGCTACCTTGTACAATCGGTGCAGAGTCCATTAAACTGCTCAGCATGGCAAAACAATTACTTGTGTACTTATAATCATTTTTTCGACAATTTCCCGGCTTGTAAGGTTTATGTAGATGCTGTCCTATTGCATCTTTTGGACTGTATTCAATATCTTTCCTTCGAGTTACTCTCTCTTATAAAAAGTATGTGAAGCGGTGCCTACAATGTTTTTTTTATTTAGAGGGAATAAAATATTATTTTAGTTTGGAAGATGTATGAAGGATTGTAAAGGCTCAGACTAAAAGTTGATGGTCCCCAAGTTCTAGGGAGCTTTGCTAGTAGTAATTATTTTCCTGTTTTTTTTGCATGCAAGAGATATGAGTTAATGATATGAATGGAGAGATGTACATTATTCGTGTTAATTTCAACCATTCACCTCAAGAAAGAAGAATGTTTATAATTTTTTCGTGATTGTTCAACTCTATTGTTTAGCTGATTCTTTTGATGATATATTGTTCTATTTTTAGATCATTTTGACTGCCATGGTTTTTGGTACATGAGTTAAATGTCCTTTTAAATACCGAGGATAAGGATAATACTAAATATTTTTGTTACAATTAAAATAGTAGGGTTCAAATAGCTCTTTGGTAGGTTTGAGGGAAGAAATACCAAATCAGTTGTCAATGTACATCAGTGCAAAGGTATGCAGAAACATAGAAGTAACTTAGAGATGATTCTATGTCGTGACATTCTTTTTGTGCAGACATGGTTCATCCAAATTCAAAATTCAGATTCATATGCTGCAAAATTAGAATATCATGTGCTTTATTTGGCAAAGCTAGAATATCGAGTGTTTAATCTGAGACTCTACTGAATTGATCAATATATATAGATGCTCTTAGTTTTCTGATAATTATTCTTTCCTAATTTTGCTGATTTAGGCAAGAGCCCAGCAAAGGTTCCTATGCAAAGGATTGGTTTATGTGGGAGAAACGAAACAGAGATATTTTATTTGCAAATGCAGATTACCTTAATGTAATTCAGGTTCTCTCTCTCTCTCTCTCTCTCTCTCTCTCTCTCTCTCTCTCTCTCTCTCTCTCTCTCTCTCTCTCGCATGTGCTCATGTGATTTTGTATGCAAACTATTGTCAAAAAAAATTCTTAAAGGTTGCATATAGTTATTCTCAATTCCAATATTAGGACGAGATTGGTTTTTATTTTTATTTTTAAATCATGCTGTGATTTTTATTGCATTTTATCAAATCCTATTTTCTTGCATTAAGTTGTTTCAATTTCTTTGGATTATTATGGCATGTGGGTAGAAGTGTATTGGCATGCGGGTGGAAGTATATGATAATTTGGCTGCTGGAGTTTGATACAAATATTCACATCAACTTGTTGCTTACAATTGGAGGATGGATAATGAAGTATTTGACATATAGCAATTACTTACTATATGTATGTGAACATAAATGTCTCATCTTTATTGCAACTGCTGGAGATTATTGCAATTGTGAAACTATGCTGCTGCTGATAAACTACGACACATTAAAATCTGCATTGTGTGGGATTGTTTTGCATCCAAGTACATGTGAATTTCACAGGGTGTGGTTTCCCAATGAAAAACAGGCATTTGTTCATTTATGGGAGGCCAAGAAAAGTACCAACCAAGGATTTGGATTTGAGAACATTGGAGGCCACCAGGTGCAGTTGACAATATTGTCCTCCAAACAAGAAAATGGCAAAGCTTTCCAAAGGTGATTCTTGCTTCATGAAAAAAAACAAGATTACTTATGAAACCATAATCCCCATGTTGGCAACCAACAAAAGATCTCACCAACATGGTGTCGGTCCAACCTATGCATCCTCTCCTTCCGAGTGTAATTCTAACAAGAATCCTCCCTGCAAAAAATAATTACAATAGGGGTGCTAAACTATGACAAAATGTGTCAACATTTATTTGGAGTCACCTCTCCCAAATTGAATGATTTTTGAAATGGGAGGGATTGAATGGGAGCACCTTGTGACTACAAAAATATCCATTTCCGTTTTTTGATCTTCCATGTTCATGGACATTTAGCCGTAGTTTGGCCATCATGAAAAAACCAAGAACAATCACCCAAGAAAGATCATGAGAAAAATGACCATTTCAAGAGGAATGAAGGATGATCCATAGGGACTAGGGAAAATAAACCTCTACATTATCCAACTAGAGAACATCTAGTTTTAGTTGGTGAATAGGGCTCAAATTGAGTATTTTCTATACGGTGATGAAACGATCGGTGTTTGTAGAAAAACCTTCGGTTAACACAGGAGTGAATACATAACCATTGCCATGGTTTTGAAACCATCTGCTTGCCTAAGGACGATGTCTCTTCAGTTATAAGATGAATTGTAGTCCTTTAGTGCACAAAAGTACACCCCTAAAGGATGGTAAGAAGGCACGAATTGAGATGAAGACATGAATGCACAACAAAGTTGGTGTTCAATTGGTTGGAGGAAGGTTGTAGAGAGGCACTGAGTGAGCAAACCATAGTCTACATACTCAACAAGTACTTGCCAAAATTTACATTGGCCAAGTTTTTTCCAAGTATACTCGTGAGTGTGTAACAAGGGATGATAAGAAGGCACAAATTGAGATGAAGACATGAATGCGTAACAAATTTGGTGTTCCATTGGTTGGAGGAAGGTTGTAGAGAGGCACTAAGTGAGCAAACCATAGTATACGTACTCGGCAAGTACTTGCCAAAATTTACAGTGGCCAAGTTTTTTGCAAGTATACTCATGAGTTTGCAACAAGCAATTTTTCATGAGTTTTAACACAGTTCACAATGAGCATCTAAAGTTTCCAATTCGAGCTAGTTTTGCCTTCTCCAAAACCCGTTTTTACCAAAAATGACATAACTTGCAAAATCTTCTTCACTTTGCCCTGAAACTTGTCATAAAGCATCATGACAACAACCTCTCACTGACCAAACTCACCACCATGCTCAAATATGCCTAGAACTCTCCAACCACGTCAACTTACTTGTGCTTTCCTAGCTTGTCTTCACAATCTTGCCTCCTAAGGACCTCATCCATGCACTATACCTCTGAAAACCGACCTAATAAGCCTTGTACACTTCATATATAGTGTCACCATACTGCTCCCATGCTTAAACAAGATTGCCCTGCACCAAATCTCAAGTCGTCATACCATACCACGTGCTCTAGGACTAGGAATAAGCCTAGAATGACCTCTTCACACCATGACTCTTCATGAAATAACCATGATGACTCATTACAGACCCATTAACACCTGTAACACACCTCTAGGACCCTGTTTGACCTCATGACAACCTTTGGAACTCATGCCATGACCATACATGCTTGTAACATGCTCAAAACCATGCCTAGACTTCATAGCAACTTGACCAAATCTTGACACTACCAATCAACCTTCATATTTGATGCTGAAAGGCACCTCATGGAGACTGATATGACACCATACACACCCATTTCCATCAATGGATTTGACATCAATGACAACACTTAGACACAATGGCCAATAGATATTTATTGGAACCTAACCCTTTTTAGTAACTCATGTGGTTATCTCCTTAAAGAAGAAGGTATGATCATTGATGTCAAATCCAAAAACAAGAAGGTATGATCATTGATGGGAATGATCAATAGGAGCCAAAAACAACCACAATTGGAAAAATAATATCATTTCCATTGGAAATAGAGGCTGGAAGTACATCATAGATTTAAAGAAACAAGGGGTTATTGAGGAAACAACTTCATTAGATTCATCAAACTTTGAAGAGTTCATGGAGGGAGGATGGGAATTGAGTTACTTTGGAACCAAATAATGAAAGAGTCTTGAAATTACATTCATTTTTTTAAAGATAATGAAAAATAATCTCTCAATGATCTTCCATTGATAAATGGAAGATTACGATGTTTTTCAACTAAATTGCAATTTTGTGGAGATAGTAGAAATTGAGGGAAGCAGGGGACTACAACAAAGTGACTGGAGGATTCCAAACACGAGTGATCATTGATCCTCACACTTGACGTACCCCCAAAGTTTACATAATATAAATTTGGGGATGCAAAAGTGAATCAGAAATCCACTCAGCAGGTCTAGGGTGTAGGGCATGAAGTACAAAGTACCTACCACTATTGAACTTTGGAATAAACAAAGATCCCAAAATGATTATAGTAGGAGGTGATTGGGACCCTGTATTGAAACCAGCAGTAGTTTGAATATTTATGGACCATAAGAAAGTGTTTTCTTGGACATACAAAGACTTGAAAGGGGTCCAGAAATGTGTGTGCATCGAATTCCCCTAGTTTTAGGGGTGAGACTAGTGAAAAGGAAAGCTTATAGTTAGAACAAAAAGTATGCTGCTAAAGTCCAGGAGGAGATCATCAAGATGTTGGAGGAAGGAATAATCTTCATAGTGGAGATAACTGAATGGGTATCCCCCCATAGCGATTAGTTTAAAGAAATAATCTGTCCAAATAAGAATAGGCTTGGACTTTTGAAACCTTAATGCGATTATTGTGAAGGACCCATTTCTGATTCCATTCATAGATTCTATACTCAAAGAAGTTGCTGGTCATGAGATTTACTCATTCATGGATGGGTTCTTTGGGTACACTCAAATCAGCATAGTCGAAGAGGACAAAACGAAAACCACCTTTATAGTGGAAGATGTAGTTTATGCGTATAACATGATGCCATTCAAAATATGTAATGCTCTGGCAACCTCCTAGGGGATCGTTATGCATATTTTTGACAAAATGTCCACCGGTAATTCCAAATCTTTTCTCAATGATTGTCCTTATACAACACTTAAGATACTCAGCTTCAGGCCCTAACAGAATGTATGTGACGATCTCAAGCTGCAAAATTGGCTTTGAATCCAAAGAAATGTGGGTTCATGATTCCTCAAGGAAAACGTCTTAGGCATATTGTCTGTAAAATTATATTAAAGACTGAATCGAACAAGATAACTGTGGTGGTGGAAATGGGAGGACCAAAAAATATCACTAGGATAAAGTCCTTGGGACATGTTGGTTATTACCGATGCTTTATAGAAACATTTGCACAAATCTCTCATTCTTTAGACACTTTGACAAGGAAGAGATCTCTCTTTATTTGGTTGGACAAACAAAAGAAAGCATTCAAAAAGCTAAAGGCACACTTTATTAGTTTACCCATCCTTTTTTATCTAATTGCGATAAAGAATTCAATGTAAAATCCAGCTACCTTGGCTCAAGTAATAACCCAATGGCTTGAGCAACTTGTTTTTTTTATGACAGTCGTATTTTGTCCAATGCCAATAAGAACTGTAATACTATGAAGCGTGAATCCCTTGGAACAATTTATGTGGTACAAAAGTCAACACTATCTACTAACCACACCATTCATGTTCTATGTAGACCACATAGCACTGGTGTACTTGGTCAACAAACCAATCATTTAGGGTCAGATAAGAAGGTGGTTGATGTTACATGAAGATTTCACATTCAAAATCATTGTTTGACTATGCAATAGCCATGTAAATGTAAATCAAATGTCCTAAATAAGGTTTGGTGAACCTCCCAAAGGTATCAATGAAGATTTTTTGGATGATCACTTATTTCATTTATCATTGTACCTTCTTGGCATGAATTATTGGGGAATATATAACTAGTACTTCATTTCCTAAATATCTACAACTAGAAGAACACACGAAGCTAACTTTGAAAGCCCAAACATTTCAATTGGTCAATGGTCTGTTATACAAGATGGGACCTAACTATACCATGCAATGTTGTGTGATGAAAGTGGAAATTCGAGATGTTCTCTAGGAAGCAAATTGAGGACCAGCTAGACGCAACAAGGGACCCCATACTACCACAAGGAATGTACTTTTGGTGGGACTCTAGTGGCCAACATTGCACCATGATGTGAAGGAATGAGTAATGAGATGCAGTAGTTGCCTAACTTACAGGGAAACCATTAAAAAGAGATTTTATGCCCCTATGGCCGCCACAACCTTGCAAACTTTTTGAAATCTTGAGGCCGATTGGGCCCTTGAATGTATGTAAAGTTCATTATTGCAAGTGCATCGTGGTGGCCACTGAATACTCAACTAAGTGGGAACAAGTGAGAGTAATGCCAAAAATCAATTCTCGAGTACAATGAAGTTCATCTATGAAAAGTGATTAGTAGCTTCGGGTTCTAGACACAAATCACCAACAATATAGGAGAGTATTTTGTCAACCATGTGATTCATCTGATGACTTTTAAGTTCTGCACTTTTCGGTCTCTGTCGATCCCATACTACCCATGTGCGATTGGCCAAGTAGAAGCCATGAAAAGAGTTTTAATAGCTGTAATCCAGAACTTGCATTGTATAGAGGGAGTTGATTGGGAAGAACACTTACTTACTGTGCTACTGGCCTATCAAATGACCTATAAAGTCACCATCAATCATACACCCTTCCAACTGATATGTATGGTCCACATGTAATCATCCCTATGGAATATATAGTGCAAATTGTATGGGTGTTTGCAGAGAAAAGATTGGAAGACAACGAGAGCCTGGATGAAATTGCTTTCAATTTAAATAAATTATATGGACATCAAGTGATGGCACAATGGGCAATGGAAGCCTCACTAAAAGATTGAAGTATTTGCATGATAAACACCTCCAACAAATGAACATTAAAGGTGAAGCTCTAGTTTTGTGATATATTGGGAGGCTTAAAATTAAGTTCGATAAGATCAAAGTGTTGTGACTCAGACCATATATCCCTTGTAGGATATCACTCAAAATTCCCAAATTTATAAATTTTCAACAAACTGAAATTCTGATTTTCAGGACAGCAAGGTACAGAAATATAGAATATTTTATTTCTTCCAAAATGTCCACTTACAAAAATACCCAGAAGCTTCAAAAGGCTTGGAAAAATATGGAGAACAATAAAGTATTGAGAAATAATTTTTAGCACACAGATCTGATTTTATTTATTTATTTTAAATACATAAACTGCCTTAAAACCCTAGTTTTTACAAACATCTGAAATTGATCATATTATTTTCTGAATTTTGGACAGCAACAAGTACAAATTTTATAAAATAGATCCAACCTGGAAAAACCCAAAAAATACGACACCAAACCCTAACAAAAACAATCTGCAAACTCCCAAAGGTGACGTCACCCTAGGATAATAGCCAGAAGCACCAGGGAATTCCTCCTGGAAGTTCACTATTGCTATCTCCAATGCCGGAAATGTTCTGATCTGGAAGTCTGTAGAAATATGAATCAACACCCTGGAAATCTCTGAAAACTCTGCAACCCTGAACTGAAAATCTGATCTGAATGAAGCCCCAAAATAGCAAGCTAGGGATGGATCTTTCACCACCGAAGAATGCTCTGCTAGCTAGGGATGGATCTCTCACCACCGAAGCTAGGGTTCCTGTAGAATCTCACCTCCACAAGAAAAAGTCAAAAGCAAGTAGCCCACACAAACGTAGAAGATATCTTAATGTGTCTTTCTCTCCCAAAGCAACCTCTTTTATAATTTCCCTTTTACCAAAAAGAATCCCAAAACCCTAATCGCCCCACATGGAGAGTTTTCATGTGTGTAATCATCACTTAAAGTGACTTTATGTCGCCTATGCCAAAAAGGTCCACTTAAGTGACCCCAATGAAGAATTAGAACATAAAGTACCATATATTCACCCATCACTTAAGTCATTGACTAAATATAACATAAAGTACCTTAGGGGAGCATCTCACAACCTTATTTCACTTAAGTCACCTCAAAGTACGTGTCCAACTCCAAAACATAACATATAAGTGAAATGAAGGTACAAACCACACCCAATAACCATCAACGTCACTAGCCCCTTGGGCATAACCAAGGCTAAGACGGATGAAAAGCCTCCTAGGCCATCTGCTCGGAAATGGGGACATTACAGTCCTCCCTTCCCAAAAAATGCTTGACCCCAAGCATTATCCTGTCATGCTGCAGAAGCTGAATCCCACAAAGCAAGTTTCTCCACCTCATCCTACAGTCAATCAAAATAATTGTTGCAAACTGAATACCACAAGGCAAGTCTCTCCACCTCACCCTGCAGTCACTCAATGATCGGTGGGATCCGAAGTAACCAAGACACCCTATGTAATCATCATGCTCTCCATGCCGAGTAGAGAGCAATGCTGCCCCTGAAGTAGTATGATGCCCACACCAACTCTCCAGTGGTACCCACACTGAAACTGCCAATCTGTCCAATCCCTGCCAATGTGAAGTTACCATCATGTGATCACTCACAATCACTACTTCTTCAGTCAACCCATGGGTACGAAAATCCACTCTGAACCCTATAGCATCCCCTGGATCAACCTGTGAAACAACCTGTATAAGCACTAAGCGTGCCAACTCTCCCACATGACCCACACTCGTGTGAGAGCAAGGCTCCTCATAATGTGTCTCAATGTGTCCTGTGGGGGAAGAATCCCAAGTCTCCAGTAAACAGTCAACCGGCAATATCAACTCTACATAGTCCATGCCCAACATAAGCTCATAACAGCGAGTAGAGTCCGCATCACCGTACACAACAAACTGGTATCCCACACACCTCACAAACTCCTCAAACCTCATCCTCGACTCTGGACCTATGTAGAAATTGTCCTCAAAGTCGATCACATCATCATAGATCCCGAACCTATATACCCTTCCAGCATCCACCTGCCCAATGTCAACCTCCTCAATGCTATGCAACTCAACAGTATGACTCCTATCTAGGTCTGGAGGTCTATAATGAGAATGAACATCACACATGGTATACCTGTGTATGCTCATCACTGTATCATTAGGCACCCCAAGAGAACGAAAAGACATCCTATAACTCATGTCCACCTCTTGTGCTGAGAATAACCAGGAAACTGAGTCAACTCTGTCCCTCCACCGACTAACACATGAGTGATATGCTCACCATGCATAGAAGCAGTAAAGTACATAGGAGTGATATCCCATGTCAACTCAGAAAATGATGAACTTGTATGCTCTGATTTGTCATAACGAAAAACCGCACATCCCCGTATAAAGTTGAGGATATCCTCCCTCAACCCATGCCATCTGAACCTCTCCCATATGAACCTGTAGGTCTCATCGAGGCTCAAGTGTCCGGTCATAGAAGAACAATGCACATGTCGCAATATCTCCATCCTCAACCATGAATCTGGCACAAGGTACAACCTGTCCTGATAGAAGATCATCTCATCCTCCAATCTGTAGTTGTCATCCTGTGTGTGACCATCCAGAATCTCACAAGTGTGTCGGTTCTTGGAGTACTCAACAAGCAAATGAGATCTCCAGTCTCCCGAAACCTCAAATAACCAACATAATGATAAACTTGGTTGATCTGAACCTGTAACCCCAATCTCTGTAACTGTCTCATGTGCAACACTACTGGTCACACCCATATCCATCGAACTCCACATCTGCCAGCAATAGTAAAACACCTCATCGCGCCAAAAAATCCTCTCCATTCCCTTGGTTGTAACCACTTTGGGTGCTCCTGTAGATAAACCTCTCAAGATTACATTCTTGCCCTTGGACTTAAACTTCAGCTCCATCGTCTGAAAGTTAGTTTGAAACTCACCAAGAGAGTGAAGCCCATGCACTCCCAGCACTATGTTGGTCTCTCCAATACCAACTATGTGGAAATCATCGGTAACTGTGTAGTTACCCATAGTGATGCTCAACTGTGGAACTCTCTGTGTGCATCTCATAGACTCTCCATTGGCTACAACAACGTTGAAGCCCTCAAAGTCTTCTATCTGTAGACCTCGCCTCTCAACCAAGGATGCATCAATGAAGTTGTGGGTAGCCCCACTATCAATGAGCACCACCACACGCTGACCCTGCATAACTCCTCTGACCCTGAATGCCTTGTACCTCAGGGTACTAGACAATGTAGCTATAATCTCCTGAGGAAAAGTCTCATCCTCCTGCTCCACATCAGTACTGTCCAATGCAACTCCATCTCCATCATCCACCTCGTGGATCTCTAACTCCTCATCTCTGTTACCCTCACTCTCCTCAAAGACCTCAATGAATTGGGCCTTTCCTTTCCCTGTGCAATCATGCCCTGGAGCCCAAGGTGTACGGCAATCGAAACATAGTTTCTTTCGCCTCAACTCATCTCTAAGCTCTCGGGAAATGAATGGCTTCTTAGCCGCATCCTGCCTAGGTGGAGGCTCCTTCTGCTGAAACTCATCCGGTCTAGATGGAGGTTCCCTTTGCTGAACTCGAGGTGGAAACCTCGACTTTGGAGTAGCTAACTCCAAATCTCGTGCTCTCCTAATAGCATCATGCAATGAAGGAGGCTCAAATGCCTTCACAAACCCTGCTAGTGCATCTGTCAAACCTGCTATG
The DNA here is from genome assembly GCA_019776745.2 of Taxus chinensis. NCBI lineage: Eukaryota > Viridiplantae > Streptophyta > Pinopsida > Cupressales > Taxaceae > Taxus > Taxus chinensis. Next base: position 214,840,681 of record CM034153.1, on the reverse strand, counting down.
AAGAGTGAAGTCAATCTCATCTCTGAAACATCAGAAACCATAACCGAAAGCCTCTGAAAATTTGCAATGTATCCGTCCAAAGATCTTGTCTGTCTCAAGTGAGTCAACTCTCTGAAGAACCTGTCAGGATCCCTCCTGTCAAACCTACTCATCAACCTCTGTGTAAACTCTGCATATGTATTAATATTCATGTGCCCCTGTGTAACAAGACCATGATGCCACCAGTCATGAGCATCTCCCTCAAGATGTAGGATTGCAAATTTAATTGCATCCTCTTCGCGCATGGGATTCAAGTCAAAGTATGTCTTCAACTTTTGTATCCATGATTGCGTTGTACACTTCTTAGAACCATCGAAGTGTGGAATGGAAATCTGTCCCAATCTCCTCTGCAACTCCGGAACATGAATAGAGTGATCCCTCTTGGGCCTACTACCGATCTTCATCTTGCAGTACTCGGTAAAAGGCATGTTAGCTTTAAACCCTTCACTCAATGATTCATACTTCAGCCAACAAGTCTCCTCATCATAAATTTCTGAGTGTTGTCCCACTTGTGTAATTTCTGGATCCTTCAAAAATGTTGGCTCATGCATGCTCGAATGTGTATTATGGGAAGGGGAAGTGTGCTGCCCTGAATTGCTACCTTCACCCTTTTGAGCCTGTTGCCCCGTATTACTATTTTCTCCTCTTTCCGCATGATTCCCAAATCTACCCTGTGATATTTTTCTGTGAGTTGGCTCAAATAGAGATTTGTGGTTTCCTGTTGTTTTACCATATTGATGAATAATTTTTTCATTACCTCTTCATTAAGCTCCTCATTGTCAGCCATATTCTGCCTTTCTTTATGGGGTGTATTCCTCCTATAATAAACCTTCATACACAACCCAACATAGGCTAGAGGAAAGTCGGATCTGATACCACTGAAATATCCCTTGTAGGATATCACTCAAAATTCCCAAGTTTATAAATTTTCAACAAACTGAAATTCTGATTTTCAGGACAGCAAGGTACAAAAATATAGAATATTTTATTTCTTCCAAAATGTCCACTTACAAAAATACCCAGAAGCTTCAAAAGGCTTGGAAAAATATGGAGAACAATAAAGTATTGAGAAATAATTTTTAGCACACAGATCTGATTTTATTTATTTATTTTAAATACATAAACTGCCTTAAAACCCTAGTTTTTACAAACAGCTGAAATTGATCATATTATTTTCTGAATTTTGGACAGCAACAAGTACAAATTTTATAAAATAGATCCAACCTGGAAAAACCCAAAAATACGGCACCAAACCCTAACAAAAACAACCTGCAAACTCCCAAAGGTGACGTCACCCTAGGAGAACAGCCAGAAACACCACGAAATTCCTCCTGGAAGTTCGCTATTGCTATCTCCAATGCAGAAAATGCTTTGATCTGGAAGTCTGTAGAAATATGAATCAACACCCTGGAAATCTCTAAAAACTCTGCAACCCTGAACTGAAAATCTGATCTGAATGAAGCCCCAAAATAGCAAGCTAGGGATGGATCTTTCACCACCGAAGAATGCTCTGCTAGCTAGGGATGGATCTCTCACCACCAAAGCTAGGGTTCCTGTAGAATCTCACCTCCACAAGCAAGGTCAAAAGCAAGCAGCCCACACAAAAGTAGAAGATATCATAATGTGTCTTTCTCTCCCAAAGTGACTCCTTTTATAATTTTCCTTTTGCCAAAAAGAAGCCCAAAACCCTAATCGCCCCACATGGAGAGTCTTCATGTGTGTAATCGTCACTTAAAGTGACTTTATGTCGCCTATGCCAAAAAGGTACACTTAAGTGACCCCAACGAAGAATTAGAACATAAAGTACCATATATTCACCCATCACTTAAGTCATCGACTAAATATAACATAAAGTACCTTAGGGGAGCATCTCACAACCTTATTTCACTTAAGTCACCTCAAAGTACGTGTCCAACTCCAAAACATAACATATAAGTGAAATGAAGGTACAAACCACACCCAATAACCATCAACGTCACTAGCCCCTTGGGCATAACCAGGGCTAAGATGGATGAAAAGCCTCCTAGGCCATCTTTCATTTCAAAGGGTTTTTGGAAAATTGGCATGTCCACGTTTTGGATCCGTTTCCGTGTCCTAGCAACTTCGTTTTTTTGGCATAGCTCTAAATATTTTTTCTTAAATCATCTCTGCAAATTGATGACCTCTGTCTTTCCATCTTTAGATTCATATGTGAATTCTCATTGAACTCTATTGTTACTTGGTTGGATGAGGCCATGGTCTCCACACTGGTTTGACCCTAAATCTGATCAGTAGAATGCTTTGTTAAACCCAAATTTAGTGGTAGATTGTTTTGTTTTTCGTCATCTTATGTCACGCTCTGTGGATCAGTCATACAAAATGAACATCAACATGTGCAAATGCTCTCTTGTCATTTCCACTAGTGCTCTTGTAAACTATATAAGTTACTTTGTCTCCTAGCTTATTTATTGATACAAATTAAAAAGAAGATAATGCAATAATTGATCACCACAACTGAGTTCATTGCATCAATGTGACTTGAAAATACTAAAGGTAACCAAACATTTAACATGTGACATTAAACTATCGAACATCTAGGACCTAAATTATAACGAGGTCATTTATGAATTTAATAGGTCTTTCCCAATGTCTCTCGGAGTTTTCAAGATGGGGATGTGGGGACGTGTTTGTGGGATGGATATTCATTTTCAGCCCTTTTTTTAGTTTAACGCTTAAGTTTTATGAACTTGTTTTAAACAACTGTTGATCTGTGGGGCATCATGACATCCTTGGTACACCCCCTACAGATCTGGAGCATCCTCTCGATGTCTCACGGACATCATCACGTCCCTAACTACCCCTCCAAAAATAGGAAATGTCCCCGGATTATTGAAAAAAGCTCTGAAACATCCCTTTGATGTGAGAGGGAAAAAATAGAAAAAGCAGATGCATGTGATGTGTCTCTATGGAATACTGCTCCTAGGTTAGTAATGAGCCCATTTTCTTGGTTCTTGAGTTTCCTTTGGTCATGGCTTACCCTGTGACTCTGTTTTTTGCTTGGTAAATATTGGCAGAAGTTATATGCTTCATTTCATGTAGTTTGAAGTAAGCTTGGATGAAATTCTTAACATTTATAAACATGGGTCATGCTCAATCCCTGTAACTCTTACACCAAAACCTTGCCACATGTATGCTGGAGTATGTAATTCCTTGGACATGGCCACCCCATTACAACTAGAGCATAAAACATACATCTGGACCTCAATATAAAATATTCTAAACGAGCTGAAAGTGGCACAAAAATGTAGCAGAAACCTTACAAGAAGAAAATGTAAGACCTCAAAGGATGTCATTTAGAAAATCAAGAGGTATAAGGAAAAATGTAAGTCCTTGATTTAATTTTATCATAAGCCATTTAAATACTTCTAAGTTATGAGACAAAAAATAATGGCATGCCTCTGTGGTTCATGCTCTGGTTGGGAGTACTATATGTTATAATGAGCACTTAATCGAAGGTTGTTAGTGGCTGTTCATCATCTCAATGCTATAACTTGTGCAAAAATTTGTATCTTTGCAGATGATTACATATTATGTACAGTTACGATTTTATCATCCCAAGTGGGTAGCTCATTTGATTGCTGTAAAGATTGTATGCTTGTGGATGTTATATTTGCAGCATGATCTGTACAATAAAGTTATCCTTGGCATTACTATGTGTTGTAGGTTCCATTTGAACATGTAGTAAAACATGTTTTGGAGGATTTGCGAGCTATTGCTAAAGGAGAGTATGAAGTTCCTTCAACAGAAAAACGTACGCTTAGGACTATTGTATTTGCTGCAGTTTCATTGGTTGCAGATGAAGTCAAAAGCTTGCTAGATAAGGTTAGTAGTTTTTAGTTAAAATGGTGTTATTTGAATTTGAATAACCAAGGTCAACACAATTTTATGTAAGAGTGTATTTGTGACAAAGTGTTGATCTAAATTTTTTATTTGCTAGAGGAATTGAGAAGCATTTTAACATTTTCCTTCCCATGTTTTTGTACAGATTGGTGATATTGATTCACGTGCAAAGGGATTTCTCAAGGACAAGGATATCAAAAACACCCTCAATAGTGTCCATATTACTCTTGCCCACAAGAGGTCTCATGGCGTCACTTCAGTTGCTAGTTATGGTGTTTTTCGTGGCCAGAAAGTTCCCACTAAGTTAACAGCACTCTTGTTTTCCGATAAGCTAGCTGCTTTGGAGGCTCACATTGATTCCAAAGAGATATCTTCAAAGAATGAGTGGCCACATGTGACGGTGAGTAAATAAGAAACTTGTCTTTTGGATTTAGAAAAATAATGATGCAATATAAATGACAAGAAACAGTACAATTGTGATAATTATATATGATTTTATTAAGTTTATTTATGAAGCTTAGATTAAGAAAATCTTAACAAAAAGCATGTATTTATTTCAAGTCATTTAGTGTATTGCAATTAAAGATCTATATTCCAGTGTTATGTGGAGATGTGTCCCCTAGATTTTGGTGACATCCTAGACATCTAGAACGTTTCAACTTTCAAGGACATGGGTTCTTGGAGGGGATGTCCCCAATATTTTTAATCTTTTTAAATTTTATTGACACTTTACTTTTAAAAGATATATTTTAGCAAAGACATTAAACTCTAATCCCCAAAATGCCCTAAAAAACATTGAAGAGAGTTTAATATTATTTTAATAGCTATCACTTCCATGCTCAAAATCTGGTATTTTTTCCCCGATTCCACTAACCTCCGGTCCCCGATACTTAGGTAACTATGATATATTTACTCTTGGATTTTAGAACTTTGGAAAAATATGCTGTGATAGAAATGACAAGAAACAACACAATTGTGCTATCTTGGAATGATGTTCATTTTGGTTTATTTATGAAGCTTAGATCAAAAAAATGCAAAAGTAAAACAAAACAAAGCATTTATTGCAAGTTATTTAGTGCATTACATTTACATTTTTTGAGGGTGTTTTGGTGGGTGAAAGCTTAATAAGAAAATTCAAGGACAGAAGAATTTACCTCTAACTGTGCAGCCAGGTTGATGGTTTTGTTTATTTGCGGTGCCTGTGTATGCACATATGCACAAGTGCATGTCAGTTTATTTTTTGCAATCAATTGAATCTCAGATCGGAGATATTTGTTTTTGTTTGACATGGAACTGTGCTTTGCGAACACTTAGTGTTTTCCGAAATTTTAAAAATCATGCACTGAGTTGCTCATGTACATTGTTGGAAATACTTCAATAAAGTGTGATCCTAAATGTAAAAGCCTTAGAAGTGGTAAATTATGAATTAGACCTGTTAATAATTCATAAGCTTAAATTAAGTGCAGTAAATGTTCAACTACTTGTTCTTTATGTAAATGAGATATTGACTTGTGACAATCTAGATATATTTTCAACCAGTAGCTTCTTTTCATGATTTCATCAAACAGTTTAATGATTTTGAGGCCACATTGATTTTCTCTATCCTACACTATTAAATTTCATTGAGCATTGAGATAGATTGTGTTTATTTAGTCTCTCTTTGTTTCCCCGTAGATTTCATATCCTAGAGGTGTGTGTGTGTGTGTGTGTGTGTGTGTGAGAGAGAGAGAGAGAGAGAGGTGCATTGAAATAAAAGTACACATTTGTTTCGGTTTAACTTTTGTATAATGGCTATAGTGGAGATTAGGTTATATATTCAAATGTAAGAATTGACATGAACCTTCAGTTTTAGTGTTTAAGATAGTTTTCACTTTTCAAAGATGGTTTTGAAAATGAATCTGAATTGACCTCTTGTATAGCTCTAGAGCAGGTCAAATTGTTAGGTCAATTCAATATTTTTATTAGGCTTTTCAGGTCAATATCTTTGTTAGGCTTTTCACACGAGCACATCTAAGGTCAATTTATTGAGTTTTACCATTTCTAGAATAAATTTACAAAAATCATCATCAAGAGGGGTAGTGACTTGCAAGTTGTCTTTGCTACATTATGTATTTGTCAAGATGTATTTGTAAGAGTTCATTTTAGTTGTATTTAGTGTATGTCACCCAACATGCAATCAATTTGACATAGCTCTTAAACTTTCTAATTGCTCTTTAAATGAATATAGCTTATGGATCAAGTCCTTGGCAGTAAGCCAAAGAAGGTGGGTTATTTATGCACCCAATATCGATAGATTATCAGGATGCTTATCCAGAATGGATAGAATGGTTGGAATGAATGATTTGTTGGAATTTGAGCATATACATACATATAATAAACAGAAGACAAGAAAATACCTCAGAAGCATGGAAACGCCTGGGACCGTCCCGTTTCAAGTCTGAAACATTTCCGAAATGTAAACGTGGTACGAAATGCTAGGGAAACGCCATTCAAACTTTCATTGTGCCCTTCGAATCTTTCTGAGAGTGGTCGAGGTTTGTGGAAGTGAATTTGCAAAGCTCCTGTGCCCTCATTTCCAACAGAGCCACGAAATTTTGCGAGGCACATTTCGTGAGTCGAGTGTCGAGGCATATAGGTTTAGTTATATTTGTTTATAAACTTTCTATTTATTTATTTCTATTTCGTATTAGTATTAAAATTTATAAACTTTCTATTTGTTTATATTATTTAAATGTCAAGTAATTTAAGTCTTAGTTCTATGTATATTAAAAAAAATTATAATGTTATTTAAAAAGTAAATATTTTGAGTGCTATATCAATTATTTCTTATGGTCTACAATTATAAAATGAGTAATATATGAAACGAGTATGAAACACGGAAACGGAAATTTTCAAAAAACCTTGGATACGAAACGTTATGGGAAACGTCCGTACAATATTGTATGGACGTTATTATATATTGTACGGATGTTATATATTGTACAAACGTTTCCCATAACGTTTCGTATCCAAGGTTTTTTGAAAATTGCCATTTCCTCATTTCATACTCGTTTCCGTTTCCGTGCAACATAGGAAAATACTAATAGTTATCATTAATGGTTGGCTGTGGCTGCATTACAATTTATTTAATGTGGCTTACTGCATCAGTGTGCCATAATGTTTTCACATAAGTTAACATTTAATACTGAACCTACATGACCAGTCAATGTCACTTAGTAACAAACTCTGCTCTTTCAGCCTTTCACTTGATATTTGTTGGCTAGATTTTCTACATAGCATCAAACCTAGGCAGTCATGAGATAAATCTCCCTCATTTAACCGGTGAGGCTCCCGTGTCAGATTTGTCAATAAAAATGTGTTATTATCTATCAGGGGTTTTACTTTAACCACTTAGTTCATGAACCATAACTAAGAAGTTTTTGCAGCAAGTAAGCAGCTGTTCAAGAAAGGAAGTATTTTATAGAAGAAAGAAGTAAAGGAAATACAGAGAAGAAATGGGGAAGATGTGCATCCCAATTAGTAGATAGCAGAGCTAATTGCATGCACATAGAAGAAACTCAATAGATATGAACACACAGAATTATAAAACAAAGGCAGCTCTAGATCCAGATCAAAAAATAACACAAAGTTTATTAAGAGATCTAAGATTAAAAGCAAGAAACAAAGTACACCTTGACACAAAGTTCTCCGGAAACCTGCTCCTTTGTATTCCTTTGCTCCAAGTTGCTCTCAAGGGTTCAGCACAAAGTCTAGAACACAAGATTGCTGCTTGCAAATTCTGATCGATTACCCGAAGGTTCTTCCTCTACTTAGAGAATGTAGAGGGGCAATTACAAGTTGGAAGCTTTAGTTGAACTGGCACATGTGGAAGTCGGAAAGAAACAACTAGCAATCTTCCTCCTAGAATTCCTCTTTGCATGACATGTATGATTTGCAACTGAACATAGAACCTTCTACTTTGCACGTGCCACCTATCTCCAAGTAGTTGACTTCTTCAAGTAATGGCTTTTAAACCAATCACTTAAGTTGTATAATTTAATTGATCGTTCAATTACTTTGTCAGAGGAAAGGAGAAGGAAGAGGAAAGATGACTTTGTCGGAGGAAAGAAGAAGGAAGAGGAAAGCTAACTTTGTCCTTTTTCATGTCTGCATGCAGCTGATTCAAACTGGATCTAGAAGCAGCTGGATCTGGAAACAAGCTGGAATTGCAAGCAGTTGGAATTGGAAGCAAGCTGTAATTTTGCCTTCGCATTGTTTTCTCTTTTATCCTTGAAGCTTTTGCAGTTCTTCTCCAGTACATGCATCAATGCAATGTTTGCCGTAACTCTTTATTTTTAATTGCATATGAACAATTAAAAATTTTGGAAAGTACTTCGGGTGAGTGCAAATTCAATGAAGGCTTCAACTGGAAGATGGAAGCATTTGCACAAGATCTTGGAAGGAATTTTCCACGCACTGACTTCTTCACAGACTGCATTCGAAACAAGAGAATGAAGCCTTTGTGTCGGAAGCTTTTGCAACTATGAGATCTGGATCTGGATCTGCATATGGATTTGCATTTGCATTTGCATCTTCATCTGCACTTGCATAACAAACTTTGGCAACTGGGCTATGGATGGAAAAGCTGCAACTCGAATAATTCCACTGCTTTCAATCTGCACACATGAGTGAAGTTTCTCCTGCACGCATGAGTGAAGTCTTTCCTGCTTTGGATTTGTCTATCAATTCAGCAAGAGGTTTCGAGCCTAGATCCGTGTCTCTAGTATCTACAAATTTAAAAGTGATGCATGACTTCCTTGTGCTTTCTTTTTCATCTTTCTTCGCCATAGCTTTGTCTATCTTTGTCTGAACAATTCTTTTTCTTCTTATTTGACTGGAATTCTTCAATACTGGTGCAGATCTGGACAATTCTTCAGATTCGGAGGATATTTGCAATGTGTTGGACATTGATAAAAACTCCTTTTCTTTTGTAAAGCACTTGTAATGAATTCCTGCAATTTATTCAGACAAAAATGGCCACCATAGCATGAATAGTGAATTTAAATTGTAAAAAACTGCACTTTTCAAGCCTGCTGCTCCAAAAATTGGTGTTTAATTTGCACATAAAGAGAGCATGAATCCTTTCAATCAACACCTGAGCTCCTTTAACACCTGTGGAAACAATTATGCAGACAAAGATCAACCTCCTCTAAAGCATGCGCCAAATCTGGAAGCTTTTGGCCTTGTTGTCACCTTGTCTGAGCAAAATCCTTCCTCTAATGGGGGCGCACTTTTCCACTTGGCTGCAATTCTTTACCTGTGATTTGAATAATTCACCCATATGGCTGCCCATGCTTATATAACCTTCACAATTCTATAATTAATAATTGCCCTAACAATTAAAGGCAATTAATTAATTAAAAATCATGCTTTTCTCTTTTAAAAATAGCATGTTTAAGGACAGCCATCCAATAAATTAAATTAATCCAATTTAATCCTTCACACATCACTTCACTTAAGCTTCACAGTGTGCTTTGACCATAGCCACTGAAAATATAAATTAATTTAATGTTTTAATGCCTTAAAAAACATTAAATAATACCCAAATGGGGCGCACTTTTTGAGAGGAAGAGGGCAGCCATTAAATAAATTAATTTTAATGCTTTTAAATCCTTTCTTTTATTTCATCTTTGACTTGTTGACTTCCTCCAAGATTGGGCGCACTTTTTGAGAGAATAGATTAATTAAAATAATCAATTTAAGGATGCCATTCTCTCACCAAAGGGGGCGCACTTTTTTGCACATGTAATTCTATTTTTAAGAATTTTTTTACAATGGGATTCTTTACCCTGCAAGGCAGGCACCAAAATCCCGTGATCCACTTAAGTGATTTGACTTTGACAATGGGATTATTTACCCTGCAAGGCAGGCACTAAAATCCCATGATTTCACTTAAGTCACTTTCCTTTTATTTTATCATGGGAATTTTCACCCTGCAAAGCAGGTAATAAATTCCCGCCTGTCTGCGGCCTCTAACTTTCCCACTGCAGCTTAAGTGACTTTTATAACACGGGAAAAAGTACCCTGCTAGGCAGGTATAAAATTCCCACCCTGCCTGCGGCTTATATTTTTCCCATCGCAGCTTAAATCCTTTGTTTTCCAAAAATACGCCCATCCCCGCAGGGGCTTTTCTGTGCACGACTTCACTTTTTCCCAGTGATCCAGACCTCCGATGGCGACTTCCTCTGGGCATAATGTGCGTATATGTTTTCCAGCTGCTCCAAGCCAAAAATCGGGCTTACCCGGCAAAGGAATTGTTCCAGAGAAATTTCACAAAAAACGAAACGGGACACCACAAAAACACGAAAAATTGCCAAAAGTTACAAATAAAGCCCAAAACTTAATACAAGTTAAAACCCTTCTGGCACATAGGAATAATAACATATTTGCTCATAATAGAGTTAAAACAGAGCGCAAATAGCCTCATACAGGGCTCAAAATAATTAAATACAAATTTCCCGCAGACAAATCCCAACTACAGAATAAAACAATTTTGGGCATCTGGATATTTGGCGAAAAAGGCTAATATGGCTCTTTGGGATTATCTTGACGCAATACAAGAACCTTCAGGCAATAAAAACACAAAACGACCCATTATTTTAAAAGAACGAAAAAATTTCGAATAGGATAGTTGCAGATTTCAAGGTGAAATCTGAGTGACACCAATATTATACTCTGCAAAGCAAATATGCAAATCTTTACGTCAGCTGAACTCTCTGTCTGCATTTTTTCTATATAGAAAAGAGTTGTATTTTGTACATCCTCCTTTTGTATTAATATATTGTTCTTGAAATTTTATCCAAAAAAAATGTTACTTGGTAATATTTAACACAAATGGCATGCTATATGCCTCCACTCAATGGCTGGATGGTTGTGATATTATAGTGGAGCCAAATCCTCAACAAGGAAATATGTCACTTTGTTCAGAATTAGTATGTAACTTTTAGAGCGATATTTACATTTCAATTATCTTGAGGCAAGGGATCCCACAAAGCATACAATCACCTCTAAGCAATGTTGGTACTGGTGAGGAGTCATCCTACACATCAACATCGGGGTTTGCACTGCAAAATCTGCTTCCGGATTGGCAAATCTTCTAGTCATGTAAATGCTTTATAAGCATTCACTGTGTCATGATTATTATCAATGTGGGTTCATCATACACTCAATACTGTAATTTGAATGAAAAAATCATTTAACTCTTTTCTAAGTAAAATTCAATTTCATTTTATATAGATATTAATGTTCAAAAGCAGCCAAGAATGGCAATGGGACTGCAAAAAAGAACACAGCCAAAAAGTATACAGTGGGAGTACCTACCATATCTTCATGAAAGTAAAATAAGAACATATTGAAGGAGAAAATCTAAAGAAATAAAATCATGAAGCAATAATTATTATGTCTGAAACACAAAGCTATGTCAGCTGATCAAGATGTTCCCGGAGAGCACAACTGTCCTACAGGAGGTTCTATGTATGAACATGCACATCTTCCCAACTACAATGGACTATTCTTCCTCAGTGGAATTGGAAATTCAACAAAATGATGTTGTATTCCATCTTGCTTATCCCCTTAGTGGATGGTGGGTCTTCACCCTAAGCAAGCTTCCTCACAACTCCAAGTTGGACTTCTCAGCGCTTCATTGTTGGCATCTTCTCCTTCTTGACTTAAAAGTGTGGTCTTCTTTACAAATATTTATTCTTCATCAGCCAATTCCTCACCACTTTCAGCATCCAGTGAATCTTCAACAATTTCTATATTAACTTCATTTGATCTGTTGTTCATTTGGTTTTGTACTTTCGAGGTGTGAAAATTGAGGCCAAAATATTTTACTAATGGAATTTCCTTTCTCAAACAAAATAGCTTAGAAAATAACCCTTTCGCAAAAAATAGAATTACTCGCAAATTAATGCAACAAGATTTTAAAAACTGATTTTTTAAAAGCAAAGAAAGGAAACTGTACCAGATATGTCTGTGCCCTGGATGGCTGGCTGTGACTGAAAATCACCAAACTGTGTGACCTTGCAGTGAATGACCCTTGAAAAATTGCAAATCTGGAGATGTGTGACTATATTTTCTTTATTTTGCCCTAGATACCTTCAAAAATCACGTTTTCCCTCGTCCTTGTGACTTAGGACTGTGTTTTCTGAGAAAGTGTGCCATAAATCACATTTTTCTCTGTTGCATTCTGCCTGTCACGTTTTGTCTTGAAAATGTCTTATTTTCATTTCTTAACAGCCCTAAAAAATACTTTAAAAATGGTAACTTTTTTATTTTCATGCTTTAGTACTTTGAAATGTCCTCAAATTTGTCTGAAAACACAACAAAATTGTGCCCTTGAATGGCATTTTTATGGTTTTTTATTAAAAAATTGCACCTTGTTGATTGTATATTTGTCCTTGAAGCCTCACACAGCCATGTTCTCTTCAACCTTTGTCCATCCTCAGTTCGTGCCCTAAGCTTTGATACCAATGTTAGAAGATGTGAACAGAGAAGGAATGAAGATAGACAGGTGTGTCTGTAATTTTACCATGCAAGAGATAGTTACAAAATGGCTGAGAAGGTTACAACCGATCATTAGTCAATACATCACTAACGGTGAATAACAAACTATAAGCCTCATATTCTAACGCCATCTCTCTTTGTTTCTTTTGTTTCCATAAAATCGATTATAATTTTTTTAATAGGAGTATAATTCCTGAAAATTGTTATTACCAAATCAATTATATATTTTTATATTTCCAAAATTTAGCCTTTTAAATAAATGGACATTAGTATAAACATTTTAATCTATGAAGAATCGTTTTCATATTTATTCAATCATCCAATTCAGAAGAAACATATCCCAAAAAATAACATTGCTCCAAATTTGCAGTTTTGGAGTGACCCCCAAAATTAGTGATGATTTTACTAATTGGAAGAAAACTTAGGAAATAAGAAACAGGACCTGGAAATTGTGTACAGAAGGGTGAGAGATCAAATTGATATTTTTCATACTTGGAGTAAGAATTACTTTAGGAATCTCTGTTGTCATTCAGGCATTTATGCAAATACCGTATCCTGCTGCTCAAGAAAACTATATTTTAATTTAAATGACACTCAAATGTTTTCAATTTTATGTGTTCTGTACAAAAAAATGAGTGGATTGTGATGGTATTGCACAGCATTACATATCTCCAATCAAAATCAGCTCTAGGGATCTTTGTTTCAAAAGGTTTATTAGATTTTTAGTGTTTGTCCGTTACAGCTCTTACAAACTTCAAACATTCTTCATTTTGCCTTCAAATCTGTGTGAAAAACATGCTCTTGTCAGTTGCCTGTTTTCTTTTCTGCCACAAGGTTGAATGTCTGCCTGTCACTCCTTTTTGGCTGTTTCTGCTATTTATCTGCAAAATGATTTTTGAAAATGTTGAACAGTTATCTATAAATTGTATTTTTTTAAACTTGAGTTGAATATCTGACCTGCAAGAAAATGTTGCACTTTGTGTCTGGAAAACCATGATCGGAAAAGAAATGCAGCCATGTATTTTGGACAAAAACTTTAGGGCGTAAGTGTTGCACATCTGATAAAATAAGCAGGTATTGCTTTGTCTGTTCACCAATGTTTCTGTCTGGCAGTTATCTCTGCATCTGGTAGTGCTCTCTTGACTTGTTTTCCATTAATTTTTGATTTATTTGAACAAAGCTTTTCTTTGCCTTCTACGTCCCTGAAATGTATATTTGTTGTAGGATATCAAGCCTCCATTGGTTGACTTTGATACCATGGTAAATTTTAGAGCATGCACATACAGATGTAGAACAAAAGAAGGATAAAAGAAAATAATTTAATGTGAATTGGTGGCTTCAGCTGATTTACATTTGATCCATTGTGTACAGTTATACTTGCTTTGTTTAGTTATATCTGTTAGAACTAAACTCTAACTCATAACATCAACTTACTCTCACTTGTTTCCGTAAAATTTACTGGACTCACATGACTAGCTAATGTCCCTTAGTGATACCCAACATTATTCAAGTGTTATATTTTAATGTGGTTCTATCTTTAAAAATCTCACAAACGTTTTTACTACAGCACATAGGTACCAGTTGTGTTTTTCACTGATTTTGTTTATATTCCTTCTTTGTCTAACAGGAGCAGATATGATGTAATTTGTTTAGAATATGTAGTATGCACTTCCTTACTGTATGACCAATGGTGCCTAAGTGCTTCCTCATATAAGATGCTATCACAATGAAAAGGAAAGACATGAACATACATAACAAATACTTGATATCCACACAAAATAGCAATATACGATCACAGCATACGATCAAATTGTATTAAAGAAAGTAAAGTGAATTTTGTTTATATTCCTTCTTTGTCTAACAGGAGCAGATATGATGTAATTTGTTTAGAATATGTAGTATGCACTTCCTTACTGTATGACCAATGGTGCCTAAGTGCTTCCTTATATAAGATGCTATCACAATGAAAAGGAAAGACATGAACATACATAACAAATACTTGATATCCACACAAAATAGCAATATACGATCACAGCATACGATCAAATTGTATTAAAGAAAGTAAAGTGAAAGTATCATGTGAAGGGTCACATACCAAGAGAGGAAAAAAACAAAATTCCCTGCCAACACCCTTCCATTATCATACATACCAAAACAAAAGTATAGATTCTGAATATAAGTCAGTTTCTCGCATTCCCCACGTAGACTTATTCTCTTAGAGATTCTTACTCGCTTTGACAGATAATCTTGGCTTCCAAATTCCTTAGTAATCTTGATATTGTTCTACTGGACATGCACCACCAACCAGTAAAAGCCCACATCTATTTAAAATGACAATACCAGGGAGCTTATTTTTTCATACCTTTTTAAAAGTTGTGGCCTCTATTCTAACCTCATTTGTACTTCTCTTTGGGATATTGATATGTTTTATAGTGAAGCTACGTTAATGATTCTTTCTATGAAGCGTCCCAATTTGTGGTTTGTTCCTATAGGCATCTAATCTTGTTATCTGTGCCTAAAGACAAGCATTGTATTTTTCACTGGTCTCACAATGGCTTTGGAACTTTTCCTTTGATTTTGTTCTTCATATTTCTAGATTACAGCGAGAATGAGAACTTTGATATCTGAGCATTTTCTAATTGCCCATACACTGGAATTTGAGATAGGGAAACACATGAGACATATTGTTGTGGCACAAATTATTTATTAAAGTGTCATTTCCTTCATTAGTGTTGTTATTTCCTTTGCGGTTGTTTACATCATAGTTTAAAAACTTGTACTTGGCAATTACCTAGCAGCCCAAAATTATGGCTCGTATTCGGGTCTTGGGCGTTTCTCGGCAATTACTTGGAAACTTTTACTACTTTAAAAAAACAAATAAATTCATAAAATTATCTTAAATAATGTGTAAAATATTGTTAAATGACATGAGAAGTGATTGTGTAGAGAATGCACAAGTATAGTTTCTATTGATTTTCGACCAAAAAAGAGTACATAGTACACAGTTACAAACTACAATGCCTTGTATATTGAGTCTTTAGAGTCTGATTATGAACAACACAGCCAATATTTAGCAAAATAGACCCACAGAAATTTGAAAAGAGGAAGAGCAACATTGCAAAGATAGGAATCCATTGTCTTTGTCCCCAGTCCTCAAGTAATAAATCTGGTCTTTAACAGGGCCCTTATTCCTATTGTTGTATGCAAAATAGATTCAAAAATTGGAAAACCCTAGCTCCATTGGCTGTGCACTGTATTCAGAGTCTCAAGGGAAAAATGCAGAAATAAGCGTAAAATCATTTTTTTGGATCTATCCTTTTAATCCACCCTTGGGTGAGCTGAGGTGATAAAGTTGTGATTTTTTATTTTTTTTAAACTTTGAAAAGAAGCTTCATATATTAAGCAAAAACAATATTTACAAGGGCTGTACAAAAGAATGAAGAACTATACAACAGTATTTACAAGGAAGATTACAGCTGAGTACGTAAAGCAATCATAACGGAAATCAAATACGAAATAACTCCCGGTCTCTAAATCTCTTGTGATTGAGTCACGATTTTTGCCAAGTAATCGCTGTAATTACTCAGCAAAAATGGCCAATTTATTGGCAAAAACTGCTCGCGATTTATCATAAGATTTATTGTTTCCAGGTCGACTCTTGATGCAGGCCAAACGAAAGTCCTAAAGAATCTTATAACAATAAATCTTCAAATCTGGGAACTAGAAATCATACAAGAAACCATCAAAAAGGAAAACAAACAAGGAGCAATTTCACACAAAGGAAGAAAAAAGCATAACAACACCAGAGGAAAGAATCATCTAAATCTAGACTCTTACTGCTGCAGTGATCAAGGAAACCTCAGAAGATGTGATGGATTCTGTATGCAGCAGAGTTGCATGGATACAGATACAGCTAGTTTCTAACGCCCCCTAATATTGATAGGGTTGGATACGATATTATGTATGTATGTTAATAATCCAGATTATAAATTAAAAACATATATCATTAATAATTATCAATTTTAAAATATAAACAAATTTATATATTTGATTAAAACTACATGCAAGTTACATATTCCCAGCCCATGGGAAGGTAGGAAGTTTGGGTATTCAATGGATTAAAAAAAATTGCAACTTGTGTAGTTGAATGGAAAATAGACGAAATGAAAGAAAAGAAGTAGTAGACCAAAAGAAATATATCAAAAGAATTGCAGGCCGAGTAGAGCCAATGTGAATTTTTGAAGTAAATGGGCAAATCAACACTTTCACTTCCATATCCTCATTATAGAAGAGCATTTGCAGTTTTCTAGCATCTTTTTAGCATTTTAAGGGGTTTTTATTAATTTTTAAAACTATTAAATCAGATATGGCTTTAGTTGCCTTGCATACTCTATCCGGTTGTATCTGTTATGGCTCAATTATGGGTTCATATCTAGTTACAGCTTGGTATGTTATCCAAACTGTATCCAAGCTGCACCGTACCCAAATCCATATCCAGCACACAGATATGCGTGCCCTAATAGTAGCTGTGGCGTATCTGGCAATTTTGGTATGCGGTTCTTCTAATAAAATATCAAGAGGCTTAGGTGTGCCCAATAAATGCCTATTCCTCGAAGGAATGATATAAAAAAAGATATTGATATGCTTCTTCAAGAGTATGCTTGAGCTAATTCTACATAAAGACTTCAAAAGTTCAATTCAATGGGATTTCAAGAGCCAAACAAACTATTTTCAGTCCAACAAACAGAACCCTCTTCCATTGGAACCCATCAAGGTATGATTTAATCTCTTAGCACACTTTTTCTTTTGGACAATATGCTGGTTTTCATTCATATACCAATGCTGGAAGTGCTGAACTGTTGGGTCAGTAATCTCAATGCTTCAAATATAATCTTTATGGGGAACTTCAATACATTAAGATATCCACAGGGAAAAAAGAGTGTGAAGGATTCGATTCTGGAACAGCAATGGCTCTGGATAAATTCGAGAGTAACACAAACCTAATGGAACAAATCTATTCTCAAGGCTCTTTCACTTGGATGTACGGAAGAAAAAGGGAGAAGCTATATAGCAGAAAAGCTAGACAGAGTATTTCTTTCACAAAACTGGAATGCACCAGGCAAGGTTTTTGATGCAAGAGTTGGTAAAACTTTTCTGTTTGCTCCTTGGCCTCTTTTTTTAAACATTTTCTACCAGAAACCACAAAAAAAGAACCATAGTTCAAGTTTGAATCCACCTGGCTTTCACATCAACACTTCCACCACAAGACTGGGAAGTGGAGGCACAAAATCTCCAGATTGTACAGGATTTCAGATTTACAAATTTATTGTTAAATTGAAATACATCAAAGGAAAAATTAAGCAATGGCAAAAAATGGAGATGAGAGCCTTTTATTTCCCAAAATAATGCCATTAGAAACAGATTAGCAGCAATTCAAATCCAAATCCATGATCAAGGGTATAATGCAGAATAGAAGTAGAGGAACAACAAACAATCCATACTCTATCCAAACATCAAAAGTCAAAATAAATGCATTGGCGCCCATAATCCAAAGACAAGGATTGGATCAGGGGACTCCAATACTGAATTATTTCATGGTACAGCCCAAAACAGAAAAAAAAATGAGGACTCTACAGACGTTACAGAGTGAAAATGAAGTTTATATCACTTCCCAGAAATGATACGATTTGCCATGCTTCAAGAATTTATCAGGGACTTCTGAACGAACCTACAGCTGGATAATTTATTGCTACATCATAGTAATATATCCACGTGTGTAGGGTGTAGTAGAATATACTAAGTTACTGTTGCACCCATAAATAGTGTTTGTTAGAATAACAATGATATAAAACAGTATTGTTATGCCAACTCGAGAAATATATGGTCATCTGTAATCATAATTTGTTAATTCCCAAGTCCTATAAATGTGTAAGATTAAGCTATGAATTATTGAATCAATTTCCTGAATCCATTCTTTGTGTCAGAGCAGTGACATGGAACTTAGGAAGAGGAATTTTTTATTTTAAAATTAAAAAATGGAGGAGCTCCCTTGCACTCTAGAACTATCTAATTTCCCCTTCATCTGTGCAAGCTTCAAAGTGGCATGAACATTCCTAAGAGAACAATATATACAATTATATTTGTTTTCATTCAGCCCGGCCTGGAGACTGAGATATCCCTTGTAGGATAATCTTGAAATTTGACAAAATTTAATAAAAATTTGCAGCAAATGATATTCTGAAATTTCTGGAAATGAACCAACTAGGGCAGCGGACTGAAATTTATAGATATCTTGCAAAATACTTACCCAAATCACACGAAATTTTATAGAGAGCTTGCTAAGGTGAAAACAAAGACTAGAAAAATATTTTTTGATTTTTCTGAGTAATATATAAACGCCAATAATTTTCAGAAAGCCCTAAACTACTGAAAACTTCAAAAATTCATAACTATGTGAATACAACTAATAAAAAATCTGATTTTCTGGAAATAACATCTACTAAATATATAGAAATTATCCTAACCTCCAAATCTGAAAATGGACACCTAGAAACCCTTAAAAACACTGCTGCACATTTGGAAGTGAGTAGGTAAAACCCTAGAAAATAGTTGTTCCAAATCTGAACTGAAACCCTTGATGAAGAAAGGTTGTCCTCTTTCTCTGAAACTGAATTTCTGATTACTCTCCAGATCTGATCCAAAAATCTAAATAAAGCTCCAAAATGGCAAACTAGGAAGGATCTTTCACCACCGAAGAGTGCTCTGCTAGCTAGGTGTGGATCTTTCACCACTGAAGCTAGGGTTCCTGTGGAATCTTACTCCACAAGCAAAGAAAGTGCAAACAGCAGTCGCTCCATTATCAAAATAGGTGAGAGTATGAATGAATGCCTATTCTCCCCCAAGTGTTTCCTTTTATAACTTCTCATTGCAACAAAAGGCCCAAAAGAACCCTAATCACCCCCTTGGGTCTTTTCTTTAATTAATTAAAATAACTTAAGTCACTTTATTCCCCACATGCCAAAAAGTGCACTTAAGGCACCCTAACAAAGAATTAGAACATAAAGTACCATATATTCACCCATTACTTAAGTCATCGACTAAATATAACATAAAGGACCTTAGGGGAGCATCTCACAACCTTATTTTACTTAAGTCACCTCAAAGTACGTGTCCAACGTCAAAACATAACCTATAAGTGAAATGAAGGTGCAAACCATACCCAATAACCATCTACGTTACTAGCCCCTTAGGCATGACCAAGGCTAAGACGGATGAAAGGCCTCCTAGGCCACCTGCTCGGAAATGGGAACATTACTGAGACAGACAGAGACAAGTGCTCTGCCCATCCAAAAGCTAAGGTGCGGCTGAGAAAAAGATAAATATGATTTGAGAGATTGGAATTGTATAAAGTGGAAAAGGCATCATATTCAAACACAAGCAAAGTGCAAGAAGCAAATATTAACTCTCATTTCAGAAACTGGAAGCACCTACTCAACTCAAGGCACATCTCGGGTAATTCAGCAAAAATAAAGATGCAGACAGCATATAGCAGCCCACAGTGTGGAAAATCCAATTCATGCACAACAATCAGCTTTTGTGAAGCACTCAGCCAAAGCTTAGAAAGATCACACCATCCAAAAGCCCAATCTCCCACCATGCTTGCAAGAAAAGTAAAATCATTTCTTCTACTTTCCTAAGTTTTTATAAAGTTTGACTTTCTTAAAATATTATGGTTGTTTTGGTAAAAGTAAATTATTTTTTTAATAAAGTTTTATTTTTTACTTTTTGTTAAGAACTTTATAATTAAGCTGAATTTATGCCTTAGTAGCATGAACCTCAATGAATTAATAGCTCCCAAATCCTGAAGCCTCAGAAAAAATTCCTAGAGGTTCACAATCGCATTATAATCACCCCCTAGAAGGATTTTGCTACGGCTCTTGCTATCTTTTTAAATTTTTCTCTATTCTTGAAAAATTGTCTAGGGTCAAATATATACGATATCTAGATCTACGGGTATAATTTTCCGCCGAAATTTTGTGAGCTTGCATAAAATATCAGCTTGAGTAATATATTTTAAAGGGTTTTTGTACAGATCCTATTGTGCTCATAAATTTATTGTTTTTCAATGCTAGGTGATTTAGGTCTCTGCAAAATCCCTGATTCAAGTTCAGCATAGTTTTCAAATGGCAAATACCCAAAAGCTAAAAATTGTCCTAGAGTTTCAAAATAGAGCATGAAACATAAGTGTGAACAA
Source organism: Taxus chinensis (assembly GCA_019776745.2). Lineage (NCBI taxonomy): Eukaryota > Viridiplantae > Streptophyta > Pinopsida > Cupressales > Taxaceae > Taxus > Taxus chinensis. The sequence continues at coordinate 214,819,965 of CM034153.1, read as the reverse complement.
AATTCCACTTGAAGAGTGTTTACTTTGAATAGAATTAGCAGTTTTTCATTATTTTATTATTGTAACACATATTGCCTTTATGTGCCTCCATAATTTTTTTCCTTGACTCACAACTTCTTCGAGGCAATAATTACTCCTTTTGGAAGACAAAGGTGAAAACACACCTTGAATTTGAAGGTCTCTAACCCGTTGTTGAGGGCACTTCTCTTAGACATGCAAGTTACGTAGACCAACAAGATAAATATGACAAAGCGAATTGGAAGTCTAATCTCATCATCATGTTCGGGGTTTCGGATGAGGTCCAACATCATACCCAAGATGCAGCTACAACCAAAGACGTGCATGGGTTGAGTTTAGCACGTTTTATGAGGCAAAAAGTTACAACTAGATTCTACATCTGTAGAGTCATTTACACTACCTCAAATCAAAGAACAGAGAAAAAATTGAAGCATTCCTCTATAGGGTTGTTGAATTGTGGACCTCGCTACAAACATTAAGAAAAAAGATGTCAGAAGAATCTTTTTGCTCATTTTCTAAAAGCACTGCTCTCTGCATACAAGGTTTTGTAACATCTCTCAATGTTTTTGGACAAAATCCAACATTTGAGAAGTTGGGTAATATGCTACGGCAAGAATAATCCATGCAAGGAGAAGAAGAACCTGATCAAGACCATGCCTTATTCTCCTTTCTAGAAGACATGCCTCATGTGTGGCAAGCATGGTCACAAGATCAAATATGTTTTGTTCTCGGCATTCTCCAGCGGTTCATCCAATAACAAGAAACTGACAATGCGACAATCCTCACAAAGACAATAAAAGAAACCACATTACATGTGTCACTAGAAGAAGAAACCTCCCCCATAATACTAACATGGAAACATTGTTGAAGACCACAATCCTTCCAATGAGGATTACTTTTATGCTATGCACACAAATGAGGAGCTCTCTCGACAAAGTTAAGTTTTGTACTTGGATTGCGGGGCCACTAGATACATGACCCAACGGAAGGATCAGTTCACCACTTTGAACCATTCCTCCTATCATGGTAATGTATCTCTTAGCAATGATTTTTCATATAGAGTTAAATGATTAGGTGATGTTTTCTTACCCCTCGGAAACTATTCACATAAAATCCTATAAGTCCTATATGTTCCAAGACTAACAACGAATTTTTTGTCTGTAAGCCAATTTCTCAATAATAACCTCATGGTTGAATTTGATCGACAAGATGGCAAAAAGATGTTTCATTCAAGAAAAATTAAAAGCTCGAAGATTGTTTCACGAGCATCTGGTATAGTAAAAATGTTCTAATTTGATGTTGTCTACAATGACTACCAAGCTTTACTCATCAAGGATATAAATATTGCCAATCTCTAGCATTACATATTCAACCATCTTAGCATTGGCTAGTTTCTTGTACTCAATAGGCATAATATGGTGAGAGGCCTTCCCTCACTAAAAAAAGCAACTGACCTACACTCTATATGTTTAGTTGGAAAATAATTTAGATCCCTTTTTGGTACAAGCACTCATCGAGCAACTGGACTTTGAGATTTGGTGCACACTAATCCACGGACCATGACTCCAAGTGTCCATGGATTTAAGTACTTCCGGATATTTTTTTGATGATCACTCAGTAAAGATGTGGGTATATTGCTTGAATAGCAAGGATCAAGATTTCCTGCTTGAAATAATTCAAACTTGAGTGGAATGACAATCTCGTCATTACATTCATATCCTCCATTCCAATTGAGGGGGGGATTCGCTAACAATGAGTTCTTTGCATTTCTAAAGGAGAATGGCATTCACGAACATTTAACTGCCCCTACACGTTGCAACAAAATGTTGTTGCAGAAAGGAGGAATTGTATCATTGTGGAGATGGTGTGTAGTATGATTCAGGTTTCAAGCTTGGATTGGTAATATTGGGTAGGAGTTGTTCACATTGCAGTTTACTTGTTGAACCATGCACCCACCAAAGCTCTCAAATGGTATCACTCTATAAGAAGCATGGTTTGGGTATAAGCCTTATACCTCTTATTTTCATGGTTTTGGTTGGAAGGCACATATACATGCTCCAAAGAAAAGAGAAGAAAGATGGACAAGAAGTCCTTGGAAGGTATATTTCTTGGTTACAATGAAGAGTCAAAGACCTACTGACTCATGGATCCTATACTAAGAAAGTACATGTAAACAAAGATGTTAAATTCGTGAGAAGGGTGAGTTTAATCCATCCTCCACACGGTCATAAGATACAAGCATTGATGTTGTATACACTTCTCATGATGAAGAAGGCATTGATGATGGTAGTAATGATGAGGGTGATGGTGTTGATCAGCCAGGCCCTCCAGCTCCACCCTCCACAAGTACTAGACGAGAGATACCCTAGTGGTATACTAGTACTATCTCGACTACAAAATTGGGTGGAGTCTTTAATATTTTCACTTTATGATCGAGGACTCGTGGCATCGTTGATGAAGGGGTGAATTTGACCCTTATGAGCATAGTGTGATGTCCCCATTTCTGAAGACCTTTAGCCTATACTTCCCCGTGGGCTTCAGGATGTTGCAAGGGGAACATCTTTATTAAATAATTAAATATTATTGCCTGGAGCAATAATTATTTGATTATTTAATTATGAAGATTATTTAATTTAATTCCCAAAATATAAAAATTAAATGGGGAATTAATTAAATAAATATTTAGGTGGCTTTTATTGATAAAATCACCCTCTGAAAAGGGGACGCCACACCTAGGGGAAATAAACTGATTTTATTTAATAATTTCCATCTCCTAGGGATTTCGAATTTTGTGCCTCCTTGCTTGTAAAAGGACTGCTAGGATCACTATTATTATTATGCTATGGATGAATTTGATTTGACTCCATGCTTGGAGTAGAGATGTATGCCCACCCTTGATACTTGTTCTCTCTTGCATGGGAGATCTTATTGTAGCTGGTTATTGGAGATCAAATTGAAGAACTTATTTGTGAGATCCACGTTGTTGGCCTTGGCAAATATTTTGACTAAATTTACAAGTGAAAATCTGTATTTTCTACTGTAGCGACATCACTGTAGCAGCTGGTTTTTTGGTTGTCGAGTTGAAGTGTTTTGTGAGTACTTTGCCAATCGATTTGGTGTATGATCTCTCTAAACCCTAGGCGACTTCTTCTATGATGATTGTGGACTGATTTAGATATATTATTGTTGTGGATCGATTGAGCTGGCTGTTGGGTGTTGTCTCCTCTCTTGCAGCGATTGATCGGGGCAAGTTTGGTATTAGTTCCATGAATTTCATTAAAGCTTGATTGCTGTTCTTTTCTTCCCTAACCGTGACTTATTTTGAATATATTGGAGTGCATATTGGAAGCCTAAGATAACCAGCGATTGCCTCATTGATTTAATAACTGGTTTATGCTCTTTTTAAGATTGGTCGACTATTTTATGCATGATTATATATCTCTGTTGCAGCGATCTCCTTCAGGGAAAATTATTAATAGGATTGGATGTTGTTGGGGTCTGGTTTAAGCTACTGTTCTTCCTTCCTGAACAGTGACTTCATTTGGAGTAAATACTGGCTGTTTGATGCAAGTTTAGGACCCTATTTTGCCCAGCAAATTGACAAACATTATCCTAATAGCTACAGAGATCACTTTGGGTGTGTGTTGGCCTGATTTTTGGATTCAAAATACACAGCTGTTCTCTGCTAACATCAGCCATCCCATTTAATACTTTATATTGTCTGCTGGCAACGATTTCTCATGTTTTCAACACTCAGCTCAATGTCCAATATTACTCTGTGATTAGCGACCTGAATCTTGCTCAATGCAGTTGTGTTTTTGGGTCTTTTGAAAACAGTATTCTGAGTGAGGTTGTTTGGGGTCTAATGTTAATCTCTTCTGGTGTCGAATTCCATGGAATAATCTGTGATTAGTGACTGGAATTAATGCATGAGGTAATGATGGCAGCAATCTTCATATTTGGATGCCTGGTTATGGTGTTTTGAACTTAGTCTTGGCATATTGTTTGTGATAATTGTGAGCCTCCGATTCCATCGTAGATATGATAATTAAACACATGGTTCGGTGATTTGTTTGAGGATAAATGAGTGTAGAAGTTTGGATCTGATTATTAAATTCATCTGAGGATTATCTGGGCAATTATTGTTGATAGAGGCCATTAAACCCCTATCTTTGGGTTTATTGAGTCATCTACTCAACTGGTTCAAGGGGATTTGATTACAAGTTTGCTATTGAAGTATTGAAGAGGTTGTTGATTTGCATATTTTCTATTGATCCCGGAAGTGGGATATTACACACAGTTGTAGAATCTTTTAAACCCTCAACATTTCTTGAAGCCCAAGTGTAAAATCCTTGGAAGGATACTAAAGATGTTGAATATCATGCACTCATAAAGAACAACACATGCCGACTTGTCGATCTTCCAATAGAGTAGAAGCTATAGGTTGGAAATGGGTCTTTAAGACCAAGTACAAAGCAGATGGCAACATTGATAAGTACAAGGAAAGACATGTAGCAAATGGCTACGCACATAAATCATTTATTGACTATGAGGACACATTCTACCATAGCCAAGATAAAGACTATTAGAATGGTATTTATTATGGTTGCACAGTTTGGTTGGAAAGTCCATTAGATGGATGTGAAAAGTGCCTTCCTTAATGGAGATTTAGAAGATGACGTCTTCATAACCCAACCAAAGGTTTTTGCCACACATGTTCAAGAATAAAAGGTATGCAGGCTTATCAAGTCTTTGTATGGTCTCAAGTAGTCTCCTCGAGCTTGATACATGAAAATTGATGAGCATCTTGCACAACATTGATTTCAATGGATTCCATATGATCTTAACCTGTACCTCAAATATCAAGGGGCAAAGGATGTGATTCATATAGTGTATGTCGATGATCTAGTCATGAGTGGAAGCTCAACGAAGATGATTGATTCCATAAAGAATGATCTTAAGAAATTGTTTGAAATGATAGACCTTTGGATTTTGCACTACCATGTTGGTTTGGAGTTATGATAAAAGGGAAGCCACATCTTCTTTTCAAATTAATTGTCCCAAGACACTACTCAAGAAGTTTGGGATGATGGATTGTACACCTATAGTAACACCCATGGAGATGATACTTTAGTTGTCTCATTCCGATCTATCACCACCAGTAAATGCCACTCTCTATCGTCAGTTGATTAGGAGTCTCATTTACTTGACCTTCACCACACTAGATAACAATTAGACTATCATCTATCTTTCACAGTTCATGTAAGAACCAGAGGCAAGTCATTAGAAGGGCACAAAGTGAATATTTAAATATATTTGATGTACCATGGAGCATGGCCTAGGATATAAGAAGAATGATCAATTCTTCTTGACTGGATACACAGACTCAAATCATGCATTTTTTATTGATGATAAGATATGATAAGAAATCCACTTTTGGATTTGTTTTTGTTTTTGGGATCTGATCTCATAGGGAGAAAGAAGAAAAACTTTGTTTCTCAAACTTCCAATGAGGTAGAATATCGTGCAATAGGAGTTGTCTGTGAAGCAATATGGTTACGTTGGATGTTATTGGGACTGGGAGTACTATAGAAACAACCGACGACGTACTACGACAATCAAGGAATTCAACAACTAGTTTGCAATCTAGGATTTCATGAGAGCACAAAACACATTGAGATTCAATGCCACTTCATACACGAACATATTTAGCAACATAACATCCATTGCCAATTTCACCTAACTGAAGATCAATGTGCAAATGTCTTTGCCAAGTCACTTGCATGGAATAATCTGAAGGCATTTTGTAGTTCTCTATCTTGTACTTTTTTTATCAAGATGTACTAAGTCGGGAATATTGGATGATTTATTACTACACCATAGTAAAATATCCATGTATGTAGAGTGTTAGTAGAATATATTAAATTAGTGTTGCAATCGTAATTAGTGTTTGTTAGAATAAAAATAATATACAATATTATTGTTATGCCAACTTGGGAAACATATGGTTTTCCTTTACAATATTTTGTTAATCTTAAGTCCTATAAATGTGTAAGCTCAAGCTATGATCCATTGAATCAATTTCTTGAATCTGTTTCCTACAAATTGAAATTGGAATACTTCTGCCAAGTCACAAATGATTTAACATATTCCAAATATAGTGAGAAGGGAAGATAATGCTTCAATCATGAGGCCAGACACTGAAGAAGAGCTGTAAAAGGTGGTCTTATCTTTTGACCCTAGTAAGCACCTAGGCCGGATGGATTCACAGAGCAATTCTACAAAACTTTCTTGGTCGTAATAAAAAAAATATTGCTGTGGTCGAGGAATTGAGACAAAATAAGCAAATTCTCAGACAATTCAATTGTACAAAATTAATTCTTATTCCTAAGATCAGCAAAGCACACAAATTAGATCAATATAGACCAATAACCCTTTCCAATATTGTATACAAAATCATCTCAAAGCTTATAACTAAAAAACACAAACCCTTTCTTCACAAGCTTATCTCTACCACTCAATCAACACTTGTTCCAGGAAGGCTGATATCAGATAACATCATAGCTGTACAAGAAATTCCATTCAAATAAGACACAAGAAAGACCAGGAATAATGATCAAATTAGATATTTCAAAGGCCTTCAACAGATATAATTGGGAGATAGTAAGGATGACATTATCAAGATTTGGGTTTAATTATCAAATATTATAGTAGATTAGTAGCTACATTTGCACTACCACCTACGCAATAGCTATTAATGGAGAAATAGTTCAGTCATTCCATTCCACGAGAGGATTATGACAGGGTGATCCATTGAGTCCATGTCTTTTTATTCTAATGAGTGAAAATCTCAGTAGAGCCGTTCAGCATGCTAAGGATGAAAGAAAAATTGATGGCATATTAGCCTTCAAGGGAGGCCAGAGGTATACCAGTTTTCAATTCGCTGATGACACTCTTCTCTTTATCTTTCGTAACAAAGGAAATTGTTGAGCTTAATGATGTCTTGAAAACCTTTCAAGAGGCTCCGGGGAACTAGATAAACAATGCCAAACCAAATATATACTTCTCAACATATTGATAAGGAAAAAAAAAGAGGCATTCTTCGTGTTATCCCATTCAATGAGAGGAATTTTCCTACCAATTACATGGGATTCCCTCTTCATCTCAAAAAAGCTACAAGTTTATGGTATAGCATGCTGTCAAAAATCAGAACCAAAGTTTCCAAATACACCAAAAGATGGTTCAGCTTTGCAGGGAGGATACAGATGATCAAGGCAGTGCTGCAAGCTGTTTCTATTTATGTGTGCTCTCTAATCCTCGCCCACACATGGTGGAAAATAAAACCTTAGAATTTTCATAATTTTCTATTGAAAGGGACTAATGATTGATTGAAACACCCTCTTGTAGCTTGGCAGCAGATAACAAAAGAAAAATATATGGAGGATTGAGCTTCAAAAATCCCGAATTGTTCTGACAGGCACTAGCCTGAAAGCAGCATGGAGGTTTCAACAAGCAAAACCATATTATGCCATAGTGAACCGTACTACTGGAAAAATACCAAATCAATTCACTTTTAGGATTGGAGCTCATACAACCTCACACGAGAATGGCATCAACTTTCAAACACTTGTATTAAGGCATTAATAAAATGCATAGACATCTTAGCTAGCTAGTAGAAAATGGGACACAAGTTCCATTCTGGAATTCAAGTCAGAATGGACTTCCACCTCTTTCCATCCATATTGATCAAGCATTCCAAGATCTTCTTAGTAAAGGAATATGTTAAGGTGGCTGATTATTGCAGAGCCGTCCAGCAAGGAAACAATGAGTGGAAAATCCACCTCAACACAGAGATTGAATCCAGCTTTCAGGGACATGTAGCACAATTCAAAGAGGAACTACAATGCCCAATCTTTCTTTCTAACAAACAAGACAATTGGTTGGCTATATACTAATATAGGGGATGTTACAGTGGCTTCAGTCTATCAAGTGCTGAATCAACAGAGTAACAACAATAGAACCAAGGGGAACCCCATGTGGAACGATGGGAAAAGCCTTCTTGTAGCTTGTTAAACATCACAAATCCTTACGGTGGAAAATCTTCAACATTAGGACTTCATAGGCCCCTGTATTTTTCTAAACTGTAATTGAGATGCTGAAATGATTCAACATCTCTTCATCCATTGCACAATGTGGATTCTTGGTTTGACCACTAAGGAAGAAAATTCTATATAATCTGAATCAATCAAGCTATGCAAAAATGCTCACAAATATAAATAGACATATTGGTGATCAGACATTTGGCTCAAATACCACCAAGCCATATCCTTTGGCAGCTATAGAATGAAAGGAATTTCTGTGTTCTTATAACGAAAAAAATTACCATTATAGGCTTCCTTAAGAATCTGAAAGCCAATGTCCACAACAACTCTTTGTGTCACCTGAAGGAAAAAAAGAGGTAGTTTGCAAGCCTTTGCTATGGAAGATTGGTGGAAAGCAGTAATAGAAACGTCCCCTCCTATTTCAAAATATAGTAGTTCACAATCAATTAGTGTACCTAAGGGACGCATCCCCTGTGTTTTTGGGGGCATCCCCTATAGGTGATGTTTTGGGGAAGCGGGGACAGGTAGGAAACTTCCCTTTTTTTATTTTTAGGAAATTTTTTCGTGGATGTCATTTTTCTGTAGGGGCTGGTAGGGGACGTCTAGAAGTCCACTACATACCAACACATAAAAACACATTAAAAAAAATCAAAAAAATTGCAAGTTTCATGAGTTATAACTCCCCTATAGTTGCACAATGTGATGAATGAACTGCAATTGAGTGGAAAGAAGTTGAAGGTTCAACTTAAACAAGATAACAAACAGAGTAAGCCTTATTGAATAGACATGCCCATCATGCAAAGAGGAGGTTGGATGGATGGTGTTGTTCTTTACAAATTGAGATTGTTCCATTCGGCATGTAGCAATTATATGCCGCATTTTATTGTTGTTTAAAAAATGACTTGATGGATGACATTGAAGGGAGCAAATGAATATTGTGGATGCTTATATATGTGGCTCCAATGTTGTTATATGAAAAAGGTTGGAAGCGATAGCTCCCTTCAGTGAAGATTGAAGGCTTGAAAATTCATGTCATTTATGTGCATGTTGCATAGTAGAACATGTGATCTAGGTGCCCTTGTTCCTTTTTTAAATCACTTTTTTGGAATAAACCAGTATATTATGTATGTTTTGGAATTGATTTTTAGTTTTGTTACTACTAGATTAATGTAAGATTATTATTGTTATTTACTGCTTATATTTCTATATTACAATGTGTAATGCCCCTTTTGGGTTGAATCTGAACACCAAAGGAAATTGCATGTAACCAAATAGTAAACTGAAACAAAACTGAAATTAAATTTGCAAACCCTAACAGTGGGCTGTAAATATATTTTTATGATAGCAATCAGCCACAAAACTTATAGAAACCCTTCAAAATATTATTCTTCAAAGCGGGAATTAATTGCAAGGAAAAGGACAAGAGAATATATCTTATTTATCATTTAATATCAGTTGGAAATTAATTATCAACAACAAATACCCTTTACAAATATGGCTGGAAATGAAGAATTCCAAGCTCAAACTTGAGTACAAATGAAGATTCAATCTGCCAAAAATAGGAAGAACACAATGATAATTGAATTTGAGGTTTTGGTGCCCTAGAACACCCCAAACGCCACCTTAGGGCAGGTCACTACGCTTAGGAAGGGCTGGAAATGCCTTCAAAACCAAATTCAGAGCAATGCAATCTCTGTATGAGATCACCCTTGGCAAGTTTGGGGGATTTAATCCTCAAACGAGCTCACCATTGAGAGGTTTTTTGCTCAATAGGTCTTCGAAGAGGTCCTAAATGGATGAGAGAGAAAGCAAAGCGTGCTCCAACTCTAACCGAATAAATTCCAAAGCATGCATAAATCGTCTTTCAAGCCAAGCGACCCCTTTAAATAGCTAGAGGTGGCACCAAAAACCAAATAGAATCCTCCTAAGGAGGACTGACCTCCTTGGAGACATGATAGTTACTTTTTCTTTTATTTTTCTATTGACTTTTCACCTTTTTCCTAGCCGACCTGACTCTACGTAGAAAATTACTTTAAATTAATACAAAGCTCACAAAAACAACTAAAAATCATGACATTAACTTCCCTTGCTCATTCCCTTTTAGCCCACAGGAAGTGGAATGGGCCTAAGGTCTTAAAAAAGAACTAATGTTGAGAAGGGGACATTACACAACGTTTTATGTAGCAGTGAATTTGAATGTGTTATGGATATGCAATCATTTAGGCAAATTTTGTAGACCACCGTGTTTTGTACATGTAATTATGTAAATTACTCGTCTTGAACTCTCTCCTTCATAAATTACCATGTAATTATTATATATATCCACATTGAATATTATATGAAATCTCAATTCAGCTCTAAGGTTATGTAATAAGGTTCTATAACATATATGATTAATGCCTTATCAATGCTATCATATGAATATTTGAAAGTTCCTATATTTTTATAATCTTCCCCTATTTTTAATGGCCATCCCCTAAAAAATCCATCCCACAATATCATCCTCCCGTCCCCGTCCCAGAAATTTGGTGGAACATACCAATCAATCTAAAGTGAATTGGGCAACTCCAAAAGGTTGGCACAAACCGAATTTTGATGGAGCAGCTAAAAATAACCTAGGGATTTAGTAGGAATCAAAGGAATACTCGTGATGAAAAAAGAAGCATTTTCTTGGCTTCCACACAATACACATTGTCTCGAATCTCAACATATTGAGCTTCTCGCATCTCAGTATGGAATACAAATGGTTAGGAATTTTCATATAAAAAACATAATTATTGAAGGAGATTCAAAAGTCGTATTTAATAAGATTTCTTAGGCTGTCTAATTCCACAGAGACAGACCAGGTGCAATTATCATTCCCTCGATTGAAAAATGGATAATATTATACAACAAATTGTGTTACAACTCAAGGATTTGGATCAAACAACTCTTCTTCATTGGACGAGGATATGTAAGAGTGTGGCAGACAAGCTAGCAAATTTTCCTTTCATTACAAATACTAAGCCAAGACCCAAGCTATTCACTTTCCCAGATCCTTTGTCATCCCACCTCGAGAAATGTGGTAGACATAGAGCATGCAACCACTAAGACCAATCAAGATGATTATGCAATTCCAGTGCATGCCCAGAAAGCAGTGACCCCCATATATGAACTCAGTAGTTTGAAGCCTTTCTAAACAAATAGAGTGCTCTTCAGTTCTCATCTAGTGGGATCCCACCTTGATCTTTGACAAGACAAATGTTGATTTTTTTTTACTTCCCTGCCTATTTGGCTCCTGTGTACAAATCTTGTTTCTCCTCCATACTGTCACTCCATTTTATTGTTTGTTTTTGCTGTCATATTCTTCCCAATTTTTTCACCTGCTTGGCCCCTACAACTAATTTTTCTCTAACATTTATATATTATTTTAATCAGCATTCTTGCTTTTTTGGGGGTCTCCTTCCTTCCCTGCTGTCATCAATTTCACTATATATCTAGGATCTCACGCTATATTTTAAATCTCCCGTTGGTCCTCCATGCAGCATCTCAGTTCAAATTTGGGAACAACAACTACCGAGGGGACAATTGGCGCCACCCTTTCTCTCCACGATTCATTCCCATTCTACTCGGAGCATGCTCAAAGACTACAACACAAACAAAAAAATGTCTTTTAAGATATTTGAATAAAAATATGTTTGCATTATTTAGGATATCAAATCCCTTTTGACAAAGATTGTACTCTACAAAACAGTATCAAAATCTCTCCTAGAAGGCAAAATGGAACATTGGGAGGAGTTGGAGTCTAGAAATGATGAGCTGCTCATTGAAAGAGGAGTTGGGGGAAAGAAACGCAGTCATGGCAAAGATAAAGATCTGAAAATTAGACCTTCAACAATTAGCCCTCCTGCAGCCCTTGATATATAAGTGCAAAGAAGCCCCTTCACCTTACTATACAACAACATTAAATTCTGATGATAGGGTTTCAGATATTTGCCAAAATTTCTATGACTTCTTTAGTCAAATCCAACTCAAAACTAACCTACTCACCTCAATCTTTTTGTGTGAGCCAAATGGGAACCAAGAAAAGGCAGTCCTTTAAAATTATAAATAGGGGTAAGCAGTAGGTAATGAATTGAACAAGGAATTCCATCAACAACCACCTCAAATTATACAGAAGGGAAATAAGAAGGAGAAAAAACCTAGCTCCTGCAAATTCACATCAGAATTCTCAGCAGCAGACTCCAACCATGAAGATCACTCAGAACATGCCTGTTCAAGTGGATGACGATGGTGTCTCTAGCGTACAGGTAGATTTTCAGAAGAAAGAAAACTCTTAGAAGGGGTCTCATTCTTATTCTCATTGAACCTGGCCACAAGAAATGGATTTGACTAAGGTGGATTCCACCCTACCTTTGCAAATTTTTCATAGGTGAAAAAACTCCTTGTTCCTCCCAAACCATCTCATGTTGCTCAGGGCAATTCAGGAATAGTTTTAAATCCAAGAGAATAAACCTCCATTGTCTCGTAATCCATTATTCAAAACACTTAGCCTTAACACTGATTTTGTTAATACCCACAGCTCTGTTCAATCGGGTTCACCTGCTTGCAGTCTTCCACACCATGAGCTACCCAAATATATCCTTGAAGTCTCTGGTTTTAAACCCACCCCTGCTCTTGTCCAAAGAAACCCATTGCACTTCAGCCAGACCAAGGAACATATGATGTCTCCATCCATTCCATCTACCCCTCAAAAGCTCCAAAATTAGGACCTTTTAAAAGCATTCCTGAACATTTCTGAAATGATTAAAAACCTTGTGAAAATCATAGAGGTCTAAGGAGTGCATAATCCTGTTCTGGAAACTGCCCTCTCTAGCTTGACTCAAATCGTCCTTGAACAACGTGGAAGAATTGACACTCTTCAAACATGTGTAGAACATCTGAGCCAAATAGTGGAAAAAACAAGATAAAGCAATGGTTGTCAGCGCTACGATGCTCATTGAAAATGGAAAAAAGAAGATTTGAAGCAACAATTAGTAAACATACTTGGCGAGAGTTGGCGAGTACTCGCCAAAAATTCCAAACAGCGAATATTCACTGTGAAAACTCGCCGAACAGGCTCGGTGAATATTCGTCGAGTATATTCTATGAATATTTGCCAATATTCGTTGAGTTTGTGCCAAATACTCACTTGACGCAGGACAAACGCAAAAAATGGAAAAATGCAAAAAAGACGCTGAAAATACACTTCAATTTCTCTTTTTAAGGGAACACACCCCTTCATTTTTGATCACACAACCATTGAGCATGCATTGCATGAGTTGAAGGGATTTTATAGTGAATTCGAAGAGCAAATTTGAAGAATTTTAATTGGAAGTGAGTTTTTTTTCCTTTCTTTTCACAAATTCATTCTATTGTATCCGAATATGATTTTCAATGTAAAATGCATTCAAATTTCAGCCATTGAACATCATTTGCATGAGCTAAGGGATTTTATAGCGAATTCAAAGAGCGAATTTGAAGAATTTCATTTGGAGGTAAGTATTTTTTTCTCAAATTCGTTCTATATTATTTAAATTTTTCTCAAATTCGTTCTATATTATTTGGAGGTAAGTTTTTTATGCATTCAAATTTCAGCCATTGAACATCATTTGCATGAGCTAAGGGATTTTATAGCGAATTCAAAGAGCGAATTTGAAGAATTTCATTTGGAGGTAAGTTTTTTTTTCTCAAATTCGTTCTATATTATTGGCCTAGAAAATGAAGGGGAAGAGATACTACGGTCTCTGGTGTTAATGAAAGGCGGTCTCTTACTACAAAGAACTTTTTCCTCTGCTCGACGTGCCATGATAATAGAATCAGAAAACTTAAGTGGATTAAACATACGTACCTCATGCTCAATGTGGTCCTTAAGACCCTCAAAAAATAGGTCATTCAGATTCTCTTATGGAATATTCTCCACCCTTAAGGATAGGTTCTGGAATTGATGCACATAATCTGACTGATCCTGTTTGTTGTAACTTTGCTAATTGACTAAAGTAGTTCTCTGAAACACTGGAACTATAGTGCAATTGCATATCCTCGGTAAAAACTGTCCAAGTGACACCGAGACCATTCTTCTGCCTCTGAGCACATAACCATCGATACCAAACGAATTGGTATGGTTCAAGATACAGGGATGACAATGTCACCTTTTGTCCTGATCGTGTTTGATGTAGCTCAAAGAAGTTCTCTATTTGATTTATCCAATTCAGGGGATCCTTACCATCAAATTTGTGGCTAGATTTTTTGCATAGCATAAAACCTAGGCAATCATGAGATATATCTCTCTCATTTACCAGTGAGGCTCCCGTGTTAGATTTGTCAATTAAAGTATGTTAGTATCTATATGGGGTTTTACTTTAACTATTCAGCTCATGAACCATAGCTGTACAGTTCTGCAGCAAGTAAGCAGTTGTTTTAAGAAAGGAAATATTTATAGAAGAAGGGAATTATATAAACACAGAGAAGAAATGGGGAAGATGTGCATCCCAATCAATAGATAACAGAGTTGATTGCATGCACATAGAAGAAACCAATAGATATAAACACAGAATTATAAGCAAAGGCAGCTCTAGATCTAGATCTAAAATAACACAATTTATCAAAAGATCTAAGATAAAAAGTAAGAAACACAATACACCGTGACACAAAGTTCTCCGGAAATCTACTTCAGTATATTCCTTTGCTTCAAGTGGCTCTCAAGGGTTTCAGCACAAAGTCTGGAACACAAGGATGCTGCTTACAAATTCTGATCATTAACCCGGAGGTTCTTCTTCTACTTATAGAATGTAGAAGGGAAAGTACAAATGGGAAACTCAACTGAACTGAAACATAAACAACAAGTAAAGATGACATTTGGCAATCATCCTCCACTAACTTCTCCTTAAGTGACACATGTATCACTTAACTAATAGAATTGTTCCACATAACTTTAAGTAATGGTTTCAAAACCAATAACTTTAAAGTTTTACAATTTCATCCGGGAACGTGGAAAATAGAAGAAGAAAGAAAAGAAGAAGTCAAGCCAGCTGTAACATTTATGTCTTCTTTTTGTTCTGATACTGGATATACTTGTCGAACATGTAATTCAGCATCTTCCCATCTGTTTTAGCCACCGCTTCCTTTTCTGTCCTGAACTGCAGCAATCCTTCGTTCAACACCTTGATACACACTTCCACATCCTCCAAGCTTGGCCCGAACCTCGCAATATCCACCTGCAGTGCCACCAGTCTGCTAATGGAATTCATCGTGAAAGGTTTAGTAGCTCCATCAATTCTCTTTTGTACCATCAGAAGAGACCCTTCCAGGGAATTAGGCACTCTACTAGGAATGATCCGCACGTATGAAGTAACATTTCCAACCACTTCCTCCTCAGTGAAAGAAATGATACTGTCTGGTAAGGACGATGTCCTACTCTCAAGTGCTTGCACCCTCTTCAGCAAAAATCTGCAGATCTCCAAACGGAAAGATACTGCAAACTCCAGCTGCTTCCCCTTCTCAACTGATCCGTCCGGTACAATCTGCTCTGCAACCAATACTTCTCCCGACAGCTTGTTGATTTCGGCCAAAGTACTCAGGTTACTCTCAGCAACTGTGTTCATATCTACTATGCTCGTCACCAGTTGCTTCAGCTGATTTGCTGCATCATTCATAACCTTCAGGCGGGCTGGCACCTCTCCAAGTTGTATAGAAGCTTGACGAATAATCAGATTCTTCCATTCGTCAATAGCTTTCACCTGATTGCTTGCATCCTCCATCTCCTGCATAAGATGATCACTCACCTGCTCTGAAATGGGCTGAGTGGAAGATTTAGCAACCTTGGCTATGATCTCGCACAACTGAGATACCTGCTTCTGAAGCTCGTCTTTCTCCGCCTTTTCTCTGTCAAGCCTAAGGAATAGAGCATCTATCAATGTCTGTGTATCCTGCTTCAATCCTTCTGTGGTGGCTTGACCGATGGGTACTCTGGTTACTGTTACATCTTCTGTCGTGAGCTCATCTTCCTTCTTTCCTTCCGCCAGAACTGACATCTCAGCAAACTTCTGCCCCGACTCCTCGATGATCAACCTTGAAGTTACCTTAGCAACTTTAGGTCTTCTGTCTTTTCCGCCTAGACTCCGGAGTAGCTGCAAGTCGTGTTCCTCCAAGTTCATTTCCACTCTAGCTTCTGGAACCAACTGCGAAGCCAACCATTCTGAGAAGTTACTTCTCGGAGAATGAGAAGTCGCTGAGTGCACTACTATCTCCCGCTCTGTTTCCTCTCCATCAGAAAGTGCTACAGTGTTATTGCTGTCATCTTCTGAATCATCCAAGGACAAAGCTCTTTCGAACTCTGCCATCTACAGCTTCAACGTCTCTTCTAGAATAGGTGCTGAACGGAGTGGCTGAGGAGAGAAGATGAATGTCGTCGGATTCAGTGGAGGCATGGAAGTGTCCTACTGAGGTGCAACAGTCAGTGAAGTACTGGATGCTGGAGAAGCCGGAACTAAAGTCATAGCCATGGAAGTGATCTTCTCCTTTGATTGAGATCTTTTGTGCACTTTCATCTTCTCGGACCTTCTACTGCTTTCTCCTCTGTGCTTCCTCTTGAGGGAATCTCCTGTGCCGAAGTTGCCCGTGATTTGATTCATCAATGCTTCATCAAGGCAGTATCCCTTCGTCAGCAACCAGTTTGAAGTATTCACCAGAACAGTGCCAGACCTTTCCTCAATCATATGGCAGCCCCCTACGTTATCCTGAAGTACGGCTCTATCTCCTCCCATTTGATGGTAAGTGTCAAGTAACACATTCCCATCATCTTTAAGATCCGCAGGTATCCGTGCTAGTCCAAAGTCGAACACTTGCCGTGCTGATAGCCTGCTGAAATCCTTCTTTCTAACCTCGTACTCACTTTTGCACTTCATCCAAAAATCCTCTAATGAAGGCACATGTGCGTACTCCTGGGAGATCGTCTTCCTGGCTACTCCAAATGGATCGAAGTTCAGCCGTGCCGGGAAGAACTCTTGCTCATACTCGGATAACATTTCCGTCTCCAATCCTTGGGCCTTATGAATGCTCTGGCAGCTATAATGTCCCACAGTGATCGGGAAGAAGCCCGTAGACTTGTGCCATTTCGACTGAAGGTCGTGTATCTCCACAAGTTGTCTGCTCAGCTCCATGGTGATCAATCTATCATTCGGATATCTGGGCAGCTTAACCGGTTCTCCAGAAAAGCCAGTAACCCTGAGGTATGTGAAATCTGCAAACTGAATGAATAGACTGCCAATTTTGGATACAGCTTCCCACGCTTCCTTGCTCACCCTGTTGGCCTTTAGGTCCCTGTCTAGCCTGCAAATGAATTCGTAGAAGAATCCATCGTTGACCACTTTGAAATCTTTCTTGCACGTAGGTACAGTAAGCTGTGGGTAGCACTCGAAAATGGGGTCCTTAGAAAGAACGCCACATCTATCCAGCTTGGAGAAGATGCCTTGTGAAGCTGCTGCATATACCAAGTAGGAAGTCATTTTGAAGCTGAAAGTACGCTTCACATTCCGGAGTTGCTCACCAATGTTGTCGCTAATGATTTCCGACCAATTGATTATGGAATCAACCTTGTTGACTTCAATGGTCCTGATGAAAGCATACATCCATGTACGGAAAGTGTGAGCGTTCGCCTCGCCATTTATCCTGCATAACAATTTGGCAATATCATCTACCTCCTGCACCAGATTGGACCGCGGAAGAGTTCTTGGGAACTTAGAAGGAGATCTGGGCTTCTTCATGTATCTGTTGTTCATTATGTTCACGCAGTCAACTCTATGCTTCTCCCACCTGCTGCCGGCATCCTGAATGCTAATGGAAGTCACCACCTTTCGCGCCGGAATCTTCAAACAATAATTGATGAACTCTGCGTCCAACCGAATTATTGTTTTCCCCGTAGCATCTCGCACTGATCTGGATGAAGGATGGTAAGACCTAGCACACTCCATAACAAACTCTGGCAACTGGGCTGTGTATGGAAAGGCTGCAGCTCGAATAATTCCACTGCTTTTAACTGCACGCTTGAGTGAAGTCTTCCCTGCTCTGGATCTATCAATCAATTCGGAAAGAGGTTCCGGACCTAGATCTGTGTCTCCTATGTCTGCAAATTTGGAAGTGATGCATGACTCCGTTGTGCTTTCTTTTTCATCCCTCTTTGCCATGGCTTTGTCTATCTTTGTCTGAACAATTCTTTTTCTTCTTATTCGGCCGGAATTCTTCAAAACTGGTGCAGATCTGGATAATTCTTCAGATTCGGAGGATATATTCAATGTATTGGACATTGATTAAAGCTCCTTTTCTTTTGTAAAGCACCTGTAATGAATTCCTGCAATTAATTCAGACAAAGATGGCAACCGGAACATGAACAATGAATTTTAATCATAAAAATCTGCATAATTCAAGCCTGCTGCCCCAAAAATTGATGTTTTGTTTACATGCAAAGTGACCATGAAGTTTTCCAACTTCACCTGAGCACCTGTATCACTTATGCAAACAATTATCCAGACACAAATCAACTTCCTTCAACCTGTGCGCCAAAATTGGAAGCTTTTAGCATTGATTTCACCTTCTTTTGAGCAAAAATCCTCTTCAAATGGGGCGCACTTTTCCTCTGGGCTGCACTTCTTTACCTGTGAATTAATTAATTCATCCTTATGGCAGCCCCTGCTTATATAACCCTTGTGATTCTATAATTAATTAATGCCTTTGCTATTACTGGCAATTAATTAATTAATTAATGAGCTTCACTCTTCAAATGGGGCGCCTATTTTGTGCATGCTTATGGCTGCCATTAAATAAATTAAATTTATTTAATTTTAGACTTCTGCTTCCAGTTAACTCAAGCCTCACAGTATGCTTTGACCTTAGCCACTGAAAATAGGAATTAATTTAATCATTTAATACTTTAAAAAGTATTATTTCTCTCCCAAAAGGGGCGCACTTTTTGACATAAAGGGGCTGCCATTAAATAAATAAATTTATTTAATTTTAGAACAGTCTATTTTCAACCACCTTTTGTCCTTTAACTTCTGTTGACTTTTCCACAAGCCTGGGCGCCTATTTTGGGTGAATAATTAATTAAATTAATCAATTTAAAGGCTGCCTTTACTTCTCCAAAGGGGGCACACTTTTTGACATAAAGAATTCTATTTTTAAGAAACACATGACAATGGGATTATTTACCCTGCAAGGCAGCCCTGAAAATCCCATGATTCACTTAAGTCATTTGACTTTCATAATGGGATTATTTACCCTGCAAGGCAGGCAATAAAATCCCATGATTCACTTAAGTGATTTTTCTTTTATTCCACAATGGGAATTTTTACCCTGCAAGGCAGGTAAGAAATTCCCGCCTGCCTGCTGCCTCTAATTTTCCCATTGTCACTTAAGTGGCGTTGCTTCCATGGGAAAAAGTACCCTGCTAGGCAGGTACAAAATTCCCACCTGCCTGCTGCTTCTAATTTTCCCATGATCCACTTCAATTCTTCTTTTTCCAAAAATGCGGCCAGCCCAGAAGAGGCTTTTTGGTGCACGACTTCGTCTTTTCCCAGTGAACCAGACCTCCGATGGCGACTTCCTTCTGGCATAACGTGCGTATATGATCCCCAGTTACTCCAGGCCAAGAATCAGGCCAAACCGGCAAAGGAATTGATCTAGAGAAATTTCACAGAAAACGAAACGGGAAAACACAAAAACACAAAAACGTTGCCAAAAGTCACAAATAAAGTCCAGAACTCATTCCTGGTTAAAACCCTACTGGTATATAGGAATAATGATATGTACGATCACAACAGAGTTAAACCGGAGCACAAATTGCCTCAAACGGGGCTCAAAATAATTAAATACAAATTTCCCGCAGACAAATCCCGACGACAGAATATAACAATTTTGGGCATCTGGGTATTTGGCGAAAATGGCTAATATGGCTCTTTGGGAATATCTTGACGCAATACAAGAACTTTCTGGCAATAAAAACACAAAACGACCCATTATTTTAAAAGTATGAAATTTTTTCGGATAGGGTAGTCACAGATTTCAAGATGAAATCTGGGGACACCAGTCGGCTCCGTCTGTGGACATCTTTTTCTCTGTCAGAATGACAAGGGAAAAGATGAGATCCCAGCATCTCTGGTTTCGTATCTTGTCTTTTGGGCACGGGGTCAGGAAAACAAACACAACACAAAAACAAAAACAAAACAAAGAAAAACAAACAAAGTTTTATTTATGTACATACAGGTTTTACCCTGCTTTTCATGTCCGGAACAGCTTCAAGTGTTGCCCATTGAAAGGCAACGACAATTCAACTCCATCCTGATGAGCAAGAATGAAGCTATCTGCTCCAGCGATCTTCTTAATCACAAAAGGCCCTTTCCATAGTGAATCAAATTTTCCATGCATGCCTTTTGCTTCTCTTCTTTTGTCCCATAAAAGGACCCAGTCATTGACTTCAAACTTTCTTTCCCTGGCTTTTTTGTCGAAGATGACTTTCACCTTCCTTTGATGCTCTGTCAACCTATCTGCAACTTGAGTTTGTACTTCCCTCAATTCAGTCAGGTACATAATTCTTTTATCAATAGCATCCGTGAATGTAGAATCCTCCAGGGCTCTAGAAAGTTGTAGGGCAGGCAGTTCCAAGGTAAGAGGCAGCTCCGTGTCTCTACCATATAACAGCTGAAATGGGGACATGCCTATCGCCCTCTTTGGTGTAATTCTATCGGCCCATAATGCATCAAACAACTTTTTATGCCAAGTTCTTTGATTTTCCGTTACCAGCTTTCGCACGATAGTCACCAAGTTTTTGTTACTTGATTCAGCTTGGCCATTCCCTTGTGGATAGTAGTTTGAGGAATGTACCAGCTGAATCCCATGAGTGTAGCAGAAATCAACCAGCTCCTCAGAAGAAAGATTCGGAGCGTTGTCTGCTACTATTTTACTGGGCACGCCAAACCTGACAACAATATTTTCTTTTATAAAACTGCACACCTCGGCGGAAGTGGCGTTCTTCACAGGAATGGCTTCTACCCACTTACTGAAATAATCAGTAGCTGTTAGAATGTAGTGATGGCCGGCACTGGAAGCCGGGTTAAGCATACCAATAAAATCCATTCCCCACTGCTGGAAAGGTTCTTCAATTACAATGGGTTTTAAAGGTAATGCAGGCAATTTCACACGCCCAACAAAATGTTGGCATGCTTGGCACTTAGCTACCCACTCTGCAGTATCTTGAAAAAGTGTGGGCCAGTAATACCTTGCTCTGAGGATCTTGTGTGCAGTGACTCGGGCTGAGAAATGACCACCGCAAGCCATGTCATGAAACTGTTGTAATAGCTGATCCTGTTGAGCTTTATCCACGCATCTGAGAAATACGCCATCAATTCCTCTTTTGTATAAACCATTATCCCAAAGAACAAAATCTTTGGATTTTAGTTTAATTATTCGTTTCTCTTTTCTTGAAAGTTGATTTGGGCATTCTCCATACGTCAGAAAGTAAGCAATGTTACTGTACCACTCCTCCACCATATCTATAAAAAGTACCGCAAGCAAATCTTCATCTATCTCTTCTTGATCTGCTTCTGGCACTGTTGCTTTCATCTCTGTCATTAGTTCGCACAGACCTCTTCCTCGAACCAGCTTTGTAGGTTTAATATCCAGGTCATATTCTTGAACCTTTGTCACCCATGTGCCTCTCAACAATCCTAACTCTTGTTGAGTGAGGATAGATTTCACTGCAGTATCTGGAACCAAGACCACAGTGTGTGAGGAAAGAATATAATACCTGAATGCCTTACACGCCTTCACCACTGCATATGCGTGCTTTTCCATGGGAGTATATTTCAACTCATAAGCTTTAAGGGGCGTGCTCATGAAAGCAATCGGAGCTTCTGCGTCCTCTTGATTTTTCTGCATCAATATTGCTGACATGGTGTGTTCGGAGGAATAACAGTAAAGAATAAATTCTTTACTGAAGTCGGTGAAACCAAGACTGGAGCTTTTGACAGGGCCTCCTTAATCTTCTCAAAAGCTTCCTTCCCTTCGCTGCTCCATTTGAAATCTTGAGTCTTCTTCATCATATTCGAGATATGACGGGTTAGCTCAGCGAAGTCAGGAATGAATCTCCTGAGAAAATTAACTTTTCCAAAGAAAGAGTGAACTCCTTTTTTGGATGTGGGCAATGGCAATGTCTGAATGGATTTGACACGTTCCGGATCTATCTTGGTTCCTTCTTTGGAAACAATGTGCCCTAGTAGTTTCCCTTCTGTTACAGCAAAGATAGATTTCTTAGGGTTCAAAGAAATACCATGTTTGTGGCATTGTATGAAAACCTCTTCCAGATTTGAAATGTGTGTGCTTCTATTCTTGGAAAAGATTGTCAGATCATCAACGTACACCACTATGCTTATATCCTTGAGATGAGCAAAAGCTAAATCCATAGCTCTTTGAAATGTAGCTCCAACATTGATCAAACCAAACGGCATTTTCTGGTAAGCAAAGGTTCCCCAAGGTGTAATGAATGTCGTTTTGTATTGATCTTCTTCAGCCACCTTGACTTGATTATAGCCTGAGAAACCATCAAGCATGGAAAGCATCTCAGATCTAGTGACCACCTGTAGAGTGTGATCCATGATGGGGATGGGGTAGTTATCTTTTAATGAAGCTTGATTGAGGTTGCGAAAATCCACGCACAACCTAATCTCGCCACTCTTCTTTCTCACAGGAACTATGTTGGCTAACCATTCGGAATGATGTATGGGATAAATAATCTTTGCGTCTAACAACTTCTGGATCTCTGCAAAGATAGTTCTGGAAATGGTAGGGTTATGCCGCCGCAGCTTCTGCTTGAAAGACTTTGTTCTGGTTTTAATGGGATGTAGTGTTGAACTTCTGCAGGCTAATATGTTTTTAGATCCTGGTAAGACCAGGCAAAAACATCCATATATTTCTTAAGAAGCTCAGTAAAAGCTTCTCTTTCTGCCTCTGAACAACACTTACCCAGATTTACTAATTTGGGATCATTGCTAGCTCCCAAATTTAGTAACTGTGTATCGGAGGAAGAACCTTCCCCACTTTCTTCATTTTTCTTAAGCATCTGATCATGCTTGTCGAACATTTCCTCAAGAGATACCAAGCCTTTGGGAATTTTATTTCCCTTTAGCTGGATAATCTCCTGACTTCCTGAGACGTCTGCATCCATTTCTCCCACAGTAGTTTGCCTTGGAGGTGAATTGCTTCCCTCATAGTAGATCTCTTCAAAGTTGTCCTTTTGTTGGAGAAATGCAGCAATCTGCTTGTCATCGTTAAAAACTTGCCATTGCTGGACGTTGTCAGGAACTTTTGGGCAGAAGACCATCTCAACTTTGTAATCCCCCTGTCTAAAAAATGTGGGAGGCTGATCTGGATTTAACAAAGCTGCAGTCACTGCAAGTGAATCAGCTCTTGAATTTTGTTCTCTCAGAATGTAAGATACCGAGAAAGCTGAAAAATCCAGGATAGCAGAGTAGACTCGATCTCTATAATGCCGAAGTTTGTCCTTTTTTACTTGATAGAGACCTCTTATCTGCTTAACAATCAGCTCAGCATCTCCCTTTGCGTGTAAGAGCTTGATTCCCATTGTTCTTGCCTGCTCCATGCCTAACAACAACGCTTCATATTCTGTTGTGTGTTAGTATTTTCGAACATCAATTTGAAGGAGTGTGCATGCACCTTCCCTTCAGGAGAGATAAGAACAACGCCTGCACCGGATCCAAATGAACAGCAGCTGCCATCAAATTCCAGAGACCAAACCTTGTTGTCAAGTTGATGTGGTTCTTGAATCACAGGTTGAATTTCTTCTTTATCCATTTCTAGATAATAGACTCCGTGATCAGATTCCTGAAACAAGATCTGAGATCTAGGATCCTCAGACTTTGATACTGTGTACTTGGATTTCTTCTCAGGTTCTAACTTCTGATTAACTCCTTTGATTGGTATGTGCGCACAAGACCAATCCATCTTGACTTCTCCGCCCAGCTCTTTATAGAAATTTCTACTCAAAAGCATGCCATAAGAGATTAGGATGTCTGCTACAAGGATAGTTATTTTCAGTCTTTGGTCTGGAAAAGAAGCAAGTACTGCCTACGCATCTTTGATTTGTCCCACAAGAGGAACTTGCCTTTCCATTGAATAGCATCTTCCGATGGTTTTTGTCAATGTGAGACCCAAGGCATCAGCAACTTTGGCAGGCATGACATTGTCAGAAGCTCCAGAGTCCAAGATGCAATTGCTCAGTTTGTATCCGTTGATAAGCAAAGATACATAAAATGGCTCGATCCTTTCTGATGTAGCAGGAGAAGAGGTAGAAGGAGAAGAACTTGCAGCCGCATTATTTGAAGGAGGAGTAATCTTTGGACTTGACAAGATACCCCGTGAAGTATTATTTGTTGGGTTGGGACCGTTACTTTGCACATACTTGACCAATCTATTTAGCTGATCAGGAAATGCTCTCAAATACTCAGCTTCTGACATTTGGACCTTGGTCTTCTTGATGTGGTCAATGATGTCAAAAGCTTGACTTGCTTCAGCTGGATGTGTGTTGGCCCTTTGCTGCGAATTGAAAGAATTTGAATATTTATCTTTGGGCGCTAATGAAGAAGGAAGAGGGCTACCTCTTTTCAAGATAGTAACATCCGGCCCAGGATCTTCTCTTTCTCTTCTTTGGCCGCTTGTGGATGCTTCGGCATTTTGGCGTGTCTGGGACCTTGTGAACACCGCAAATGTGTGACCATCAGAATCTTCAAAAGATTCATAATAGCCATCGTCAGATTCGTAGTCCAGGTAACCAATATTGGAGTCGCCAGCGGGATCTACAAAGTCTTCATCATCGAATGATTCGTCAATGCCGAGATCCTCTTCATTAGTTTCCAAGTTATTCCTTGGAGCAGCTTCAATTGCCAACCGCTGTGGTGCAGCAGCAAGTCTGTTTCGATTTTGATTTTGATTTTGACCATTAAAGGTCTGAGCAGGAACTATTCTTGAAGGGGTCGCATTCCCTGCTTGAGAGATTTGCTTCTTGATTTGCAGCATGTCATTAGCCAATCTTTGCAGCAAAGGATCTGAAGTACTTGAAGAAGCACCATCACCTTTGTGAGATGGTTGTTTGAGTTTTCCAGCCATGATCAAGTCATCTTCAACTTCCACGGCAGCATTTTGTGCTTCAAGTAGATTCACAGGTCTTGCCCTTCTTAGCTGATATCCAACTTCGGGCAATAGAGCGTTTATAAAAAACATCTTTTGATTTTCATCGCTCAATGCGGCAAAAGTGGGGATTTTATATAAAATCCTTTGCAACCTTGCAATAAAGTCCCACATGTTCTCACTTGGTTCTTTCTTCAACTACGTCAGTTGGGTGATCAATGTGCTAGCATCCTCTGCAGGCTTGAATCTTTTCAGAAATTGCTCACGCATAGTCGCCCAGTTGGTTATGGTGCCAGGAGCTAGCCGATAGAACCATTCGCCAGCCAAGTCATGTAGAGTCTCAATGAAGAGTCTGACTGAGACATCTTCATGCTCTACTGCAAGCACACCACAAGATATGAAGAAGGCCGCCAAATGATCATCCGGGTTTTGCTTTCCATCTCCAAAGAATTTTGGAAAATTCTTTCTGGATCCTTTTGGCAGATCGTGCATAGGTGGAGCCAAGTTCAGTGGCCCAAAAGCTGCTCCCCATGGGACAGGTACAATCTGGTTCTGATTTGCCATGACGAACGGAGCACGTCTTCTCCTTGTGTAGACTTGGTGAATAATTCCAGCCGCCGGATTATGCTGAAGACGATCCGGATCTGGATGGGTGTGCACTCTCCTTCCTGGTGAGAGACTAGATCTGCGGCTTCTAACTTGAGGAGGATGATTGAAATTGAATTGCTCCTGCAGTCTGAAGAAATGATCAGTCCTTCCTTGCGCCTTCACGGATCGGGTGAATGGACGTTCAGCCAGGTTGAGATTTGTATGGAAAACACTCCAATCTTCAAGAGATAAGCTTTGATCTGCAAAGATAGTTGTTCCCCAGCGGAGTCGCCAAAAACTGTTGGCTAGATTTTCTGCATAGCACAAAACCTAGGCAGTCATGAGATAAATCTCCCTCATTTACCGGTGAGGTTCCCGTGTCAGATTTGTCAATTAAAGTATGCTAGTATCTATATGGGGCTTTACTTTAATTGTTCAGCTCATGAACCATAGCTGTACAGTTCTGCAGCAAGTAAGCAGTTTTAAGAAAGGAAATACTTATAGAAGAAAGAGATTATATAAACACAGAGAAGAAATGGGGAAGATGTGCATCCCAATCAATAGATAACAGAGTTGATTGCATGCACATAGAAGAAACCAATAGATATAAACACAAAATTATAAGCAAAGGTAGCTCTAGATCTAGATCTAAAATAACACAAAGTTTATTAAAAGATCTAAGATATAAAAGCTAGAAACACAATACACCGTGACACAGTTCTCTGAAATCTGCTCCTGTATATTCCTTTGCTTCAAGTGGCTCTCAAGGGTTTCAGCACAAAGTCTGGAACACAAGGATGCTGCTTACAAATTTTGATCATTAACCCGGAGGTTCTTCTTCTACTTATAGAATGTAGAAGGGAAAGTACAAATGGGAAACTCAACTGAACTGAAACATAAACAACAAGTAAAGATGACATTTGGCAATCATCCTCCACTAACTTCTCCTTAAGTGACACATGTATCACTTAACTAATAGAATTGTTCCACATAACTTTAAGTAATGGTTTCAAAACCAATAACTTTAAAGTTTTACAATTTCATCCGGGAACGTGGAAAATAGAAGAAGAAAGAATAGAAGAAGAAGTCAAGCCAGCTGTAACATTTATGTCTTCTTTTTGTTCTGATACTGGATATACTTGTCGAACATGTATTCAGCATCTTCCCATCTGTTTTAGCCACCGCTTCCTTTTCTGTCCTGAACTGCAGCAATCCTTCGTTCAACACCTTGATACACGCTTCCACATCCTCCAAGCTTGGCCCGAACCTCGCAATATCCGCCTGCAGTGCCACCAGTCTGCTAATGGAATTCATCGTGAAAGGTTTAGTAGCTCCATCAATTCTCTTTTGTACCATCAGAAGAGACCCTTCCAGGGAATTAGGCACTCTGCTAGGAATGATCCGTACGTATGAAGTAACATTTCCGACCACTTCCTCCTCAGTGAAAGAAATGATACTGTTTGGTAAGGATGATGTCTTACTCTCAAGTGCCTGCATCCTCTTCAGCAAATCTCCAAACGGAAAGATACTGCAAACTCCAGCTGCTTCCCCTTCTCAACTGATCCGTCCGGTACAATCTGCTCTGCAACCAATACTTCTCCCGGCAGCTTGTTGATTTCGGCCAAAGTACTCAGGTTACTCTCAGCAACTGTGTTCATATCTACTATGCTCGTCACCAGTTGCTTCAACTGATTTGCTGCATCATTCATAACCTTCAGGCGGGCTGGCACCTCTCCAAGTTGTACAGAAGCTTGACGAATAATCAGATTCTTCCATTCATCAATAGCTTTCACCTGATTGCTTGCATCCTCCATCTCCTGCATAAGATGATCACTCACCTGCTCTGAAATGGGCTGAGTGGAAGATTTAGCAACCTTGGCTATGATCTCGCACAACTGAGATACCTGCTTCTGAAGCTCGTCTTTCTCTGCCTTTTCTCTGTCAAGCCTAAGGAATAGAGCATCTATCAATGTCTGTGTATCCTGCTTCAATCCTTTTGTGGTGGCTTGACCGATGGGTACTCTGGTTACTGTTACATCTTCTGCCGTGAGCTCATCCTCCTTCTTTCCTTCCGCCGGAACTGACATCTCAGCAAACTTTTGCCCCGACTCCTCGATGATCAACCTTGAAGTTACCTTAGCAACTTTAGGTCTTCTGTCTTTTCCGCCTAGACTCCGGAGTAGCTGCAAGTCGTGTTCCTCCAAGTTCATTTCCACTCTAGCTTCTGGAACCAACTGCGAAGCCAACCATTCTGAGAAGTTACTTCTCGGAGAATGAGAAGTCGCTGAGTGCACTACTATCTCCCGCTCTGTTTCCTCTCCATCAGAAAGTGCTACAGTGTTATGGCTGCCATCTTCTGAATCATCCAAGGACAAAGCTCTTTCGAACTCTGCCATCTGCAGCTTCAACGTCTCTTCTGGAACAGGTGCTGAACGGAGTGGCTGAGGAGAGAAGATGAATGTTGCCGGATTCAGTGGAGGCATGGAAGTGTCCTGCTGAGGTGCAACAGTCGGTGAAGTACTGGATGCTGGAGAAGCCGGAACTAAAGTCATAGCCGTGGAAGTGATCTTCTCCTTTGATTGAGATCTTCTGTGCACTTTCATCTTCTCGGACCTTCTGCTGCTTTCTCCTCCGTGCTTCCTCTTGAGGGAATCTCCTGTGCCGAAGTTTCCCGTGACTTGATTCATCAATGCTTCATCAAGGCAGTATCCCTTCGTCAGCAACCAGTTTGAAGTATTCACCAGAACAACGCCAGACCTTTCCTCAATCGTATGGCAGCCCCCTACGTTATCCTGAAGTACGGCTCTATCTCCTCCCATTTGATGGTAAGTGTCAAGTAACACATTCCCATCATCTTTAAGATCCGCAGGTATCCGTGCTAGTCCAAAGTCGAACACTTGCCGTGCTGATAGCCTGCTGAAATCCTTCTTTCTAACCTCGTACTCACTTTTGCACTTCATCCAGAAATCCTCTAATGAAGGCACATGTGCGTACTCCTGGGAGATCGTCTTCCTGGCTACTCCAAATGGATCAAAGTTCAGCCGTGCCGGGAAGAACTCTTGCTCATACTCGGATAACATTTCCGTCTCCATCCTCGAGCCATATGAATGCTCTGGTAGCTATAATGTCCCACAGTGAT
The DNA here is from genome assembly GCA_019776745.2 of Taxus chinensis. NCBI lineage: Eukaryota > Viridiplantae > Streptophyta > Pinopsida > Cupressales > Taxaceae > Taxus > Taxus chinensis. The sequence continues at coordinate 214,790,907 of CM034153.1, read as the reverse complement.
CGGGAAGAAGCCCGTAGACTTGTGCCATTTCGACTGAAGGTCGTGTATCTCCACAAGTTGTCTGCTCAGCTCCATGGTGATCAATCTATCATTCGGATATCTGGGCAGCTTAACCGGTTCTCCAGAAAAGTCAGTAACCCTGAGGTATGTGAAATCTGCAAACTGAATGAATAGACTGCCAATTTTGGATACAGCTTCCCACGCTTCCTTGCTCACCCTGTTGGCCTTTAGGTCCCTGTCTAGCCTGCAAATGAATTCGTAGAAGAATCCATCATTGACCACTTTGAAATCTTTCTTGCACGCAGGTACAGTAAGCTTGTGGGTAGCACTTGAAAATGGGGTCCTTAGAAAGAACGCCACATCTATCCAGCTTGGAGAAGATGCCTTGTGAAGCTGCAGTGTACACCAAGTAGGAAGTCATTTTGAAGCTGAAAGTATGCTTCACGTTCCGGAGTTGCTCACCAATGTTGTCGCTAATGATTTCTGACCAATTGATTATGGAATCAACCTTGTTGACTTCAATGGTCCTGATGAAAGCATACATCCATGTACGGAAAGTGTGAGCATTCGCCTCGCCATTTATCCTGCATAACAATTTGGCAATATCATCTACCTCCTGCACCAGATTGGACCGCGGAAGAGTTCTTGGGAACTTAGAAGGAGATCTGGGCTTCTTCATGTATCTGTTGTTCATTATGTTCACGCAGTCAACTCTATGCTTCTCCCACCTGCTGCCGGCATCCTGAATGCTAATGGAAGTCACCACCTTTCGAGCCGGAATCTTCAAACAATAATTGATGAACTCTGCATCCAACCGAATTATTGTTTTCCCCGTAGCATCTCGCACTGATCTGGATGAAGGATGGTAAGACCTAGCACACTCCATAACGAACTCTGGCAACTGGGCTGTGTATGGAAAGGCTGCAGCTCGAATAATTCCACTGCTTTTAACTGCACGCATGAGTGAAGTCTTTCCTGCTCTGGATCTATCAATCAATTCGGAAAGAGGTTCCGGACCTAGATCTGTGTCTCCTATGTCTGCAAATTTGGAAGTGATGCATGACTCCGTTGTGCTTTCTTTTTCATCCCTCTTTGCCATGGCTTTGTCTATCTTTGTCTGAACAATTCTTTTTCTTCTTATTCGGCCGGAATTCTTCAAAACTGGTGCAGATCTGGATAATTCTTCAGATTCAGAGGATATATTCAATGTATTGGACATTGATTAAAGCTCATTTTCTTTTGTAAAGCACCTGTAACGAATTCCTGCAATTAATTCAGACAAAGATGGCAACCGGAACATGAACAGTGAATTTTAATCATAAAAATCTGCATAATTCAAGCCTGCTGCCCCAAAAATTGATGTTTTGTTTGCATGCAAAGTGAGCATGAATTTTTCCAACTTCACCTGAGCACCTGTATCACTTATGCAAACAATTATCCAGACACAAATCAACTCCCTTCAACCTGTGCGCCAAAATTGGAAGCTTTTAGCATTGATTTCACCTTCTTTTGAGCAAAAATCCTCTTCAAATGGGGCGCACTTTTCCTCTGGGCTGCACTTCTTTACCTGTGAATTAATTAATTCATCCTTATGGCAGCCCCTGCTTATATAACCCTTGTGATTCTATAATTAATTAATGCCTTTGCTATTACTGGCAATTAATTAATTAATTAATGAGCTTCACTCTTCAAATGGGGCGCCTATTTTGTGCATGCTTATGGCTGCCATTAAATAAATTAAATTTATTTAATTTTAGACTTCTGCTTCCAGTTAACTCAAGCCTCACAGTGTGCTTTGACCTTAGCCACTGAAAATAGGAATTAATTTAATCATTTAATACTTTAAAAAGTATTATTTCTCTCCCAAAAGGGGCACACTTTTTGACATAAAGGGGCTGCCATTAAATAAATAAATTTATTTAATTTTAGAACAGTCTATTTTCAACCACCTTTTGTCCTTTAACCTCTGTTGACTTTTCCACAAGCCTGGGCGCCTATTTTGGGTGAATAATTAATTAAATTAATCAATTTAAAGGCTGCCTTTACTTCTCCAAAGGGGGCGCACTTTTTGACATAAAGAATTCTATTTTTAAGAAACACATGACAATGGGATTTTTTACCCTGCAAGGCAGCCCTGAAAATCCCATGATTCACTTAAGTCATTTGACTTTCATAATGGGATTATTTACCCTGCAAGGCAGGCAATAAAATCCCATGATTCACTTAAGTGATATTTCTTTTATTCCACAATGGGAATTTTTACCCTGCAAGGCAGGTAAGAAATTCCCGCCTGCCTGCTGCCTCTAATTTTCCCATTGTCACTTAAGTGGCATTGCTTCCATGGGAAAAAGTACCCTGCTAGGCAGGTACAAAATTCCCACCTGCCTGTTGCTTCTAATTTTCCCATGATCCACTTCAATTCTTCTTTTTCCAAAAATGCGGCCAGCCCAGAAGAGGCTTTTTGGTGCACGACTTCGTCTTTTCCCAGTGAACCAGACCTCCGATGGCGACTTCCTTCTGGCACAACGTGCGTATGTGATCTCCAGCTACTCCAGGCCAAGAATCAGGCCAAACTGGCAAAGGAATTGATCTAGAGAAATTTCACAGAAAACGAAACGGGAAAACACAAAAACACAAAACGTTGCCAAAAGTCACAAATAAAGTGCAGAACTCATTCCTGGTTAAAACCCTACTGGTATATAGGAATAATGATATGTACGATCACAACAGAGTTAAACCGGAGCACAAATTGCCTCAAACGGGGCTCAAAATAATTAAATACAAATTTCCCGCAGACAAATCCCGACGACATAATATAACAATTTTGGGCATCTGGGTATTTGGCGAAAATGGCTAATATGGCTCTTTGGGAATATCTTGACAATACAAGAACTTTCTGGCAATAAAAACACAAAACGACCCATTATTTTAAAAGTACGAAATTTTTTCGGATAGGGTAGTCACAGATTTCAGGATGAAATCTAGGGACACCCTCTTCAATCACTACCCCATCTTTATCTAGAGTTTTACTCGGAGTAACCGGATTCGTTTTTGCTCTTGTGGAAGGCCCCGCCATGATATCAAACCTTACGGTTTAGGGCTTCGATACAAATTCGGCCGAATAGGAAAAAACACAGAGAAGATACTCATACTATTTTTTTGCGAGCTTTCCGAAAATGTAAAGAACTTGAAAAACTTTCACAATTTGCACCCTATGGAGCGATTTTATGAAAAACCCTAACTTTGTAATAACTTGTGCAAAATAAATCAAAAAGGTCTAAAATTTTCAAGGAACCTTACTTGAAATGTTTCGCAACTCTAGTAAAAATATCTCCCACCAATTAGCTCTGGTTCAAATATATTGTGGAAACAAAAATTAGGGTTTTTTCCCTAATTTTGGCCCAGATCGTAGCTCTGATACCACTTGTAATGAAATTACTAGTATAATTCAAATTACGAGCAGCAATAGAACACCAAATAACACAATATTTCAAAATAATGATCTCAATATGCAATTATAATAGCTTCGCCACTTCAAGGGGGCAACCTCCAAACCATATAATAAGATTCAAATGCTCCAATGATAATGAACTACTACCTACAATCCCCTATATATACTATTCATATGCTATGGCCATCACCAAGGTCGACCTATTAAGCATGAGAAAGTATAAATGATATAATAAAATGAGATGGTAAGCCACAAGTCGGCTACTCATATCTTAATATAAGCAATAGGTTAAGGGCATAGCAACTATTGAGTGATCAAACACAAGCTTCAAAGGGGCAGCCAAGGGTAGACCTCAATATGTCCCCAAAGGGTCTATTTCACCATATCTCCCTCATAAAAGGAAACCACTTAACAACTGCTTTGAGGTAACAAATTATTCTAAGTTTGATTTGGCTAGTACTAATGATGAAGTAGTTGATGAGCATGTGCATGCTAAAAAGGAAAAATCAGATTTGAAGGATAGCATTCACCTTCATCATGAGCCAATTGAAGGACAAGAAGGGAGTATGAGTCTCATGGTTACTCCAAGTCATTTCCTACATGACACAAGCATTGGTGAAGGAGAAAAAGGGGGTTTAGATGAAGAAAATAATGGGGGAAAGAGCGTTGTCCTAAACTCAGAAATTCTGAGTTTTGTAGATGTTCGGGGCAGCCCAAGGTATGATTTTTCATATTTATTTCTTCCTTATATGTTGAGCTTTGATGGATATGAGTATGAGCATGTTAGATGGATGGATAAGAAGTATTTTGGTCATACTATTGTTGATGTTTCTGCTCCTAACACTTGGGTGCATAAGTGTCAACATGGCAAAAAGAAAGGGATGCCTAAGACTCCTACAAATGAAAATCGTGACGGTAAGCTTGCTGGCCTATGTATAACAGCAGTCATTAGGGAGCAAATAAGCATGTTTTCTCCTCTAGAATCAAGTTCCAAGGAAGCTCCATGCACATGTCAAGTAAAGGTACATAATTACAAGGTGAGAAGTGATGTTTTATGGTGCAAAAATGTAATGAGCAGCCCCAAGCATGATATTTTAGATTTATTTTCTTTATCCATAAAGAAGGTACATGGGCACAATCAAAGGTTTGAAGTTCCTTGGGTTTACAGTGATATGGTTTATGGATGCATGAATTATGGTTTCTTTTTTAATATGCATGGTGCAACAAAAATAGTGAGATGTCATCCCTCTACATGGCATGGAGAAGTAAATAACAAGTTGTTTGTATTTACTAGTGCTCATAAGATGATTAAGATGGACATTCTATTGTTCTCATACCTTGAAAAAAATTCAGTTTTTGATTGTTGAGGACTTGAGGTCATAAGAGGAAGGTACGAGCATCATCTATTCATGTTTGAGTTTGCATCCAAGAAGAATATGTGCATACTTAACATTCACACTGCTGTAATGTACATTTTTGGTTTGTTTGAGGACATGTTAATATGCTTACAAAAGGATTTAGTCACATGGTATGCTGATTTTCAGTTTGGAGCATCATTGGTACATGTTACAGGTTCTTTTTTTGACCATTTAGCACTTATTTTACATTGGGAGTAGCGAAGAGGAAGGTTTGGTGTTGAGTTGTCATGTTATGCTCTAAGAAAAAAGGGTAAGCATGTTGTATTTTCAGCCATGATAGTGAGTACCACATTTGTCATGAGATTCACTTTGAATCAGCTCTATATCATGCATATGATTGAGTTTCAGCATTTGTTTTCTTGGGAACAATGTATTGAGGGTTGTGATGATGAAAAATGGATCGCATAGGCTTCGCATGGCATGGTAAGAGTCTCATTTTCAGCTGTGCAGATGGATGATTTTCAGATTTTTATTATAGGGAGTGAATTTTCAGTTGCATGGGGGCTTGTTGCTTTTACTAGATGGTTGCTCATTGATGTGGGAAAAAGAATTTGGAAACATGATAGCTGTTGTCCTCTAATTTCTATGGATGATATCACCTCCATAATTCAGATTTTTCACATGTATTCGATGACATGGGTGATGGTACTTGATGTTGACTCATGGGTGATTATTTCGGGGTGGAAACCAGCCACTCCAATTCTGATTTTTGGAGATTACAGCAGCACTTGGGGCCACATAACAGAGTTTGGGGGCAGCTCATACATGGAGGAGTTGTACATGCCATGGAGACACATTGGAAAAGTGTTCTTCAAAACTTATTTTTCTAATTTGTTTGCTTCATGCGCAAGTTTGAAGAGGAAATTACAACAGACTACACTCCTAACTTTTAGGAGAATGAAGCAGTCCAAGATATTGCAAAGGCTACTTCACTTGAGTGGCATGGGAGCACGGCTTTTGGAGTGCCATACTTTTGGACACGAACATGGACACATGAGCTTGCTATTGCTTGAGGGCAAGCAATCTTGGGAAGGGAGGACTGTATTGTCCCCATTTTTGAAGACCCTTAGCCTATCATTCCCCGTGGGCTTTAGGGATGTTGCAAGGGGAAAATTATATTAAATAATTTTATAATATTGCCTGGAGAGTGATTTTAATCATTTGACATTATAAAGCAATATTTATTTAATTATTTAATATTTATGGAGCAAGTAATTATTTAATTAAATTCCCAAAATGCAAATTAAAAAGGGGAATTAATTAAATAATATTTAGGTGGCTTTTAAATATTAAAATCGCCCTTTTTAAAAGGGGACGCCACATCTAGGGATAATAAATTGCTTTTATTTAATAATTTCCCTCTCCTAGGGATTTCGAATTGTGTGCCTCCTTATAAAAGGAGTGCTAGGATCATTGTTAGACTCATGTTATGATGATATTTATTTAATGCTCCATGCTTGGAGTTGGGATGCATGCCCATTAAAGTTCTCTCTCTTGCGTGGGAAGTCAGTAAGCTGGTTTGATCAATTGAAGTATTCTCGCTTGTTCCATTTGTTGAGTTATCTTGTGTTGAAGTATGTTCTTAGTATGATTTATGCTTGTAAGCATTGGCGACTTGTTTGGATAAGTGGTGCATTTATTTGAGGAGGATATTTGGATGTTATTGATGATTGTTGGATATTTTATGATCTAATTTTTAATGCAGTAAACTTGTTCTAAACCTAACGACTGGGTTGAGGATTTTGGGGGCTGTTTTGGAGGGTTTTCAATTGTCACAAAATTCAGATGTTTAGTTCTTTGGAAAGATCTTAATTTATAGAACAATCTGCATTTTATTTGGTGAAGAAATATTGAGTTTGGAGTGAGATATCAATTTTAGAATATTCCAGCTGTCTGTAGGCTTTTCTGGGTATGGTAAATTAATATTTATCTCAGATCTGCAGTTTGGGGTTGATTTAATATTGCATTTGATTATGTAAATTAGGAGGAATAAGGATAAATTGATTTCATAATTTTTGGAGTTTTTGTTCCCTAAAAGTGTTGGGCGACCTACTTTTTAGGTCAAAATTAGGGTTTCAGATTGGCTGTGCGAAATCTGATTTTTGCATATTGTTCTTCATATTTTTGTGACCCAAAATCCAAAGTTTGAAAATTTTTGCATAAACAGTTAAGCGGGAATTAATTTTTGAAGTTTGCAGCAGTTGGGGTTTGGAAATTAATTATTTACAGCTGTGTGATCAGATTGGTGTTAATTCCTAACTTGTCCTAAAAGGGGATATTACAGATGGTTATATAAAATCAAATATAACTTTGTTGGTAAGATTGATAATTCAATGCTAGATTAGTTGGTAGAGGGTTTACTCAAAAACTTTGTTTGGATTATGTTGAAACCTTTGCTCATGTTGCCAAAATGAGCACTTCTAGGATTCTTCTAGCCATAGCTTCTCAACGTGGTTGGGAGATTCACCAAATGAATATTAAAAGTGTCTTTTTAAATGGTGATTTGAAAGAAGAAATTTATATGCATCAACTTAAAGGTTTTGAAAAACCTGGCAAAGAATTATGTGTGTAAACTTAAGAAGTCTTTGTATGGTCCTAAACAAGCTCCTAGAACTTGGTATGATAAGATAAATAGTTTCTTTCATGAGCTTGGTTTCTCTAATTGTTTTGTTGATAATGATTTATTTGTCAAGTATGAAAACAATCATGTTATCATTTTTGTCCTATATGTTGATGATCTCTTGATTACTAGTAGTGATAAGAATCTAATTCTTAGATTCCAAGAGAAGTTAAAACAATCTTTTGAAATGACTAATTTAGGATTGTTAAATCATTTTTTAAGCATGGTTATTTGTCAAAATCACAAATCTATTATTGCATCTCAATCACAATATGTTATTAATCTTCTTAAAAGATTTAATATGATTGATTGTAATCTTGTCTCTATTCCTATGGAAGTTGGTGTTAAATTGATCCAAAACCTCCTTGTGATAAATTTAATCTTATTTTATATAGATAGAGTGTTCGTAGTTTTTGAAGGATGCCAAACCCGTTTTTGCCTGAATACTTTTTTTTTTAATATTGCTCTAGCTCAAATCTGAACTGATAACATCAAAGGAATTCATAGAACACACTAAAACTGCATAGATAAATTAAATAAAGCAAAACCCCGCAATCCGGGTGAATACAGAACAGGCGCCTAGGGTTTAACGGGCAGATTTCTTCATAAGCATTTCAGCCGTGTATTTGATAATGATTTCTGATGCTAAATATTACGGCAATACAAATATAAATGTGCAGATAGATTTAATAATAAAGATTGTCCAAAAACCCACTGTAAATGATTCAAACCCTAATCGATTTGATATATTTGTTGTTGGGAATTACAATAAATATTTATCATGAAGAATACCTTCGATACAACAATAAACAACTGTAGAAGAAATCGCCCCACTTTAGAAGTTCTACAAATGCCCACTGCTGCAATTTATTTTTTTCTCTGAAACTGCTGGAATGATGAATAACCTGTGTAAACAATGAAGATTCCTGGATGGAAGCTTCTATCACTGCTCTTGGGGTTTCCGTCCGCAAGAGGAATAATCCAGAGGGTTTCCGTCCTTGGCTTTTGTCTGCAAAGCTCAGTGCTAACTACCGGGTAAAAATAATGATTATCTAAATACCTTTCTCCAAGTCGCATTTTTCCCCATATAGCCAAAACTTCTCCAAAGATGCAAGTCACACTTTTTGGCTAAAACCATATAATTAATTATTTTGCTTCACTAAGCAAGTCGCATTTTTGGGTTTAATTGACCATTACCCAAACAAGTCGCATTTTTGGCTAGGAAAGCAATTTAAATAATTTATTAATTTATTTAAATGCACTTTCCTAAGTCAAAGTCACTCAAATAGTCTATTAATTCATTATATGTGTTTTAATGATATTTTACTTTATTTTGAGCACCATATAATAAAACAATAAACCGAAGTCACCCTTGAAAACACTCTTTGTCTGTCGGGTAGACAAAACAGGCCAAAGGTCTTCGACCAGACTATTCGAGAAAGAGGGACATTATAGTTTGATCTACTTAACTATCACCAAGCCTGATATATCATATATAGTTGGAATTGTTTCTAGATTCATGCAAGATCCTTATGAGGACTATTGGAAAAGAGCAAAAATGATTTTAAGGTATATCAAAGGTACAATCAATTATGGTTTGTGTTATTCCTCTTGTGATAATGCAATTCTATTTGGTTATTGTGATTCTAACCATGTTGGTGATATTGTGGATAGAAAATCTACTTTTGGATATGTTTTCAAGATGGGTGCAGGGGCAATAACTTTGAGCATCAAGAAGCATCCAACAGTATCTATCTCTTCTACTGAAGCAAAGTATAGAAGTACTATGAAAGCAGCAAAAGAAGCCATGTGGCTCAAAATAATGTTGGAAGAACTTCATATGGGTGTCAAAGGAAGAACTCAACTTCTTTGTGACAACCAAAGTTGTATTGCTCTTGCAAACAATCTAGTCCAGCATCAAAGAACCAAGCATATTGAGATCCATATGCACTTCATCTGGGAGAAAGTTCTCAATGGTGACATAGCTCTTAAGTTTTGTCCCACTAAAGAGCAGGTTGCAAACATTTTTAATAAGCCCTTGGGTTTTACAAAGTTTTGCAAATTCCATGCTATGTTGGGCATTTCAGATATTAGCTCTTATGATCATGTGAATGACGTTGATCTTCACCTCTGACTCATATGATTTTTGGCCTTTTAGAGTTTCCCTTAAGGGGGAAATAAGGAATGCGCATGGTGCATGTTTTTTCTTGTGCAATGCCATCTTTTAATGGCTTGATTGTGTCAAAATGGAGGCTCCCTAGACTATTTCTATGTTGTTTAAGTAAATTGTCATGTATGTGAATTTTACATGTAATCCTTGGCGAAGCATTAGATATGAAGAGTTTATTAACTCCATAATCTTATGTAAGACTTCATCCTTAATCACTTTATCTTGAGAATTTGTAATGTTCCTTTGTATTGTGGTTTTTATAGAATCCACAGAACACTGCTTTGAACAGCAGAAAAACAGTGTACTGTGGTTTCTCTAAAATCCACAATCCGTTTACGGTTATTCGCGACTTGTATAAGTATACGGGACACTGTGGTAGTGTACCGCAAAGTTGAAAAACCCACCCAACAGTGATTTAGTGTACCACAAAACTGCAAAACCCGCAGAACAAGTGTTTTTTGCATGCTAGCCTAAATCACTTGTTGATTTATGAATTATAAATTGATTTGGAGAAATATGGATTCCGGGAATTATGAGGTTAAGTCCATTGAATTTTGTGCAAATTGAAGCTAATGGTTATTGGAAGAAAATAGGAATAAAATTTGATACCCAAAATTAAATTCTTCTATTGGGAAGTGGTACAGAAGAAAATTTTGACAGTGGACAAACTAAGGAAAAAAGGCATGATTCTTATTAACAGGTGTAGCCTTTGCAAACTTCAAGAAGAATCTGCCAATCACCTTTTCCTGGAATGTATATATGCTTACCAGGTTTTTTCAGTTGTTCTTGAAATTTTAATGTGCAGATGGTCCTTCCTAGGGATGTCTCTAACCTCCCGGAGCAATGGTTTTTCAATTTCCACGATGATATCATTAAAGAAATATGGAAATGGGCTCTCCCGCACACTCTCTAGGGCATTTGGGTTGAAAGAAACAACCGGAATTTTCATAATCAATGCTCTAGCTCCAAGAAAGTTGTTAGGAAAATCAGTCAGACTCTTAAGGGATAACACGCAGACCTTCAAAGGTAAATCTTCAAAGTGCTTTCCGGATTCAAAAATTACCATTCTAAATAATCTGAATATAAGCCCCACTAATAGGGATAAGAGCAAAGATATGGATGTGGGGAAAAAGAATGTAAATTGGAGATCTTAATTTTGACGGGTCGGTCAGAACTATGTAGGGATGTGCTGGGGGAGGGGGATTAATTCGGGATCATTTTGGTGTGTGCCTTTAAGCATATGCTAGGCCTGTGGGTAATCATTCAAACAATTACGTTGAAGCCATTGCCATGCTATGGGGCATTGAGCTATGTGCCACTATGAATATTAAGGCCCTGTTAATTGAAGGAGATTCCCTATGTGTTGTCAATGCCCTTAAACAACAGGGGAGAACCGGTTGGAAACTCAATAACATCATCACCGAGGCTAGGCTTCTGCTTGCATCACTTGAGAAGGTGGAGATTAATCATGTTTATAGAGTCGGGACTAAACATGCTAACGGATTAGCTAATTATGGCAACGACTAGCTGGAAAAGGTGATTTGGCAGGGAGATCTAATTCCGTGGAATAATATAAGAAACTTGGTTAATGATGACAAGACTTCCTGTGATATGGAATGATAACCCCCTGGATCTGAATGACTAGTCCCGTGGGAAGGTGAATGATTTTTTGAAAAGGGGATTTATTTCCCCCAGTCTGGATTTAATCCTTCTCTTTTGGGCTTGCAATTTCATTCTTTTTCAACTAAATTCTGAACAGAGTGTTGGGTTAAGAATGGGTGGGGATAGAGTTCGAACTGAACCGTCGACATATCTCCATATCAAAAGGGATGCTACTCTGTGGAGGCTGCTGAGAAGAGGTGGGTTCTCCAATTACATGAAGAAGCTTAAAGGTAACGACCCTCGACTTGTTATCGAATTTGGCAATGCTTGGGATGGGGGATGTGTAAAAATGAGGGGTATGGAGATTTTAGTCACTGAAGATTCTATGGCCGAAGCCACGGGCTTATCTATTCAAGGTCTCAAACTTTTAAAGATAAAACTAGGTGTAGGCATGAAATATCCACTTTCTTTGGCCCTAATGAGAGAATCCTCATGTTTGATGATGGTATTGCGAGAAGTTTCCTCCCTGAGAGATGGCCAGATGTTTGTCTTGTGGTCATGAAGTACCTTACCTTAGAAGGCAAATTTAGAAATATCTTTTCCTATCATTTGTCTATCCTCAACTACCTGCGTTGGAATCAAGCTATGAGTCTTCCTTTCTTTCTCCTCAAATCCCTTCTTCTATCAATGACTTCCAAAATGAGAAAGTGGAAACTCCTTTGCATCACGGGTTGATTTTTCTTATGTACCAGAAAGGTAAACCTCTGCTCCCACCTCAACCCCCCGATCATATGGAGGTGGACTCGAACAATGAAACCCTCGTTGAACATCTAATTCGCATGAAAAAAGGAGGGCAGCAGGACAATTTGGATGGCATAGCGGTTAACACCCTTTGCAATACGAAACAGGGAGATCAATCCTTTAGGGAAAGTGTTGTTAGCAAGGAAAGGGACAGAAACATGGTGGATTGGGAAGCTCAGATTCTTAGGGTTGAATCTACGGCGGATATGACCCTTCTCGTCAACAAAAATCTTGTTCAAGAAGTGAGGGAGTGTCACAGAAAAATTGAGGTGCAAAATAAGAGAATACGTGGGTTGAACGCGGAAATTGTCGTACAGGAATAGAGAATTTCCATCCTTTAGGACCAAATTGCCAAGTCTAAAACATCGGAAGGAACAGGAAAAATGCGTCTGAGATGAGCACCTCGGAGGACGATGAGATCATGGAAATGGAAGGCAAGGCTCCTACTAAGAATGTCCGTAAAAGGTCACTATCTCGTGGAAAGATGAACTTGTGGGAGCCATGGACAGGGGGCCTAGTGCGAGAACTAGAAGTTGAGCCTCTTTGTGCAAGGTGAACTGATGGCGACCCTTTTGCTACACTTTGGTCATGGATCTGTGTTAGGTTTGTTAATATTATAGCCATGGCTTTTTTAATGTATTTTTGTTAAAAAGAAAAAATTGTTACTCTATTGACTTAGTGTAGGTTGTGCCTTGCTCTGGGGTGCTTGGTTGGTCAATTCTGTTTGACTTGGCACCCTTTGTTTCTTTTTGGTGGCCTTGCTGTTGGTTGGCCTCTTTTTTGTGCAGGGTTTTCTTGGGTCCCTTCAAAACCAAACTTTTTTTTACCTTATCTAAATAATAATAATTCCTTTTGTACCAAAGGTGACTTGGCATGAGGAACAAGCTTTTACATGTGAAAGCGATTACATGTTTCCCTACTTAACATTAAGGGGGAGTGTTGGGTTTATAATATTAAGCGAGAAACTGCTTATTTAGAAACCCGCCAAAGATTTTATGTTTTTGTTTTATAGCTTATATTTAAAATATAAGCATGATAGAGTCCAAAGCAGGTTGGCTTTAAGAGTGGATCATGACCACCCACCTTGTATATAACAAGGTGTTCTCATTAGAGATCGGTTACACTATTGATAGTAACATTTATGCGTGCTATATGAGCAAGCTAATAGATAAATAGTGGGAGTGTTGGGTGAAACTTTATTCTCAGTAAAGGTAAGTGATTTGCAGTGGATTTTTTACCTTCCAAGGTTTTTCCACTTATATCTTGTGTCATTGTGTTCATTTACTTTCAGTTTTATGTTGTTTACATATTGTAATTTGCAATATAAGCATCTGGATCTATGTTTCTAATTATTGTACTTCATAAACTATAATCTTTGGCAATCTATATTGTGGATCTATAATTTATAACATTATGTATCCTTTAAATATCCTAACATGGAGCACGAAACGATTTTCTCTCTCTTGTAATTGAGGACATAAACCCTCTTTGCACTTGGTTTGAAGATGAAAACCCTCATTCCTTCATTGGTGGTCTCACACGGAGGTGACACTTGGTGATTAAATTCAGATTTTCCTTGGAACAAGCCATTTCTAGTTCATTGTAAACCGTCTCCTAGATTGGCGACTTACATGGAGGAAGGGTTTGGTGGTGTCTAGGGCACAACATTCCTTTGTTGATATTTGGATTGTTTCCAATTTATAAGGTTAATTTCATTTCTCGGATTGAATTTTGGGCCTTGGAATCATTATTTCTGGCCATTTTTGTAAGCAGGTTCATTGCTGTCATAAAATCAATTATTATACGTCAGCTAGGATTCTGAAAATTCGTTTCTTGGTTTGTACTTGCTATAAATAGTAATTATTGTTCCCTACATGATTCAAATGGTGTAAAAATGGTGTTGGAAGTGAATAATTGCTATTTCTTTCTTGCTGTCATAAGAATTCAGATTGTTATACCTTGCTATTATATATTTCAGTTTCTTGTGATTTGGGTTGGTGCCATTTCCCCTCTTCAGTTTCAGTTATCAAAGCATTGATATTCCCAACGTGCAATGTTGGAAACTAACATTTGAGGCAAATCTACAATGGACACATGAGTGAAAGGGAACATAGGAGAGAGAACATGGATTGACAACCTAAGTTCTTACCAAAGAAAGAAGAAGTCGTTCCGAAGATTGAAACACAACATTCAGTGGGTCACAACATTGCAGCTAGTTATGAGGAGTATAGGGCTCTTCCAAAAGAGATTCATGATGTCATTTCACTTGCGGAGTTCAAAGGAGTAAGCAAGGGTAGATCAAAGCCCGAGCCTAGATCTCAAGCGCCACAAAAGGATCTTAAACATGCCTTAGGGAAAGTGACACTCTCCACATGATGGTTCCAACAAAGTGATAGTCAGTGCATGGATGAAGATGATAGAGTTAAACCCTAGACCACAAGAATATGCCATAGAGCCAAACCCAAAAGAGTTTCTCTTAAAAGAAGAAAAAGAACCAGCAAAGGTAACGGATACATCAACACCTCAAGAGGTCAAGGAAGAAATCATGGGGCATGAACTGTAGAAAGAAAAATCGTATTTACAAGAAGGGTTTGAGGTGGAGTCCCAAGAAGACCATGCTGAGGGGTATGCACATAAAAAAGGGCTTTACCATTTGCTAATGTGGATTTTCAGCTTGCGGGAATTTTCATAACAACAATCAACAAGAAGCAAGTTGATAGTGTTCATGACTCTAGTTAGAACTATGAAGATGCTCCATGCATGTGTTAACAATGTATGGATGAAGTCAAGGCAGAAAGGGATTCATTTTTTGAATGTGGAGAGTTCACTGAAGAAGAAGTTGGATCCTAACTCAGAAATTTTGAGTCACAAGGTTGGGGATGCTAAAGATATCTTAACCAAGCTTCATTTAGCAAAGGGAGGTGACCAAGTTGAAGATAGCCAAATGAAATTGCTGTGGAGTTATTGCTTCCTACTAAGTCATTTCAGATGTGTGGTCATCATGGACAACATAATGGAAATGGTGATAGAGTGAAGAACACTTTGAGTGGCAAACGACGCATAGATCTGTTCATTTAAGTTCTGAATTGTGTGAACATGTGAGTTTGGGATCTGGGTGATCTTTTGAGATATAAGGGTAAGGTCTTTGAGGAGTTCAATGTCATTATTTTTAAGGAATTCTTTATCTAATGCATGTGGCTAGAAAAGAGGTTCCAAGGAGCCCTATAAAGTATGTCATGCATTTTAACAAAGACGTGGAGAATCAATGCTCGCGATCCATAGACCATTCCTTCCTATAGTTGAGGAAGAAGCTATGAAGTAAGTCACCATTTCCGGAGCAGCGAGATGCTTAATGTGGAAAATGGATAAGCCACGTGATCTTTATGTTGATTTTCAAATGCGTCTCAGACAACGTAGTTTGGTGATCAATAATACAACTCAAAAACTGCTAGCGGATAGTGTGGTGCAACATGCCATGGAGTTGAATGTGGGTTGTCATTTCTCAAGGGCTGATTAGAGATCGAGCTACAATCACAAATATGTTGTTAAGGAAGCTATTTCCTATTTTAGGACTGTTGGTCGTCCTGTTTTAGGACTGTTGTTCATCCTTTATTCAGCTTGCCTAACATTGTACTTGCAACCACAAGTAGTGTCATCCATACATTGGAGTAATCTTCAGTTTGTTGATGTTGTTGAAGCATTTTCAGTCACTATATGGTTGATGCCAACCCCTATATCACTGTCATTTCTAAATTTTGTGAAGAATTTAAAGTGCGACAATTGTAATCCTATTCTTTTTGCTGTTGTCCGCATCAGAACCGGCCCCTTAACACTTTTTATGACAGTCACAAAAGTGTTTTCAGTCACAAGGTGGAAGGATTTTCCACCTATCATTAATGAGGGATTGTTTGCCGCTGTTTTAGAAGATTTTCCAGCCACTACAATGTTGATTTTGAGCGAGAAATTGCAATGGTACAGCTACAACCATGCTTGGGGCAGCAAGATTGGACCCTTGGAAGTCCTATCAAGGACGGGAATTATGAAAGAGATGCAAGCATGGGAAGGGAATTGAATAATATGCCTATGAGGCATGATGGAGAGGTTGTTGGAACTTTGGTTGAAGCTCATGTTTTCTTTAATGTGTTTGTTCTATGTGCAAGTCTAGAAATGGAGAAAAAACAGAAGTGTAAACAGCCTAGAAGAGAGGTAGAGAGTATGAAGAAAGAATACAAGGATGTGATAGAGCAACTGAGTTTGTTATCAGCTCAAGTAAATGAGGAAGAGTATGAGGTTGCAGTTGGTGATTATGAGATGGAAGAGATGCTTCTCCAAGCATTAGAAGCACATGGTGACAAATATGGAAATGATGATGAGATGATATCATCATATGACAACGGAAGCATACCCATGACAGCTATGGACCTAATTTCCAGCACTAATGTTGCTGACATCATAATTATCATCCATCGCACCACTTCATGGGTTTGTCATATTTATATCATTTGTATATTGTTGGTCAGAATATTTTTAGGCATGAATAGTTGCTAAGTCACCAAGTTCATGTTCGTGTGCATGTTCAGCGAGGATAAAATTCGACAAAAATCCGTCAACTAATAAAGTTCGGGAAAAAAAATGCCAATGAATTCGAATTATATATTTCTACATTTTTTAAATTTATTTTTAAAATAAACAATAAATAATAAATATTCAAGAATAATGGATATATACAAATATTAAATTTGTGATTATCAAACTAAATACTAAATTAAAATCTTACATGCAACTCAAACATGTTTTAATCATAATATTTCACCTTTTTGAAGATATAATTAAGGTTACCTAAATAAAATTGTAGTTTTATTTTTATTAAAATAGACAACCTAAAATATTTATATTTTAATGAAATCCCAATTTACTTAGTCAATGTGTGTGCTATATAATAAATAACAAAGGATAGAAATTAACTAGACCCCTAACAAAATGGAGTATTTTAGAATATAGCGTATAGCTAAATTCCTAAACATACCATAGGATTTAATTAGTCCATGTTTGATGCAGGAGCATCAAGTGATAAGATGCAAGAAGGTCATATGACCATTAGAACATGTTAGTATAGGTGTGAGTGAATGAATGTTAAAGTTGAATATATTGTAAAAGGTGAATGAGTGCTTGTAAGAAAGTTGTAGGAGTAAATTTGACATAGTAAAAGAGTAATATTAGAAAAATAAAGCCATGTCATCATGTAATAGTTGTCTTATATGGATTACATGAGAGTATTAAGGAGATCTCCACGTGATTTCTATGTAGAGGAAGTTGTTGAGTCTTCTTAGGAGTGTGAATTGGCTTAGGAGTCAGTTTAGGTGTTTGTTAGAGTCTTTATTTAGCAAATTGACACCTATTTCATAGGTGATTCAAAGAGAAGGAGGTAGACCACAGAGGTTCTCAAGGTTTTAGAAGATGGAACAATGAATAATAACATATGTATGATGTTTTGGAAGAAGAATTATACTCTGTTTTGCATGAATTTGCATGTTTTAAAGTGACTGTGATGAGGACTGTGCCAGGACAGCAAGTTCTAAACCTTCAATGGAATTCAATTGGCGAGTTTCCCTTGAATTTTAATTCTAACACCTTCTACAGACCGTACGGAATGTAATCATATTTTTTGTAAGTTTTGAAAGTACAAAATTTAATTGTTATAGCCATTTGAAGGCTCTTGGGCCCGATCTAGGGCGTCGCATATCTTTTTACTAGATGGATGAAATTGGCTGAAAATTTCAGGATATCTCTGTATTTACACTATCTAACTGCTGTCAAAATTTCAAAGAGAATGGGTTTGTGTCGCTCGAGATATACATGACTGTATTTTTCAGTTAAACAATGAATGTACAATGCACATATTTGGAGGCAAACAGTCAAGTTTTGGTTCATAATTAGATGAAGCACGAGCTTAGATTGTTATCAAAGGTGGATCCATGTATTTTTTATGTATTTGAATGATCATAGGGGTGAATCAATGAAGCAATTACCCTTATTGCATATAAAGATTGACTGTGCAGGGTTAGTATGACTATCTAAAGTCATAGTAAGAGGTTTCAAAAGCTAAATTGGAGAAATGGAGTCAAGAGCCAATGCATGAGAGATGAAATACACCTATCAAGGTATGAATAATATGTTTGAATACTTATAAGGAGAAATATTCAATGAGATTGCCTTCATTTTGTGTAAAACATGACTGTGGCTTATCTAAATGTTAAGATTCAGAAATCAGACTGGTAAATGTTTGATTTAAGGAGCTAGAAGTATGTTAAAGATCTGAAATTTTGTGTGGAGAGGGTTATAACACATAAAGACCTTGTGTAAAAAATTTGAGTCCTAAAACAAAGACCCAGAAAAGTTATGAAGGAATTGGGACTGTCCCAAACGAGTTAGTTTCTCAAGAGCAAGAAACAAGAAAAAATGAGATGGAGGGAGTTAGACAAAACTTTAAGCCATGAAACTTTAGGAGCAAGGTTTTATGGGTAAATGAGAGCCAATTAATCTTATCAGACCTTCTGGGTATTCATGAAACTCTAAATGTTATAATTTTAGGAGTTTAGTCAAGATGGTGCAAAGTAGTAACATGCACTAGGTCTCATTGCTACCTCAAGGTGATAAGAACAAAACAGATGATGCTGCATATACATCAATTAATGATCCTCTAGCAGGGGTGGATGGAGTAATAGAGAAAATTCAAGCTCTTGAGTATTGTAGAGAAAGACAGATCTAAATGACCCCTGCGTCAATGTTAAACATAATACGGAAATTAAAGTCCCGACTCCTATTACTAGTATAATATGGAATTAAATCTATACAATAGTAGGAAGAAAGTAAAAACATATATTTAAAAATCATGAAACCTTAATAGCCGATGGGAATATCATTGGCTGCAGCCTGTAGGCTTGGCGTTACCCATAATGAAATCCCAATTTACTTAGGCTTGGCAAAACTAAACACTTCACAAAGACTTCACACGAGTTGATGAATAGGGGTGAATGGATATTCGTGGACCTCGTGGCACAACTGAACAAGAACGAATGGACAATAGGACACAGCCGAGGTAAGGCGCGACCTCAGCCACACTTTCCTGCTCCAAATGTGCTTCGCAAACCTCGCCCACACTCTCCAAGGATTTTTCTAGCGACTCCAGCAATTTTTTCATAAATTTTAAATGATTTTTTGTGATTTTTATTGAATTCGCCGAATTTCAAAATTTTAGGTCGGAATTCGGCGAATCATGTGACTTAGAATAGTTGTACACTTGTACAATTTGAGAGGGTTTTCATGCATGGTAATGATAGTGGAGGGGCTCCACTATTGAAGACAATCCTCCCTGCCATCCTAGTGCTGATTTGGATGGAATTCCAAGTGACTTGTGGCTGTTATGACTTGTTTTCAGCTTACATGCAAGATATGTTGTGTTGTGCTTTGGAGGGATTAGCCCACAGTAACATTATGGGATCAATTGGAGATCGAGGCTATAGTCATGAAGTAAGTGTATGGGATCCTTCATCACAAGAGAAGAGCAAATGGGTAATGAACACGGTAGTGAGCACTTAGGGCAGCCTTTGGCCTGAAGGGTTAACATGTATCAAAAGATGGTCTCAGGCTTTGGGTAGAAAGCTTCATTGAGGGAAGCATATAGATGTGCGTTATGGATGGAGTAGACACCATGATAATTGTTGGTGCAGGTTTTCAGGACTTGACAACTATGGGATTTAGATGTTTTGGTTATTATAGTATGATGGTACTTGGGCATGTGAGTTTGCAATTGCTTGAGGGCAATCAATTTTGGGAGGGGAGGACTGCAATGCCCCCTTCTCCAAGATAGTTTGTTTGAAGAACTTAGGCCCATTCCACTTCTTGTGGGCTAAAAGGGAAAGAACAAGGGAAGTTAATGTCATGAATTTCACTTGCTTTTGTAGCTTTACATTATTTTAAGTATTTTTCTAATTATAATTTAGAGAAGTCAGGTCGGTTGGGATAAAGGTGAAAAACCATTTGAAAAATAAAAGAAAAATGAACCCTTATGTCTCCAAGGAGGTCACTCCTCTTTGGGAGGATTCTATTTGGGTTTTGGCACCACCTCTAGCTATTTAAAGGGGTTGCTTTAATGGAAAAAAGGGTATGCTTTCTTTGGAATTTATTCTCTTAGATTTGGAGGACGAAATCGCTTTCTCTTGCAATTGAGACGGAAACCCTCTTTGCACTTGGTTTGAGGACAAAAAACCACATTCCTTCATTGGTGGTCTCACATTGGAGGTCACACTTGGTGATTACATTCATATTTTCCTTGAAACAAGCCATTTCTAGCTCATTGTAAACCCTCTCCTAGGGTGGGGACTTGCATGGAGGAAGGGTTTAGTGATGTCTAGGGCACGAAATTCCTTCCTTTGTTGATATTTGGATTGTTCCTAATTTATAAGGTTGATTTCATTTCGTGGATTGAATTTTGGGCTTTGGATTCATCACTTTTGGCCATTTTTGTAAATGGATTCATTGTTGTCATAAAATTAATTATTATACTTCAACCAAGTTTCTAAAAATTCATTTCTTGGTTTGTACTTGCTCTAAATAATTATTATTGTTCCCTACATGATTTGAATGGTGTAAAAGTGGTGTTGGAAGTGAATAATTGCAATTTCATTCTTGTTGTCATAAGAATTCAGACTATTGTAGCTTGCTGTTATAAATTTCAGTTTATTGTGATTTGGGTTGGTGCCATTTTTCCTCCTTTTCAGTTTCAGCCCGGAAAAGGGGCATTACATATTGCGATATGTGTGGCTGAATTGTGGCTCGCATAACCTTTAATCAAGTTATACAATTAATTCTAATGTTTCTTATTGTAAGGTTGTGTAAGCAATGTTTTAAAAATTGTTCCGGTTCCGGTTGGGTTTGACTGTTCATTAAAATTTGCAAACCGTTAGAAAAATCAAACCAATGACCAGTTCCGTAGGGAACCCGCCGATTCAGTGTTGGTCCAGTACTAAACCGGTTAAACCAGTCGATTCTGTAATGGACCAGTCTAAACTAGTTGAGTGGTGGGTTTTGCCATAAAAGATGTTTCTTTCCAATTTTAACTTTTAAGTTACTTTTTTCCAACCCTAACCCTAAAATTATGTTATATAGACCCCGTTTGGAACAACAACAATTAAATGATCTTGTCTTCATGCAATACAACCTCCAGTTAAGGCACAACCAATTACTGAATAGGATACCTAATACAGATCCCATTGTCTTGGATGATATTGATCCAACCTCATAATGGGTAGAGGAGAGTCACTTGGCAGAGTTTGATCCCGATGACTTAGG
Source organism: Taxus chinensis (assembly GCA_019776745.2). NCBI lineage: Eukaryota > Viridiplantae > Streptophyta > Pinopsida > Cupressales > Taxaceae > Taxus > Taxus chinensis. The sequence goes on along the minus strand of CM034153.1, from coordinate 214,769,494 downwards.
GTGGATGGATTTGGATGATGAACCACTAGTAGCACCAAACATGGCAAACACTAGCCATGCTACTACAACTATTGCAAATGTCCTCGAGGAATCCAACGTGTCTGAGCCAAAGGAACATGATGACAATGATGAGGATGAGGATCCCATTCTTAGTAGTGGTGTTGAGTTTGATGATTGATATCAAACATGTAGTAGCTTGTAGCATATTGTTTTTTTGACTTTATAGGCCATTTATAGCCTCATTGTTTATGTATTTTGTTTCAGATATATAGTGCACTCGGTGTCGTTTTACTATATTTACCCTTACATGGTATATGCATGAGCAAACTTTGCATATTTTGTTTCTAAGTGTTTGTAATCATGATTTGGAATCTTTAAAATTTCTTGTTTTCATTAAAATTATAATTTTAAATGTATTTTTTAGTAAACCAGTTCATAAGTTTTAAACCGGTCCGGTTCCGTTCCAACGGTTTGGTTTTGATCCGATCCTCTGCCAATTCCGAGTCCAGTTCCGATTTTTAAAACATTGTGTGTAAGTTGCCCCCTCGAAGTGGCTTGGTCAGATACTTCTCTTGTTTCGGTCATATTGTGTTTTATTGTTGTGATTCTTCTTTGGTGATATGGTAAGTTCATTACAAGGTCACAAAGCCCCACATATCCAAGTACACACTATAGGTTAAGGGCATAGCATGATAACTGATTTCTTCTTGGATACTTTATTGATGATAATGTTGATACTAGTCATGCAAAAATGTACCTTGTAAATGACTCATGTTGGTATTTTTTTTCATAGCATTCTTTGTAAATCATCCCTCTTGGTCTGATATTGGCGATCAGTTCTCTCTTCTGCATTCTACGTTGTAGCTCATCTTTCTTATATTTAATACAAAATTTAACCTTTTGTCAGAAAACATAATTCAGAAACACCATATCTAAATAATACACTAGAACAAGTAGAATATCCCGACTTGAATATTTTGTAGGTAATATTAAAAATTTTAATTGTTCTTTTTGGGGACTTGTCGAAACATTTGGCTCTAATTTTATTAATCTTTCACTCAACTACTCAAATGAGTTCGTTTATTCTACACTATTAATTTACTTTGCACATGCTCTACTTAATGTAAGGAATGCACTAGCAAATCAATTAGTTGATCAGGCACATATTTATTTTAGAAAGGGATTTAAAAACCAGTAAATTTTTGTATATAAAAAGCAGTCTCTAAATGATTAGACACTGAAACTAGTCTTAAGAAATTCGAACTGAGTGATTTAATCTACAATTTCTATAAGCAAAAACACATATTTGCAAATACCAAATCAGTATTATCACATTTACTAATAATCGATTTGTATAATATCTTAGTGTTTAGGTGATGATCTAACAAATTGTTTACCTACTATTAGCCTCAAATTTGATTAGCTCATAATTATGATCGCTTGCATGATAAACCAACCACCCCGTATGGACTAAAGCTTTGATAGTGTCTCCTTTGTTTTTGAAGAAGTGCATCACATATTATTTTAGGGAACAAAGGATTCCATCAGTCTTAACATAGGGATTCCTTCGTACTATATCTAAAAAGGCTGACATGTGTGCCTGTGTCCCAAGGAGCATGGGCTCAACCTCTTTACGGATACACTCGAAACACATTCTTTAGTAGTTTGATTCATATAAACTCATCCTGAAATTCAATCTGTTATGGCGAACACTCAAGTCATGATTATTGTCTTGAAGTTGGAAGACACTGAAACATGATATAGCCAGTAAAATATATCTTTTCAGTTTCAACATTTAAGTATACCATTTGTAAGCTCGTATTTGCACACAAACTCCTACATCAGTATAACCTTAGATAGAGCGAAGCTAATATCTGCAAAGCTGAGTGCACCCTTTACCATGGTTATGGGAGATTGCAGACAATGAAAGAATATGACGTCTTTTCATGCAATTCCATAAGTGCCTCAAGGGCATAACTTGGACCATTATATCCAACTAGGAAGAAGTAAAATAAACTAATAGAGATAAAAAGATAATTGTAGCATTTACATATACCTTTAGCAATTTAATCTATTGAATTGCAAGATCTTACTGTTTTTGTTAGAATATTTTATGCTGCTTGTTTGATGGATTCAATTACAACAAACATAACATCATTATAATCACAATTGGAGGAACAGAAGAACATGGATTTCAGTTGACGTATATCCTACTAAGAAGAAGTAAAATGAACTAATAGAGATAAAGTTAATGGTAGCTTTTACATATACCTGTAGCAATTTGATCTATTGAATTGCAAGATTTTACTGTTTTTGTTAGAATATTTTAGGTTGCTTGTTTGATGGATTCAATTAAAACAAACATAACATCATTATAATCACAAATTGAAGAACAAAGGAACATGGATTTCAGTCTATGTATGATCTAGGAGTATCACACCCCTGCACTCCTGCACTCATCCATATTATCCTCTAATATGTGTGGTAATCTATTTGGGTTTTGAATTTTTTTAATGTTCTATTATGACATTTACAAGTCATTCTAGATCAACTTCAACTAGTTTTGAAACTGGATGTTAATCTCTTATAAAGGCAAGATATTGCTTTTGTTGAATTTGACTCATCAAAATTGTATTGCCTTCAGATTTGGACTGGAGTTGGTGGCACTGCTAGGGAGGCAAACTTGTTGCCCCAACTAGTTTCCCAAGGTCATGCAACTCGTATTGATTTCAAAGAACCGTTCATATTGGCAGGCACAGTGGATTTCTTTTGAATAGTTTTGATTTATATATGAGGGAGGATCTTACATGGTTTGATTGAGAAGAACTAGACATCAAAGAGGATTTGCTAATTTTCTGAATTCATTGCAACAGTATCTCCTGCTGAGATTTTGTATTTTAGGTCAATTCTTTGACTTATTCTATTAGAAAATAATTATGGTCCCGTAAAGTCTGCTTTACAAGATAACCTTTTCTTTTCGTGAAGATGATGAGGATGGTGGTGTATATGACCGTTGAGGTTATTGAAATATTCAGTTGGAAATTTTATTCAAGATTCCTTAATAAGTATATGTTATAGTGAAGTGTCTAACATCATTTTCTTCTAATTATAAAGAAGATGGAAGATGGTGGTAATGTGCTGTATATGACCTTTGAGACTCTTGAAATATCCAATTGATTTTTTATTGGATGTGTACTGACAACATGTGTTTCTATGAAAATGGATGAAGATGGTAATGTCCTAGTGAAATATTCAATTGGAATTTTCGTCTGATTTTTTATAAGCATAATGCAGTATTGAGGTGTACATGTGCTACTTTTCTGTTGGCCGTTTTATTAGTGTTTGTGTAGCACTTCTACAATTGTGCTACTATATCCAACACATGCTTTCTTTTGTGTGGTAGAATTGTGAACCATTCATACGGATTGAACATTGATCCAAGTTGGTTGACATGATCTGTGATGGACAGCCCCAACAAAAGCTATATAACAAAAATGATGTTAGTTTGGTAGGAAATATCTAGCAAATACTGTTCTATGTAATTGACACCGCCAAATCCTCAAAGAGGAAGTCTTGGTTAGATGCATTAAATAGATCACAAAGAGAAATAGAACTTGTGCAGGGATATCTTGACGATGCATAGTTGCATCTGTTGGGCTTCAAGCTTTGTTCCGGTGTAGAGAACTATAAGACATGTCTTTTGTGGTGGTGTATATCTCTGCCAAATTTCAAGATATTTACCAATAATCTATTCTTTAAATGGTACTGGATAAGAGGAATCTAAAGTTTTTTTTAGGGAAGCTAGACTCCTATTTAAAGAATAGGTTTTTTTGGTGAGATATAGGCTTATCCTTAGCAACACGCTTGCTCAGACTGAAAAATTGTGCATTTTGGTGATGCTTTTTAAATCTGTCTCATGTGTTGGACAGCAAATTTCTTTTGCCACTAATAACTATTAATATTGATCTAATGCCATCTTTAGTATTATGTATAGGAAGTTGGTTCTTGATATACAATCACGCACAAAAATTATATTGAGAATAGTTTGTAGGTTGCCTAATCTAGAAATGTAGAATAATAACCAACAATTGTCGTATAACCAAACAACATAGATGGACAATATCTAATTAGGCAACAAACAGGAACACAAAAATGCAACAACTATTGTATTTATTAATAGGAAAAGCCCAAGGGTAATGCACACATAAGATATCTATCCAAATCAAAGACACAAGGATATCAAACAATGATGGCCGGTAGGTGTGGCAGATCAAGACAACCATGACCAACCACCCAATTGAATGCCACATTAAATAATCGTCATACACAAACATAGAGATTAATTGGGTTTCAAATGTGAAGGTCTTCACAAATCCCTCCTTGATGGCTTCCCAATTTGCACTCCCGTTGTGTCTCGCTCCGTAAATATCAAGCCTTCCCCCATGTCCTCAAGATCACATAAAATGCATGAACCCAGAGCCAAAATGGTAGAAAACATTTACTTAAGGTCCACACTTGCTCACATGTGCAAAGATGTTCCTACAAACTAGTATCTTCCACATAAATTGAAATTTGTTTTTCACATTACTTCTTTCAAACCTGGTACAAAAATCTTCCTTAATTTGTGGCCACTTTGGTAGCAACAAACCATTGCATATGCCTTTATTCAAGATGATCTGTTGTACCTTGGTAATGTGTTGTATATAACCTTTGAGACTCTTGAAATATCCAATTGATTTTTTTTGGATGTGTACTGACAATGTGTGCTTCTATGAAAATGGATGAAGATGGTAATGTGCTAGTGAAATATTCAATTGGAATTTTCATCTGATTTTTTATAAGCATAATGCAGTATTGAGGTGTACATGTGCTACTTTTCTTATGGTCGTTCTATTAATGTTTGTGTAGCACTTTTACGACTATGCTACTATATCCAACACATGCTTTCTTTTGTGTGGTAGAATTGTGAATCATTCATGTCGATTGAACATTGATCCAAGTTGGTTGACATGATTTGTGATGGAGTGCTCCAACAAAAGCCATATAACAAAAATGATGTTTAGTTTGGTAGGAGATATCTAGCAAATATTGTTCTATGTAATTGACACCAACAAATCCTCAATGAAGAAGTCTTGGTAAGATGCATTAAATAGATCACAAAGAGAAATAGAACTTTTGAAGGGATATCTTGACGATGCAGAGTCGCTATTGGGCTTCAAACTTTGTTCCGGTGTAGAGAACTATAAGACATGTCTTTGGTAGTGGTGTATATCTCTACCAAATTTCAAGATATTTACCAATAATCTATTATTTAAATGGTACTAGATAAGAGGAACGCAAAGTCTTTTTTTGCTAGTGAAGCTAGACACCTATTTAAAGAATATGTTTTTTGGTGAGATATAGGCTTATCCTTAACAGTGTGCTTGCTCACATTGAAAAATTGTGCATTTTGGTGATGCTTTTTAACTCTATCTCATGTGTTGGATAACAAGTTCCTTTTGCCACTAACTTCTAGTATTGCTCTAATGCCATCTTTAGGAAGTTGGTTCTTGATATACAATCACGCAAAAAAAATATTTTGAGAATAGTTTGTAGGCTGCCTAATCTAGAAATGTAGAATAATAACCAACAATCGTCGTATAACCAAACACCATAGATGGACAATATCTAATTAGGCAACAAACAGGAACACAAAAATGCAATAATTATTGTATTTATTAATAGGAAAAGCTCAGGAGTGATGCACAAATAAGATATCTATCCAAATCAAAGACACAAGGATATTGAACAATGATGGCCAGTAGGTGTAGATGGTCAAGACAACCATCACTGACCACCCAATTGAATGGCACATCTAATAATCGCCGTACACAAACATAGACATCAATTGGGTTTCAAATGTGAAGGTCTTCACAAATCCCTCCTTGATGGCTTCCCAGTTTGCACTCATGTTATGTCTCACTCCGTAAATACCAAGCCTTCCCCCATGTCCTCAAGATCCCATACAATGCATGAACCCATAACCAAAGCAGTAGAAAACATGTACTTAAGGTCCACACTTGCTCACATGTGGAGAGATGTTCCTGCAAACTAGTATCTTCCGCATAAATTGAAATTTGCTTTTTCATATTACTTCTCTCAAACCTGGGACAAAAATCTTCCTTAATTTGTGGCCACTTTGGTAGCAACAGACCACTACATATGCCTTTATAAAAGATGATTTTTTGTACCTTGGAAACTTTCCAAGGCATCCCTTATTGATTCTCATTACCCATGTTTCCTGATGTGACTTCTTAGGAACCCATCTCGTTATGACTACTCGTACATTTACAAATTTGCAGACGACTGCACTCTTTACTAGTATTATCTTCTTCTCCTAATGCCTTATCCCAATGTAATTTCTTCCTTTCACCTCATATTCTTCAAGCTGCCCACTATCAAAGGAAACATTGTTAGTCTCAAAATATGAGAGCAAATTGTGCCAGTCTTTCTTGTCGTCTTCTTTTGGGTTTATGTACTCATGGTCCTTCATCGTCACTTTTTAAATATTACTACTTTCTTCTTTCATATTTTCACTTTCCACATAAGGTGGTCTCATCAAATCATCTAAAGGGATTACCACCTGCTACCCATATTTATTGAAACTCATCATTCTTTTATTAAATCTCATATATGTGTGGTTGTCATAGCAACATGAGCAACTAAGCATTAAGGGGTAGTTATCAGTATCTGTGATTTTAGTTACCTTAAAATCTACACTAAAATTTACCACATGATGTCCAATTTTTCCTTATGCAAAATCCTGATGGGTCCCGCCTTAGTCTTATTAGCCATAATCAATAGACTTGATTTCAGACCTAGTGCAGGACTCCCTAATTGTCTCCACACATTTTTCAGTAATATATTAGCTTTTGTAATAGCATGAATAAGGATATTTCTCATATCCTTCCCGTTGATATATGCCTCAACGAGTAACCCTTTATCATACTTTGTATGATTGGGAATGCATAGGTCCTCCAAACTCCCAATCCCATCTTGGTGGGAAGCCTCTAAAGTAAATTGAAGTTAGGTCTTCAACAACAACAATACCTCGCTTTGCTTCATCAGTGCAAAGTATCTATCAAATCCTTAATTTCTCTAGACGAAGTAGTTTTGTGATGTTGTACCCTCATATTTACCTGCAACTGCCATGCAATTTGAACCTCCCCTTATAGGTTTTGTATGATACCATAAGCTTTAGCCAAAATATTATTATATAGCATTACATCTACCTATGTTGGTTCAACTTCTTGGTTTTACGCATTCAAACCACTCCATGTGGTGATTTGGACCTTAGCCCCTTCTCTAATGTCTTGTGGAGAAAACAACTTTTACCTCCAACTCTTTCCCTATTGTACTAGTTTTGTGCTCCCCACAACTCTAAAACTTTCACTTTCCCATATCTTCTTCACGAGGTCTAGGCATTCCTCTATCTTGTGGCTCCTTCCATAATGTGCACAAGAAAGGAATTTAGGACAATTCCACTTGTAGTGATCAAGGTCACCACATTTAAAACATGGTCCCTAATTCCATCCACCTCTTCTACCTCATCAACATCTACAAACTCTGAACTGTCCTCTATATTCGTGGTTTTGTGGGGAATACGATGAAGAGCCTCCTTTTTGTGACTCTTGGTTTTGAACCTGCACCTTTCTTTAATAAACTTGCAATTTACGGTGTCATGCGTCTCATCCTTGCAGATATTACTCCACATTACTTTAACCCATTTTTGGCGAAATAATTCATTGTCTTGCAAATTATTGGTTTCTACCAATGGTCACAGGGCTATGCCCCTCCTTGTGCATGGGAAGGCTCTTATTATTGAATGTAAACTAACTAAAAGTTGTGGGTGGCCGTTAGGTAGGGGATCACACAAGAATACTCCACTAAATATGTGGCAAAGTGCTTGTACAGAGTACAAGGGAGGAATTTGCAGTAGAGAGAGGTAAAGGGGAGTTGGAGAAACAAGGAGAGAGATGGTTAATGTTGTGAGTAGGTTTATAGAATTCACATACATCAATCGGAGTAAGTCCACATTCAATTAGAAGAACACAAAAATTCTAACAATGATAAGGCCAACAAATCATAGACACATAATTCTATTGATTCATTCATCAAAGGCATAGACACCTTTCTTGGTTTTGCGAGATTACCATACTTACAGAGTTAGAAAGTAGAGAGAAAGAATAGAGGAACATAAGCATAGAAAATAGATGAAATGCAACTTTTATTGCTTGATGTAGTAGTGGTAAATTTCAACAACTTACAATCAATCAATAATTGCCAACCCTTTTGGAATGGAGAAACCATTCCAATTTATAGTATTACAAATTGTCCTTTCATCATCCTCCCCCCACATGACTTTTCACATATCCCCATCACTTATGACCTTTCATATTCCTAGGAGGTGAGTTTTTTTCTTATTAGTGAAAAAGGATTCTTACAATATTAATGTTGGAGGTCACTTAAGCGAATACGACAAAATAACAAAAATTACATTCTTAATTGAAAATTAGAATATGGAGAGAGGAGAGAAGGAGAGAGAGAGAGAGAGAGAGAGAAGGGTTGACTAATTTGATGAAGATGAAGCCTTAGCTGATGAAAAACCAAATATGTTGTTGATGGGTCCATTGAAAAGTATAAGGCTCATCTTGTTGCAAAGGGTTTTTCACAAGTCAAAGGTATTGGTTACTCTGAGACTTTTGTACCCGTTGCCAAGATGGATTTTGTACGCCTTGTACTTGTTATTGATACATCATAGGGGTGGCCCGTATACCAGATGGACATGAAGAGTGCCTTCTTACATGGAGATCTACAAGAGGAAATATATATGGAGTAGCCGGATGAATTTGTTTAGGATTCTTCTCTTGTTTGTAGGCTCCGAAGGTCTCTTTACGGTCTCAAACAAGCCCCTCGGCCTTGGTGAGAAAATGGATTATTTTATTCTATCTACTAGTTTTGTTCGTTGCCATTCCAATCATATAGTGTATCTCCAACATGTTGGTGAGGATATTGTGATACTGGTCTTGTATGTTGATGATCTGTTACTTACTGGCAGCTCTTTTTCCCACATTCAGAGTATTCAAAGGGTTCTTTCTACATAGTTTGACATGACAGATCTTAGGCTATTGCATTATTTCCTTGGTTTACAGATTTCTCAGACAAATTCAAGGATTCATTTGAGTCAGCAAAAATACACCCATGATCTTCTTAGGTGCTTTGATATGGTTGATTGCAAGCCAAGTCCATCTCCTTTTTAGTTTGGAGTTACTCTTACATCCACATGTACCACACCACTTTGTGATCCTACGTTGTATAGGCAATTGGTTGGGAGTCTCGTGTACTTGACCCATACTCCCCCTGATATTTCATTTGTAGTAGGGCTTGTATCTCGGTTTACACATTCTCCTCATAGTAGTCACTGGCAGGCTGCTAAAAGGATTTTATGTTATTTGCATGGCACTTCCCACTTTGGCCTACACTACACTAGGGGCTCTACTCAGTTGGTTGGGTATACAAATTTAGATTAAGCAGGTTCTATTGATGACAGGCGTTCCACTTCTGGCTATCTTTTTTGTCTTGGTTCTTCTCCAATTGCTTGGGCATGCAAAAAGCAATAGGCTATTGCACTTTCATCTTCAGAGGCAGAGTACAGGGCAGCAGTTACAGCGAGTCAGTAGATTCTTTGGATTTGTCAGTTATTGACATAGTTTAGATTCCCACAGGATTCACCGACTGTACTTTGGTGTGACAACCAAACTGTAATTCACATTTCTCGCAACACAATTGAGCAACAGCGGACCAAGCATATTGAGATACACATCCACTTCATTCGGCAACACATTCAGGATGGATTTCTTTTCTTGGAGTACCTTCCGACTCAGCAGCATGTTACAGACATCTTTACGACGCCTTTTGCATCACCACACTACCTTGAGTTACATGGAATGCTTGGGGTTTCGGAAGTTGTTCTTGGGGGGTGTTCGTAAGAACATCTTCCTTCTTCTTCTTCTTTCTCTTTCCTTATAGCAGGATTCTTTCCTTCTTTTGGTTTGATATTTCTCCATGGATATATTATACATGAGTACCTAATCAGGCCTAGTTGTCGGGACTCATACTATGGACATGTCACTTCTATTTTGGCCCCTAGCTTCACTTGAGGGGGGTGTTAGAGTAGGTATTTACCTTAGCTCATGTTCACCTATGTACATTATTTATCTTTATTGTATTCATCCTCACCCACTTATGTGTGTGGATATTTATTTTTATTTATTTAGATATTAGGAGATATTATCTAGTTGTTAGGTATAGTTCTTTCCTTGATCTATGGTATTGACTAGTTCTTTCCTAGATCTATGGTATTGAGTAGATCCTTGATGTCTAGTTCTCTCATAAATCTATGGACTTGACTAGTTCTTTGATGACTAGTTCTTTCCATGATTTATGGCTTGATCTACGACCTTGACTGGTTCTTAGATTGTTATTCCTTGTCTATATAAGTAAGGCCCATTCTCATTGTATTTCATTGAGTTCCATAATAATATATGATATTGCTGCTCATTTGTTTGCAAAGGTTTATGTAAAGTTATTCTAGTGAATTACTTTCATCTTATTGATCGTGATGTTTGATTAGCATCTGTGTTCTTGGCTTGGCACGATCTGTTTATCATTCCTTTTATTTTCTCATCATTCTGGCTTCTTGCATCAAGATGTGCTTTGTAAAGATCACTTTAGGGATGATGATTTAAGATCATATGGAGGGTTTTCTTTAATATTTCGGCCAAAACAACTTCTTGACCTTGGGATGATGGAAAAAATCAACAATATAAGTAGAACTGGAATTGCCACTACTTTCTAGGCTGAATTCTAAAACTTATTATTTTTAGCAGGTGAGTTCCAAGACTACTATTTTTAGAAAATCACCACTAATTATTCTCTCTAATTTCTATCACTCACTTTTATTATATCAATTGACGAAATTTTACTATTTTAGAAACTTTCTATTTTGTATGCCCCTTTTCCCAAATACTATTATTTTGATAAAGTTTCCCAAATAACCCTTTTTTGATATTTCTTACTTTTCCAGGATATTTTGAATGTTAAATGTTTTTCCCTTTGGAAAACTTAATATTTTTAGTAACCTACTATTTATAGAACCTGATATTTTTAAAAACTAGGCATGTCATCGCCGTATTGCAACGAAACCACCGTCAAAGTGTTCAACTTTGTACAAGGATTTCTTACTCCAAATTTAACCATTTTTCATATATTTAATCTATTAGAAATAAAAATAAAGTTTTCAAGTTCATGTTTTTAGTATTTTTTGTATTAAAAAATATAGGGCATCAATGGATTTGCAGATGCAATCTTCCCAAAGGCATTTTGGAGAGGAAGATTCTAACCAAATTTCACTATGATCAAACTTCTAATTTGAAAGATATGAGCAAATCTTATTTTTGGTTGCTATGGTTGTCTGAGGAAATTTTTGCATCACCTCTATTAAAAAGGGGTATTTTTAGGGTGTTACATCAGCAATGGTGAATAATTGGCAATCTATGTAGAAATTAGTTGAAACAATGTTCTCATACGCTTTTAAATCTCCATGCTAACCATGGTTTAAATCTAGGTTGATACAGAGTGAGTTTGTGGTTAAAATTTGGTTTAAAGGGGAAATTTGGGATTATGGGGACAATTAGAACAATGAGGGATCCAAATTTCACCTTGGAATAGGATTATGAAATGTGGCAGCATGTGAGGAAAGGTGGATGGGATGAGGGGGTTGGGAAACACACTTGCAGAGTCGGTAGAGGTCACATAGAGGTCCAGGAGCTCAAACTGATCATGGGAAAATTTAATTATCCCACTTTTACCCTTGGGGTTAGAGGGGATAATTGGGATAATGGTGACATAAAATTTCACCCATGGTGAGGGAGTGAGATCAAACTTTTGTGTCCCTCATGCCCCCCTTACACTATGAGGGAAAATGGGACACACATGGTTCCAAAGTGCACCTTAGGGAGGATAATGATGCCACTTTTTTGTCCTTCATATCCCCCTTTTCCATTAGGGTAAATTTTGGAAACAAGGAGGTGGAAAGTGCTCCTGGGAAAAGAATGGAATGCCAGATTTGGACTATATGTCCAGAAAATAGCAAGAAAACTTAATTTTTTCATTCAAGAGGCTTAGGATGATGTTTTTGGGTCAAATATTATATTATATTAAATCCAAAACACAATAATATCAATGGAAAAAATTTCAGAACCTTAATATTCCTGCATCTAAAATTTAGGCCCATTTTCGTTCAGAACATAGAGAGACAACTACATTGTTTGGAGTTCTTTATGAAACCTTTGATCCTTAGATAAAAAATGATGTTAAAAACTTGTAGACAATTATCATATCTTTCCTGTTAATATTTTTTTAATATTAAATCATTATAAAGCTCCTGGAATCATCCATAGAAGTTAGGATTTTTTAGTAGAGTGTTTGTTCCATGCACCTAAAAAACCTGATTTTGAGCATATTGTCCTTAAATGAGAAAACCTTTCCTAAATCTTCCTAAATTGCTTCCAACACTTTCAAGACTCCAAAAATCCAGCTCCAATGCTTAATATATTTTTGAAACTCTCCCAGATGATGCATACAGGCTCCAAAAATGGCCAAAATCGCCCCTTTTAGGATTTTAGTAAGACTAGTCTTTCACTGAACTTTATTGAATCAACTCGTGAATCTCATCACACTTCCTTTAAAAATGAGACATGTCTACAAAATTAATTAATACTATCTTCAAGGCTAGGATGATGATGTCATGTTATAAAATTGATATTATTTTTTGCCCTTATTGTTGTTCGCAAATAGTCCTTTGTTATACATACTTAAAAAAATTCAATGGCTACGACATCGTTGACATTGTCAACGATAATATTTTAGAATATATTCATGTTAAGAATGAGTTTCCATTAAATGTTTTAGTTTTGGATTATAGTGACCTATTTGCGAAAAAATATGGCAATGCAAGAGTAGGAGAACCAAACAGATTTTGGAGAACAAAAGAACGAATACAGATTTGTGAAATGATAATTTGAGGAACAAGGAAACTATAAGATGCTGCTACTATGGAAGCAACAACTATCCTCAAAAAATTTCACAAAATTTAAATTTTCTCTATTTGGGTCGTGGCTATGTGGCTTTTTTATCTTTTGCTTCTATGGGATTTCTCTCTTCTATGCTTCAATGTCATATTTTGCCTTAAGGACCTTTTTGTAAAAAGATGTGGGTCTTTTCAAAACCCCCATATTCACCCTTATACAAAAAAATGGACATAGTTTTTATACATTGAAATATGTTTTTGTAGCATAACCTAGCAGAATCTATGATGACAATATCTTACTTTATTTTGATAATTCATATTGATCAATAATATCCAATTACTATCGTGTCGCATAATCTAGTGAACACTAAGCTAAAAATAATATTCTTTGAATTGTTAAATGTTAGTGATCCATAAGCTCAAAATATTATATTGTGGAAGTATTAGGTTACCTTAGTGGGTGTTAAGCTCAAAACATCTTACTTAAAATTTCTCCTCAATCCACGAATCAAAATAAAAAAATTCTATAACTTTTCAACTTTCTAATGTTTGTAATTTATTTAAATAATTTTTCAAACTTCAAAAATTATTTATATTTTTCTTTATTTTCTAGTTAGTATTGATTTGACAAATATGAGGCCTTGTTACAACATTGATTTATTCTATTTAATAAAAATAATAATTCTAAGAAAACAATCTTGCAACCAACACATCTAGAACAATCACACAACTAGCACATCTCCCATCCATGAGGCATGAACTTGTTGCTCTGTCTTGCTTAATTTAAAATTTAGTTAACAAAATTACTATTAACAATTTTTATTAAATATACATGAACATAATGATTGGATACTTTATACAAGGATTAAGGCACCTAGAAAACTTACAATAGAATGCATCGTGAGCATCACCAAGAGTGAACAAAAAAGAAACATGACAAAATGGGCTAAAATAGTTTATCCCAAACTACAGTCCAACAGATCAATCCAAGGAAAAATCATAAAACATGGAGAGGAAAACATCCCAAATGATACAGTCCACAAATAGTCAAATAAAATCTCCAAGAGCCAACGGACTAGTTAGTCTTCAAACCTTTGTACTCGTCTGGTTAACGCTCTTCCTATCCTTTCATAGTATCATCTTGCTCGCTCATGATAGGAATGTGGTCTTTAACCTGTTCTTCCTCATCAAAACTACTGAGATGGAGATTATACCTGTGAACTTTGTTTCCCTACTCCAATTTGACCACACACCCTTGCAACTCCAAAACCAAACTTTTAATCTCTACCATATCGACCCTGATAGATTTTTAGGCTATGCTAATTTTCTTATATGCGTCGATGCAATGCATGACATTGTTTCCCATATCCGTTCCAACTTTGCCTAAGGCCTCCATATTCATTTCCACCTAACTCACCCTGAGAGAAATTTTATCAAAAGCCACATTCCAACCCAGCTCTAGTCTCTCTTTCACTTTAGATGACTCCCCTTTCGTATCAATCAGAGCACCTACAGGTCCAATACCAAGATTACCTTTCCCATGAGGTGCCTTACTCTTCTTTCTCCTCATTTTTTTCATATGGTCCACAAGAGTACAATTCTCATCTAAATCCTTGGATTCGGGCTCTAATTCCTTTTTCACCACTGGTTTACCATTCTTAAAAAGAAAAATAATTAGTCCATGGTGTATCGGGGTATCAATCTTTCCCTATTGATAATCATTCACCGACGCAAAGAGTGACATAAACAAGAAAAAGGGAAGGCTCATAGCAATATTATGCCTAAACATATTAAGCATAGTAAGATGGTGAGTAAATATCTTTCTATAATTCACTTCAAAAGTAATTTACCTCACAAGGTGGAGGCAGACTGTATTCAAAAGTAATATAGCTATATCCTCTACCAGTAGGTAAACCATTTCTTTACCATGGAAGAAAGTCTCAATTTTGTGTTTATGTTTGGTGTAGTATTTGAATATATTTAAGCCCTCTATCTCCATTCCAGTTGCTTGCACTATCGAAACCTCTAATACCTAAATTTCTATGTCGTAGATCACCATGTTGTCATTGTACCATGCCCGACCAAAGTCCAACGCAAGATAAGGATCAAACCCTGTGACTTTTGAGATTAAATTCCTAAACCCCCCAATTTTTAGAATGTGCCACAAGAAGGGGTTTTCCTTCAGGGCACCATAGCTCGTGGGCTCGATTCTCGAACAACCACCTCCCATGGTTTTAGTCAACTGAGATTGAAAATGAAAGAAACAATGGCCAAAATGAATCGTAAGAGAAAAATTAATATAAATCCCACCATATATCCTGCACGTGTGAAGGGTCCTACTAACCATAATTCTAAGATGAAATCCCAACAAGGAAAAATAACCACCGACACATTGGTACTTAATGTTCTTAATGAGATTAATAACATTGGTGATATCATCTCCCCTCTCATATACTTTAAAATTACTATCTTTAGCCCCCAATTTGGCAAGATAATCTACACATTTATTACCCTTTCTAGGGGTATGAATTATTACATTTATCAAACTCTTTCAGAAAATTATCTTTATTATCTTTAAGGATATTACTTATGGTCCAATTATTAATTGCATCCTTTCTCACATTGCAAAGGGTTAAAATCTTATTTTTTACAACTAACTAGAAAAAAATGTTGACATTATTGAGTAAATCCTTAATCAAAATGTTCCTCTACAAATCCTTTCAAGACAACATATGTTCAAACAATGAATATGTATTGTCCAAGAACTGATATTTCAGGTGTTATACTTGAGCATTATAGTCATTGATCTCCATAAATGTGTGTAGGAAAAGCATTTATGTGAAAACAATTGATCTAGGGCGTTTACAAGACATCAAATTATTTTAGAAACTCGGTCAATATTTTTCATTCAAAAAACAACATATTATAAGTACAACATAAAAGGTATTTTGTAGTAAGCAACAAATCTTTTAAATTAATACAATTATCGTCCTTTAATATTTACAATTCAATTCTAGTTAAGGCAAGAAATCTTCATGTTGTTGACCTTGGGGAGTAAATCCTTAGTCCAAATTTTCCTCCAAAAATCCTTTGCAAGACAACATATGTTTTGACAATGAATATGTTTGGTCCAATAACTAATATGTCATGTGTTATACTTAAGAATTGTAGTCATTAATCTCCATCAATGTATGTAAACAAAGTGTTTTTTGTGAAAACAATTGATTTGGGATGTTTAAAAGACATCGGGGTATTTTAGAAACATGTTCAATATTTTTTCATTCAAACAACAACATATTATAAGTACAATATAAAAGGCATTTTGTAGTAATTAAAAAATCTTTCAATCCTTCCAATAAGAAGAACTTTTAACATCCACGATGCTAGTCACACTTCTGTTCGAGTAGTAACAAATTTAAAAAATAGGTTACAAATTTCACTTCAATCCAAAACTACTATAGCTTTTTTTGTTATATCAATTCAATCCTCCAACCAGGTGGAAGTTCATTACGAAATTAACATTGGAGATACTAGCAAAAACTAAATTCAATGTCTTTCTTTAGCTTGTTAAATGATTGTGACTCTTTAGTTCAAAATATTATATTCTTCAAATACGTTCGGCCGCTAAGCTCAAACTAGGTTGATTTAATTTGTTAAATCCCGGTGACCACTAAAATCAAAATAATATCTCACTTTCTTTTGTCGAAACCTTGAGACCGTGAAGATCCAAATATTATGTTGTGTCATAAGCTAGCAAAAGTTAAGTTCAAAATATCATTCAGTAACTTGTTAAATGAAAGCGACGACTACGCTTGAAGTAATATAAATAACCAACTGCTGACTATACCTGCAACAAAAAAATCTTGATTCAAGTTAATACATATACCCGCACCAGTCTCAATTCATGTAAGGGTTCAATATAAGAAGAACTTTTAACATCCACGAGGCTAGTTAAAATATGAAAAAGCATATTATTCTTGTCATGTACCTATAATTGTACATGTAATTGTGAATGCAATTGTACCTGTAAGAGAGCATAAACCCAATAAGAATATTATTCTTGCCACGTATATGTAATTGTATCTATGTTTAAATTTATCTTGGTCTGAACTAAACACGATGCTCTTCGTTGAAAAAATCAAACCCTGGGATGGAGAGGAATCGTGGGGATGCAAAAAAAAATCGAGACAACATCCTCCCCATCTCATTCGAGTCAAATAGTGTTTTATGAAATCACCTAACCAAATCTCGCAAACAAATTCCCATCACAAGTGTTGCTTGTGTTGCTTGTAACATGAGGAAGATTGGCCAGGGGAGGGATTCAGGAATATCAGAAGGCAAAGTTTGGACTATAAGCTTAGTTGTCATGCTTGAAAGTTTGAATTTTTAGGATATTCATTTTGCATGAAAAATAACTAGATCTATCTGGGGGACATTGGAATTTAAAGGGAAATAAAGAACCTCATAACTCGTTTGGGCTAATAGACCAGTTCTTTGTCAAATTGGGTAACAGAGCAAATTCTTCACTACCAACACAAGCGATTAACACACATAATGGGAAAAGAAAAAACACACAAGTTGAAAGGAAACACACCAAAGATGAAAGAAAACACACAATGGAAATGGAAATTAAAGTACATGGGAGGTAAATTTATTGAGATGGGAGAATATGTACACACACCCGCCAACGGGTTGAGAGAAGTATGTACCATCATAGAATAGTGGGCTAAATTCGTACCTCTTCCAAAGATCGAAGATAATCATTTGGTCATACCATTATCTCAGTATGGCTCTACGTGTTTTGAGAAGAAAGAGAGAGACCAAGTTTCCATTTTCATATTTATATTATATAGAAAACAACTTTGCCTCCAATTACCACTTTGTTACCTATTTGGAAGTTTTTACTTTTGTAGTCTCATACTGATGCCTTGTGACTATGAGAATCCACCCGTCCATGTTATCAAAAATGGAATCAATGTTTTTGAAATGAAGGCAGTCATCATCCTTAAGTTAATTTTTTAGCATGGAATTATTTCTATAGTTTGTGGGGAATCTAGAAGTGATGAGAATAAGTTGGTTCTCCCCCCATTCACAAGCTTCTTCAAGATTCTCATTTTATTGTCTTGAACAATTAGTTTCTATACATAACACCTCAATATTTTCATGAATATCAATTTATGTGGTAGAGGTTTTATACTCATAAATAAATACATTCTTAAGAGATTCAAGCATTTCCTTTCCCTTTCATTCACTATGAATAAAACCTTCTTCACTGAAGGGAAAAGTGAGAGACTCATTTTTACAGTCATTCTCATCCACCAAGGCTTCAAAGGGAACATTGAGCTTACCTTTTTGTTCTGTGTAGATATGAAACATTTTTGCATCAAAAAGAGAATCACAACTTGAATCATATTTATCTTAGATTTTCATGGCATGGGTCAATATTTCAAGACTCGTTGAAGATATTCAATTTCTTCTGTAATCTTCAAAACATCTCTCATAGATTTCGTCTTCAAAACTATCTTAAATTCACTTTCACTTTCATTTGAAGAATCTTCATATTGGGCCACAAGGAGCTGATTTGAAATCTGATCTTCATATGGACAAGACTAACTTGAAAAGTATTCTTTCTCGTGATCTACATTTCTTTTCACCCAGGGGTTATTTTCTTACAAGTCAAGGCATGCATGATCTTCACGAGTTACAAACAGGGATAAAATATCCATGCTAAATGGCAAGGTTACACCTTTCAATTCAAGATCCATCATATCATCCTCGTGACAGGAGGAAGAATGCCATGTTGGGACTACAACATGAGAATAATCTTGTACTTCATCTCGAACATCTCTTAGAAAGTCTTCTTCTTCATAGGAAAAATAGAATATTGTGTGCTCATTGTGATGATCATTATTACACTCTCTTGTTGATGAAAAGGAAACCAAATCATCAGACAGGTAATACTGTTATATTTTTTCATCTGTATTTGTCTCAAGAAGTAAATTGGATTCTTCAATTTACTCCATTTCATCATTGGTAATTTTTGCATCAAATGAAGAACCAAAGTGGGAAATAAAACCATAAATAATTACCTCCAAGTCATTCTTCTGAAGAACTTGTGGTCGGGATGGAGGATTTATTTATTAAACATCTTTATGGTTAGTGGAGTCCTCGATAAGCACTAGATCATCCTTCATGGAACAAGAACTTCATCTCTCATATACATTCTTCCTCCAACGGGTTGTGCCTTGAACCAAAAGGAAGTTATAAATGGAGGTTTAACTTTCATGCTTTCTTCATTATCCTCCAAGGTGTTAAGTTGACTTTTTTCGGAAGGCTCAAGAAGAAGACAATCATGAGAGGCACATAGGAGTCTTTTAGGAACTAACACTTTATAATACAGAGAATCATGAGAATCTACTCATGAAATATGATTCTCTTCTACCTCACCACCATGGAGTGCTTCAAGTTTCTCATATCTTTCTTGCATAGCCTCAACATAATTCAAAATCTCGAGATTGGTTCGGGGATCATAATTTCCTTCCACAACACTCAAAATTATTTGCAGAAACTCTCTTTTCAAGGTTATCATTTCTTCCTCTCCATAAGCTAGAAAATCATCTAAAGGAAAAGAGACAAAAGAAAAACATTTGAGTTTCTCAGTCAGCTATGTGAAGTCCAAAACATTACCTTCAAGATATTTTTCATCTTCATGTTGTTCATACAACATTTTGTATCTTTTATTCATCTTTCTCACCGGGATTTTGGATTTTTTATCATTAACAACTACAATTTCCATTTTCCTTCCTCTATCAGCATCCCATTTTAATTAGAGCCACATGGATTTGATGGTGGGATCTTCATATGCAACAATTTTATCTATTATAGACATCCACTCCATTAATTTTGTAGAAATGTTACTGACCTTTTTCCCTTTTCGAGCTGCAGTTTTTTGTTTAAAGTAAGAGACCTCTTCACTGTGCTAGAATCCATAGTTTTACAAGATCTGGTCCAAAATGATGGTTGATCAAAAATCTGGATATCTTGGTGGTCATCTTCTTCTAAATAATTGTTGTCACTTATTGGTGTTGAACACCAATCTATAAACTTCTTCATCGTGATGCAGGTAATGAACATGACATGGATTCATTCCTTGATAGAGTCACCTTCAAATTTTGATTTTTACTTTGAAATATACTTTTTTAGAATACCACACACACACTTTCCAAATATATTTAAGGGTGCACGAGGGAAAATCTCTCCCCAGGGGAGTCACCAAAAACTAGTGGTGAAATAATTTGTCGTGTTAAAAAATATAGGTTTCCACCAATGATCATGGAGCTAAGCCCCTCATTGTGTATGGGGAGGCTCCCATTATTGAATGTAAACTAGTTAAAAGTTGTGGGTGTTTGTTAGGCTAGGAATCACACATGAATACTCCACTAAACCTATGGTAAAATTCAATTACATTGTAAAAGGGAGGAATTTACAGTGGAGAGAGGTAAAGGGGAGTTAGAGAAAAAAAGACAGAGGGTTAATGTTGTGAGTAGGCTTACATAATTCACATACATCAACCAGAGTAGGTCCACATTCAATTTGAAGAACACAATAATGCTAACAATGATAAGACCAACCAATCATAAACACAAAATTTTATTGATTCATCCATAAAAGGCACATTCACCTTTCTTTTGTTTGTAAGATTACCATGCTTACAAAGTTGGAAAGTAGAGAGAGAGAATTGAGGAACAAAAGCATAGAAAATATATGAAATGCATATTTTATTGTTTGATGTAGTAGTGGTAAATATCAACAACATACAATAAATCAACAATTTTCAACCCTTTTGGAATGGAAAATCCATTCCAATTTATAGCATTACAAATTATCTTTCCATATTCCCCCCATATGAATTTTCACCTATCCCCATCACTTGTGACCTTTCATATTCCTAAGAGGTAAGTCTTTTTATTACTAGTGAAAATGGACTCTTATAATGTTAATGTTAGAGATCACTTAAGTGAATATGATGAAATAGCAAAAATTACATTCTTAATTTATAATTTGAATATGGACAGAGAAGGAGAGAGATAGAGAGAGAAGGGTTGACTAATATGATGAAGATGAATCCTTAGTTGATGAATAGCTATTCATTCATGATCCTTGAGGGAGAGTTCTCGAAATGAGCTCTTGTCCTTTGAATTCTCTACTAATCTAGATTGTCGCACATGCCATGGTGTCCCAAGTTTTCACCCTGAAATCTGAGACTACCCTATTCAAAATAAATCATGCTTTTAAAATAATGGGTCGTTTTGTGTTTTTACTGCCAGAAAGTTCCTGTATTGTGTCAAGATATTCCCAAGCAGCCATATTAGCCATTTTCACCAAATACCCAGATGCCCAAGATTGTTTTATTCTGTCGTTGGGGTTTTCCTGTAGGAAATTTGTATTTAATTATTTTAAGCCCCGTTTAAGGCAATTTGTGCTTCGGTTTAACCCTGTTGTGATCGTATATATCATTATTCCCATATACCAATAGGGTTTTAACCAGGAATGAATCCTAGGCTTTATTTGTGAATTCTGGCAACATTTTTTGTTTTTGTGTTTTCATGTTTCATTTTCTGTGAAATTTATCTGGATCAATTCCTTTAACTGTTTGGCCTGATTCTTGGCCTGGAATATCTGGAGATCACCTGTGCGCATTATGCCAGAAGGAATTCGCCATCGGAGGTTTGGTTCTCTTGGAAAAGACGAAGTCGTACACCAAAAAGCTTCTTATAGGCTGGCCGAATTTTTGGAAAAAGAGGGTTTGAAGTGAATCATGGGATTTTTGGAAGCAGTAGGCAGGTGGGAATTTTGTACCTGCCTAGCAGAGTATTTTTTCCCATGGAAGCAACGTCACTTAAATCACAATGGGAAAATTAGAGGCAACAGGCAGGCGGGAATTTCTTACCTACCTTGCAGGGTAAAAATTCCCATTGTGAAATAAAAGAAAATTCACTTAAGGCATGAATGGGATTTTATTACCTGCCTTGCAGGGTAAATAATCCCATTATGAAAGTCAAACAGCTTAAGTGAATCATGGGATTTTCAGGGCTACATTGCAGGGTAAATAATCTCATTGTCAACTGACTTTTAAAAATAGAAATCTCTTATGCCAAAAAGTGTGACCCTTGTAGGGAAAGAAAGGCAGCCTTAAATTAATTAATTAAATTAATTTCTTCTCCAATTTTGGCACCCAAGCTTGTGGAAAAGTCAATAGAGGAAAGTGGACAAAAGGAAGTTGGAAATAGATAGTTCTAAAATTAAATAAATATTATTTATTTAATGCAGCCCCTTCATGTCAAAAAGTGTGCCCCATTTGGGAGAGAAATAATATTTTTTTAATTATTAAATGATTTAATTAATTTCTATTTTCAGTGGCTAAGGTCAAAGCATACTATGAGGTTTGAGTTAACTAGAATCAGAAGTCCAAAATTAAATAAATTTAATTTATTTAATAGCAGCCATGAGCATGCACAAAATAGGCGCCCCATTTGAAGAGTAAAGCTTATTAATTAATTAATTAATTAATTACCAGGAATATGAAAGGCATTAATTAATTATAGAATTATGAGTATTATATAAGTAGGGGCTGCCATAAGGATGAATTAATTAATTCCAAAGCAGAGAAGTGCAGCCCAGACAAAAAGTGTGCCCTATTTGGAGAGGATTTTTGCTCAAAAGGTGTAATTAATGTTAAAAGCTTCCAAAATTGGTGCACAGGTTGAAGGAGGTTGATTTGTGTCTGGATAATTGTTTGCATAAGTGATATAGGTGCTTAGGTAAAGTTGGTAAAATTCATGCTTACTTTGCATGCAAATAAAACATCAAATTTTGGGGCAGCAGGCTTGAATTATGCAGATTTTTATGATTAAAATCCACTGTTCATGTTCCGGTTGCCATCTTTGTCTGAATTAATTGTAGGAATTCATTATAGGTGCTTTATAAGAGAAAGGGAGATTAAATCCATGTCCAATACATTGAACATATCCTCTGAATCTGAAGAATTATCCGGATCTACACCAATTTTGAATAATTTTGGCTGAATAAGGAGAAAAAGAATTGTTCAAACAAAGATAGACACAACCATGGCAAAGACGGATGAAAAAGAGAGCACAACGGAGTCATGCATCACTTCCAAATTCACAGACATTGGAGACACATATCTAGGTTTGAAACCTCTTTCCAAATTGATTGACAGATCCAGAGTAGGAAAGACTTCCCTCATGTGTGCAGTTAAAAGCAGTGGAATTATTCGAGTTGCAACATTTCCATACACAACCCAATTACTAGAGTTCATTATGGAGTGTGCTAGGTCTTACCATCCATCATCCATATCAGTCTAAGATGCCACAGGGAAAACAATAATCCGATTGGACGCATAGTTCATCAATTATTGTTTGAAGATTCCGACACAAAAGGTGGTGACTTTTATTAGCATTCAGGATGTCGGCAACATGTGGGAGAAGCATAGAGTTGACTGCGTGAATATAATGAACAACAGATACGTGAAGAAGCCCAGATCTCCTTCCAAGTTCCCAAGAACTCTTCCACAGTCCAATCTAGTACAAGAGGTAGACGATATTGCCAAATTGTTATGCAAGATAAATGGCGAAGCAAATGCTCACACCTTCTGCACATGGATGTATGCTTTCTTCAGGACCATTGAAATCAACAAAGTGGATTCAATAATCAATTGGTAAAAAATCATTAGCGAAAACAATGGTGAGCAACTCCGAAACATGAAGCATACTTTCAACTTCAAAATGACTTCATATTTGGTATACGTAGCAACTTCACAAGGCATCTTCTCCAAGCTGGATAGATGTGGTGTTCTTTCCAAGGACCCCATTTTCGAGTGCTACCCACAGCTTACTGTACTTGCATGCAAGAAAGATTTCAAAGTAGTTAATGATGGATTCTTCTACGAATTCATTTACAGGCTAGACAGGGAGCTAAAGGCCAACAGGGTGAGCAAGGAAGCATGGGAAGTTGTGTTCAGAATTGACAGTCTCTTCATTCAGTTTGCGGATTTCACATACCTCAAGGTCACCGGATTTTTTGGAGAATCGGTTAAGCTTCCTAGATATCCAAATGATAGATTGATCACCATGGAGCTGAGCAGACAACTTGTGGAGATGCACGACCTTCAATCGAAACATCACAAGTCTACGGGCTTCTTCCTAATCACTGTGGGTCATTATAGCTATCAAAGCATTCATATAGCTCGAGGATTGGAGGTGGAGATGTTCTCTAAGTGTGAGCATTAGTTCTTCCCAGTGCAACTAAACTTCAATCCATTTGGAGTAGCCATGAAGATGATCTCCTAGGAGTACGCACATGTGCCTTCATTAGAAAATTTCTAGATGAAGTGCAAAAGTGAGTACGAGGTTAGAAAGAAATATTTCAGTAAGTTATCTGCACGACAAGTGTTCGACTTTGGATTAGCACGGATACCTGTAGATCTTAAAGATTATGGGGCTGTGTTACTTAACACATACCATCAAATGGGAGGAGATAGAGTTGTACTTCAGGAGAATGTAGGGGGCTGTCATACAATTGAGGAAAGGTTTACCGCCGTTCTAGTGAATACTTCAAACTAGTTACTGACAAAGGGATACTGCCTTGATGAAGTTGTTATCCAAAATTCACCCCCCAGGGTAATTTTGATAACAAGCATCAGAATATTCAAGTCCCAGGCAGATTGATGGATTCAGGGCAAAAAATCATGTTTCTAGGGTCCCCTCAGAATTTTCTAACTCCCCTGGCCGAAGAAGGAAGGAGCAAGCTCTGAGAAAATGTGAAAAAGTTGCAGAAAATAAGCTTGGAACAGAAAAATTTGTGAAAATTGGCTAAGTCTTAGTTCTCGCGGAAGTCGGGACATTTGGGACGTCAAGGCGCGGATCGGCCGAAAAGCCTACAGGCGGCCCAAACAGCAAAGAGACAAGTGGGACAAGAGTGCGTGAAGGACGCGAACCGGCCGGTTCGGTCGAAATAAGAAACTTCAGCACAAGGAAAACTGGGACAAGTGGGACAAATAGACGCGGGGGACGCGGAAAGCCCGGATCGGCCGAAAAGGAGAACTTTTGCACTAACTGCTTTGGAACATCTGGGACAAAGATACGCGAACCGGCCGGTTCGGCCGAAATGAGAACAAACAGTCCGAAAGCAAACGGGACATCTGGGCCGCGAGGACGCGAACCGGCTGAATCGGGCGAACCAGAGGAATTTGTCCCAAGCAGTTCGGGACATGTGGGACAAATGGACGCGAAGGAGCCGAAGAAGCCGAAAGCCAATCAAAAGACGCCACGTGTCATCAGCCAAATGAGGGACGAGGAAGCCCATTTCGGGCGGATCGGAAGTTTTTGGCCCAAGCAGTTTGGGACATCTGGGACATAAAGACGCGAAGGGCATGAAGGAGCCGAAAGGGCCGAGAACCAACCAAATCATGACACGTGTCACAAGGGAAAAGGTAAAAAGGTCAAAGGGCGAGTTTTTGAAGGGTCAGCCCGAACCAATGGGATAGTGCCACGTGTCCCAGCTAGGGCCCACAAGGAAATTTCAAAATAAATCCCACCGAAAGGTGGAGGAGAGAGAATTATTCAGCGAATCAATGCGTGCCACGTGTCATCTAGGTGGCAGAGCGCGGGAAAGATTTCAAAACCCGTTTTGGTCTGTTCCGTGCCCTAAAACTTCAGACCTCCATAACTTTCGATCCAGAGCTCGGATTTACATGTTCTTTATATCAACGGAAAGCTTATGAAATTCTCTACATGATTCTAGGATAAATCTTGAATTTTGGTGTAGTCTAGAGAGAGAAATTTGAGAAAAGGATCTGACGCGTGATAATGGCCAGAAGCGACGTTTCAACAACCAGTTTTAATGCACATGGGTCGCATTCTTCTTCAGCATGGCCAGAAGTGATGTCTCAACCACCGATTTTAATGAAGAATGCATTTTGGTCAATGGTTGGGCTGCTTACACATTTTCCTATGTTTTCTGTCTCCTGGGCTCGACCCATGCATTGTATAAAGCCAGATTTGGCTCATTTTAATAAGAGAGATAACAAGTTGTTCATCTTTTCTGCTCTGCCCTCCCTTCTTTTCTTCTCTAAGGTTGAAAATGGAGCTCGAACCTCCTCCCTGCTCTGTAATGGCATTTTTGCCTTTTACTAATGAAATGATGTTCTCTACAAACTTCTGGAGCAACAAAACGTGTTTTGTGATGCATCTGTCCATCCTTGCTCGTTTTTGCTTATTCTCTTCTTGCCTCTCTTCATTGCAGGTATCTGTGCATGTTTGAATGTTCATTGCAGGCTTGGAGCTGTGTTCATGGAGTTTTGGGACATTTTCTGTGTGAAATCTATCCTTGGGCCTGTGATGCATCTGTCCATCCTTCCCATTGCTCACCTCTCTTTGTCCCATGGTAGTTTTGATAGAGGTTCAACATTCTCCTTCTCTGGTGTATCACCGTTTTAGTGTAGGCTTTTGTTCTTTTCCTTTCTCTCTCTCTCTCTCTGTCTCCTTGGCATGGTTAGATTAGGATTAGATTAGCTTGCCTGCACTGGAATAGCTTGTGGCAGGTAGTTTAGGAGCAGGAACCAGCCTTCTCTGGAGATTCCTCTCTCAGTTACACAAGTCCCACGCTTGGAGAGAGGTTTCCATGTTGTGTAATCACACTGGATGCCTGAGTGATCAACCTAGAAGCCTGATCTGCATCCAAGGGTGCTGTGATTTTACACTAACAGAAGCATTAATGAACCAAGTCACGAGTAAATTCGGCACAGGAGATTCCCTCAAGAGGAAACACGAAGGAGAAAGCAGCAGAAGGCCCGAGACTATGAAAGTTTACATAAGGTATCATTCAAAGGAGAAGATCACTTCCATGGCTATGATGTTATTTCTGGCTTCTCCAACATCCAGTACTTCACCCACTGTTGTACCTCAGCAGGACACTGCCATTCCTCAATTGAATCTAGAAACATTCATCTTCTCTCCTCAGCCACTCCGTTTAACACTTGTTCCTGAAGAAATGTTGAAGCTGCAGATGGTAGAGTTTGAAAGAGCTTTATCTTTGGATGATTCAAAAGATGACAACCACAACACTGTAGCGGTTTCTAATGGAGAGGAATCAGAGAGGGAGATAGTAGTACACTCAACAACTTCTCATTCTCTGAGAAGTAATTTCTCAGAATGGTTGACTTCACAGTCGGTTCTAGAAGCTAGAGTGGAAATGAACTTGGAGGAACACGAGTTGCAGCTCCTCCTGAGTCTAGGCGGAAAAGACAGAAAGCCTAAAGTTGCTAAGGTAACTTCAAGGTTGATCATCGAGGAGTCGGGGTAGAAGTTTGCTGAGATATCAGTTCCGGTGGAAGGGAAGAAAGAGGATGAGGTCACGACAAAAGACATAACAGTAACCAGAGTACCTATCGGTCAAGCCACCACAGAAGGATTGAATCAGGATACGCAGACATTTTTAGATGCTCTATTCCTTAGGCTTGACAGAGAAAAGGTGGAGAAATTTGAACTTCAGAAGTAGGTATCTCAGTTGTGCGAGATCATTGCCAAGGTTGCTAAATCTTCCACTTAGCCCATTTCAGCGCAGAAGAAGGTGAGTGATCATCTGAGGAGATGGAAGATGTGAGAAACCAGGTGAAAGCTATCAATGAATGGAAAAGTATTATCATTCATCAAGCTTTTGTACAACTCAGAGAGGTTCCATCCCACCTAAAGGTTATGAAAGATGCAGAGATCAGTTGAAGCAGTTGGTGACAAACATAGTAGATATGAACATAGTTGCTGAGAGTAACTTGAGTACTTTGGCCAAAATCAATAAGTTTCTGAGAGAAGTGTTGATTATAGAATAGATTGTACCTGATGGATCAGTTGAGAAGGGGAAGCAGCTAGAGTTTACAGTATCTTTCCATTTGGATATCTGTAGAATTATGATGCAGAGGATGCAGGCACTTGAGAGTATGACATCGTCTTTTCCAGACAATATCATTACTTTCACTCATGAGGAAGTGGTCGGAAATGTTACTTCATACACACGGATCATTCCTAGCAGAGTGCCTAATTCCTTGGAAGGGTCTCTTCTGATGGTGCAGGGGAGAATTGATGGAGCTACTAAGCCTTTCACAATGAATTCCATCAACATACTGGTGGCACTGTAGTCCGATATTGCGAGGTTCAGGCCAAGCTTGGAGGATGTGGAAGCATGTATCAGAGTATTGAATGAAGGCTTACTGTAGTTCAAAACAGAAAAGGAAGTTGTGGCTAAGACAGATGAGAAGATACTGAATTACATGTCTGACAATTATATTCAGTATTAGAACAAAAAGAAGATATAAATGTTACAGCTAGCATGAATTTGTTCTTCTATTTTCCATGTTCCCAGATGAAATTGTAAAACTTTAAAGTTATTGGTTTTGAAACCATTGCTTTAAGTTATGTGGAACGATTTTATTAGTTAAGTGATAGATGTGTCACTTGAGGAGAAGTTAGAGGAGGATGATTGTCAAATGTCATCTTTACTTCTTGTTTATGTTTCAGTTCAGTTGAGTTTCCCATTTGTACTTTCCCTTCAACATTCTATAAGTAGAAGAAGAATCTTCAGGTTAACGATCAGAATTTGTAAGTAGCATTCTTGTGTTCCAGAATTTGTGCTGAAACCCCTGATAGCCACTTGAATCAAAGGAATATAAAGGAGCAGGTTTCTGGAGAACTTTGTGTCACGGTGCAATTTTTTTCTAGCTTTCTATCTTAGATCTCCTAATAGACTTTGTGTTATTTTAGATCTAAATCTAGAGTTGCCTTTGCTTATAATTATGTACGTTGATATCTATTATTTTATTCTATGTGCATGTAATCAACTCTATTATCTATTGATTGGGTTGCACATCTTCCCTATTTCTTCCCTGTGTTTTATTATTTCTTTCTTCTATAAATATTTCCTTTCTTAAAACAGCTGCTTACTTGTTACAAAGCTATGCAGTTATGGTTCATGAGATGAATAGTTAAAGTAAAACCCCCATATAGATACTAGCATATTTTTATTGAAAAATATGACACGGGAGCCTCACCGGTAAATGAGGGAGATTTATCTCATGACTGCCTAGGTTTTCAGCTATGTAGAAAATCTAGCCAACATGCCACCTTTTCTTCTTCTAGAATATAGATGTAGCTTAACACTTTGATCCATGTCTTGGGAAACTCATTAATATCTTTACATTCATTAAACAGTTCCTTTTGGTATCTTATAATGTTGGAAATGGAACCTCTAATGTTGGCAAGGAATTCTAAAATATCATCATCGATGGAGAAAGGAACACTTGCCTCTTTTTTGGTTTATTCTTGGAAAGAACAAGTGAGTTTCTCCAATTATGAATTCTTAGTGAGTGGAAGGGACCCAAGTTTGTGAACAATTACTGACATCATCCATAATTTTTAAGGTATTTTATATACCGAAGTCAAGTTCAAATATGATATCTTTTATCAAGTCATATCTAGCATTCATAGTACACAAATCCAAGCTAGGGAAAATTTCTCAGCAATAAATTTGAATACATTCCTACTCACGAGAGAGTGAGAGTCAAGGAAACTCATCTCAGACACAATTAGGAACACCTCATCCTAATGGATATTATATTTTCAATCTCTTCCCTTATTTTCTTCACTTCTCAAATGGTGGCAAGGACATACTTGAACAGATAAAGAACCTATAGGAGCAAAGCCTTTCCTTTTTCAATAATCTTCTTAATTTGTTTATCACTAGCCTTCCCTTGCATCATATGCCCTTACCCCTTCTTGATCATCTCAGGTTCAAAAATACTTATCATAGAAATCTCTTTAATAGAAGGAGGATGCACTGAGTTGGGCTCCAAGAAAGATTGAATGTAAGAAGTGAGAGTTCTCTCATGATCCTCTAATTACTCAATCATTCGTTTGTATTCTTGATTTGGAGTGAGTGTGCATGCAACACATTCCTTCAATAAATGAACATCACCATCAGGTTTCACTTGAACCAATGATATGTGGGTTAAATCATAGTCTACCTGAGTCATCTCCTTCATGGGTTTTAAAAATTTCGACCAGGAAACATTTACATACTGATTACCGGAAACTGGACTGAAAAAGTGACAAGTTACATATGCCTTCCTACCTCATTTTTTCTTCAATATCTTTGTGATGGCCCTAAATTCATGCATTACAACTTACTGTATCATTCTTGGTTCACTCACAAGAAACTCTTGGATCCATGGGAATGTATCTTCCGGAGTAGATGTGATGTTATCCATAGGGACATCTTCATGAGCTTGATGAGGGATCGCATTTTACTCGTTATGGGAAGGTTCTACTACTGAGAAAGATATATTTGAATGTTAATGAAGATAAATAGGTTGTGATGGATCAATCTTACTTGGATCAAGAGGCTCTATGGGATTTTTGATGAATCTCACCTTCTTATGACGATTCTTATAATAAGAAACCGTTGTGCACCCTCTTTTCATTTTCTTTCTTTCCAAAGATTCTTTTTCAATGGCCTTTGGTTGCAGTGAAACGAGGTTTGGTTGCAATTTTTCTTTCTTTGAGGTGATCACATTACAAAGGGTTGAATTATTGTTTAAGAACACTATTATGTCAATGGAATCAAGTGAAACTGGGATGGTTTCTCATTCTTGCATACATGGGGATTCACATGAAGGTTACCCATTTTCCTTTCTTGACTCCAAAGTACTTCTTGAATGAAACCAGATTTGGGATGTTTACGTACTTTATTTCTCATATGCCTCCCATGGGAAAATATTATTTCTTGATTCTTCATATATGATGGCTTTGAGTTCATTGATAGCTTAATTAGTTTGCTTTTACTTGCTTCTCAGAGAGATGACGAAAAATTCATGATACAATGACCCTCGGCTTGCTCCATGAGATTCCCATTTCACTTTTGATCATGATGAAACCATTTTTCACTTTAAAATTCAATCCCTTGACCAAGATCTCACCTGAGTGGAAACATGCTTATGACCTTTGGACACCTTTGCTTAATTTTATCCTTGTGGAAATGGATTTCCTTCTCCATATGGAAAGATTGACCTCTAAATGGAATTTAAGGATGAATCACATGTTTTTCACCTCCAAATCTCATTGAGCTCATCACAAATCATTAGTTAAGTGTTTAGAAACACTCTTAATAGGTATGCATTAGTTGGGAGCCTGAGATGATTGTTAGCATCACTCACGGTGGTATTTTCTCATCATTTTGGCTTCTTGTATCAAGTTGTGCTTTACAAAGACCACTTTAAGAATGATGTTTTGAGATCCTATGGAGGGATACCTTTACTATTTGGGCCCTGAAACAAATTCCTAACCTTACGATGATGGAAAAAAACAATAACATAAGAAGAATGGGAGCTGCCACAACTTTATGGGCTCAATTCCAAAATTTACTATTTTTAGTAGGTAGGTTTCATGACTATTATTTTTTGCAAATCACCAATATTTCTTCTATATGATGTCCCTAACTCACTTGGATTATAGCAATTGATAAAGGTTTATCATTATAGAAACTCTATGTTTTTAGATGCCCCTTTTCCATAATACTGTTGTTTTTAGAAAGTTTCCCAAATAACCCTTTTTTGATATTTCTTACTTTTCCAAAATATTTCGAATTTTAAATGTTTATTAATTTTTGAAAACTTACTATTTTAAGTAACCTATTATTCATATCACCTGCTATTTTTAGAAATTGGGCTTACCAATGTAGGAATGCAACGAACCCACCATCAAAGTGTTATGTTTTACACCAGGATCTCCTATTCCAAATTTCACTATTTTTGGTCCACTGAATCTCTTGGAAATTAAAAAATAAGGTTTTAGAGTTTAGGTTTTCAATTTGATGTAGTAAAAAATATAGGGCACCAATGGTTTTGCAGCTGTAATCTTTCTAAATATGTTTTGGAGAGGAAGAATCTGGAAAAATTTCACCGTGATCAAACTTCTAGTTTGAAAAATATGAGAAAATCTTATTTTTATGACTATGGTTGTCTAGGGAAATTTCGGCAATGTGTCTAGTAAAAAATGGGTATTTTTGGGGGATTCATAGAAATAGCATTGAAGAAATGGTGACTTGTGTAGAAGAAATGAGTTGAAAAAGTGTCTTCATAAGCTTTTAAATCTCCCTGTTAACCATGGTTTAAATTAAGTTTGAAACAGATTTTGTTTGTGGTTAGAAGTTGGTTTAAAGGGGAAAATTGGGGAAGTGGGGCTCCAAATTTCACCTTGTATCAGGATTGTGACAAGTGGCAGCATGGGAGGAAAGGTGGATGAGATGAGGGGGTTGGGAAACACACTTGCATAGTTAGGAGAGCTCGCATGGAGGTCCAGGAGCTTCAACTGATCATGGGAGAATTTTCTTGTCCCTCTTATCCCCATGGAGTAATAGGGTAAAATTAGTACAATTGATTAAAAAAATCACCCATCACGAGGGATTGAGGGCACATTTTTGTGTCCCTAATGTCCCCTTTGGACTATGAGGGCAAATGGGACAAACGTGACAAGTGGGACACACATGACTCCAAAGTGCACCTTGGGAAGGAGGATGAGGGAAAAAAAATTGTCTCTCATTTCCCCCTTTTCTCAAAGGGGACAATTGGGACACGAGGAGGTGAAAATTTCACATGGGCCAAGAATGGAAATCCAATTTTGCATTAGATGTCCAAAAATAGCTAGAAAACTTGTGTTTTACACCCTGGTGACTTAGGATGATGTTATAGTGTTAAAGAGTATATTATTTTGTGTCCAAAAAACATTATAAGATCAATGGAACAACTTTAAGAACTTGAATATACTTGAAAATAAAAATTTAAGCCCTTTTTTAGAGCAAAGAGAGATAGATGCACTGTTTAGAGTTTTTTATGAAACTTTTGAACCTCAAATAAAAATTGATGTTACCAACTTGTATATAATTCTCATAGATTTATAATGCCTATTTTTTTCCTCTTAAATCCTGACGGATATCTCGTAATCATCTGAAGAAGTTAGGATTCACCATTAGAGTGCTTGTTCCATGTACCTAGAAAACCCATTTTTGAGAAGATTGTCCTTAAATGAGAAAACCTTTCCTAAATTGATTCCAACACTTTCAGGACTCTCCAACACCACCTTTGGATTCTTAAGATATTTTTTTAACTCCCTTATAAGATGCATATAAGTTCCAACATGGCCAAAATTGGCCTTTCGAGGCTTTCAGTAAGACTAGTCTTTCATTGAAATTTACTGAATGAACTCATGAATCTCATCAAACTTCCTTGCACATTGAGACATGTCTTCGAAATGCATTAGGATGATATTCAAGGCCAATATGATGATGTCACATGAGGCATGTTGGCCAGGGGAGGGAATCAAGAAGATTAGAAATCAAAATTTGGACTGTAAGCTTAGTCATCATGCTTGAAAGTTTGAATTTTTAGGCTAGTCAATTTGCATGACAACAACCTGCTAAACCACTAGATAGTCCCAAGTTTCATGATCTTCTTCACACATAGGTTTTTTAGTAAATATATTCCTCCAAATAAACTCACCTCGATTATGCCCCAACATGTTGTAAAATATGTTATATCTCTAGTCTTACACTGCTTGAATTTTGGAGGCCATAAGTTTCTTCAACTAGCTAATCATTATGGAGATCCGTACCTCAAAAAATGAGCTTATACTAGTGTCAAAACTACTCACATATTTTATCCTTTAATTTTCATCCAAATTCCACATGGGGGTCCTTAAAACTTTTCATTTCCAATTGTTTGTGGGATGGAACTAACATGCCACCCAAAAACCACTAAGCATGTTAGAGTGGGTGAATATCATAGGAGATATTGGATAACAAAAATTTTGAACTACACTTCATAAGTTTGTACAATATTGGTTGGATCATTTTGAATTTCTTTTAGCACATAAATACTTTCCTACTTGAACTCTGAATGTATAAGTCCTTTAGGAATGTAGTTTTTACTTTGTCAAATTCAACCTCATTCTTATTTGGTTCATACTTGTTGTACCAAGTATGAACCCTTCTAAACAAGGGCATCATAAATTGACTTTTGTTTTCCTCAAAAGAGGTATATCCTTTTGTGCAACACATAATCATGGCTAGTTGTGTGTTCCATACCATGGTATTAAGGAGATTTCATAGTCATGTCAAGATTAACTGGGGTAAATACTAGTGATTGGGCCATCACAAACCTTCCCAAAACTATTATTGTATAAATAGTTGATGGAAAAATTCTAGTAGTCATCTCAGTAGAATTCATTTTCCTCTCACAAATTCCTCTGATCTAAAATTACAATTAACCAAATATTTGCCTCCTTCACAATAATTCTTTACAAATAGAACCTTACCTCCTCTAATAATAACATGTAAAGGATTTGACATCTAGATAAGATGAGGTATGTGTTCATTCGATCTTGTGATCTTCCCCAAAATAGTTCTTTTATCATCCTTTTTCTCCATTGTTTTAAAGAATTCTTAAAGAAAAAAATCCATCCCATGAGATCATATTTTACCATAACATGAGTCTTTCTTGCACTACCACTATTCTCTTAAGGTTTTCCTAGTCTCCCAAAAATCATTCCCTTCCTCCTTCTAGGATTCTCAAAGAAAAACCTCACCAGGCCCATTTTTTATCACCATAAAAAAATAATCTCCTTTGACATAGGTTCCATCATCTCAACTAGAAAAACTATAGCACTACCTCCAATCATTCCATTACCTATCCCTTATATGTTTGGAAAGGTGTGAAATGGGCCCATAAATCCAATCAGTAGGCCTTTTTCATCAAAATTGACTTCAAAAAGGAATATGATAAGATTGAATGGCTTTTTCTTTTAGCCATTCTTAGAGCGTTGGGCTTCAGCCCCAACTTCCTTCAAGAAGCTCAAATTATTTTCTCAGATTCTTCATCTCATATTATTATCAATGAGAAGATCTCATAATCCTTTGTCCTTTTTAGGTTCATAAGGTGTTTCCCTCTTTCTCCAACCCTTTATGTCCTAGCGATATAAAGTTTTGGCTATTTATTGGCTGAGGATCAAGCATAGGGACTTATTCGAGGCATTTCTCTACCCACCAATGATTGCTCACAACTCCTTAATGGTAATTTCATTAATGATTCATTTCTCACTCTTATAGAGGAGGAACACAATATTGCTCATTTTATGCATTGCTTGAACATTTTTTCCTTGCATTTGGATATTCTATCTAGTGGCGCAAAACCCAATGCTATAGGTAGTATTTTCTTCCGATACCTACATGGTTAGGTCAATATGATTGGAAATGGCTCGACCATGGAGAAATTTCTAAATTCATGGACATTCCTTTTGCTTTCCAGACCTCACCTTCTGAATTATGGTAGTTTGTTATTTATCCTACCATTACAAATGTTTCAACACCAAATTATCTTCCCAAACTCACAATTGTGATCTTTCATTTTGGCCACACCATGACTAGCATTCAGAAGACTCCACAACCAATACAATAAGGTCCCAAAAATGGAACCATATTTCACACCTATTTCATGTGGGGTTTAGTACTTTGTGATCAAATTAGTGATCTTCATGCGATAACATATTCAATAAAGCATATGCTTGAAAGTCTTACCTAAAACATAGTCAGGCTTGTCATAAAGACCTCATATAAAATATAATTGTCAAGTTAGGATGCTAGTTATGGGGTTATATTTATGAACAACCATTTACCACTCACAAATGCACGAAAAAACATCATTAATTATTATATTCATTTGTGTTGAAAATATTTTTTTTTATGCAATTCCCCATGCCAAACTCCATTACAAGCATTGATTGCCATTCCAAGCATCTACAATATCACTCATCCCTTCAAGATATTGATCATCACAAAATTCATGATCATAGAGATCATCCTCAAACCCCGCACCTAAATCTATCATATCTGAACTCATACCTAGTTGTCTTCCTCCATTAATTACATAATAACCATAAAATAATGTCTCTTCATGTCTATATGACCCCTATTTTATATTATCCTACCCTCCATTATATTCTTGCAGATATTCCTTCCTTGGTGGAGTCCATTTTTCATTCGGTTAGCAAGAACTTCAACAGTTGTAATCTAAATTCATCTATAATCCTCATGTTGTGTGTTTCCACATGCCCTCCAGAGTTTTTTTGTGGGTCTATTAGACTCGCACCCATGTCTCCCTCACTCTCATTGTCTTCTATTCATTTGTGTTTGTTCCCCCGAAATACCTCGTTGACATACTTGTCCGATGATTATGTAGGGCATGTATTAGAGACATTTTTTTTTTCTATTTGGACCTTTCAAATATTCTTTTTACAAATATATTCGTATTTTATCACTAACATGGAACTCATAAGGGAATCAATGTTGGTCATAGTGTTGCTTCTAATTTTGGTTGTTTTTTCGTAGAATACCATGTCGTTTCCTTTGGAATCATTTTAATTTATCAATAAAATTAGTGGATTCTTTATATTATTCCCTTCATTACAATATGTAATTCCAAAAAAAAGGTTGTTAAAGAATCAAATGAAAGAAAAACTTGAAAATTGTTGTAGTTTGTGGAGCCATGGAGGGTTCTATTATAGATATCTTAGATGCATGGTAAACTATAGTCCTACTGTAGACACCAATTTTTGGTATAACGCCCCACCGTCATCTCGCGTTCATGTAATTTCCCATCTCATCTGTATTTTTCCTAAATTTCAATAAACCTCGTCATCTATTCAACCAAATTTAATTAATTATTAAATGGACTCCATATAAACCCATTTAATAATTGACTTTTGGCATTATCCCCCATCTATCACAAATTATTAATCCATGGGTATTAATATACCCATCCGACACCCCTTTCTAAATGGAATCTATCATCTCACCTACCATGTCATTCATGCTCCCCACTCCATCTAATAATTCAAGTTGTGGTCCCCACGTGATCACATCATATCTCTTAAGTCGGCTTACTCTACCCAATCCCAGTTACCTGTTAACACCAATCTAACCTCACATCCAAGCTATAAATATGGGTTTTCCCCCATATTTCAAAATGACTGAAGACCTGGACCCTGACCAATTTTTTTCAGGAAGACCTAGGCCCAGAGAGGAGAAGAAAGAGATTAATTAAGTTCTGTAAGTTTGAGGGAGAAATATTTTCCATGGTTCATTGTCTTGCCATCTTGATGCCCGGTTCATCTCCATAGCAAAGCACAAGCTAAATCCTCTCGTCATTTTAGTTACTTGTCATTTTATATTCCATTACTATTGTTCATGGTCTATTATTATCTTGTTTGACATGGGGGTTAACATCCTCCAAAGGAGTTAATATCCTCTTGGAACCAGCACTTTCCGGGCAACCCCCGCATATTATTATCTAATCCTATCTGTTTCAGTTTTGCAGATCTAGTTTCTTTATATCATGCATCTATCTTCTTTGCGCCCGTAGATCCACATCAACATCTAAAGTCCTAAGTCCTCTATCATTCAAATTTTTTGGTGGCTCCCAATATCGGCCTTCAACCCTCTCAAGAACGAATTTTCTTGTACAATATTTTGGCATGCTCGATGGGACCAGATCCAAGATCTAGTTGTTTCATTTGTTTTGTTCATTTATTCATCTCGTGCAGGTATTATAAATGTATCGATTCTCATGTGTCGTAGTTTTCATATATCTGTGACAAATATTTCATCTTTTAGACTCACATTTTTGCAAGATTTGGTGTTATCTTCATCCATATCAAAGGTTTATGTCGTCTTCAAGGTAAGTATTTTTCTTGTGTTTAATTGGCTTGGTATTTAATTTCAAGTTTAGTTTATCATTAAATATGTAATCATACCCAAATTTTAAAAAAAAAGCATATGTTAGGTTATACTTGCATGGGAAACAAATCCGAACATTAAGCTTATTGTCTTGCTTTTATTTGTGATATTAGTTGTATAATAGATATAATTTTTTCCTTTCAACGACCTTTTCTTTGACCTAATAAAATATGTCTATATATTCATTTAGATCTTAATTTCTAATTATGTATAGATCTTACATTTCAAATCATATTAATCTATAGTTATTTCTTTAAAACATAATAATCTATAGTTATTTATTTTAAAACATAATAGACATTATTTATTTATTTATTTATTTAAATCAATAACAACAAAAAAATCAAATTAAAAACAAAAAAATGATAATAATTATAAAATTAAAAAAAACAATTTCCTAAACTATCCCATCCCCTATCTATTCCTATCCCTTTCCTCCTGGCTCGGCCATCTCGACCGAGCCATTTCCTCACATCCTCACCGCATCACTCCTACACTCCCATCTCCCTTCCCTCAAGTCCCAACTACCCTTCACACTCATTCCCTATCCACACTTCCCTCAGTTGAGCTCTCATCCCACACCCATTCCCTAGCTGACCTCGAGCATCTGCATCACTCCCTTCTCCCAACGTCAACCTCTACATCAACTCCCAACTCTCCCCACCTCCCTTCTCTCCTCTCAAGCCTACTTTCCTCCTGCGCTACTCTCGGTCTCTAATTCCCATCCCCTCTACATCGACCGACTCCATCCTCACCATCGACCTCACGTCCACCAACTCCCTACCCCGTGTTGTTCTCCATCTTCCTCTACCTGCGCTCCTATCCCCTTCTCCCCACGACTCTTCACTACTCCACCTCTGTCCAGCTTCTTCCCACGTCCACATCTCCCTTCCACCGTCTACCTTAGCTCTTCACACCTCACAACAGTTTACACACCACCCATCCTCCTGCAAATCTCTACCCTGTAACTCCCTTGTTTGTAAGGCCGAAACAAAGGACTTCACAATCCCCAATGCTACAACATTTAGTATAATAAATACCATAAATGATCCAAAATTCTCAGATGTCATGACTGCATTGAAACCAATAACTGGAACAAGAGCAGCCAAGAGTGTACCCAAAACCACCAGAGGAGCATAAGCAATATACAACCATGATGAATATTGGCCAGTGATAATACATAAAAGAATGTACATTGGGATAAGATTTATTATAAAAGTGTAACCTCCCCAGGAATAAACCATATAAAAGAAGCCAAAGCATTCAACGTAGCATAAAAGAGAGAACCAATGTTGAGTGTCTTAATATATAGATAGAAATCAAGGAGATAGAAATCAAATGTTCAGTGTTGAGTGTCCGCCTTTTCCACTTCACATACACCTACACCTACTTCAAAGGAAACCTGGGAATAAATTTCTTCAATCTTCTCGCTCTCAAAATTATGGGCTTCTTCTTCAGTTGTTTCTCTTCCCCACCACTAGCAGACACCCCGGGTTTCCTAGGGATCAACCACGGGTTGCTCTCCTTGATTTTTCATCTCAACACTACCCACAAATTTTCTTACTACATCACCGACCACATAGTCTCACCCGGCTCCGCAGGCGTCCTGTTATTTACTAGATAGTCATACCATTAAATCATTTGAAAATCTAGGCCTGTAGCAACTCCACGCAAAACTCTGTAGGTTGTGCCTGTATTACCTCTTTATCACAATTGGTTTCCAATTCTTTAGAACATAATTACAAATAGTGTTTGTTATCAACAATGTTTTTTAGTATTGAAGTGTAATTTCATGTATGTAGTGTCTTTAGAGAAATTGCTTCATAATCCCTTCCACTGCATTTATAAATAGAGCTCATAGCACCATATCCAATTATAAATTTCTCGTTTAGATTTATTTTGATTCTCATTATGTCATTGTACATGTGAAAGCCACATCTATGTGCAATATGACCCGCCGACACCTCACTCACCTCCTCAGCTTACCCTCATACCTCTCACTACCCCCACCTCCCTTTTCGTCCACACCATCCCACATCGATTCCCTCTCCAATCACGTCCCTTCCTATCCCCTCATCATTCCTCGACTCCCCTACCAGTCATTCGAGGCACCTATCGGTTGGCTTATCTATTACTAGCTCGCTCTTACTACATGGCCATTACACATTATTCACCTTTCCCACAAGTCATCCACAACTGACACATTTATAATTTCACCACTTAATCATACGTGGTTTCTTGTTTGGTTTCTCGGTTTTATATTTCTACTTTCCCTTCTTTATAGTTTCAGTGTCACTAACATGTTTCTTCTTTCACCTTTTATTTTATTTTTTATTTTTATTTTTGTTTCAACCATGTTTATCTTCATTCTCCTTCTATAGTTTCATGAATTGTTTCTAATTTTGTTTCCCCTATTTTCTTGTTTATTTTCTCATTTATTTTTTCGTTTATCATTTTGTTGTGTCTTCCTTCATTTCTTATTTATCGATTGAATTTTTTGTTTTCATACGTCTAACTGGTGATCTCATTATTTTATCTTGTAATTTGTTTCATTAGTTTTATTTGCTCTATTTGTCTATATTTATATATCTCATTTCATCTCTCACTCAATTAATTTTGTATATATATTTCTCTTGTATATAATTTAGCTTGGGTAGCTTATTTTATATTATTGATTAAATTCATTCTTGTTCTACATTGGACTTTTTTTTTGCATCTCTCACTAATCAATTTATTTATTTTTGTAGGTAAAATCCACAATGTTGCGACCAAAATACTAACACTGTCAAAGACCAATGTTTAAATAAAACACACTACACAAAATACTTTTACCGAAATTATCTGCAAACATAGATGGTGCCATTTTAGGTTACTCGAGCATTCCTGGCCACTGACCGTCACCTCTAAGTACGTCATCACCACGTGCGATCAAATAAACAGAAAAAAAACATTATCCAGATCCCCCTTTCCAGCCGTGAACGGTGCAATTTTAAGGTCACTAGACATTTCGAGTCCATGATTAATACCTCTAAACACGTGCAATCAAATAACAAGGAAAAGTGATTCTCCAGGTTTTTATCATTTTTTCTTTATTTTCTCTTTTTTGCATTAAAATTTCCCTTTTCTAAGTGACTATCTGCATTGAATATCACATTTCATTTTGGTCTAAAACAAACTTTCTGCATCTTGCTTGCTCACATAGCCTAAGTAAAGAATTTAACTCTCTATATGTCACTTATCACACACTGCTTGAGACTGCACAAACATAATTGACACATCAAAACATTCCTCTCACCTGGTTAACTGATTGGGATTTAAACACCCAATAGGCAATTGCCTCAGACATCTCCCAATCCATAACTACCTGAAACCAACCTTAGACTCCTTTACGCACCTTCATTATCCGTTTTACCTTACATTTTGAAATTAAACATGATGATAAAAAATATTCTGCTTGAATTTTTTGTTAACAACATACATAAATAGATGTTTCTCTACTTCACACCTATTGTCACTCTCTCTCAAATTGAGACAAACAAACAATATGCTCTATCCAATGATATTACTTCTTCTGATGATCTAACTCGACGGAATTCTAAACTCAAAACCACGTCATCAGTCACCCAATCTCCAATCTCCATGGTCTCACCTCATGAGAACCATGTCATCCAAAATTGTCCCCACCTTGACACCAACCCTCATATCTCTCGTCAAGCCAGTCTTTCTAAACTGATCGCACCACCATCTCCCACTCCTCTTGAGACACTTGGGCCTCCTCCTTACCCCATATATGACTTATTACACAAAAAATCTCCTACAATCTCTCAATCCTCCCAATCTCCTAAATTGGTGGATCGCATTCCACCCACATCCCATTTTGACAATTCCATTAATAGGCTTGTCCAACCATCTCAACCTCTTCACACTTACATTCCTACCCATCGTATGCTCCAACCATCTCAAACTCTTAACACACATATCCCCGCTTATAGTCATGCCCCTATTGCTCAACATCAACCTATATAGCAATCCCAACCTGTGACACATGTTAGTCCTTACCAAGTAGCTTCCCAAACACCTACATATCCACAAACTAATCAATTGTCTTATCAAACCATTCCGCAAACATCCTATTCACAAACTTATCAACCACCTTATCAGACTCTTCACCAAACACCCACATATCCACAAACGCATCATTTGCGTTATCACACTACGTTTCAAACCACACAACCAATCCAATCTCAACCTTACAACACCTCAAGTGATTTAATTCATGCCTTAATGAATCGGTTAGCCAATTTAGAAACCCTTACCTTGGCACCTACAGATACCTTATCTTATGAAAACATTTGTAATGAACCCATTCATCTGTCAGTTCCAATCAAACCCTCCCCTCCTCATTGGAAACTTCCTACATTTAATAAGTTCAAAACCAAGGAAGATCCCCAACAACATCTCCTCACATTTAAACATGCATGTTGTCTTATTGCGCATGATCATGATATATTTCTTCACACTTTCCCCATGCCTTTGTCTAGTCCTGTGTTGGACTGGTACAATAGTATCCCACGACATTCCTAATTCTCGTTCACTCAAATTGCACAGTTGTTCTTAGAACATTTTTCTATTAATATAGCATGTAAAACCACTATTGTTGATCTATATACCATTCAACAGTTTGAAAATGAGCCCATCACCGACTGTGTCACAGGATGGCATGATGTTATAAACCAACTATCCTTCACTATCCCGCAAACTGAACTCATTGAATTATTCTCACGTTCTTGTGAAAAACATATATCATCCACTTTTCATATCTAATTATTTCGAAGCTTTGATGAAGCTTTCAAAATGGCTTGCAAACTTGAAACCCATGCCATTGAGTAGGGTCATCATAAACTAAGTTTAATTAAACCTAAAGTTGAATCCACTAAACCATTCATACATAATGATGAGTTCAAGGCTACGGCTAACACTGTGGTCATTGAATCCTCATCCCCATCTACATCAAACACATGGTCTCAACAATGATCTCCTCAATCAACAGCCAACTATACTTCCTTGGGAGAATCATATAGCTCCGTGTTTGAAAAATTGATTACTGTGAACTCCATCCAACTTCCTCCCATACGGCCCGTGGACAAATCGCAAGCCAATCCTATTTGGTATCGCGAAGCCCACTATTGTAAATATCATCGAGTCAAAGGTCATGACATTGAGAGATGTCGTTCCTTCAAAGATCGTGTCTAACAACTCGTAAATCAAGGGGATATCAAAATCGATAGCTCCACTGCGCAAACTAATCAACCACCAACAAATAAGGCCATGCTCTTTACATCTCAACTGTCGAATGCTTATATGATTGACACTGTCAGTCAAGATCTTATCTTATCACCAACTCCGCATGTTCCCACAGTGGACATTATTCCCACCTCTTATTTAGAACATGTCACACCTATATCAACTTTCATTACCTATCTTGAACTTACACCTTCTCCTATCCTTATCACATCCACATCAAATTCAACTATACCATCCACTTTTGCCACTTCAAATACACCCCAATCTACCACATTAGATTCCTTAGCATCCGTTTCATCCCCACTCATATCCACACATATCCCTACATCTCTCACACCTATTTCTTCACCCACATCTATCTCAATCACACCTATTACTCACAACCATCCCAAATAAACTCTGTTCTACTACATGCACCCTTACAAACCCACCTTCGACATCAACCTCTTTAGCAAACATATCATTATTACCCCTTGAAACATTTATGAAACAATCGGTCCTTTCTACCTCTACATTTGCTGCATTCCCCATACCCATAAGGTCTACTCCATCGGTTATCACACTACCCACATCTCCACATATTCCAAAAATTCCTACATCTTTATCTATCCAAGCTACCCCTATATCTATCCTACCAACAAATCCACCTATCCCTACTCTGACATCTTTACCTATATCTTCGCCCATGGCCACATCATCAGATTTATCCAAAGACTCTCTTTCTAATTTGTCTATCACACCAACCCAATCCTCTCGATCTATAACCCTATCAAATATACCCATTGAATCACCTACTATACCAACACATCCACCTAAATCAAATAAAGATGATTTTCCTTCTCCCTCTATAAAATCAACTCTTCCCATGCCAAAATTGAAACAATCCACATCTGACATAGATATCATTAATCACATCATACAAACACTTATCTCTCCATTAACGTCTTCATCTTGTTTTAGGACATTTTCTCCATTAATAACCACACCACCGCTATCAAATCCTCCAGTTGGAATTATTTTCATCCCTACTAGAAATAAATATTCTCAGTTGAAGTCTAAGGCTCGGGTAAAACATCCCCAACAGTCTCCTGTGCATTCTCAAAAACATTCAAGTTTTCCCTTTTCTCAACAATCCAATACCATAACATCTATGGTAGGATCAATCTCTCCATCTACGACATCTTGCAACAATCGATCCACATCCAAACAATACAATTATTCAAACAAATTTGATTTGTCCTCCAACATATGAAATTCGCCCATCCAATCTACATCCACTTTTTCTCCTAACTCCAAACTA
The DNA here is from genome assembly GCA_019776745.2 of Taxus chinensis. Lineage (NCBI taxonomy): Eukaryota > Viridiplantae > Streptophyta > Pinopsida > Cupressales > Taxaceae > Taxus > Taxus chinensis. The sequence goes on along the minus strand of CM034153.1, from coordinate 214,724,852 downwards.
AGATATCCTATCAAAACCCACAAGAGTTACTTTCCCCATGATACTTCAATGGGGTCTTACACAGATATCCTTCGACATTTAACTTGAATATTTATCATCACACTTCCTCCCATTAAAGCCTTTAATACCTATGCTCTCAAGCCATCATGGTTCAATCCTAATTGCATTTTTTCTTATCATCATACCACAGGCCACAACATCAAACATTGTAAGGCATTTCAGACAATTGTCCACAATCTTATTGAGAAAGATGATTTCCTCATTTAGGGGAAAGTTCCTTCTCCATCTACCTTGAATTCAATTCATATCCCATATGTCAAATCTCCTATGATTCCTCCATCTATATCATCCCTTAACATCCCTCCTACACACGACATTCCTCCTAAGGAAGGTCCTCCATTGTTCATCAATACCGCTTATCTTACTAAGCACACTTGTGGTCTCTGATCGTTTACCCCGTCCAAATCTAAAACAATATCATATAAACTCTTTCAACATCCTTTAACTCCTTCACATTTAACGTATTGGGGGAAAATCCTTCCCTCGCCCTTGAGCATCTAATCCATACAACTCCCTTGTTACTAGGGGACTTTGCTCTTTGACATTATTTTATCTATTTCCTTCACATTCATCCAATCTAAACTATTTCTGCCTAAATACTCACTCATTTTACGTCCACCATTGTGGCCATATTTATGCCTCTTTTGGGCCATCATCTTTTTCATTGAAGTCCTATTTTGAGGCCATACTTGTGTCTCTTTTGGGGCACCATCTATTTCATCAAGTCCACCATTGTGACCATATTTGTGTCTCTCTTGGGGCACCATTTATTTTCATCAAAATCCATTGTTGTGGTCATATGTTTGTTTCCTTCAGGACATAGTTTTATTTCCTTCTTGTTTATCATCTCATCTCGTTGTAACTTCATTGGCTTCCCTCTCATGGTGGTAAACCAGAGACGTAACCTCTTAATGCATTGCACTTGCGACCTATCTAATGTTAGCATATCTACTAATGAGCACTTAGTTATATCCTTATATCATTCTATCATCTTTATCCCTTTCCATTTGTCGTTATAATGATCTGAATTATGTGGTCCACCTTCACTACTTTGATGTGACCCTGTAACCATGTGACCATGTAACCATTACATCCATCACCTTCTCATTCTTCTATTACAGCCATGTAAAAGGTCTAGGGTGTCTCTTGTACATTCCTTATCCCCTCTGAAGTGGTTTACTTAGCTAGGAAAAATCAAAGTTATCAAAAACAGACTGATCCCTCGAAGGACAGTTGTTCATGAAAAAAGAAAAAATAAAAAAAAACATACAAATCAAAATCAAATAAAAATCAAAAGAGATAAACCGATCCCTTAAAGGACAGCTATCATTATTATTCATGTCATCCATATTATATATAAAGTATACCTTACCCTTGAAGGATGGCTACTCTATTATTATGGCATCTAGAAGGTTTCTCGCATTGATTAGCCTTCATTTTATCAACATTTTCTGAAAGCTTCCCGCATTGATCAACTTTCTGCTATTGTTCTTTCCCTTTCCCAGATCTAAAGCATAGACTTAAGGAACACCACTTTTGGAGATCCCTCTTCCCGTGTACAAGTTACATCTCAATCCCTTTGTCATGTCAACATTAGGATTATGAGCATCTTTCATCCATATTTCCCTCATGGTCATTTGGTGTAACTAACTATCGTTGGTTATGTATTAACACATGTTATCGGAAGCAAGTGTAATGCCTTGAGTGGCAACCTTTCTTATTTATCTCTAATCTAGTTTGAAGCATAGTTTCTTTTCTCCTCCTCTATCTCTGTCCCTTTATTCCATACTCATGTTGCCTTTACACTCAATTTTTCTTACTCTTCTCATAATCAACCAATCCTCTTGTTTATTCCCTTTTCTCTTTCTCAACATCCCTCACACCTAGCATTCATGGTCAATTCCAATGTTTCTCCATTTATATACCATCATTGATCCATTTCATTATCGTTCTCGTTCTTCTCTCGACAGCATTGACCTCTTCTCTTTTTGAGAACCAGGTCACATCTTTTATCCTCTTCAGTCCTCTTGTAGAGACATCATCATATAAATTTCTAATAATCTCTTCCCATCTTCCTTTGACATTTTTGTCTTGGAATATACCATAATGGTCATCACCTATCTAATCTTGCTCTCTTCCATTTTCTCTGTTTTTGTTTTGTCGTAAAAGTATCATGACTTCCTATCCTACTTATCAAACAAGTAGGACTAATTTTTCATCCTCTAATTTTCTAACACTTATGCATATTTCCTATGAAACATGATTACCATCATATTTATCACCCTTTTAGGGAATTTAATTCGCCTTCCTATCGTATCTCCTCATCATGTCCACATTTATGATTATTCTCCCTAGGATATCTTATTTCAACATCCATCTATTTCTTATGTTGGGGCACCTTTTCATCCTTATACTTTTCAACACATATAACTCACTTTGTGTCCTTCTCGTGCCCTGTGCTAGGGAATTATTATCTTCATCCACATCCCTTTTTAGATGCATGATTTTTCGTACGATTCCTCACAGACAAAGGATTGTGCACATATTTTGCATTCAGTTGCACATATTTTGATGTTTTCCTATGAACCATTGGTCATCTTGGTTTACATCCATACTACAGTGGTCTTCACCCACTCACTAGTTTGTAGAACGTTGTCATCTATCTCCGTTGAGACCGCAATTGTCCTCTACCGATGTGACATTGAATTCACCACCATACATTTTGTTTTTCATTGTTATTGTGATCCTTTTTTTCCTGAGGCATCTTGCCTTTGGTAATGTCTTCATCCATCTTCAGACACATATCTCATTTAACCCTTTTTTTGTCTCATGGCTTGTTATTGCAAACCACTCAATAAAAAGGGGAAAATGTAAACACCAATGTTTGGTATAACGCCCCACCGTCATCTCACGTTCATGAAATTTCCTATCTCATCTTTATTTTTCCTAAATTTCAATAAACCTCATCATCTATTCAACAAAATTTAATTAATTATTAAATGGGCTCCATATAAACCCATTTAATAATTGAATTTTAGCATTATCCCCCATCTCTCACAAATTATTAATCCATGGGTATTAATATACCCATCTGACACCCCTTTCTAAATGGAATCTATCATCTCACCTACCATGTCAATCATGCTCCCCACTCCATCTAATAATTCAAGTCATGGTCCCCACGTGATCACATCATATCTCTTAACTCGGATTACTCTACCCAACCCCGGTTACCTGTTAACCCCAATCTAACCTCACATCCAAGCTATAAATATGGGTTTTCCCCCATATTTCAAAATGACTGAAGACTTGGACCCTGACTGAAAGAATACCTAGGCCCAGAGAGGAGAAGAAAGAGCTTAATTAAGTTTTGCAAGTTTGAGGGAGAAATCTTTTCCATGGTTCATTATCTTGCCATCTTGATGCCTGGTTCATCTCCATAGCAGAGCACAAGCTAAGTCCTCTCGTCATTTTAGTTACTTGTCATTTTTTATTCCATTACTACTGTTCATGATCTATTATTATCTTGTCTGACACAGGGGTTGACATCCTCCAAGGGAGTTAAAATCCTCTTAGAACTGGCACTATCCGGACAACCCCCGCATATTATTATCTAATCCTATATGTTTTATTTTTGCAGATCTAGCTTCTTTATATCATGCATCTATCTTCTTTGCACTTGTAGATCCACATCTGCATCTGAGGTCCTAAGCCCTCCATCATTCGAAGCTGCTGGTGGCTCCCAATATCAGCCTTCAACCCACTCGAGAACGAATTTTCTTGTACAACACCTACACATGTGATTGTTTTAAGTTACACATCCAAAATAGATGTACCATTTTATGGTAAAATCACTTATATTTTCCCCTTTTTCTATGGATAAAAAGAGGTGGACTTGGTGAGATTAGTGGTCACCATGGAATATAATGTAGACTAAAATGTCATGAGAAATTTATTATCCTTGTTTTGACATAATAGTTTGTGGTAATTTGAAGGGGACCCACATATGATCAAAGTAGAGCCTTGTAGTATCTTCAAATTTTATTCCCTTTATACAAGGCACCAAGTGTACTTTCTTAGAAAATTTATCAACCACAACAAAGAAACAATCATGGCCATGTGTAGTTGTGGGAAACCTTGACATGAAATCTATGGAGACTAATTCCCAAGGTTGACCATGATTTTTTAGAGGGGTGTAGGGCACCTTCATTTGGTTGGATGGTTTTACTATTGATCATGTTGTGCATTACCTAACATAACTACTCGCATTATGGAAAATATTGGACTAATAGAAGTATTTATAGAGAAATTCCACTATCGTTTTCACCCTAAATTGTCTTATAACATGATGATAGTGCACCTCCAAAATGATCTTCTATTTTTTTTATTGGAACACATAGGTGTCCCAAGTCACCATGTAGTAGGGGATGATTCATGCAAGAGTGGAGGTCAAGAAAATTACTAGTTGGAAAAAGAGGAAAGACTCGCAATCAAGTATAAAATGTGTAATAACAAGGGTATCATATAGCACTTAGCTCACTGTAGAAGTATAAGGTGTCTCACATCGCAATTAATGAGATAGGCTCTCTTAGTCCTACAATGCTTTGAGTGGAACATGCTCAAATCGTTGTAGGTGAATTAGTTGAGTACTACAAGGTAGTGATCTAGATATTAAGGTGGAATTTTCGAAACCCCAGGTAGACCATTATTGCATTATGTTCATTAAAAAAATACCCCCTTTATATAGTGATACATTTTTATATATTTATCCCCTATATATATGATCGATAGTGGATATATATTTTTAAAAAGAGGGTAAAAAGGATTAGGTCTACATTAACAACGAAGTGATTGTGATATGCATCGAGGATGAGCCTGAGGTTCTAAGACATGTAATGGGTGGTTAACCTTGGTGCAACATTTCGAGTCAGCCATATGTAGAGAAGTAACATTTCTGGGGAACCCGTAACAACTATGCTAAGCTAGAGTGGATGGTTCATTAAACCGTGTTGAGTGGGTGAGCCATCAAGCAGGATGCGCAATATAGGGGCTACGCTTTATACATGTGAGATAATAAAAAATAGCCTAAGGGACATATTCATCTTAATATTTTATTCCAAGAATTGATATATAGAAGTGAGTTAGGATAAAGGGGTCCTAACATGCTCCACCCCTGTAATGAGGTTTAACGCTCAAAGTTGTGAGTTGCCAAAATTGTAGTTAAAGTAGGGGTAGTTGTTTGCAGGTTAGTATAGAGTTGGTTAGCGATGTCACGACCATAATGACCATGGTAAATATTTTCCATGGTACAACTAGGGCTTATTGAGATGCCCAAGAGATAGACCCGATTGAGGTAGTGCTGAGGAAACACAGTAACGTGGGTGATATAAGGTAACTCCCATTGGATGGTAAGTAGAGATCCAAACATGTTGACCAATGACCTTTCTCAAAAAATATACATGAAAAACATGATGGAGCTTGTAGTAAGCAAAGGCACAATTCAAATTATAGATGAATGAGAGTCCAATCTTAGTAAGAGATGCCTGAGCCAAGTAATAAAACAAAGTGCATTGAAAGAGGTACTGAGGATCAATGTTATGAAGTTGGAGAAGCTTCCCTAGGAGTCAATGATATTAGAGAATAAATGAGGGAGATGTAGGAAGCAAGGCTCGTGAAGCCGATTAAAACCAACTAGGGTAGGGTTTATACAACACGCGAGCCAAAAAAAATTCCAAAACAAACTTGAACAAGAGCCAATGAGCAACTGGTGTAGGTCGAAGACAAAGTAAATAAATCATTCCAAGGCATGCAGGGTGAGTTGGGGAATGGAGTGAGCTAGGGAAGCTCGATTCCAAGCTCAATGAGTTGGGGCTGAGTTGGCCTTTAAAGACATATCGCACACTTCCAAAACTCTCAAAATCAACATGGAAACACCTCAAATCTGAAACCCAAACCTATGAAAAAAATACAACATAGATAGCTCTCCAAGTATTTTTTGATAATTTTGGTTTTCTCATTAGTTTATAGATGGTAGATGGAGCTCGTGTCTGATTGGGTGTCAAACGTAGATTGAAAACCCAAAGTCAATGTAAGTAGAGTATGAATGGAATATCTTTTATGAATGATGTAAATGAAACCCCAAAAACACAAATGGAGGTTGCAATCCCAGTAATGGTGGTAGATCAGATCAAGTAAATGAAAGGTAATTGATAGACTAGCATCATACCAAGGGTGGCCAAGGGCACATAGATTGGGCATAATCAGTACACCAGTGATCAATAACCACTAGAATTATTAATTTCACCATGAATAGCTTTACATAAAACCTTTGCAAACAAATGAGAAACAATATCATATATTATTATAGAAGCTCAATGCTTCTCATCCCAATGAGAACTGGGCCTTGCTTAAATAGGCAAGGAATAACAATCTAAGAACTAGTCAAGTGTCATAGATCAAGCCATAAACTCAAGGAAATAAATAGTCATCAATAGAACTGATGTCAAGTGACCATAGATTTAGGAGGAGGAAAGTGAGACTATCACCTAGGATTAGTAGTCTAATAACACTCACTAATTGATCATTGGAAGTAGAGTTGACTCCATCACAACTAGTAAGTTAACTCAACATAATATCTCCTAGATATCTCAACATAACTGATACACCTAGGAAATATCCACACACATAAGTGGGTGAGGATAAATACAATAAAGTGTAAATAAAGTATCCTTAGGTGAACATGAGCTAAAAGGATAAATACCTAACCTGCTAACAGCCCCCCCTCAAGTGATAGCTTAGGAGGACATAATAGAAGGTGGCATGTCCACAGTATGAGTCTCGACAACTAGGCCTAATGAGGTACTCATGTACAATAACTGGGAAAAAAGGACACCACAAGCTACCCAAAACCAGTAACAACAAAGTAAAGAGAGTAAAGACCTGCTCCAAGGCATCGCAAGAAGCTCGGCTCAAAAAACTTGTACAATACTGAAGAAGTTTGGTGTGTAATATGGTCTGAATCCACTGCTTGATCACAAAACTCAAAAACAACTGACACTGGGTTTCACTAGAATAGCTCCATACAAGGAGACTGTCAACGGAGTGATGTCGAAAGTGTAAAAAAACACCAAACATAATTTGATCAACTGCTGCAAATAGGTGTGCCATGATCCAAGAACAATAACCAAAGCAACAAGGCAAGGACACAAGACCTAAAGAAGCAGTATCAACTCCTACAAATAGGTGTGTCAAGATCCAAGAATAATAACTAAGGAAAAAAGGGAAGGACACAAGATCCAAAGAAATATGAGTGTCATGATCCAAGAAAATCCTAGGTAACAAGGCAAGGACACAAGACCCAAAGAAACAGGATTAACACCACACCCTCCCATACTACTGAATGGGTGGAGTGATGCTACAAATTTGTATGAGATGTCAAAAAAACTACTCAAACACTGACAAAATAACATTGGGCTCCACCAGAATAGCTCCCCCACACAACAGACTGTCAACATGCCTAAAAGTGTTAAAAATACAGATACAAAATTCTCTCAACAAACAAGAGAGATATAATATCCCTGCTAAATAAAAATGCTCCAAATAAGGAAGCATCACAATGCATAAGGTATAGAAAGTGGAGCAAGAGGCCTAATAATGGAGGAGCCACACCTGTAGAGTCCTCTCAATAAATGCCTATGTCACCGCCACAAGTGATCAGATATCCATCCCAAATCAACATGGATGGATGAAGAAGATACCTGCATATGACTTGGTGCAAAATGCACAATGGGTGCATGCAAAAAGGAACATCAGAATGTGTGTCAATTTGATCATGTCTGACAGCTGAATTCTCAAGTTTCTCAAGCCTAAGTGAAGGTACAGAACTCATGTGTTGCTCATGATCCCCAGAAAGAGTCAAGCGAACAAAAAAAGGAGCTCTGTCAATGTGTGATCCCAATGAAGTATCTACTAGAAAACCAATGTCATGACGAGAATTCCACTTAACATGTGGAATAGAGGAAAAGTAATACCCTGTGAATGTCTACCAATTACCTCCTACTAGTGAGACTCATAGAACGGAGCATGCGAGAAACGAATGCAGTGGTATGATTCTTAAAAAGGCCATGCAACTGAGAAAAAGTAGGATACATAACATGTGGTACTGTAATAGGCACAGATGTGGAAGAGCATGTAGTAACAAGCCTCACAGGTTTAGTCCAACATCAAAAGTAGAAGTTTAGGATCAGAAGATCTGGCAGATCCAAGTGTCAGTGGGTGTGGGAGATCAACAGCTACAAGTGGACTAGGAGCATGAGAATATGGTTGTCCACAATATGATGGATGATAATGTAGGCTGAGCAAGTCTTTGTTCTACAGGGAGTGTATTATTGTCATCTTTTTCATGAATGAGGACTTGTAGAAGATAATTTTTCTTCTTGAGCGATCTATTTTCTTCCACAAATTTTACTAGGTCCTCCTCAGTGGAATAAACTTCAATGAACACCATTTCATTCTTAGAATGTAAATCAAGGATGTCAGAGCATGAGTCCATGATAAATGTAAAAACACACAAGAAAATATAGGACTTCAGACTCTGTCGAAATGCATCCAAAAACACAATGGAGTCCTTTATTTTTCTTATTTCTTAGCTCTAGATAAATATTATGTGAGAAAGAAAGATTCAAAATGTTTTCATGTGAGGGGGTTTGACCACCTGTTAAACTGGGCCTTACCCTTTAGTCTTCGACACTCAATAACAAAAGAGCACTAGAAATATATTGTGCAGTAGACTAGACAACTATTGAAATGGCCTGAAAATTAAATTTTCACCACAAAATTAACCCCCCAAACTACTTATAATTATTCAGTTTTGTTACAAAATATTCCCAGTTTTACAAAAACAATCTCCAAAATGATTCCCCTTTATAATTAAAATGCTCCCTTTTATAAAAATTAAGCAATGGTTGTTGAAGCATGCTCTAATACCACATCAGAGAAGCCAATTCTTTTCATCCCATAATCACTCCAGTAGAATAAATATTACCACAACCATGAAAATGCATAGAAAATCAAACCAAAGCTTCATAATGGAATGATGCAAGTGATGTACATATAGGAGGAAAGTGCAACTACCACTTAGATCAGTGGTGAATAAAACTCACTAATTGATAGTGGAAGTAGAGTTGACTCCACACAACTAGTAAGTTAACTCAACACAACTGGTAAGCTAACTCAATACAACTGATACACCTTACCAAGCTAACACAAGTGTAATAATTATCCTAATAAACAAATAAAAGGATGAATAATAATCTACACTTACACAATTTTTTTATCATACCTTGGTGGGGATAGGAAAATTTTGGAGCAAGCTTGTTGTCAAAATTGGTTCCCCTTTATTTCATTGATAAGTTTCATTTTTCTTCCAAAAATAGTTTATTATTATGTTCAATGCCTTCTCCAAAAAATTTCCAGTGAACCTATTCATGTGTTTTCTAAAACCATGACTAGATGGATGATGGTGATGCATGTAGTTATTACAAACATTTATGCAATTTTATTGATTTGGGCAGTAAGACTATATGACCTTTATGGCTCAAATAGTAGCCATCCCAAGAGTAATTCAGTCAAGATAAAAGATTAGTAGATAATTCTTAGATGAGCCACTAAGTTTTGGGATCATGAAACCATTCATGTTGATATCTTGGGCCCACTCCAAGATGGAAAATTATAGTGCACATAGAGTTGTCTATTTTTCATATTGGAGAGATTGTGCATATGTGACAACCTTGTCCTTACCTTTATTTTAGGTTATCTCGTATTCATAACCCATGAGCTTCATGGACCAATTTTATTATTCAAGAGAATATATTTATTACTCTAAGAATTATTTAAGGTTGTGATGATATATCTTGATATAGAAGGGTTACTAATTAATTTTGGATGCTACTTGTTTACTACATGAAATATTGCTAGCATTTTCTTCTCATAGGTGGAGAAAAGGTTTTTCCTAAGGACCTTTCTAGTAAGGTAAGGGATAAAGAATATTGTAATAGGAAAATTACAATTCCATGACAAGAGGAATCACTTTTTAATGAAAACATTTATTTCTTAAGAAGTTCAAAGTTTGTGGTTGTCACCTCTGACCAATGAGAGAAATCCTTTTTAGTATGGACGTTAAAGGAGTTGTGATCTTCCCATAGTTCTTGATGATCTTGCAATAGTATCTTAGAGGCCCAAATATTTGCAAATGCTCTTGACTGTTTTGGGTTTAGGTATTTCTTTTATATATTTCATTCTTTTAGTTTGAATTTAATGCTCTCGTTTGAGGTAATATTCATGCGGTACATGATTTAATTTTTTAAAAAAGTAACACTATGATTTTTTAGTGCACAACTAGTTTGTAGAAAGGATGTGAAATTTTTGGTGCATGTGTATCACTTACTCCTCCCATTTGTGGTTATAAACTAAGGTGTCGCCAAAGAAGGCTAGAATGAATTTTTTGAGGAATGGTTATAATATCTTGTCCATTAATCCCTTAAAGGTTGATAGAGCATTCATGAGACCAAAATGCATGACAGGAAATTCATAGTAACCATTATGGGTGTGAAAGGTTTTCTTATGGATGTAGATATATTTGTAGATCAATCTCAAGTCGATATTTGAGAAAAAGTAGGCTCCATGTAGTCTATCCAAGAATTCGTCAATAAAAAAAGGGAAACTTGTTCTTAATGATGATTTTATTTAGTGTGCAAAAGTGAATTTAGAGTTCCCAAGTTCCACAATTTTTTGTAATATTAATATGGGTGAAGAGTAAAGAATTATACTAAGGAGAATGACCAACCTTCAATATTTCTTGCACCTTTTTTTCAATTTCAATTTTGTATAGGAAGGGGTGTTGGTAAAGATGATTGTTGGGAGGCACACTACCAGGAAAAACTTGAATGACAAGATACTCTTGGATTTTTAGGGTAACCCTGAATGTTCCTCAAATATAGTTACATGTTTTAATAATATTTCCAATAAATATAAAAAATGATTGGAATCATCCAATTTAGTGAATTGAATGGTGCAAAACTAGGAAACAATTCCATGATATCCATCTTCAACAACTTCTACATCTTTTGAGAGCTAGTGATGCTTACTAATATTAGGGTGGCTCCCTTCAACATGTATTTTTGTTCCTTTTTAGTGAATTTGTATCCATATCTCTAGAAAATTACACAATATATATCTCGTTATCTAGAGCCATTGAGCACCTAAAATCTCCTCACAACCTCTTAGAGGAAGAATAAACATGTTAGATTTCAAATTATAATCCCCTACTAAAATTTGGACACTACGACATTTTCCCTTACAACATAAAGGATCCCTATTTTCTATAATAAATTCTAAAGGTAAGGATAAAAATAAAAATCAACTTATCTAGGTAGCCATGGCTCCCTAAAGTTATGTGTGCTACCAAAATCAATGATAATTTTGAGGGGCTATTTTTTGAAGTGTTATTTTAACTTCATGGTTTAAGGGTTGGTGATACCAAAAAATGATTACACTAAATTTTTGGCATTAGTTCCTCAAATATGTTAGTGTTTAATTCCTTTTATTCATCTCAGGATTTAATTGCATCTTCCCATTGCTCTAGGTAAGGAGATGACTTCAATTTGGGAAGCATAAATTTTGTTCCACACATTTGTGGCCTTGTTTTAATTTTTCATCATAGTTGTAACATAATTATTTTCTTGTTTGAGCTCACTTTTTAGCCTCTATAAGGCATTTAATGGGAATATTTTTGTCCTTGTTTTATATACTTTGTTTACTTGAAATGTGTCATATATGCTGAAATATTGTTGTGTGATAGATTTAATTAGTAGGGTTTGTACTATAAAATTTTGGAAAGTCAAATTTTGGGTCACGTGGCATGTTTATTGATGATAAGCACCATTTAGTTCATTTTTGTGAGTTATATGCATTGGGAATTGAGGCCATGTATCTAAACTCGTGATAACAGATTATATGTGCACAATTTTTTGTTCCATGTTGTTGGTGTTAGATTTATTTTTCATCACCATTATCATAGGTTTTTACACACTAAAATGTGGTAACTTTTCATTGTACAATGCTAAGTTTGACCATGTTTCCTTGCTAAGATAATTGCTCGCATTCGAAATTCAATTAACTAATATTTATAGCTCGCCTACAACTTGATTATCTACTCTATGCTTTGTTATCAATTATAAGAATGTTACTTGATCAAAGAAATATTAAATCTCTACTATTCATGACACAAATTTCAGTTTTGGTTTCCATCTCTGTGGTCTAAAAACATAGGAAAGGTTAAGGATGTAAGGTGTAGTCTTGGCCAAAACATCAGAATATTTGGTAAGTAGACTTATGAATTTCCTGTGCTCCTCAGGTGAGAAACACTTGCCAATATTGATCAGGTGAGGTTTATCCTTGGTGCCGATATTAACTTGTTCATAGTCAGCTGAATTTGCAGGTCCTGCTTTCTCTTTCTCTTTGATAAACCTGTCGTGTTTGTCAAAAATTTCTTCAAGTGAAACCAATCCTTTGGGAATTTTATTTCCTTTGAGTTGAATGATACCATCACCAGGATCTTCGTTCTTAACTCCTTCCTGAATAGGTGAGGTAGTTGATTTGTGAAACACCGAATCACTTCCTTTAAAGTACAACTATTCAAAAAAAATTCTCTTTTCCAAGAAGGCAATAATTTGTTGATCATCATTAAATACTTGCCAATTTTCTGCATTGTCAGGAACACTTGGCCTAAAAACCATTTCAATGGTGTATTTGACTTGACCAAATTCTGAATGAGGAATCATTAATGAAGCCGAGACTGCTAGAGAATCTGCTTTGTCATTCTTTTCACGAGGGACGGATTTTATGGAAAAAGCGTCGAATACTTCTATTGTGTCCCATACTTTATTCATGTAGTGTTTTAAATGATCATTCTTACTTGGAACTAATTTCTTACTTGTTTCACGATCAATTCCGAATCTCCAAAGACTTCAAAATTTTTGATCCCTTTCTCCTCTATAACTTGGAGGCCAAGGATTAACACCTCGTACTCTGTAGTGTTTTTAGTATTTGAAAACTCAAGTTTGTAGGAAAAAGGAAATATTTTACCATTTGGAGATATGAGCACCACTCCTGCACCAGAGCCCGTCGAGCAAAAACTTCCATCAAACTCAAGAGTCTAGATCTCATTGGAATCTTGGAAAGTGATCTCAGGGGTATGAATTTCTGTAGTCATCATATAATTACCCATACTTGAGCCTTGGAAAATGATCTATGCACGAGGATCTTCAGTTTTAGTTACCGTGAACTTAGCCTGAGCTTCTGACATAAGATTTTTCATTTCTCCATTGATAGGAATCATAGCATGAGACCAGTCCATTTGAATCTCACGACCCAAATCCCTGCAAAATTTCCTACTCAACAACATTCCATACGAGGTGGGAATATCAGCAACTAAAATGGTTACCTTAACTCACTTTTGAGGGAATTGGGCTAAAACCATTTGGGTGTCTTTAATCTGCCCGATTAGAGGAATTTGCTTGGTCTCCATGGAGTAACATGATCCAAATGTTCTCGTAAAATTCAAACCAAGAGCATGTGCTACTTTTGCTAGCATCACATTATCCGAGGCTCCAAAGTCTATAATGCAATTACTTAATTTACATCTTTTGATTAGAAAGGACACAAAGAAAGGTTCGATCTTTTCATTTGAAGGTGTAGTGGCTGCCACAATATTTTGAGTTTTCCCATATTTAGGGATTTTTAGAATTCCTTTGGAGGAATGAACAGTAGAGTCACCTTTGATAAACTGGACCAATTTCTCGAGTTGATCCTTGTTGGACTTCAAGTACTCTACTTGTGACATGGAAATTTTTGTTTTATTGATATGATCAATGATATCGAATTTAGGCAAAGTAACCATACTTGATGTCTCAGATATAAGTTCTTTCAAACTTGATGATGGCACACTTTTGACCTTTGCCTTGGGCTTGTTTGACACTAAAGTGGAAGAAGAAGCTTTTTTCATAGTTGGTTTTCTAACCGGTTAATCTAACAAAGGCCCTCCTTTCTTTAAGATAGTCTTGACCTTTAAAACCTCAATCACCTTGGACTCTTTAGGAGCTTCATTTGTCTTGGATTCTTTGGGAGTTTCCTTGGAAACCTCTTTATCTCTAGCCTTAATGGTATCCACCTCCTTTTTCTGAGAGCGTGTGAAAATGGTGAAATATTGACTATTCATATCTTCTATAATTTCTTCGTATTCATATTCCTCATTGGAATGGTACTCAAAGAAATGATTATTACTTTCCCCCTCAGGATCTTCAACTTCAGGTTCAGATGTCTCAGAATCCTGCTCTTCCTCATCAACCTCGTCGACTTCAATCTCATCAACTCTTTCTTCAATGACATCACATTTTGAATTAGTTATGGGAGCTACTTCAATAGCAAGCCTCGTTGGAGCACCTTCAATCCTAGATTTGTTGGGAACGTATCCTTTTCTTGGGATGTCTTTGTAAGGAACAGGTTTACTACTTTGAGAAACTTGCTTTTTCAAAGCCAACACATCATTAGCCAACTTAGTGAGTATAGTTTTTGAAGCGTTGGGAGTTTCTTGACTCTTTCCTTTGAGGGAATTTTTATTGAATTTTCCTGCCATGATTAAGTCATCTTCAATTTCTATGGTTAAAGATTGAGCAAGTTCCAAAGTAGCCACCCTAGCCCATCTCAGCTGATAGCACACTTCTGGTCGTTGTGTGTTAATAAAGAAACATTTTTGTCCATCAAGGTTTAGATGAATCTCGACAGGAACTTTGTTCACCATTTTGTTGAATTTTGCCACGAAATTCCTCATGGGTTCTAAGGGCTCTTTCTTAGCCTGGGATAGTTGGGCGAGAATAGCATGTTCATCTTCTGCCATTTTGAATCAATTTTCAAACTTGGTTTTCATATCATTCCAATTTGTGAGACATCCATTGGGAAGATGATGAAACCAATCTACAGTAAAATCATGCAATGTTTCGACGAAGAGACGAATAGCAAAATCTTCATATTCTACCGACAAAACAACACATGCAGCGAAAAAGTAGAAATATGGTCATCTGGTGATGTCTTCCCATCTCCGTCAAACTTGGGAAGAATCTTCCTTGATCCTCATGGGAGTTCATATCGAGCAGGTAAGGCCAATGGGCCTATGGCATTTCCCAATGGTACATTGGCCACCATTTGAGGAAAGGTGGTATGCGAAGGTAAAACAACGTGAGCAAGGATGAGTGCTTGACTGGTAGTGATTCCTTCCTTGATTGCTCTTTCAGGACTTGATGCAAGGCTTACAGATCTACGAGGTGTGTTCTTCTTTGGAGGAGATAACTTGAAACCAAATTTTCCTTTAAAGTCAAAAGTGGGTTCAGATCGACCTTTAGCTTTTTCTCCTCGCGTAAACCTCTTTCCTTCTAGTTTGGAATCTTTATTGTGAAGGGATCACTGGCATGTTTTGACCGGATCTAGCCTTCTCTCTTCATTCTCTTTCTTGAGCTATTTGCACCTGAATAACTCTAGCAACTCTCGTGGCTTCCTCTTCTTTGTTATCTAGTACTGATGCAGCGAGATGAAAATGATGGTTACTTGTGCGTTTTTCCCAAATAGCTTGCCTCAAATCTGATGATATGTCTTCTTAAGTATCTGCAAAAACAAGATTTGGTTGCAACATAGGTGGGTTACATGTAATAGTCATACAACTTATTACCTTAGTGGAAGAGGACCTCGTTGGTGAACAACAATCAGCACGTGTCCAGGAGGTCTTCTGGCCACAAGTGTGGGTGCTCTTCTTCTAAGGTCTTCGATGTAGATTTCTCTGTCAGTGGCTCTATCAACAGCCAAAAATTACTGCAAGCTTTCACGGTTTTGCCAAGCTACTGTTCGAAGGTTGGTAGCAATGTCTCCTTGGAAATCTTCGTTGGGCACAAGGTTTGGTTGAAGAACTGGAGCTTGTGTAGAGGGGATAGTCATAAAGATTTAACCAAGCACTGGTTAACAATTTCAATCTCCACCAAAGTCGTCAAAAACTATTAGCATATGGATTTTCACACATGCAAATGACATGCAATAGTGTGGGAATGAAGTCCCTCCTCAATGAAGGTGAGGCTACCTTTATTGGAAACCAAAACTGTATTTACATCTGTACATTCAAAATTGTATGTGGGGGGTGTTTTAGAACATCAATGGAAAGAAAAGTGAAGGAAGGAGATGGAATGGAAAGAAGGAAAGGAGTGAAATGGAATGAACTGAAAGAACATGTAAGAGTTAGGTAAAAACAAAGCCTAATATTGCATGGAGAGGAAAGATGAATAACCAACACAAATAAAATGGAGTTTGAGTTAGCCAAACAAGAACGTGTAAAAGGGAACACACATGAGCGAGTATATAATCAGAGCTTGATCACTGTGAACTAGAACAACTGATTAATAATGTTGACGCTAAGATCAAAGATAATATTTGCATGCAAGATTCAAACACCTAACATCTAATGAACATAAGAACATAAAATGTTACAAGAGGCAATGAATGACACACAAAGTTCGTATTTCATTAATTCCAAAATGTTTTTCACAAAAGAACACAATTTTCTTCATGAAACAAATCTTGCACAAAAATTATTTTCTTCTCCTCTCTCAAATTCACCCTTACAAATGAGCCCCTGACTTCCTTTTATAACCCAAAAGTTGGTTACAAAGTAGTTAGGGTTTTAAATGCACATTAAATAGAGCACTTAAGTGAATTTGACTTTTTCAACCAACTTTTAAAAATGACTAAAAATAAAAAAGAACTTAAGTTAAAAAAGTAATTTAAGGAAAAATACATAAATAAAAGAAATGGGTACATGTGGACCCCACTTAAATGACTTGGACACACACATAGACAACCTAGTCAACAATGTGCCACCTAGATCAAAACACCTATGGTCAGTGCCTTATCCATTGGGCCGAGAGTCTGCCTATCCCAGTTGTACGAGAATGAATTCATTGACCGTGCTCTGGAATCCTCCAAATGACAAGAGTGTCGAGCTTGAAACTTGAGCAATTCATCCACCCCTCTGTCTAAGTAACATCCTGGTGTGAGCAAGTTCGTCTTCATTCGTATTCAAATTCCAATTACACACAATTCTCCACATGCTCTGAATAGCCTTCCATGATGAATTATTCATTTGTTGTGAGACTGTAGTCATTACGCTACCTTCGTCTGTCAGAATCCAGCTTCTTCTCTTTCACCATTGAGAAGATCTCCAAGAGCCAAAATTACAATTCACCTCCTAGAGTTATGTCTTTTGTCTTTATCACCATCCCGAAGTGTTGGCATTCCCGAGAAGAATTCGTGAGACTTCAGAGTCTTGGAAATCCATCTCCTTTGCCCCATTGTGAACAAGTGGTGTTGAAATATCATCGAAGCGATTTATGAATTCATTGACACACACCGTAGCGTAGTATTTGGTATTTTTTGGAGTGATGGATTCTAACATTGACACAATCGCTTCTAAGTTTATCACTATTAGCTTGACGACCCTCTTTCAATTCTTCAATATATCATGTAGCTAGATGGGAACCTCTCTAAGTACCTCATTGTACATGGTTCTCGTGTTTGTTGGGAATTGATCTTCATCACGCTAAAGGGGGTCATCTTTGGGTGTTGCTAAAATTGGATCTTCTTGTTGTGAGAGAGATGTTGTCACCATTTTCTCCATTTGTGGTGATTCTTCAAATGTAGGTGGGGAAAGAACCAGATCATCAACTTTTGGTTGAGAAGTTGTGACTACTTCCACAAGTTGGGCTGGTATATTTTGAGGTACTTCATTAGCGAGTTCCACCTCTAGAAATTGTGTGATATAGATTACAGATGCTTGCGCCTAAACCAATGCTCTGAATTATAGTGTTGTGTTGTTGATTAGGCCTGAAGAATTAGGGCAATCATGCAAAGACGAATGATGACTGGAATGAGAAATTCTTGAGATGTGCTCCTTCGTGGAAATAATTCTTCAGTATTAGTCTAGAAAAAGGTCAATTATTGAAGCACCATTTAATTACAAAACATGTATAGCACTTGATGTGGCATGGGTCATCTTGTACTGATGTTATTTCTTTGTATATTGATAATCTTGATGGCTAAGCCAAGCACCCAAGTTATTATTACAACTGGAAGTGAGTTTGCATATAGAACCATCTTTGTCTTACTGATAGTAAACTGAGGAGAGAAATAAATGCAAATGGTAACTCAAATGACAATATCATTAATGTTATAATGATCAACTCGTCAACACCATAAAAGCCTCCAATGATAGCAATAATTAAACTTGGGATGATTGTGAGACATTGAATTAAAAGATTACGATGCCATGGTTTGAACCGTAAATGAGAAATCCTTGCATAACATATTAGCAGCCACATATTCCTTCTTTTACCTACGTGGATAGTTTGTTGATGGATCTACTTGGATTTTTTTTTACCGTGCTTACGTGTTGTTCCCTAGAATTATGTGGCCTGCCAAGGTGAATGCATGGGATGCTTTGACCGTGTGGGCTTTTTTTTTATAGATTTCCTTTGCGTGGACAACCTTCTCTTTACCGTGCATGGGCGGGCAATTACTTTTGGCTACATGAATTGTTTATTTGCATGCGTGAGCTTATGCTTGTCCTCTACCTAAGTGAAAAAAAAATTTCTAGGTACCTCCTTTCCATCCGTTGATTCTTGTCTTGTTTTAAAACTTGTTCTTATTTCCCTCACACGTGGAAAAGAAATTTTAAATCTTTGTTTTATTTTTAAAATTGTTCCTTGTACTTTCTGTCCTGTGTGGAATTCTCCTTTCTTTGTTGGGCGCATGGATTAAAACTATTCTTCTTGGTCTCAAAGCATATGGACTCCTCCTGGCTGTCTTCTCTATTCAAATGTGTGGAAAACTGCTTTAAAATGCATGGTTTTGGAAAGTAGTTCTTTGTCTCTTTATGCTCATGTGGATTCTCCTAAAACCTACGCATTTTCTTGTTTTGCTATCTCCTTTCTTGAATTTTCCTTCACCCAAGGCATGTCTTTAATCTTCTTCAAATTGTTCTCTTTCCTCCTGCGTGGAAAGGAAATCTTTAAGAAAAACTTTGTTTTATTGAAAACTCCCTCCTTCCTCTGCCCAATTCACAAGCTCAACACAAATGCTTATGCACTCTTTCTCTCTCCCAAGGTGTCTCCTTCAGGCTGCTGCTTGGATTTGAAAACAATTTGCTGCTTGTTTTGGATTGTTCTTATTTCCCTTTGCAACAAATGCGTGGAAGATTTTTTTGGATGTGATAAAATGTTATGCCTTCAGAAGAATTAAGAAGCAAATATTTTCATGACTTTTTCCAATAGGTTTGATGAAGTTACAAGGATTAATTCAACTTCCTCTCTTCCTGGGTAGTGGCTTAAGTGCCAGGGGGAAATGGGGAAAGCAACGGACAATTGCCAATGGGAATGGAAAAATGGGTTGACAATCCCTGTTCAATTTCCCATGTGGGAAATTGGGAAATTTCCTACCCATTAGCCAATCCATGATTTGGCAATTGGCAGAGAAAATCCCACGTGCGGGAAAATTGAAGAAGATTTCCAGGAAAGGGGAAATCTAGGTTCGGGAAGCCATATTGGCTTCCTGGCAGTTGGAAGCATAAGCTTACGTCCCCGGCATTAAATTTTATTTAATTAAATACTCTCAAGTTATTTAAAAATTAATTTAATCAAACAAGGAGTAATTAATTAATTAATTTTAATGTATTTTAATGCGTTTTAAAGCCTAGCGAGAAGAGTTCTCGCCTGAAAATCACGAAATGAAGACCGAAACAATCACAAAAATGAGACGATTGCAACGAGGACAATGAACCATGCAAAATAACACTTTTCCAAATTTTCAATTTTTCATTTTTTATTATTTTCAATAATTTTATGAAGTCAAAATTTGTTGATAACAAGCTACACCTTCTCTTTTTTTCCGTGCACTATCTCTAGGTTTTTATGCCTTCTCCAAAACTTCTACATGCCTTATCGCAATCCTAGTGTTGGGAATGATGCCAATTTCGGTAATTAAAATTTTGCTGGATTTAGACAACTTCTATTTTTTAGAAAAACTCTAAAAATAAACCTTTACAATGTTTTAGGAATTATTTATTTAATTCATATGTTTTTTAGTCAAGTAGGACCAAATAATTTATTTTCAATGATTTCTTTAAAAATTATGAAAAAGATAATAATAGACTTTCAGCTATCAATTTTCGGTTAAGTATAAATTCTTGTGTAGGCATCCCTAAAGAGGTGGGAAATAATTTTAAATTTAAGTGTAAATATGTTAATTTTATGACCATCCCTATATTTTAGGGACCTTGGGGTGAATTTTCGTGAATAGGGCTATAATTAGCCTTGAAAACATGTCTAACTTGCATAATTCTATTCCTGGAAAATCTTCTTGCATGTTGAATTTATTCATGGAGTGTATGAGCCTATTTTTAAGTTATTTGGAAGTCAAAAATTAGTTTAGGAGTGTGTTTCTATAATTAGTTGTTTTATTTTGAGTTTAACTTGATTTGCAAGTTAATAGTTGTAATTCTTATATTTAGTTATTTTGTGTTAATAAAAACGTGGGCAAAAGGAAGGCACCTAAGTATTCCATTATTGAAATTTGAGAAAGTGTTTTTTACTATTTTTTATGGAATTTATTCATATTTAATAACAAACAAGATTTAAAATATTATTTTTAAGTTTAGTGGTGCATATAGTGAACAATTTGATCATCAAGTACACAAGTAATTTCACTAGTTTAATCACTAGTTTTCCTGGGCCTTGTTTGGCTAATATAAAGCTTACTTTTTGGTTTGTTTCAGAATTTTATAAAAACTTCAAGTTTTTTGTTTTTTTCTCCTTCCATATCCATTTTTGTCTCTCTCATTTGGTAT
Source organism: Taxus chinensis (assembly GCA_019776745.2). Taxonomy (NCBI): domain Eukaryota; kingdom Viridiplantae; phylum Streptophyta; class Pinopsida; order Cupressales; family Taxaceae; genus Taxus; species Taxus chinensis. The sequence continues at coordinate 214,703,800 of CM034153.1, read as the reverse complement.
CAAATCAAGGTTTTATAAGTAATGGCTTCAATCACTTCTTCTATAAATATCCCTATTTACGAGGGAGACAATTTTTAGTATTGGAGGGATCAAATGAATAGAATTATTGTTTGAAGGGGAATTTGGGATGATATTTTAAATGAGTATCAACCACTTGCTAATTGGAATGTTCTATCTCAAGATCAGAAGAGAGTGGAAAAGGATGAAGAGAAGGAAATGCTCAAGCCTTCTTTTATCTTCAAAGTGTTATAGATCCTAACATCTACCCAAGAATTGTTGGTTGCAAAAATGTTCATAAAACATGGGATACCTTGGAGACTTCATATAAAGGATCTATTAGGATAAGAGATATAAAAATCCAAACCCTTAAAATTAATTTTGAAAATATAAGAATGTTAGAAAGTAAAGGTGTAGGATATTTTTGCATAAGGGTAAATGATATGGTTCATGGAATGAAAGTTTATGGAGAAACCATTGAAGATAAAAATATTTCTAGAAATATTTTGAGATCTTTGAAACCAACATGGATGCATATTGTGATCAATATTGAAGAGTGTAAGGATATGAATACTACAAGTGTTGATGAATTAGTAAGTTCTCTTTTGTCCCATGAGGATAAGATGAATATATATGTAGGAAATCCAAAGCATACACTGCTGAACAAAAATTAGAAAATTTAAAGAAATATAATTAAAAGGGGATAGAACAACAAAATTTCATAGGGAAGAGTAAAAAAAAATTTATTTGTCATTATTGTAAAAAAAACTTGGACACATTATACAACATTAAAGGAAATTAACAACAAAGAATCAAACTAATCAAGAAGGTAAGAAGAAGGCACTCCAATCTGAATAAAGTGAGATGAGAATGACTCAAATTATTTTCTCACATGCAATCTGGGAAAAGAGGATGTCAAGAATATGTGGTTTCTTGATACAAGTTGTTCAAATCACATGACAAGTTAGGAAGAGGGTTTTAGCATGCTAAATGACACCTTCAAAACTCAAGTGAATTTAGGGGAAGGAAAAACCATTAGAATTTAAGGCAAGGAAAACATGAAAATCACCTCAAGTAAAGGTAAAGGTGAACATATTTATGTGAATCTTTCTCCTAGTTTGAATCGTAATTTGAAGAGTGTTGGACAATTAGTTGAAAAAGGTCTTAAACTACTTTTTAAAGATGGGGTTTGTTTAATTTTTGATAAGATATATGGAAATAAATTGATTAGAAAATCCTACATTAAAAATAATAGGATATTTCAATTAAGGATAAATTTTATTAACATAGGTACTTGTATCTCTACTGTTGATACTTGGTAATACCTTGAATTCAGATCAATCTTTGTGCATTATTTGATCACTTGAACTGGTCTAGGATGTATCAATCTATTGTAGGGGATACATTTTATTGGAAATGATATTGTTAAAGGCCATGTATTTAATGCATTGTGGTGGATACATTTTATTGGAAATGATCTTTTTAAACTCCATGTAGTCAATATCAATTTTACATGTCACATATTTATTTAGATCTAAAATAATTGGGTTTTTACAAGATGAAGCATTGGGTTGAATGTGGCCTTTTTTAATTTGATCATATATTTTTTATTGCATCTTTACATTTTCCAACACTGAGCACCTATATATTAGTCCATTTGACAATGGTGTACTAAGAATCAAGTCAATGGTATGTGTCATGTGGAAGTATAGGAGCACACTAGTAGGTGTAATAAAGACATATGTGTAAATTGCTAAGATTTGATTTAACTAACGTTATATAATTTAATTTTGTATGGAAGACTATGTGGTTTCAATGACACGTTGAGAAATAGTTGGCCTAATACAGATGTAGACACCTAAAATCCACTTACGCAACCTTTAATGTTAAGATTGCACTAATTATCCTCTTTCTCGTCATTTCCGTAATAATTAGTGTTTTTCGGCTAATTAGCTAACATTCCTCTTCATATTCATTAATTAACGACCTTTCATTAATTAATCAGCCTTCCTATCATTAAAGATTTCAATTAACGACCTTTCGTTAAGTAGTATCCACTTCAACTTGAGTTAATTAATTATTATTAATTAATTACACTCACAACTCTAAATCAATAAATTACCATTTATTGGATCAAATTCCTCTCTTACATCCCGTAAATCATACTAATTTTCCTCTAATTAGATTCTATAAGCTTACCTCTACCTATTAATTAATCACATTTGATTAATTAAAACACCCCAACTCCCATGACTTACTAATGACAAATTAAACTCTTCTAAATCAAGATTACCTTTTATAAAACAACATTATCCATTCCTAATCTTGTTTTACCTTTATCCCACATTCATCAATTTGCTAGCCTTGCCTCTTCATGCAAGCTATATAAAGAACCCTCCTTCTTACCTTTCTTCTTGCACCATGCTTTGAATAGTGAAAGACTATAAGCATTTTTATCTTGAGTCATTCTCCATTGTTAGAAAAGCTTCTCTATCTTGCATCCTTTCACTCAAAATTGAGTAATATGGGAAGATCCCAAATGGCCTTGTAGCCATTCTTGGTGAGATTACATTCTCAATCTTTGAGATCAAGTAACAATCCACTTTGATTGCTTATGTTCTTCATAGGTTCATAGTTTAAGTTAGCAATCATAGAGAGTAGGAAATAACTTAGTATGTAATTTCATTTATGTATTGAAGAAGCATTTCCTTTAAGCTCTTATCTTTATGGTTCATTGTTTAATTAACATTTTCTTTTGAAACTATACAGATATTAGTTTCAATTTATAGCTTAGTTAATAAAACATGAGCACAACAGATAATCACACACTTCCCATTGTGACCAATCACGTGTCTACATAATTTTGCACTAGTCAAGCCCATTGTCTTATTAGGAAAAACCTTGGGGATCTTGCCATATTTATTTCCCAATGTGATAATGAAACTGCATGTATTGAAATGATATATTTCATATTTTTCCCATGTACATGGATGCCCAAGAAAGAGGTTAAAACCTCTATAGATTCCACATCACAGAATGCCTCATATTTTATTGAATTGAGTATGCATGGAAGAATAAACTTATGACTCACGTGAATATATATATATATATATATATATATATATATATATATATATATATATATATATATATATATATTCCTTGGTTAAACCATATAATGGAATATTAATATGGGTAATGTATTTTTTTGTAAGGTTTTATCATAAAATTTCAATAGAAATAGATTTTTATCACTTCCATTGTCCACAAAAAAGTGAATAGTCTTCCCTTGCATTCACAATTGTGAATAAAAAAGTAGTTCTTCTTCCTTAGATGATGATGCCACAACATGTGATGTATTAATATTTTAACCAGGGAAAAAATACATAGTTGTCTTACCCTTGTTTTTAGGATTAGATAATTTTTTATCCTCGTCAATTTCTTGTTTTATATCAAATTCATGTTCTTCTAAAATATGTCATTTTAGAATGAAATTTGTTTTTATTATGAGATATGGTTTTCACATCATTGTCTAGTCTCTTCAAGTCACGGCATGTCTTTGGTATTTTTCATAGAAAATATTGAGGATGGTAACTTTTTGTTTTTCTTTTTTGTATAGTGTATATATTTTATTGATTTCTTCTATACATGTAGTTATCTGTATCATTGGATTTTTTTATTTTCCTACAAGGAATTTCCCCTTTTATTTGAGTTTTTCCTTGATCTTTGCTACATATCAACGTTTTTTCCAATCATCTCAATGGTATTAATCATATATCTATTTGGATATATCCTTAAATACCAAATTTTTATTTGACCACTCTATGTTTTCTTGATATCTTGATGTTGTGTTTCTTGATAGAGTATGTAAGGACGACACACACACACACACACACACACACACACACACATGTGTGTGTGTGTGTGTATGTATCTGTATGTATGTATGTATGTATGTATACATACATATACATACACACACACAGATGTGTGTGTGTGTGTGTGTGTGTGTGTGTGTGTGTGTGTGTGTGTGTGTGTGATACCAATTTTAACCATGTGTAATTTTCCTCATAGGCGTATTCTAGATAATACTAATCTTTAACAACATAAAAAAATTCACTAAAATATGGATATATGATAACCATACAACTATCCTCTTCATTAGATTTCTCAAGGTGATCCACCCACAATTGTTGGACTTTGGGATTTTAGCTCTTAAGAGAGAATTCATTATTTTCTCTACACTTTAGAAAGTATTTATATAGGAATATGAATCTAATTTTTTGATGCAATTTCCAAGGGAATATACTCATATTTTACCTTTAAACATCATAATATAAAAGCCTAATTTTGTGAACCATTGAAAAAAAACACTTTTATAGAGATACTAAAGTTATTCTCAACATATTCTAGATAATTTTCATAAATTGGGTCATCATTTCAACCCTTCACTAATAGATTTTAAGGTGTTTGCATCACTATTAACATTAAAATCACATACCTATAGTTTTTTCAGACTTGATACAATAGTTTGTGGGATGATCTTGCAGTAGCCATGCTAACACCAAAATGATTTTTTTCTAATGCCATTTGGTCACCAATTTAGTGGAAAAAATAGAAATATGAAAGTGATACAAATTGTGTGAGAATGTGGAATTTTCCAAAATTTGAAATTATCAATTTTGAATTCTTAGAGAGAAAATTTTATGGACAAGAGTGTTATTTTATTTCTTAATACTCTTGAACCCAGACAAGGGAAGATTGATAAAATCTTGGGGTTTCAGATCAAAGATCTCCCAGCTACCTACCTAGGTATGCCTTTATTTATATGTTACACCCATTGGGAGATTTGTCATAACTTTATTGATAGGTTATAGAATAAATTGGTGAGCTAAAAAGGTACCCTTCTTAGCTAAGCAAGTAGACTTCGGTTACTACAAAGCTTCATACAAAGCCTTATGATTTATATAATTTCCATATTCAAAATTCCTAAAAATATTGTTATTAAGGTGGAATAGGTCTAGACAAGATTCCGGTGGTCCAAAATGAAAGATAAAAAACGTGTTTCTTTAGTATATTGGGACCGTTTTTACCATCTAAAGGAGCTGGGAGGTCTAGGGATTAGGAAAGTCAAAGATATGAATAAGGTTATAACAACTAATAATGGTTGAAACCTCTTTAAAGAGAAAAAAATAGTGGATTGATGTGAATCAGTTCCTTTCCATGAGTGATATTCCCAAGGGTTCTACTATATAATACGATATGGCTAAAGCACATAAATTTTTGTGGAAATGATGAAGGTGGAGCATTATCTTGGGTATAAAAGGCTTTATTTGGGGATGATACTTGGATAAGGGGGATACCTCTTGTGGATTTGAATCATTGGGAAAGACTAAGTATGATTATAAAACAAAATATAGGAAACAAGGTGATGTATCATATGGTTGTGGAAGGATATGGTAAAAGGTGGAAGGACATTTGGGTTGAATTGGTTGGTGAAGATGATAGGGTGGAGGTCCAACTGTTCAATAACACTCTGAAAGAAATGTATGTCTACCAATATAATAAGGAGGATGAGATTATTTTGGCTCAATAAGAATGTGGTATTTATAGTGTAAAATATGGATTCAAAACATCCTTCAAGGAAAGTAAAAAAGGAACCGATTGTAAACATATATGGAACAAGGATCTTATCCCCAAGATAAATTTCTTCTTTTCAACGAACATCTAGAATAAGATTATCACTATAGAAAAACTTATGAAGATGGGTCTACTAATGAGAAAATGGTACCTTTATGAGAAGGAAATGGAATATTTTTGTCACCCTTTTTAAAACATCCTTTCGCAAATGGCACTTTTACCCAATCCTACAATATTTAGGAATGCATTGGGTTAGAACAAACTCAATCTCTCATTTAGTTTCTCAATGTATACCCTTGTTCACCTCTTCCTCACTTAAAGGAATTTGGAAACTCTCCCTCCACCACATATTTTGGGGAATTTGGAAGGAGATAAATGTTAGGTTATTCTATAATAAGAGGAAATATGTGGACAAGGTTGGTCAAAATATATATTTCGCTATTAAGGAAAACTTCTTAAACTTGAACATATCCCATAAAGATGAGAATCCTAACAAGTTTGAGCTAGAGGTGATGAAAAATTTAGGTGTGAAGGTGGATATATAGAGTTTCTAAACTCCCAAGGACACTACTCGTAGCTTGGTCTAATGGATACACCCACAGGAAGGTTGGTGGAAACTTAATTTTGACGAGGAATCCATAGGTAACCCTAGAATCTTAGTGGATAGAGGAATTATTTGATATTTCTTGGACAATTATATAGAAAAAAATTCTATGGAAATAGGTGTTTAAACCAACAACTTCACATAGGCCAAAGTTATCTTTTGGGGCATTAAATCGGTATATTTTTTTAATTGTAGAAAAATAATTGTTAAAAGAGATGTGATTAACATCATTGAAGCTTTAAAAGGGTCACATTATTTGAGTTATACTGTTAGTAATTAAATCAAAGACTTTAGGGACATATTGGAATCCATTAAGGAAGTCAATATCTCCCACACATATAGGGGAGATAATGTGGTGGCAAATGAACTTACTAATATTGGTGTCCATTAAACATGTTATACCCAATGACACAGTAATAGCGGTCTTGTCACTCATGGGAATTAAGGGGATGTATCCCAAACTAATTAATAATGATAATAATCTCATATGACATTGAATATTTATGATTATATTGATTAGGGTTGAACGTGTTATGACACACATGTGAAGCTGAGGTATGGAAATTCAATTGGTAGGGGTTGATGTGAGTGAATTTATGTCCCCACATTCAAATTAAGATAAAGAAAAAAAGGTTAAGAACTATATATGTATCCTAATCATTGAGAAGGTTGTATAATATTATAAAAAATCCATGGGAGGGGATAGAGTATGCTTTGAGTCGATATCCTTCAAAGATGTCAAAAATCAAAAGAATATCTGGGAAATGTTGAAATAGGGAGGTGTTATAAACTTCATGGATCAATTAGTTGAACATGATATTGTTCTCTTAACAAAATTTACTAAGTCCTGGAAAGAACACAAGATCAATGTAAGGGGGTGGAATTTGAGATTGAAGAGGAATCCATTGCCTCTGTGTGTGGTATGCAAATGGAGGGAATGAAATTTTATAAGTCAAAAGGCAACAAAAACCATGATATGAACTCTTTTCTCCAAGGAAATAAGAAGATGAAAAAGATGCAAGATGGGTATGCAAGATAATCCTTCCATAGCCCTTGGGATGAGGATGTTCTTCAGGCCAGTAAATACATAATGTTAGAAGGTATGTTTTTCACTGTGTTATCCTATCACTTTTCTTTCCTTAATCATTTTAGAAATAACACAAATATCAATATCCAATTTTACTTGCTTAGTTCTATGAAATACTTAGTAAAATATTATTAGTTAGGAAAATTGGATGGTATCATTCATTAGGTTATTAGTATGCTCATACATCTTTGTGTCAAGGAAAGGTAACTAGCCTACAGTATGGTCTCAAAGGTTTTTTTTTAAAAAAGAGGGAGTGAATGTGTTGGATGTTGATAAGGGGAAGATAATTATTAATATCTCCACTAAAAATCCCTAAAATAAAGAAACTTCAAGACTTGGAGAGACCCAACCTATCCTAAAAATTTGAATCTAATAAATGTAAAATGACTAGGTAAGAGGCCTCTCCAAAAAGGTTGACTCAAGGGGAGGGTAGGCGGGGATCATTTATTGGAAAATTTATATTGGGTTTTAGCTCTAGTGTTGACAAAGAGATACAGGAGGATCACACCAATTTGAAGGATGATGGTTATAAAGATTTGGAAAATAGGGTTATTATGTTGGAAACAAATGCCAAGATTCAACATGGTATCATGAGGATCTTACAAATTGAAAATGAAAAATTCATGTTAGCAATCCAAAATGTGGAAATTAAAGAAAATAGGGATAGATACTTTTCCCAAAAGGACATGAAAAGGAGATATATCAACTCTATGATAATACTTTAATGGCCCTATATTTTCAACCCAAGAAAAATGACTAAAACCAAAGTAAATTTTGTATTTATTCTTTTTGCAACACACACTAGGTACTCGAGAACAATAATCAATTTGCATTCACAATACCATACTTGTACAACTCATTATATATACATTATTGTGTTTCTTGCAATTTTAGTTCATTCAATTGGCTCCACCTAATTAATATTTAAATCATTTTTTAAGAAGAATGATATCACAAAGGTTCATTCTCACTTGACTAACTTAATATACGACAATAAATTATTTAGTTTATTCCCCAACATTACACCATTAATGATAATATCAACATTGGATTATCAAAGGGCCAATTAATTTACATACTTGGGGATAACTTCATTTCTGATCTAATATTTTGTTTTACAAACATCTAAATTACATGAGGAAACAGACACAAGTATTCAAGCTATGAGGTTCCATTTCCATTTAATGTGTTTCTCATAGAGAGACACCTCGCTCTTATTTTATTAAGTAACTGATGGTGTAAATTAATTTGCAGCAATTAATTTGTTGTTCACTCATCCATAGTCATTTAATCATCAAACCAATGGATGTAAACTTTTAATAATGCCAATGTTGTATGCATTGTTACAAGGATTTCAAGAGGTATGCAAAGAAATTGCTTATTGTTGTCATAACAATGCTTGAGAAACAAACTAAACTTGAACTGAAAGTAAAGAGCTTGTAAACACTATGACTAAGACAAAGCATATAAATTCAAAATGTAGATAAGGGAATAAATTGCTTGCTAATCTACTCATGAAATGAAACAAAGTAATAAAACTACATAGGAGTTTGGCATACCATACAAGTGGGCCATGTCTTGGATGTTAATCCCTCCTAATGCTTGTAACTAAAAGTTACTGAACATAACTCAGATTATTTATTGAATTGACATGAAGATTAAAATATTAACTTCTCTATATGTGTATCCTCTACTCTATAATACTCTATCTAGATCTCTACATCATCCATCGTACATTTACAGCATTGATCTCTTTCTCTTATACTCCTTGTTTGCAACAAAACGTGAGAAGAAAATTTTGACTAGGAGTTAAAAAAAATCAAGTAAAATATCTCAAACAGATCATCCGGAGATTTGATGCATGAAAAATAATTAATTAGACAGGTGTTTAGATGTCAAACACATAACTTAAGTAACCGATCAGTTCAATCAATTAGTTCTCAAATTGTGAATTCAATCAATCAGTTCCTCATTTACTTGCAATGAATAATCAGATATAGAGTTGAGTTATCTTCAATTATCATGTTCCAATTTGTAATTGCCTCTTCCATGACACATACAGACTTAGAGTGTCGTCCTTCATGTTCCAAGAGATATTTTCAATCATGGTTCCTTTGTTGTAGGTGATCTTATTTGGTTGTGGATAGGTTGTTTTGGATAGGTTCTTTGGTTGTAAGTGAGTCCCTTTGGTTATGGAGTTGTTGAGGACAGGTCATTTGTTGCATACAAGTTATTGCATATAACAAATTTGATAACAAACAAGAGTGACATCACACATATCATCATCCAAACAACTTATTGCAACCATAATAATAAATGCATACTCAAAATACCACAAAATAAATTTAACTAGTAATAACTATATTAATAAGTATTATGCCAATAAGTTCAAGTTATAGTGATGATGTTCAATAGTATGACAGGTAAATACAAGGACATGGCTTCAATGTCTTAAAAAACAAAAAAGATGAGTTTTTTATAAAGGAGGTTTAATCAACTCATCAATTCAATAGTATTGTTTGTATTCAATAACTGCAACTTGTAGGCTCAATGGGAAAAAATCTCCTTTTGGAGAAGTTGCCTACTCTAGAACCTTTCATAGAACATACTACATCGTACTCTAATTTCCAAAATATATATCAGCTATATCAGTTGGTTTTCCTTATAATATGGGAAGCTAACCTCCATTCTATCCAAACTCATGAAATAATTTCATTCCCTCTTTCTTCATATGGGATTTTCAACTCTTCAAATGAAAATTTCTTGATCTCCCTACTCTGAAAGAGGATGTTGGTCTTGGATAAGTCTAATTTTTATAGGGTGATAGCTTCATTTTTCAGTTCTGGAAGAATCATTTATTCATCACGGTCCCTTTATGAGTAAAATTTAAAGTAGAATCATTCACTCTTCTTATAGTTGGTATTATGTTAGGGTACGAGTGCATTTCCTTTTGTTTAAGTTCAGGAGACATTTCATTCCAGTGCATTATGAAGGCTTGAACTACCTAAATTCCATGATCTTTAATCATATCTCTGACCTCCTCATGATCTGCTTTCCTCATTTTCCACACCCTTCTTCTAATTTCCTTATTTTTCATATACTTGGCATATTGCTCTACAATTTCTTTAGTGTTATTAGTTTCAACCTTGACCATCAGTGGTTGTACTTGTTGATGTCAAATCTTGTAGTCCTACCCCTGAATGTCTCTATCCAACTCAATAGAAAATAAGAACAAAGTGATTGCATAACATGGAGCTTTTCCAATGTGTGGGACCTTGTGAAATCGGAAAATATCTCCGGAAAGGCCGGTTCCTAGCCATTCCTAATGTTCAGATGCACACGTAAAAAAGCTTCAGAGGGTTTACTCAAAATCTAATCTAACTTGCCAAAGATAGGGTAAGCTCCATTGATGTAAAAATGTAACCTGTAATAGAGGTGATGCACCGAGGAAGTTTCCAGAACATCTATTTCTTGCCAATAAACTACAAGCCATTGTAAAATGTGATGCAAGATCATGCATAATGGTGGAATAACAAAATTTGCACACTGAAAGATCAAGAGGATTTTTCAAATGAACACAGAGAGGGGTTGATTTCTATCATCCACAGACATCATTACTTCCTCACAAATATTGATACAATACACTACAAAATGCCAAGAGGCATAAGTTGCATTACAATTTTAGATGGGAGGTTTGAGCTCCACAAATTCACAAGAACAAAGAGAAGAAGAGAATAAGATCATGAAATGGCTTAGCAAGAATGTCCAACCTTGCATGAATCCGATGCTCCCTGTGAAAAAACACCTATGGCCAGATTTGAATACATCTGCGCCATAGGGTCTGCTTCCTGATCAGCGCTCCCTACAAATGTTACACCTCCTGAAGGTGCGCCATAGGTGCATCCAAGTTTGTGTCGACACTCTCTTACCTATGCCAAAGGTGCATCCATGTTTGTGTCGACACTCTTTGTTGTGCGCCACTTACCAGCCCTTGGGCGTGAATTTTAAGGCCAACTCTAGTCGACACTCTATGTCATGCAGCCACTTACCCAACTGTGCTAAGGGCGTGACTTAGATTCGTTAGGAATCCATGTCCTACATTTCAATATCTTTGTGTCCGTGCCCACTTGACCTGCGCCTAAGGGTACGAATTTTTCCAGAGTCGACACTCTGTGTCGTAGGCACCACTTACCCTAAGAAAATGCCATAGGTGCATCCATATTTGTTTCTTGACACCCTTTGTTGTGCTAAGTCCACATTAGATCAGTGGGCTTGGGTGAAAATTTTCCCTTGTTGACACTCTGTGTCGTGCGCCAGCTTACCAGCACCTTGGGCATGAATTTTCCCTTGTCGATACTCTATGTCGGCGCCACTTACCTGCGCCATGGGTGCGAATTTTTCCATGTTGACATCTTGTGTCGCGCGCCACTTACCTTTATGCCAAGGGTGCAACTTTTTCCATGTAAACACTCTGTGTCGTGCATAGCCACTTACCTGCACCATGGGCAACATCCATATTTGGCAAGGTCGAACACCAGTTTGTAGTGCACACGTGAAATACTTTACCTGCGCCTTAGTGTCTTGATTTTTGGTCGAAACCTCTTGGGTGTGCCTCTAACCTGCGCCTTGGCATGATTGATAACTTTGTGTCATGCGCCAAAATGACCGGAAACCTGGCAATGCAATAAATGTTGAGGGTTTGAGTTTCTTTGCATTTCCATATTCTTCCGCTCGACTCTATATCTACCCCATTGGATTTAGAAATATACAACATTACTTTCTCTAAATGCAGGTAGTCCTCCATTTTCCTTTCTCATATTGGGGGACATCTCATTGAAAAAATAGAGAAAATTTTTCAATTGGAACATCTCTAATGTATACCGAATGTCCGCTACCAATCCATATCATACTCAAGAGCATAGTTATAGATCTTCAGTTCACAAAATAAGAGCTGAATTTCATGAGGTTTGTTAAGATATAACCTAAATAAGGTTCCCAAGCTCAACTTAATGTTAAATGGCATGTTAGATTTGATACATGTAAGTTTGAGCTAAAACATCTTTTTTTTTAGATAAAAGCATAGCATTAAACATTGGAAGGATGCCTAGTATTTGAATATCTCACGGGCCACCTTAAGTGTCTCTTCTTGAACTTTTTCTTTAGCCTTTCAATTTCTCATATATTTTTCCTCAATTTCTTGCTTTGTGTTGGAAGATGAGTTCTTATTTTTCTCTTTCCCACTTTTCTTTTACTCTATTAACATAGGTTTCAAATTGATTCACCTGTCAGTAATAATTTAGCGTTGTTTAGTTTTGCCATAAAATCCCTACAAAATTGTTTGACATGATCTCTTATTACTTCTTTGATGTCAATTTTTGGTTACAATGGGGTGACATTTACGTGTTGCATGCTAACATGTGGTAAAAATGGTGGTGTAACTTATTCAATTACATCAGCCACAACTAACAGGGGTGTGTTTTGGTACTTGTTTAACTCTCACATACATTTTCTCTTTCCTCAATTCCATGGACCAAGTTCTCACTTCTGGATAATTTCTCCTCTTTGTCTTCCTTAATACCTTCTGATACATGAACTGTTTAGTCATCTTTCTTGAAAATTTCATCTCCCATCTTCTCCTCAAATCCTTCCATTTCACAAACTATATCATTGGTATGAATTACTGATGCATGATCCTCCATGGATTCTCCAAGGTATTCATGTCCAATTTCTCCTTCAACCTCTCTTTCTCTACATGAACCTTCATTCCATACACTATCTCCACCTTCTGGGCTTATTATTCTTGTCCCTCCATGTTCTCTTCAAGGAATTTTTGTTCAAAAATGTAGCATCAATACATCCTTTCACTGTTTCTATTGGTGTGGGCATCAATCTTCTCCTCTGCAGCTTCGACATCACTATCAAGTGATATGGTCTGGGATTTTGTTGGCTTGTAGGTTTTTGGTCATTTAGTTTTTAGTCTATGAGAGTACGCTTGGTGGTGTAGGAGTGGACTTGGAAGACTTCCTTTTACCCTTGGAGGTAGATGATTCGAGAGCAAAGATTTTTAAGATGGTTTCAACAATAAAGATTCTTGCAAGGGAGTCATGAATAGGATTTTCTTCAGCATGTGGTAAATTTTTAGAAAAAGGATGTTCTTCAAGTTGTTTTTTAGTTTGAAAAGGAGGTTGATGGTACATCCTCTGTGATATGCTCAGAGGTGCTCTTAGTACTCTTTATCTTATTTCTCATCTTTCCCAACAAATCATTTATATCTCTAGACCTTAAAAAATCCTCCAACTTATTTCAGGATAATCCCTCTTTAGGGTGTGATTTAATATCAAGGTGATGAGACAATGGTTTGATAGTGAAAACATACCTATTTATGCCTCCCTACTCATTTTATTCAATATCTCATTCAAAAAAATGGGCACATTCACTTGTCTATCATTCTTCAGTTAATTTAGAAATTTAAATTGAACTATGTTCAACCTAGAGTATCTTCCATCACAGGTAAAATACTTGATAATATAATTTGCAACTTCATCCCAAATATTTTGAAGAGAATCCATGTGTGTAATTTATCTATCATTGATGGATACATAATATTCATCGTAAAATTCACTTTTGGATGCCTCCAGATTTTCTTTCTCTATAAATGGTTCACTATGTGCATGAGTTCCAGTTACCTCGGCCAAGATATCATCACTAATTATTATTGATAAAACCTTTACCTTTGCTTCGCCATTACTAATTGTTTTAGAAAACTCTTCAACCATTGATTTATTAAAACCCTAGAACCATTTTATGTAGTCTAGCCACCCATTCTCTCAAAAATACTATAAAATTTGAGGGTTGCTAAGAAGTTGAGATTGCTCTGTGGGTTCATGGTGAATCGTGTCTCCTCCCATTGTGAACATGCATCTTGTTATAATCTCACATAGGAAATCACACAATTGTTGTCTTGAAGAAATATAGATAATTGAGTTGATGTGAATGTTTTGAGTATTTTAAAATTTTGAGGCCGAAATGATATGCAGCATGGTTACAGGAAAGATCATTTGTTGATGTGATCGTATGAAGTGTGTGAATTGAATTGAATTCACAACATGGGATTATGTGGAGGGAAACATCATAGCATGAAAGGGGATGGTATTTTAAATGCATTAAATACTTGATGACTTGGTATAAATACTAATCAATAATAATCATTCTAATTATACTTTAATAAAGATGGTAGTCAAGTGCACTTCTCTTGATGGTCATTTTAGAATGATTATTATGCATGCTTATTGAATTTTCTCCCTTACTACATGTATGCAACCTTGATATAATGTGTCGTGGACATTGTTATGATGTTGTATGATGTGCATTGGATTTATATTGGCTGCTCTTTACTATAATCAAATAACTCCCATAGAGGGAAAACCGATCTATTGGGGTACCAGTTTTCTTTTGTTCCATCACTCACACATGACAAATATATTTGATCATTCTTCATCCAATCATGAGCTCTATCAAATTTGAAAAGAAACAGGGGTTTTTTGCATGCTTGCTACAAGTGGAACATTCTAGTCATTGCATGTCTCTCCCTGTGATGGAGATTATGCACTGCTTGCAACCATCCAACATAAAATCTTGCAAAATAGAAATTCTAAGAAAATAACATGTTAGCAGAGTGTTGTTGATCACCTAGAAGGTTGATCACAAAACTTTAATTTGTCCTTGGAGTATTCAGCAAGCTAAATATACGAAGGCCACTAAAATATCTCAATCCTATGAAATCTCAGAAGATGAACCAACAGGCTCAACTTCTGATTTCCATTATGATATCCTTATTTCTATCATGCTTGCTCCTCCTCTGAACTGTTGCATGAATGTATTTATGTCAACTAGTTTCTTATAAAACCTCAACCTGTGATTGTTTACCAATAGATTGAACCTTACAGGATCTCTGGTGGTGAGTTTTATAGATCCATTAGGTAATATTTTCTCAATCTCATAGGGGTGTAACCACATTATCTTGAGTTTTCCAATATGGTCCTTGTACTTTGAGTCAAACAAGATTTCCCAATCACCGTCTTGAAAATTGTCTTTTCTTAATGTACCTATCATGCCATTTGATTCTTTGCTTATGTGCTACCTCTGTATTATGCATAACCTATCTTCTCATTTTATCCAATTCACTGAGTTGAAGATAATCCTTTGTCATTTGAGCTTCAGATAAATCTATACCTATTTCAAGTGTTGTGCTTAGTGTTTTGTGCTCAAATTCAATTAGCAAAAACAATAGTCTTTCCATATAAGAGTTCAAATGGTGTGAAACCAATTGTTGTTTTCCACGTTGTGTTGAAGGCCCATACTTCCTCTGGAAGTTTATCTGCCCAATATTTCCTATGGATTACAATGGTATTTTTCGAGATAGCCTCTATTTATCTCTATCTATTACCTCTACCTAACCATTAGATTGGGGATGGTATGGTGTATAGACTTCCTATGCCTGATTTCATATTATTTAGCTAGATAAAAAATTACATCAACACTAAAGTGTGTACTTTGACCATGTGATAATTTCCCTTGGAAATCCATATCTAGTGAAAATATGATCATAGATAAACTTGACTACTTTCTCAATTTTCTGACTTGGCAGTGCCTTCACCTTTATCGACTTGGTTAGATAATTTGTGCATACCAAGATGTACTTCTTCTACTAATATTTATGATTTACAGGGCCAATGAATTCCAGGCCCCACTTGTAAAAAAATTGATATAGTACCAAATGAGGTTGCAGTCGACATTACATCATATCTAGTAGTCCTTACCCATTATTTGACACTTATCACATCTCCTGGTGTATAGTGTTTCATATTTATGCAATGTTAGACAATAATAACTAGTTTTTAACACTTTCCATGATGTTCTTTTTGCATAAAAATGTCCTTCACAAGGTTTAGTATGGTGGAATGCTCTGAGGATACCATATATTTCCTCATCATCTTTACATCATCCTCATGACATGATCTTTCCCTGTATAAAATAGAAATCTAGACTATCCAAGAAAAATGTCACACTCTTTTCAACTATATATTTCTTCTCAAAGTATAAGTAGTGTAGAGGTGTTTTACCTAAAACTAGATTAGTTGGTTATGTCTGCATAGCAAGGTGCTTTTGTAGAGATAGAAAATAAGTGCTCATCTAGAAAAGAGTTGTATCAACTACATGTACTCTTCATCATTAGTCTCCATTCTTAAAAAGAAATCTGCTACCACATTGTCCTTTTCATGCTTATCCAATATTATTGACATCAAACTCTTGTAGATGGAGCAAACCATCTGATGATTTCGTTGTTACTTACTACTAGTTTATTTATCAAATATTTTATTGCACAGCATGGTCAGTGTGAATGAACACTGGATAACCATGTGATGTACTTCTTGAATTTATTGATAACATATAAAACTTCGAATAAGCTCCTTGTTTGTTACTGTCGTAGTTGAGTTCAACATTACTGCAAGTTCTTGCTAGCATAATAAATTACATAATTCAAAAACTCCTATCCTTTTTTCACTAAGACAACTCTAATGGCATGATTTGATGCATGAATGTGGATGTAGAAAGGTGGGTTCCAATTAGGCTCCTCTTAATAAAATAGTATTAGTTAACATTTGCTTTAAAGTTTAGAAGGAAGTATGATATTTTTCAGTCCACTCAAAGGCATCATCTTTCCCTAATAATACAAACAATGGTTTTGCAATCTTGCTAAAATATTATATGAATCTCTTGTAATAACCATCATGGCATAGAAAGATCCTAACATATTTTTGTTTATCTTAGTGTTGGTAGATTTACAATTATATATATCTTGGCTAGATCAAATTAAATTCCATCAAAAGAAAGATAGTGTCCCAAAACAATACCTTCAGAGATCATCGTGTAGCATTTTGCATTTCTTAAGGATAGATTATGCTCCCTGCATCTCTTCAACACTTTTTCCAGAATTTTTCATGATCTTCTTCAAAAGTGGTTGTCCATATACCATGAATTCATCCATGCATACCTCCATGTACATTCATTTATCATATTTAAAAATATGCTCAAGACTACCCTTTGTAATGTAATAAGTGCATTACACAAGCCAAATGGAAGAACTAAATATGAAAATGTTCCCCATGGACATGTGAAGATAGTTTTGTCTAGATATTTTGGTGTAGTCTAAATTTGATTATAGCCACTATATCTATCAAGAAAAGATATAATACTTCTTACTAACAAAAGTTTCAAGTACCTAATCAATGAAAGGAAGTGGGAAATAATCTTTCTTTGTTTTCTGCAATTAAACTCTCTATAATCTACACATAGATCCTCCATTTTCCATTCTTATCTTTGGCACAATGACCAAGGGGTGACACCCATTGACTGTCTCATATTGGATATAAAAATTCAACATCTAGTAACTTCTATCAATTCATCCTTTTACAATCTCTCTCACCACTGGGATCATTCTTCTCTGTGGTTGCCTAATGTGGTTTACAATTTTCTTTGATATAAATCTTATGTGTGTAGAGCCTAGGATGAATTCCATGTCATATCACCATAGATCCCATGAAAACATTGTTTTATGTTTTTACATAAGAGCATGATTAGAAATTTCTCTTGATTGTTTATTTAAAATCTTGTTGACATTGAGTGATTTTCCTAGTGTTCTCTGCACTTGTTTAGAGAGATGATTCATTGAATATACATTACTGCTAATATAATTCAGTATACAATCATGGGGAAGGAGTTGATGAAGAATACGATTCTTACTTGGAATTTCCATAGTGCTTTGTTGCAGTACAACATGGTTCAATGGACAACTTAAACACCTTAATCTATCATCCACTTCTTCATTCCTTCCAAAATTATTTTACAATACATTGGAGAAAACAATGTCTTCTTCTTGTCCTTCAATTGTAAAATACTTCTCCAACACCATTACACTATTGTACATATTTCTGATCTGCTTATGGTTCTTCAACCCAAATGGTTTAATCTTCATAATTAAATGGTTGGGCATGAGGATAGAGCATCAAATTTTTAGTACCACTTCCATTAGAAATAATCATGTTTCCAGACCTACAACCTATGAATCCATCAACATTGAACAACCATGTCCTTTTTATAATGATATGATATCCTCCTAAAATTTGCCTTTGGTTGTAGGAACAATAAATTCAGTAAGGGTATTCCCAAGAATCTACCACCATAACTATGTTATTAAGTACTCCTTTAGGTGTCACTGTTGATCTATCTTTGTAAGTTGTAAGACTATAGTTGTTGGCCTTAGTCCTTCTAATTTTAGATCATATATAATTAATTTGGTTATGAAATTAATAGTTGCCCCTAAATCAATCAGAGTTTTGTTTATTTTTGTGCCATTAATTGTAACATTTACGAAACGACTACCTAGATCTATGTACTTGGGTAAAACAAAAATTCCCAAGCATAATATCAGTCCAACTATCCAATAAATTGTACCAGTGGATGGATCCTTTCTTATTTCTACTTAGTTTTTTTATAGCATAGATACATTAACCAACTTGTTATAGATGTGACACATTCTTGATTTCTTGAATAAGATGGAATTTTGATACAAATATCCCTCAGTCGATTGACAAAATCAGAATCATGATTCTGATTTAAGGTCAATATTCCTTTATCCTATAATCATCTCTAAAAATGGTGGTTCATTATCTTACACTTTATCCTTGCTGAAAATGTTTTCAGGTTGTTTTGGATCATCTTACAACATGTTTTGGTTTGATTCTATGGATCATGGTCTACAACAACTGTGGTTCATATGTAATCTATGTAATGGTGGGTTTACTTTGTAGAGGAAGTGTTCTTCCTAAGCGAATATGGATGTTATTAACATCTAACAAAATATATAAGGTATTGAGTTGATTTAGTTGTATATGTTAGCTGAGCAAATTTATTGTTGGGGTTAGGTGTTGGTTGAGCTAGTAGTTGAGTTTCTTTTGGCTGAGAGCCAAGTTAGGGATTCGGCATCAGATTTTGTTGATGTGGATAAGGAAGTTGTTGGTAAGATTATTGGTAATTAGGAGGTGGGTTATTCCATTGTTTCCATCCTCTCCAAGGTTGCTTCCATGATTGAGGGGGGTTTTGTAATTGTTGTCAGCCTAAAAACTAAGGTTTTCATTGTTGTTGGTATTAGCTAGGATATGGAGCACAACCTTACTATAGATCAGCCCAAGGAGGGGGTTGCATAAATGGATTTTTGAGCAAACATAATCTTTCTCTAAGGAGAAGGCATGAAAATGATGTGATATTTGAAGGCACAGGAAAGATAGGGAAGGAAATGCACGCAAAAACACTTTGTCTCAAGACTTAGCCATTTTTATAGATAAGGGCTATTTTTGGAGATAGCGTGTAGAGCACACATAGGGATGAAGACTTCTGCTACACACAATGGTATTTTGGGAACAAGCGGCTGATAAGCACCATGCATGGTTTGAGCTAATAATAGGATTACTTCTTCCAATTAACTACAGGACATCTAGTATTAGAACACTTACATATATGTGTGTTGTTATAAAGGTGCATGGTTATTATCAGCATGCAACCTATTTTGAGAAGTGCATAGGCGGTGAAGGGCAAGTCCCCACCTCTATAATTATGTATTGAACTGTGTAGTTTAGATAGACTAAATTATTGTAGAGTTATGTTGTTGGATCTGATGCGTGTATGACTTATTGATATAATTTATAATGTATAAAGCTTCTTTTTTTTACAGTGTTTAATAAAATGGATAATATTGGCTGGATAATGGTGTTGAACATAACTGAATTTGGTTCATTTATGGTTAATATTATTATAGTTATTGTTTAATTCATGATTCTCTAAGATCTAGATCTGGATTATGCACTGTGGAATGTTTATGTTTAATTATGGATCTGAATATGTTTTATCACCATCACACTAACATCCTACATAAGAAATTCTAAAGAGGGGCTTGGTACTTTTGTATGCTTCGGGTGAGCACTCAGTTTAGGATGAGTGATGTGCCAGTGCGCCTAGGTTTTTCACAGTAGATTCTAGGCTACATCATTAGCTCTGTTCCCAAGACCTCTTTTTTAATTATTTTTAGGATGTTTCATGATGAAAATGTGTCGATTAACCCTAGCAAGTGTTGAGGAGTGGATAATAGATTTGGAAGAAGAGTGTTCTTGGAGGTTCAACATTGGATCTAAGTTTGACGCACATGTGTGGGTAGAGCAGAAATTGTACAACTATTTATATGAGAGCTTCTTTATTATCTTTCCAATAGATATGTATGAGTGGTTGGTTTTTTATGCGTCTAAAAGGAATTGAAGGTATCACACACTTGTCTAGATGCAGGAAGAATTTGATGCCCTTTATGATGCTGATATGATTTGGACACACATTGTGGACACTTGGTTTCGTGATGTTCTGAATAGCTATAATTTAGAGTACTCAATTTCTACTTACTCTTTCCCAGAGGTAGCTGAGTTCCAGTTTTTATGGTATCCCAGGGGAACTTATTTGCAAGGCATTCCACTAATGATGAAAATCTTTATGGTAACCCTGAACTTGGAAGAAAATTCGATGGCTAGCTAAACCCTACAATGTGCAGGGGCAGGAGCAAGTTTGGTGAAGGATGGCAGACCTAGCGGAAAAGATTCAAAGAGAAGAAAGGTGGCTTGAGTACAATGAGGTGTCCAAGAGGGAGATATAGAGGCAGTGTGATATTGCAGAACAGATGGCATTGAGGAGAGAGGTGGCTTGTGAAGGATTTGGAGCTCATGAAGAAGGCGTAGATCCAGAGCATCTGGAACTCCCCCATTTGGGAAATCATGGTAGAGAACCCTCCTCATCCTCATATGGGAGCACGCCATCAAAGATGACATGGGCCACAGGTGTGCATCTAAATCTACCTTACAACCTAGCCTTTGCACTTGATTTTCCAGTATCTAGTACAACCAGTATTCAACAAGCTAGTTTGGGGAGTAGCAGAAAAGGAGTAAATCAAGTAGAAAGTGCATCTATGGTCGAGAAAATGTCTTTTTTTTATTTGGAGGTACCTTTTTAGGTGCATCGTCGGCATAGAACTCAAGCGAGTAGAATTTTGGACTCACTTCTAGGAGTACTACCACCTCGCAAACTGTAGGAGTTCAATTTAATACAACTGTTGGGACACATGGCAGTGCATCCATTGGTCTACTTCCAGCTCCATGTGGAGGATCAAGGGGCATATGTGGCTCTAGTTCTAGTGGATCTGGAGGCAGAGGTAACACAAAAGGTTCTAGATCAGGTGGGCATGGTCCTCACCAACTCTAGAATATTTACATGGAGATGTTGCTTCATCTTCCAGAGTATAGGGGAATAGAATATGTTTTTGAGCATGTGCACATGTGTAAGATATTGTGGCATGCAAAAGGAATCATAGATTTTGAGTGTAAAGAAAGGACATGCTCACAGTTGGTACGGGAAGTTTGACCCTGATCAGACTTGCGTAGATTATGCAACATTATGAGAAGCTTTCCTTAAGGAGTTTCATATCCAAGAGTTCAAGTAGAATAGTATAAGCATGCTCAAGGATATTAAGCAATGCACTACTAAAAGTGTTTGGGAATATGATGTCTATTTAAAAACACTTTTTTCTAAGCTTTCATAGGATATCCATGCAAGTCAGCATGCACAGTGGTTTGTTGGGGGTTTGGTCACACTATTTAGGAGGGCGTTGTCACATAAGACATATACCAACCTGCGTGAAGCACTTGAAGCAGTGTTGCATGTTGAGGCAGTCAAAAGTATAGACACTGAAGTGAGCCCATTCCTGGAAGCATAGATTGCAGCTATGGGGAAGTAGTTGGAGAAACTATCCATCAATTCAACACACGAGACACACATTAGTATTTGGTGTACAGATTGTAAAGTGGAAGGTTAGACCAAGGATAGTTGTCCCCATAGATCAGTGCATTAATTACTACTAGACTGCGAGATATGTCATTTAGACCATGATGCAAGTCACTGCCCATTATTGCAACGCGTGATAAGAAAGAATGTATCTTGTTATTGTAAGATTTTCTAATCCACAACTCACAATACAAAAGACTGCAGGTTGATTAGTTAGATCCATGATGTTATAGATATTTGTGTACGTCAGACAAGAGTATTGGATAATTCTAAAATTAAAAGTGAGCACCATGATCGTGATCACACTCAAGGGCGTTATGATCAAAAAGAGGGACGCTTTGAAGGAAGTTGTGGCAAAGCTCTAGGATATCATGGTGGATTTTGGGGCCGAGGATATGGTGGTGGGCGAGGTAATTTTCCTCATGGATCGTGTTATATATGCAGATCTCTTGACCACTACAGGTGCAAATGCCCTTAGAATATTACTTATTCTTTTTGTGGGAAGAATCATAACTATGAGGAATGTCTAGACTTATATGAGCATCTTAGCAAACAGCATAAATAAGAAAATGAGGGCGTGGGTATGGTTAGAATAAAATGTGCTATAGAAAATCAGTGGATGTACAAGTTGGCACCGGAACCTGAGGTAGTACTTGTGAAGATTACAACACGCACTGAAGTTGTGCATGCCAGAGAAACATTACAATAGAATCCTACCATTACTAAGGAGGAGGTTTTACATGCAAGGTACCCGGATCCTACACACCAGAAGGAGGTTTATCAGGAGACCATGGAGGTACTCAGAAATCTTCAGGGTGAAATACAGTGTTTAAAGGAATAGTTGCAGTAGTTGGAATAAAATAAGGCAGCAGAGACATTCCAGTCAAATGTTGATGATTTGAAAGAGGTATGAAAGATGTTGCGCCAGGAGAATATTATTACATTACTAGGGAATTGGTTAAAGGGGAACACTCCACATGCAGGTATTGAGAATGGATGATAGATCCTGCATGTTAATCTTCCCCCTCATAGCTTAGATTATGATAAGGAGATCACTTTGAATGTTGTTATGGATGGGTATCTTTTGAGCAATATATTGATTGACCCAGGCGTGGAAGTGAATGTGCTTACTTTAGATGCATGGGTGAAAATGGGAAGACCTCCATTATAGCCATCCTCTAATGTACTATTTATGGCTTATCAAACTAAGGCCACTCCAATCAGATTTTTAAAGGATGCATCCATTACTATTCAAGGGGCCAAGTTCATTGGGGACTTTGAGGTTTTAGCACTTGCAGAAGCAGACAGCTTCCCAGCTCTACTTCGGCGCCCTTTGTGTTATGCAAATAATATTGATCTATGGTTTAACAAGGGATATATAGTTTTTGATAATAAAGAAGAATGAGTTACTATCCATTTGACAGATGGGAAATTTGCACCTTATGTGGAGCCTTTGAGTGAGGAAGACCTGAACAGAATTTATGTGCAAGACATTCAAGATCCGAAAGTACTTGAGCCAGCTAATGAAGGAATCCTCCAGTGAGAAGATGCACAATCTATTAGTGACACTACAAGTATTGCTTGTGATAATTGGGAGCATGGCACCTATCAAATGGTTAGGCATGAGGTAAGAATCACATTTGCATGAAGGAGCAAACCTCATTGTATTATGAGGATAGGTAACAACTATGTACCCTGGTACACTAGAAAAGGAGATCCTATGGTATTTTTACGCACCATGGAGGAGCAGTAGATGAATCAAGTGGAGAGAAGAAATATGTTAGTATATACCCTGCGTGAGATGGCACTGCGCTAGTGGATGGTTCACATGGATAATCTCATAGAATGGAATGAAGTAAGAATTACTCTAACAACCTGGTTTCTCAGGAGCAATACGCCTACTCAAATTTACATATATCATAGTAATCAACCTGTTCAGCACCACGTTCAATAGTATGAGATACTCTAGACAGTGGGGTAGGAAGCTTTACCACCTTCACTTTGGGTGCACAAAATTTATTCCACTTTGCAGAACTGCATAGGGAGACTGGAAATTGGCAAGACACGATTGTAGGAATGATCCAGATTGTTGACTACTTCTCTACTAAACCTCTGGTGAGACAGGCATCATGGGTTATGGAACGCTTGACTATGGGAGATAGTGTAAAGGCTGAAGAACTCATTCAAGAGTTATTTGGTGTTGAAGAACCAGGAGCACGTTTTGATGAAATAGATGAGACAGATGTCGAACTATTTAATTGTGCTTTCCTTGAGAAGGAGAAAGGAAATATGGTCTAGTTAGTGGATGATGAAGAAGTAGAAGATTTAGATATAGATAATTCAGCAGGTATGCACAAGGTTTTAAATAGTATGGATAACAACGTGTGTGCCAATCATGAACCTATGAATATCAAGAAAGTGAACATTGGCACAGATGTTGAACCTAGGGAGGCCATAAATGGAGATTATTGATCTGATTCTGAAGTGGAAAAGATAATTGATTTACTACGTGATTTCCAAGCCTTATTCCCTCAGGGCTACCATGATTTAAAGGGGTTACATGAGTCATTAGGTGAGATGAAGATTAAGCTAAAGGAAGGAGCACACCCAGTTAGGAAGAGACCTTACAGGATGAACCCTAACCTGTGTATAAAAGTTAAGGAATAATTTGACAAAATGTTGAAATTTGGCATCATTAAGCCCCTAGAATAATCAAAGTGGGTTAGCCCCATGGTAATCAGTATAAATAAAGATGGTCAGATTAGGATTTGTGTGGATTACAGGGAGCTAAATGTTGCATGTGTGATTGATCCTTTTCCTACGCCTTTCACCGAGGAAATATTATAAGGCATTATAGGGCGCAAAGTTTACTCTTTCACAGATGGATTCTCGGGGTATCACTAGGTTAGAATTACACAAGAGGATCAAGAGAAGACAACCTTCACCACTAAATGGGGAAGATTTATATATACAGTGATGTCCTTTGGTTTGAAGAATGTGCCTATTGTATTTTCGTGCATATTTGTTCAAGCATTCCAGGATTTTAATCACAAATTCTTGTAGGTTTATTTAGATGATTGGACGGTATATGGGCTTGTTAAGGATAATTGTGACAACTTGCGCTTGATGTTTGAAAGATGTAGGAAATTAAGCATCTCTTTAAAGATCAAGAAGTACGTATTTGCTACACCTTTGGGAACTCTGCTAGGGCATATCATCTGTAATGAAGGTTTGTTAGTAAATCTAGCTAAGGTTGCAGTTATTGTAGGCCTAGAGGAACTTACCATTCAGAGTGAGGTGTGCGGATTCTTGGGCCATACAGGGTATTACAGAAAATGTATCAAAGGATATGTGAATATTTTCACGCCCCTGGAGGAGTTACTAAAGGGAAAAGGGACATTCTATTGGGGAGAACCGCAACAGCGTGCATTTCAAACATTGAAGGAGAGACTTACTACATCGCTTATTCTACATTTTCCCTCATGGAACCAACTGTTTCATGTACATTTGGATGCCTCTGGCATGACCATTAGCACTGTGTTAGCTCAGTCTGGAGAAGGTATTATAGATCATCCTATCTTCTATGTTAGTAGAAAGTTGACTCCTACAGGATAGAAATATGTGATTATAGAGCATGAGACCTTGTTGATGATCTACGTGATGCATAAGTTCATATAGTACTTGCTAGCAACACCCTTTGTATTTTATACTGATCACATGGAATTATAATACTTGGTAAATAATCCCATTTTACAGGGGCGCATATGTCGATGGGTGATTTTATTCCAAGAATTTGATTTCACAATCGTAGTAAAACCAGGTAAAATTAATTGTAGCCCAGACCACTTATCAAGAATTCAATCAGGATAGGACGCACATATAATTAAAGATACAATGCCAGATCCACAGTTGTATAGGTTACATCACGCACCTTTAGAATTGGAGAATGTTGTTGTATTTTTATGCACAGGTATGATGCCAGAAGGAATGAAAGCATTAGAGAAGAAACAACTTGCAATTCATGTTGCACCCTTCATGTTAATCAGTGGTGACTTATACAAACTAGGCTGAGATGAAGTATTGTGTCAGTGTGTATTAGAAAATGAGCATGTGGATATCATGGCTGAGGATCATGGCAATATTACAGGTGGGCACTATGCAAGTGATGCCACCACGCGTAAGATTCTACTCATTGGATTATGGTGGGAGACCATGTACAAGGATTGTAAAAAATATTGCAAGGTGTGTGATCATTGTCAATGCCTTGGAAAAACCTAGGCAAAGACATGAAATGCCTTTGAGGCCTATTCCTAGTGCAAAGCCATTTGAAAAAAGGACAATAGACTTTGTGGGTCCTATTTCCCTAGCCGTGCATAGAACCAGATTGTGTTACATCATCACTTGTACCAATTATCTTTCAAGGTGGGTAGAATCATTACCTACAAAGGATTGTACAATGGCTACAGTAGTAAGGTTCTTATGGGAAAATATTCTTACTATGTATGGATGTCTGTTGAGTTTAACAAGTGACAGGGGCACACACTTCTTGAATTAGACAGTGAGGATATTATTGGATGAATTTATGGTCATGCACCATAAGACTACACCTTATTGCCCTAAAGAAAATGGGACTACTGAGGCCTTCAACAAGATAGTGAGCCATAATTTAACAAATATTTGTGATGTTGGAAGGAAAGATTGGGATGATAAAAATTTTGTTGTACTTTGGGCATATAGAACAACCTACAAAAGGTTGAATATGGCCACACCCTTTTAGTTGGTGTTTGGCGCAGAAGCATTTCTTCCCATGGAATTCATGTTACCTTCTTTGTGTATTCCACATGCGGGAGGTCTAGCTTATGAGAAAGCATTACAAGAAAGAATTGACAAGTTAATACGGTTGGATGAGAGGCGCACCATAGCACGTTAGAGTCAGAAGTAGGAAAAGGCCAAGCATAAGGCATGGCATGACATACACATCAGGGATAAGAAACTTGAGGTTGGAAAGATGGTACTTCTTTACAATTCAAATTTTATGTGCCATCTAGGAAAACTTAAGGTGCATTGGTTGGGACCATATGTTATCACTCACATCCTTGAATCAAGCACTTATCAGTTAGAGGCCCTTGATGGAACACGGTTACCCTGTTACTTCAATGGGAGTAGGTTTAAGCCCTATTATAAATAAGTTGTTAGGCCCCTAAAATATTGGCTAAGTACACAAAGGCACATGGGTGTGCAAGGCCTAGGTTGAAGGATGGGCACACAGGAAGAAGGCACACAAGGTAGGGTCCTAGGAGGGTTTTAGAAGGGCAGTGTTATGCACCGGTGGATAAGGCCTTGGGACTTAACCATATTTGGTGTAACGGGTAGGACTCGAGAAAAGCGTGACTTGACTGCACATGCGGAGTGGATAAGGTGTCAACCTGGCAACAAGTTGGCCTAGGAAGGAATATGCCTTGCGATGGAAGCTTCTAGAAGACCATCATGGCAAAAAGTGAAGAGCTCAAGACTGGAGGAGCATGCTCCCTAAGAGGACCACATTCAAACACTTGGCACCAGATATGAGGCCCCAAAAGGATGAGTTGGTACTTTGGGATGCCTATAAATACAAACACCTACAGAAGGAAAAGGGAGGAGATAGAGAGAGATTGACAAAGAGCGGAGCTCTGCAGAAATACCGTGAGGAGTCATATTGGGTTGGGTAGATGAAATATAGGAGAAGGATGTATTAAGGGATTGGGTTATTAAATTTCATTTTGAGAGCTAAATGATATGGATCCAGTTATGATGCATGACTTCGGTTTGCCATGATGTGGTGTTTTGTAGTAAGTCTAATGAATGTAATGAGATTACCAAGTTAATTGAATATGATCCTTCTTGGTTCGGATTCATACATGATTCTTCATAGTTCCTTTTCATGTATGTTTATAAGATGAATATGAATTCCTATGCATTTTCCTTTTTGTTTTGATTCAGTTCTTTAAGTCTGTTAAAGTATCTCTATCTATAATGACTGCAATGATCTAGAGCCGTTCTGAGCTCTATGATGTTCACATGTCTCATTACCACTCACTTTCTATAAAGTTTGTATCATATATGATGTTTTCCCACTCAACTCACACAAAAGAGAGACTCGGAACCCACGCATACCTCAGGTGAGCACCCAGCACCCGCTAGGTGATAGGTCGGCGTGTATGAGGTTCCCTTGTACTTTGGTGGGTGTAAAAATGACTACATCTTGGTTCCATTCGCGGGACATCTTTTCAAAGTTGTAGTGGAAAATGGCATAAATAATTATCTATGCAATGAGTGATGAAAGAGTGTTTAACCTTGGAAAGTGTTGAAACATGGTTTAAAAGCACAGAGGATGAATTTTCTCAAAGATTCAGCATTGGGCATAAGTTTGATGCACATAGATGGGTAGAAGAGAACCTCTACCATGATTTATATGAAACTTTTTTATGTTGCTTCCCAATAGATTTGTATGAATGGCTCTCAGCATATGCGTCTAAATCAAACTGGTATTATAGATCATGTGCATGGACCCAAGAAGAATACCAAAGGTTACAAGATGTAGATCTGACATGGACACATGTTGTGGATCATTGGTGGAAAGGAGTACTGGCTAGCTACACTCTAGAGTATGCCATTTCCACATATTCTTGTCTGGAAGTTGCTAAGTTTGAGTTTCTATGGGATCCCATAGGATCATTTCTATGTGTTATCCCTCTGGTAATGAAGATCTTGATTGTTACCTTGAGTTTAGAGGCATTTCTAATGGCTGGCTAAACCGTTCTGAGTGTTGGGCGAGCAAGCTAGGGTGGAGAAAGATGATAGATATAGCGACGGAGAAGGAAAGTGAGGAGAGACAACTCAAGTATAGTAAAGCACATGAAAGGGAGATTGTTAGACAATGTAAGGTTGCAGGTGTGATGGATATATGGAGGCAGATGTTGCAGGAAGGATTTGAGGTTCATGTAGAGGACACGGAACCTGAGCAGTTTGTGCTACCCCATCTTGGTAAGCGCATAAGAGAGACCCCTTTGGTTTCTGATGAGATTTCATCACGTGGAGAGAGAAGAGTCATTGGCACGCATCTGAACCCACCTAGTGACCAAACCCTGGTGCTTGGTTTTCCAAATCAAGGGGAGAATATTGTTAGCCCAGCTGGTATTGTTGGAAGTGACCGATCTACACCCAGGAGATATAATTTCTTGTTTGGGACTTATATGGTTGCACATACCATTCCAATGTTAGGAGGAATTTTTAGATAGAGTGCAGATACAAAAGCTTTTGGTCTTGCCTCTGGGAGTGGCGTGGGGTACACTATTGGTAGTGGGACATTATCACAAACCGTTGGCATGCAATTTAATGGAACTTTGGGGACCCTTGGCACGACCACTACAGGACCTAGTGATATGATGGATAAGAGGAAACATGACCTAGTGGATTTGGTGGGTCAGGAGGAACAAGACCTGGTGGATTTGGTGGGTCAAGAGGCACAGGACCTAGTGGATCTGGTGGATCTGGCGGTGGATGAAACACTGGAGGAAACTAAGGCTTTAGCTCTGAAGGACAAGGGCCCCAACCACCTCCTCAAGTATTCTTTGAGATGTCTTTGCATTTTCTAGATTATAGAGGTATTGAAGATGCTGCAGAACATGTTTACAAGTGTGAGATGCTATGGCATGCAAAAGGAATCACTATCCCAGAGCGGAAGGCAAGCCAATTTATAATGACGTTGCAAGGGCTCATGCATAGCTGGTATAGGAAATATGACCCTTATCAAACGGTGGTAGATTATACTACTTTAAAGAATGCCTTCTTGGTAGAATTCCACATTCCTAAGTTTAAATAGAAGAGCATCAATGCCTTGAAGGATATTCAACAGGGAATGGCAGAGAGTGTGCGGGAGTATGATGCACGGTTCAAAACACTCCTATCAAAATTATCATATGATATTCACCCTTCACATCATGCTCAATGGTTTTTGGGGGGGTTGATAATACCTTTTAAAAGATCTTTATCTCATAAGAGTTTCACATACCTGTGCAAGGCGTTAGAAGCTACTCTATGCGCCGAAGCTGTTGGAAATGTTGATACTAGTATTAGCCCATTCCTGGAAGCTCAAATCGCTACTATGGCTAAGCAGCTGGAAAATTTATCTACGAAATCAGCCCATGAGACTCGTAGTGGTTTATGGTGTAAAGATTATGGAGTAGAGGGGTATGTCAAGGATAGTTTCCCCTGGAAGATAGTATGTGCCATAGAAGTAGATTGTGAGATTTTTCACGGGGACCGTGATGTGAGTAGATGTCCCTTGTTACAGTGCACCATTCAAAAGAATGTATCTTGCTACTGTAAGATCTCCACCTCTACAACCCATGATATTAAGGATTGTAGACTTATTGATCAGATCCATGATGTCATTGATCTTGGTGTGTGTCAGACTAGCATTGCAAGTGGTTCTAAGGGTGATGATCACCGTTATGAGAAGCACATAGATGGAGGGGCGTGTGGAAGGGTATTTCGTGGAGGATTTTGTGGTCATGGTAACTTTGGAGGAGGAAGAAGTGAGTTTTATCATCACCAATCCGGCACTATGATAATTCTTCACCGGGAACTCCTCGTGCTATGATTATTTACTAATGCACAGCCTTTAGTTTGGTGGATGTAATCTGGAAACAAAACAACAACCGAACACAAGAATACCATTGACTATGATAAGACAGAATGACGAAAAATCTGAAATATCAAAATAAATTATAATATTAACATGAAACTGTTACAATCTCACCCATGAGATACTTCAACAAGACTATGGGAGAAACTTTACAATTACACCTCTTGATGGCTTCTTCAACACACCTTTAACTGATGGCTTCCTTCGCACACTTCCTACAATATTTCTCACTACTTCTTTCTATGCTAAATGAGGGGGTTAGCCTCTCTATTTATAGAACTTCCAGGCTTATCCATCTTATCTCTAAGATAGGATAAGAAATCCACTCTGACGAATCATATTCCATACCTTAACTCTTATCTGTACATGTAAGCTTATCTTCTAAGATAAGATAAACCTTATCATTTTACATGGGTTCCACATTTTTAGACTTTTTACAAATAAAATACACAAAATATTTATGACCTCACTCCTTGTCCTTATTACCAATATAATATTTCTAATTCCTAATCACGTAGACCCTACTTCTCTAATTACCCAACTTTGACATTTTAACATTACCGGACCACTTACGACAAATATTTACTTTTTACAACATTCCTATTGTACTTTGACTGTTACCGTACTCCACATTATTGGCGGCACCGTACTGCGGCGCCGTTATCTTCTATCAGACGCTACTACTAATTATACTTAACAACATCATACATTAATGAAATAGAAATTACGGAGGAAAATTTTAGTGTCGACATCTTCCCCTTTCCTAGCTTCTACTCCATCCTCGGAGTAGACTGTTCTGGTGCTTGGAAAATCTTCAACTTGTCGTGGTTGACCCATTTCGTAATGGGAGTGCCATCCAATTCCTCCAGTCAGTACGTACCATTTTCATGCACAGTTGCTATTTTGTAGGGCCCCATCCATTTTGGAAGAAATTTTCTCTGTCTTCTTTTTTTGTATCTGGAATCATATACTAGGACCAAGTCATTCACATGAAATGGAGACCATCGGATCTTTTGATCAAAGTATTCCTTCTACTTCATTTTCTTCTTATGGCTTGTATCCTTTGCTATTTCTCTCATTTCCTCCAGCAAATGAAGATGTACCAACCTTTCTTTTACTGAATCACTTTCATCCATCCTTTCATTTTTCATAACTCTCACAGTGGGAATATCAAACTCAATAGGAAGAACTGGATCAATGCCATAGGCCAACTGAAATGGGGAGTATCATGTTGCTGACTTTGATGTTGCCCTATATGCCCACAATGTTGCATGAATCCTTTTATCCCATTTATGTACCTGCAAGGCTGCATCTTTTGCTAGAATTTGACACAACACAAAATTTGTTTGTTCCACCTGTCCATTTGTGCTTGGCTTGTATGTTGTTGCCTTCCTGTGCTTAATAGAAAATTTATTGACTAGGGCTTCTACCACCTCATTAATGAAGTGGCTTCCTTGATCTGTTACAATTTCTAATGGGCAACCAAATCTGGTGACAATGCGTTCATACATGAACCTTGCCACTTCATCCATGGAAGTTGTTTTCAATGGCCTAGCTTCAACCCACTTGGTTAAATAATCTGTGGCAACTACAATATACTTATTTTGGCGTGATGTAGTTGGAAGTGGACCTACAATGTCTATTCCCCACTTTTCAAAGGGACCAAGGGGAAGAATAGGACATAATGGAGCTGATGAAGTCTTACGGTTACCATGTGTTTGACAAATATCACATGTCTTACAATAATTATAACAATCTTTAAAAAGAGTGGGCCAGTGATAACTTGCATCCAAGATCCTTCTTGTTGTAAGTTTTCCAGAGAAGTGCCCTCCACATGTACCATTGTGGAATTCTTCTAGCAGCTCCTTTCCTTGATCACGTCCAACTGCCCTCTTGTACTGTCCATCAGGTCCTATTCAAAATAATACTCCATGCAGAATAGAATATGGACGACTGGCTTGAGTAATCTTTCTTTTAGTCTTTGCATTGGCACCATTAGGAAACTTGAATTCATTCAGATAATTCCAAATATCTATGTATTCACTAGGGATTGTGTCAAGGGATAACAATGCTGCATCAGGGAAATCATCATCATCACAAGATGATCCTAAACCATCATAGGCTCGAGAGAGTGCATCTGCATTGACATGCTTCTTTCCTGGCCTATCTATAATATCAAATTCTTGTAGCAAAATTATCTATCTTGCTATCCTCCCTGATGGGTTAGGCTTATTGACAATATATTTCAGAGCCTGATGATCTGTTACAACTATAAATTTCTGCCCTAGCAAGTAATTTCTAAACTTCTTTACAGCAAAAATGATAGCCAGAGCCTCTTTTTCAATTACAGTATAGTTTACCTTAGCACTGCTCATTTGTCTGCTCCCAAAGTAAATTGGATGTTCATTCCCATTTTCATCCTTTTGGCTCAAAGTACTTCCTAGTGCTGCATCTGAGGCATCAGTGTACACAATGAATGGTTTGCTCCATTCTGGATTCTTCAAAACAGGTGAAGACACCAGGGCTTCCTTTAGTCGTCCAAAAGCTTCATGTGCCTTATTTCCTGGTTCATAAGTAACATCCTTCTTCAAGAACTGGGTTAGTGGCTGTGCAATCTTCGAGAAATTCTTGATGAACCTTCTATAGTAACCCACATGGCCTAAAAATGATCTCAACTTACTTCTATTTATAGGAAATGGTAAATCTTTGATTTTTGAAACTTTATCAAGATCAGTACCAATACCATCTCTGGATACAACATGCCCTAACAAGACGCCTTTAGAACATCCAAAGACACACTTTGTAGGGTTTAGTGAGGCTTGTGCTTCATCTAACCTTTGAAATGCTGTCTCCATTTGGTGCAGGTGGTCCAACTTGCTCCCATAGATGCAAAAATCATCCAGAAATACTCTGATGAAGGTCCCAATGTAGGGTTCGAACACCCTATTCATCAAACTCTGGAATGTTGCTGGAGCATTACACAACCCAAAAGGCATAACTCTATAAGCAAACGTTCCCCAAGGAGTGGTGAATGTGGTCTTCAGCTGATCTTTCTCTGCTATACGAACTTGGTTGTAGCTGTTATATCCATCAGCAAAACTATAGCACTCCTAGCCAGCTACTTTGTCCAAGATCTGATCTGAAAATGGAAGAGGGTAATGATCCTTCTTTGTTGCCTTATTGAGCTTCCTATAATCACACAAATGCGTAGCTTCCCATTCTTTTTTATTGAGATCACAATGGGAGAAACCCATTCTGAATTCTCCACAGCAAATATGAATCCTGCATCAAGCAACTTATCTATTTCTTCTTTTACAGTCTTGGAAAAATTAGGATTCATTCTATATGGCATTTGCTTTATAGGCTTAGCACCATCTACCAGCTCAATACAATGTTCTACCCAACTTACATGACGGAGTTCCTTGTAATCAAAAGTGAATAGGTGTATGTACCTTCGAAAGAGCTGGAGGTAGGATTCCTTCTCACTCTCCATCACAGCATCACCAATCTTTATTTGTTGGAGACGATCATCAACTTCTTCTTCAGATAATTTTATGGGGTCCTGGGTTGGTGTGACTGGAAGAATATCCATGACTGAAACATCAACCTCACTTTCTTCATCTTTAGTGTCCACTTCACTGGTGCTAGAGTAATCAGAGGATGTCCAATCATCAGTTTCATCACTTGAATCCACAGGTTCTGCTTTATGATGTCGAGGGATCACGTTTATCTTCACCCTCTCTCTACCATGTCCAAGTGTCATGAAACCTTCATTCCAGTAGTTTCTTGCATGAACTCTCCTTAGCCATGGTCTTCCCAGCAGCATTGGGTACGCAACAGTACCATTTTTCATCACCTAAAAGTCTACCACACATACAACACCCATAACAGATATTGCCACATTTGAAACTACACCTTCTAGTTTAGTTTTTCCTTTATTTAATGACCTTAACATAAGTGTTGAAGGGCGATCAATTTTTAAACCCAACATATTCATTACAGACTCAGTCATTACAT
The DNA here is from genome assembly GCA_019776745.2 of Taxus chinensis. Classification (NCBI taxonomy): domain Eukaryota; kingdom Viridiplantae; phylum Streptophyta; class Pinopsida; order Cupressales; family Taxaceae; genus Taxus; species Taxus chinensis. The sequence continues at coordinate 214,668,835 of CM034153.1, read as the reverse complement.
TAACTGCAGCACCTCCATCAACTAAGACATCATGAATTGAAATACCATTACATAATACCTCAGCTTGTGGAGCATGGGGATCTGCCTCTGCCTCCAAAACAGGGACCTCAACCTCCTTCCTTCTTCGAGCATTGAGTCCACCTCGCAACTCCCACCTCTTCTCAGAAGACATAGCCAAGAGTTGACCATATGTAATATTTACAGGCCTTTTGGACAGATCTTCCAAGATGGAGTATGGTCCTTGCCCCTGTGAAATCAGAAAATCCTGCACACCCAACTTTCTTCTCCTATGTTTCTTACTAGTTTCTCCTTTCATCTTCTTAGGATCAGTTCCATCTTGATTATCTTTTTCTTTCTTTCTTTTTGTTACAAACACATCTACTTCATTATTTCTACTCTTATCTACTACATCAAGAGAATTCACAGGTGCTTTTCCTTTATCATTATCTCTTGTACCAGATGTAGAAGCTCTATCTGGACAATTATACTTATAATGACCCTTTTTATAACAACCATAACAAACAACTTCAGAAATATTTCTTTTTGGACCTCTATCTCCTCCCTGAGAACTAAATTCCTTTCCTTGAAGAAGATTAATAGTTAATTGACCCATCTTTTTGAGCAGATCTTCATACTCAGTAGATGTATTAGGAGAAATATTTGTGCTCACCGGGAGTGGTTGTGGATTCAGGACCAAAGGTGCTGGTGTAGGCTCTACTTTAGCAACAATTTCTTTGGGCTCCTCTTCCACGCTTTCTTCTTGCCTTCTTGCAATCTCCTTTGCTTGTTCAATGGTAGCTGGGCGGTCATACTTCACTCGTTGTCTGATCTCCGGCTTCATCCCAAGAATGAAGTGCTTACAGAGGAGATTATCCACGCCATTCATCAACCCATCCGCTAGTCCTTCCTTCCTGATATGGGCATCAAGCTTCCTCCTTAGCTCTAGAACATGAGCATGATAATCCCTTATCTTCTCCTTCTCTCATTGGGATAGCTTTGTGATCTCGATCATGAGATCTGCATATTTCTGTTGTTCACCAAATTCTTCAAGAAAACTTTCAGTTAATAAATCCCATGAATTTTTCACATTATCACCTAGTGTTTCAAACCACCTAAGTGTTGAACCATCCAAAAAGGTAGGAAAAAATTCAGTCCATTGTTCCCTTCTTATAAGGCCATTACAAATACAAGATCGTTTAAACTCTTGAATGAAAGAAGAAGCATCTTCATTAGATTGAGCTAAAAAAATAGGAATCTTTCCCATTTTCAAAAGTAACCACCGTGAAATACCAACCCACAAGTACAATTAACAAGACTTATGTGTACAAATAATTGGAATCACTACACTAGAAAGTGACTTTACACCTTTCTACGGTAAAATAGAAATGACCACGGTAAACTATGGTAAAACTTGACTTATTACGGTAAAAACTGACTTTACTGTGGTAAACACTATTCACGGTAAAAAGTGAAGTTACTGCGGTAAATACTATTCATGGTAAAAAGTGACTTTACTGCGGTAATTACTATTCCCAGCAAAAAGGACTTTACCAGGGTAACTACTATTCATGGTAAAAATGACTTTAACATGGTAACTACTATTCACGGTAAAAATGACTTTACCATGGTAACTACTATGCACAGTAAAAACAAGGTTACCCTCCAATTAATTTTTGCCTAAGTGGGAATATCTCTCCATAAAATCCACCAACGAGGAATGGTCCCGGCAACGGAACCAAAATGTCATCACCAATCCGGCACTATGATAATTCTTCACCGGGAACTCCTCGTGCTATGATTATTTACTAATGCACAGCCTTTAGTTTGGTGGATGTAATCTGGAAACAAAACAACAACCGAACACAAGAATACCATTGACTATGATAAGACAGAATGATGAAAAATCTGAAATATCAAAATAAATTATAATATTAATATGAAACTGTTACAATCTCACCCATGAGATACTTCAACAAGACTATGGGAGAAACTTTACAATTACACCTCTTGATGGCTTCTTCAACACACCTTTAACTGATGGCTTCCTTCGCACACTTCCTACAATATTTCTCACTACTTTTTTCTATGCTAAATGAGGGGGTTAGCCTATCTATTTATAGAACTTCCAGGCTTATCCATCTTATCTCTAAGATAGGATAAGAAATCCACTCTGACGAATCATATTCCATACCTTAACTCTTATCTGTACATGTAAGCTTATCTTCTAAGATAAGATAAACCTTATCATTTTACATGGGTTCCACATTTTTAGACTTTTTACAAATAAAATACACAAAATATTTATGACCTCACTCCTTGTCCTTATTACCAATATAATATTTCTAATTCCTAATCACGTAGACCCTACTTCTCTAATTACCCAACTTTGACATTTTAACATTACCGGACCACTTACGACAAATATTTACTTTTTACAACATTCCTATTGTACTTTGACTGTTACCGTACTCCACATTATTGGCGGCACCGTACTGTGGTGCCGTTATCTTCTATCAGACGCTACTACTAATTATACTTAACAACATCATACATTAATGAAATAGAAATTACGGAGGAAAATTTTAGTGTCGACAGTTCCCACATGGAACCTATTTTAATTGTGGGTCTACAGACCACTATAAGTGCAAGTGTCTAGACTTATTTTAGTGCTCATGGTACGGGAAGAAGCACAAGTATGAGGAGTGCCCTGAGTTATTTGAGCATATGAATCAGCAGCACCAGAAAGACAAGGGCGCTGCAATGGTGAGAATTAAGAAGAATGACACACAATGGATGTCATGGGTGACATGTGATGCAGGCTTAGAACCTATTATGGTGACAACAAGAGCAGAGGCCGTGCATGCAAAGGAAATGGCAAGGCAGAAGAACCTGGTTTCAAGGAAAGAAGTGGTACATGGGAAGTACCAAGACCCTACAAATCAAAAGGAGGTATATCAAGAAACCATGGATGTCATTTAGAGTTTACAAGGAGAAATCTAGTGTCTAAAGGAGCAGTCTAGGAGGGAGGAGCAAAGAAGGAAGGTCAAGGCACCAAAGGATGACCTGGATGAGGTCAAGGAAGTATGTAAAATGCTAAGGCAAGAGAATATTATTCTCTTGCTAGGAGCATGGTTGAGAGAGAAGGTATCACTCATTGGAGAAGAGCGCGAGAGGTAGGTCTTGCATGTAAACCTTCCCCCTCACAGCCTTGACTATGATAAGGAGATCAAATTAGATGCAGTCATGGATGGATGGCTCCTTTGTAATATCCTCATTGACATAGACGCGGAGGTCAATGTTCTCACCTTGGATGCATGGCATCAGATGGGGAGAGCTGCATTACAACCATCTTTAGATGTGTTATATATGGAAAATAAAATGAAGGCAATGCCCATCGATGTCTTAAAGGATGCAGTCATCACCATTCAAGGATCTAAGTTTACTGGGGACTTTGAAATCTTAGCACTCGCCGAGGCAGACAATTTCCCAACATTACTTGGGTGCCCACAGTGCTATAAGAACAATGTGGATCTTTGGTTCAACAATGGATACATAAGCTTTGAGAATGAGGAGGAACGGGTCATCATACCCCTAGCTGATGGAAAATCAACACCCTATATTGAACCTTTGGGAGAAGAGGTCCTGGATAGAATATATGTGTGCTCAATCAGGGATCCAGAGACAATTCATCCCACAGAGGGAGTTATCTAGTTTGAGGATGCCTAGTCCCTAAGTGATACCACCAGTATAGCATGTGATAATTGGGTGCATGGAACATATGAGTTGATCAAACGACAATTGAGAGGATTGGTGACAAAGGTGACAAAGGCACGTACAGTTCTGGTGCCTAGGAGGAAAGGAGCTACCTAAGTATTTAGGAGGAGCCTTCCCTGAGGTCTTTTTGTAGGAGATGGAAGCTCAGTGGAAGGAGGAGAATGAACGAAGGGGGATGTTAAGTTACGTCATGCTCAGAACTATTATGCACTGGTGAGTAAAACATCAGGATAACCTCTTGGAATGGCGCAAGGTGAGAATTTCCCTCTCTGTCCAGTTCTCTAGAAGTAACACACTCACTGCCATCAAAGATTATCATGGTAAGGAACCCACCTCTTTCCATATCCAAGATTGTGAGAGGGTCTAGAGAGAAGGCGCAGAGGCTTTACCACCATCCCTATGGCTACACAACCTATATTCTAGATTGCAAGGATGTGCGTGCACATGGTACATTCACACTGAGACACGCCATCAGACAAGGAATTGGCAAGAGTTAGCGGCTAATATCATTTAAACATTCGAGTATCGGAGTACAAAACCCTTGGTGGATAAAGCATTGTAGGTTATCAAGTGCCTTACCATTGGGGATAGTGACATGGCAGAAGATAGGCTACTGGACTTGCTAGGTGAACCTGGCCTGGAGACACACTTTGAGGAAGAAGAAACATAAGAAATATAGTTTGAGCGTGCATGTATGAAAAAATAAAAAGGGAAGATGGTGTATGTTATTAATGGGGAAGAAGCGGAGAACTTGGATGTTGACCATTCTGTAGGGAGGCGTGAGGTGTTAGACAGTGTTGATGAACGGGCATGTGCCTATCATGAGCCTTTAAAGACAAAGAAGTTTAACATCGGCTCAGACACAAAGCCTAAAGAGGCTATCATCAAAGACTATTGGTCGGAGAAGGAAGTCTCCAAGATCATTGGTCTTTTACATGAGTTTGAGGATTTATTCCCATGTGGATATCATGAACTCAAAGGAATTCACCATTTCTTGGGGAAAATTAGAATTAAGTTGAAGGAGGGTGTGCGCCTGATCCAGAAGAGACCATACCGAATGAATCCTAACCTACGCGTGAAGGTCAAGGAAGAAATAGACAAGATGATAGCAATGGCATTATTGAAGTTGTATAAGAGTCAGAGTGGATAAGTCCAATGGTAATTAGCATCAAGAAGGATGGAAGGATAAGGATCTGTGTTGATTATAGGGACATGAATGTAGTATGTATCATTGATCCTTTCCCAACCCCATTTACTGAATAAATCTTAGAGGGAGTGGCGGGGCGCGAGGTCTATTCTTTCACAGATGGATTCTTGGGCTATCACCAGGTAAGGATCATGAAGGAGGACCAAAGGAAGACGACTTTCGTCACTAAGTGGGGAAGTTTTTCCTATACATTCATGCCTTTTGGGTTTAAAATGTGCCTGTTGTGTTCTTGTGCATTGTGGTACAAGATTTCCAGGATTTTATCCATAAATTCCTTCAAGTCTACCTGGATGATTAGACAGTATATGGGTTAGTGAAGGACCATTGTGACAACTTAAGGCTGATGTTTGAAAGGTGTCGCAAATTGAGGATATCCCTCAACATTAAGAAATGTGTCTTTGCTACCCTGTTTGGAACATTATTGGGGCACATCATATGTAAGGAGGGCCTATTAGTAGATCCCACAAAAGTTATAGTAATTGTGGGATTGAGGGAGCCTACTAGTCAAAGTGCAGTGTGTGGATTTCTTGGGCATACGGGGTACTACAGAAAGTTCATCAAGGGATATGCCAAGATCGCCACGCCTTTAGAAGAGTTTCTTAGACATAAAAGTGCCTTTCATTAGGGAGAGGCACAACAAAAGGCATTCAACACTTTAAAGGATAGGCTTGTCACCGTCCCCATCCTAGGTTTCCCTTCTTGGGATAATCCTTTCCATGTTCATGTGGATGCCTCAGGAACCACCATTAGAACAGTACTTGCACAGCCTGGTGAAGGGATTGTTGATCATCCTTTGTGCTTTACACTACGACTAAGCGCAAGGCATTGTCAATGATCTATGCACTTCACAAGTTTAGGTAGTATTTGCTGGAAAACCCTTTTATATTTAACACTGACCATATGGCATTGAAATAATTTGTAAACAAGCCCGTTCTACAAGGGCGCATATGTCGGTGGGTACCGTTGTTCTAGGAATTCAAGTTTGTAGTGGTTGTTAAAATAGGTAAAAGTAATTCCAGACTTGATCATTTGTCTAGGATTGATTTAGGGGAGGACGCACAGAGCATTGAAGAGACTATGTCAGACACACAAATGTTTAGGTTGCGGTGCGCACCCTAAGATTTGGAGGACATTGTGGTATTCCTTAAAATAGGTGTGGCACTAGACAGAATGAAGGCCTTCGAGAAGAAGAAGTTGGCCACACATGCTGAGCCCTACATGCTAATTAGTGGAGATCTGTATAAAATGGGTCATGATGAGGTTCTATGCCGATGCGTGTTAGAACATGAGTGCGTTGCAATTATGGAAGAGGTGCATGGTGGGATTGCGGGAGGACACTATGCAAGAAATGCAACTGTGCGGAAGATTCTACTCATAGGGCTTTGGTGGGAGTCCATTTATCAAGATTGCATTGAGTTTTACAAGGCCTATGACCATTGTCAGCGCCTTGGCAAACCTGGAAAAAGGGATGAAATGCCCTTGCAACCAATAGCCAGTGCGGAACCATTTGAGAAGTGGGCTATCAAATTTTTCAGACCAATCTCTCCAACGGCACAAAGGACTAGTTCGTGGTATATCCTCACTTACACTTATTATTTGACAAGGTGGGCAGAGGCAACGCATATAAAGGATTATACAGTGGCTACCACTGCTAGATTTTTATGGGAAAACATAATCAACATGTGTGGATGCCCATTGAGTTTGACAAGTGATAGAGGTACGCACTTCCTTAATGAGACGGTCAGGAGTATATTGTTAGAATTCATGGTGGCCCATCACAAAACTACTCCCTATCACCCTTAGGCAAATGTAACTACTGAGGCATTTAACAAAATACTTAGCCACACATTGACTAAGATCTGTGATGTTGGTAGAAAGGATTGGGATGACAAAGTATCAGTCATTCTTTGGGCGTATAGGATAACCTACAAGAGGTTGAATAAGGCCACACCATTTCAATTAGTGTTTGGCACGGCGGATGTCCTTCTAGTTGAATTCATGTTACCCTCTCTGCGTATAACACGCGCAAGATGATTGGACGATGAACAAGTGCTGGAAGAAAGAATTGAAAAGTTAATGTAATTGGATGAGAGACGATCATTAGCCAGGTGGAGCTAGAAAACTAAGAAAGAAAAACAAAAGGCATGGCATGATCGTCACATTAAGAACAAGAAATTTGAGGTTGGGTAGATGGTGCTACTATATGATTCTAAGTTTATGCTGTCATCACCAATCCAGCACTATGATAATTCTTCACCGGGAACTCCTCGTGCTATGATTATTTACTAATGCACAGCCTTTAGTTTGGTGGATGTAATCTGGAAACAAAACAACAACCGAACACAAGAATACCGTTGACTATGATAAGACTTCTTGGAATTTGACAAATCTGAAATATCAAAGTAAATTATAATATTAACATGAAATTGTTACAATCTCACCCATGAGGTACTTCAACAAGACTATGGGCAGAAACTCATTAATTTTTCACACCTCTCGATGGCTTCTTCAACACACCTTTAACTGATGGCTTCCTTTGCACACTTCCTACAATATTTCTCACTACTTCTTTCTATGCTAAATGAGGGGGTTAGCCTCTCTATTTATAGAACTTCCAGGCTTATCCATCTTATCTCTATTAGGACAAGAAATCCACTCTGACGAATCATATTCCATACCTTAACTCTTATCTGTACATGTAAGCTTATCTCTTAAGATAAGATAAACCTTATCATTTTACATGGGTTCCACATTTTTAGATCTTTTTACAAATAAAATACACAAAATATTTATGTCCTCACTCCTTGTCCTTATTACCAATATAATATTCTAATTCCTAATCATGTAGACCCTACTTCTCTAATTACCCAAACTTTGACATTTTAATATTACCGGACCACTTACGACAAATATTTACTTTTTACAACATTCCTATTGTACTTTGACTGTTACCGTACTCCATATTATTGGTGGCGTCGTACTAACAGCGCTGTTATCTTCTATCGGACGCTACTAATAATTACACTTAACAACATCCTATTCCTAATACATACATTAATGAAATAGAAATTATGGAGGAAAATTTTAGTGTCGACAATGCACCATCCTAGGAAGTTAAAAGTCCATTGGTTGGGTCCATATATCATCTTGTACATCCTTGATTTGGGCGTGTACCAGTTACAAGCATTGAATGGGACGAGATTTCTAGGACACTTCAATGGGAGTAGGCTAAAGCCCTACTATAAATAAGTCTTCTTGGTGTTTATAATAAGGCAGTATTGCCAGTTTGATTAGGATTTCCCTTAATGCATTTTATTTTCTTGTGTTTCCCTTTCTCGTTGGTGTTTTGTGTTCCGCCTTGGGTGCCAGTAACCTCGTTAATTTTTTAAGGTTGTGAATGCGCAGAGGACCGCACATCATTTTAGTGTAGGGTGGAGTAAGGTGGAAGAAATTACAAAGTGTGAAGCACCAGGAAGGATTGCGTTGGAAAGACCAGTTGGATGGGCTTGGGAAAGGAAGTGCATGAGAGGAAAGGTGAAAAAGGATGGGTGGTGTTAGGGTAAGGCTACATTGTGGATCCACGCATAAGAGAGAAAGAAGTGAAAATGTAACACGAGGTAGGTGAGAGGAAAAAATAATGATAGAAGAAGTGCCTTCGGCGCTGGTGACGCATGCGTAAGAGTCTCCTATCAAGATGGATTGGTTACATGCCAGAAGGTTGGGGAATTATCCACGCAGGGTTGGGCTCATGAGTTAAGGTGCTAAAGACAGGTTTGTTTGAAAAAACCACATTAAGTGTTAAAGTACGGTGGAAGGTGAAGTGGCATTTAATGTTAAAAGTGGGAAAAACTATAAATAGAAGGTCAGGCACTTCATTATTTACTTTGCGATTACAGAGAGGAAGAGCTTTTGTGGACTAGGGTTTCTAGAGGTTATCCGTGTGAAGAAAAATTTGGAAAATTTTAACCGTGAGTGACTAGTTTGGATCTACAAACCAAGAGGGAAGTAATTCATGAGTGTGGGAAGAGTTTTGGAGAAGTGTCATCTTGTAAAAAGATATTCCAGTTAGGGTTTGGCAGCTAGGGCACGGGTTGGAAAGGAGTTTCTTCACAAGTTCAATATCTAAACTTGGAAAGGGTAGAAGAGTAGAGATAGGAAGATAAGTTGAAGTGATAACCTACACAATGGCACCCAAGAAACCAGCAGTAACACCTAAAAAGGAAAAGGGTAAGGGAAAACAACAAGAAACTACCACAAGTACCAATGAGGAATGGTATACAGAAATGCAGTACCCAGATGGGGTTTTGCTCAGGATGCAATGGGAATCCCACTTAAGAAAAATGGCAGTAAGTGACAAAAATCATCGCACAAACATGATTAAAAAGGAAATGGAGCTGGGGTTAGTGCGCCTAACTAACCAGAGAACACCTGAAGGGTTACCAATTTATAGCGACAAAGTCAAGGTGAAGTTAGATAAGGTGGGATTATTGTAATTCTATGAGTTTCCCTACTTCAAAAAGCTATACCGTCTCTATCAGTGGCTAATGTCACGCATACATGAAGACCACTTTCACTTCACGGGGTGAAAAATGCACATAACCCCTCAGCTAATTTAAAGATTCACATGCCTTATCTGTGATGGAGAAATCTTAGAGGATGACCTGTGTGACAAGGAAGAAATTAAGGAAACAGTGGCCGTATATGCGTATAAGAAAGGGTCAAGGTATTTTGATATCGAGAATATTCAAGAACTAGTAATGAGAATGGCCGCGCACCTGGTAACAAAACTCAATGCGTAAGAAATATGGATGCAGGTAAACAAGTCTTGGTTGAATGTTTGTAGAATAATATCAGAGGGCACCATCTACAATCTGTTTGCATACATTGTAGATGAAATTATCACCAGCGCACAAAAAGGAGACAAGATTCTCTTTGGTAATGTCCTCTTAACCATTTTGTTCTCAGAGATCGGAGTACCAGATGCAGTAGACAAGTTCATTTGGGAGTACCCAGAGGAATACCCCTCGCCTGCGAAAATATTTGAGAAATACACTTGCGATAGCATGACACTCGTTCACAAGCAATGTATTGAAAAGTGGTATACGCACTTAAGGAATGTGTTCGGGGTAGAATGGAGAATACTGGAACAACTGCTAGCGCTTACAGTAGGATAAGCTGAGTTCGTTGTATACCAAAAATTTTGTATTGGTAAGTTCAAGATGACTGGTGAAATCATGAGCTCATGGTGCAAGCTCCCATTCACCTTCACAGCTCAATACTTCCAAGTGAGAGTTAACAGGTTCAAGGAGTCCAAGAAGTTAAAGTTTGACCTTGAAAGTTTGGACCGGGACCACAGGGAGATGCGCAGGACGTTGGTCTACCCCAAGAAGTGTGCGTACGTGGAAAAGTATGTGTCGCATGAAGTCCAAATGGTGAAACCACTTACTCTAACTATTGCAAAGAAGTCCATGGCATGTGTATACCTTCAAATAAGGCCCAAGTTTGAGAATGGGGCTTATATTGAAAACGAGATAGCTATACCTAAGGACCTAACATGTGGGAAGAATCCCGCACCTAGATAAAAGGAAAACTAAATGCATAAAAAGGCACCAAGTGCCCAAGATACTCAAGCGGTAGGTGCCATGGGAACAAGTGCTAGAACAAGTACTTACGTGAGTAGGAAGAGGTCACCAGTCAAGAAGGAGGCACTAGAGCAAGGAAAGCTTATCGCAAAGGAGAAATCACCAGAGAAGGAAGAGAAAGTAGAGTCTCCTATACTGGAATCCCTAGTTAGGAAGATACAGAAGGTGATGGAGGAATTTGATTAGGAGGAAACAGAGAGCTTGGAGAAATACATGGGTGAGAGGGATGACGATGAAGAAACTGATCCTGAAAGAGACCAAGGACCACTTTTTTTCAATGTGCATAGTTCGGAAGAAGAGGGCAGAGAATAAGAATGACTGAGTTCCTTTTCGTGTGGCACAAGGGTAGCCAAGAGGAGGAAGGCACCCAGAACATGGGAAGAAGTGAATAGGTTAGCACAGGATCAGAAAACTCTAAGCCTCGCGAAGGAGAAAATAGACGAGGTGATAGTAAGAGAAGCAACGAAAATCATCAAGGCCTTGGTAGAGTAAGAATTGGAGCACGTTGTTGATATAGTGATGGAAGAAGATAAGGAAGAAAGTGTAGGGAAATACCATGGCACTGCGGGAGGCCCCATTCTATCAATAATTGTTCCTAAGGGCACGCGTATAGGGGGAAAGTGCATGGAGATCCAGAGGTAAGGAATGAGCTACATTAATGATCCCAGCAAGGTGTTGCGCATGTGCTTCCAAAGCATAATCCCAATAGATTAACTCTTGGAAATGAAGTCATTTGATGAATAAGGTGCATACCCTCGGATGAGGAAGATGCTCTCTTGGGAAATTGAGTCCCACATCAATTAGCCAAAGTTCGAGGTAAGCCAAGGGGCACTAATGAAAATGCCTGAGTCAAAAGGAGACAACCCCTTGGTAATTTCTCAACAACTTTCAGATGAGCAGTTATGCAACGCGCTCAACAAGGTCTCAGTTGAGGTTGAAGCTAGGCTCTTTGGACAGAATGACAGGATAAGATTTCTAGAAGTAGAACTAGAAAATAAGGAGGCATAACTAGAAAAGGAGGAAGAGCTAGAAGAAAAGGCCAAGTATTTAAAGCAGGAGGAGTTAATTAGCGCTCAATTAAAGTGTGAACTTAGGGAAGAAAAGGAAAGGGTGCGCATAGTAGATAAGAAAGTAGAATCCATCATAGATGTCATTTTCTTGAAGCATCCAGACCTGGCATTTCCCACGCAAAAGTATGGATCTTCCCTTGAGTGCCTTGAAGACTTAACGCGCATCCTCACCATGGAGAGGCAACCTCTAGCCTTAGAATCTGTGGAAGAAGTAGCAACGCTCCTAGAGAAGGAGAATAAATTAAAGGTAGTAGCAATCATGGCTGAATACAGCAAGGTTCCTTGCTGATGTGAAAGATTGCTACCCATACCCCTGAGGCCACATATGACAATTATGCAGAGACAAATAAAGTGGTGAGTATTCTATGGTCACTAACTATGAAGGTAGAGCTCAAGGAATTCCAAGAGAAGAACAAAGGGAACAGAGCAGAGCGAGATAGGATCCTAGCCGAGGTTGAGAAGAAGTCAGAAGCTATTGAAACCTTAAGGGGTTCAATTAAAAATCGACTGAAGGAGCTGTACCCATAGATTACAAGAAGGATGGACGTGAGAAAGGAGTGGGAAAATTGGAAGGAATGGTTGAAACCATGAATGCTCAAGGAGATGGACTGAGTTTTGGGGAGGTAAGCACCCTAGTCGGTGACCTCTTCCAGAGAGCACAAAATGAAGTCGATGCCTGGAACAAGTTAGAGGGCGACTTGCAAAAATATTTTCCTAGCTTGTTGCAATAATGCCATCACGTACCCATTCTTTCTTCTTTCCCAAATTCTTCACGTCCTTATTCTTTTTTCCAAGGCGTTAAGCCTATTTTGATTCTTTATTCATTGGAGAAGTGTTCCCGTAGGTAGAGAACAGGTAAAATGTGGGGTGATGTTGGGCCCCTAAAATATTGGCTAAGTACACAAAGGTGCATGGGCGCACAAGGCCTAGGTTGAAGGATGGGCGCGAAGGAAGAAGGCTCGCAAGGCAGGGTCCTATGAGGGTTTTAGAAGGGTCATGTTACGTGTTGGTAGAAAAGGTCTCGAGACTTAGCCATATTTGGCATATCATGCAGGACTCGAGAAAAGTATGACTCGAATGCGCATGCGGAGTGGATAAGGTACCATCCTGGTGATAGGTTAGCCTAGGAAGGAATATGCCCTGTGATGGAAGCTCCTAGAAGACCATCATGGAAAAAAGTGGATAGCTCGTGCCTGGGGGAGCATGCTCCCTTAGATGACCACATTTAGACACTTGGCACTAGATCTGAGGCCACAGAAGGATGAGCTGGCACTTTGGGATGCCTATAAATACAAGTGCCCACAGAAGAAAAAGGGAGGAGATCGATAGAGATCGATAGAGAGTAGATCACTGTAGAAATACCATGAGGAGTCATATTGGGTTAGGTAGATGAAATATAGGAGAAGGATGTATCAAGGGATTGGGTTATTAAATTTATTTTTGAGAGCTAAATGATATGGATCCAGTTATGATGCATGACTTCGGTCTACCATGATGTGGTGTTTTGTAGTAAGTCTAATGAATGTAATGCGGTTACCAAGTTAATTGAATATGATCCTTCTTGGTTCAGATTCATACATGATTCTTCATAGTTCCTTTTCATGTATGTTTATAAGATGAATATGAATTCCTATGCATGTTCCTTTCTGTTTTGATTCAGTTTTTTAAGTCTGTTAAAGTATCTCTGTTTGTAATGATTGCAATGATCTAGAGCCATTTTAAGCTCTATGATGTTCGCATGTTTCATTCCCACTCACTTTCTATAAATTTTGGATCATAGATTATGTTTTCCCTCTCAAATCACATAAAAGAGAGACTCGGTGCCCATGCATGCCTCAGGTGAGTGCCCAGCGGCCATTAGGTGATAGGTCGGCGCGCATGGGATTCCCATGTTCTTTAGTGGGTGTAAAAATGACTACATAAGTATTCTTGGTGTTTTTAATAAGGTGGTATTGCCATTTATTATAGATTTCCCTTTTTGTATTTCTTTTAGTGTATTTCCTTCTTCATCAATATGCTTTGTCAATTTAGTTCGGTGTTTTGTGTAATAAGCATGTTTCCGTGCTAGAAGATAATTACAATCTGAAGTATTTTTATGTGCAGAGGACTGCACATACCATTCGTGTGGGGTGGTTGTTATTCAAAAATGGGTACACATAAGAAAAAATTGTTACAAGTGATATTCAAGTATGGAAAGGAGCTGCTAGAAAGAATATTGCTCATAGAGAAGACCATAGCTGGAAATAAATGAATGAACAGTATAATGTGAGGTAAGCTACAGCCATAGAAACTACTAGAGGAAAGCACAGTGGTGAGGTACTTTGGCAAATGGAAGCATGTAGAAAGAGGTCTGTAGCCATAAGGTAGGAAGGCGTGATACAAGGTTATAGTTGGGGCGCGTAGGTGTGCCACATGAAAATTGTGAAAATGATAAATTAATGAGAGGATCGGTGGTAGGTAAAGGAGCAATAAATGTAATAAATTTTCAAAAATATATATAAGTACATGATGCGGGTCCATTTTTACCTTTGCGATCACAAGTATTTGAGCGAGCTAGTTATGCGATCGATCCAAGTGAAATGTGTTAACATGCAGAGAGTTACAAAACCAAACGTGGAGAAAATATTTATGCATAGAAGTGGTTTGCGTCCCCATTAGAAGAAGGGTTTGAGACAAAGAAAAAGAATTGAGAAGGAGCTAGGGAACGTGGTTTCGAAGCTAGGGCACGGGGTTTTGAGCTAGGGAATGAAAGCTTACTTGATAGAAGAAAAAAGGAAAGATTTTTTATAATGGCACCGAGGAAGGCACCTGTCAGTAAGTACAAAGGGGAAGAAAAAGGTAGAAGTCGAGGTCCAAGTTTCTCCCGAGAGAATTTTTTTAGAAGATGTAGTATCTAGAAGGAGTGATCATCAAGACAGGATTGGGATTCCCATATCCACAGATGTAAAGTAAGTGATTATAACCACCACACCACTGACAACAAGGGGGAGTTGGATGCTTTGCTGAATAAGAAGACCAACAACCGCACGGTGGATGACATGCTAGTATATGATGATGTTGGGGATAATTTTCTCAAGAAGGTAGGGTTATATCAATTGTATGAACTCCCATATTTTGGAAAACCATAAATTTTATACCAATGGCTTATGAGTAGAGTCCATAAGGACTTATTCTATTTTGTTAGATGGAGGGAAAGGATCATTGCGCCTTTGATTGATACATTGATAGGACTGAAGGGTATAGGGACAAAGATTAGTAGTGATCTAACTGATAAGGAAAATAATATAGCCATAAGCAAGGATTTGGGATACTCCAATGGTCTGCACGGAATGGAAATCTACATATTAAGGAAGTACCTTATGGTGTAAGCATCCACGCATTTTCTCACTAATCTGAATGATCAAGAGAGATGGTCACAGGTAAACACCATTTAGCTACATAGTGCAAAGAAAATATCACAAGGAGAAGTCTACAACTTAGTTAGCTTCATAGCAGAAACAATTATTGAGGAAGTGCACATAGGTGAAAACATAAGTTTTGGTGCTATCATATTATCTCTTGTGTTTGTAGAAATTGGAGTTCCCGATGGGCCAAAAAACAAAATTTGGGAATACCCCATGGAGAAGAATTTCCTCGTAAAGAGGTTTGAGAAGTATTTGTGTGAAATAAAAATGAGTGGCTCATTCAAACAAAGGGTAGAACTATGGTATGATTGACTGTACGCGGCCTTTGAGGAGGAATGACACATTTTAAAGGAGTTACCCTCAGTAGTGGGTGAGGCGGTGCAGTTCGCAGTGTATCAACATTTTTGCATCACGTGGTTTGCAATGAAGGATGGGACATGGAGTCCCTAGTGCAAACTACCATATGCCTTCACAGTGCGTTATTTCTAAGAAACAGTACACAGGTTTACTGATGCACGTTGGTTGAGCTTTAATGTGGACAAAGTAGATTGTGACTACCATACTCTCGAGAAAAATTATGTTTATCCAGGTCGGTTTGCTTACATTAAGAGGCTCATTTCAGATGTTATAAGTATGAAGCTAGTAATTTTGGCTATTGGGGATAGTGGAGCCACACTTTTCTATCTCCAGCTTAAGCCTAGGTTGGAAAATAAAAAGTACGTTGAGAATGAGTTCATTCTCCCAGGGCCGCCTAAGGGAAAACACACGGTTGAAAATGTGGCTACTCCAAAGCCTGCCTTGACCATAAAGATAGATGAGGAAGAGGAACTCGACGAGGATAGTGGAGGCTTGGACCATAGAGGCCAGAGATAGCTCACAGACAGACTAGAAAGTGAGCATGCAAATACTCCCCCACAGGCGCAAGGAGAGGAAGACTTGGACGTAGATGCAGTCCATGAGGAGTGCTAGTTTAAGAAGGTGTTCAAAAGAACTATGACCCAAGGCACATGAACATCACAACCTTTACAAAGGTCACCTTGACTCTCCCCTCAGAAAGAAGCACTCGAGAGAAAGAGAAAAAGAAAGTTGAAGCTTAACGAGGAGGAGGAGTCTAAAGAGAGCATCCCAAGAACCTTGGTCTAGCTTGAAGATGTGGAGGAACCCCAAGATGAAGAAATGAGAGATGAAGAGGAAGGGGTGAAAGAGGTATAAGAAACTATGTGAGAACAACCCAGCGCACCCATTGTGACTCAGGTAGGAGAAGGGCTAACTCTAGACCTTGGCGCCCAGGTTCCTAAGGGGCCAAGGACAAAGAGAAATGAAGAATATGTTGTCCTTATTATGGGCTATGCTGAGGATACAATCAAAATAATTTGCACCTGATTTCGTAGTATTGTGGGCCTTAAGGAGTTATATGGGTGGGAGCTGATGGATCTAGATATGGCCACTATGCACACAAGGAAACAATTAGCTTGGTCCATGTAGACTCATATGGATGAAGCTTATTTTGATGTGTGCGAGGATTCATGTGTCTTGTGAAGAGTGAAGAAGGCACTCCAAAGAAGACACGTGACAATAAAACCTACTCTAATGTCTGATGAGCAGGTCAGTAATGCCTTGGTCAAGGTATCTACTGAGGTGGCACAAAGAAATGTTGATAAGGCCACCATCATTCAAGTCTTGATGGAGGATAACAAAGATAAAACTACAGAGATAACCCATTTA
Organism: Taxus chinensis; assembly: GCA_019776745.2. Lineage (NCBI taxonomy): Eukaryota > Viridiplantae > Streptophyta > Pinopsida > Cupressales > Taxaceae > Taxus > Taxus chinensis. Next base: position 214,652,013 of record CM034153.1, on the reverse strand, counting down.
AAGGAAGAGAAGGAACAAGAATAGACAAAGAATGAGGCCTTAGTTAGCATGTCAGAGGAGATTGGTGATCACATTCTGAAAACAAGGCCTCATCTAGAACCTAAGGTACCTGAAAAATTTCCTTCTGCTATGCATTATGTGTGCACTTTGGTCAATTTGGTGTTAGATGATGGACCAATTAGAATGCCCACACCAAAAGATGTTGAATAAGAAGTAGAGAGAGCATGGGCCTCTATGCTTAGAAAATTTTAACTTACGAGGCATTTCTCCAAACTTTAAGGGATTAACTGAAGAAAGTAGACCAAGCTCTCAATTTTTGTGCGGCACCAGAGGTAGTAATAAGGACCAGAACTCTAGTTGAAGATAATGAAGTTCTAGAAGCGATGAAAGAAGAGATTTTAGGGTCCACAGAAAGATTGACACTGGTGAAACAAAAATGTTAAGCCATCGCAGCAGCCCAAGATCCACACAAAGAGAGGATTGATGAGATTGGGAAGCTCATAGTGCAAAATATGGACCTCATGGAAGGAATGATGTCAGGTATGGCCAATGTTGTCTGGGTACTACAGAATGAGAAAGAAAATATTACTCAGGATGAACTGGATGCCATAGCCACAAATATTCCAAAAAAGACAAGGGCTGCACTAAATCACTGATAGACATTGGAGGCTAAGATAAAAAAAATGAATATCCAGAGTTAATCCTCCCATTTGAAGAAGAGGGAGTTGTAGAGTAAATATTCATTCTTTTGTATAGTGATTCTTTAATTCTTTCAATACTTATTCTTTATTATTTGGGAACATTAGAAAGAATTCCCATTGCCAAATATACTTTAGTGTGGGGTAATGTTGAGCATATAGAATGTTTCTCTAAGGAAAAGACACACAAAGGATATGTGCATGGGAACAAGATGCATTTGAAGGCATGGGAAAGATAGGGAAGGAAACATGTGCCATAACACTTTGGCTCAAGACTTAGTCATTTGTATGGATAAGGGATATTTTGGGATATAGCGTGCGGAGCACACATAGGGTTGAAGACTTATGATACACACAATGGTATTTTGGGAATGAGCGGTTGATAAGCACCATGCATGGTTTGAGCTAATAATAGGATTGCTTCTTCCAGTTAACTACAGGACATTTATTATTAGAAAACTTGCATGTATGTGTGTTTTTGTAAAGGTGCATGGATATTATCAGCATGCGACCTATTTTGACAAGTGCATAGGCAGTGAAGGGCAAGTCCCCACCTCTATAAATATGTATTGAACTATGTAGTTTAGAGAGACTGAATTATTGTAGAGTTATGTTGTTGGATCTTATGCGTACATGACTTATTGATATAATTTATCATGTAAGAAGCTTTTGTGTTTTACAGTGTTTAATGCAATGGATAATATTGGCTGGATAATGGTGTTGAACATAACTGAATCTAGTTCATGTATGGTTAATCTTATTATAGTTATTGTTTAATTCATGATTCTCTAAGATCTAGATCTGGATTATGCATTGTGGAATGTTTATGTTTAATTATGGATCTGAATATGTTTTATCACCATCACACTAACATCCTACACAAGCAACTCTAAAGAGGGGCATGGTACTTTTACGCGCTTTGAGTGAGCAATCAATTCAGGCCAAGTAATGTGTCAGCACGCTTGGGTTTTTCACAGTAGATTCTAGGTTGCATCATTGGTTCCGTTGTCAAGACCTCTTTTTCAGTTGTTTTTAGGATGCTTCATGATGAAAATGTATTGGTTAACCCTAGAAAGTGTTGAGGAGTGGATAATATATCTGGAAGAAGAGTACACTCGGAGGTTCAACACTGGATCTGAGTTTGACACATGCACGTGGGTAGAGCAAAACTTGTATGATTTTTTATATGAGAGCTTCTTTATTATCTTTCTGGTAGAGCTATACGAGTGGTTGGTTGTTTATGTGTCTAAAAGGAATTAGAAGTATCACACACTTTTCCAATAGATTCTAGGCTGCATCATGGATTACTAGTCCAATTATGAAAATATGGCATAGGGTCTTGTGATATACCTCCTTATCTTGGCGGCCATGGAATTATTTGAGCAACATAGAAGACTTGTCCATCATATGTTTCTATCATCTTAAATTCTGGTGAAGCCTCACTTTCTTGTGCAATGCTGGCCAATCCTCTACATTTGCAGTCAATTTTCTTTCTTCTGCATGCATGGCAGAACTATGTAAATTTTTCATTTGCATATTCTCTTTTCTTCTTAGCATGCAGAGCATCTATTTCATTGGCCATGTCATTGTTAATCTCCTGCTTCATGTTCTTGAATATGTTAACAATTTTTTACTTGGATATGTCCCCAATTCCTTTAGTAGTTGATTCACCCTTTGTTTTAGCACTTTTTATCCTCTTCATATTTTCTCTGGAGTAATTCTTCTAAGCTTCAAAAAATTCCTCAAAGGTAGATTTTGAGATATCTACATCTCCTATCAAGTCCAAAGTGTCCATATCCTCCTCACTGAGTCCCTTCAAGAAGAGTAATTTTAGAGATTCAAGAGGTAGTCTTGTGTGTCTCTTCTTCTGAACGTAGAACATGAATCTTTCTAGATATTATTACAGTGGCTTATCCTCCTTCTGTGCCATCTTGAAGATTTCATCACCTCATATGTTACTCGGCTTGCAGTAGTCCTGGTACTTAGTGAGAAACTTCTTCTTTATCTGTGCCTAAGTGGTAATGACATCTCTTCCTAAACCTATGAACCATCTCAAGGCTGCATCTTTGAGTGTGGAAGGAAAAAAAATTAGTTTATGTGCATCGGTGGTATAATCATAGCTCCTACATAAGACATCAAACTCAAACAAAAAGGTGTCTGGGTCTTCAGTTATGGATCCATCAAAGTTAGGAAGTGTTGATGGAGAAATATTCTTCATAGCAGTAGGCTCATCATTTTTGGAAATGGGAAAGTCAAATGTAGTTTCCCTGTCTTCAACATTTTAATTTAATTTTTCTATCATATATGGATGATCAGAAACAACTTCAGGAGTCTCACTTAGAGGGTGGTCTTCTAACAGCTATCCTTGTACAGAGGAAAGTATGTCTTATTCAAAATCAGATATAGAAATATGTTCTACTTGTGGATTAGGAAAAAATCTACCATGGGCATCTCTTGGATGGTGCATGCATCAACTATCTCAACTCACTCAACATACATTAGTGGGGGGGTTTGGAGGTGGAATTTCCTAAACCTAAATTGATTCTAAGAAATGAAAAACCTCTCAAAAACCTTATAACTTGGTAGTATCCCTGACAACGGCCGCAAAAATGATGGTGCAAATTAACTTGTAGAAATTAATATGTTGTTCACTAATCCATAGTCATTTAATCATCAAACCAAAGGACGTAAACTTTCAATAATGCCAATGATGTATGCACAGTTACAAGGATTTCAGGAGGTGTGGAAAGAAATTGTTGTCACAACAATGCTTGCAATAAAAATGCTTGGAAACAAACTAAACTTAAATTGAAAGTAAATAGCTTCTAAACACTATCACTAAGGCAAAACATGTAAATTCAAAATGCAAATAAGGGAATAAATTACTTGCTAATCTACTAATGTAATAAAATAAAGAAACAAACTATGGAGGGCATTAGCAGACCACAAGTGGGCCCTGCCTTAGGTTTTAATCCCTCTTAAGGCTTGTAACTAAAAGCTACTGAACATAACTCAAAATTTTTATTGAATTTGCATGAATAATATAATTGGGAACAAAACAAATTATGTATTTGCGTATTCTATATTCTCTAACTCTCTATCTAGATCTCTACATCATTTATCTATATTTTTAGCATTAATCTCTTTCTCTTATAATCCTTAATTACAGAAAAACGTAAGAAACAAAGTTTGAATAGGATTCCAAACAAATGAAGTAAAATATCTCAAATAGATCATCCAGAGAATTGATGCATGCAAAAAAATTAATTAGCATGTGTTTAGATGTCAAACACATAACTTAATTAATTGATCAGTTTAATCAATCAGTTCTCAAATCATGAATCCAATCAATCAATTAATCATTTAGTTGCAACAAATAATCAGATCTAGAGTTGAGTTATCTTCCAGTTTTCATGTTCCAATTTTTAACTACCTTTTCCATGGCATGTACAGACTTGGATTTTCTGCCTTCGTGTTCCAAGAAATCTTCACAATCACAGCTCTTTTTTATAGGTGATCCTCTTTGGCTGCGGATGGGTTGCTGAGGACAGGTCCTTGTTAGGGATATCCTAACTATTAGTGCTTCATTAGTTTATTTGTGTGTAATCATTATGTAACTTAGTATGTTATGTTATATAAAACAACATATAACAATTATTTGTTGGTGAGTTTTAACCACTCACGTATATGGAGTGTGGGAGATATTTGTGGGAGAAGTAGTTAAGGCTACCTCCTAAAATATAGGAATCATATGTCCTATATATATGTAAATGTATTATGCATGGAATCAATGAACAAAGATTATTTGATTACATCTACTTATACCCTATCATTCCTTTGGTTGTAGGTGAATCCCTTTGGCTGCAGACGAGTTGTTGTGAACGGGTCTTTTGTTGCATATAACAAGTAGCTCACAAACAAGAGTGGCATCACACAAAGCATCATTCAAAAAACTTATTGCAACTATAAGAATAAATTTAAACTCAAAATATCACAAAATAAAGTTAATTAGTAATAAGTATATTAATCAGTATTATGCCAATAAGTTCAAGTTATATTGATGATGTTCAATAGTATGGCGGGAAAATACAAGGACATGGCTTCAACTTCTTAACAAAATACAGAATATCAGTTGTTCATAAAGGAGGTTTAATCAACTCATGAATAACCCAATAGTTTTCAATAATATTAAAGAGGATTAGGTAAGTATTCCCTAAAATTGGTGTTCTCTTCAAGGAGAATATGTGATTCATCTTAGATGGTCAATATCAAACTTGTTAATGGCTCCTATAGAGAGGTATCATAACCTTCAAGATCGTTATCATGAATTCATACTATTAAAATCATTGTAAAATTCCATCTACGTATTCTTCATTGATATGTTCTAGTTTAGGCCCGTTATTGTTATGAGGGAGCATTAAGCTCCAAGAAAGATACTAATTAAAATAATTCATAACTAATTGTTATACCTAATATATCTTTTTGTTACCCAAATATAATTGCATAGGATTATCCACTAGGGTTGAAGTATAATTATGAACACATCAAACTCAAAATTTTCCATAACAAATGTTAGAAATGCAACACCCAAGTGTATAAAGTTACCCATTCTAGAACTGATAAGGGTATGTAATGTAAACCTACCTTAGGCATGGTCACTCAAGGTAAATGGATGGTATTTTTATAAACTCCTCATATGCATATGTCTTGAGGTAATTTTAAGTCGCCTCATATGATAAAGGTCTAAAAATCTACTCATGGCTCAATTAAGAGAAGAGGGCATGACAGAGAAGACTTAAAAAACTAGTTCCATTTCAACAAATTATGTGTTTACTTAATACTATACATTGTATGACCATTATAAAGGAACTATAATAATAACCAAGATAATCTAATGGTTTCACTTTATATTATCAATACCGCTTATTAGGCACAATCTAGGAAAATTTTCTAAGCCCCCAGTTAACCCACTAGTAACCAAATGAGAGGTCCTCGAATATAATGTCATTTCAGCTTGTAACACGAAAATCAAAATTGGATAGGTATAACACCCTTACTTCACAAAATATTCACACAAAACAATAATGAGATTCACTAATTTATTAAGGTATCGACCTATAATTGTATGGTGATATTACTTACATGAGTTTTGTACTTAGAAGGTATAAGGTGTGTTACCTCCAATTCCCTAGTTTTCGATACCATGGCGGGATCAATCATGGGTTGTATTATCCTAATTTGGTTACGTAAGAACTAAGTTTCCCTTTATGGTTCAAAGTACCATTCATGTTGAGTGATTGGTTTTTTGTTACAAATGGGTAATGTTACAATTCAACTCTTTATATGTATGACATGATTGAGGAGAGATGACATAATGAAGAGGTTTAAGGGAAAATAATTCAATTTTAATACATTTAGTGATGATCCTTTCTGTCATCCATTTGTAGGTATCACAACATAATTACAAAAATAATTAAGAAGATAATTTACTAAAATGTGGCTAATTATTAAAACTTGATATCAATTTACAATTATAAGTTTATTACAACTTCATACATGATAGAGAAAAATATCTTCTTACAAGTTGAAAATGGTATAATAACACATTTTTTAGATGTAACAATTTTCTCTCTCCCAATAACATATACAAATTACAATAATTTACAAATAAATCAAAACAACACCATTTTTCCACCTTGCATGCAACTTGCAACAACACGGTGTCAACATAAAGTTAGCATGGAATCACCCCTACTTAGATGGTTATGAAATAACTCATTATAAAATTCCCATCCCTAGACATTTTAAATAATTTTAATTAACCAAAATAAAGAGTGTGTGTGTGTGAGAGAGAGAGAGAGAGAATTAACTACTAGAATCACACATTGCAACATTTCCATTGTGTTCCAGCATCCTAGAGAGAGAAAAAGGAAGAGAGATAAATTTTCAACTCTTACAATATTGCATTTCCATTTTTAAGAGAGGGAGAGAGAAACCTTCATTTCTATGCCATGTCACTACTTTATATTTTAGTTGAAGAGAGAAAAAAGGAGAGAGAGAGAGAGAGAGAGAGAGAGAGAGAGCATAATAGAAATTTTATTCATATTTATGCAATTATCAGTTTTAATAGAGTAAGAAGCAAGTTAATAATATGTAACAAGGTTTTCCAAGACAACATATTATTACAATTAAAAAGGGTTAATGGAAAGAGTAAGGAACTGTTAATAGACAAAACTACGAGATTGCTTAACAAGCCTAAACAAGGCACAAAATGGTCTCAAAAAAGGTGTGATAAATAATTAAAGAAGGAAATGGTCACACCTAACCTCTTTTCATATTTACATAGAACACCAAATAATTGACGGTGAAAGTATTTATTAAATGGTGCAACTTTTTGAGGCACCACTTCGGAGCGAAATATCACAGTTTAACAACTATATTCTAATCAAAAACAATGAAATGGGACACAACATAGACTTGTAAAAGGGGTAATATGCAACCAAAGGAACTTAAGACATTTATAGTCCATTCTCATATATACTAAAAATGCAATAAAACTGAAAAAACTAGAATCCAAATCACATAACTTGTTTTGGAACTTCAGAGTACGCAAACAAACCTAAATATGCATGAAATTTAGAGTACACAAACAAACCTAAAAGACATAACCAAAAACCTAAACATGCATTACCAATCTAATATTCATCCATCTAGAAGGCGTGTTGAATCTTAAACTTCATATTTACCCTAGACAGAGAATTTTACAACTTGGCACCCTAGACAAACCTTGCTTTCACAAAAAAGACTTAAGACTCTTCAAAATTCAATGTCATGAATGAAACCTTCATTCCCATTTTCTAGTAAGAAAGTAGCTTTTCACATGATAATTGGAGACTGGAAACCTTTAACCTGGGTAGCCAAAATATTCAAAACAAGATATAAAGAGACGTACTCCTAGGCATACCATGCTTATGACAAAGACAAAAAGGCAATAGGCATGCCTCTATGGCTAACACAAGTTGTCAACATGCCTGATAACATAGCATGTAAAGAGATTAGATTTAAGGACTAAAAGAGACATAAGGCTCCTCATCACTATCAGATGAGATGTAATATTATCCTCTTTCAAAAAATTAAATATCTCTTGTGTTACGCTCATACCAAAGTCTTGAGATAGAGGACTACCATCATTACTTATTGATATGTGCCTTCGTGACGGAAAGAGGTACTGATCTAGGATTTTTAGGAAATGACTTGGTACACGAGGATGAAGATTCATTATATGATGAAGATAGATCTTCCACCAGAGTTTTCCATCTGGATTTTGATGATGTATTTGCACATGGTTAGATTTTACATAATATACATATTTTACATACCAAGGAATTTTACAATTTATCAAAATATTCCTGGCAATTTCAGGATGCATTTGAAGGAGAGGATGGTAAAAAAAAATTGTAAGGACATATTTGGAGAGAAAATATTTGAAATGATTGGCAATATATCCTTGATCTCCCACTCTACTTGGCATGTTCTAAACATTTGTCTATAATAGGTGTCCTTCAGGCCACATGCAAGAAAATTCAAATCTCCATAAATTTCTTGGCCTTGGGGCTACCTAGCTTATGTGAATTCTTTCCACATGAATAACATATGAAGGTGGCTTAACATATCTATAATGTCTCCATTTCCATTTTAGGGTACAACATGTTATAGGTTCTTGAAGAGAATGAAATTTTTTAGATGGTATTTCTAGATCTACAAATCTGGTTGTTACTTCAATCATGGAGTATGGGGAAACAAAAATAATATCTTGGGACAGGAGAAGTTGGTGTGCTTCAGAAGACACTTTACCATAATTTTGTTTAAGCACATCTATAGACCTCTGGAAATTTGCACACGACCAAACACGGCTGAAAAAATCATGAATAACCTGGGTAATATTGACATTTTTTGACTGATTTAATTCCCTTCTTGCAAAATATGCGAGAGAATTTTGCTTACCTTTAATGTTTTGGACTTCAAACTCATAATTTTCAAACCACATTCCTCATCTTTGAATTATATTGAAGGAAGTCTTATCTGAGGGGTATCCTTTGTTTAATCTAGCCATAAAATATTTTAAATCAGTTATGAGAATGAATTTCTCAAATTGGACAAAGAACATGAAATATTTAATGGATTTCTTGGCAGCAAGGATTTCTTTGTATGCACAATGACACTTTAGTTATGAACCATGAAATGTACCAGAAGCATATCTGCAAATCACTCTTCTAATACGTGTTATGGATGTCTGAAAAGTGTTCTAAACATACGTTCATGAAAAATTATTTATACTATAACTCAAGCTCTAGCTCATAGCATTCCGTTTAATGCTTTACCTGAAATTTTGTTGGCATTGTCATATAATTTGAAGTAGATTAATTAAAAATTCATCTCTCACACTCACACTCCCACTCCTCCTCACCTACCTATCCACTTCACATAATTCCTTCATCATCCACACATACTTCTTATTTGTTATTATTATTATTTTGTTACTTTAAAATTCATTGTGGTTTATTATTATTATTATTATTATTAAATTATATTTTTTTATTACGAAAATTTGAATTAGAATGTGATCATTGATGTTATACTTTAGAACAAGATGGACACACCGATATGAGAGGGTACTACACTAACGAGGCATATAACGTGATTGAAATTTGATGACAAGACATGTCACTTCATGAATGAAATATGATTGTGATTTAGGTATACATATGTGTAAATGTCCCTATTGTCAATTGACTTGTCGAGGAACTCCGCATAGATACAAGTTCCCTTTCATAGAAAAATCTTAACTTATTCGAAAAGAGAAAACTATTTTTGAAATAGAGTTTGATCTCAAGTAAATCAACTTGTAAAAGTAGGACCTCACGAACACACCAAACTATGTTTTCATGACACGGCTCATCAATGATTTGATCAATTACATTACGAAACTTGTCAAAAATATGATTGTTAACAAAATCGGTGATCCTTTTCAATTATTTTTTATTAAGCAGGATGAAGTAGGGCACTACAAGAATCAACATATTAGAGGAGGAGTGATTTAACAAAAATAAGCTTTTGTAAATCTCTAATTGTAGAGTAACTGATTGTAAATAATGATATATAATTGTTAAATGTAATATGACGTAAGAAAATAAGCAAGTAAATGTAAAAACCTAAGCAAGAGATGTAGAAAGAATGACTTAGCTTATTAACGCTTGATCTGGGAGTGCTCTGGAGTACAAAAATTGTTGAATAGGAGGTGAATTGTGTCTTCAATGCTCAAGATTAATTATAGAGCTCACGGATGATGGAGGACACGGGTGCCCACAGTAAGACAGGGGCGCCTGGGCACTGGAGACCTCTTATGGGTGCTAGTAACTATGAAAATGGTTAGGATATGATTTTTACAGTGTCGTAAGTATGTCACAATTAATCTCTGTAGGTTTCCTATATGTCACACTTTGATCACCGAGGTGCCTGTAATTTTTAAAACAAAAATTCACTTGTAAAACCTGAAAACCACATCAAATCCAAAAAAGAAAGATACATTATGGGGAGTTGGGCTGACCTTGACAGTCATCCCGAGAGTGAGCTTACAATTGAGTGCTACACTACATCTTAGACTCCACGTAGTTCTAGTGAGTGTGTGTAGAAATTGTGCCCTAGGATGCCCTTGTGCAAATGCACTTGATAACAAGTTAGATGAAGTAATGTAAATATAATGTGTGGATGAAAAAATAAAATGTAGCGTATGCAAAAAATAGAGTCCCTTTTCCCTTGATTGAATGCTAAATGGATGCTTTGAAGTGCTTTAGGTCCCTTTTAAGTGCAACCTTAGGTGATTGTAAAAATACTTGATTTTGGTCGCATAACTATGTATTTATATGATTTCCTTGTTTTAATTTTATAATTGACAACTGGAAGGCCAACCCATAAGTAGAAATGTTGTCTAGATTTTTTGCATAGCTGAAAACCTAAGCAGTCATGAGATAAATCTCCCTCATTTACTGGTGAGGCTCCTGTGTCAGATTTGTCAATAAAATATGCTAGTATCTATTTGGGGGTTTTACTTTAACTATGCAGCTCATGAACCATAGTTGTATAGCTCTGTAGCAAGTAAGTAGCTTTTTAAGAAAGGAAATATTTATAGAAGAAGGAAATAATAACACACAGGGAAGAAATAGGGAAGATTTGCAACCCAATCAATAGATAACAGAGTTGATTGCATACACATAGAAGAAACCAATAAATATCAACACAAAGAATTATAAGCAAAGGCAACTCCAGATCTAGATCTAAAACAACACAAAGTTTATAAGTAGATATGAGATTAAAAGCTAGAAACACAATGCACCGTGACATAAATTCTCTGAAAATCTGCTCATTTATATTCCTTTGCTTCAAATAGCTATCAGGGGTTTCAGCACAAAGTCTGGAACACAAGAATGTTGCTTACAAATTCTGATCCTTAACCCGAAGGTTCTTCTCCTACTTATAGAATGTAGAAGGGAAAGTACAAATGGGAAACTCAACTGAACTGAAACATAAACAAAAGGTAAAGATAACATCTGGCAATCATCCTCCTCTAATTCCTCTTCAAGTGACACAACTATCACTTAACTAATAGAATTGTTCCACATAACTTAAAGTAATGGTTTCAAAACCAATAACTTTAAAGTTTTACAATTTCATCCAGGAACGTGGAAAATAGAAGAAGAAAAAGTAGAAGAAGAAAGACACGTCAGCTGTAACATCTATATCTTATTTTTGTTCTAATACTGAATATACTTGTCGAACATGTAATTCAGCATCTTCCCATCTGTCTTAGCCACAACTTCCTTTTCTATCCTGAATTACAGCAAGCCTTCATTCAATACCCTAATACATGACTTCCACCTCCTCCAAGCTAGGCCCGAACTTCTCAATATCTAACTGCAGTGCCACTAATTTGCTGATGGAATTCATCGTGAAAGGCTTTACAGCTCCATCAATTCTCTCTTGCACCATCAGAAGAGACCCTTCTAGGGAATTATGCACTCTACTAGGAATGATCTGTGTGTATGAAGTAACGTTCCCATCCACTTCCTCACGAGTGAAAAGAATGAAATTGCCTAGTAAAGATAATGCCATACTCTCAAGTGTCTACATCCTCTTCAGCATAGTTCTGCAGATCTCCAAATGGAAAGATACTACAAACTCAAGTTGCTTCCCCTTCTCAACTGATCTGTCAGGTACAATCTATTCTGTAATCAACACTTCTCTTGGCAACTTATTTATTTTGGCCAAAGTACTTAGGTTACTCTCAGTAACTTTGTTCATATCTATCGTGCTTGTCACCAGTTGCTTCAGCTAATCTGATGCATCTTTCATAACCCACAGGCAGGTTGGCACCTCTCCGAGTTGTACAGAAACTTGACGAATGATCAAATTTTTCCATTCATCGATAGCTTTAACCTGGTTGCTTGCATCTTCCATTTCCTACATCAGATGATCACTCACCTGCTTCTGTGTTGAAATGGGCTGAGTGGAAGATTTAGCAACCTTGGCAATGATCTCGCACAACTGAGATACCTGCTTCTGAAGTTCAACTTTCTCTACCTTTTCTTTGTCAAGCCTAAGGAATAGAGCATCTATCAATGTTTGTGTGTCCTGCTTCAATCCTTTTGTGGTGGCTTGACCTATGGGTACTCTGGTTACTGTTATGTCTTCCGCTGTGAGCTCATCCTCCTTCTTCCCTTTTGCCGGAACTGACATTTTAGCAAACTTTTGTCCTGATTCCTCAATGATCAACCTTGAAGTTACCTTATCAACTTTAGGTTTTCTATCTTTCCCACTTAGACTCAGGAGCAGTTGCAAGTCGTGTTCCTCCAAGTTGATTTCTTCTCTAGCCTCTGGAACCAACTGCAAAGTCAACCATTCTGAGAAATTACTTCTTGAAGAATGAGAAGTTGCTGAGTGTACCACTATCTCACGCTCTGATTCCTCTCCATCTGAAACCGCTACAGTGTTGTCGCTGCCATCCTTTGAGCCATCCAAAGACAAAGCTCTTTCAAATTTAGCCATCTGCAACTTCAACGTTTCTTCAGGAAGAGGCACTGAAAGGAGTGGCTTAGGAGAGAAGATGAATGTTGTCGGATTCAACAAAGGAATGGTAATGTCTTGCTGAGGTGCAACAGCCGATGAAGTAATTGATGTTGGAGAATCCAGAACTAACATCATAGCCATAGAAGTGATCTTCTCCTTTGAATGAAACCTTCTGTGTACTTTAATCTGCTCATCCTTCTGATGTTTCCTCTTAAGGGAATCTCCTATGCCAAATTTTCCCATGATTTGATTCATCAATGTTTCATCAAGGCAGTATCCCTTCGTCAGCAACCAGTTTGAAGTATTGACTAGAATAGTGGCAGACCTTTCTTCAATCGTATGGCAGCCCCCTACGTACTCCTGAAGTACAGCTCTATCTCCTCCCATCCGATGGTATGTGTCAAGTAACACAGGCCCATCATCTTTAAGATCCACATGTATCCATGTTAATCCAAAGTCAAACACTTGTCACACCGATAACCTATTGAAATCTTTCTTTCTAACCTCGTACTCGCTTATGCACTTCATCCAAAAATCTTCCAAGGAAGGCACGTGCATGTACTCCTGGGAGATTTTCTTCCTTGCCACTCCAAATGGATCGAAGTTCAGCCATGCTAGAAAGACCTCTTGTTCGTACTCAGAGAACATCTCCGCTTCCACTCCTTGGGCCTTATGAATGCTCTGGCAGCTATAATGGCCCACAATGATCGGGAAGAATCATGTAGACTTGTGTCATTTCGAATGAAGGTCGTGCATCTCCACAAGTTGTCTGCTCAGCTCCATGGTGACCAATCTATCATTCAGATATCTGGGTAACTTAACTGGTTCTCCAAAAAATCCAGTGACCCTAAGGTATGTGAAATCTGTAAACTAAATGAAGAGACAACAAATTCTGGACACAACTTCCCACACTTCCTTACTCACCCTGTTGGCCTTTAGATCACCATCCAACCTGTAAATGAATTCATAGAAGAATCCATCATTGACCACTTTGAAATCTTTCTTGCACGCAGGTATAGTAAGCTGTGGGTAGCACTTGAAAATAGGGTCCTTGGAAAGAACACCACATCTATCCAGCTTGGAGAAGATGCCTTGTGAAGCTGTTGCATATATCAAATAGGAAGTCATTTTGAAGTTGAAAGTATGCCTCACATTCCGGAGCTTGTCACCAATGTTGTCACTAATGATTTCCAACCAATTGATTATTGAATCTGCTTTGTTGATTTCAATGGTCCTAATGAAAGCATACATCCATACGTGGAAGTTGTGGGCATTCACTTCGCCATTTATCCTGCACAACAATTTGGCAATATCATCCACCTCTTGTACCATATTAGACCGCGGAAGAGTTCTCGAGAACTTGGAAGGAGATCTGAGCTTCTTCATGTATCTACTATTCATTATGTCCATGCAGTCAACTCTATGCTTTTCCCATCTATTGTCGACATCATGTATGCTAATAGTAGTTACCACCTTTCGCGTCGGAATCTTCAAACAATAATTGATGAACTGTGCATCCAACTAGATTATTGTTTTCCCTGTAACATCTTAGACTAATTTAGATGATGGATGGTAAGACCTAGCACACTCCATGACAAACTCTGGCAACTGTGCTGTGAATGGAAACGCTGCAGCTCGAATGATTCCACTGCTTTTGACTGCACGCATGAGGGAATTCTTTCCTGCTCTGGATCTGTTAATCAATTCGGAAAGAGGTTCCAAACCTAGATCTGTGTCTCCAATGTCTACAAATTTAGAAGTGATGCATGACTCTGTTGTGCTTTCTTTTTCATCCCTCTTTTTCATGGTTGTATATATCTTTGTCTGAACAATTATTTTCCTCTTTATTCGGTCGAGATTCTTCACAACCGGTGCAGATCTGGATAATTTTTCATATTCGGAGGATATATTCAATGTATTGGACATTAATTTAAGCTCCCTTTCTCTTATAAAAGAACCTGTAATGAATTCCTTCAATGAGTTCAAACAAAGATGGCAACTGAAACATGAACAGTGGATTTTAAACACCAAAATCTACATATATCAAGCCTGTTGCCTCAAAAACTGATGTTTTATTTGCATGCAAAGCAAGCATGAATTTTACCAACTTCACCTAAGCACATGTACCACTATGTAGACAATTATTTAGACACAAAGCAAGCTCCTTCAAACCTAGGCGCCAAAATTTGAAGCTTCCAACAGTAATTACACCTTCTTTTGATCAAAATTCCTCTTCAAATGGGGTGCACTTTTTGTCTGGGCTGCACTTCTTTGCTATTGAATTAATTAATTCATCCTTATGGCAGCCCTTGCTTATATAACCCTCATCATTCTATAATTAATTATTGCCCCTCCTATTCCTGGCAATTAATTAATTAATTAATAAGTTTTTCTCTTCAAATGGGGCGCCTATTTTGTGCATGTTCATGGTTGCCATTAAATAAATTAAATTTATTTAATTTTAGCTCTCTACTTCCAGTTAACTTAAGCCTCACAATATGCTTTGACCTCAGCCATTGAAAATAGGAATTAATTAAATCAATTAATACTTAAAAAAATATTATTCCTCTCCCAAAAGGGGCGCACTTTTTGACATGAAGGGGCTGCATTAAATAAATAATATTTATTTAATTTTAGAACTTCTAATTCCAATTCCCTTTATCCACTTTCCCTTTGTTGACTTTTCCACAAACCTGGGCGCCAATTTTAGAGAAGAAATTAATTAATTTAATGCATTTAAAGCTGCCCTTCCTTCCCAAAAGGGGTCGCACTTTTTGGCATAAGCAATTTCTATTTTTAAAAGCCAATTAACAATGGGATTATTCACCCTGCACTGCAGCTCCAAAAATCCCATGATCCACTTAAGTTGTTTGACTTTCATAATGGGATTATTTACCCTGCAAGGCAGGTAATAAAATCCCATCAATGCCTTAAGTGATTTTCCTTTTATTTCACAATGGTAATTTTTACCCTGCAAGGCAGGTAAGAAATTCCCACCTGCCTGCTGCCTCTAATTTTCCCATTGTGACTTAAGTGGTGTTTTTTCCATGGGAAAAAGTACCCTGCTAGGCAAGTACAAAATTCCCACCTGCCTGCTACTTCCAAAAATCCCATGATCCACTTCAAACCTCTTTTTCCAAAAATGTGGCCTTCCTAGAAGAAGTTTTTTTGTGCACGACTTCATCTTTTCAGAGAGAACCAGACCTTTGGTGGCAAATTCCTTTTGGCATAATGTTTATAGGTGATCTCTAGATACTCTACGCAAAGAATCAGACCAAACCAGAAAAGGAATTGATCTAGAGAAATTTCACAGAAAACGAAACGGGAAAACACCAAAAACACAAAACGTTGCCAGAAGTCACAAATAAAGCCCATAATTCATTCCTGGTTAAAACCCTAATGGTATATGGGAAAATTGACATGTACGATCACAACAGGGTTAAACCGGAGCACAAATTGCCTCAAACAGGGCTCAAAATAATTAAATACAAATTTCCCGTAGGTAAACCCTAGCAACAGAATAAAACAATTTTGGGCATCTGGGTATTTGTCGAAAATGGCTTATATGGCTCCTTGGGAATATCTTGACTCAATACAAAAACTTTCTGGCAATAAAAACACAAAATGACCCATTATTTTAAAAGTAAGATTTTTTTTTAAACAGGGTAGTCCCAGATTTCAGGGTGAAATCTAGGGACACCAAGAAAAGAGACCCAAAAGAAGTGAGTAAGGTGAAAAAGGGTCCAGGGTACCCATAGGGGATAGGGGCACCTAGGCGCTCTTGTCCTGGTTGGGTGCTGATGTCTGAAGCCATAAATGATAAATAACTAAAATACTAACTGGGATGTAGGGTGTGCAAGACCAGATAGACAACAAGAAACAAAGACAAAAGGCCAAAGACAGTCGTCAATTATTAATTTTTTCGCTTAGGAATCATATGAATGCTAGTATGTGTTTATAGACCTAGAAATGTACCCAAGTGCATAATTTTGTGTCTACATTTTCCCCCACTTTATTTTGTTAAAAGTGAATACTCAATAGCATAAAGTATATAAGAGATGCATAACTTTGATCTATAGAGTGTGCGGTGAGTAACGTGTCGAGTGGACAAGTGAAGCATGGAATGATGCAAAAAATGAAGCATGGAAACTAGGAAAGGAAAGTGACCCTAGGGATGAAGTGTATGTGTTGTACATGTTGTTGTTGTACCTTGTTGTTGTTGCTTCTTGTAAGGACGGACCTGCAAAAAGAAAGAGAAAAGGAGTAGTCAAAGTCATATATGAATTTTTTTAATCAAAGTATGCAAGTGTGTAAAAGTATGTAAAAGTAATAGTAAGGAAAGTGTGCACCTAATGTGAAAGATTGTAAAAGGGATAGAAAATGTCTTGTAAATGCTGTGTAGAACGAGTTTTTTGGGAAATTTCACATCAAGAGCAAGTTTTTTGAGCGATCTCATGCCAAGAGCGAGGTTTTTGGGCGATCTCATGCCAAGGAGCAAGTGTTGGGGAGAGAGGTCTAGTGTTACTCTTGTGGTGTGTTCCTGTTATCCCTGATTTGTTCCAAATGTAATGTTTATTACAATTAAAAAGGAGATAGAATGTATTCTTCTTGCTGGAGGATTGTGCATAATACTGCAAAACTGCTCTGTAAACCATTGTGAACTGTATTGATATGAGAAAATTGTTATGTGTTCCCCCAAGGCATTAGCACCTAAGGGAGGACACAGGCACCTGGGCACACCTATGTGAGCCTAGGCTCTGGTGTTTGTATTGTGTTGAGGACCCAAGTCAGGTTCTAGGTCATTTTATAGTTATCTTCCTATTATGAATATGTGTTGAACTATACTTTGTTGTAGCTTTGAGTTACTGTATGGGGTGATTTTTTCACCCAATGTATGTCCCCTCGTTTGGGGTGCATGCGACGTCGGAAGGAGTGTGCAGCTCAAAGAGATGACTTGATGTTGATATGAATTATATCCCTACAAGGGGAGGGAATTTGCATGGTAGAAACCAAGGCACATGTAAACAAAGTGGCTAGGTAGATGTGTTAGTAGCAAAAGTAACAAGCATGTCATGTAAAAATGGTGTAATAAGAAAATTTACATACAAGATAGACCGTGAAAAGTGGGTTTCAAACATGGAACATCACTCAAAATGTCACAAGACAATTAGGGCCACATCGGCCAAAATCATACATAACAATGATCAAACAAGACAGGGCATAACGCACAAACAATGGCATACAATAGCCAACAATAACAAGCAAAGTGTAACAGAAAACCATGGTGGCAAATAGTTCCTACAAGGAAAATACTACACATGAAGCACCCATTAGCATGTTAAAAAAATTAAAAGTATGTCAAAGCATGCATGCATCCATGGAAAGTAGCGTGCTAATAAGAATAATAATTAGTGTATAATGAAATGATAGCACATGTAGTGTGTGATAAAGTAGATGCTCCTAAGAGCCTCGGTGGGACTAGTAAGAGGTACATTGTCAAGCATCATTGTAATGTGCAAGGACCTGTAAGAAGTCTACATTCATAACTAAAGAAAAAGTGAACGCGTATGTGTATATAAAAAAGATATTAACAACCAATTATCCATCTAGCATGGGAAAAAAAAGTTTATATTGTTGGCATAGTAGTTGATTAACACAATGAGATCCCTCTCCACCATTATTTCGAGCTTTTGGTGTGACGGAAAATCGGTGTAGCTCTGATACCATGAAAAGAGTTTATGAGAATTGAATCGGAAACGAGGCACCAAGAAGTAGTTGCACTCCAACAGAATCGTGATAGCTCCAGCGTAATTGCAAGAAAGAATCGAACAGTAATGGAAGAACTTGCTCAACAGAAACAAAGTTTGCACATAGAGGAAAAACAGTGGAGTGTCTTGGCATGCTCATAAATGAATTGTGAAAGGGTACATATAGGGTGCTGAGTAACCCTAGTGCATGACACACATGAAACCCTAAACCTAACCCATGTGAGATGACCCTCTAATATGAGAGGAGGACACATAGGATAACTCATGCTAACATATATGTAAGTACGAGCAAGAAAGAGTAAGTGCAACCAAGATATGCAATATGCAGTGTATGAATATGATGGAATGTTATGCAATGTGAATGTGATAGGGGTAGTGTGCCCCCCAACGAATGTGTATGAGTATGAGATGAGGTTCATTTATAAAATACCCCTCAACAATCAAGAGTGAACCATAGAACAAGAGTGTAACATTGAGAAATGACAATACAAGTTGTGTATCAAGATGTGTAAGAGTGACTAGATGTAGAGCACAAAGTATGATGTGTATGGGTAGAGACTAGAAAGAATTAGAAATGAGTGAATGGGGGAAGAAATCCTTATTCCCCCCAAGTGTGTGAATGATAAAATGATATCCAATGACAGTGAAGGACAAGGGCCCTCCACCCGATGTCTGAGGAGATGAAGGCGTGTGACAATTCTCTAAGATCAATGGAGTATGAGGGTAGATATGTACATGTGAATGAGACCTATATGGTGAAGGAGGTGGTGAACACCTATGTGACGTAGACTTATGAGGTGAAGGATGTGGTGAGCACCTATATTAAGAAGACCTATGAGGTGAAGGATGTGGTGAGCACCTATGTTAAGAAGACCTATGAGGTGAAGGAGGTGGTGAACACATATGTGAAGGAGCTTCCCGAGTAGGGGACTTATACTGATGAGATGGACTAATTGACATATGAAGATGAAAGCATCGCAAAGTAGGACGTGCATGACTAGGAGAAGTAGGTGTTGAATGTGCCTTAAACTTGAGAGTTCTAAGAGACCTAGACGTTAGAGCGAGTGGAAGCATTTCATCCAAAGGAGGTAGAGGTAATGGTGGACATGGTGGAACACCTTTAATAGTGACAACTTGTTTATTGTAAATGAACTTAAGACACATATGATTCATGGAAGGAATATCTTGACTGATGCAAATCCGTTAAAGACCTGAGAACATTTCACATCATTTGATCTAAGATGCCACAACAAATGACACAATCATAGTAAGAGGCCTAACAATAATGTGCAACCTAATATAACCAAAAGAATTAGGACTTGGATATGAAATATCAGAAATTGGACATTTTATAGCCATAAGAAGTGCAATAGAGCACATAGAGATAGGAGTATCTAGATAGATCATGGTGTTATTGACAGTGTATGAGCCAACAAAAGCACTGATGTGTAATGAATCAGAAGAGAATGTTGCATGATAATCATAGTCTGAAAATGTGATAGTTGGTGGTGATGCATCAGTAGAAGCAACAAGAAAATCAAGGGACCCTGATGAAGGAGGGGGCACAACATGATATGTGTGATTAGCCAAAGCATCAGTAGTTTGTGCATCATGCTTGGACAAAGGGTCATTATTTTTGAGCTTTTTGTTATCATTGACCTTTTCGAAGAAGAAGATTGAGCAGGAAGATCTAATGAATAATTATCAATAAGATCTTGAATGAGATGCCTGAGCTTGAAGCAACAATCAATATAATTTCCAATGCATTGATGATGTTTACATTTACCATTTTCATCATAATTGCGGCCACGAGGGTGAGATGGATCAAGATTGAGAGGAGGTGGAAGAGTGGTGAGATGGATTTCAAGAAGTTGAGGAAGTATAAATCGAGGTGCATATGGAAATTTTGTGATAGTACGCTTTGGAGGTTACTATTGAAGCTTTTTAAGAGGAGAGACAACATTGGCAGTTGCCTTTGATTTAGTAGGTTTAGGAGAAGGTTTAAATGTTGACTTAGATTGAAACCTATTAGAAGAAGATGAAGAAGTATCTTGATACTTAAGTTTTCACATAGAAAGTAATTTGACCTCACGCATTTTAAGCATATGGCATAATTGATCAAAAGAAGGGGAGGTTTCAAATATAACATTCTCATGTAATGGTGGTAAGAGACTCTAAACAAATAGATCTTGTAATTATGAATCAACAAGTACATCTGTCACCTTAGCTAAGTTGTTTTTATAATCTAATGCATACTCTACTAGATGTTCATTAGATCTTTGTTTAATTGTGTCAGTTGTGCATAGGAGATCTTAGTGTCAAAATTGATTGAAAAGTGAGCAAAAAAACATTGGCCAAATGCGTAAAAGATGTTACCGAATGAACAGGTAGATCATAAAACCAACGTATGGCGTAATCTTGAAGACTGTGAGTAAACATCCTATCAAGTAATGTATGATCATCCGCATAATCTAGACTTGCCCAATGAAAATATCGTAGATGCTCTTGAGGGTCACTATGGCCATTGAAAGTGGGTAGCTTAGGGGTGAAAAAGTTGAGAGGGAGTGAATATGCAGAAATGGCAGGTGTAAAAGGGGTATGAAGAAACAAGGAAGAGTCAAGATATGGAGAGGAGTGTGAAGTAGCATGTTGAAGTTGACGGATTTGAACTTGTAAGTCTTGATAAAAATAAGTTAGATCTCATGTTCCAAAAGAAGAAAACTTCTGAGTGTGAGAAATAAGAGGCCAAGTGAAATGGTTAGTAGGAGTGGGAAAAGGTATGGGATCAATAGAAGTGGATGGAAGGGTAGAAGGAGGAGGGAAACATTATTAGAAGTGGGAGGGTTAAGCTCAACTAGATTGGTGGCCTCCTCACAAACAACGAATAAAAGTCTAAATCTTGCAGATGTTCAAAAATATGAGCATTGGGATCATGAAGATCTTCATCAAAAAAGGGTGGATAAGTTTCAGCCATGTTAAGAAGATGATAATGTGCCTAGAAGGTTGCATGTTTCATTCACGTCAAGTTTACTAAATTCTTTAACAAAAATAATCTGTTATAAATCTCTAATTGCAGAGTAACTGATTATAAATAATGATATACAACTACTAAATATAATATGAAACAAGAAAATAAGCAAGTAAATGAAAAAACCTTAAGCAATAGATGTAACAAGAATGACTTAGTTGATTAACACTTGATCAAAGAGTGCTCTGGACTGGGAAAACTATTGAACATGAGGTGAACTATGTCGTCAATACTCGGGATTATTTTTGGAGCTCACGGATGATGTTAGATGCGAGCGCCCATGGTAGGACAGGGGCGCCTGGGTTTTGGATACCTCTTCTAGACACCTGGTCAAGATCTGATTTTTATAGTGTCGTAATTAATATTTGTAGGTTGCATGTGTGTTGCACTTTGATCACCAAGGTACCTGTAACCTGCAAGACAAAGATTCGCATGTAAAACCTCAAAACCACATCAAATCCAAAAAATAAATATGCAATATGGGCAGTTGGATTGGCCCCAACGATCACTCCGAGAGTGAGCTTACAATCGAGCGCTACACTACATCTCAAATTCCATGTAGTTCTAGTGAGTGTGTGTAGAAATCTTACCCTATGATGCCCTTGTGTGAGTGCACTTGATAATGAGCTATCTAGATGTAGAAATGTAAATAAAATGTGTGGATGACAAAATGAACTTCCCCTTCCTATGTAGTGTATGCAGAAAATGCAGTCCCTTGTCCCTTGATTGAATGCCAAATGGATGCTTTGAAGTGCTTTAGGTGGCTTTTGAGTGCAAGCTTAGGTGATAGTAATAATGTGTAGAGCTTGGTCCTTGATTTTGGTCACATAACTATGTATTTATATGATTCCCTTGTTTGAAGTTCACAATTGACAACTTGAAGGATGACCCATAAGTAGAAAAGATTCCCAAAAGATAAAAAAGACCCAAAAGAAGCGAGTAAGGTGGAAAAGGATTGGGGGAACCCAGAGGGGACAAGGGAACCTATGTGATCGTGTCCTAGATGGGTATTGATGTCTGGAGCCATAAAAGATAAACAAGTAAAATACCGACTAGGCTGTAGGGTGTGCAAGACCAGATAAACAACAAGAAACAAAGACAAAAAGCCAAAAACATTCATCAATTATTATTTTTCTCTCTTATGAATCATATGAATGCTAATATGTGTCTGTGGACCTCAAAATGTACCTAAGTGCATAATTTTGTGTCTACTTGGAGTAGAAGAAAATTAAGGAGTTCCACAAAATCCTCTAAATCAAAAAAGATGTAGTAAACAATAGAACCACTAGGATATTCATGTTAATTGATGGTATGAAAGTCTCCAAGGATATTGAGGAGCCCTACCTTAATAGAGGGAAGAGGGAAAAGTTGGATAAAGATGGTGGGGAGATAAAGGATAACGGTAAGGTTTAAGATCACTTTAAATTTTATGAAAATAATGAGAGGTCACGGTGAGGGCATTCGAGAGCTTATTTTTTTGTAAGTTAATGTTAGTTACAACTTTGTTGATTATTGTCAGAAAAATTTCAATAGTTTCATCATCAAGTTAGATTCTCCTCTTTTTGATCTTCTTGGTGTTGTATTGCTCATCTTTTGGATTTTGTAAAAGGGATAGGAACCTTTCAATTCACTGACTTTACCCTTATAAAAGTAAGACACTTTTGTGTTAGAATTTTCGCCAAATATTTTTAATTCATCAAAAAAAGATTTTTAAAATAATAGCTTGAATGTTTTGGTTAGGGGGTCTAATGAATGAAAAACTTAGACTTCACAACCCAAGAAAATTGGCATAAACAATAAATTGAATTATAGTCTAAAAACATGGAAAAATAATGAAACTACCATTCTTTTATTCATTAAAATGAGGAAATTACAACTTCTACATATTGCAATATGATCACAAAATTTATAATCAAATGCAGCTCTATAATATTATCAAATGAGATGCATTATAGCCTATCTTTCTATCCTAATCTTTACACGATTGTATTATATTATTTGAGATCTCCATTTTGAAAAATATTATCCTCTCTCAAGTGTAAGGGTGTGTTTACATATATACAAATTACACCTACTTAAAATTAATGATCTCTACCAACCTATAATATAATTTTTAATATACAACAATCATTATATGCATGACACAATCCTAATGTACTATAACACATAAAAACAATAAAACATCGGAAGGAGGAATTTATTTAGCTCATTAATGAGGTAAAACAATAATTAGTTACCCACTTGAAACAAATCCTTCATTTAGTTGTCAGATCACCATCAAATTCCATTAGTTACAATCTTTATGCACCCATGTGAACTTTTCAAGTCTACAATACCTTTTGTGCTTCTAATATTATGTGCAGAAATCACACATCATGTTGTGTAAAGGATAACACATAAAATTTTGTGTAATACCTTCTCAAACTCAATATTATGCATCAACAATTTTCCTAAGACATCAACTGCAACTTCTTTGTACAAAACTTACCAAACTTGTGAAAATTTTGAAGATTCCTTCAAAATCACTATGTGCAAATATTCACATGGTTCACCAATTATTGGTTTGCTACCTAATTATCACTCTAAGTTGAGCATACCCAAATGTGTTACATCGATGCACATCTACGTGGGTGAAAAACTAAACACAATAACTTGAAAAACTTGAGATAAAAAAATTAAATACACCAAAGAGGATCTAGGGGGCTGACTCCTGCGAAGCTCCTTAGCCAACACAAGTCACCCAGACTTGGATTTAGAGGGTTGAGACTATGTATATGGTGACAAGTGCTTAATTTAATTATTTGTCTTTACCTTGTCTTGTTGTTTAACACCTTTATGAGACACTTAGATAAATTATTTGTTTTAATTATCCCCTTTTTGAAGTAAATTTTGGTATTTGTTTATGGGGAGAATTTATTTACTATTTTTGGGTTGATTTTTGCCTTGTAAGGGGTGGGTGAAAATTTTCTATTTTAGGTAAATTTATGATTTCTCCTTTGAGGCCACTTTTGAGTGGAGTGTGGCATAAGTAAACCTTGTCCCACACTCCCAAAACACTTTCATACACCTACCCATGGGGTAGGTGTACTTTTGTAAGAGTTTTCAGTCATTTGAGGCTCATAAAGACCCCATAATAAACCTTGGGAAACTTTATGTCTACCTCATATTTATTTTGATGTAAGTTACTTATGGGAATGACATGTGATGTGAATCTTTATTTATTTTGAGTTGTTGGATTTTTGACCAGTTTACTTTCCCATGTCTTTTCTTGTAAGTGCATTTATGTGAAGTGATTGTTTTTATATTATGATCTTGATTTGGCATGTGGGCATGTGTTTGAATTAATGAATTTTTGCGGATTTTCTTTGTCTTGAGAACTTAGGATGTTTCCACTTGGCACCATCCCAAGGGGGTACTCTTTGAATCTTTTTCTATTTAAATGAGCTTATTTTTCTCATTTGGGAAGGAGCCTTGGTCTTAGTTATATGTTGTTGAATTAGTTTGGAGTGCTTGAAATCTTGGTATTAGAAAAGAGGACAAGAAAAACAAGCGGTTGGTACCTTTCTTTGTAAATTTCTTGCAATTGTTGGTTTAATTTAGCATCTTTTGATGGAATGTATGTGTTTTTGTGCTCATTTGAGTTGTATGAAGTTTTCCTTGTGTTTTCTACTTGATTTGCACCCATTTTAGGGCTATCAAGCATATTGTGTGTATGGGGGAAGGTAGAGTCATTAAGGAGGTACAAGTAGAGATTAAAACCGAAGTCAACTTGTTATTCTTATGCAAGAACCAAATGGGCTTGGGCTTTGTTCTAGTGGATAGATAAGCGGGTTTTGGAATAAACCAGCTCGATGGATAAGTGTGAATGCATTCTTATTTTATTACTTGGAGGAAATAAGAACTCATTCCCAACCCCTTAGTGGAGTGATAGTGGCTTGGAATTCATGTAATTCCCCTTTGCAAGCTAACAAAAGCTTGATAGTGCGTACTTTGTTTGAAATGTATCTCTCTTGATCTTTTAAGTCTTCTTGTACATACACTTGTTTTATTTTTCTTGGAATGTATGTGTGTTGGAAAGTTGGGAATTTTGGTGATCCAAATTTTGGTGTTGGATATGGATACTTTTTGTGAGTTAGGGGATTCGTGGAGCAATGGGAAGGAAATTTCCCCATTCAGTGGCTAGGAGGTGAATGTTTCCTCCACCTCCCTTTTAGTGTGTTTAGACATGAAGTTAGATAGTGGAAGTAGTGGTGCAAAAATACTACCTTATTGTACTTTGTTGTGTAAAACCCATATTGTCTTGGGAAATAAGTTGTAATCAGTTGGGTATGATGTTTTTTTTTTGGAAAATGGTAAAAGTTGAGGGTTTTGGTAGGACCCACATCCTAGTACAACATGCCCTCAAGGCTGAATAAAACATTTAAGTATAACAAAGAGGAAAACCCCAACAACAAAGGGGGAAAGAAGGAGAAAAGAAGAAGCCCATGAGCAAAACACAAGAAGCAGAAGCACCCAAAGCACAAACTACAACCAGATTATCTAGAAGAGTCCCTAACATGGGATCTTAGATGCATAGAAAATGTATTCTTTTTACGTTTAACGACTATCCATTCTTTACTTTTATTAGGATATGTGTTTTTATTTGAGGGAGTTGGAAGTCGAAAAATTGAGGAATCCAAGACACCATCAATGCATTTTTTAGTAGTGAAACTAGTTTTAGCACATTCCGTAACTGCAGCTAGAATTAATGTCAACTCATGATCCATCTTAAAAACTCCAAAAACTAAAGGGTCAGCCAATGGGGTTAGACTGGAAACCCTGTCTTCACTGACATGTGTATCAGCAGCAGACATAATTTCCTCCTCAACAACTAAAAGATTTTGGTGGGCATCCTTCCACCAAGAGACCTTATCGATTTTAGATTTCTACTTGACCATGTGACAATCAACAACTAGATGCCCAAAGTTAAAACATTTTCTGCATCTAAAGGGCCGAGCGGTTGAGACCAAACCCTATCTCACACTTTGAGATCAATAGAAGCTGAAAGATCAACCGAAGTATCCAGATCCACCAAAATCCTTGCGTAGGTGGTATGAGAGAAGGTATCCGTATTGGAATCAATGGATAAAAAAGTACCCAAAGGATCACCAATAGCAAGTAAATTGTCATTTCCCCAAAACTACAAAGGTAGATGGGGCAAACAGATCCAGACCGGCTTAACATTGAAAGAGGCTGAAAGTGGATTAAACGTCGGGAACTAGGGTTTCATCAATAAATGATGATTTTGCAATTCCCAAAGCTTAGAAATAACAATATCTCTAGCATTGTTAGAGCTAAAGGCCACAATAAAAAAACCCCTTGCACAAAGGTAAATATCAATCCTACCAAAAATGAGGGGGCGTCAGTTCGATGTGATCCAAGAATGAAGGAGCGGAAGACTAGGTCAGAGACCATTAAAATGACAGATTAGACCATTAGAGGAAAAAAAATCCTCAGCTATCAGCATTTAATCCCCAAGGGAGACCGTGGGAGCAGTTTTAGCAGTAGAAAAGGGCT
Organism: Taxus chinensis; assembly: GCA_019776745.2. NCBI lineage: Eukaryota > Viridiplantae > Streptophyta > Pinopsida > Cupressales > Taxaceae > Taxus > Taxus chinensis. The sequence goes on along the minus strand of CM034153.1, from coordinate 214,624,840 downwards.
TGGAGATTGAAACAGAAGCAGAAGCAGAAGCATATGTATGTTTCCCCGCAGGATTGCCCTTACCACCATCATGGAAGACACCTGGTTGAAGAGGAGGCAAAGGGGAAGGGCCGCCACCATCAAAAGCACTACCGCCCACACCAGATCCATCGCCGTCCACAACGGAAGCAGAAGGATAACCACCTTTGCCACCACACTAAGAAACCGTTGCATCACTGACTGAAGGGTTTGCAGCGAAAAGTTTCGGGGGAGAAAGACGCAAAGAAGCCATCGGCTACAAAATGTGGGTGTTCATTCTAGTTAAGTATGATGTTATTAAGTGTATTCATGATTATTTTATTGTGTTTCCATTGCAAGAAAGGTGCTGAGAATGTGATGATGTTGAGAAATAAAGGTTTAAATAGATGAGTTTATTTTTATGTGGAAATGTCATCTTTTGCTTAAAAGGAATGAGAAGCCTTATTATTGGGAATGAGTATGAGAATCTAATTATATTTTTAGATTTTATTGGTTTGTCTTATGAAGAAGGATAGTGTTCAGTTTTGTTTTGTTCAATGGAGTAAATGGAGATTGACTTACATTCGTATGTACATAGGCAAAAGAAAAATAGTTATTAGAATACGGAAAATATGCTTGATAAAGTAAATGTGTTGTGTGTTAAGTCTCTCATTTAATTAGGAAATAGATGAAAATCATGTTCTCCCCACTTGGTCGATAAACTTGGTGTTGAAGTTTTGTTTCAAAAAAACTTATATATCTATCATTTAGTTGAGTTCTCGGCTCTGAAAGAAAAGTTGAGTTAGTAACCAAAATGGTGTTTAGTTTACATGGAATCTTTATTGAGTTCGATGGAAGATATTATTTCTAATCTATAGAGATAATATGTATAATGGTTGAGATTACATTAGATGTCTTATTTTGACATACACTTTTTAAATAGAAATTATACTAATTAACATACTTATATTAGAATAAGAATTGTAGTATTAATATAAATATTATTGTAATATTCTCTTAATAAAAATACATCTAGTTATAAACTATATCTATATTAAAGGTTGGATACTAGACACCTATATTAACTAGAATAATGAAATAGAAATAAATCAAAACTCATTACATGTGTGTATATATATATAAAAATATAATATTAATAAAATAAACTAAAATTATATATGTATATATATCCTTAATAGATATAAACCTATATCTAATTAATCAGGAGTAAATGATACGCACCCATAGTTTATACACACACATAGTATTTAGTTTTTATATATAAGAATTTAAAAAATGAATAAGCATTATAAAACATAAAACTTTATATAAAAAGAAATATAAAAAATATATAATAAAATGGGGGTGGGAGGGTTCGGCCCTACCCATCCCCTTGGTCATTGTTTTAAATAATAAAAAAAATAATGGTGGGGAGGGGCCACGACTTGCACAAGCTGTGACCCCCCACTCTCCATATGGGCCTGTGGGGATGACCGAAGTCATTCCCCACACTCCTTCCACACGTCATTATTGTCCACGACCATGCCATCTCGCCACACAATCCTATCACCGCCCTTCGTCCCTTGCACACCATGGCCGACTGTGTAATACACAATCAACACTCTATTTGGTCGTCTTAGGCCTTGTTCTAAACACGCGCGCGCACACACACACACACATGTATATGGCATATTCGATTGCATATACCCTTGTATATGTGAATACACACACATCCTCCCCGTGCTTGAAGTTTATCCCATATACCTACAACAAAAAAATGAAAATAGAAACTAAGAGAGGTAAAATGAAACAGGGGAGACAAAGGAAAAGAAATTTTCTTTAAGTAGATTAGGGTTTCTAGATGCCCTAGATCTAAGGGAGAGGGTCTGATCAATCTAAGGGCTCATATTACATCCTCCTTTCCACTTGAGGTCGGGTTGACCAAATTTTTAAAAAATAGGTCTCATCCATATTTATTAACTTAATGTTTTAATTACTTTAAGGAACTTGGGTCCTAATAGAAAAAAGAGTTCCGATATAATATAAGTGTTATCATTTTTATAACTTAGGATTGTGACTATTAGGAGCTTAGAGCTTAATTTATAATCCTTTTTAATTATAATACAATATCTAAGTTTTGGGAGTCATGTAGGATAAATAGTCCTTTTGAACTTGGTAAATCATTCAAACCTTTCGAATTGAATAATGGGGAAAATATATGGGTAGATATGCTAGTTAGATTAATTGTAAAGTCGACTTAAGTGAATAAAATATAGATAATGGTCAGAATGTTAGGGGGTCATGTGCACTTAAGTAAGATTTAGTATAACTTATTCTCTAAATAGAAGTGTAAATATTTCTATACGACATATAGAAATGTTAACTTAGTTATTCTATGTGACCTTAGAGGCTACCTTGTGGAATTGCAACATCTGCGCGGTTATTGGCTTCACCAATTTAATCGTTGCTTACCTTGACACTATCATATTGTGTGTTAAGTTGAGCAAGATGGGTTGTCGTCAGGACAACAACACGTCAAGTTTTTAGATAATGTAATCTTGTTGCCGCTTCTCATTAATTCTTTCTAAAACGAATCAAAATAAAATCCATAATTTTCACCTATAAACTTAGTTGTTTTAATTTGGGGCGTCACATAAAATTTGGCAGTTTCCTGGCGAAGCCAAATGTCAATTATTGGGCTGGTGTATTCTCCATATGAAGTTTCTCGTTGGTCGCGCATTATCCAAACTTGACCTTTCTAAAAGTAATTGTCTTTTTTGCTATGCTCTCGAAACTGTTCATCCTTTATGGCATTGCTCTTCCTCCTTTCAATTGTGATATGTTATTCGTTCCTCGATTCCCGATTTACTTCCTATCGATTTCAATGAAAAAACAGCCCTCCTTAATGTTCTTTCTCCATCCCCTCTCATAGTCATTTGGAGTACTACTTAGCTCATTATACTCTTTCACATTTGGAAAAATCACTACAAATAATTGTATATTGAACATGGTTATGCCTTAGCCATTCGACAAGCTCATCTTTGATCTTGTGTTTCTCTGTAGTTGGAGCAAATTAACACACAAACCCATGACTTACTTTTGATTATTGGCACGATTAGAGATTGTCTCGATCAATTGAGACATTACATTTGCTTATTCAATTTAGTTATAATTATAATATTCAAGTTATACTTGTTATGTCTCATCCCAAACAACTTATTTTAGATATAGGGCCTTCAGAGTCTTTGTATTTTTTTGATGAAATAGATCTTATATTATAAACAAGTATTATGATACAAGTCTATCCACAAAAAATAGGCGGTATGGGAACACGCCTCAAAGACACAAGCCGAACTAGGCCACGAGAGGGCCTACATGCAAAACTACCAACACTAGGTCGAGCCTAGGAAAAAATATCTATTACATCAAAGAAGGAAACAAAAAATTAAGTAGTTGTTGCCCAACCGACGATAGATCATGGTCATGCCACCCAGACCTTGGAAGGTATTTCCCGACATCGAAAGGATTCTAGTCAGAACTAGAGCCAACATGCTCTTCTTCAGTGTCATTCTTCCCCTGGGCACTAGTCGGATAAATGGAAAAAGCCAACCGAAGAAATTTGTCTAGGGGTGGCGATAGGCTCCACCCATCACGAGAAAAGTAGTGCCCAACCCAGTCGGCGGCGGGGAGCCCCAACCCTATGTCTGTGGTGACGAAGGTGACGTTGCATCCTGCCTGACATGCGACTAGTGAGGTAACCTCCCCGCTGTTGCCCACTATGGCGGCCATGAGACAAAGAGTGACGAGTCAAGAATAGTTGAACCGAAACAACATTGCATAGGACATCACCCCAATATCGCAAAAGAGTTTGAAGGTGATTGACCTCGAAAGTAACTTGATTTTTCAATTTTTTAATAAAAAGTACCTACTTCAAATTTTAAAAAGAGGATAAACGGCTAGGCCAAAATGTTATATAATAACAACCAATGCAAGCAGAGAGATTGGGCGAGGGCTATATTGACTCGGGTCAGAACCAAAAGACTCAGAGACATGCGACCGCTTGGTACCATCGTCAGCCGAAGGAATCTCAACACTCATATTTTCAGGTTTTTCAGGGGGAGAGCATGTGACTTCCGGCGCTGTAAATGGTTGCTTCCCTAGGCATGGCCTAACTTGTGGCTTTGGGGCGTGCTCTCATACCGCCCACATTTTTTGTTGAGAGAATCTTGTATCCTGTTACATTTAATATAATATAAGATCTTTTTCATCCACGAAAAAAATAAAAAATGTTATGGATATAATTAAGTAAACCTGATCAATGGAGCGTGAATGGATTTTAGGGTTAGGGCTTTGGGCGAAATGGGCTAGGGTTTCAGAGCAAATCCGCACACTTATAACTCTGGCAATTCTCATGGATCAAATAATTCGCCCAGAAGTCGATGAGCCTCTGAAGTTCGAGTTTTAGGTCAGCTTACATCTTGCGCAGGTATTTGAAAACACTAAAAATGATGTCTTCGCTGGTTTCTAGCGTTGTGAGTGCATCTTGGTACACCTACACATAGGATTTCAAATCCACATGTGAGAGGTTCAAATCTGATGCACATAGTAACATTACAGCATGGCCTGTCAGGCTTCCCGTGAATAATTAAATTTGCTTGGAGTTTGGATGTGCCATGTACATTCTAACCTACACAGGATTTGTTTTTTTTAGGGTTTTAAAAAATGATTCGCAACGGAAATGTCTGTCTCTGATTGATTTAAGTCTAGGGTTTTCATGATGTTCTGTTTCGGGTTAAGAGTAACTTTTACTTCGTTTTTGCCCTTATGTGTTTTTAAATCTTACAGCCCTAGATTGTATGTTTACTTTAATTTGGGGGCTTTCTATAGTAATCTGATCATGTATGGGAAAGCTTACGGACGGTCGAGTGCTGATGAAATATGCACTGTCAGTTCTCAACTTAATCGTAAGCAACATCAAATTCATGAATGGCTCTGATTATGTTTTTCTTCTGAATCTGGAAGCATATTTAACAGGTCCTTCAACAAACTCGTCTTTAACCTGGTTCCATGAGGCACCGCCATTCTTATCCCTCTCCGCTTCTCCCTGTTTCTGAAGTTTTTTTTTATAATTCTTTTCTCATGCTCTTCGTGAAATATCTTGTCGTCGCTTACAATTAAATTATAAATACCATTGATTTTTGTATTCTCTAATGCCACATAGCTCTGGCTTGTCGCAGGGCAGACTAATTGTGCTCTGGTCAGTGGCCATTATTGTATTAAGCAAATTATACTGAAAACATGAGGATGGTAATCTCCGAAATGAGTGTTGTTTAATGCACACAAGCAAAAACTGATTGTGACTCATCAGATTTTTAGAAAAATCTGTGTAGACATAAATATACAGCTGCAAAAATGTTTGCCACTTTTTTTTTTAGAGTATTAATGTGAATTGTCTTTTCAAGTTTCTATGCAAACTAACCAATTTGTTTGAGTAGGAGAAGCTTAGAAAAGCTTGGTGAGATCAAGATAGATATACATTTTAAAAAAACTACAAAAATTTTCCATTATTGACAAATGGAGGTAAATTATGGGGGCGCTGTTGTTATCTTGATGTGTGTTTAAAAAACAGTGGTATTGGTGCCAAGCAATCGTTATGGCCAATCCATACAAATGAATAATGAAATGCATGTCTTCCAATGAATGAATGAAACTTTTTAATGATGTCCATGAGTTGAACAATCTTTTGGGGACTCAATGTGCAAACACAAACTAGTCAGTCAAACACCAAAAAGATACCTAAAATAATTGCCACTTCCACCTTTCTTTCAGTTCTTTGTTAATTTTGATTCTTCTGCCATGGCTTTTGATCAAGAAAATACTTTAATCAAGCTGGGCCTAAATTGAAAGGGCGAAATGTAGAAGTCTAAAAATGGGTAATGTTGTGGAGTATTGTTTGTGCTATCACGGAATTCACAACTATGTTATCCAACAGAAATGGTGTTCCGTTATGTTTTTATGCTGCATACTGTATTAAAACTAGTTCCAATTTGATTAGTCTTTACCTAAGTGTTTGTTAAATTGTTTGCATAGATCATTTGAAATTAAAATAGTTATTGTGCTTGGTTGAAGAAAAAAAAATAATAGTAAAATCTATACTATAGTTACTTGCAAATTTTCAATGACTTGCATATATGAAAAGTAGTATTTGTAAATTAATAATTCTATATATATTCTTTAAAACTATTGCATAGACTAATTGAAATAAAAATAATTGATTGTGATTGGTTGAAAAACAAATTGAGCAATAGTAAGTAAGATTGATTTTCTTTTTTTGTATAATTTTTCAAATATAAAGGGTTGAAGTAAATTTGGGTGGTAAACTCTGTTAACATCAAAAAATTGGTTGCCAATTAGGTTTGGGTGGATCGGTTCATCGAGATGGTTGCATATGGATCTACCTAGGTTCAAATCTTGCTAGGTGTGATCCCTTTGGGGTGGTTTATCGGTGGTCTACTCGGGAATGGTAGCCACACCCCTTCTAACATTAGAGGCCAATGAAAAGAAGCCCCTGATGAATTGACAACCTGAAAAGGTGGCAAAAATCTTCTTCCTTGTTGAGTTTTGAGACTGATGCGATGGTTAGCAGGACGTATATTTTTTGAAACTATTTTATAAACCATTTGAAATAAAAATAGTTGAGTGTATTTGTACTAAGTGTAAAATAAAATAATGTGGAATATTAAGAAATATAAAATTAAAAATTTTAGAAAAATAAAATAAATGTAATTGTGTTAATCTAACATTAATAACAATTATTAATTTAATGTAATTGAGCAAATGAGAATGAATATTGTTATAAGTGTAGAACAAAATGAGTACTTTTTAAAGTGTAATAATAATTTGTTTGGAACCTTTTATAAATGTAGAAGAAAATGAATAACTAGAAGTGTAGAAGAAAAATGAGTACTTTGAAGAAATGTAACAACTTTTTTTGAACACTACATTAATAACAATTATTAATTTAATGTAATTGAGCAAATGAGAATGAGTATTGTTATAAGTGTAGAATAAAATGAGCACTTTAAAGTATAATAATAATTTGTTTGGAATCTTTTATAAACGTAGAAGAAAATGAGTAACTCATAAGTGTAGAAGAAAAATGAGTACTTATAAGAAATGTAACAACTTATTTTTAACACTTATTAGTTGTAAAAATGAAAGTGAAGAGAAAACAAGTATTTGTGTAAGTAGAGAAGAAAATGATGTTTAAAAATAAAAAAATATTTTTTTTGTTGGAAAATCTGAGAGAAATGGATTTGAATTTTTGTTTTAATGATGTGTATTTAAATGGATCATGTTTTTGACAACAATATTTTTTCAAAATTCGTAATTAATTATAGTACTTAAGGTATGAGGCATTTAAAAACTCAATTTATATTTTTAATAATATATTACCTAATAAAGATCCAAAATAAAAACTTAGATTGATATCATTTGACATGTTTACATTAAAGGTGTTCGGAGGCAGAGGGATTGGTTTTGACAAGTCATACCATCATTAAATTGTTGCATTGTAGAAATATTAAACTCCTAACAAATATTTAGAGGAAATAGAGATCTTCCAACAAATATTTAAAGCATAGTTTGCTGAACTTACATGTGCCTGTAATATTTGAAACATTGAAACAAGTATCACCGACAAATGAGTTGTAACAAAGTTAAGGGTTTCAACTAGAAGAATGGGATTTGAGCAAAACCATTCCAATTGTTGGCTTCCTTTATTCTGCCTTTCATATGGGTTAAAGCTGGGGGTGACGAGCGAGATTGGCAAGCTAAGGCAGTGGTCCCATGTGGGGCGGTGGCGGCAACCACAATAATTTTGAAGGTGCAGGTGGTCTAGTATGATTTTTTTTTTGTGGACTGCATAAAAATGAATCTTCACGTGAAAGGGTGGAACAATGACTGCATTAGAGGGTCAGTTCGAGCGACTCTAATGGGTGGGGGGTTGTAAATTTTTTTTGCGTTCTTTTTTTTGTGGCCACTTGTCAGTTCAGCAACAGTTAAAAATTATTTCATGGAAAAATCTACTTACCTTCAAATATGTTTCCTTCAAATCATTCCTTGCACTTTTTGACTCTTCAGAAAACATTAGAATTACTTGGGACAGCAGGGCTGCTAATTTTTCTTAAAATATTTGTGCAGCACTTGTTAAAAATCTATTGCCTTGCCCTTGCATGGAACCACACCATAATCCATTTTCAAATCTTCACCATGTATTGAGGGTAATGGAAATATGGCCAGTTTCTAAAAGGAAGAGCTAAATTAGCAAGAAACGTTATTTCAATGGAATTATGGCCATTTTCTAAAAGGAGATAAATTAGCAAGAAATGCTAATTCAAGAATGTAAAGCAAATTGTATGGAATTTGGGTTTTAATTGGTATTTTAAGTCCCAGAATTTGGGGAAGAGAGTAGCTTCATTTTGTTTTTCATGACACTTCCCTTGGAAATATAAGATCGATATGTGAGAAAGCTATGGATCCTCGTCAAAGAAGCCAGGAACGAGATTAGTTTGGAGTGAAGGTGTGTACCAACATTGAATACTACCTCGAAAATGATTCTCCACTATTGATATTGTTGCTTTTGATCGTTTGGAAGTATTAAAGTATTTTTCCTTTGGAGGTATTGCAGTTTTGAACAGACAAGTGGAAGAGCTCGCTTTGGCACTGGAGGTCGCTCAAAGACCATTTGTGCGTTGTTCGCTCTGATCTCATTGATGGAAGTGATGCAATTTTTCCTTTGTAATTATTTGAAAGAATTAGAGATATGAATGCATATTTTCCTGGGCTCTGCAGTTTTGAGTGTTGTGATGCATTGTAGAAGGAACTCTCTACAAGGTGGCATCACCACGGGCGTGCCCATGCTATATTGGTTGTGCCATAGATCAATTTATTAACATGTATATTGTTTTGGAGGTGAGATGTCAGTCGCATCCGCAACCCATCTTTATGAGGTGGAAAGTGTCTAGCAACACGTGTCTGTGCCATGGTGACATGCGTTCTCGGTTGGGGTTCTTATCAGCCCCTGGTGTGGAAAACTTGTATGCATCGATCTAGACACGTGTTAAGCATATCCCTTGTTTTCATGTTTGTAGTTGGGTTTGGAACCTCATACCTATTGTATTTTCCTCATTTCTTATTTTGACCCCTTTAAGCATAAATTGTGGTCACTTCAATAATGTAAACGAAAGAGATGTTAAAGTGAAACACATATAACAAGAGAGAGAATGAAGTGGAGAACATATAGCCAAATATTTGAGCTATGTATAGGTGTGGGACATGGACATATTTAATTCCGACCCTTTTCTTTCCAACTTTACATTCATGTCTTTATCGTATTTAATAAATTAAACACTATCTAATTGTTAATTTTGGCCTTGATATTGTAAAAACAATATAAATAAAAAAATAGCAAAACTCAAATTTGTCATACTTATTCAAAAATTTATGTGTCTTTTAGTTGTGTATACCCCGTTTGTTTTTAGCCTATGTGACATCCTCTTCAGGGGACCACCTTGGACTAGTTCTTTGCATCGATTCTCTGAGAGGCAAAACATATGATCTCAGTCTTTATAGTCACATTGTAGCTATAGACATGGAGCTTTCAGGCCATTTCGAGGAGCTAAACATGATTGTGTGGTCCTTGGCTTTTCAACTCTTACCCATTCACCTTTGTACAAGAGATAAAATTATCCAATGGTTTTCAATGCAATCTATTGGGATTCCTGTTCGCATTTAAATTAACTTTCCATAATTAAGACTAATCCTTAACAAATCTAAAAACACCTCTACCCAAACAATACATATTCATATATACATGTTATAATGAGACATGTATTTTCTATTCGATATCAGGCACGATTGGTTTCAAGTGAATAGAATGAAATCATTAGAGATGAAATTATAAGTTGTGAGAAAGTTGTGATATTACGCAAATGTCCAACGGTTGTAGGTTCTTTAGTCACGTTGTCTTATGGCCATATCCATGTCATGAACTATTTTAAATAGCTTTTCATTTAGGATAACATGCACCACATAAGGGTCCCACATTCTTCTTTTCACCTTGGAAAACTTCTTTTGTTATCTTTCCTAGTGTGTCCTCCTTTGCAAACCTCTATAGAGTGAATGCCTTTCCCCTCCATTGCGCTTCGCTTGGCTTTGTGCTAGCATTGAAGATTACACTTTTAATTCCAAACAATAGAAATAAAAATAGCAAATCTCAATTTTCCTGTACTTTGTCAAAAAAAATTGTTTCTTTCAGTTGTGTAAGGCTCATTTGTTTCAGCTTGAACGACATCCTCTTTAGTGGCCCACGTTGAACCAATTTGAGTTGCATTAGTTCTTTGAGAGGCAAAGCATATGATATCAGTCTTTATAGTCACTTTGTAGGTATAGACATAAAGCTTTCTGGACATTCCGAGGAGCTAAGTGAAGTTGTGTGGAAATCTTTTTCAACTCTTACCCATTCTCCTTCACATAGGAGATACTTTTGTACTTAGACCCCAAGATTCAATCCAAAAATGAAAGAACTATCTTCCAACTTGCAAATCAAATTATCTTTGGTTTTCAATGCAATTTGTGGGGATTCGTGTTTGCATTTATATTAATTTTTCATAATTAAGACCAATCCTTAACATATTTAAAAACACCTCTACATGGACAATATGGATTCATATATACATGTTACAATCAGACATGCATCCTCTATTCAATATTAGGAATGCAATTCAATCATACGACACGATTGGTTTCAAGTGGATGGAGTGAAATCATTAGATGAAGTTATAAGTTGCGAGAAAATTATGAGAGTACACAAATATCAAACGGTTGTAGGTTTTTTAGTCATGTTGCCTTATGGCCATATCCATGTCGTGAACTATTTTAGACAACTTTTCATTTAGGATAGCAGGTACCAGAAAATAATATTTTTTCTCTTTTTCTAATGCCTCAATCATTAATTATTGTGTCGTGTGTTTCCAAATGCATGTATCATTTACTATGCTTGACACACATAAGGGAAATGAGAGGTTGAGGTTTTGTGTCAATGGCCATTAACAAACATCTTCATCACAATGATAATAAGAACAAACCCTAGTTTGTACCTTAATCACTACAAAAAAATTATAATTGTAATTGTGCATGAAAATTGGCAACACATGGAATGTTAAATGTAGAGCTTTTGTTTCTAACATATGTAGAGTTTTTGTATTTAACATGTGCAAGTTTTCCTTTGAATTATTCATCGAACACAATTTTCTTTCTTATTATCTTCAAAATTTGTTTCCTTGATGACATTCACACTTCACCCCCTTCCTCCTAATGATTTACACAAATGACATGTTTTTTATATGCATGGTAATAACAAAGAGGATTTTCACGCACGTCCCCCAAAAAATTCACACCCATAGAGACTTCTTTTGCTTCAATATTCTTCTTCATTAACCCTCTTCCTCTTTTGATGTCTATCTCCCTCAACTACTTCAACACATCCCCTTCGGTGTTTCCATCACACATTTCACGTACGAGTGCTAGTTTCATGTCTAGATATATTTAAATTATGCATGTTGATATTTATTTAATACTGTAAAATTACAATGTTAAAATAATACAAATATAATAAAGACTTCTATTAATTTATTGATTCGATATTTTAAGTTATAAAAACTAAGTAATATATTGGTTTTAAGTAGAATATTATTATGAATGAAGAGAAAATCAAGTGAAATTAAATTATGAAAATGTTATTCGAGTAATACAAGAAAATATGTAAATATTTTAATTTTAAAAAAATATAAATAAAAGTTATCTGAGAAAAGAAATGGATTTACAATTTAGTTTTAATAATATGTGTACTTGATCATGTTATTAACAATACTTTGCACAATAAAAATTCAAAATAAAAACTTAGATTGATATTATTTGACATCTTTTCATGTCTAAATATATTTAAATTATGCATGTTGATATTTTTTTATTATTATAAAATTATAATGATTAAATAATATAAATATGATAAATACTTATTAATTTATTGATATTTTAAGTTATACAAACTAAATAATATGTTGATTTTAAATAGAATATTATTATAAATCAAGAGAAAATCAAGCGAAGATAAAAAATATTATTATAGTATTACAAGAAAATATGTAGATATTATTATTATTTTAAAATTTATTTTGAAAGTTATCTAAATAATTTAAATATAAGCTTTTTTATTAGGAGTAATATTAAAATCTAAAAATAATCCCAATATGAAATGGATTAAAAAAAATCTACAAGTTGTATTGCTGTAAGATTTTAAAATGGAAATTTGATTGTGGATTTATTGTAAAATATTTGATTGGGTCTATAGTGATATAGGTTTTAAAGGGTGACATTCACATGGTAAATACTACCATTTTTAAAATAAAACAAGTTATAATTGAGCCCTAATGTTTGAGTGATGATTCCAAAAAAAAAAACATTAGTCTTCGTTAGTACAATTTTTTTGAATGGATAAATTATTATTTTTATTTTTATCAAAAAAATTATATGGTAATGAAGAAAATGCTGTTAGAACCAATAATTAAATAAATATTATTTATTACCAGTCACAAAACATACTGAAAGTGTCTTGATTTTTGGGTATGCATAGTTTTATTTGGAGATAAATTGCATATTGCAAAAAAAAGTACCAATAGGTACTAAAAACAATTATTTACCTAAATTGTACTGCCAAACAAAAAATAATATCATATAAATCAAAGTGTACAATGCATCATGTTGAATCATTGACTGTCTTTCATCATGACGCCCACCTATATATTTGTTAGGCATCATATTATAAATGTTTCAAAAAAATTAAGACATTTAGGAATAGTTTTCCTTGCATATTAATTACATTTTGCGAAGACAATAGTACCAACAGGCACCACAAAAAATTAATGTTCACCTAAATTGTATTGCCAAACAAAAAATTAATATCATATAAATCAGAAGTGTATGGTGCATCATGTTGAATCATTGACTATCTTTCGCCATGACGCCCACCTATATATCTGCTAGGCATCGTATAATAGTATTATAAATGTTCCAAAAAAATTAAGACATTTAGGTATTATATGGATTGATCTTATTTGATCAACAATTCAAATATATTGTTTCATACAATAAACAAACTTTGAGTGTCATTTTCAATTCCTTCATTAATGTAATGGTTGTCTCACAGCTCACAATTGTTGATTTGTTTGCTTTTGCGTGTTTACCTCGGCCCATTGAATAACACATATTGGCATAATTATAATAAGTATGTGTAAGTACAAATTGATTTACAACTATGTTATCTAACAAAAACGTTCTTTTATTATGTTTTGATGCATTTGCATATCTTGGTTTTCCGTTAGCCATAGGCATGCTTGCGGTAAGGATAAACTAATAGCATATTTTAATTTAAGAAAGAGAGACAATATTTTAATAGGATAAAATAATAGCATATCAAGACAAGGGTCATGCTGGGGCATGAGTATCTCTTGTAAGTGTAAAGAAAAATGATGTGGAATATTGAGAAGTTGAAATTTTTGGAGAATCCAAAATTTGATAAAATGATGTAGAATATTATGAAGTTGAAAACTTTGGAGAATTCGGTTTTTGAAATCAAAAAAAGATGTAAAAATAAAATTGAATCATAGGGAAAAAAGTGATAAATATAATTGAGTTAATCTCATAGTGATAATAATTGAAATATTAACAACAAAAACTTTCTATACTTATTTATAAGCATAGAAGAAAATGAGTACTTTTGCTAAGTCTAAAAACAAAATTTATTTGACACTTACTATTTGTGTGTGTTGGCATGTTGTTGCATAGGTGTTGTCATTGATGCAAAATCTCATTAATGAATAATTGGATGTTGGTGTAGGGTCAGAGCATGCTGAGGATGATGATGACATGATGATTCAGAAGTGTTCGTGGTGATATCAGGTGCTTCAGTGAGGATGGCTTGTCATTGCAAGCCCAATCAGGTGATCCAACTACCCTAGGTGATAGTGCATGGTGGAATGAGCTTCTTGGTAGCTTGAGAAGCATGTTAGCATGATTGGAGAGTTCTTAGGCACTCACATGAGTTGCATGATGCATATAAATGTTGGTGACCATGTTGCAGGTGCTCATTCGGACCAAGTAAGGTTGTTAGATTGCATGAGAATAAGTTATGGAGCTATATGACCCCATACATGCATGTAGGTATGTGGTTCATGATGTACCATGTATGTTAGGACCTTTTAGGGTATTTTCATGATGTGTTATGAGGTTGTTTCAGTTGACCCTAGCCTTTACGGTGTAAAACCCTAAGGGCTAGCTATGCAAGTCTCAATGGTTAGAAAGATAGCGAGTTTATTATGAAATTTTGATGATTGGAGATGTATGTAGGGTGTGCCATGGTGTTGTTGGAAAATATCAGGTTGTCATGATGAGTATTCTGCATATTATGTCAGATTTGGTGAAACAGGGTCAAGAACAAGGTCATTTCTAGCTCGAATTGCTTCTTTTAACGCTCACCCTAAATTGTGTGCTTTGCATGGGACCTTGTGGCTTTCAAGGATGTTTCTACATTGATTCTAGAAAGTTTCAAAAAACTAACGAGGTCATTTCATTTTCAATTTTTTATGAACGAATGTTAAGAAGATAAACAACTCATTATGTGTTTAAAACCCTAGCTTGAAAGTAGTTTGAGAGATTTTCTTTCTAAGTGGCTAGTTTTTATTTATAGTTCTTGGTTTATGATTGTAACATGTAGATAAATCCTCCATATTTATAGAAAGGCATGGTAGAGGTTGTGGTGATGAGTGGACCCCACTCAAACAGGTCAATTTCTAAAGAAGTTTAATTTGGGACAAGGTTTTCCAAAGGAGTTACAAACTAAATGACCATTATTTGATGTATGTGAGTTTTTATTAATTTACAAAGATATTTAAGGTCATGGTTATGCATTTACATGGTCAAGTGTGCTTTACTTAGGTTGACTGGTAAAAGGGCAGTTTTGGGGCATTCAAAAGAAGTCTTTAGTAAAATGGACATTACAAAAGCTACAGAAGGTGTTAGGAGGCAATTCAAGTTGTTTTGGAAAGATAATTCAGAGAATTTTACACACACACACACACACACACACACACACATATATATTCTCATTATGATGATACTTTATATGGTTTCTATGTCAATTTGTGGATAAGAATATTTTTGGCTTTTCAGGACAAAATTGCTTTTGCTGAAATATTGAGTTGGTTGGAGCATGATATGGATTGGGTGATGATTGATATCACTTGGAATGTGAAGAGGGATGAATTCGGAATTAAATTAATTAATTTATAGGTATTAAAAGTATCAGGAAGGGTGCAAATCAGTTGCATTATGAAAACTACTTTTTGGGCAGATTGATTTGGTAAAGGCACAAGTTGATGTGGTTTGAACCATTGACTGTTTCATGAGCTCTAACTTGTTTAGAAGTATTCTACAGGTTTTGGAATTTCCAGAAATTGGTCCTATGACATATTTTATGTGTTCTTTGATTATCTTGGAGCCAAAAGGTGAAGACGGGGTGTTGGAAACAAGTGTTTTGTGAAGGTAATTAGCCAATGGGCCCATTAAACGAAATAAGTTGATTGGTTCATGATAATTGCGATCATGGATGGTGTTAAATATTGTTTTAAACATATGTGGTGATTTTTTAGAGCTTCCACATCATATTTACAATGAATAAAAATATTTTTGGTGTTAGGAGATTTTTTTCATCCTAATGATGGGGTTTTGAGGATTTTTGGTGCATGAATGAAGGGTTTTGGCTAGGCCGACCTATATTGGTCACTTGTAGTTATGAAAATTACATGGAATTTTATTTGAGATGTATTTCTTGAGAAGATGAGGGAATTTTTTTTGTTTGACTTTGAATCAAGAAGGAGCTTATAAAAGCATAGTTTTGGGTGCTTTTGTGAGCTAGTGGTGTGTGTGCAAGAAGTGTAAGGTAGATGTGAGAGTTTTTCAAGTATGTGAGAACGAATTGAGAAATTTTAAAGTGCGTGATAGGTTAATGGAGGAAAAAAATAATGTGTGAAAGGGTTTGAAGCTTTGAGAAGTGAAAAAAGTGCTACTTTGTGAGAGAATGAAGACCTAGGGTTTGAACAAGAGGTTGTAAGCTGAATTTGTGATCTCTTTCAGCTGTGGTAGAAACAATACATCATATATCTTATTAATAATGTGTTTGAGTGGGTACTTGATCATCTTGGGGGGTTGTATCCTCCTTGTGGAGTTGGTGCTTCGCAAAACTAGGGGTTGGTGCTCATTGTGGGGTTGGTGCTCATTAAATTTGAAACACATAAATATAAAGATTGTGTTTCAGTGGGTTTTCTTCCCCTTGAGGGTTTCCCACTTATATCTTGTTTCTTGTGTTAATTCTCTTACTTCATGGTTTATTGGATGTGTGCACACATTAATGGATGGTTTAGTGGTTTTGTGTTTTTAATAAGTAATATGAAATATGATTTAATTTTGTAAGGATTGATTCACTCCCCCTCTTAGTCCATTGTGCTTCCAAAAGTGTGTGTCAAAGAAAATGAGTACCTCTTATAAGTGTAGAAGAAAATTGGTACTTGTAAGTGTAAGAAGAAAGCAATGTTGAATATTGAGAAATTCATTTTTTTGGAGAATCTAATTTTTGAAATTAAAAGAAAAATAGAAAAATTAAATTGTATTGTATGGGGGAAATGATAAATGTAACAGAACTAATCTCACACTGATAACACTTGAAAGATTAATAACAAAAAACTTTGTTCTGACACTTCCTATTTAATTGGATTACTAGAAATTGTCATTTAATGTAAAGTATAAGGTATCATAATCTGATGTTACTAAACACATTCTATTTAGAATTTATAACACAAACATCAATTTATGTAAGTAAATTGTTATCAACTACTAGTTATATTAATTGTAGTGAAAAGTATTGAGTTGTGAAGCTTAATTACTTCATTTTAACATGCAATTGGAACTTGCTGGAAAATACAGTAACCGACATCAGTTAAGGTCAGACCGGCATCGGTAAGGGAAGACCAGCATCGGTCAGATATGACTGGCATCAGTCAAGCAAGTAAGGAACCGGCATCGGGTAGGCAAAACCGGCGTCGGTTACCTGTGTGATGAATTTTTAATTAACTCTCGGGAATTATATCTATTTTTAGCATTAAAATAGATTTATTAATTGTAATTGCATGGCTAAGTGCCCTAAGTCTATAAAAGACTATATAAGCATAAAATCTAGGGTTTAGAAGAGAGAGTATGGATCATAATTACAAGATAATTATGTGAGAGATAATTCTTGGTGAAGAAGCAAAATTTTGATGGAAAGAAAGTACTAAACATCTGAGAGGTGTGGAAGATTGTAAATCTTCATTGTATATCTTGTCAAAGCTTTGGATAATAGATTGGCTTGTTTCTTGGTGGACGTAGCCCACACTGGGTGAACCACGTTAAATTTGGTGTTGATTTATGTCTCTTGTTTTGTATATTTCTTCTGGTAGAATATCCACTTTTATTTGCATGTATGCTTAGATCTGATATATTATCTGTACAACCAGTGTGCTAACCCCAACAACTAGTATTAGAGCTTTGTTTGAGGGTTTTGTGTGTTGACATATTTACTCACAGAGGGTTTTCTGATTGAGTGGGAGCTACAACAATGGCAGAAGAAAATAAATACAAGGTAGAGAATTTTGATGGCCGAAATTATCAATTATGGAAGATGTAGATTGAGGATTATCTGTATCAAAGAGATTTGTACTTACCATTGGATGAGAAGTCTAGACCTATGAAAATGACTGATGAAGAATGGAAGATTCTTGATAGAAAGGCTTTGGGATCTATAAGATTGAGCCTGACAACATCCGTGGCTTCTAATATTACAGAAGCGGCTTCTACGGTAGACTTAATGAAATCTCTTGATAATTTATATGAAAAACCTAGTGCTTCAAATAAAGTTTATTTGATGAAGAAACTATTTAGTTCTAAGATGCATGAAGGTGAATCTGCCTCTAGTCATTTGAATGATTTTTGATCTATTGTAAATCAGTTAAAATCGGTTGCAATACCATTTGATGATGAAGTAAAAGCACTTTTATTATTATGTTCTTTGCCTGATAGTTGGGACAACTTGGTAATGACTGTTAGTAATATAAAATCTGCTAATAATATTTTGAAGTTTGATGATGTGGTTAGTATAATCTTGAATGAAGAAATTCACAGGAAGAGTACAGAGGAAACATCATCTGGAAATGCTTTGAATGTAGAAAGTAGGGGCAGGCAGAAGGAGAGATCCAAGAGTAAGAGTAATGAGAAATCAAATTCAAGGGATAGCAGATCTAAATCCAGAAGTAAGGGAATTACTTGTTGGAAATGTGGAAAGAAAGGACATGCAAAGAAAGATTGTTGGTCAAAGGATAAAGAGAACCAACAACTAGAAAAAGGTAAAGAGGTGAATCTTGTTGCATCAGAGGTAATGTAAGATGCTCTTATTCTTTCTTTAGATAATAGAATTGAATCATGGGTTTTAGATTCAGGAGCTTCTTTCCATGCAACCCCTAATAAGGGTTATTTCAGAAATTATGTCCAGGGAAATTTTGGGCATGTTTATTTGGGTGATGATGAACCTTGCAGTATTACTGGTAAATGGGAAGTTCATCTAAAATTACAGAATGGAAATACATGGGTATTGAAAGATGTGAGGCATGTGCCAAGCCTCAGGAGGAATCTTATTTCTGTGGGGCAACTAGGTGAATCTGGTTGCATGGTTACTTTTATAGGAGACTCTTGGAAAGTCACTAAGTGTGCTTTTGTTGTGGTAAGAGGTAAGAAGGTAGGAACATTATATTTATCTACCTATATTACTGATTCCTTTTTCTGTGTTATCTACTTCAGATTCAGATGCATGCATGTGGCATAATCGATTGGGTCATATGAGTCAAAAAGGAATGTAGATATTAAAGGCTAAGGGTAAGTTATCATATTTGAAAGATTTAGATCTTGATTTTTGTGAGCATTGTATCTTTGGAAAGTAAAAGAGAGTGAGATTTCTCAAAGTTGGGGCAACTAAGAAGGAACATAAATTGGAGCTTGTACACTCAGATGTGTGGGGACCAGCTCAGGTAGCTTCTCATGGAGGATCCCAGTATTATGTTACTTTCATTGATGATGCTACAAGAAAGGTATGGGTTTATTGTATTAAACATAAATCTGATGTTTTTGAGACTTTTAAAATATGGAAAGCCCTTGTTGAGAATGAATCAAATTCTAAGTTAAAGTGCCTTAGATCTGACAATGGTGGTGAATACTGTAGCAAGGCTTTCAATGATTATTGTTCAGTGAATGAAATACGTAGAGAAAAAACGGTTCCAAGAACACCACAAGAGAATGGTGTTGCAGAAAGAATGAACAGGACAATCATGGAACTTGCTAGAAGTATGAGGATACATTCTAGATTGCCCTTGTAGTTTTGGGCAGAAGCAGTTGATACAACGGTTTATTTGATTAACTGTGGCCCTTCAAGTTCACTAGATGGAGGAATACTAGAGGAAGCTTGGACCGGAAAAGAGGTAGATCTTTCTTTTCTTAAAGTTTTTGGTTCAGAAGCTTTTGTGCATGTTGATAAGGAAAATAGAAAAAAGTTGGATGCAAAATCCAAGAGGTGCACTTTCATTGGTTATGGATTTGGTGATTTCGGTTTCCATTTTTGGGATTTAGAGAATTCTAAAATTATTAGGAGTCGTGATGTTGAATGGAATGAAAAGAGAATGTACAAGGATCAAATTTTGGTACCCAAGGATGAGAAAATTGGAAAGTTTATTGATGAAAATGAACTCTCAGGTTTTAAAGAAACACCTACAGAAATACATAGTAACTGTGGATGGTTAGTCCCTGACCGGCATCGGTTAGATAAACCGCTGACGGTTACAGAGGATCCAAACCAGCATCGGTTAGTAGAATTAACGTCGGTTAGAGGTGATTGGTGTTGGACATTGTTAGATTTGGATAGGAATGTCCAGGAGGCTCAGATAGAGCCTCCGATACCCCAAACTCCTGTGATAAGGTCACAAAGCGTAAGTAAACTTCTAGAAATATTTACACCTCTATTTTATTTATTATTGACTGATAGTGGTGAACCAAAGAGCTTTGAAGAAGCAATGCAGGATAAGACTCACATTCAGTGGGAGCATGACATGGATGAGGAGATGGACTCCTTGGAACAAAACCAGACTTGGGATTTGGTTAAGTTGCCAGCAGGTAAGAGAACATTGCAGAACAAGTGGGTTTACAGGATCAAGGAAGAAGAGGGTGGACAGAAAAGGTACAAGGCAAGGCTTGTAGTAAAGGGATTTACACAGAAAGTAGGTATTGACTTTGGTGAAATATTTTCTCCTGTTGTTAACATGACTTCTATTCATACTGTATTGAGTTTAGTTGCAGTAGAAGATTTACATTTAGAGAAACTAGATGTGAAGACGGATTTCCTTCATGGTGATTTGGATGAAGAGATTTATATGCAGCAGCCGCTTGGGTATGAAGTCAAGGGTAAGGAGAAATTAGTGTGCAGGTTGAAAAAGAGCCTATATGGGCTCAAGCAAGCTCCAAGGCAATGGTACATGAGGTTTGATAGTTTTATGCATGAGCATGGTTACTTGAGATGTGAATCTAACCATTGTGTTTATTTCAAGAAGCTTGAAAATGGGAGCTATATTATTTTGTTACTGTATGTGGATGATATGCTTATTGCAGGATCTAGTATGCAGGACATTGGTGAGCTTAAGAGAAAGCTAGCTCACACATTTGCTATGAAGGATTTAGGAGCTGAAAAAAGAATCATTGGCATGCAAATACATAGAGACATGAAAAAAAAGAAGTTGTATTTGTCTCAGGAGGATTATATCTACAAGGTGCTAGAAAGGTTCAACATGTAGAATGTAAAACCTGTTAGCACACCTATGGCTGGACACTTCAAATTGAGTAAAGATCAATTTCCTTCATCACATGAGGAGGTCAAATACATGACACAAGTACCATATGCTTAAATAGTTGGAAGTCTCATGTATGCTATAGTTTGTACAAGACCAGACATTACACAGGCAGTGGGAGTTATGAGTAGATATATGGCTAATCCAGGTAAAGAGCATTGGAAAGCAGTCCAATGGATACTCAAGTATTTGAAAGGGACATCTAGCATGCAGTTATGCTATGGAGGTTTGGATATTTCATTACGTGGCTATGTTGATTCGGACATGGCTGGAGATCTGGATGGTAAGAGGAGCACTACTGGATATATTTTCATAGTAGGTGGAATGACAGTTAGTTATATTTCTAGATTGCAGAAGGTTATGGCTTTGTCTACTACAAACGTAGAATATGTTGCAGCTACAGAGGCTAGCAAGGAGATGATATGGATGAGTAGATTAATGAAAGAGTTGGGAAAGGAGCAAAGTGATTGTAAAATGTTTAGTAACAGTCAAAGTGTAATTCATTTAGCAAAGAACTCAACATTTCATTCGAGAATGAAACACATTAAGTTGAGGTATCACTTCATATGGCAGGTATTGGAGGATAGAAAGTTGAATCCGTAAAAGAT
Organism: Taxus chinensis; assembly: GCA_019776745.2. Classification (NCBI taxonomy): domain Eukaryota; kingdom Viridiplantae; phylum Streptophyta; class Pinopsida; order Cupressales; family Taxaceae; genus Taxus; species Taxus chinensis. The sequence goes on along the minus strand of CM034153.1, from coordinate 214,603,143 downwards.
TCATACGAGCAAGAACTTTGCAGATATGCTAATGAAACTATTAGCAAAGGAGAATTTGGAGCTACACTCCACTTCTATTGGTCTTTGAGTTTGAGACTTGAAGAGGAAGAAACAAAGCCAAGGAATGATCTAAGAATGACATTGTACATGTATGGTGTAGTAATTAAACTCCAAGTGGGAGATTGTTGAGTTGTGAAGCTTAATTACTTCATTTTAGCATGCAATTGGAACTTGCTGGAAAATACAGTAACCGACATCGCTTAAGGTTAGACCGGCATCAGTCAGGGAAGACCAGCATCGGTCAAGCAAGTAAGGAACCGACAACGGTTAGGCAGAACCAATGTCAATTACCTGTGCGACGAAGTTTTAATTAACTCTCGGGAATTATATCTATTTTTAGCATTAAAATAGATTTATTAATTGTAATTGCATGGCTAAGTGCCCTAAGTCTATAAATGACTATATAAGCATAAAAGCTAGGGTTTAGAAGAGAGGGTATGGATCATAATTACAAGATAATTATGTGAGAAAGAATTCTTGGTGAAGAAGCAAAAATTTGATGGAAAGAAAGTAATGAACATCTAAGAGGTGTGGAAGATTGTAAAATCTACATTGTATATCTTGTCAAAGCTTTGGATAATAGATTGGCTTGTTTCTTGGTGGATGTAGCCCACACTAGGTGAACCACGTTAAATCTGGTGTTGATTTATGTCTCTTGTTTTGTATATTTCTTCTGGTAGAATATCCATTTTTATTTGCATGTATGCTTAGATCTGATATATTGTCTGTACAACCGGTGTGCTAATCCCAACAAAAAGAAATGAGTTTTACAATTTAATTTTAATAATATGTGTACTTAAAAAGTTTATGTTATTGAGTATAATTTATTCACAAAATTTTCAATTAATTAAAGTAATTACGGTATGAGGCATTTAACAATTGTATTTTATATTACCAATACATTTCACATTAAAGATTCAAAATAAAAACTCGATTGGTTTCCTGTGAAAATTTATATCTAGACAAACTTTTACATCTTTTCATGTCTAAATATATCTAAATTTTGTGTTTCCCATAAAATTTTATATAAACCATTTTTTCATACTTTAAACTATAAAAATATTAAAAGAATAGTTTCATGGAGGGGCTTCCACTTTTTTTTTTTTTGTCGCAAAAAATATTTTGAGAGGAATAAAAGAATCTTATTGTGGAAAATAGGAGCTCCACGTTTTTTACCCATTAAACCTATGAGATTGCTAGAATTTCCTACAATTTAAAGTGATTTTTGATTTTTGTTCATCTGGCACATGATATGTATTCACACCATCAATTTATTTGTGATTTTGGAGGGGAATACGGTTAATGTTTTGAGTGCAAAGATCAACAAGGTTAGGTGACCATAAAACTGTAATGAGATCTTTAAAATATTTCATTAGGTATCCATTGGAAAATTTAAAAAAAACATGAGACCTTAAAACTAGTACAATAGCCCTAAATTTTCTCAACCACCCTTAACGAGATATTTAAGGAGTTCTCTCCCTGAAACCATGACCTAAGCAAATTAAGTCAAACTTAAATACTAAATACAATAGTAGCAAATCAAATCCATCTAAATATACTCTCCACAACCCTTTTGCAAGATTCTCCGTGTGTAACCATAATAGCTCACCCTTTTGAATATACTCCTTATCTTATCTCAAAATAAGAGCTTATATTGATTAGAATAAAATAAAAAGATTGAAAAAATTTGACTTTTGTTGGCTCATTTATTCCACAAAAAGTTAAGAAATTGTTACATTTATACACGTAATCTATTTTTCTTAACAATATCACTTTTGAAACAAAGCCAACAAGACGCCAAAACTTTATTTTAGAGTGTTTTTGTACTTATTTTGAGCATAAATGTCATTGCAACAATGGATTTATTAAATATTTTTTAAAAATATTTTTTAGTTGTAGCATACTTAAATTTTAATAAAAGGATAACCAAATGTGCTCTTATATACACTTCAATTTTTTTAAATTTAAAATTATAAGACTGAAAAAACACAATCATTAACATTTTTTCAACAAATACAATACATTTTTTTTTAAAGTACACTTTTATTAATAAAAATTAAAATAGTACAACGTTATTTGTACAAAAAATATGGGTGGAAAGAGTCACACCTTAAAATGCCAAATAAAGGCCTTGAGAAGGAGGCCAACCCACCTCAGGAAGAAACACAAAATTTGAAGCAAAGCAACAAAACCATCAAGATGAAATGATCTTAGTCTTTCCCTTTTTACCTTTCTTTTTGACCATAGTCCAACCCCTAGGGGGAGGACTTGCAAAATCACTTGTGGGTATGAGTTGTGAATTTCAATTAAAGAGTTCTATTTATCATAATCATTTTTTGGATTAATGGGCTCTCTTCATTCCTCTTTGTGGAATTTTTTTATAACTAACTCTCTCAAGAAAATATTCTCCACATACATCACTTCTTCCGGAGTCTCCAATGATTGATTTAAATCCTCATTCTATTTTTTTATCCCTTCATATTTCTTTTCCTCCATCTTTGAGGTGTGTAAATATTTTGCATTCTTGTCGGTTTTAGCTTCCAAAGGAGAAAATTCATAAGGCTACTAACTTTTAGGTTTGATATATGCTCCATTTTCCTTTTAGGTTGCCCTTGTGCTTGAGGACATGTTTCTTGTAGAAAACTTGTTTGATGAAAAAACCAACACCTAACTGTTGTATTTTAATAATTTACGATTTGGGACCATTTGAACTTACCCAACTTTAAAATCAACATGTTTGGTAGACCTTTAGTGAGGTCAGTTTCCACACAAATTCAAGCATAGGTAAAAATATGTTGCATGACCGACTCATCATATAACTTAAAAAAATTGCCTAAACTATTTTCGATATCATGAATGACAAGTTGATGCCAAAAAATAATAAAGAAATTTGGGAGTTGGACACAAACCAAAATTTTGGATACTACCATAATTGAAGGGTAAAATTTTGGAAACCAAGGTGTAATCAAGAGTCTTGTTCTTCCCCAAAACTAGGGACCTTCCTCAAAAACTTTATCGCAGTCATCCTTTGTATGGAGCTGAACTATAAAGAGACCTTTAGAACATAGAATAATATCACAACTTTTGTCCTAGTTGGAATAAATCCATGCTTAACACTCTATAGACTTTGACCAGAGTCTATTAAATTATAATATTACAACTAGCGATTTAATGGTTGTAGATCATCTATCATCGAATACTTGAACTCCAGAGTAGGCACTTCATCTGATTTCTCTATAATATATGGGATTGGCAAAAAATGTGGCTGGGTTGAAAGAGGAGCTCCCTTAAAACAAACAACATCCTTGAAAGACTTAGAAGGTTCCTCCAACCTCACACATCCTCTGCGTAGCCACTGTGCAAAGGTCATGTTGAAACTATTACCAAATCCGCCAACGATTGTCCCTGCACAGCTGTGGGCACCAAATACTAATCATTTAGGGTTTTCCTTTGGTTTTTGCCACTCACCAAAATTTTCAAAACCAAAAAAATAATTTCTAACTTGAAATTTCACATTGTTCACCATACTTAATGTTTAGGTAGCTCCCACAAGATGTTGTTTCATCTCAACATGTTCTTAATGATGCTCAAAATATCGTATTTTACAAAAGAAACATTAACAATATTCAAGAACAAAAAAGGGAAATGTTGGTATATTTATTGACATCCATAAAATGAAATTGTTGTCATTGAAGCTTAGTTAAAAGTGTTATTTTGTTAAATGTCTTCATGTGATATTGTTATGTACCAAACTTTCCCCTTACCAAGCTACCTAGATTGTAACATTCCCATTTTAAGACTTTAGAAACAAGGGAATTTTTTCTAATAATGTTCTTTGTTCTAAATAATCATAATTTAGAACACACATTCTAAGCCAATCAATCTCATAACAGAAAACCATATGCAACTGTAAATGACTCGGTGAAACACCAATCTCTCATTCCATGACTTGGTATCATACCGATCTCTCATGTTAACTTAATGATTTATATACTGTGTATACTTGGTTCCCTTATCCTTTCCAGGGTATTAATTGTTATGTTTAAGAGGCCTATCTGAATATATGTTACCAATATTCATCTGAAATCCCACTTCTTAAACTAGGTGACATAGGACAACATAACCAACAGCTTGCGATACTTTGGCCAAAGATGTTTTAAACATATTTTTCATGTTTATATTCCTAGATGGCATATTCATCAAATAGAATACATCCTTCACCCCACTTCTTCTGTTATCTAGAATGGTCTTCACCAACTCCTGTCAGTCCACTTGTTCAAGGTTTAACCCTAGCCAAGGTTAGCAACATAGTCTAGTGTGGAGGACTGTTCGCGGTGACTAAGGGTACATAGACATACCCAATCGACCTAATTTGATTGTGTGTGTCTAGTTATTCTAAGTCATCGTGAGTTGACCCCGACACAAGATCATACCCCTAACTCTACCTAGGGAAAAACTGTGACTAGGTAAAATTTATGTAGATCTAGATGATTAAACTCTGAAGGGTGTTGCAACATGTCAACTGCAACACAGTATCCTCATGAAGACCCAAGTCTTCACAAAGGTATTGTAATACAGTTGGTGTGTGCCAACATCCGACTGAGTTCACCTCATCTGGATGAACATACCAAAGAAAGAAGTTAAAGATTTATTAATTTTTCCTTTTTAAGGGTTAATTGCAGTAGCCCGAACAACTAGGTTTGTTAACCATTAGGGTTACAAGTAAAAACTGCAATTAGATTTGGTATGCAGATACATCTGCCTTCTAAACATTTCTTAAGTTTTGATTTTTAATCCATTAACATTTTAATTTATGTTTCACATAATAATGTTTTTATTTACTCACCTACTCAAGCCTTAGTTTACATAAGTTCAGATCAAGTTATTTTATATTAGACTTCAATAGAATGAAGTCTAATCCTTTTTTAATTCCATTTCTCTACATTCCCAATTCAGTTAAGGAACTCTTCAAGAGAAAGCACACCATCAACTAACCAAGGATAACATTTAGATTTAATTCCATGAGATCATAAAACAATCATTTATTCATTACATGGAAGTTGTCTTCCCTATTTCTTATACAGGGTTAATAATTATTCATAACCCCTTAGCATGTTATAAGTTATCATCATAGTTATATCCACCTATAAAATTTGCTTTAAATATAGCCAAAGTGAAATAATTGAGTATCCATGCAAGAATGTCAACTTAATAAGTTGTAATTTCACTAGAGAGGGAAGTACATCTAGTACCCCCTATCTCTATCCATTATATTCCAAGCCATAAAAGAGAGTTACTGTCTTAGAAGTAGGAAATTACTTAACATTTCCACTTACTGAATGTCAAAAGGAAATACATCAAATGCAACAAATTTAACATATCTTTTATTCACCCAGAAGATTCTTACGTTTACAAGTCCAAACACAACAGACATTACCAATGTCAAACAAAAATGCTTGAATCAATTTCAAACACAATTTTCTTTTCCATAGAATACATTTCAATCATGAAATGTATTTCATCAAAAAAGATCCAGTCTCATTGATAAACAAATGTAAGTTCCTAAATATCTTTTCTCCTTTCATCACTTATAAAGTCCATCTGCGAGAATTGTTAGCACGTGTCAATTCATTGAACTGAGCATGATAAACACTTTGCATTAAAAAGATGTGCTTTTAGCTAACTATTTCATAAAGAGAACTTTGCTATTATGAAATAGTTTAAGCATTACAGAAAGACATAACAAAGGAAATTACTAGTCACAAATGAGAGAGAGAGAGGTAAGATGATAAACCATATCAAACTTAAGAATAGGTCATGATATAAACAACTTCAACTTTCATACTATTGTTTTACATAAAAAGAATTAAAGCATTAACCCAGGTAAGTATTATTTCATCAAATCACAATTTTCCTTTCATATATTATTATACATGATTCACTTCTCGGTTAATCCTATTTAACACGAGAAGATAACTATCCCTATTATCTCTTAGGAATAGATAAGCATTAGATAGTAAAGTATTACTTTCATCTCAGCATTTATTTCACCTAATTCCATCCAAAAATATAAGATGTCAAGATCAATTCAGAAATAGGATTAGGTTTAGGATGGACCAAACAACCTATTTAGAAAAGAGTTTCTAATTTAAGAATCCTTTAACTCAATTTCAGAAATAGAAATTAATCTAAGTTAAAGTTTAGCACTAAACAACTTTAAATAAAGATTGAGATCAACTTAACATGCAATTGGAACTAAACACAAAATCCCACAACGATACATTAATTTCTATACTAAGGAAAAATAGTAGAATGGAGGGATCCAACAATCAGCTTCAACTTCTTCAACCATTCAATTAATTTTCACCAAATAAAAAGACTTCACAAAATATTTTCAACCAACACACAATCTTCATAATTAACCACTGCTTCAGCTAATTGTTCAATCGGACTGGACTTAATTCTACAACAAGTCCCAGTGAAGGTTCAATGAAACAGACCCACTGGACAACTCCCTTATCAAGAATGAAACAAAATGAAAATCAAAGGAGAGAGAGATTAAATATTCAATGTTCTAAGCATGATAGAAAAATAACATGCTATAATCAAGAACATAAACAAGTAAGTCCATTCTATACAGTCCATTACCATAATTCCCCAACAGAGAACAAACAAAAATTGAATTGAATGACTACAGTCCGAAGAAGGGAATAAACTATGAAACAACATCCAATACCTTTCATTATTCAAAGGGACAGTAACGATAACACCAAAACCCATAAGACAACAAGTAAACATTTCCACGGACATGATGGAGGAAGGAAGATAATTATCAGAAGAGTAATTCTTTACAGTCCTTCTATACCTAAATGATGAAAAGAAAATGCGATAGAATACGATAAAGCTAAGCCCCTAAAAAACATTCCTTAAACAGAGATACATGTTCCTTCGTTAGAAAAAGAACCAAAAAAAGTTTGATGGCCTAAGGCTAAGAAAACAAACTAACCCAGTACAACCATGAATGTCCAAATAACTATTCAGACTCACAAGTCGATAACAACAACTGTAACACAATGAGCTTACACCCAAGATAATTTCCCCTTTAAAGCATCAATTGCATCAAATTAAGAGGATATCCAAGTTCTCAAAAGAATAGAAAACAAAATAACACTTCTTTTAAGTTACCCTTTCCCAAGTAATAATTCCTTTCAAAGTGCTAACATGGATAATCGTTCCAATACCTCTATTGGTGAACGAAAAAGCTATAAAAGCCTTTAACAGACGAAAGCTTCTTTCAAAGCCAAATTCAGAATAATGTATCTTCCTCAATAACCACTGCAATAGATGATTAAAACATGAAGGTTAGAACAAAACCCAAAATCACAACCACAAAGTGATAACATAAACGTCACACGATCACAAGTTTTGTGCACCCAATCAAACTCATAAGATTATGCTAAACCCAGAGACACAAAGTCTATTTCCCACAAAGATTCATTCAAGCTCAAACCTTAGTCGAGTTACTTGATAGTTTATACTCTGAAGTGTTCTCACATAGGTGACACAAGATCTCATCAAACAAATTCCATGAATTTAAGAAATTGAGTTACTCACAAGTTTAACACAACTCAATTTAGGAGTACAAATAGTTACAAACTCATCTCAGATTCAAACGGAAGTTAAGCATAACTCAATAATTCCAACCAAGGGAATCGAAACCCAGAATAGATCATCCATCAAACAGTGAACTCAAACAATAAAACACAGAAAATAATACAAGCATCGAAAGCAAAGATCATAACATTTAGTGAAAATCAATTTATCCCCAGCATAGTTCTTTTAATGAAAACATTTAAGTAAAAGCAAAACAACTTAATGGGAAGAGCCTATCATGCATGATAACGCTTCTCCTTCACCATTTCACAGGAGATCTTTGAGCAAAACTTCAATAGCTTCTTCCTTTCCAAGAACTTCAACAAAAACCTTCACAATATCCCATTTATTTTATAGTTTCCACAGTGTCCATTATAAGTTCAATGCCATGCAAAAATTACAGTCATGCAAGAACCGAACTGGAGGTTCGAAGAGCAGGAACAATCTTATGCAGAGCTCGCTTCGCAAATGAACCAAAAGATCAAAAACAACCAAAACCCCTCATGCACCTTCCTAGGTGGTTTTCGCCGAATTCAAAAACATTAAATGAAAAGGACTGTCAGTTCCCTCCATTCACTATGCCACCACCATCTCCACTTTTGGTGAAGACTACATTAAAATTTACATGCAACTAAATTCGGTGGAGATGTCAACTCAGATTTCCCCAACTTTTTCCAATGCCCATGCCAAAGTTGGCGGTAGGAAAGGATAAGAATGAATTAAATCTCATTTAATTGCCTTGAAACCGATGCCACTAACCACCCAATGTCCATGTGTTCCATAGGCCCCCTATAGGTTAGCCACATTTTAGTTAGGTTAACATAAGTTTAGGAAATCAACATAGGTCCATAGGTAGGTTTCTAGGTTAAGTCACAACATCCTAATTTCAAAAGATCAAAGAGACATAGGTTAGGCTTAGTTCTAGGACATAGTCACTTAGCATCAAACATATAGTTAAAATAGGTTATCATTCAAGCAAGCATCGCAATCCATTAAACGAAGAACCAACCATGACATCAGTATTCAACATACTACGGGGTCTGAAGACTTTATTAATTCTGTAGCACAGTTCGAATCCAAAAATCAACTAATCTAACAGACTTGGTCGTTATGAGCACAAAATTATGTATTAAAAGCATAACTTGGATCAATGGAATTGATCCAAGGTAATGTTGTTATGAAGGAAGAGTTTTATAGAAACTGAAACCGAATCCAACAATCAAGCAACGAACTAATCCTGCATAAGGAGGTGGGTTGATCTGATTAAATACAGTAAAACATGACATAATGACATGTGCAAAAGGATGAATTATTTTATACTGCAAACATGATTTCCATAGTCACAAGAATACAGCATCTTAAGACCAAATCACATGTCAACGTTTGTATCTTCTAAAGTAGTAGTGATCTTAGGTACCTGTCATGCTAGAGGGATTACATAGATCATATTTTTATGGGAAGGTGTGGGTGATACACATTGAGCTAAGGAAATACAACTCAAGTATAGATGCGCATAAGGTTTGGGAACATAGAAGAGCATGCAAGTATAGCAAAATAGGGGTGCGCCTAGAACAGTTTGGAAAAAGGACTTATCCATTTTTGTAGTTAAGGCTAAAGATAGACGTGGAGTGCTGGGCACGACTTCTAGAAGACTTGAAGACTACGCCAAGGCTATTTTGATAAGTGGAAGATTGAGCACCATGCAGATTTTTGAGCTAATAATAGGATCTGTACTAAGAGTTAACTATAGGAGATTTATTATTAACACTTGCATGCTTTTGTATTTATTATGTAAGGGTGCATGGCTATTACTAGCATGTAGCTTATTTTTGGAAGGTGCATGGGTAGTGAAGGGAAAGTCCCCACCCCTATAAATATATATATTGATTTTCACTGTTTAGGGACCCGATGTTTTGTAGAGTTATGTTGCTGGTTTGTATGCGTGCATGACTGATGGTGAAATTATTATGATGTGCAAAGCTTTTGTGTTTTACAGTATCTAATATAATGGATCTCATTGGTTGGATATTGGTGTTGGATGTAACTGAACACGGATCTTGAATGGTAAAACTGATTATAGTGATTTTTTAGTTATTTCTTCATATGCTTTAGATCTAGATATGGTTTATGCATTTTGGTTCAATTGATTATCTACTATAGATCTGAAATATACTTGTAATCATGCTAACATCTTAAAAAAGCTTCACTAAGAGGGCCCTGGTACCCTAACGTGCTTCGGGTGAGCACTCAGTTTAGGCTGATTGATGCGCCAACGCGCCTTGGGCTATTTGTAGTGAATTCTAGGCTACATCATTAGTTCCGTTGTTGGGACCTCTTTCTCAACTATTTTTCAGTAAGTGGTGTACCTAGATTTTATCCTGAAATCTGTGACTACCCTATTCAAAAAAAATTCTTACTTTTAAAATAATGGGTTGTTTTGTGTTTTTATTGCCTGAAAGTTCTTGTATTGCGTCAAGATATTCCCAAAGAGCCATATTAGCCTTTTTTGCCAAATACCAAGATGCCCAAAATTGTTATATTCTGTCGTCGGAATTTATCTGTGGGAAATTTGTATTTAATTATTTTGAGCCCCGTTTGAGGCTATTTGTGCTCTGTTTTAACTCTGTTATGATCGAACATGTCATTATTCCTATGTACCAGAAGGGTTTTAACTTGGAATAAGTTTTGGGCTTTATTTGTGACTTTTGGCAATTTTTCATGTTTTTGTGTTGTCCCGTTTCGTTTTCTGTGAAATTTCTCTAGAACAATTCCTTTGCCGGGTAAGCCCAATTTTTGGCCTGGAGCAACTGGAAAACATATACGCATGTTATGCCCGGAGGAAGTAACCATCGAAGGTCTGGTTCACTGGGAAAAGGCGAAGTTGTGCACATAAAAGCCCCTGCGGGGTTGGGCGCATTTTTGGAAAACAAAGGATTTAAGTTGTGGGAAAAATAGAAGCAGCAGGCAGGTGGGATTTTATTGCCTTCCTTGCTGGGTACTTTTTTCTCGTGATAGAAAATTCACTTAAGCTGCAGTGGGAAAATTAGAGGCAGTAGGCAGGCGGGAATTTATTGCCTGCCTTGCAGGGTAAAAATTTCCATGGTGAAATAAAAGAAAAGTGACTTAAGTGAAATCATAGGATTTTATTGCCTGCCTTGTAGGGTAAATAATCTCATTGTCAAAGTCAAATCACTTAAGTGAATCATGGGATTTCCGGGGCTGCCTTGTAGGGTAAAGAATCCCATTGTAAAAAATTCTTAAAAATAAAATTCTATTATGCAAAAAATTACGATCCACCTTGGGTGAATAATAATGCATTAAATAAATATTTGTTAATATTTATTCACCTAATTTTGGCACCCAGGGTTGTGGAAAAGTCAACAAAGGGAAGTGGACATAAGGAATTTAAAAATAGAATTCCAAAATTAAATAAATTTAATTTATTTAATGCAGCCCCTTTTGAGGAGGAATTAATACTTTTTAAAGTATTAAATAATTATATTAATTCCTATTTTCAGTGGCTATGGTCAAAGCACACTGTGAAGCTTAAGTGAAGTGAAGTGTGGATGATTAAATTGAATTAATTTAATTTATTGGATGGCTGTCCTTAAACATGTTATATTTAAAAGAGAAGAGCTTGATTTTTAATTAATTAATTGCCTTTAATTGTTAGGGCAATTATTAATTATAGAATTATGAGGGTTATATAAGCATGGGTAGTCATATGGGTGAATTATTTAATTCACAGGTAAAGAATTGCAGCCAAGAGGAAAAGTGCGCCCCATTTGAAGAAGGATTTTGCTTAGGCAAGGTGGAAACAAGGCATTTGAAGAAGGATTTTGCGAAGGCAAGGTGACAACAAGGCTAAAAGTTTCCAGATTTGGCGCATGCTTTGAAGGAGGTTGATCTTTGTTTGCATAATTGTTTGCATAGGTGTTATAGGTGCTTTACAAAGGAAAAGGAGCTTTTATCAATGTCCAATACATTACATATATCCCCCGAATTTGAAGAATTGTCCAGATCTGCACCATTTTTGAAGAATTCCAGTTAAATAAGAAGAAAAAGAATTATTCAGACAAAGATAGACAAAGCTATGGCAAAGAAAGATGAAAAAGAAAGCACAACGGAGTCATGCATCACTTCTAAATTTGTAGATATTGGAGACACGGATCTAGGCTCGGAACCTCTTGCTAAATTAATAGACAGATCTAGAGTAGGAAAGACTTCACTCATGCATGCAGGAGAAACTTCATTCATGCGTGCAGATTAAAAGCAGTGGAATTATTTGAGTTACAGCTTTTCCATCCATAGCCCAGTTGCCAAAGTTTGTTATGCAGGTGTAGATCCATATCCAGATGCAGATGCAAATGTAAATCCATATGCAGATCCAGATCTCATAGTTGCAAAAGCTTCTGGCACAAAGGCTTCATCCTCTTGTTTCAAATGCAGCCCATGAAGAAGTCAGTGCGTGGAAAATTCCTTCCAAGATCTTGTGTAAATACTCCCATCTTCCAATTGAAGCCTTCATTGAATTTTCATTCATCCAGAGTGCTTTCTAGAATTTTTAATTGCTCATATGCAATTAAAAATAAGGATGATGAGTTATCTATGGCAAAACTTGCATTGATGCATGTACTGGAGAAGAACTGCAAAAGCTTCAAGGATAAAAGAGAAGACAAGGCGAAGGCAAAATCCATTTGTTTCCAGATCCATCTTGCTTCCAGATCCAGCTACTCCCAAATCCATTTTGGTGAGAATCAAAGGCAAAAGAATTAGCTGCATGCAGATGTGAAAGAGGACAAAACTGTAGCTTTTCGCTTCCTTCTTCTTTCCTCCGACAAAGTCAGCTTTCCTCTTCCTTCTTCTTTCCTCCGACAAAGTAATTGAGCAATCAATTAAATTATACAGCTTAAGTGATTGGTTTAAAAGCCATTACTTGAAGAAGTCAACTACTTGGAGATAGGTGGCACGTGTAAAGTAGAAGGTTCTATTTTCAATTGCAAATCATACATGTCATGCAAAGAGGAATTCAAGGATGGAGATTACTAGTTGTTTCTTTCCTCCGACTTCCACATGTGCCAGTTCAACTAAAGCTTCCAACTTGTAATTGCCCCTCTACATTCTATAAGTAGAGGAAGAACCTACAGGTTAATGATCAGAATTTGTAAGCATCAATCTTGTGTTCTAGACTTTGTGTTGAACCCCTGAGAGTAACTTGGAGCAAAGGAATAAAAAGGAGCAGGTTTCCAAAGAACTTTGTGTCACAGTGTACTTTGTTTCTTGCTTTTAATGTTAGATCTCTTAATAAAATTTGTGTTATTTTAGATCTGGATCTAGAGCTGCCTTTGTTTTATAATTCTATGTGTTCATATCTATTAAGTTTTTTCTATGTGCATGTAATTAGCTCTGCTATCTACTAATTGGGATGCACATCTTCCCCATTTCTTCTCTGTATTTCCTTTACTTCCTTCTTCTATAAAATACTTCCTTTCTTGAATAGCTGCTTACTTGCTACAGAACTTCTTAGTTATGGTTCATGAACTAAGTGGTTAAAGTAAAACCCCTGATAGATAATAACACATTTTTATTGGAAAATCTTACACGGGAGCCTCACTGGTTAAATGAGGGAGATTTATCTCATGAATGCCTAGGTTTTGTGCTATACAGAAAATCTAGCCAACAGGATGTTGTATGATGAAGATGTATCAGTTGACCTTGGCCAATATTGAAGAGTGGTTAGACGATCTAGAAGAAGAGTATGCTCACATATTTAGCACTAGACCTGAGTTTAATGTACGTGTGTGGGCTTAGTAGAATCTGTATGCCGCATTCTATGAGACATTCTTTGCTATCTTTTCCATAGAGATATATGAGTGGATAGTTGCTTACGCGTCTAAGATAAATTGGAGGTTTTACATGCTTGTTTTGGATGCAGGAAGAATTCTAGGATTTGTATGATGCAGATTTGATTTGGAAACACTCTGTGGATGTTTGGTTCTGTGGTGTTTTGAACAACTATATTTGGAGTACGCAATTTCCGCTTACTCTTACCCAGAAGTTATTGAGTTCCAGTTTTTGCATGAGCCCAAAGGATATTACTTGTGTGGTATTCCTTTGGCAATCAAGATCTTGATCGTGACCCTCAATTTAGAAGAAAAACCTATGGCTAGCTAAACCTCACCACTCGCGGGGGCAGGAGCGGGTTTGGTAAAGATGGCTAACCTAGCGGCATAGAGACAAAGAGAAGAAAAGTGGCTTAAGTTCAATGAAGCACATGAGAGGGATCTAATGAAGCAATGAGAGATTGTGGAAAGAATGGTCTTATGGAGGGAGATGGCTCATGAAGGATTTGGAGCTCACTCAAAGGACATGGAGCCATAGCATATGGAACCCCCCATTTGGGAAAGTATGGCAGAGAACCCTCCTCGGATTGTGATGAGGGCACGTCAGACAAAAGATTGTGGACTGTCGACACACATCTAAACCTACCTAATGACCTAGCCTTTGTGCTTGGTTTTACAAATTCTACGACAGTTAACAGTAAACAAGCTAGTGTGAGCAGTAGAGTTACAGTAGATAGAGTCAATTTGTAGTCAAGTTCAGGAGTTAAACAAGGAGATTATTCATCTATGATACAATCGTCATCTATTTTATTTGGAGGAGAAGCTGGAGGTATGTTTTCTAGTGCGTCATCCACACAGAATGTTGACACCTAGAACATTGGTATAACATCCGAAAGTAGCACAACTTCTCAAAATGTGGGAGTCTAGTTTAGCACGACCATTGGAACATAAGGTAGTGCATGCTCTAGTATGTTTCCTACTTCAGGAGGAGGATCAAGAGGGTTAGGTAGCTCAGGCATTGGTAGATCTGGTGGCTTTGGAGGCAGAGGAAACACAAGTACTGGATCTAGTGGGCAAGGTCCACTCCAACCCCAACAGATTTATATAGATATGTCTCTTCATCTTCATGAATATAGAGGCATTGAAGATGCAGCTGAACACATGCATATGTGTGAGATATTGTGGTGCGCAAAGGGGATCACTACTCCAGAGCACAAGGAGAGTCATTTTGCAACTACATTGCATGGGCGTGCGCATAGTTGGTACAAAAATTTTGACCCTAACCAGATCTGTGTAGATTATATCACGCTACAAGATGCTTTCTTGAATGAATTTTATATCCTTGAGTTTGAGCAGAAGAGCATCGGCGCATTGGAATATATTAAGCAGGGCACTACTGAGAGTGTTCGGGAGTATGATGCTCTGTTCAAAACCCTTTTGTCTAAGTTATCTTATAACATCCATGCAAGCCAACATACGCAATGATTTTTTGGAGGACTAATCACACCTTTTAGGAGGGCGCTTTCGTATAAGACTTATACAGATCCACGTGAGGCACTTAAAGCAGCTCTACATACCAAGGTGGTAGGAAGTGTAGAAACATGAGTGAGTCAATTTTTGGAAGCTTAGATTAAAGCAATGGCTAAACAATTGGAGAATTTATCTGCTAATTCGGCACATGAGACGCTCAATGGAATTTGGTGTACAAACTGTGAGGTAAAGGGGCATACTAAGGATAGTTTGCCTCATAAATCGGTGCACTCCTTTTTGTTGGATTACGAGATATGTCACTTGGACCACAGTTCAAGTTGGTTCCCATTGTTGCAACGCGTGACAAGAAAGAATGTGTCCTATTATTTCAAGATTTGCAGGTCTTCCACTCATGATACCGAAGATTACAGGTTGATTGATCAAATTCATGATTCCATTGATATTGGTGTACGACAGACAAATGTTGAAAATAATTCTAAAGAGAAAGGTGAGTATCATGACCATGATCATAATAAAGGGCACTCTGATGGAGTCTGTGGTAGAGGTCGAGGTTATCGAGGAGGATTCAGAGGCCGAGGTTGTGGTAGTAGAAGAAGTGATTTCCCTCGTGGAACTTGTTATACATGTGGATCTCTTGATCATTACATGCATGAGTGTCCACAAAATATTATTTTTTCTTTCTGATGAAAGAATCATAGCTATAAAGAGTGCCCAGACTTATATGAACATTTGAGTAAGAAACACAAACAAGAGAACAAGGGCGTGGGAATGGTTAGAGTTCAGCACACCATGGGAGATCAATGGATGTCAAAGTTAGCATTGGATCGTAAGTTGGTACCTATGAATAGTACTACACGTGTTGAGGCTACGCATGCCAGAGAAGTTCTGAAATCAAAAATTGTTATTACTAAATAGGAACTTTTACATGAAAAGTATCTAGCCCTATGCATCAGAAGGAGGTTTATCAAGAAACCATGGAGGTAATTTGGAATTTACAGGGTGGGATACATTTTTTGAAAGATCATTCACTGAAATTGGAACAAAAGAAAGAAGTTGAGCTCCATCAGATGGACGTTGATGATTTAAAGGAGGTTTGTAATATGCTACACTAGGAAAACATTATTCCTTTATTGGGGAATTAGTTAAAAGGAAACACTCCACGCGCTGGGATTGAGTATGAAAGGAAGATTTTACATGCTAACATTCCTCCTCATATCCTGAATAATGATGAGGAGATCACTCTGAATTTTTTTGTTGATGGATGGATTTTGAGTAGTATCTTGATTAACACAGGCACAAAAGTGAATGTGCTGACGTTGGATGCATGGGTTCAGATGGGCAAACCACCATCCTCTAATGTGTTGTTTATGGTGAATTGGACGAAGGCCACGCCAACTAGGTTTTCGAAATATGCATCAATTACTATACAAGGGTCAAGTTTATTGGGGACTTTGAGGTCTTGGCACTTGCAGAGGAAGATAGTTTTCTAGCATTGTTTGCGCACCCTTAGTGTTATGCAAATAACACTGATCTGCACTTAAATAAGTTGTATATAAGTTTTGAAAACAAGGAGGAACATGTTATTATTCCCTTAACAGTTGGAAAATCTACACCTTATGTAGAGCCCTTAAGTGAAGAATACTTGAACAGAATTGATGTGCACACCATTCGAGATCTCGAAGCTCTTAAGCCATAAAAGGAAGGAGTTCTCCAATGGGATTATACATAGTCCATGAGTGATACTACAAGTGTTACATATGGCAACTAGGCACATGACACTTATGAAATGGTTGGGTGTGCAGTACGAAGTATAGTTATGCGTGTCAGTAAACCACATAATGTCACGTGTTTGGGTAGTAACCAGGTACCAAGGTACACTGGTGAAGAGAATCCAAAATTACTCCTGCTTGTTATGGAATTTCAATGGTGATGTCAGGTGGAAGGAAGGAATATGCTAGTTTATACTCTACGCAGGATAACAACGCGCTGGTGGATGGTTCACAGGGATAATATTTTGGAGTGGAAAGAAGTGAGGATTGCATTATCTGCTAGATTTTTAAGGAGCAATGCACCTACTCATATCTATGCATTTCATGGTAATGATCCTATTCAACACCACGTTCAGCAGTGTGCGAGACTATGGATAAAAGTTTAGGAAGATTTACCCCCTTCGTTGTGGGTGCACAAGCTTTATTTCACCTTGCAAGGTTGTGTGCGCGCATGGTATATCTATGAAGAGTTGAATAGAGAGATTGGAAATTGGCAAGAACTTACTGCATGTATGATTTAAACCTTCGACTATTTTTCCACTAAACCTCTGATGAATGAGGCATTATAGGTTATGAAGTGCTTAACAATGGGAGCTAGTACAAAGACTAAGGAGATCCTTCATGAGTTGTTAGGAGAGTTAGACCTAGAGGCACATTTTAAAGAGGGAGAAACAAATGCTAAACAACTTGGGCACGCCTGCTTAGAAAGAGAAAAGGGTAAGATGGTCTTTATGGTTGATGATGAAGATGTGGAGAACCTAGATATTAAGAACACAGAGGGTACATGGGAGGTCTTGGACAGTGCAGATGAGAAGGTGCACGTCTACCATGTGCCTATGAAAACTAAGAAAGTAAACATTGGAATGGATGTTGAACCTAAGAAAGCCATCATTGGAAATTATTGCTTTGACTCTGAAGTTGCTAAGATAATTGAGTTGTTGCATGACTTCCAAGATCTACTCCCTAGAGGCTATCATGAATTGAAAGGAGTACATGAATATTTGGGTGAAATGTGAATCAAGTTGAAGAAAGGAGTGGGCCCAGTTTGAAAGAGGCCTTACAGGATGAATCTAAACTTGCGCATCAAGGTGAAAGAAGAAATTGACAAAATGTTAATTTTTAGGATCATTGTGCCCATCGAGGAGTTGGAATGGGTGAGCCCTATGGTGATCAACATCAAGAAGGATGGGAGAATCCAGATTCATGTGGATTATAGGGAATTAAATGTTACATGTGTGATTGATTCCTTTACTACACCATTTATTAAGGAAATCTTGGAGGGCGTTGTAGGGTGCGAAATATAATCCTTTACTGATGGATTTTTAGGGTATCATCGAGTAAGGATATCAAAAGATGACTAAGAGAAAAAAACTTTCACCACTGAATGGGAAAGTTTTGCATACATGGTTATGCCCGTTGGACTAAAGAATGCTCCTGCAGTATTTTCACGCATAGTTGTACAAGCATTCCAAGATTTTATTCATAAGTTCTTGCAAGTATATCTAGATGATTAGACATTTTATGTGCGTGTGAAGGATCACTGTGATAATTTGAGGTTGATTTTTGAGAGGTTCTGATAGTTGAGCATCTCTTTAAATACTAAGAAGTGTATTTACCACACCATTTAGAACTTTTTGGGACACATCATCTTTAAGGAGGGCTTGGTAGTGGATCCTGCTAAGGTTGCTGTGATTTTGGGCTTAGAGGAACCTACCAGCCAAAGCGAGGTGTGTGGATTCTTGGGGCACACAAGATATTACATGAATTTTATCAAAGGTTATGCCAAGATTGTTGCGCCCTTAAAGGAATTATTGAAAGTCAAAGGAAAGTTATATTGGGGTGAGGCAAAACAACGTACGTTTGAGACTTTGAGAGAAAGGCTTACTACAACTCCTATTTTACACTTTCCTTCATGGTCCAAACCTTGTCATAGTCATGTAGATGCCTCTAGCATGGCCATTGGTGTGGTACTATCCCAAGCTAGAGAATGGATTGTTGATTATCCTATTTGCTTTGTGAGCAGAAATCTAACTCCAACAGAGTTGTATTACACAACTACAGAGTGCGAGGCATTGTCTATGATCTATGCACTCCATAAGTTTTGATAGTATTTTCTTTCTACCCCATTCATATTTTATACATACCACATGGAACTGAAGTATTTAGTGAACAAGCCCATTTTACAAGGGTGCATATGTCGTTGGGTTCTGTTATTTTAGGATTTTAACTTTACTGTGTTGGTTAAGTTGAGTAAGAGAAATTATGATCCAAACTATTTATCAAGGATACAATTAGGAGTGGATGCACAGAGCATTGAGGATACAATGCCAGATGCACTATTATTTAGGTTAAACTGCACACCCTTAGACCTAGAGGATATTTTTGTATTTTTACGTAGAGGTGTGGCGCCTGAAGGAATGAAGGATTTGGAGAAGAAACAACTTGCCATTCGCACCACGCCTTACATGTTGATAAGTTAGGTCATGATGAATTTTTGTACCGATGTGTACTTGTGCATGAGCACAAAGTAATTATGGAAGAGGCCCATGAGAGAATCATAGGAGGACACTATGTAGGAGACGCCACCGTGCACAAGATTCTAATTAGTTGGTCTATGGTGGGAAACATTATACAAGGATAGCAAAGAGTATTGCAAGGCATTAGACCATTGTTAGTGCCTTGAAAAGCATGGGCATAGAGATGAGATGACTTTGAGGCCTATTGCTAGCACAAAACCTTTTGAGAAGTGGGAAATTAAATTTATGGGCCCTATATCCCTAGTGGCTCATATGATAGGATCGTGCTACATTATAACTTGTACAAATTATCTTACATGGTGGGTAGAAGAGGCACCTATAAAGGATTTCATAATAGCTACTACATCAAGGTTTCTGTGGGAAAATATTATCAGCAGGTATGGATGCCCTTTAAGATTAACAAGTGATAGGGGTACTCATTTTGTTAATGATACTATCAAGATATTACTATATGAATTTATGCTTACACATCATAAAAAAAACACGCTATCATCCTCAGGAAAATGGAACTGTTGAGGCCTTCAACAATATATTGATCCATACCTTGACAAAATTTTGTGATGTTGGAATGAGAGATTGGGATGATAAATTCTCTATTGTACTTTGTGCGTATAGGAAAACCTACAAGAGGTTGAATAAAGTAACATCCTTTCAGTTGGTGTTTGGAACAGAGGTAGTTCTACCCATGGAATTTATGTTATCATACAGCTGGATGAGAGGCGTGCCATAGCATGATGGAGTCAGAAGTAAGAAAAATCCAGGCAGAAGGCATGGCATGATAGGCACATCATGGATAAGAAGCTTGAGATTCGGAAAATGGTACTTATGTATGATTCAAAGTTTTTGCGTCACCCTGGCAAGATTAAGGTGCGTTGGTTGGGACTGTATGTTATAACTTATATACTTGATTCAGGTGCTTGCCCCGTTAGAAGTGTTGGATGGAACGTGGTTTTCCAGTTACTTCAACGGGAGTAGGCTAAAGTCCTACTATAAATAAGTCTTCTTGGTGTTTGTAATAAGTCAATATTACCACTTAGATTATATTTCCTTAATGCATTCCCTTTATATGTGTTTCCTTTCATCGTTGTTATGCTTTTTCAATTTAGTTCAATGTTTTATGTAATAAGTGCACTTGTGCACCAGAAGCTGAATACTATGTAAGTGTTTTCATGCACATAGGACCACACATAAACTTAGTGTGGGGTGGTTTATATATAAGGTTCATTGCCAAGTTGAATATTAACTGAAGAACGATATGCATAAAGAAACTTTTGTGCGGGTGCTTTAAGGAAAGATGAAGACAGAAAAAGCTTGCTCCTAAATGAAGACCACTTATGGATGGACGCATAGTGTAACACGAGGTAGGCTGTAGCAGTCGAAACTACTTAGAAGAAGGCACATTGGCGAATTATTTCGACGCATGAGGGCACGTGCAAGGAGGTATGTGGCCAAAAAGTAAAAGGCATGCTAAAAGGTTATGAATGTGGCACGGAAATGAGCAGCACAGAAAAGTTACTGAAATGGTGAATTAATGTTGGGGATGATAGTAGGTGGAGAGCAATAAATGTGATAATTTTTTGAAAATCTATATAAGGACGTGATGCGAAATCATTTTCACCTTTGCATTCAAAAGTATTCAAGTGAGCTGTTGAAGTTGAGCGAGCTAGTAAGAGAGATGTGAAGTGCAAATAACTGCGAACCAGTTGGATTTATTGAATTTGTGCATCAAGGAGGTTGTTTCTCTATTAGAAGAAGTGTTTGAGCAGAACATAGGCGTGTGAGGAAGAAATCAATTAATAAGGTTTGGATTGGAGCTAGGGCACGCACACTTGAGCTAGGGTATATGGGATTGGAGTTGCAGAGCTTGAAGAAGGTAGAAGATCACACATTTGAGGTAACTATGGCACCAAAAAGAGCACCTGGAGCTGGTATAAGGGGAAGGAAGAAAAAGGAAGTTGATATGAAATTCGAAGATGCTCTCGAGAGTATATTTTCTAAAATGCAATACCCAGAAGGTGTTTTCATGGGCCGCGATTGGGATTCAAACATTTTCCACTTTAAGGTTAGCAATTACAACCATAAAAACAAGGATACCATGGAGGAATTGGAGGAATTGTTTGTTGTGAAGACTTCGAAGATAACAATAGATGACATGGCAGTCTACGACGATGCAGGCAAAAATTTATTAACCAAGGTAGGAATTTTAGAGTTGTATGAGCTCCCTTATTTTGGAAAACTTGAAAATTTATACCAGTGGCTCATGAGAATAGTCCATGAGGAGTTCTTCTATTTTTTTGGGCACCGAATGAGGATCACCGCGCCTTTGATTGGAAG
Organism: Taxus chinensis; assembly: GCA_019776745.2. Lineage (NCBI taxonomy): Eukaryota > Viridiplantae > Streptophyta > Pinopsida > Cupressales > Taxaceae > Taxus > Taxus chinensis. The sequence goes on along the minus strand of CM034153.1, from coordinate 214,581,456 downwards.
TTTGACAAGGCTAAGGAGTACATGTATTGAGCTAAGTAACGACCTCATTAATAAGGAGGCCATATAAAAGACAAAGAAAGTGCTTGTCTACACTAAAGGAGGGCACGAGATGAACATCCCAAAATTGCAAAAGTATCCATTTATTCAGGCAGTAGCCCATCTCTTGAAAGAGATAAACAATCAATAGCACTGGTCTCAGGTAAACAAGGCTTGGCTCCATGTTACGAAGAAGATGACTAAAGGTGTTGTATATAACTTATCAAATTTACTTGTTGAGACAATTATTGAGGAAGCATAGGAAGATGAAAAAATAATCTTTGGCGCTATACTTTTGTCATTAGTCTTTGTTGAAATTGGAGTGCCCGAAGGGCTAAAAGACAATATGTGGTAGTTTCCTAAAGAGAAGAATTCCTTGGCAGAAATATTTACCAACTATACTTGTGATGGATCAATGAGTGGACCCTTTAAGTAAAGGGGAGAAATGTGGTATGAGCGCTTGGGTGCCATGTTTGAAGAAGAATGGAGGATGCCCAAGGAGTTATTTTTGGTATTGAATAAACAAGTACAGTTTGCACTGTATCAACACATTTGTATCGGGCACTTCCAGATGAAGGATGGAAAATAGGGCCCTTGGTGTAAGCTACCATATGCCTTTACTACGTGTTATTTTCAAGCATATGTACATAGATTCTCAAGCGCATGTCGGTTGTTGTTCAATGCTAAAAAGGTAGATTGAAACTACCACACACTGAGGAAGTCTTATGTTTATCTAGGTAAGACTGCATATATTTAAAGGTTGATCTTAGATGATATTAACATGAAGGTTATGAGTTTGGCCACTGGAAATTTGGGTGTGCCTCTAGTATATGTATACTTGAAGCCTAAATTGTAAAATGGGAAGTATTTTGAGAATGAATTCAAGCTCCCAGGACCGCCTAAGGGAAAACATATTGTGCGCACCTTAGAGAAAGAAGATATTTTTCCCATTGAAGACGAAGAAGCAAAAAAAAAAAGAACTTCATGAAGATATTGGTGGCCTGGAGCACAGGGGAAAAATACATCCTATGGTTGGAGAGAAGAGAGAGCGTGAGGTGGCACCTCTATTGTAGAAACAAGAGGATGAAGTGTTAGATATAGGCGCAGTGAAGATAGATGTAGATTAGACCACTGAGGATCCTCAGTTTAAAAGGGTGATCAGAAGAATAAGGGATTAGAGCGTGGGAACATCAGAGCCCTTAAGGAGATCACCTAGGACTTCACCTCAGACGGTAGAGCCAGAAAAGAAGAAAAGGTGCAGGTATAAACTTACAGAGGAAGAAGCTAGGGAAAGTGCGACAAGTGCTCCAACACAGCCGAAAAACACAGAGGAGCCTCAGGGAGAAGAAATGAAGAAGGATGAGGAGGATCTAAAAGAGACAGGTATAGAAATAGAAAAGGGCGAGCCTTCAGGTGAACCCCATACTACACAAGAAGGTGAAGGACCGGTACTGGACTCAGGAGCTCGGATTCCAAAAGGTAAGCGCACCAAGAAGGAGGAGGAAAAAGACTATGAGACCCCTGCAGTTGGGTATATGGATGATAAAATAAAAATCATAAGCACACGGTTCCAAATCAATTTGGAGCCTAAGTATTTGTATGGGTGGGAGCTCATGAACGTAGAAATGGAAAATGCACGCACACATAAATAATTATATAGGTCTATGCAAACTCATATGAATGGGCCTGATTTTGACGTGTGTGAAGAGTCATGTGTTTTGTACAGGATGAAGAAAGCACCCCAATTTATTCATGTGAATGTAAATCCCACTGTCATATTAGATGAGCAGGTGAGAAATTTTTTGGTGAAGGTATCTGCTAAGGTTGCGTGCAGAAACATAGATAAAGAGACAACCATTATGGCATTGATATATGATAACAAGGACAAGGATAAGGAGATAAATCACTTGACAGCTAAGAAGGAAAGGGCTAAGGTAAAGGTATAAGCTTTGGTTAGTATGGAAGAGGAAATTGGAGATGAAATTTTAAAGGTAAGGCCACACCTAGAATCACAAGTTCCAGAAAACTTTCCTTCTGTAATGCATTACATACGCACTATGGTAAATTTGGTAATCGATGAAGGGCCTGTGAGTGTGCCAACACCAATGGATTTTGTAGAGGAGGCAACAAGGTCCAAGGCCGCGATTGTAAGGAAAGTTATGAGTTATGAATCCTTGTTGTAGGCACGAAAGGATGAATTGAAGAAGGCAAATCAAGCTCTAAATATGTGTGTGTTGCTAGATTCAATTATTAGGACATGTACAATTGAAGAGGATAATGAGGTCTTGAAGGAAATGAAGGATGAGATGCTTGGGCCCATGGAGATACTTTCTCTAGTAGAAGAAAAGTGTAAAGGGCTTGCAGAAGCCCAAAATCCACACATGGAAAGAATGAACGAAATTGGGAAGCTCACTAGGCAGAAGATGGATTTTATGGAGGGGATGGTTTCCAGCATGGCTAACATTATTAGAATTTTGCAGAATGAAAAATAAAACATGAATCATGATGATTTGGAATCCATGGTTACAGACGTCTCAGATAAGACAGGTGAAGAGTTGAGTGATTAGAAGGCATTAGAGGAAGAGATTAAGAATGAAAACGAAAACATGACTCATGATGAGTTGGAATCCATGGTTACAGATGTCTCAGATAAGATAGGTGAAGAGTTGAGTGATTGGAAGGCATTAGAGGAAGAGATTAAAAATGAATATCTAGATTTAATACTGCCTGTAGAAAAATAGGGCACCGAGTAGTTCTTCATTCTTTTGTTCAAATAATTACCTATTAATTCATTCATTATTCTTTATTCCTAGAGATATAAGTTGTGCTTACCCATTTCCAGGGATGACAATGACATTAGTGTGGGGTAATGTTGAGCTAAGGAAATACAACTCAATTATGGAAGTGCATAAGCTTTGGGTGCACGGGCATAGGTTGCGCGGAAGAGTGCACAAGTATAGCAAAACAATGGCGTGCCCAGAACAATTTGGAAACATGACTTAGCCATTTTTGGAGTTAAGGCTAAAGATAGACGTGAAGTGCTGAGCATAACTTCTATAAGACTTTAATACTATGCCAAGGCTATTTTGATAAGTGGAAGATCGAGCACCATGTAAAGTTTTGAGCTAATAATAGGATCTATACTAAGAGTTAACTATAGGAGATCTATTATTAGCACTTGCATGCTTTTGTATTTCTTTTGTAAGGGTGCATGGTTTTACTAGCATGTAGCTTATTTTTGGAAGGTGTATGGGTAGTGAAAGGAAATTCCCCACCCCTATAAATATGTATTGATTTGCACGGTTTAGGGACCCAGTGTTTTGTAGAGTTATGTTGTTGGTTTGTATACGTGCATGACTCATGGTGACATTATTATGATGTACGAAGCTTCTGTGTTTTGCAATATCTAATATAATGGATCTCATTGGTTGGATATTGGTGTTATATGTAACTGAACATGGATCTTGTATGGTAAAACTAATTATAGTGATTGTTTAATTATTCAATGCATAGCTCACCACTATGTGGCTTCTAATGGCTCGCCCAACTCTGGGAGGTTTGACCAATTCATGAGGTGCATTATATTTAGATGTAAAATAATCCTCGTGTAGTCATAGCCACATACACAAAAAAAATGATCGCTCCATATTTAAAAGCCAACTCTGGCTTTATTCCTATCGATGTGGGATAATTCCCACAATGGGAAAAACAAACTGCCATAAAAGGATGAGATAGGAATTCGAACCCATGACCTTGGGGATTCAAAAAATGCACCCCACCAATGCACCAAAGCATCTCATCAAGCCATAAAAGGAGCTCGCTGATATTTATAAAAAGACTGTTGCAGGATTGTGTATAGGCAAAATAGAGCTAATTGCAGCGATCATCAATTTTGAGGCACTAAGAAGTTATTTGAGAACTCGGTGTAAAAATAAATTTTTCTTAAAATTTTGAGACGTAGATATTGGTAGTCTTATTTTTCCATGAAGTGTTGTGGATTTTCCATTATAGGTGATTTTCGGTCACATTTGCACATAAAGGGCATTCTGTAAAGCTTATAGAGCCACAGGTGAAGTTGTAGATGATGTCTGACAAGAAATCAGAGTCTGAAACACTGATTAAGCTCTAATTATAGGTATAAAGATCTATTTTTCATTATTGAAGGTGATAAAATTGTACTTCGTTGGGTATTAATAGATCGTTTCATGATTATGTGAATTTAGAGACGTAGCCTATGGGTGAACTTAATTATCAAGTTCTTTTTTGTTTTTGTTTTTGAAGCTTTTGATCAAATAAAATTTTAGTAAAATGAACTCATTAATTTTATTGAGAAAGCAATTAACTAATTTTAATGAATTAAATGAAAATTTGGCAATCCATCATCCATATCAGATAAAATGAATGCACAAGTCAATGTTGGGATTATAAATCAAATTGAGTGCATATATTAAATCCGACAATTGTTAAATTTTGGAGAAATTAAAATCTAGAAAATTAATTAAATTTTAAGATCCAAGAAAACAATTTAAAAAATGAAAATTGGAACTTACGTTTTCGAATCACAAGTCATCTTAGAATTTCTTAAGTTTTTACATCTTTTAAAGGTTTAGTTATTGGTATCTTGTGCTTAGAACTTACATATAGTGATGTGATGTATAACACTAATTAATGAGATATACATCAAAGTAATACATTTATCCCCTCCTCGTTGTCTCCCTTATATGCATGTAAACATGTGTAATGTAAATTCCATAGAGGGAAATCACTTTTAAAATTTAGCTATAGTTCATTTTTCTCTAGAAATGGCTTTACAACATTGACTTATTTATTAAAATGTGTTTTTTCTTATGTTGTTATTCTACCTCCACTCTATATTCCCATAGGTATGGTGGTTGTATGTGAAACCCTCTTTTTGAAATTTTTTATTTCATATCTCTTTTGGATGAGATTCATAAAACATGTTTAAAAATGTTTACTTTTAAGTAATACGTTTATATTAAAGGTAGAATTGTGATTACATATTATTCTTGTGTCGTCTAGTTGATTACTTATAAAAATGGAAGGTGGTTTTACACTAGCATTTCACTACAACTAACCCACATATAGTATAATTCATATCTTAACATATATAGTCAGTAAATTGTGACTTAATTACATATTGCAATTCAAAGTAAAATATCATAAAGGGGTGAAACTCTAATTTTTTAGTGTTATTGATGCTCATGTTGACCTCACACTCCTATCCTTATGTTTTATCTCCTCTCTTCTAACAACACCTTGAAAAATAATTAAAAATATGAAGTGTATGTTTGGGGGTATGCTAAACTAAATCGTCTTTAGCGAAAAAGTCTTAAAAACAACACACAATGTAGTTCAATAAAAATGTCTCAACCCTCATGGACTTAAACCATTAAAAGATTATGTGCTTATTTAAACTAAGTTAACTAAAATGGTTAATATATAGGGGTATTAACCTATCCTAATCAATTAGCTTCCAAATCTAATTGCAACAATATCAAGAATGACCATTAAGTAATGATAAACAATAATAACTAACAATAGATCAAAACACTTGTAACGAGAGAAGATGACTTAGTTGATATCCTTCTTTGTGCAATGATCTGGGCTAGTATGATGAATGAAACAGGTTGGAAATGACCTAACAATGCCTCACATGTGAAATTGTGCACTAAACTACTACACGAACCAAAGCGGATGACATGGGCCAAAGTGAACCCCCTCTATGGACCTTTCTGTATGCTCTCATCCCTTAAAATCGTTTGCTCCTGATAATTTTTGGGTATGTGTATTGTCTTCTGATGTTCTCATGTCTAGAATATGGATCCCCACAATTGTGTGATACTCGTGCAACTGATTGATCCTTCAAAACCTTAGATAACTAAGAAGTCCTATAAAACAAACATTAGGTGGATTGTGGGCACTCCTTGCACCACCAATGTTCTCACTACTCTGAAGAGGGCTCAAACCTCACGTCATTCTTACCTAGCATGTGATCTCTAGAATTTATGCAACCAAATAGATAACCACAATCTTGCAACAATGATATTATACTTGCACCTTTTCCCTATCTTGACTTGGAATGATGATATATTTCTTGTGTTTTGTAGATATGAGTGGATGATTTCCCTAGAATGGATATATAGAGCATGCAAATCTCAAGGGATTCTTGTAATGTATTTTTTATGATTTCTCTTAGTGTATTCTCATTAGGATATTTGGGTATCAAGTGTGCAAGATCTCCTCCTTGATAATGGGTGAATACCTAGCATATATGTGTGTTCTATATTTGAAAAGATTGAATAAGGCCGACTAGAATGTCCCAAAGGGATTTTTAATTATGAAAAGTATCATTGGATGGAAAATAGACCAAATTATATGTGAAGGGACATAACATAGGGGACGTTATGGCCCATTTCTGGGAACGTTTTGGTCTTGGGATGCATGTGTGAATTGCCTTGAAAATTTGGGATTCTATTGTGTAACGGTTTATCCATGATTTTATGGACTAATATGACTTTTGTGTGAATAAATGATTTGTGTGTGCAAACAAGTAATATGAATGAGATATAGTTGGGGATAGCATGATTGACCAAGTTGGACAACTATGGACTAATGAAAAGGCATTGTATAATTTATGTTGTTGCAAGACATGAATTACTAAAATGAGTGTCTACATTTACCCCCCTTTAGGTATGAAATTTAAAATTGTGTGCACTTAAAGGAAAAGGTCACCTGAAGTGTGTAGAAACACATTGTGTCTTCACTTGGAGCATCTTATGCTTATGCTAGGAATTTTTTCTTTGTTTCAGTTGTGTTTATTTTACCAACATGAGTACCAGCAGAGACAAAGTGTAGTTAATGTTCCATGGTATATGAAATAAAACTTTCACTTGAAATTTTTGAACTTGATGTGAAAATAGCAATATGTAAATTGAAAATTAAAACAAAGGAAAGTGTACACCTAGATTGATTTTGTGAGAGAGGGAGAGTAGAGTACTCCTCACTACCATTTCCATGGAGATGTGTCTGAAATTTTGTACTTAGAGCAAGTTAGAAGGACTTGGCAGTGATCAATCCCCAAGTGGAATTTTGCTGAAGGAGAATAGAAAGAAATGTAAATGCACCATCACTTGGGTGAGAGATATAGCTGTATAGGGAGCATTCTAGTTGCTTCTGCATTCCCTTCACTAAGAAATGAGAAATGATAATTTAAGCCTACAATGGATATCAAGTCACATTGATACTTCCCAAGACCCATGGATAAGTGCCACTACATATGAACATGAACCCTAATTGATTTGAAAATTATGACACAATGTACCAAGGTAGTATCTAGCTTACACCTACCCTTGGTGCCACCATAATCTGACATGTACCATGATATTTTGTGATTTAACACTAGTAAAAATATCCTATATGACATTACTGAGAAATTTTACCAACTGATAATTTTATTGAATCTACCCCATCATGGAAAAAAAGTGTATGGAATGGGCCATAGCATCCATGTACAATAAGGTACACTGCTATACACTTTGGTCCCTATTTATTTCTTGACTCAAGTCTATTTCTGAGCCATTTTCTAGACCTCTATAATGTCTAATTTTCTACCTATTATTTTGTTTCCTGGTTCTCAGCTGCATATGAGGATGAAATATCATCTAATTATTTCCCCTTTTTTGGGGCAAGTAAGATAGATCAAAGCAAATGTGAATCAAACAAGAGGGCATGTAGTTGACATGCATATGTGTTGATGGATAGGTATATAGGGCTAGGGCTGTCAGGGTTGGGGTCTTTTGAATTTTGTCTGGGCCATGACAACCTGTACATGGTGTATACCATGACACATACATAATAGTATAATAGAAAAGATAGCAAAGTGTTAAGTGACAAGATAATTGAAAAATAAAACACAATAGATGTAAGAAAAAAGCATGCAAGGACACGCAACTAGAATAGTCATGGAAAATAATATTTGTCACATACATAAGAACACCGCTTAGGATGTCATAGAGACAATCGAGGACACTCAAGGCCAATGAAGAAGCAATCAACTAACATAGGCCATTTCCCACAAACAAGTGAAAGAATAGATCAAGCATGTAAAATAAGAAAAAAATCATATAGATGAAAATAATTCTTGGTTAAGAAGTGACCTACAAAATAGATACTACACATGAATCACCCCATTATTATGGCTAGAGTAATAAATACTATGACACAATCTATGTATTGAGTAAATGATGTAAGAAGAAGTAAAGTAGTTAATATTGGAATGATAACACCTATGTGTAAGAAAGTGTAAAGTGGATGCCCCCAGTTGGAACAAAACAACTGGTAAAGAGCAGTGTCAAACATCCTACATCATGTAACAATTTGTGTGTATCCTACATTTAAATCAATGTACCACATGGACATACATATGCATAGAAAAAGGATATAGCTACTATGTATCTGTAGAAAAAAAACACCCACTTGGGTACATTTTTAGGTCCTAAAACCATATTAGCATTTACATGATTCCTAAGCAAGAAAACTAGTGGTTGACAACTATCTTTGGCCTCTTTTCTTTGTATCTTGTTTTCTATTTGGTCTTACACACCCTACAGCCCAGTCGTAACTTTACTTGTTTATCTTTTGTGGCTTCAGACACCAACGCCCAGGCGATCCTATCCTCTCTAGGCACCCCTGATGCTTTGTTGTCTTACTCGCTCCTTTTGGGTCTCTTTTATATTTTGGGCATATTTTTCACTTATGGGTTGGCCTTCCAGTTGTCAATTATGAAATTCAACTAAGGGAATCATATAAGTATATAATTATGTTTTCAAAATGAAGGACCAAACACTAAACATTACTATCATCACCTAAGATTGCATCCAAAAGGCACCTAAAGCACTCCAAGGCATCTATTTAGCATTCATTCAAGGGATTGCATATTTTTCATACACTACATAGGAAGGGGAAGGTAATTTTATTTCATCTACACATTTTATTACATTGCTACATTCTAGCTACAACTCGCTATCAAGTGTAACTTGCACAAGGGCATCCTAGGGCACAATTTCTACACACACTCACAAGAACTACATGAATTCTAAGATGTAGTGCAATGTTCGGTTGTAAGTTCACTCTTGAGGTGACCACCAGGGTCAGTCTGACTCCCCATTCTCCATTTTCCTTTCTAGGTTTGATGTGGTTTGTGGGCTTGTGTTGATGAACTTTTGTTTTGCAGGTTACATATATCATTAGAGATCATAATGTAAACATTAGGCAATCAATAGATAATAATTGTGGCACCCTTGTGACACAATAGAAACTAGATCCAAAGGTTTTGTGTAGTCATAGGCATCCAAATTCGGTCATCAACACCCATGCACCCCTGCCCTGTTGTGGGCGCCCTTGTTTGTGAGTTGAAGAATTTATAGAGATAAATAATGACATTGATTACATCCTATTCATCACATCTCCTTACTCAGATTAGTTCCACATTGCATGAATATCAGATAAGTTTTCTTATCTCATCTTCTTGCTTAGTGTTTCATATTTTCAATCTTAATTTGATTGTTTCATTTATGTATTTTATCATTTATACATCAGTTACTCTACAATACTTAGATTTAATTAATTCAAATTAAAGTAAATCATTTGGTGAAACCCACTCATGATCATACACTTGGATCCTCCTTATTCTTCTTTTATGGATCCTAAAAATCCTTTGGTCTCCTTGCATCAATTGCTTCAAATGCATCCACCTTGAAAATATGTTCTCCAAAAAGACCTAGACATTATGTACCTCCCTAGCAATATGTCACCTGCTTAAGCAAGTGTCATCTTTGATCGTATATCTAATGACACTATTGGTCCTAATATTCCATCCAATCAACCCATCTTAGATTCCACTCAAGCTTGTCATTATTTATTTCAAGATAAAATTCAAGCTATGGAAACAATGATTACATCACTTAAGGTTGAAATCCAACATCTCAAGGATGCTTCTCAAGCCCATGCTTTTTCTTCTTCTACATCTCATCCTACTTCTATGTGCGTGCTTATATCAGTGAACCTCAAGTCTTACAACTACTCGCACTTCTCAAGTTTGATCAAAATTCTAAGCAACATGATATTCTTCCTTAGCTTCTCACTCACCAATTGATCAACTTTCCAACTACTCATTACTACCCTTCTTATTGGTTTTCCAAATACCAAGGTCTCCCATTTTGTAATTATCATCGAATCAATGGACATAATGATAACGGTTGCTATGCTTTACAATGAAGGATTAAACATCTTGCACATTAGGGTTTTATTTCATTTTCTTCATAACCCCTTGCTACATCTCCAATTGTTAAGCCTCATTGAGCTCCTAAATCTGGTCCTTCTATGTATAATGAGAATCATTCCATCATTACTAATGTTTCTCCCTCAATCATTTAAGAGCCTATTGTCCAACCCATTCTAACTAAGCGACCTCCTCTAAAAATCCATCCATCCCCTCTTCCTCTTAAGCCTTCTATAGCTTTACCAATTCCTTCAAAGCAACCTCCTCTAAATATTGGTACATCCCCTCCTCTCAAGCCCTCTTAAGCGTTACCAATTCCAACTAAGAAACCTCCTCTAAAAATCAGTTTATCCACTCCTCTCAATTCTTCTACAATGATGTCAATCCCAAATAAGATACCACCATTCAAGGTCCCTCCCCACCCTACTCCACTTCTGCATCCAATTATCTTTGTCAAAAAAACTAATCCTTACATTGATGGCTAGGACACATTTCAAACTCCATCACCACCACAATATCTCTCTAGCATAATAACATAAATCTCCATCATTGGCACACTTGGGGGGCATCACAACTTTTTCCCCCCTTTCATTACTCTTAAAGTGTCTACTTATACATTTTATGCTCTGCACTTAATGTATAAATATTTCATAGAATTCAAACATCCCCTTTGATACACACATTGTATCGTCATTGCCCTATGACACACACTAGTTCCATTGTTCATACTCAAAAGTTGAGGGTCTAAATCTTAAATGAATCTCACCTCATTCTCTTTTCAATTGCTATGTTTCATGATCTATCTTTCTAGCACACATTTTCAAAGCATTTCTTGATGACACACTCTTGTTTTATGGTTCATTCTGAACCTCATCTCATACATATCCATTGGGGGGCACGCTGCTCCTATCAAATTCACACATTGCATACCATTCCATCACACTAATTCATTGCATTTGCATATCTTGGTTGTAATTACTCTTGATTGCTTATACTACTTGCATGATGCACTTTGCTTACTATGCTAGTCAGATACTCAGTATGTCATTATCATTATCATATACACATGTGTGTTCACTTGGTCTCTAGTTGTGAATGCAGATCTCTTACAAATCCTTACATGATGCATGATTCTTGGCACTGTATCCTTTTCCAGTCTCACCAAGGCTCCTGGGGGCATCTACATTTCCTACTCCCACTCATTACATGTGTTATTGTTTCATTATTTACTACTTCTACTTTCTAGCACATTACTTTCCATTGATACATACATGCCTTGACATAATATTTAGCCTTCTAACATGCTAAAAATTCATGTGAAAAAAATTCTTTGTAGGACTATTTTCCACCGTGACTATCTGATAAACTTTGCTTCCCATTATTTGCTATTATATGCTATTTTTTGTGAGCTACGCCCTTTGTCTTGTATGCTCATTGTATGCTTTTGGCCGCTTCAGGCCTGATTATCTTATGACATTGTGAGCAATGTCCCATGTATAAAACCCACTTTTCGTGGTCCAATTTTTTCCACACTTGCTTGTTACATTATATTTTATTGCATGCTCACTACTTTTTCTACTAACACATGTCACTAGCAACTTTGTTTGCATGTTCCTTAGTTTCCACCATGCACATCCCTTACCCCTGCAGATATATAATTTAGCTCAACATCAAGTCCTCTCTTTTGGGCCACATTCTCCTACTGACATCGCATGCACCCCAAATTAGGGGGCATACATTGGGTGAACAAATCACCCCCACAACAACTTAGAGCTACAACAAAGATCTACACAATACAAGAACAAAACATGAAAAAATTACAGAACAACCCAAAATCTGACTTGGGTCCTCAGCACAACACAGACACCAACACCCAGCATTAGACAGTAGCACCTAGGTTCCCGTGTCCTCCTGTGGGCATTAATTTCTAGGGGGTACACATAATCAAATTATCAGATCAACATAGTCTACAAAATTCTTCAGAGTGGTTCCACAGTTACATGCATAGTCCTCCAATCACACAATGCATGCAATCTCTTACAATTAATTACAACTGATACAACTTGGAACTAATTCAAAACAATTGGGACAACATGAACAAATCGGGGACATACCATATACATTGGTGATTATCGGTCATAGTCATGAATGGAGAGTAACACTAGCCCTCTCTCCCCAACACTTGCTCTTTAGGGTGAGATCACCCAAAAAAATCACTCTTTACAAGATTTAAGGACACTTTGTCTATCCTTTACACTATTTTACATCAGGTGCACACTTTCCTTTACTACTAAATTTACACACTTTTACATACTTTTCTCACATTTTTCATATACAATACTTTGACTACTCTTTCACTCTTATTTTATAGGTCCATAATTAATATGCAACAATAATAATTGTATAACATCAAATATAATCACAAAAATAGGTACAACGTAACACATACGCTTAACCCCTAGGGTCACTTGCCTTTCCTAGTCTCCACGCTTCACTTTGCATCATTCCACACCTCACTTGTCCACTTGACACATATTTCACTACACACTCTATAGGATCACAAGGTACACATATTCTATCTACTTTATGTTATCATATTCACTCAACATAATAATGTGGGGGTAAATGTAGACACAAAATCACACACTTGGGCACATTTCTAGGTCCTAAAAGCATACTAGAATTTACAAGATTCCTAAGGAAGAAAACTAGTGGTTGAAAACTATCTTTGGCCTCTTTTATTTGTCTCTTATACTTTTTATTTGGTCTTATATACCCTACAACATTGTTGATACTTTGACTTGATTTATATCTTTCATGACTCTCAGACACTAACACCCATTTAGGACATGTAGTCATTTTTACCCTTCTATCACCTTTAGGAAAGCCCATGACCCATTGTTGTGCCGACTCTATCATTTAGCAGGCTCTTTTTTCTTTTGGCGCTCATTTTTCGAGGCTTATGGGTGGGTGCCGATTCTCTCTTTTCAATGTGCAAAATTAAAACAAGGGAAACATCATCTATGATCCGTAGTTTAAAAGATTTCAAAGGAAGTAAGACATGCAAACACCATAGAGCTCAGAACGACTTCTAGATCCTTGCAAAATCATTCCAGATAGAAATTTCTTAACAGGGCATTATGAGAACTTGGACACCAAAACAAAGAAGGGCACGAGTTGTACAAGCATTCATGACTTAGGTTTTAATAAACATTTAGGAGAAACAAGAGCAGGGAAATACACAGGGTCTAAGGACTTAGCCATATTCAGCATTTTGGAGGCACATGAGGAAAAACGTGACCCGACTAGGCATGCCGAGTGGATAAGGTGTTAGTTTGGAAGACTTGGTGTTCAAGGAAATAATATTCCATGCATGGAATATTCCTAGGAAGTCATCATTGTAGAAATTGGAGAGCTCAAAGCAGAATAAACATGCACCATTGGAGGACCACATGGACACTTGGCATCTGATCTACTCCTGAAGAAAGGCATGGCGGTGGGTGTTGGTGTTATAAGAAGAGGTGTTCGGGTAGGAGAAGAGGACACAAACAGATAGAGAGAAAATAAGATGGTTATGATGGAAGACATATAATATGAGGAAAGCAAATATCTACATAAAATATTAGGAGGCTCTAAGAGATGGGGTTCTCATTAGAGGATTGTAGGAATGTTATCATGTTTAAGGGATGGGTCTGTAAAATTTCTGTAATAAAGAAAGCATAGCTAGGTCCTCTGATATATGGGTTAGATCCATGTCTTGATACATTTGATCTGATATGACCTTTTTGAATGTAATGTGGTTGCTAAGACTATGATCAATATAAATATATGGCTTTGTTCTGAATATTTAGTTCAGGGGTGCAAACCCTAGTGTTACTTTTTTATATTTTATGATAGATCTACTCTTTTTATTTCATGCCATTATGTTTATCTTGTTATTAAATGCTTGGATATAAGGATATGAAAGCTCATGTTGTGCTTTTACATGAATATTCGCCTCTCTGAAACTAATCCTATAACAATGGAAATATATTCTCACAATGCTCACATAAATGAGGGGTTTGGCACCATCACGTGCCTTGGGTTAGTGCCCAGCACCCGCTGGGTGATAGGCCGATGCATATGGGGTTAGAAGTTAGTAGATAGGTAAAAAAGACTACATCTTGGTTCCATTGTCAGGACCTCTTTTCTAAGTTGTTGTGAGAGTGATGTGTGATGATGGAGCACTTAACCTTGGACAGTGTTGAGGCATGGTTTAAGAGCACGGAGGATGAGTTTCCTCAGAGATTTAGTATTGGACTTGATTTTGATGCACGCAGATGGGTAGAAGAGAACTTTTATCATGAGTTGTATGAGACATTTTTTACTGCTTTCCAGTAGAGTTTTATGAATGGCTTTTCACGTATGCATCTAGATCAAGCTGGTACTATAGATCTCGCATTTGGACCCAAGAGGGATGTCAGAGGCTACAGGATTCTGATCTGACTTGGACATGTGTTTTTGATCATTGATGGAATATAGTGCTGACAAGTTATACCCTAGAATACGCTATTTCTATGTATTCTTATCCTAAGGTTGCTGAGTTTGAGTTCTTAAGGGATCCTAGAGGATCATTTCTATGTGCTATCCCTTTAGCTATGAAGATCCTAATCCTTACCCTAAGTTTGGAAGCATTTCCTATGGCCGGCTAAGCTTCACTGAGCATTGGACGAGGAAGCTGAGGTGGAGGAAGATTGCAGACATTGTAGCTGAAAAAGAGAGAGAGAAGAGACAACTCAAGTATAGCAAAGCGCGTGAAAGGGAGTTGGTTAGACAATGTGAGGTTGTGGGAGTGATTGATTTATGGAGGAAGATGTTGCAAGAAGGAATTGAGGTCCGTGCGGAGGATGTGGAACCTGAGCAGTATGTACTACCCCAGCTTGGAAAGTGCAGGAGAGAGACCCCTTCAACTTCTGATGAGATTTCATCGCTTAGAGAAAGGAGAGTCGCCGGCATGTATTTGAATCTACTTGGTGACCAACCCCTGATGCTTAGTCTTCCAAACCAAGAGATAAGTATTGCTAACCCAGTTAGTATTTGTGGGAGTGATTGATCTGCATATAGGAGATATAATTTCTCATTTAGTACATCTATGGCTACACATTCAATTCCTGTGTTTGGAGAAATATTGTCTGGAACAAGGTTTGGACAAAGTGTGGGTACACAAAGCTTAGGTATCATGTCTGGGAGTAAAGCGGGACATACCTCTGGTAGCGGTCCAATATCACAAACTATTGGTGCACAATTTAGTGGACGTTGGGAACGCTAGGCATGGCCACTTCAGGCCCATTACTAGCTGTAGGAGGTAGATCTAGTGGTATAGGAACTGGAGGACCTAGTGGACCTGGTGGATCTGGAGGATATGGTGGGTCAGTAGGGACAGGACCTGGTGGATCTAGTGGATCTGGTGGTAGAGGTAACACTGGAGGAAATCAAGGTTCTGGATTAGGTGGACAAGGGCCTCAACCACCTCAACAAGTGTTTTTTGAAATGTCTTTGCATCTACCAAAATAAAAAAAGTGTTGATGATTTTGTAGAGCATGTACACAAGTGTGAAGTGTTATGGTGCACAAAGGGGATCACTACCCCAGAGCGGAAGGAAAGTAAGTTTGAAATGAAGTTGCAAGGGCATGCACAACTACCGGAACTATGACCCCCATCAGATAGTGGTAGATTACACCATGTTGTGGAATGATTTCTTGGCTAAATTTCATATCCCTGAGTTTGAAAGGAAGAGCATCAACGTGCTGTAGGAGATTCAATAGGGTATGGTAGAGAGTGTGCAGGAATATGACGCGCATTTTAAAACTCTCTTATTAAAACTATCCTATGGCATTCACCCATCTCAGCATACTCAGTGGTTTTTTAGAGGATTGATAACACCGTTTAGGAGAGAGATTTCACACAAGAATTTCACAGACCCGCGCGAGGCCTTAGAGGCTGACCTACACGCTGAGACTGTTGGAAGTGGGGATACCGGTTTTAGCCCCTTCCTTGAGGTTCAGATAGTGTTAGCATATGTATTTTCACACATGAAAATGACATGCAACAATGTGGGAATGAAGTCCCTCCTCAATGAAGGTGATGCTTCCGTTATTGAAAACCAAAACTATATTTACACCTGTACATTCAAAATTGTATGTGGGGGGGGGGGGTGTTTGGAATATCAATGGAAAGACAAGTGAATAAGGGAGATGGAATGGAATGAAGGAAAGGAATGAATGGAAGGAACATGCAAGAGTTAGGTAAAATCAAAGCCTCATATTACATGGAGAAGAACAATGAATAACTAACTCAAATAAAGTGGAGTTTGAATCAGCTAAACAAGAATAAGTAAAAGGGAACACACATGAGCAAGTAGATAATCAGAGCTTGTTCATTGTGAACTAGAACAACATATTAATAGCGTTGACAATAAGATCAAAGACAATATTTGCATGCAAGATTTAAACATCTAACATCTAATGAACATAAGAACATCAAATGCTATAAGAGATAATGAATGGGACACAAAAATCATATTTCATTAACTCTAAAATTCTTCACAAATGAACACAAAGTTTCTTTCCTGAAAAAAATCTTGCACACAAAATTATTTTCTTCTTCTCTCTCAAAGTCACCATTAGAAATGAGCCCCTGAATTCCTTTTATAACCCAAAAGTTGGCTACAAAGTAGTTAGGGTTTACATGATCATTAAATGGGGTACTTAAGTGACTTTGAAATTTTCAACCAACTTTATTAAATGCAACTAAGAATAGAAATCAGTTAACTTATCCACAGCTTTCCAAAAGTGAGTTCAATAATAACATCCTTTTTTTTAAATACCACTTTTAAAACATACGACAAAAACTAGTGCCTTGTCCATTTAAATGGGGCTTGCCTATCTCAATCATATGATAAATGGATTCTCCCACTTCGTTAGATACCAAGAAAACTATCTCCTTGTCCCATCAGTGAAATTAGGATCCACCGCCTTCACCAATTGAAAGGATCTGAACCTTCCCAATGTTTTGAACATATTTTCTTCTTCTGGAGGTTCATTTGGTTGAAGAATAGCCTCACAAAATACCTGCAATTCCAAGATCCTACCTGACATATCATTCAGATTGACCATCTTTGATTGAGCATTCTCAAACAAGTTCTTTAATTTGATGCAACATTCCATTGAAGTTGAAGAGAAATTGATGGCGGGAGTATACATGTCCTTAAACAATTGTGAAAATTTCTCTTCCACATATTCTGATGAATACCTTTGATTTTGCTCATTTACTAGATCACAAGGGATTTCAGCTATGAATTATTGAATCAAGGTGAGTGAAGTGAAGGATTCATTGCATACGCTCTCATAATGGATCATAGAATCCTTGAGAAGTGTCTTTCTTGATTTGAGATGCAGACACCAAAGAAAACATGTCCCTCGACATTCAAATTCGAGAATTCCTTCAATGGCTAAAGTTTAAAACTCCATAATTGTCATTTCATGTAGACTAGGCAATATCTCATCCAAATTTGATATGTTAGAAACAAAATTTTCCTTGAAAGAAAGAATTGGATCAAGATATGCACGGATATCTTCATGGAGCTTAACGGTTATTTTGATCATCTCTTGGCCTAAAACGAGAATCTTTGAAAGCCAAGTTTTAGTGGCATGGCCCAATGTGTTTATTTTTTTTGATAAATTGAGATTTTCTTCATCAGGGGCAGCCACTGCATCGGGTATTGGGAAAGTGGATGATATGGGATTTATCAGATGTTGAACATATTCCACCAATTGATTCTTTTCAGCCTTGAGCTGAGAGTTCTGAGACTTATATTTCTCAAGTCTCTTTAGCATGATATCAATTAAATCTTGGGCCATCACCATGTCACTTTCCAATGTGGACTTCCCAAGTCCAAGTCTGGAAACTTCATAATCAGCAGATGTCATGGCATCACGCTCCTTGTCAACTTGTGGGATGACAAGATCTGCAAATATGTTTTTGTCATCATCCACCATTATTCGGGAGAACACTTTAGGCTTCTTGGGAATGACATCATTTGAAAGTTTGAAAAGGGAATTGAAGTCAATGTCAATTGTCTTGACAACCCTCTTCCTTTTCTTGATTTCACAATCAACCCAAAATGGAGTATCCTTCACTACTTCCGCATATAAAAGCCTGGAATCCGAAGCAACATTCTCATTGTTCTTGACATCATTAGATTATGTAAGAATCCTTTCCACGACATCAATTTTTGGAGAAATAACCTCCATATCTACCTCTTGATCATTTAGGAGATTTTGGGAAATCTCTTCGTGAACTATAGGTTCCGAAGCATTCAATATTTGAACTACATGTACCTGAGTGGAATTTTGTGCGAGGCATGGCTGAGGATTGTTTGTAATGAGCTTCTGTTAATTATCAACAATGTGAGTAGAAGAATCTCTACTTGAAATGGAAAATCCCGATACACACTCTCTTCCTTCACTGGAGCTAAGACCCTTAGAATTTTCACCTCGTGAAACATTCTTCGGTGAAGTGGATTTTGACAACCACTCCTTTCTTGCTTGTTGCGTATGACTAGATGGCATAGAGGTTGATTGAGAAGAAGCTTTGGTTGACTGGAGACCTCCTCGAGTTGGAAATTTTTGTAATCTTGAGGTATGATTTTGAATCAATTATAATTTTGCAAGTTCTCTTTCATACCAGGATATGCTTCTTTCGAGAATCAGTTGATTCTTGATATCAAGAGAAAATCATTTCTTTTGGTCCAATCAATTCGTGGCAATGGGGTAAAGGAAACTACATCATATGAGGGATCAATAACATCTTCATCATCATCTACAAATTAATCTGGAGTGTTCCTAATGTGAAAGGCCTTGATATGAGCAAGGGTTAGGTGGGAAAACTCTCACCTTCTCACTTTGTGTTCGTCGGAATAGGCAGTGGGCAGAAATCTTCCATGTTAGGATTGTGCTTATACTCTTCCCCAAGAATCTTCTACATATATCTGTTGATATCAAACTGGAATCTCTTCACATATGGATGAATAGTGGTGAGGGAAAAGTATTTTTCCATGAGTTGTCCACTGAAAATATTTAGACATTGGTATTCCCCAATTTGGATTGGAAAATGAATTCCTGAACAATGTTTGTCACTGAGAAGACAATGAAATTGGAATAATTGTCGTGCAAGATCCATTAATGCACAATTGTCACTAACGTACTTAAGAAGCTTCCATGGAGTACCCGCAAAGCCGTTTACATGAATATAGGAAAAGGATGAAAATTGAGTAAACCATGTTCCCTATTGGGAAATGACATCCATGGTCTCTTTAGAAAATATTTCCTCTGTATTCTTATTCAGGTTTCGAATCATGCGGAAGGTGAATGCATCGTTAACTCTTCTGAAATGATGATAGATATTTTTGAAACTTAGCTGCAGATAATAATGGAAGGCATTATTTGATGGACCCATTACTCCGCTCCTTTCGAGTCCCAAAAATAGCTTTCTTCTAGCCACTACATAAGTCAGGTATGATATCATGTAGAAACATCCAGTCATCTTCACTTAGATCAACTGTTTGTGAAGGGTATCATTGATGATGGTGGCCCAATCCACAAAATCTCTCTCGGAAAGGATGATACAGATAAACTGATACATCCATGGGTGGAAAATCCTAGGAGAAGGTAAACTGAAGACTTGACTCAGGAGAGTAATTATGTTCCTGATTTCCTCGACAAAATCAACGCGATACAGTTCCTTAGGAAGTTGGTCAAATCGAGGAATCTTGGTCATTAACTAGTTGTTATTAACCAAATTTCTCTAGCTGAGGGGTTCTTCATCCCAAAATTCTTGTGTTGACTTTTTAGTTAAATCCGCATTCTCAGGGAAGTTAGGTATGTTGAGTAACTCCTCAATGTGCTCTGGTGTGATTAAGAGGAAAGGCTCTTGATTATCTTTAAAAATTCCTCGTCTCTCGGGATCATAATGCTCCGCGCAACCAATAAAAAACTCTGGGCATTGCACTAAGATCAAGAAATGTCGTTGTTTGGGGTAGACCGCTATGGTAAATCCTATCCGAAAATATGGTTTTTCCTTCAGCTTTCACTTGATCGCAGAATTGTTGCATAATGATGTGACCCAGATTTGTATCAGTCATATTGTCGTATGCTGACTTGATGGAACTGGGAGGAATGATTCCTTGGAATTCGTACGTGAGCGTGGAATTATTTGATTTCTCAATGGCTTCCTCGATCTTCCTGCAGATTTAGCTCGTTTATGAAAAAAAAGAATATAGCTCATTTTAATATTATTATTATTATTATTATTATTATTATTATTTAAAAATAATAATAATAATCGGTCTCGGGTTACAAATTTTGAATCTAGCGACAACGATGATTTTTTTTAAATAATTAAAATCTCTCGATTTTAATATTCTACATGGATCAATGTAATTTATTTTTATTATTCACCTGAGCAAGTTTATCTTTGCATGTGTGAACCGTAATTTTTCATTTGCATGGAAATTGTCTAATTTTAATGAATGTGTACTTTGGGCTTTCCTCCTTCCTTGCGGAATTTTGATCAATGCATGGGCAGCATACTAGTTTTTGAAAACTACTTGTGATTGGAATTTACCTTCTTGGCCTACGTGGGAAATGTTTTATTGTTGTATAGATCTTCTTTATAACCTTCATGAAAACTCAAGCTTTTTCCTGAAAAATGTGTGGATTTATCTTCTTTTCTTTGGCCTGCGTTTAAACTTGTTGTTTCTTCCTTCCTAGGCATTGAATCTGGACTGTTCTTTTAGCTACGTGGAGGAATGTTTGATGAATGCATGGAGAATGCATGTGAGGAGTGTTTTGTTGTCTTATTCAAACTTCTATTTCTCTCTTTAAACCAATGCGTTTAAACTTTCTTTTACTTTGGCCTGTTTTACATGTTGATTTCCCTCTCCTTCCATGTGGCCTGCTTAATTTTGGAATTTTTTTAGTTGTCTTGGACTACGTGATGATCACCCTCTCCCCCCACGTGGCCTCTACTTATTTTTGGCATGGATTTCCTTTTCCCATGTGGTTGTGTGGAAACTCTTCTTTGGCCTGCGTGGAGTTCTTCTTTGGAGCTTTGGACTGTTTGTCTTATGCTTAGGAATTGAAATTGTTCAAAGACTTCTACATGTTGCGTTGGAATATTGTTCTTTAAACCCAAGGCGTGGGAAATTTCTTTTTGTCTTATTCCCTTTAAACCTCTATCCTTGGTTGTGTGGGAAGTTTCTTTGGTAAAGCCTATGTTGAATTCTGCCTTGGAATGTCTTGGTCTTCTTACTGAATGTGTGGACTTTAATGTTGTGTTCTTCTTTGGTGAATGCATGGAGTGTTCTTTATTGCTTTGTAATCTCAAACAAAACAAAAACACATGCCTTAGACAACCTTTTCTGAAAAATGCATGGAAATCCTCCTTCACAGGATCTCCAATGCGTGGAAGATCTTCTCCCTGGCGTTCATAGTAAAAGAATTTTTGTTTCTTCTTCATATGGAAATGCGAATGAACAAATTAATCAAATGGAACAAAAATTCTTCCAACTATTTCCACGGGAACGCTTCTACAAAGGAAATAAGAAGAAGTTAGAAATATTGAAAGGCTGACTTTTTCCAACGAGTTTGATAGAGAAATGGTTATAAGGATTAAAGAAGATTTTGTAACCGTTTCTTATTTCCATTGGAATAACCAATTCCATATTTCCCGAGTAGTGGCATTAATTACTAGGGGAAACTGGGAAATAAATAACCATTTGCCAGCGGAAATGGCAAGGCAAGCTGGCAATCCCCATTTTATTTCCCCATGTGGGAAATTGGGAGATTTTTTTCCTGTTTGCCAATTGGTTGAATTGACAATCAATGGAAAAAATCCCACAAGCGGGGAAATAAAATGAATTTTCCAGGAAAGGGGAAATTTGGGTATGGGAAGCCAATTTGGCATCCCCGACAATTAGAAGTGGAAGCTTACTTTCCCCCAACAATTAAAATAAATCTTGTCGAATGAATTTTAATTAATATTTATTTAATTAAAAACCAAAAAAATAATAAAAATTAATTTTATCAAATAAAGGATAATAAATTAATTAATTATTAATGCAGTTTATAACCTGACGGGAGGAGTTCTCACCCGAAATGGACGAAACGAAGACCAAAACGATCACAAAAATGAGATGATCGCGACAAGGGCATTAAATCATGCAAAATAACACTTTTGAAATTTTTCAAAATTCTCATGTTTATTAATTTTGCAAAGTCAAAATTAGTTGATAATAGCTGGCTCTAATTGGGGACAAGGACTTTATGGATGCAGCAATGGACCCACACCCAAATATTAAATGAACATAATTCCAAAAATGATGGTGCACAAAAATGGGATGACACAAGAGAGGAAATTGAAAAACAGGGAAAATAAACAAACCAAAATCCTAATTACCTATGTACATACGAGGGACAACCTGTTTTCAATTTTGGTAGTGCTTGAGATATTTCTCGGTGTAGGGAAAAGGCAAATGATTTCCATCAAGATACGCCAAGTAATAGGTACTATCTCCACAAAAATGTCTGATTTTGAAAGGACCTAGCCACAGTGAATCAAAATTCAAGTGCTTACCTTTCGGTTAACATCTCTTGTCCCAGAGAAGAACTAAGTCGTTGATTTGGAATGGCCTATCTTTATTTTTCTTGTCAAACAACCTCTTCACTTTAAATTGATATTCCTCGATCATGTTTTCCACTTGACTTATTTGTTCTTTGATCTTGCTTAGGAACATGATCCTTTTATCTAACACATTAGTGAAACATTCATCATCAACTGCTTGAGCCAATCATACTGCTGGTAACTCCAATGTGATAGGAATTTGAGCATCGGTTCCATACAAGAGTTGGAATGGAGACATCCTGAGTACTCTTTTGGGAGTTATGCAGTCAGTCCACAATGCATCATATAACTTCTTCTGCCAAGTTCTTTGATTTTCTTCGACTAACTTGCACATGATAGTAATGATGTTTTTGTTATTGGATTCTCCTTGTGGGTAGTAATCTGATGAATGAGATAAAGATATCCCATACCCATAAAAAAAACCTATCATCTTTGTACAAGAGAATTTGGTGGCATTTTCCATCATGATCTTTTGTGGAATTCCGTAACGAACCAATATATTCTCTTTGATGAAGTTACAAATTACAGCAATAGATGTTTGTTTCACCGAAATAGCTTCTACCCACTTCATAAAGTAGTCATTTGCAGTGAGCATGTGAGTATGACTAGCACTAGAATCATGATTCAGAACTTCGATGAAATCTAAACCCCATTGTTGAAAGGGTTCTTCAATGACAATTGGCTTCAAAGGCAAAGCTGTCAATTTAGGTCTTCCAACAAATTACTGACAAGCTTCGCATTTTGTTACCCACTTCTAAGCATTGGAAAACATAGTGGGCCAGTAATAATGTGCTTAAAAGTTTTTATGAGTTGTCATTGGGCTAGAGAAATGACCACCACAAGCATGATTATGAAAGGCTTCAAGCATGACATATGACGAACATGCCATCAATTCCTTTCTTGAATAATGTGTTGTCCCAAATGACGTAACTGGTAGCTCTTAATTTGATAGTTCTCTTTTCCTTAGCTATCATATTCTCAGGACATTTTCCATATGTGATAAAGTAGGCTATATCAGAATACTATTCGTCTGTGATATTGATGAAAACTACCAGTGGTAAATCTTCCTCAACTGGTTCTTCTTCAAAAGCATCACGTGGCTCATTCTCTTCAATGAGTTGGCAGATTCCTCTTCCTTGAACCAACTTGGTAGGCTTGATGTCCAAATCATATTCCTGGATCTTAGAGACCCAATTACCTCTTTTAGATCCTGGTTCTTGTTGTGTCAGCATAGATTTAACTGTGGTGTCCAGTACTAAGATTTTAGTGTGTGAAATCAACACATAGTACCTGAAATTTTTTAAGGCTCTCACCACTACGTACACATGCCTCTCAAGGGAAATGTATTTGAGTTCATGTTTCTTGAATCTAGAACTCATGAATGTAATAGGAGATTTGATTCCCTCTTGATTGTGTTGAGTCAGGATGGCAGATATCATGTGTGGAGAAGCGTAACAATAGATTATGAAATCCTTCTTAAAATCGGGACATACCAATGTAGGAGCATGTGCAATAGCACCCTTGATTTGTTCAAATGCTTCTTTACCTTCCTTCGACCATTTGAAGGATTCTTTACCTTTCATCATATCAACAATTTCCTTGGTTAGCTCAGCAAAATCTAGCACGAACCTTCTCAAAAATTTCACCTTCCCAAAGAATGAGTAGTCTCTAGGCTTACTTATAGGCAAGGAAAGATTCTTGATAGCTTGAACACGCTCAAGATTGATCTTGGTTCTTTCTTTAGAAACAATATTACCTAGGAGTTTACCTTCTGTAACTCCAAACACATAATTCTTTGGATTAAGGGAAATCTTATGAATTCTGCACCTCTGCAATATTTTCTCCAAATCTCTTAGGTGATCTTATCATTTCTTTGAGAACACTATAAAGTCATCTAGGTATATCACAATGATCTTGTCTTTATAATCTGTGAATGCCATATTCATAGCCCTTTAAAAAATTTTGTCGGCATTGATTAAACCAAAAGGAATTATTCTATAGGCAAACATACCCTAGGGATTGGTGAACATAATTTTATGTTGTTCCTCTCTAGCCACTTCGATCTGATTATAACCAAAGAAACCATCTAGCATAGATAGCATTTCCGATCCAGTTACTTCCTACAGAATATGGTCCATGACCAGCAGTGGATAGTTATCCTTTAAGGAATATTGATTAAGATTTTGCAAATCCACGAAAAAATCCTAATTTCTCCATTTTTCTTGTGAACCGGTACAATATTAGCTATCAATTTTGAATAGGAAAAACTATTCGTGCGCCTAACATCTTTTGAACCTCATGGAATATTGTGCCTGTTATCTTAGGATTATACTGTCTTTGCTTCTACCTGAATGGAACTGCACCAGGTTTCAAGGGTATGGCTTGCTCCCTTTCCCTAGGTTGGAAAGACTTCAAGTCTTCATATGAGAAAGCCAAGACATAGAATATTTGGTAAGGAGGCTTATGAATTTCTTGCGCTCCTCAGGTGAGAAACACTTACCAATGTTAACCAGACAAGGTTTATTTTTAGTACTAATGTAAAATTTCTCATAGTCAGCAAAATTCACAGGTCCTTGTTATTTCTCTTTGATAAACCTGTCAAAATTATCAAAAATTTCTTCAAGTGAAACCAATCCTTTTGGAATTTTATTTCCTTTGAGTTGAATGATGCCATCACTAGGATCCTCATTCTCAACTCCTTCTTGAATGGGTGAGGTCGTCATTTTGTGAAATGCAGAATCACTTCCTTCAAAGTAAAATTGTTCAAAATTATCTCTCTTCTCCAAGAAGGCAATAATTTATTTATCATAATTGAAGACTTGTTAATTTTCTGCATTGTCAGGAACACTTGCCTAAAAACCATTTAAATGGTGTATTTTTCTTGATCAAACTCAGAATGAGGGATCATCAATGAAGTTGAGACTGCTAGGGAGTCTACTTTGTCATTCTTTTCATGAGGGACAGATCTTATGGAAAAAGCATTGAATCCTTTTATCGTGTCCCACACTTTATTTTTGTAGTGTCTCAAACGATCGTTCTTTACTTGAAAAATGATTTTTAACTTGTTTCACGATCAATTCCGCATCTCCGAAAACTTTCAAATTTGTTATCCCTTTCTCTTCTACAACTTGGAGGCTAAGTTTTAATGCCTCGTATTCTACAGTGTTGTTAGTATTTGAAAATTGGAGTTTGTAAGAGAAAGGAATTATTTTACCATTTTGAGATATAAGCACCACTCCTGCACTGAAACCTGTTGAGCAACAAATTCTGTCAAACTCAAGAGCCCAGAATTTATTGGGATCTTGGCAAGTGACCTCAGGTACATGAACCTCTACAGTCATCATATAATTACCCATACTTGAGTTTTGAAACAAGACCTATGCACGGGGATCATCGGTTTTCGTTATCATGAATTTTTCCTGAGTTTCTGGCATTAGCGTCTTCATTTCTCCATTGATATGGATCATAGCATGAGACCATTCCATTTGAATCTCACCACCCAGGTCTCTGCAAAATTTCCTACTCAACAACATACCATATGAAGCAAGAATGTCAGCAACTAGAATGGTTACCTTGACTCACTTTTGAGGAAATTGACCTAAAACCATTTGAGTGTCTTTAATCTTCCCACTCAAAGGAACTTGTCTTGTCTCCATTGAGTAACATGATCTGAATGTTCTTGTACAATTCAACCCAAGAGCATGTGCTACTTTCCCAGGCATCACATTATCCGAGGCTCCAGGATCTATAATACAATTACTTAATTTGCATCCGTTGATCAAAAAGGACACAAAGAAAGGTTCAATCTTTTCATTTAAAGGTGTAGTGGCTGCCACAATATTTTGAGTCTTCCCGTCTTTGGGAGTTTTCAGAATTCCTTTAGAGGAATGAACAATAGAGTCACCTTTGATAAACTAGACCAATTTCTCAAGTTGATCCTTATTGGACTTCAAGTACTCCACTTGTGACATAGAAATATTTGTTTTATTAATATGATCAATAATATAATATTTGGTAAAAATGACCATACTTAATGTCTCAGATACTAGTTCTTTCAAACTTGGTGATGGCAAACTTTTAACCTTTGCTTCGAGCTTGGTTGATACTGATGTGGAAGAATAAACTTTCTTCGTAGCTGATTATCAACTGATTGACCTGACAAAGGCCCTCCTTTCTTTAAGATAGTTTTGACCTTGGAAACCTTAGTCGCCTTGGACTCTTTAGGAGTCTCATTTGTCTTGGATTCTTTGGAAGTTTCCTTAGTCTTAGATTCTTTAGGAACTTCCTTGGAGCTCTTTTTATCTTCCACCTTAGTGGTACTCTACTCCTTTTTCTAAGAGCATGTGAAGACAGTGAAGGATTGACTATTCATATCTTCTATAATTTCTTCATATTCATCTTCTTCTTCTGAATGGTACTCAAAGAAATGATTATTACTCTCTCTTTCAGGCTCTTCAACTTCAAGTTCAGATGTCCCAGATTTTGGCTCTTCTTCTTTGACCTCATCAACCTCAACTTCATCATCACTTTCTTCAACGACATCACACTTTGAGTTAGTCATGGGAACCACTTCAATAGCAAGCCTTGTCGAAGTGCCTGCAATTATGGCTTTGTTGGGAATATAGCCTTTTCTTTAGATGTCTTCTTAAGGAGCAGGTTTACTACTTTAAGCAACTTGCTTTTTTTAAAGCTAGCACATCATTAGCCAACTTAGTGAGTAAAGCCTCTGAAGCATTGGGGGTTTCTTAATTCTTTCCCTTGAGGAAAATTTTCTTGAATTTTCCCACCATGATTGAGTCATCCTCAATTTCTATGGCCAAGGATTGAGCAAGTTCCAAACTAGCCACTCTAGCCCTTCTCAACTGATAGCACACTTCTGGTCATTGTGTGTTAATAAAGAAACATTTTTGTCTATTAGGGTTCAGGCGAATCCTAACAGGAACTTTGTTCACCCTTTTGTTGAACTTAGCCACAAAATTCCTCATGGGTTATGTTGGCTCTTTCTTCGCCTGAGATAGTTGGCCAAGAAGACCATGTTCATCTTCTGTCATCTTGAATCGATCTTCAAACTTAGTTTTCATATCATTCTAGTTTGTAATGCATCCATTTGGAAGATGATGAAACGAATATGTGGTAACATCATTTAATGTTCAACAAAGAGGAGAATAACAACATCCTCATATTCCACTAACAAAACTACACATGCAGCAAAGAAGGCATAAATGTGGTCATTAGGTGATGTCTTCCCGTCTCCATCAAACTTGGGAAGAATCTCCCTCGATCCTCATGGGAGATCATGTTGAGCTAGTAAGGCCAATGGGCCTATGACATTTCCCCATGGTACGTTAACTACCATCTTGGGAAAGGTGGTATGCGAAGGCAAAACAATGTGAGAAAGAACAAGTGCTTGACTTGTAGTGACTCCTTTGTTTTCTTTTTCAGGACTTGATGTAAGGCTTACAGATCTACAGAGTGTGTTTCTCCTTGGAGGAGATAACTTGAAACCAAACTTTCCTTGAAAGTCAAAAATGGGATCTGATTGACCCTTAGCTTTTTCTCATCGTGTAAACCTCTTTCCTGCCAGTTTGAAATATTTACTGTGAAAGGATCACTGGCATGTTTTGATCAGCTCTTGCCTTTTCTCTTTGCTCTCTTTCTTGAGCTCTTTGCGCTTGAATGACTCTAGCAAATCTCGCAGCTTGATCTTCTTCATTATCTAGTACTAATGTGGCAAGATGAAAATGATAGTTATTCGTGCGCTTTTCCTAAATAGCTTGCCTCAAATTTGATTATATGTCTTCTTGAGTATCTACAAAAATAATATTTGATTGTAAGATAGGTGAATTACCTGTAATAGTCATACAGATTATTGCCCTTATGGAAGAGGGCCATGTCGGTGAACAACGATCAACACATGTCCAGAAGGTCTTCTGGCCACAGGTGTGGGTGCTCTTCTTCTAAGGTCTTCAATGTATATTTCTTTGTGAATGAGCTTAAGGGCGTCCACAACTCCTTAGGAGAAATCAAAATCAAGTTAAAGGAGGGTGTGCACCCGATTCAGAAGAGGCCTTACCGAATGAATTTGAATCTTTGTGTCAAGGTGAAGGAAGACATAGACAAGATGATCACTTCAAACATCATTGAATATGTGGAGGAGTCAGAAAGGGTAATCCCCATGGTCATCAGTATTAAAAAAGGATGGAAGCATAAGGATAGGTGTTGACTACATGGACTTAAATGCAGTGTGTTTCATTGACCCTTTTCACCCCCTTCATTGAAGAAATTCTAGAAGAAGTAGCTAGGCGTGAGATCTATTCCTTCACGGATGGATTCTCAGGATACCATCAAGTTAGAATTTCTAAAGAAGACCAAGAGAATACAAATTTCACCACTGAATGGGGAATTTTTTCCTATACGGTCATGCCTTTTGGACTGAGGAACGTGCCTACTGTGTTTTCATGCATAGTGGTCTAGGCATTTCAGGATTTTATCCATAAGTTTCTACAAGTCTACCTTGATGATTGGACGATGTATGGACTAGTAAAAGACCATTGTGAAAAATTGAGACTGATGTTTGAGAGATGTCGGCAGTTAAGGATATCCCTTAACATTAAGAAATGTGTTTTTGCTACTCCATTTGGAACCCTGTTGGGGCATCTAATATGTAAGGAAGGCTTGTTAGTGGATCCCACCAAATTTTTCATTATTGTGGGATTAGGGGAGCCTACCAGTCAGAGCATAGTGCGTAGATTCCTTGGACACATAAGGTACTACCCAAATTTTATCAAGGGATATGCTAAGATTGTCACGCCATTGGAGAATTTACTAAAACACAAGAGTGCCTTTCACCGAGGAGAGGTGCATCAGACGACGTTTGACACTTTGAAGGATAGACTTGTCACTGTGCCCATATTACAGTTTCCCTCTTGGGATAAACCTTTCCACGTGCATTTTGATGCCTCAGGGGCAGCCATTGGAGAAGTGCTATCGCGACTTGGTGAGGGGATTGTTGATCACCCCTTTTGCTTTGCAAATAAGAAGTTAACACCAGTAGAGTAGAACTACACCACTACTAAGTGTGAAGCACTGTCAATGATCTACGCACGGTATAAGTTTAGGTAGTATCTGTTGGAAACACCTTTCATTTTCTACACAGACCACATGGAATTGATGTACTTGGTGAACAAGCTCATTTTGCAAGGGTGCATATGTCGATGGGTCTTTGTTTTAGGAATTTGAGTTTATAGTTGTTATGAAACTAGGAAAGAGTAACTTAGGGACTCACCATTTGTCAAGAACTGACTCAAGGGAGAACGCACACAGAATTAAGGATGCTATGCCATATGTGCAACTGTTTAGGTTGGGGCATGTGCCCTCTAATTTAGAATACATTGTTGTGTTCCTCAAAATGGGTGTGGTTCCAGAAGGAATGAAAGCTTTGGAAATGAAATAGATAGCTATACGTGTCGTGCCCTACATGCTAATAAGTGGACACTTATACAAGTTAGGTCATGAGGTTCTACGCCGATGCATGTTGGAACATGAGTGCATTGCAATCATGGAAGAAGCACATGGTGGGATTACATGAGGGAAATATGTAGGGAATGCCACAGCACGAAAGATTCTAATCACAGGGATTTAGTTGGAAAGCATCTACCAGGATTGTATTGAATTTTGTAAGGCCTATGACCATTGTCAGCACATTGGCAAGCTAGGAAAAAGGGATGAGATGCCCTTGAGACCTATAGCCAGTGCATAACCATTTAAAAAATGGGCCATTGATTTTGTAGGACCAAGTTCACCTATCACTTTAAGGACCGGTTCGCGCTATATCATTACTTGCACTGATTACTTGATAAGGTGGGAGGAGGCAGCACCTACAAGGTATTGCACAGTGACGACAGTTGCTAGATTCTTATGGGAGAACATAATCAATAGGTATGGATGTGCTTTAAGCTTGGCTATCAATAGGGGTACACATTTTTTGAATGTAAAAATTAGGATGTTGTTGGCAGAGTTAATGGTGGCCCATTATAAGACCACACCTTATCACCCTCAGGCTAATTGAACTGCTGAGGCATTTAACAAAATTTTGAGTCACATGCTAACCAAAATTTGTGATGTGGGAAGAAAATATTGGGATAACAATGTATCATCCATTCTTTCGGCATATAAGATAACCTACAAGAGATTAAACAAAGCCACACTATTTCAATTGGTGTTTCATGTGGGGGATTTTTTACCAGTTGAATTTATGTTACCATCATTGCATATTGTGTGAGCAAGAGGGTTAGATGATGAACAAGTAATTCAAGAGCGCATTAAGAAGTTAATGCAGCTGGACGAAAGGCTATCACTTGCTAGATGGAGTCAGAAGACTGAAAAGGTACGATAAAAAGCATGGCATGATCACCATATTAAGAACAAACAATTTGAGGTTGGATAGATGGTCTTGCTTTATGACTCCAAATTTATGTGCCATCCTAGAAAATGAAATTCCATTGGTTACGGTCATATATCATCTCATACATCCTTGATTTAGGTGCTTTCCAGTTACAAGTGCTTGATGGAACACGGTTACCAAGCCATTTCAATGGGAGTAGGTTGAATCCCTACTATAAATAAGTCTTCATTGTGTTCATAAATAAGGCAGTATTTCCATTTAGCCTAGGATTTCCTTTTATGTAATTCCTTTCTTGTGTTTCAATTTTTCGTTGCTTGTTGCTCTCTTTGTGTTGTTGTTTTGCGCGCCTTGTGCACCGGTAGCCACTTATTATTTTCAAATGGTTATGTATGCGTAGAGGACGGGACATCTATTTTGTGTGGGGTGGAGTAATGCAAAGTAAAATGGAAGTTGGTAGTAGTTGTGTTTCGATGGCCCGGATTGAAGGCGCGTAGTGTGGAATAGCGCGCATAGAAAAGGTGGACATAAGGAATTGTGGTGTCAGGATAGCTTTACAAAAACCACGTACAAAGGATGAGAAGCACAGAAACAACATGAGGTAGGCGAGGGAAAAAATCAGGTTAAGGACAAAAGAAGTGCCTTCAGCGCTGCAAGCGCATGCATAAGGATCTTCCGTCGGTAAGAATTTTTACGTGCCAGAAGGTTGTAAGGATTTTTCGCGCATGATTGGGTGTGGGGGTAAGAATGCTTAAGGTTGGATTTGTGCAAAAATTCACCTTTATTACAAAAGTACGTTGGTAGGTGGCATATCATTTATTACGGGAGAGAAGAAAAAGCTATAAATAGAAGGTCGGGTACATTATTGTTTACCTTGCAATTATGATATCGAAGAGCTCTTGCGAACTAGGCATCCACAAAGAGTATTTGTGTGAAGGAAAATTTATGAGAATCTGAGTGCGTGACTAGTGTGATTTTTGAGCTAGAGTGGAAGGAGTACACGGGCATAGGGAAGAAGATTTCAGAAGAGTACGGCATCTTGTGGAAGGATTGCCTAGGTTAGGGTTCTGCAGTTAGGACATGGGAGTAAAGGGATTTTTTTGCGAAGGAAATCCATGAATTTGAGTAGAGCAAGGAAGAGGTTGTTTTTAGTAACCCGACAAGAAGATGGTACCAAAGAAGGCAATCGTATAACCAAAGAAGGGAAAGGGCAAGGGGAAAAATATTGCCGCCACTAGCTTCAACAAGGAGTGGTATGCAGAGATGCAATACCCAGATGGTGTGTTGCTTGGAAAAAATAATGAGTATCCCATGTAAGGAAGATGGCCATGAGCAATTACAACCATCACACAAGCACCACAAAGAAGGATATGGCATTAGAACCGGTTCACCCGACAGAAAAAAGGACACCAGAAGGGATGCCAATCTATAGTGATGAAGTGAAGGTAAAATTGGGAAGGTTGGGTTCCTGCAACTTTATGAGTTTCCCTACTGTGGAAAACACGAGCGATTGTACCAATGGTTGATGTCGTGCATGCACGAGGACCAGTTCTACTTTGCAGGCCGAAGGATGCACATAACCCATAAACTAATTTCTAATTTTATCGGCCTTTTCTGCAAAGGGGATCCGCTAGATGATGACTTGGAGGACAAGGAAGCCATTAAGGAGACAATATAGGCTTATGATTATAAGAAGGGCTCACGTTATTTCGATATCTCGGATATCTCTGACCTAGTAATGAGGATGGTCGTGCGCTTGGTATCCAAAATGAATGGGCAAGAGAGGTGGACATAGATAAAAAAGGATTGGTTGAATGTATGCCGAAATATTTTGGAAGGAACCATCTATAACTTGTTCGCTTTCATTGCAGAATATATCATGAGTGTCGTGCACGAAGGAGAAAAGATCATGTTTTGCAATGTCCTCCTCGCCATCCTCTTCTCAGATGGTCTAGAGAAGTTTGTATGTGAATATCTAGATGAAGATCCTTCCCCCGTAAAGCGGTTTGAAAAATACACTTGTGACACCATGACGGCCGCCCACAAGGCACGCCTAGAGAAATGGTACAAGGGGATGTGTGATGCATTTAGGGCTGAATGGAGGATACCCAAATAATTTCCAATGCTAGTGCAAGGAGAGGTTGAGCTCACTATTTACCAGTACTTTTTCATTGGCATATTCATATTGACATATGGGACCAAGAGCCCATGGTGTAAACTACCTTTCTTGTTCACCATGCAATATTTCCAAGCATGGGTCAATCGCTTCAAGGAGGACAAAAGACTAAGATTTGATCTCAACGAGGTGGACCAAGACCACCACGAGCTGTGCAAAAAGCTAGTATACCCCAAGAAGCATTCTTATGTGGAAAATTATGTCTCCGACAAGGTGCGCATGACAAAAATTGTGACGCTACCAATTACTAGAAGGACCACAGTGAGGGTATACATGAGCATTACACCCAAGTATGAAAGGGGAACCTACTTGGAGAGTGATGTATCAATCCCAGAAGACCCCACTGGGAGAAAGAAGGTCGCACTAAGAAAGAGGGAAAGAGAAGAGGCACCAGAAAATAAGGCACTAAATGTGTAAACAACACAATATGTGGGAACGCAGGAGCCAGGCGTGAATCCAAGCACATATGCATAGAGGAAAAATTCCCTCATTAAGGAAAAGGAAAAATCACTTGAGAAAGAAGTGCTAAAGTAAGAAGAGCCTCCTGCACAAAAAAAATCGCCAAGGAAGGAGTTTCCTGGTGAAGAAGGAGAGAAGGAAGAGTCACCTACACTGGAATCACCAGTTAGGAAGAGGTAGAAGGTAGTAGAGAAGGTGGACTCAGAAGAAACGGAGATCCTGGAGGCCTACAGAGGTGAGAGAGACAATGACGAGTATGAAAAGGCTCAGGAACATCTTGTGTACGATGTGCATGACTCCGAAGATGAGGGAAATGAAGAAAAGGATGGGGAAGAGGAAGGAGCTCAAGGAAAAGGGGAGAGTGAGGGAGTGAATACAAAGGATCAAAGGACCCCAAGCCTCACCAAGGAGCAGATAGAAGAGGCCATGGAAAGAGAAGTAGCAGGCATATTAAAGGAGTTAATGGAGCAAGAAGTGGAGCGAAGCACTGATGAAATTCTCAAGGAGATAGAGGAGGATAGTGTAGAAAAGGATTATGGAAGCATAGGCGGAGATCCTAGCTTAGTGATTATCTTTCTAAAGGTGGTGCACACATGAGGGAAGAGTGTGGTAGAGGCGTAGGATCAGGGAATGAGTTACATCAATGATCCAAGTAAGGTACAATGCATGCACTTCTAGAGTACCATGCCTATAGACCAACTCCTTGCATGGTCTTCATTTGAAGAAGAAAGCGTGTACCCATGAATGAGGAAGATGATATCTTGGGCGTTTGAGGCCCATGTTGATGAGCTTGAGTTCGAGGTCAGCCAAGGA
This sequence comes from Taxus chinensis, assembly GCA_019776745.2. Taxonomy (NCBI): domain Eukaryota; kingdom Viridiplantae; phylum Streptophyta; class Pinopsida; order Cupressales; family Taxaceae; genus Taxus; species Taxus chinensis. Next base: position 214,546,551 of record CM034153.1, on the reverse strand, counting down.
GAGCTGATGAAGGTACCAGAGAACAAGGGAGTGAACCCCCTAGTAAATGCTCAACAGTTATCTAATGAGCAAGTCTGCAATGCCCTCAACAAGGTATCAGTTTAGATTAAGGTGAGACTCTTTAGAAGGAATGATAGGGTAAGGTTCCTAGAGGAAGAACTGGAGGAGGAGGAGGAACTCATTGAGAAGAGAAAGGATCTGAAGCAAGAAGAGTTGATCAGCTCACAGTTAAGGAAAAAACTAAGGGAGGAGAAAGAAAAGGTGAGCGAGGTGTAGAAGACAATTGAAATGATAATGGATGCCATCAATTTGAGATACCTAGACCTAGCACCACGTAAGAAGAAATATGAGTCAACCTTGCAGTGTTTGGAAGACTTAACTTGGATCCTTACCATGTAGAGATGGTCGCTCTCTCTAGAATCAATAGAAGAGGCATTGGCGCACCAAAAGGAGGAAGTGAATCACAAGATCATGGAGACAGTGACATGATATTCTGAGCTCCTTTCCGTTGTATAGACCATCGCGCGAATGGCTGAGGCTGTGTATGATAACTGTGCTGATAGAGATAGGGTAGTAAGCATACTAGTTGTTACACATGAGGCGGGTATGAAGGAATACCAAGGGAAGAATAAAGGAAACAAGGCGGAGAGGGATAAGATCCAACTAAGGTAGAAAAAAAGATGGAAGTGATCGATGCCTTACGAGAATCGATTAAAAAATTGGCTTAAGGAATTGTACCCCTGTATCACCCGCAGAATGGATGCGCTAGACGACCTTAGCAAGCAGCTAGAAGGGATTGTATATACGCTGAATGCTAAGGGAGATGAACTAAGTTTTGAGGAGGTAAACGCTTTAGTGGGTGACCTGCTTTAACAGGCACAAGGTGAGGTGGATGCCTGCAAAAAGATTGAGGCAACAATAAGGAAGGAGTTCCCATTCCTCTTGCAGCAGTAACAAGATCTTCACTTCTTTCATTTCTCCTATTCTTCATTCCTCCATTCTTTACTTGATTTTTCTGGGTTCCACCATTTGTTATTATTTAAAGGAGAAGTATGTTTCCAAGGATGGAGAACAAGCTTAGTGTGGGGTGATGTTGGGCCTCTAAATATTGGCTAAGTGCCAAAGGGGGTGTGAGCGCGTTGGACCAATAGGAAGAAGGGCGCGAGGGGAGAAGCACATAGGAAAAGGGTTTAAGAAGGATTTAGGAGAAACCAGGGTGCGTGCACAGGGAAATACAGAGGGTCTAAGGACTTAGCCATATTTAGCATTTTGGAGGCACCTGAGGAAAAACGTGACCCAACTAGGCATGCCTAGTGGATAAGGTGTCAGCCTAGAAGACTTGGTGGTCAAAGAAATAATATTCCACACATGGAATATTCTTAGGAAGACATCGTTGCAGAAATTGGATAGCTCAGAGTAGAATAAGCATGCACCATTGAGGACCACATGGACACTTGGCATCTGATCTACTCCTAAAGAAAGGCATGGTGGTGGGTGTTGGTGCTATAAGAAGAGGTGCTCAGGTAGGAGAAGAGAACACAGACAGATAGAGAGAGAAGAATATGATTAGGATGGAAGACATATAGTATGAGTAAAGTGAAGTTCTGCAGAAAATATTAGGAGGCTCTAGGAGCTGAGGTTCTCATTAAAGGACTGTAGGAATGTTATCATGTTTAAGGGATGGGTCTGTAATATTTATGTCATTAAGAAAGCATAGCTAGGACCTCTGATATATGGGTTAGATCCATGTGGTGATACATTTGGTCTAATACAACATTTTTAATGTAATGTGGTTGCTGAGAATATGATCAATATAAATATATGGATCTGTTCTAAATATTTAGTTCATGGGTGCAAACCCTAGTGTTACTTCCTTATATTTTATGACAAATCTGCTCTTTGTATTTCATGCCATTATGTTTCTTTTGTTATTAAATGCTTAGATATAAAGATATGATAGCTCATGTTGTGATTTTACATGAATATTCACCTCTCTGCAACTAATCCTTTAACAATGGAAAGATCTTCTCACAATGCTCACATAAAGGAGGGGCTTTGCACCCGCACATGCCTCGGGTGAGTGCCCAGTTCCCGTTGGGTGATAGGCCGGCGTGAATGGGGTTAGAGGTTATTAGATAGGTAAAAATGACTACACATTACTATCATCACCTACTCTTGTATCCAAAAGGAACCTAAAGCACTCCAAGGCATCCATCTAACATCCATTCAAGGGACAAGGGATTTAATATTCTACATACACTGCATAGGAAGGGGAAGTTCATTTGATTCCATTCACATGTTTTTTTACATTACTACATTCTAGCTACAACCTGCTATCAAGTGCAATTTACATAAGGGCATCATAGGGAACAATTTATAGACACACTCACAAGAACTACATGGAATTTGAGATGTAGTGTGGCTCTCAGTTGTAAGTTCACTCTCGAGGTGACCACTAGGGTCAGTCTAACTGCCCATTCCACATTTTCCTTTTTAGGTTTGATGTGATTTATGGGATTATGCATGTGAAATTTTGTTTTACAGGTTCCAAATACATCGGCGATCATAATACAAACATCAAGAGATCAATAGATAATAATTGTGACACCCTTGTGACACAAAAAATCCAGATCTAGAGGTTTTTGGCAATCTTGGGTGCCCAAAATTATTTATTAGTGCTCAAGCACCCCTGTCCTACTGTGGGTGCCCTTGTATGACCTTATTTGTGAGTTATAGAATTTACAAAGATCAATAACGAGGATGCTTGCATCTTTTTCATCACTTCTCCCTTCTCAAATCAATTCTAGATTTCATGAGTATCAGCTAAGTATTCTTATATCAGCTTCTTGCTTAGAGTTTCATATTATAAATCTTAGTTTGTCTGTGTCATTTCTATATTTTTATCATTTATACATCAATTACTCTGCAATACTTAGATTTAATTAATTCAAATTAAATTAAATAAAATCAATATCAAGATAACATGATAAGTAAAGTACAACATGAAAAGTATAAGTGTTTAATAGAATCAACCAAGCAAGAGAAATGTAACTGTTTTTGAATTTTTAGCACATTTGAATGTTTTTGAGTTTTTTCCCCCATGAGGACATAGATGAAAACCTATTCTTTGAAAAGAAGGCATGGTGATCCAAGAATTCCCCCGGGGATGGGAATATATAGTTTTTAAGTGATTTTAATGAATTATAAAGTGTGTAAGAATAGGTGGGAAAGCAAGATTTCCCCCAACATGCGTGTAAAAAGTGAGGTTTGGGTGTGTAAATTCTCCCTCGATAGTCAAGTTGAACCTATAAAAAGAGTATGTCATTGGGAAATAGGGGGAAGTGGATGCCCCCCAATGGGTGGGTAACATATTAATTATCCAATGAGAACCTCTTGAGGAGGTGGAGAAGATACCAAGGGAGATGGACACTTGGGCCTCAATTGTGCCAAAGAATTTGACTCAAGTGTATGAGCCATAAAAACTTTGGGAGAAGAGAAAGGTGGAATAGATCCACAAGAAGCCATGTGTGACTTAGATGATTGGTGAATACAAGTATGAGGAGAAAACCCTATAACAACAAAAGGTTAAACCATGTATGAATTAAGCACGAGCACATTATTAGGAGGAATATAAGGATGTAATAAATATACAAGAGACTCAATGTAATGAGGGTAGAGTGTATAAACCTCAAGAAGAGGGAGAGACACAAAGCCAACCATAAGTATAAGAGGTGATATTGAAGCATTAGGAGAAATACAAAAACATACCAATAGGTACACAAAGTAGCATAAGTAGAATAATCATGAGTGGCACCATGTATACATGTATTGGCTAACATAGCGTAGAGAAATGGATCAAATGTATTGGAAGTAAACTCATGAACTCTATTTTGTAAGTCACCTATAACATGCTTTACAGAAAGGAATTCTTGTGGAGGAATAACATAGGTAGTAATAGGTTTGTTGGGTGGTTTCAAATTTCCATTATATGTACCCCACATTGGGTGAACCACTTTATATCTTGTGTATTGTTCTTCTAGTTTATTTCCACTTTTATTGTTTGTATGCTTATATATAAATAATATATTTGTACAATTGGTGTGATTAACCCCAACAACTGGTATCAAAGCTTTCTTGTTTGAGGGTTTTGTTTGTTGATAGATTTACTCACAGATGGATTCTTGATTGAGTGGGAGCTACAACAATGATAGAAGATAGTAAATACAAAGTTGAAAATTTTGATAGTCGTAATTATCAGATATGGAAGATGCATGTGGAAGATTATTTGTATCAGAAAGATATATACTTCCCGTTGGATGAGAAGGAAAGACCTACAAAGATGACTGGTGAAGAATGGAAAATTCTTGACAGAAAGGCTCTCGGATCTATAAGATTGATCCTGGTAGCATCTGTGGCTCTGAATATTACCGAAGCATCAACCATGATAGAGTTGATGAAATCTTTAGCTAATTTATACGAAAAATCTAGTACTTCAAATAAATTTTATTTAATGAAGAAATTATTTAATTCTAAAATGCAAGAAGTTCAATATGCATCAAGTCATTTGAATGATTTTCGGTCTATAGTAAATCAGTTAATATTCCATTTGATGATGAAGTGAAAATACTTTTATTCTTATGCTCATTTTCAGATAGTTTGGATAGCTTGGTAATAGTTGTTAGTAATACATCATTTATTACTAATATTTTAAAGTTTCATCATTTTGTTAGTATAATCCTGAATGAAGAAATACATAGGAAATGTACAAGAGAATTATCATCTGGTAATGCTTTGAATGTAAAAAGCAATGGAAGGAAAAAGGAGAGATCCAAGATCAAGAATAATGAGAAATCAAAGTCTAAATAATGATATATCTAAATCTAGAGGTAAAGGAATAACCTGTTGGAATTGTGGAAAGAAAGGACATGCAAAGAAGGATTGTTGGTTCAAGGAAAACAAAGAGAATGTACCAAGAAAAAGGTAAAGAGGAAAATGTTGCATCTTCAGAGGTAATGCAAGATGCCCTTATTCTCTCCTTGGATAATAAAATTGAATCATGGGTTTTAGATTCAGGAGCTTCTTTCCATGCTACCCCTAATAAGGGTTATTTCAGAAATTATGTCCAGGGTAATTTTGGGCATGTTTATTTAGGAGATGATGAACCATGCACTATTATTGGAAAAGGAGAAGTTCATCTAAAATTACAAAATGGAAATACATGGATATTGAAAGATGTGAGGCATGTTCTAAGGCTCAGGAGAAATCTAATTTCTGCAGGATAACTAGGTGAATCTGGTTGCATGGTTACATTCACAACCGACTCTTGGAAAGTTACCAAGGGATCTCTTATTGTAGAAAAATGCAAGAAGATAGGAACATTGTATTTGTCTACCTGTATTACTGATTCCTTTTCTGTGTTATCTACTTTAGATTCAGATGCATGCATGTGGCATAATCGGCTATGCCATATAAGTAAAAAAGGAATGCAGATCTTAAAGGCAAAGGGTAAGTTATCATATTTGAAAGATGTAAATATTGATTTTTGTGAGCATTATATTATTTGGAAAGTAAAAGAGAGTGATATTTCTCAAAGTTAGGGGTCAACAAAGAAGGAGAAAAAATTGGAGCTTGTGCACTCAGATGTGTGGGGACCAGCCCAGGTAGCTTCTCATGGAGGATCCCAATACTATGTGACTTTCATTGATGATGCCACAAGAAAGGTATGGGTTTATTGTATTAAACATAAATATGATGTTTTTGAGACTTTTAAAATATGGAAATCCCTTGTGGAAAATAAATCAAATTCAAAGTTAAAATGTCTTAGATCTGACAATGGTGGTGAGTATTGTAGCAAGGATTTTCAATGATTATTGTTTAGTGAATGGAATATGCGGAGAGAAATAAAGGTTCTTAGAACACACAGGAGAATGGTGTTGCAGAAAGAATGAATAGAACAATCATGGAACGTGCAAGAAGCATGAGGATACATGCTAGATTATCCCTTGCAGTTTTAGGAAGAAGCAGTAGACACAGCAGTTTATTTAATTAACTGTGGGCCTTCAAATGCATTAGATGGTGGAATAGCAAAAGAATATTGAACTGGAAAAGAGGTAGATCTTTCTTTTATTAGAGTATTTTGTTCCGAAGTTTTTATGCATATTGATAAAATAAATCGAAAGAAGTTAGATGTTAAATCCAAGAGATGTACTTTCATTGGTTATGGCTTTGGTGATTTCAGATTCCATTTTTGGGATTTAGAAGATTCTAAGATTGTTAGGAGTCGTGACATTGAATGGAATGAAAAGAGAATGTATAAGGATCAAGTTTTTGTACCCAAGAATGAACCAAGTAGAAAAGTTTATGTTAAAAAATGCATTCTTAGATTTAAAATTGAATCTACATGTTTACATATAGTAGGTAACTGGTGTTGGTTGACTATGAACCGGTATCGGTTAACAGGTGATCGGCACCGGATTAAGACCGATATAGGCATCGGTGAACCGACAGATCTATAGGGGAACCGACGTCAGCAAGAGGTGACCGGTGTCGATCACTATCAGTGAGAATTGGATACAAATGTATAGAATGTCCAAATTAAGCCTTCAGGCACTCCCAAATCTGAGTAAGAAGGTCACAAAGTGTAAATAGACCTCTAGAAATATTTTCACCTTCCTTATTTTATTTATTATTGACTGATAGTGGTGAACTCAAGAGTTTTGAAGAAGCAATGCAATAGGATACCCACATGAAGTGGGAGCATGGCATGGATGAGGAGATGGACTCCTTGAAAAGGAACCAGACATGGGATTTAGTCAAGTTGGTAGTAGGTAGAAGGAAATTGCAGAACAAATGGGTTTACAGGATCAAGGAAGAAGAGGGTGGACAGAAAAGATACAAAGCAAGGCTTGTGGTAAAAGGATTTGCACAGAAATCAGGTATTGATTTTGGTGAGATATTTTCTCATGTAGTTAAAATTACTTCCATTTGTATTGTCCTAAGTTTAATTGCATTTGAAGATTTACATTTAGAACAGCTTGATGTTAAGATGGATTTCCTTCACGATGATTTGGAGAAAGAGATTTATATGCAGCACTTGTTTGGGTATGAAGTCAAGGGTAAGGAGAAACTTGTGTGCAAGTTAAAAAAGATCTTGTATGGGCTCAAACAAGATCCAAGTCAATGGTATATGAGGTTTGATAGCTTTATGCATGAGCATGGTTATATAAGATGCGAATCTGACCATGAGCAGCACTTGTTTGGGTATGAAGTCAAGGGTAAGGAGAAACTTGTGTGCAAGTTAAAAAAGATCTTGTATGGGCTCAAACAAGATCCAAGTCAATGGTATAAAGAGGTTTGATAGCTTTATGCATGAGCATGGGAGCTTATATAAGATGTGATTTGGAGAAAGAGATTTATATGCAGCACTTGTTTGGGTATGAAATTGTCAAGGGTAAGGAGAAACTTGTGTGCAAGTTAAAAAAGATCTTGTATGGGATCAAACAAGATCCAAGTCAATGGTATATGGAGGTTTGATAGCTTTATGCATGAGCATGGTTATATAAGATGTGATTTGGAGAAATAGATTTATATGCAGCACTTGTTTGGGTATGAAGTCAAGGGTAAGGAGAAACTTGTGTGCAAGTTAAAAAAGATCTTGTATGGGCTCAAACAAGATCCAAGTCAATGGTATATGAGGTTTGATAGCTTTATGCATGAGCATGGTTATATAAGATGCGAATCTGACCATGAGCAGCACTTGTTTGGGTATGAAGTCAAGGGTAAGGAGAAACTTGTGTGCAAGTTAAAAAAGATCTTGTATGGGCTCAAACAAGATCCAAGTCAATGGTATCTGAGGTTTGATAGCTTTATGCATGAGCATGGTTATATAAGATGTGATTTGGAGAAAGAGATTTATATGCAGCACTTGTTTGGGTATGAAGTCAAGGGTAAGGAGAAACTTGTGTGCAAGTTAAAAAAGATCTTGTATGGGCTCAAACAAGATCCAAGTCAATGGTATATGAGGTTTGATAGCTTTATGCATGAGCATGGTTATATAAGATGCGAATCTGACCATTGTGTTTATTTCATGAAGCTTGGAAATGGGGGCTATATTATTTTGTTATTGTACATGGATTACATGATTATTGAAGGATCTAATGTGTAGGAAATTGGTGAGCTTAAAGAAAAGTTAGCTCATACATTTGCAATGAAGGATTTAGGAGCTGCAAAGAAAAACTTTGGCATGTAAATTCACAGACATAGGAAGAACAAGAAATTGTATTTGTCTCATGAACATTATATCAATAAGGTGTTGGAAAGGTTTAATATGTAGAATTCAAAACTTGTAAGTACACCTATGGTTGGACACTTTAAATTGAGAAAATATCAGTGTCCTACATCACATGAGGAGGTCGAGTACATGGCACAAGTTCCATATGCTTCAAAATTTGGAAGTCTCATGTATGTTATGGTTTGTACTAGACCAGACATTGCACATGCAGTGGGAGTTGTGAGCATATTTATGGCCAATCTAGGTAAAGAGCATTAGAAAACAGTCCAATGGATTCTTAGGTATTTGAGAGGGACATCCGACATGCAATTATGTTATGGAGGGTCAAATATTTCTTTATGTGGCTATGTTGATTCAGATATCGCTAGTGATTTGGATGGTAGGGAAGCACCACAAGATATGTTTTCTCAGTAGGTGGGACGACAGTTAGCTAGATTTTAAGATTGTAAAAGGTTGTCGCTTTGTCTACTACAAAAGCGGAATATGTTGCAACTACAGAGGCTAGCAAAGAGATGATGTGGATGAGCAGGTTCATGGAAGAGTTGGGAAAGGAGTAAGAGGATTGCAGATTGTACAATGATATTCAAAGTGTGATTCATCTATAAAAGAACTCAGTGTTTCATTCAAGAACTAAACACATTCAGTTGAGATATCACTTCATATGGTAGGTGTTGGAGGATGGGCATCTAAAATTGGAGAAAATTCATACAAATAAGAACCCTGCAGATATGCTAATGAAACCATTGGAAAAGGAGAAGTTGGAGCTACACTCCACTTCTATTGGTCTTCGAGTTTGAGACTTGAAGAGGGATAAACATGCTAAGGAAAGGATCCAAGAATGGAGTTGTACAGTATAGTACAGCAATTTATCTCTAAGTGGGAGATTGTTGAGTAGTGGAGCTTAATTGCTTCACATTAGCATATTTTATTAACTTGTTGGAATACATAGTAACCAACGTCGGTCACCTAGGGACCGGTATCGGTCAAGGAAAGGAGGAATCAACATTGGTTAGGGTAACCGATGTCGGTTTCATGTGCATGATTGTTTTATTTAACTCACGGGAATTAGATCTAACATTTGATATAAAGTTGATCTAATGGTTGTAATAGGATAGCTAAGTTGCCCTAAGTTTGTTTATGGTTATATAAGCTAGAAAACTAGGGCTAGATAAAAAAAAAAGGAAGAATTGTAAGAAGGAATTATTGGAGAGAGAAAAAGAGAAGCTTTTAAGGAAAAAAGTATTGTACATCTAGGAGGTGTGGAAGATTACAGATCTTCATTTTATATTCTCTACAAAGCTTTGAATAATAAGATTGGTTGTTTCTTTTTGGACGTAGCCCACACTGGGTGAACCATGTTATATATTGTGTATTGTTCTTCTGGTTTATTTCCACTTTTATTATTTGTATGCTTAGATCTGAATAATATATTTGTGCAACTGGTGTGATTAACCCCAACAATATCAACTCCTTAGATATTATTAATTTCATTTATTGTTGATCTATACCTTTCTATACCCAACTATCGATATCTCAATAGGGTTCTTTCCTCTATCTTGACCATGGGCCTTGGAAATCCTAGCTTGACCTAGTGTAGAGATTACTTCCCTCTATATATGTGACCCTAGCACTCACCGTAGCCACTTTAAGTCTACCACTTATATGTCGGTACATGTGTGTTTCCTACTCATTACCTCAATACCCTTCTCGAATGGATGATTTAGGAGTGCAAGATATTGAGACACATCTTTGGCATGCATACAAGATATACCTAAAGTAGATGATGTGGGATGTATTGTTATCTATGCCCAATGGTGGATTTTCATCTGATGGGCTCCACTTTTTACACTGAAGATAGAAGTGCATGGTCCTCTTGATGCAGAATATCCAATGGAACTTGACATCATGATCATTATTAGTCATGTTGAGACCAACCCAAGAATTGTGATATTTTCTAGTTTGCTTATTTCACTTTCTTGTTCATGCTTTTATAGATTTTTATATATGTTAATTAATGGCGGTATGTGTTTATGTAATGAGCCAATTTTTGACCTTTGTGATAGAGGAGTCATTGTGGAGACTCACCCATCACGTCCCAAATATAAAGAAGGGTAGGTAGATAGAAATATCTATTGAGTAGGAAAATCAGTTTACCCACTTGTTCGATGTTGTAACTTGCATGGTAGTGACGTACATCTGCGAGGCCATCCACCATGATGAGGTCGAAAAGGAGATGGTGTGGCTATGAGTAAATTTATTGCAGTTCAAGATACCTCCTCCTCTTCCTCCTCCATAAGATGTTTTGGGCATAAGAATGTTCAATTAGTATGTGCATCGCCAACAGTGGAACATGAGATTACATGCTCAGTTGGATGTGCACTACGAGAGATAACATCAAGGTTGGGCATGTTCACAGTCCTGAGTTGAGTCTACTCAATCAACATCGAGGGTTTTTCCCATGGATAAGAACCTAAATATAGAGGATTCAGATGATTGGGTACTTTAATGGCACATTTTATAGAGGACCATAATGTATAAACTTGTATTTTATAAATGATATGTGATTGATATTTTTGTAATATTTTCTATCGCACGTATATGTTTCATTTTTCACATTTTACTTTATATTATGGATGGGATCAATTCATGATTTAAAATTTTCATCATGGTTAGTTGTGCTTATATGTTTTAATTCATAATTAGCATGTGATGAATTTCTCATTAATATTCTATGGTTTATCAGTTGCTTAAATGTTAAATGTAATTTGTAATGTATTTGCACTCTTAATTTTCTTAGAAGTGTTTAGATTTTATCAATTTAACATCCAATGACTCTTGACACATCTAGATCATTACATAGGTCTATGTAGTCAGTATAGTTCATATATATTATTATTTGTACTTCCTCTATTGGTAGTTGCTTTCAATATGTATAATCCTACTGAGATGCACTCTAATATAGTGATAAATCATCATACAATTGACCTCTTTTGATAACATTCTGATTTGATGCTTAAGAAACTTGTGTGGTGACTGCTTCATATAGAACCACGCTTAGTTAGTGATCATGTAAGATAAAAATGTTTTAGTCTTCATTAGATGTGGAATCATGTACTTTCTTTGTAATATAAGCCTCTTTCTCTTGTTTTAATTTCTCTATTCGAATGAGCTTTACTTTCCCTATGTACACTTGCTTTGATGTTATGGGAAATACTTAGGTAGGAGAGAAATAACTTTCTCTTCTTGCACTTTCTTAATTGTAAGAGGATTTTCCTTCTTTGATTTCTCTTGTTCGATCATAATGGAAACTAGCTTCTCAATTTGTAATTGTTCAATAGTAATAGGAATCACTTAATCTAATGTACTTGTTTTTGCAAACCTTTCCTCGTTTGTTGGAGTAATATTCAGTTGTAATAAATTGTGTTTTAAAATACCATGTCATCATCATATAAGAAAGTAATATGTTTATTGTTGCTATCGAAAATTGCTTCCTTCTATGTTAACTAGTGTTGTCCTAAAATTGCATTGAAGTCATTATTTCCAGTCATAAGCTGAAACATAGTATTTGTAATCTTATGACCTACAGTGACATACAGATTAAAATGCCCTATAGAGTTTGTATATTGCACTGAATGTTTTACCTCATTTTGATTACAACCTAATTGTTTGGTTAAATCTAAGGCATGTTTATTATGGACTTGCTCGTTGTCAATTATAACCTTGTTATGACATTAGTCATCAATAGTTACTCGCATATACATTGGATTAACTCAATTCTTCTTATATAAGACCTTGACAATTGATGCCTCTTTCTGTGGAGATTGTATTTTTTTACTTCCTTTAGCTTGGGTGGATTACACGCTTTCTTATATTTTGTGGTGCTTTGTGCTCTCCTTTTTTCACTCTTCCTTTTGAATAATGTGCTCATGTGTTATATATTGGATATGATCATATAAATTTTAAGACTTATTTTTAGTTGTTCCATAGTCATTAATGTGGTAACTACAAGAATGCTCTTTCTCAATGTCATATCAAATGATGTTGTGGTCTATACCAAGTAATAGATAATGTTCTGAGCTTTTTATCAAATCAAATGATGTTGTGGTCTATACTAACTACTAGGTAATATTCTGAGCTTTTTATCAAGAAATTTGTGTAAAAAAAGTGGTAGGTGTGTATAATTTTATCGTGATTATGCCTTTGCTTATGAATATTTCTCTTCATTGTAAGTTCAATGACTTACACTCATTAACATAGAAGGAAAATAAAATGTATATGAGGTATGGGTCCCTTGCATGTGGGGACACACATGTAACAAATCCTTAATGGAATCATATGTAAGGACATCATCTAGCTTTGGATGTCCATACGACAAACCCTCTCTGTAGATTACTTTTTTGTCTATCAATTAAGCAATATATTTGTATGATTGATTAAACATTTATTTGAGAAAAGGAGTTACTAAACCTTGGAAAAACATGTGATATTGTTCCTCAAGACCTAGATTAAACGTTTATTGGTGTACTAAAGATGAGAAATGAGCTAGATAAGTTTGGATAGACTCGTTATGTTGTTGGTGTATTGCCTCTACATGCTCAAAATATTTATGCATAATAGTATGTGATTGAAAATGAATGAGGAATAGTTATTGTAATATTGAATAAATATCAAATGGATCTACTAAGTAAATCACAAAACCATACTAATGCAAAACTCATGAGACTATGTGGAAATGCTTTTAGCAAAATTCTATCATTGTACATATATGCTTGTAGACATTTACAAAGCAGTCAATGTGTTAACAAGGATCCTCTTTTCTTATGGATAAGATAAAGCTGGGCATACGAAATCCATATGGGAATGTAGCATTATAAATGTTTCATACTATTGGTTGGTTAATAATATAATTGTTATCAACCCAACTAGTAAATGGTTTAGAAGATAAGTGTAGGTTCTTGGCTTCATATTGTAATTCACTTATACCTTGTGTCATAGATTGCAATTGTTATCTTGAGATACTAACAAGTTAAGAAGATATATCACGTGGTGAGCTACATTGAGGAGGATCACAACAAGCCTTGTGAGGGAGAGAGATAGCGCTAACACGGGTTCAAAGAAATATCGTGTTATGACAAGATGCATTCATAGGTTGTTATAAAAATATATTATTTTGGTCTAACACGTTATGATGATTCAAAATAGAAGCAACTTTGTCATTTATACAAGAATATTACTAGAAGAAACATTGTTATCATTTTCACAAGGAAAATCCTTATTAATGCTAAAAGAAGCATTAATATCGCGTACTTCAACATCCATAATATTATTTGCATTTGAACAATAGGGGGTATGATCTTCATGTTAGGAGGGCATTCATTAGTATATTCGATGTCTCAAGAGGAAGGATCATTATACTCGTAAGGGAAATCACCATCTAAGGTAAGTGGGAATTGAACATACAATTGAGTCTTGCGTAGGGCTTACAATTTTTTATACATTTTATCTATAAGTGAATTGAAGAAGGTATTGTTAAGTGGGGGTTCATAATGAGTTAGGGAAGACATGATTGATAAGATATATCATAATAGGAAAATCCAAAACCTAATAGGTTAAGGGCTATTATCATGAAATCAAATATGAAATAAAAATCCTAAGTGCTCTTAAATAAAACCATATGGATGAAGCATTATGCTAATGTGTTTGAATAATATATTGGGTTCACCAACTTGTACTATCAAAACTAGGGTTTTATTCTAATTTAAATAATTACTTGTGTAAATATAATTTAGAATAAAAAATACAACAATATACAATAAATCTACAGGTTTTAGAAACATGCAAAGTTGATAATTACAAGTATGGGTCAGGGTTTAAAACATACTCACGTAGAACTCAATAAGACAAAAAAAAATGATCTAAAATTGTACAAATGGGTGGTGCAAATTGTCATTGAGATACTTAGAGAATCTAGGGGACTATGACTAAGGAGAGAGCAAAATGGTAAATTCTAGGTGAATTAAGGTTTTTACTCGCAGTGACTGATTTTGTTCTATGTTAGTCTAATATGAACTTTGACTTTTGCACAGCATTTGCCTATGTATTAGGACGAATATTTTTAATTTAGATGTTTGTGATCACCCTTGCATAACTGATTAGGGCTTCTCCTTTACCAAAATCGTAGCTTCCTCCTTTTCTTAAAACCTTGAAAAGGGGGTAAGTCTACAGTGGTCAAGCTTCTTCGACCCCCCTCTGAGTTGGGAGATACCTACATAACAATACTCTGGAAAGACCTCAGACCAATGTAGTTCTTGCTCCTAGGTATGTGTGTGAGAACATGTGACATCAATGTAATTTTGCATGGCATTCCCTAAACTTAATGGCACAAGGTGTAATGCATGCAATAAAAGTACTTCAAATTTGCAAATATGAGTAATCAGTTGTGTACTTAAATGTCCAATAAATTTTTTGATGCTAGCAAGTTTATTGATCTTGTAATGCTTTGCTTATTTAGTGATCAATCCTCGAATGTGGAAACTTTTGGCACACAACCGGCCCAAATTTAAAATCGAGAGGCCCAAAAGGTCGATCCAAAGAGATTTATTTTTTACAAGTTTAAGTGCAAACAAAGGGGAGACAAAATTGTTGGCCTTGGACAAAAACATCAACTAATTTTATTCAAGGTGGGAAATTGAAGAATGACACCAAACAAAAACCACAAGGTGGGGATCCCCAAAAACCAGGAATGGGTTTGGAAGAAATAGAAATTCAAAGAGAAGTGTTGACATGTTAATCAACCCTTTTGTTCGATTTAATAAACCACACACACAATCACTTAAAAGTTATTATAAAAAGGGCTTGTGTCATTTGTAAGTATCTACAACCATCTTTTGCATTGTGGAGTATTTCAAAAGATCTACTTTATCTATAAACATCCCACAAAGATGATGGAGGTAGTGCAATCTTCGTTTTTTATCCTTCGCTACATAATGCTCTAGTTGGTAGAGGTGAGGACCTGTTTCACATATGTGTGCTCCTTGGCTACAAAATGCTCTAGTTGATAGAGGTGATGACCCATTTCACATGTGTGGGTTATGATGATGCTACAAAACAAACTTATTGAAATATGCTCAATATTTGCTCCAAATGATAATCACTCAAGGATTAATTTTTGATATTGGATAGGAAACCAACTCCTATGGGCATAATCGATTGTTGGTGATTTTGACATGGTAGAGTGTAAAGTTGATCGTTCTTGGAGTGAGGATAACTACTTGTCCCAAGTTGAGTTTGAGGTGTAGATCCTTTTCCGAAAACACTTTAGGCATCTATGATTGATCCATAGGGATCCAAAGAAACACCACTTCATCAGAACAACTAGAATCAGAAGGGAAATTAATCAAAAAGGATGGAAGTGACATTGTTTGTCTTCTTGTTTGACGTAGGAAAGAGCCACGATGAGGAAGATGTAGAAGAGCGTGAAGAAGAAACTCCAATTGAGAGAGAGAAGGTAAATTATGATCATGCTCCTTTTAAAGTTGAAACTAAGGTTGAGATTAAAATCTTTGAAGGACAAATAGATGCATAATTACTAGATAAATGGTTAAAGAAAGAGGTTTATTTTAGTGTGCATGATGTCACGGAGGCACAAAAGGACATGCTCTGGTTTGGTGGGAAACTCATCTAGCCACTTGTGAGAAGAAGTGTCTTATTGTAAGTATTTACGAGGGTTTTAAAGAATTGCTTAGAGAAAAAAATTATCTAGTTGGCCATAAGATTGGCCAAATGATTAAGTGGCAATATTTTAGACAAAGTAGTGGTCAAAGTGTGCAGGATTACACTACAGAGTTTCAGAGACAATCCATGTTGCTTAATATGGACTTGGAGGATGGGGATATTCTAACCAAGTATTTGGGAGGACTTCACACTTACCTTTGAAGGAAGGTCATCTCCACAAAGCCCAAGGATCTCAATGAAGCATGTGTGCAAGCATACTGCATAGATGTTGAAAATAAGCAAGGAGAAGCAGAGTCACTGACAAAGCAGTCAACAAATCAGCCAAAGGAAGAGCAGGGACAAACAAGTAACAAAGATAAATGGAAAGGTAAAACGACCACTACCACTTTGAATACTTGTAAAGATCCTAAGAATTTTTGCAAGAACTATGATATCAATGGTCATACTGATGCTACAGGTTGGAAGTTGCATCCGGAATTACATCCAAATAATCGAACCAAGGATTCCAAGAAGTCCTTGACAGTTGTAAGGACATATGGGGAGGTAGAGATAGAGGATGATTTTGATGTAGATGAGAGGCTAGGATGCACGGCCACCAACATGAACAACCAAGAACAAGAGGAAGAGGTGAGTAAGTTATTTCAAATCAAGAGGACTAAGGTAAATGCATTAGTTGATACTGGTACTCAATCTAACTTGATTTCTAATGCGGTTGTAAAGAAGCTTGGTCTTGAAACTTATGAGCATACACATCATTTTCATTTGGGCTGAGTGAAGAAAAGTGCAAAAATTCAGGTAACAAGAAGATGTAGGTTCAAGTTTGGGATAAATTCTCAGTATATCGATGTATTGGAAGTTGGTATAATTCCACTTGATGCATTTGATGTTGTTTTGGGGAGTCCTTGCTTGTATATTAGAGATACTATATTCATGAGAAGGGAAAACCGATACATATGGGTCAAGGATGGAATCAGTTGCAACATCCAGGGACACCAGCATAAGTCAAAACTTGTTATGGTAAGCGTTAATCAAGCAAAGAGATTAATTTAGGTAAATCATAATCAATTTTGTTTACTTTTATTGAAAGATAAACAAGATGGGATAAAAATTTCAGATATTTCTAACAAAAGGATGAAGGATTTGGATAGGATAATTCAATGTTTTCAAGAAGTGTTCCAAACTCCCAACGAGTTACCACCAAAGTGAGAGGTAGAGCACGAGATTCAGTTGTTGTTAGAGTCCCCTCTACCAAATATCAAGTTGTATGGGCAATCCTTGTTAGAGAGTACAAAGGTGAAGAAACAACTCCAAGAGCTATTAGACCAAGGGGTAATATGCCCAAGCACCCGCTACATTTATGAGGTCGATGAATGATGTTTTACGATAATTCATAGATTCTTGTGTCATTGTATATTTGGATCATATTTTGATTTTTAGTGCCACATGGGAGGAACATCAAACACATTTGCAGCCAGTCGTGCAAGTTCTCAAAGAGAAAACAGTTGTTATGCAACATGAAAAAGTGTGAATTTTCCAAACAGTCACTTGCCTGTCTTGGACACGTGGTTGGAGAAAGAGAGCTATGAATGGATCTGAAGAAGGTGAAAGCCATCACCAACTGGCCAACACCAATAGGAGCCACAGAGACTAAGAGTTTTGTTGGAGCAGTATAGTACATGAGGAAGTTCATTTCAGGCTTCTCTGCTATTACAGCACCTCTACACACAACGACCACAAAGAGTAAAGTTTTTGACTAGGGTAAGGAACAAGACAACTTTTGATTTATTAAAATACAAAATTAGTCATGCTCCAATACTTGCTCTTCCTAATTTGCAACATCCCTTTGAAGTAGAGACATATGCCAATGATTATGTTATGTGAGCAGTGTTGCTACAGGTGGGTAAGCCAGTATGTTATTATTTTGAAACTTTCATTTTGGCAATTAGGGATATTCAGTATATGATAAAGAGATGTATGCACTCATTCAAGTAATAAAGAAATGGAAACATTATTTGTTAGGTAAAGAAATTATTGTACACGCTAATCATAAACCTCTCCAATATTTGCAAGCATAATCTAAATTGTAACAAGCAAGGCACTACAAATGGATGGGATTCCTTTAGCAATTCTATTTGGTGATTAAGTATAAGAAAGGTAGCACAAATTTGGTGGCAAACATGTTGTCTAGGCCACCCACACAGGAGAAAATCTCTAGTTTGATCACTGTATCTCATATTGAGCCGTTCGCGAAAGAAGCTTACAAAGAGGCATATGCTCAAGACATATTTTGGGGTGACATGTCAACAGTTGCAGTCCCAAGGGGCTGAGAAGACGGGTATTGAAGATTGTTATCTCAAAGATGGGTTGCTCTATCGATAGGAGAAGTTGTGTGCCAAAACAAGAAAGTCTTCTATTGATGAGGGAAGGACATACCTCGAAAGCGTTAGGGCATTTTGGTGTCGGCAAGACCATGGCCCACCTGGAACGGTATGTATATTGGCCCAATATGCAAGAAGTATCTAAATTCATAAGAGGATGCAAACTTTGTTGTACTAACATGCCTAAAATCAAGAAGGAAGGTTTATATATGCCTTTATTGGTCCCACTCGACCTTAGGAGGATATCTCTATGGATTTTGTAGGACTAGCTATGTCTAAATATGGTCATGATTATTTATATGTTGTGGATAAATTTAGTAAAATGTGTGTTCTTATACCATGTAAAAAGACAATAAAAGCATGTGAGGCAACTGAACTTTACTTTGCTAATCTATCAGTGCATTTTGGTTTGCCAAAGTCTATTGTTTCTAACATAGACTCTAAGTTCTTGGAGAAGTTCTAGACTACTTTTTGGGACAAGATGGACACCAGGTTACAAATAAGCACGACCTTTCATCCCCGAACAAATGGGCAAACAGAGTGGTGAATGTGACTTTGGTACAACTAATTACATGATACAATAGCAAATATGGACGGACTTGGAACGAGTCCTTAGCCTACATTCAACATTCCTACAATAGGGCAACACACACATCCACTATGCAGTCACTTTTTTGAAGCATTTGGGATATATGTACCTACCAATCCACTAAACATTGCAGTTGGACAACAAGAGGAGGGGGAGATACATGATTCAATCGTGACTAGAGCAGGTAAGTTCGTTGAGAGGATCTGAGAAATCCATCTCAAGGTGAAAGAACAATTGGAGAAGTCTCAAGCCAAGTATAAGGCCAAACATGTTCAACATCGTAGAGAGCAAAAACTTCATGTTGGAGACAAAGTTAGACTTTACTTGAGCAAGGAAAGACTACAAGGTAAAGCAAGAAATCTCAAGCCACTACAATATAGACCTTCACTATACTGGAGCAAATTGGAGAAAATGCTTTCAGACTTGATTTGCCACACTTTATGCAGATGCACTTAGTAGTAGATTGTGAAAAAATGCACCTATCAATGCTAAATGAAGAAGAAGAATCTCAGTTGCTACCTTTCATAAAAAATTGTGTATTGGATTCACGAGGAGGATGTAGTACTTCAGCAAAAGGTTAGAGAAACAAGGCAAAGGCCACAAAAAACTTGGCATGTTGGACTTAAAGGGAAGACATTAAGGCAAGCCCAATGGTACTCAAAGAGAAAAGTGAAGGAATTGTTTTGGCATCTTATAATCTTTTGTGCGACCAAAAGCCTCCTCAGCAAGGAAAGAGTGATTCATATAGATCTAAAGAAACACCACTTCATCAAATCAACCAAAATCAGAAGGAAAATTAATCAAAAAATATAACAGATTGTTAAGTTACAGAACCACCACTCTGTGTTAAGCAACAATCACATAAAGGCTCTAGCAATTGCATAATCACCCCCCTCCATAGACTAGCGATTGTGTAACCACCACGGCGATTACGTAACCACCAATCTACATTCACTAACTTTCTTGTCACTAATGAAAACAAAAAAATTAAGTTCATGAACAATCACAAATTTCAAGCGTTCAAGTCATGTCTCTTCCTTAGAAGATTTTTCCCATTCTCCACTGCACTAGAGAACATGGGGAACAGGCTATTTAAGTAAGAGGAACGTGTGGAAGTGGGCATTGAAGAATTGGAGAAATGAGCAAGAAACCATTGAAGCTAGAATTGTTTTAGAGAAGAAATGTGTGTTAACAAAGCAAACAAGTAAAAAAGGGTGGAAGTGACATTGTTTGCCTTACTTCAACTTCTTGTAATCTATATTTATTTATTTTGAATTGTCCAATATAATATATGGAAGAAAGGGCAATTGCCCTACCTGATTGGTTTTCCCTTAAATTGTGGATTTACATGATAAAATGTTGTGTTGGTGATTTGTTTCATCTTTTCAATATTGCATACTAGTTCTCCATTCAAATTTTTTTCACTAAAATTAAAGAACTACCATTTTCAAGTAAATTAGAAGTAACAGTTTTGGGATTATAATCTCTTGAATTTCAAAAACAAAGGTTTAGAGATCAATGATCCTCTCCCACACAAGTTCCCAACTCATCAACTTGGTTTACATGGTCCAATAATTGAATAAATCATTGGGAAAATATTAGAAGACTTCAAGATTTATCCAAGTTTCAATTTCACTCCCTTGCCAACTATTCATCACACTTTAATTGAACAAGATTTGTCGTTTACTCTTTCAAACCATGCTCATATTAGTCTTTTACTTTCCCTCTAAATGAACATGGAACTCTTATTTCAATCTTCCCTTCAAACTTATTGTCTCCCATCTGAAAACCTGATTTACCTTCATGCTCTCCAATCCATTTTTGAATATAGATTAATGGACCCTCATGCTATCCAACTACATAATTTTCCTCCAATAATTAGGTAAATTAATTGCCAAACAAAAGAGGAGATCCAGTCCTCAAAAGAGAACTCCATGACAAATAGATTGTCTTGTTGTATCCAAGAAATAAAAGTCTACAACAAAAACTCTTTGATCAAAACACATCTTTGAAAATTTGAAGTCCATGTGAAGTTAGATCTTGCTCAAATTTAAAATGCAAAGTCTCTCAATCACAAAACTCACCACATACATTCAATTCATTCTAAATATGTGCCCCCAAATATTTGAAAATTCCCTTGGATATTGGAACACCATCAAATGTGCGACTCATTTTAAAACATGTTTAATTGTCAACGAAGTGTCAATTGTTAAAATCGACTTATTATCTCCTCCATCTTTATCTTTCCCTCGGTTATCTACTCAAAATCTCTCTTTCCCCAAGTTGGCTTCCCTCTAAGACCAGTTAAGTCATCTCGTGTTGCACCCGAGATAAGGAGAAGGACGATTTCATATCATTGACCCATGGGCTCAAGTATTTAGATTGCCAAATGGATATTAAGAGATTTAGTTGGAAATGAACCATAGATTATTTTTCTTAGGCAACGAATGGCTGTAATGAAACATAAATGGCAAAACATTTCACATTCAAGATTTAGGGTGTGATGAATTAAAGTTCTTCCCCTGTTTGCAATTTTTGTAAAAAGGTCGCAAGCGGTTCTACCCATCTGCAGATTTTGTAAGACACTTCAAGTGGCCGAGCTTCTTAGTTGGAAAGAAATTTGACTTAAATATGGTTTAAGCCCCAACGTATTCAAACTCGTAGAATCAATTAGTTAAAGTCAATGATCATCCCTCACCTCTTGAGAAGGTCTATGGGGATTAAATTTTTTCCCCAAAGATATTTCATACTATCAAACATATTCTGAATACTCTTTTGATGGACTATTCCCTTTCGCCAGTTATAAAGATAGACCGATCATCTCCAAGATCTTCTTGCTGGTTAATGAAGAAATTTCAATCAAGATGTCCTCTGAATTATTACTGTATAAGGCTGACTTCCGCCCTGTGTATACTTCATACAATTTCATATGTTGTTTAAAACCTGAGTCCTACTCCAATTCGGTGGACTTGAGATTTTTCCATTGCAAGATTCCTACTGAAATACAGTTTTGCAGAATAAGTTTGGTAGCATCAAACACATTCGGAATACTCTTTTAAAGGACTATTTCCCCATCGCCGGTTATAACGATAGAACGATCATCTCCAAGACATTTTTGCTGATTAACGAAGAATTTTCAATCAAGATGTTCTCTGAATTATTGCTGCATACAGCTATCTTCCGCCCCGTCATGATTTATACAACTTCGTCTGGAGTTTAAAACCTAAGCCCTATTTCCGTGTCAGTGGACTTGCTATTTCTCCATTGCAAGACAAGACAATTTTTTGCAGAAAAAAGTTTGGTAGTATTCATTCACTAAATCAAGGACACAGATTTTGCATGCATTTCAGGACTCTAATCTGCCAGGATAATTTGGGATTAGATACAGACTCCACCAGCTATTCTAATATTAATCCCATGGAGTGGGCGCTCCATATATATTTCAGTCAGAGCTGTTGAGAGAATTTAGGATCATTTCAACTGTTAGCTGCAAGATAAGGTCACTTTGCAGGTCAAAAAATTTCACCCCCACCGCCACCCCCACCCCCACCCCCCCATTTTAACCTAAACAATAGTGGCGAAATACATGTTTGTTCTAAGGCAGAGTATTGCAAAACATGTATGGAAAATAAGTGATTAGAATTTTCAGACTTCCTTTATCAATTCTCCTTTTGGAATCACATCATACGTGCTAATATACGGTTTTGCAATAGATCCTTACTAAGACTACGGAAAACTTTGCCAAAAGAGGATGGAATCAATACTTTCATTGAAATGAATGATCGGTATAAACAATTGCTCTTAATAGCAAGAGATTTATGGCTGATTCCTTGTTCTCGAACTCGTTTACTATTTTATGCACATCATTCTAATTTTTAAAAAATTATTTACTTAAATGCCCTATCTGCAACAGTCTTTTTCCTGACGCCTCACACAGCTTTTGCTTTGAGCTCTACTTTCCTATATTATTGTCTTTATTACATTTCTTCTCCATGACAAATTCACAGATAGCGTTTGAGATTACTGTGATAAATTTATGTTCAATTGTTTAAATCTCCGGTAAAGAATATTGAGAACACGATGTAAAATTGTTAAATATTCATTGGAAAATTTCAGGTATAAATGTGGGGGATAAACTCCATTATGAATATCGTTATAAGACTTCAGAAATAAACAGTGCCTGAAAAACACATCCACCATTAAATAGATTAACCTATGTTAATGGCGAGAGACGGCGACTTCCGACTGTAGAGTGAGACTAATCAACAAAAACTAAGATCAAATCGCGTTTGCAGACGAAGCTCATCTGCTGATGATGGCTTTCCCATTTATATATAACACAAAATTTTCAAAAGCTAAAAGGGCGTATTTAACAAAAACTGGACATGAAAACAGAAAAAACGAAAAAGTGGAGAAATCGTTATGAAAATGTACGTGGAGTTTCCCGAGCCAAGGGCACAGGTAGAAGCCAGTGGTCTGAATGGCCACGGGTCAATATAGCGCCCAAGCCATTACATCATTGGACACAGATAGTAGCCCACGATCTTGGTAAAGGGCGCATATTTGCTAATGCTAATGCTCAGACAGCCAAGGGTTGTTCTTCAACTCCTTTTCTGGATCAGAAACTCTAGTCCTTTAAATTGCTTCCTCACAGCATTAGCATTTGAATTAGAATTAGCAACCTTACAATGAAACAAACCTGAAAGAAAAAAGGAGTGCTGGAATCCAAGAACAGATCCGCAATTTTTTTTTTCAGGAAACACCTCCACCTGCAAAAGAATATGAATACAGATCGGCTGGTATCCATATTTAAAAGAGAGAAAAACATTTAGGGTTTCGTCGAGGAAATTAGGGTTTTGAGGAATCTTTCGATTAGGGCTCCTGGCAAAATTAGGGTTAAGGATCTTTGGTTTAGGGTTGTAGGCAATCCGTCGATTCAGGCTCTTGCGGGGCCGTTAAAATTACAAGTTATTTCGCTTCTTTCCGACTTTGTTACCTACTCCCCACATTGCTCGCTGATTTTTCAAATTCTTGGCCACTATAGGATTTGGAATAAGGGTTCCGTAGTGAAATGAAATGAAAACTTTTTAACGTCCACTAGGCTAAAAATAGTCTATGGGACAATACAACCAGTTTTTTTTTAATTTCATCAATTTTGATGTTATTTTGTTAATCTTGATGATGAAGTATCTTATTTTAGCTATCAACTCCTCATCGAACATAACCTTAATGACAAAGTTGTGAAATTGATTGCATATCTCGAATGAATGTCATTATAAGCATTGCATTTTATAATAACGTGTTTTTTTGATTCCACGGCCCCATCCGAACAAAAGACATAGAGTCTCTCTTCCCATTTTTCTTTAAGCCTTTTCCATCTACTTGTTTCGCATCTAAGCCGATGGGAGTTAGTCCTTAGTTGAGCTATGAGAATCTTAGCTCTCCAAGGGATGAGGGCCCCTATGTAGGCCTTTTGTTGATGATCACAAGTGTGGTTAAATTCTTCGAGGTAGTGTCTCTTTTTTCTTCCTCTTTTATCCTACATAGCTTTGTGCACCTTATCTATTACAAATGTTTTTATGTCTTTATTGTCTTTGGGCCATCTATTTCATTCAATATTCCATCTTTTCATCCACTTGATGTTTTGATTCACCCATGACCTTTTTCTCCCACATAATGGCTCTTTGAATACTATGTTGGGCCACTTGTTTGTTGTCATATGTTCAATTTCGTTGAGGTGTCTTAGAAATCGAATCATAGCAATGGCTTCGATTAGAAATGCACACGTTTCAGCTAAAAGAATCTCATAAGGGACAGAAACTTTCAACTTGAACTTGCTTGTGATTATATGTTTTTGAATTCTCTCAATTTGTTTCCATTTTGATAATGGTATGTTGTTGGCCCATATTTCACACTCATAAAGTACAACAGGAGTGACTAATAATTCAAAGAGGGTTTGAGTACTTTTCCAATCCCATAACTCTACTTCTCTACATTTGTTTTGTAAAGCATAAATGGTTTTCCACCCTCCATTCGTTCTCCTTTTTCTGCAAGTCTCCCAAGTAAGTTTGTTGTTGAAGTCAACCCCCAAGTATTTGTAGTCAGTTACTTCTTCTAGAATACTACCTTCAAAGAAAAAATGTTGATGATTTCTTTTCCTTTTATTGCTAATGATCATAATCTTGGTCTTGTTGATATTAACTTGCATACCCACTTTTTTGCAAAAAAAAATCAAATGTGAGCAAATGTTTTTTCAATCCTTGAGCGGACGTAGTAATCAATATAAGGTCATCAGCATATAGAAGAAGCCTTATAACATACTCACCCAAGCATATACCATCACCACCCTCCAGATTTAACAATTCTTCAAGTTTGTCTATATATAAACCAAAGAGTGTGGGTGATAAAGGACAACCCTGTTTAACACCGGTGTCGCCCTTAAAGCTCTCTGAAATGCATGTTTGAGTTTTGATTTTAATAAGCACATTTTTATAAAGTCTATGAACCGCTTCTCTAAGTTGCACTGGTATACCAAGCTCTTGCATTTTGCACCATAACTTATCCCTGGGAACCGTGTCAAAAGTTTTCCTGAAGTCAACAAAACAACAAAAGACTTCTTTCTTTTCCTTCCATGCTTTTTCAATGATATGTCTTATAGTACTACCATGATCTAAAGTGGAGTGTTTAGGTCTAAAACTAGCTTGCCCTTTTGCTCTCTTCTCATTTTCTTCTGCCCAATTCTTGATTTTGTGTTCAACCATGTTGTCAACTAACTTTGCAAATAAAGGATTGATCATGATGGTCTTGAAATTGGTTGGGTTGTCAACATCTCCGCTCTTAAAAAGAGGTATCACCATACTAGTAGTCCAATCATTTGGGAAACCACACTGAATGATGTTGTTGAATATATTCAAAATGTGAGGAGCAAGAATATCCGATCCCCATTTTAGGTACTTTGCCTATAACTCATCTAAATCTTTGGCCTTACCTGCACCTATCTTTTTGGTACATGTTTTAACCTCCTGTACCGTGAATAAATTTGTGGTTATGTGCACTAGAGGTGGAGCCTTAACCTCTTGTTCTTGTTCATATAATTGTTTTACATATTCTAGCCATTGAGTCATTGTACTATTATTTACTGTTTGTTTCTTTCTTTGTTAAAGTTCTCTTTAAAATAACTTCGGCGTATTTTTCCATGTTGTCAACTAACTTTGCAAATAAAGGATTGATCATGATGGTCTTGAAATTGGTTGGGTTGTCAACATCTCCGCTCTTAAAAAGAGGTATCACCATACTAGTAGTCCAATCATTTGGGAAACCACACTGAATGATGTTGTTGAATATATTCAAAATGTGAGGAGCAAGAATATCCGATCCCCATTTTAGGTACTTTGCCTATAACTCATCTAAATCTTTGGCCTTACCTGCACCTATCTTTTTGGTACATGTTTTAACCTCCTGTACCGTGAATAAATTTGTGGTTATGTGCACTAGAGGTGGAGCCTTAACCTCTTGTTCTTGTTCATATAATTGTTTTACATATTCTAGCCATTGAGTCATTGTACTATTATTTACTGTTTGTTTCTTTCTTTGTTAAAGTTCTCTTTAAAATAACTTCGGCGTATTTTTCCCCAAATATATGAGTTCTTCTCTCCTATTTCTCGTGAACTCATCTTTGTTTCTCTTAATAATCTGCCTATATACCTTTATGTATGTTTTCTTTTTCTCTGAAACCTTAAGAGCTTTCACTACAGTTTTGCATTCCTCATCAAACCACCTATTTGTTGGAAAACCATTTGATTTTTTCCTCTTGTTTTTGGACCTCTTGCAACTCCCAAGTGTTTCTTGAATAATTTTTGTCAGCTCGTAACTTTTGATGTCCAACAAATCTACTCTTTTTGTCTGCATTAGATGTTCTAAAGTTTACTTGAAGACAACGTGATTTTCCTGTGTTATGAGAATTCTACCCTTTGCTGGAGATTGTTGACTAGTATGCCATTTTTTTGTATATTGATTTTTTAATCCCTAAGATATCACTATGCAAATTGAGTTGTGGTCTAATTTTAAATCATGCATGGGTTCCTCGACCAAAACATTTGTTATTTATTCAATCAAGCTTTGTGAACAAATGACATGGTCAACAACACTTGCACCATTATAGGTTTTACATGTAATTTTTCCATAATTTTCCATCTATTCAAACCATTGCAAATAATTAGATTAAACATGTTGCAAACAACAATTAGCTCTTTGCCAAAATGATTGGTGTCCTTGTAATCCTCTAAGCATATGCTCCATGAATGAGTTTCTTCTTCGGTGAGCCATATGGGATTGTGATCCTCCTTGTATCATAACGTGCTAGGTTGTTCATGTTCATTGTCCTAACATTGAAATCACCCAAAAGAAGAACTTCTCCGAGTTGAGAATACATAGAGATATCATTTTTTTAGAGTTGCATATGGATCCTTGCCGTTCAACCCATTTTTTTGTATATTTTTTAGCCCTGTGGTGCAAAATAACAAGCTGTAATTCTAACGTGTCTTCCATTTTCTAATATTTTGAACCATATATACTACTTGTTTGTGTCTTCTTTTTCCAACTGGATCTTTCTACCCTCTACTTCTCTTATTAACACCATTGCGCCACCATAACCTTTTCCCTTGCCCATTGTATTGTTCCAAACAACGAACTTCGTATAGCCATGAAAAGGAGTCTTACAACCATCATGTTCGTGAGTTTCTGCAACCTGGCCTGATTTTGGTCCCTCCTCCAAGGATATCCTCTACAATTCCAACACACCAATTTTAAACATTCTTTGTGAGGGGGAAGTTGTGTTTGTTATTTGTTTTGTTGTTGAAGACTCGTAGTGGAGTCTTTGTGCCTCTCAACCCACACTTGTCTTGTTACATTCCTTGTAGTTATATGTTCTTGTGGTCTTCCTTAGTTGTTACCTTGTTTTGTTGATGTGTTGAACAACTCCAGTGCTAGGGTCTTTATATGAAGAATGAATGAATTGAATGACGTCCACGAGACCAAACACTCTATGGGACCAAATTTGCAGCGCTAAAATATTTTCATATTTCTTTCCATAGCAGACCTCCTACAATGGATCTTTATCAAAAAACTTGCACTCTTGTTAAGCCTAGCTTCTTCAAATAACTCACTTAGGTTGTCCACTTTCAAGTTGTTTTCATATTGGATACAAATATCTTCTTAAGTTGTACATTCCATGATGAAGTGTTATTCTATCTCCACCACCCCCTTACTACAAAAAAACAAGTTCTCCTATCCCAATCATCCTTGGGAATAGTCGATCTATCGGTCTCACACTGAAAAATAATGTGATCCAGTCCTCAGGTCCATAACTAACATCCTTGCTTTTCCCTTGATGGTCACACCTATCTATGTTTTCTCATCATGTTCCCAAGAGGAATTGAATTTTTTGATGTAATGAGCTTTCTTTCGATCAATCTGCCCCATGCACATGACAGTCCTAAATTTGTCTATCACAAAATATTTTATTTCTTCATTGGTGTTAGGACAGTCTTACAAGTTGAGAGCAATCCAGATATAATGTAAATATTTTATCAAGCTTAATGGTAAGTCTTTTCTATTAAGGATATATACATTACCCTTGATTATATTCTCCTTTAGGGAATCGAGGTTTTGGGTTTGATCATGTCTTAAAGGGACTCAACCTATGTTAGAGCTTCGTAGCTCTGGATTGTTGAGCTAAATTTTGATTCCTCTATATATCAAAAATAAAAATTAAAAATAATGCTTGTGTTTAGAAAAATTGGCATGATCAAATGGTTTTGTCTGACAATGAAAGTCATATGAGGTTTGTGGGATTTGTGGAGTATTTAATTTGTGGGGCTTGGGTTTTGATAGATCTACACAATGTGATGGAGACCCCTATCCTCTCAATGTTTAGCCACCCTTGTTCGATCTAGATTGGGCTTTCTCCCCTTTGCTTTTGTTGGTTTCCTTCACAATGATCTCCTTTTCAATAGAGATCCTTCCCCCTCAGTTGTGTTTCACCTCTTCTAGATTCACACCTCTTTGATTTATCATCGACGAGATTTTGAATCCATAAGAAGATGAAGCCATGGTCGATGACTTTGTTTAGCAATGACCCCTCTCCATGTTGTTGGATCTAGTTTGGAGTTTATAGGGTTATATGGGGGGTTGAGTTTTATTGCAGAGCTACAACTTGGTTTGAATAGTCGCTTAATTTTTCTTCGATCTTCCCTTGTGTTGGTGTTATGGTTAAGGCAGATAAGGGTATCACTATGCTCTCTAATTGGCCAACTCTAAGGGTCATCCCAACAGGATTTTCTCTCTCAATTCCTCAAGCCCCTACTTCAGAGGTTCCCTCTAAGCAACCAAGGCTTATATATGATTTTAGGGTTTAATTCGTTCTACTTACAAGGATTCGCTTTTAATGATCATATTTAATGAAGACTCCACAACCCATTGATTGATGAGGGTGATAAGAATGTTTGCATTTTGGACCCTCTCTCCCCTTCATCTCTTTCAGGGTACTTGGCAATGTTAAGCCATTAAGATTACATAGGTGATGTTTTTAGGTTCCTCCTTCTCTTGGCTTCTCATGTGAAGCTTTCATCATATTCAAATCCTTTACTTTGGAAGATGGAGAGCCATTGGTGTTTGAAATTCTCTTTGGTAGGTTCTTGTTGACACAATTAGAATGAATGGTATTTTTCTTTTACCTTGATTTCTAGGTGGATAAGCAAAAATGGGGATACGTTCCCCTATTCTTTTCCTCGTTGTTGACCTGTGTCTCCTCGTGGTCTCTGAGTCTCAAAAGGATGGTTGGAAGTGGTGGTTTGGGTGCCTTTTCTCCCCTTATCTCACGTATGATTTGTAACAGTGTTGGATTGTTTTTTTTTGCCATGGTTCAACATAACTTCCACTAGGATTGAGATGTTTATGATTTGGTTATAAGCTTAACACATTGAGGATATTTGTGATAGACAAGTTTTGGAATTCAAATTAGATGTATAAAGAAACATGATAACCCATTTAAATTTGAAAATGAATTTCTAAACAATATCTTAGAAAAAAAAAATCATCCTTGAGAGAGCGTTGTATACCCATTATGACTCTCTTCATGTTAAGTTTATAAATGTTCATGATAAGCTCCAACAATCTAAGAAAACTCTTTTCACCCTCCTTGAAAAAAACTACATAGATGAAGACACAACTATGATCTAATACGAGGACTAGAAAGAGAAAAATACTAAAATAGTCGAGGGAAAGAATCAAGGAAAATGTGTTGTCATACAAAGTCAGAGAGTTTGAATCTAAGTTGATCCCCTTTAAGACGTTCCAAACCATGACTCAAATTTGGAGGCCCGTGTATAATAGAGTGTCTTAAAACCAATTCCCAGTGATTCATTACTTATGCCACGTTTCTCGTAAACATGATCTAAGTGTCCTCATTGTGGCGTTACGTTGCCCACATTTTAACACATCCTTAGTATACTTTGACTTAGTTCAATTTCAAACATTATCCCAAATCTTGAAAGGTGTCGCTTACTTTGTGTGCATCGTTTCGATACCACCTTGGCACTAATATCTCACTTCTCCGCGAAGCTTGATAGATGTGTCCAATTGGTGTGGTTATGTGGCTTTCATTTGTAAACATCGCCCTTTAACATTTAGGCCTTGTTGGTTGTTGAAATTTTCATGGTATCCTTTGATTGGGAGTAGCACCTACCTTTTGTTAATATTTACGCCTTTTTCATTTCGAGCTTGACGTAAATATTGACATTGTGTTGATCATTTTTTCATTGAACTATCACTTTGCACACACATTTACATAGGGTGTATTTCCTTGTTGATTGGCTTGTCCTTGTGATTATTCATTTAGAAAACTTATTTTCTAGGACAATCCCTTTTTATCTCATCGATATTACGTCATCACGATGTCTATTTTCCTTAGACCTTCTTCAGAAAATCATGCATGCATATCAATACTTACAAAATGTCTAGTTGGTTGTCCTTATGCTACCAAAATTGACATGTCACTTCCTTCCCTTTGAAGGAGTTCCATCACACTATCTAGATCTAGACATTTGTGCGTAAAACAAAGCCAAAAATGACTAACTATCACGCGGTTCCCCATACTTACAAAAATATGGAACCTAGGTTTAGCAATTCAAATCAAAAGATTCCCATTATAACTAAACCTCATTTGGTTCTTCATGTTAGAGATCCCATACGGGTAACTCGTTCCCCACCTTCATCTCATAGTCGGTGGTATGATTTGGATGCGTCTAATCCAAATTATTATTTGGTTCCCCCCACTCTTCTTTTGATATTAATCCAAACATTTCCTCTTCTTCTTCTGATTCCAATCCAAACATTTCTTCTGATTCCAATCCAAACATTTCTTCTGATTCTTCTAATGATTCAGATCCAAACTACTATTTAGATTTATCTAATTCGACTCGTAAGTCATCTAATGTGAATCCTATGTCATGGTCCTCCCTATCTTTGTAGGAACCTCTTCATCAAACATTTAATATGACTCCTACATCGCGGTCCTCCCTTTCTTCATAGGACCCCTTTTATCAATCACCTCAATGACGTCTTCTTCCTTTGAAGATATGTGCGACTCCAAGTCCCTCCAATCAAACATCAAATACAATTCTCGAATCACGGTCCTTTCTATCTTTGCAGGACCCTTGTTATTATTCATCTGATGTGATTCTTGAATCATGGTCCTCTCCTTCTTTGCAGGACCTTCTTCATCAATCACCCCCAATAAGTCCTCCTTCTTTGAAGATTCATGTGACTCAAAGTCCTTCGAGTCAAATGTCTGAATCGACCCATGCTTTGCAATCTACAGACTTTGGACTTAATCCTACTAGTTTATGGATGATATACCATCGTATAAGTAGGTCCACACCACCTTCTTCTACTCCTGAGACATCTAGCTACACATATTCTTCGTCCCCTATATCATCTTCTTCTATCAATAATCATCAAACATCTTCTACGTCTTCCACACCAAGTGAACCTCTTTCTTCCAATCAACCCTTGGTGGTCGATCAACAACTCATACCGATTGATCTCTTTCAAAATGAAGAAACAATCAGGGCATTTAAAGGGGCATATGAAGACATTCCTTTAGCAAATTACGAGCAAGGATTCTCTTTAGACTTTGACGCGTCTGCATATTGTGAGGAAAAGGTTGATTCCTTTTATCAAGAAATGGAGGAAGAGCCTCAAATCATGCAAATTGACCCTCCTCTTATTCTTCCATCTTCACATTCTTCATTATGTGATGAAACTCCTTGGTCTTGGATTGATCCATGGCCTATCTTCTCATCACCCAATAACTCTTTTTCTATCATAATTCCTCAATCACAATCTCTTATGGGGTCAACGCCAAGTAGCCCTTCATCTTCATCTAGGTGTGGGTCACATTCTAGTAGCCATCCCTCTGCTATTTGTGGGATATTTTCGAGTAGTCCACTATCTTCTATTTTTGGGGCATGTCCAACTAGCCCCTTGTCTTCTAGGTATGGATCACCCCCGGGTAGTCCATCATCTTCTATTCTTGGGCCACATCCTAGTAGCCCATCATCTTACATCTATAAGTCACGTCCTAGTAGCCATTCTTCTTCTATTCTTGGGCCACATCCTAGTAGCCCTTCATCTTCTATCTATGGGTCACATCCTAGTAGCCCTTCTTCTTCTATTCTTGGGCCACATCCTAGTAGCCCTTCATCTTTTATCTATGGCTCACCCCCTAGTAATCCATATTCTTCAATCCTTGGATTGTATCCTTTTCATCCATCACATTATTCTTCTACCAAAGACGGTGGCAAGCCCATGGTCATTTCTCGCATCAGTTCTAAATGTCCATGTTCACTTTCTTCTCCTTCTCGGGATCAGACAAGTCACGTGTTATCTTATAAGAAACCCAAAAAGTTTCTTAATCAAGCTCAAATCAAAACTATAAAGAGCTCTATAGCTCCCAACAAATCAAACAATCTCAAAATTCTAAATCAAGTGCTATTAGAGAATGCACATCAACGTAACCATCAAGTATGGCGTAAAGTGTGTAAACCTCTAGACGGGGAGTTAAATCTCCCACATACGAAATGCATGTTTTAGAACAAATCACAGTCATTTATTGAGTGTGAACTCACCTCGATCATCGAGATCGAGGATAATATCACTCTCGATAAACAAACACAACTAGTCTCCCTTATCAAGGAAGTCACAAACATTGTTGTTGGATCTTACCACACCGAGTGACTTTGTTAGTCCCAACCTCTTAAAACTGTCAAAAATCTAAAAATAAAAAACAATTCAAAAATTAAAAAAAAACATTGAGAAAACACAAAAAAAATCAAAGGTACAAAGATCAAACATTGCAATCAGGTATTGTGTACACATGGATGTTTCTTTCTTCCATTCCTTGCTATTCTTCTGTAAGTATCCCTACCATTTTCATCCCTTTAGTGATATTTTTGGTTAGCTTATTCGCATGCATTTTACAACATTATCTCTATGGTATCTGTTTGACCCTGGTCTTTTATCACCTTGGTAAATTAAAGAACGACTGACCTCCTAGAGATCCCATCATAATCAACATCTAATAAACTTGTTGCGAAGAACTTTTGGAAATATTTGTTGACACTAGCCAAGGTCGTCATCACAATCACTTCCACCTCCTTCCATCAATTCATATGTGGTTCTTAACCCCTTGTCAAACAAGAGAGCTGAAATAAGTTTTTAGAAAGCAAAAGAATCAAAATCAATCAAAAATCAAAAGCTAAAAGCTAAGAGAAAAAGAAAATTGATATATAACTCTCTATTGGGGTATTTCCAATAATCTTTATCAGGGCTATGGATGCCTGACTGGTAGTAGAGAAATGTTGCGATTAGAATCAAATGCATCTCCGTCGGGGCTATGGACGCCTGGGTGGCAGCGGAACAATGTACGGCTATCCTTCCACCATCCAAATCACCTATCACCTATCAAAATAAATCATTCCTACACATTGGCTAGGGTGTCTTCACTTGTTTTCTATTAAATCTTCCCTTCAAGAGGTAATAAATTCCACATGCGCACACTAGATCTCTATGAGTAAACAAGATTAGTATGTTACCAAGTGTCTTTTTTGGACCTTTTTCAGACTCTTACTCTATTCCATATCTCGTCTCACGATTTGTGCCTTTAGCTAATCATTTCTTTGTTGTGAGGCTTCTAAGCTACATTCATATCATTCACATCGTTCTTCTAATTTGTTCAAAACATCCATGTGTATAAGATTACTTTTTTGCCATGTTTTTGGGCACCTTTGTCCCCTTCTACAAAAATAATCTTCTCCTTCCTTTCTATCATGTGCTTTTAGGCCAACTTACGCTGGGGGCATCCTTGCTTCTTCCCAGCACTTCATTGGTTTACATTCACCATCATGTTGAACCTATCCATAATGGCCTTGGGTCCCACTTCTACCTGTGAAGATTTTACCTTTGAATACTGCCACGTAATTGCTGGGGCATTTTTGCATCTTCACCTTTCTCATATGCACATGGCCTTATGCCCTTGTACATCCCATATATCGCTAGGGGAATCCACGCTTCCTTGTCTTCCTGTAAATAGTTTCAGAAAACTTTCAAAAACAAAAAAAAAACATTCAAATATGTTAAAAAAAACATTCAAATATGTTAGAAAATCAAAACATTCAAATATGTTTAAGAAAACTTCTAAAAATGTCGCTCTTTGGTTCTCACCTGTCCATGTGCGCGACTCACGGATCATCTTGATCTACCTCCATCAATAAAAGTTAGGCTGCTTACTTCGTCTGTACTCTGGGGCACAACGAGTTGCCTGGTACTGTTTCATAGTGCACATTGCTTTTTTATCGGACCGAAGTGTCCTCCTTTTTCCCTTTGCATGTATCCTTGCTTGGGGCACCATCATTAACCCTTGTCGTTAATTCGAATAGGTTGGAACTGAAGCTTGATAACAAAAACATGGTACTTGTTTCTCTATTAAGTTTAGCTTGTTTACTTTCACGTATTGCATTGCATTATGTATGTTACATAGAGTTACGTATATTTTACTTTCTCGTATTGCATTGCGTTTTGTAGGTTGCATGGAGTTGGTATTTTAGCAATGGACATTTGTTCGTATATGGCTTTTGATGTCATACTATACTTTTGTTCATTCTTTTTAATAAGGACTGATGATGAAGATATTTAGCAATATGATGAAAAATAAAGTTGTTTAAAAGGCACTGGATAGATGTTAGTTCATTCCCCCTTTCTCATACTCCTTTTCTTCTATATCCCCTTTCTTTTCTTCTTCTTCACATTATCATTTCTTCTATTATCTTTTTGTCATCTTTTCGACCGTTGATCGAGTTCTTCTATCACCCCATTGCCAATCAAGGGGGCATCTTTCATTATTCTCATTTTTCTTCTATCCCTTCAAGATTTTCTACTTGTTTATGCTTGTCTACTTTCTTTGAAGTGACATCACTTATGTCACCCCAAAGAGGGGAAAATATAGACACCTAAAATATTCTTAGACTTAGCATTTCATCCAATCCAATCAATTAACGACACTTTGTTAAATCCCCATACTTTGCTCCACTCTTGGATGCCCATTTATGACACCTTCTTGGTCATATTCCTCCTACAATCAGATTATTGGCTAATATCTCTCTTATTAGCTAAACATTCCTCCTTTCGACCATTCAGAACCTCCCTAGTTCTATCTATACCACTTATATTGGATTTGTAGGCTATCTATCAATCACAATTGGTTATCCAGACCCCTCCTAACTTTTAATGAGTCTCTAATCACTTGCTAATCAAGTTTAAATAGCCTAATCCTAGCTTAATTAAGCCTAAAGCATGTTTATCCTAATCTAATCCTAAAGTGTTTTTTGACTCTAGTCCCACATGCACCCAAATTCCAAATTCTTCCAAGTGGAAAACTATAAATACAAGGTTAAGCCTACCCATTCAAACTACAACTTCGCTCACAAGTCCTTCTCTCTCAAACACCTTGGAAAGGCATTAGAAATCATTTGTGATAGCTTTAAGCTGTAGAACATTTGGATCTTGGCCATACTCCATTGTTTAGAGCTCTTCCATCTTTCATTCATAACTTCATAGTAGGTTAGTAGGAGGGTATCTAACTTGGTCTTGTAGCCATTTTAGAGAGACCTCTTCACCTCCATTGAAGTAAACAACACATCTAATTTGATTGCTTAGAATCTAACTAGGTTCATTTTTTATTAAGCTTTCACGGAGTAGAGAGTAGTATATATGCTAGGGTTTGAATATTTGTTTCAAATTTATATATGCATAGATAGTTTCTTGTTTATCTCTTATATCATGGTGCATGGATGAGTAAAGCAAAGCTTTGAGGTTCTTTTGTCTCATTCCATAGCTTGTGCAACTTTCCATTGCACACAGGAATCACCGAGTTTGAAGAAGATAGTGACTTGGTGTTCTAATGGCCTTCCTAGGATGAATGCCTTTCTATGGTTCACCCTAAGAAAGAAAATCTTTACTTGGGTCTACTTTAACAAGATTTGGTATCATGGCCCATCATGTCACATGTTTTACGATGCTAACTCCGAATAAATCACCCTTTTCTACACTACAACTTTTGTTGGAGAATTTGAGTTTGGTTATTTAATAGAATTAGTAGTTCTTGGTGAGGTCATGCAAGTAATCAATTTCTCACTAAAAATTGGGAGGGGTGGCATTATCCTAATTAGATGATATCCAGGAGCTATCTC
The DNA here is from genome assembly GCA_019776745.2 of Taxus chinensis. Taxonomy (NCBI): domain Eukaryota; kingdom Viridiplantae; phylum Streptophyta; class Pinopsida; order Cupressales; family Taxaceae; genus Taxus; species Taxus chinensis. The sequence continues at coordinate 214,509,756 of CM034153.1, read as the reverse complement.
CATCTATCTTAATTTGGAGTCTATGGAAGGAGTGGAATAACAATTTTTTTGGGATAAACAATTGTCCTATGTAAAATTCTTCATCAATCTCAAAAATATGATTATGGAGGTCTTTCATTCTAATGTCCCTTTACAAAAAGATAAAATCATTGGCTTTGAATGACACATCCTCTTACATTAGAGCCTTCTTCGGCAAGTGGATAATATTATGAATTTTGTTGAGGAAAAAAGAAAGCTAAATGGCAAGTTCCCCTCAATTTTTTTTCATCCTTAATTTTGTTGGAGCTTTGAAAGAAAATTTGAGCATTTTAGATATCGGTTGTCTCATTCTAAATGAGAAAGGTGATGTCAGAAAAAATAGCCTACAACAACCCTTGGGCTACCAATCATATTGCAGAAGCAGAGGGTTCTTTCTCAAGATATCCTTATTACAACCAATCTTGGAATTTCAAATCTTATTGTAGAAGGTGATTCACAAGTTGTTATTAACACTATTAAGAACAACTATACAATTTCCTTCCATCTTAAAAGAATTATCAATAATGTTAAAATTATGAAGGAATATTTTGAGATCATCATATTTAGGTGCAAACACCAAAAATCTACACCCCTCATCTTTGTCCAATTTATTAATTGAATACATTGATATTTCATACCCTAAGTCATACACTACATCCCTCACCTTTTTCCCATTAATTAAATACATCAACATTCCATACGTATGCCCTTCATCACCCCACCATTTTTATTTAATCAATTAACTAAATGTATGAATATTTCATCATACACACCATTTAATTACATTTATCAAAATCATTTATCCTAAGTCTAATATTCCACGATATTTTACCTTCATCACTTTTACACATGATAAATCTTATTTTAACTCTACCCTAAATAATACCTAACCACCTAGATTAACTTAATCATTTTCTAAACCACCCAAACCAAACTAAATCTATTTATTCCCTAAAATCCATCTAAGACCACTTTTAATCTATTTATAACTCCCTTATCTTGACAAACAAATCATTATCATCTACACACCTAAATTAGTATAATCTAACCTATTTTGTCACCCTCAAAAGAAACACAGCATGTCCTCAACCACCAAACAAATTATCCATTAGAAATCCAAATCAAATAGCCTTGATTTGGAAGTCGTTCCAATCATTTTGCCTCACAAAACTCAAACAGCCGGAAATCTCTGGTGATTCAGGTAATTGTAGCGATTATTTAAGCCAATTTTCCAGCTTCTCTCCAGGATCCTCAATTTGCATTCACGAGTCTTAGCTTTTTCTTCTAAATTAATATCTTCCTGTAAGTCACCACTGAGTATCAAGTCACTCGAGTGATCAACTAACATCATTATTCACAATCATCAAGCATTCTCAGGTGATTTAAGAGTCTTTGTAGATCAGCATCTCATCAGCCCAGTTACAGGATTCACCAACTTCTTACATCATATTTCATCAAGGTTAGAGATTAGTTCTCACTCCCATATCATTTTCTAGGTATTTTTATCTGCTTATTCATCTATTTACATTATATCTAAGCTTCTGTTAATATGAAAGATCAAGTTTAAATCACAAAACATTTGATTTTATTAAAATATTCAAAACTACCAGAATCACCAGTAATTGGCCTGATCACTAGTGATTCCTATCACTTTTACCTTCCTATAATTTTTATCAGTTTTCATTCTGTACCTTTTATCAATCATATTAAATTGTTTGCTTCTAACATATTTGTGAGCATGGATTAATTTTAGATGGAAATTGGTGTCCCTTCTCATGAAATCACCAACATCCACTCCTTACCGATAATTCGACACCCTTTCTATTGGGAACAATATGATATCTTGCATGATCTGACTTTGTGCACCATCCATAATGCTCTTTTTGACAAATTGGATAACATTTTCAAGTTCACTCATGAACTCTGTCAAGCAGTAGAAGACTACTGATGAGCATACTTTGACTACATACTCATCAAAGCCGAACTTGCGTAGGTTACATACGAGGCTGAATAGGATATCCATTTCGAGCTTGAGTTTGAGCCATAATCCATCTATAATTTGTTTCTTATCTGCTTGCTTTGTAACAACTTTTTATTTGTCATATCTATATCTTGTATTGTTTATCTCTTTTAATCCACTTGATTGTTTAAATAGTGAGCTAACATCCTTCAAGGAAGCCCTTTGAATTCTTGGAATCGACCTTTGTCAAGCAGCCCGCTTATCCATCTTATTAATCATATTGTGTAGTGTTTTTGATTGCATGTTTCTTCGCAGGAAAGGAGCTTGTACACATCTTTCACGGAACGCAACATCGAGCATCATCAATCAACATCTACGTGTATTGCTAAACCCCATGTCTTCTGTGGTTGATATATTTCTATTTTCTTGCTTAGTTAATTCAAGTTGAAGGAGTAGGAATATTTCTGAACATTAGGCATTGCTATAAAGAAATCACTAAACGTATTTATTTCTTAGCAATTTTTTAGGCATCCAACTTAGGTAACCGAGAAGGATTTTCTCATCATGATTTATCATCTATCCCTCTCATCACCTACCTAATCAATCATCATAGGGATGCCACTTTTAATCTTTAGTAATCTCTCCAAGACTTGGTTCACTTCTTGACTACTTGTCTTGCTTCTTGTGCATGTGATTTTCCATGCACAATCAGAGCAAACAGACAACAAAAGTAACTCTCAATTTTTTTGGGAAGCAAATTCTATCTAAATTTTAGGGTTTTGGATTCCAAACTGAATTTTCTAGTGATTAAATAAAATGATATGCTTGTTTCAGGATCATGGGCATCATCTAGCAAAGCTTTTCATGAGGACACGTCACCAATCCTTGATCTCTTCTCGTCTCCGTCCAACCAAACCCATCTAGCTGAAAAATACACTCTCAATCATGTGGCCAAAAATGACTCTCGAATACTCTTGTTGTTGTAGGTAATGGTGGAACTCCTAAATTCTTGGTGGATGCCCTTAACCCAGTGGATACTGACAATGTGGCAAAGTTCTTTATTCCTATTATAAAGTGGGTATCTCTAAAATTTCTGATTATTCAAGGCTGACACATAACTTAAAGTTATGTCTTTCCCAAAGAACCAACAATTATGCTCAAGATTAACCAAAGGAATCCTTCTTTGTTCAAGATCATTGATATGTCGAGGTTGCTGGAAGGAAATCTCCCAAGGAGGTCATTCTTATGGATTTTGATCATCTTATATTTTATAAAAAAATCAAGCAAATCATGAACATCTTACTTATAGTATGGTTAGAAAACTCGACAAGTACTCAAAAATTTAAACAATGGTAAATATGGGCTAATATAACTCACCACTCGGGCTCGCCGAGTATTGGAAAATATTAGCCAAGAATATTTGCCAATGCTCGGTGAGTCCAAGCCAAATACTCGCCTAATATGGGACAGACACAAAAACGTCTAAAATATTGTAAAAACATTGTAACTTGTATTTTTAAGGCAACACACTCCCTCACTTATAAATCACAAATTCATTGATTATCATTTATATGAATTGAAGAGATTTTGGAACAAATTCGAAGAGAAAATTTAAATAATTTCTTTTGGAGGTAAGTTTTTTTTTGTTTTTTTCAAGAATTAAATTGGTTATAATATTATTTATATATTGTATCCAAATATAATTTGCAATTTTGAATGAATTCAATTCAATTCTGAATGATTTTAATTGTTATTACCTTATTCATGTTTGTTTATCATCGTTAATGAACGAAATTGTCAAAATGTATTGTTATAAATATTATTTTAATTTTTTTGGGGAATTTATTTTTGTTCATAAGATTTATAATTACAAATTTTAAATTACAGTTATATAGGGTTATAAACCTAATTTTTTAATTTTAAAAAGGTCTTATAATGTTGTTTTTTAATTAAACTTACAATTTTTTAAAAAAATTTAAACAGTTTTATAAAGTAGTTTTTAATTAGGTTTGTAGTTTTTTAATTTTTAAACCTACATTGTGATGTAGATTAAAGCTTAGCAATGGCATCATGTTCAACATCATTAATAAGAATTGTTCCCGCTAATTCATATATCATTGCTTGGAAGTATAGTGTACGTGGAGCAGTTAAGGAACCATGGTTTGTAATTTCTATGAGAAAATGTTTTCCAGAGACATCAATCACCTAAAGTATCATCTTGCATGTAGTATTTTCTGAGACGTTGTGGCAATTCCTGATGTTATAAAAGAGGCAAAACAAGAGATGAAGGCAGAGCTAAAGTAGAAGAAACTAGATAGGAAAATGGTGCATGCAACCATAATAGAAGACATTAGACATGGAATGGCAAAGGATTCAAAGGAAGATGTGGTAACGATTATGGGCTCTACTCGTAGTCCACTCATATGAAGCAAAAGAGACACATTTGTTTCATCGAGTTCAAGTAAAAGAATACCTAGTTTTTTGTACCAAGAAAATACCTAGGGTATAACCTTCACTGCAAGGTATAGGTTGGAACAAGGATGCACACAAGGAATCATATAAAACACGTGAAAAATTATGGTACTACAACCTTCCCTTCAATTTGGAAAAGAGCCCATATTAGGAGTACTTGGTGACAACATTGCTAGTTGCATGGAAATGGTATAAGGAACCCTCTCCAAAAGACTTGAGTGGGAAATTACTAAAGGGTACAGTTGCAGATGCATCGATAATCCTAGAAGATCAAAAGAAGTAATCGCAAAAATACGAATACACCATTCTTTCAAATGAGTGGAAAAATTGAAGGAAGCACACCCTTGTCAATTTTTTTAATAGCTTCAAATGGTGATATGATGTTTTTCAAGTCAATTGATGCCTCTAACATAGTAAAAAATGCATAATATTTGAGTCTTATGTTGGAGGAGGTTGTGTTAGAGAAATTGGTATCCAGAATGTTGTGCAGGTTGTCATAGACAATGCAGTAACATGTGATGGCTGGGAGACTACTACAAGAGGGATCCATTACTCTTTTAGACTCCTTCGGTGGCCCATTGCCTTGACCTTTTGGAGGACATACAAATTTGATTAGGTGAGACATGTTATAGAAGATGCAAGAAATATAACCAAGTACATATATAATCACCCTTGGGTTTTCAACTTGATGAGAGAACACAAGAAGGGGAAAAAGTTTGTGCGAGTCAGTATCACAAATTTTATAACTATTTTTTTGGTGTTACAAAGTTTTTTTAATTTTTTGTCATCATTGAAACAAATTTTTGTGAGTGAAGCATGGCTAGACTCACAATACTCAAAGAAAGTCAATGAAGAGAGGACTACAAAGATAGTTTTTGATGATGTCATTGAAAAGAAAGCTATAGAGATCATGAAAATAACTTCAAACTTCAATTTAATTTTTTTTGATTGAAAAGCATAACCATATATTAAAGATAACATAAGAAGTACAATGCTAATCATATAAAATCGGGTGGAAAAGATCACACCCCATAAGCAGGATCAAAGTAGCCATAAAGAGGTTATGAGCAACAAAGTGTCATATCGACATTAGCATTTTCAATCAAAAAAGATTAAAACAAAGGTGAAGAGAACAAGAGAAAACTCCAAACATAGAGCTAGGTAGCAGCAACAAACATGGAAGTGGTGGCAGTGGTGGTGGGCTCTTTGGACGGTCACCACCCCAACCACCAAGAGTAGTGTCATGGGTGTCATCAGGTGGCTCCCAGTCATTTTCCTGTTGCTGCTCCTCCTCGTTTCCCCACCTGGAGGGCGAGATAGAAAAAGAGAGCCACATAAACTTTGATTGCTTGGGCGCCTACCACCCGAAACCACCATTGCCAGAGCCTAGCTGACCAAAAACCCCAGTAGCGGGTGGAGTCCAAGATAGAGGTGGAGAAGGGACCCATCGGTGAGGAGAGGCACTACACCACCCACGATTCAGACCACAGTCGAAATTGCGCCACCCATGGGAAAGTGAGCAGTGACCTTGCGAGCGGGAGTGGCGGCGAGGGGAATCTGGCGGAACGTGACTAACAGCACAAGGGAACTCCCCCAATGGTCCAGAAGAGTTTGTAAGTGCTCAACTTCAATGCAGACTTTCTCTGCCTACACCTGGATCTGAAGCGAAACATTGGAGATGACAACAAGCTTGTTAGAAATAGCAAAAATTCTATCCACTGTCTCCTTATTAAAAATAACAACATTTCTAGATTTCCAAATGTGATATAAAATAGCCACTCTGAAAGAATGCCAAATGTTGTAAAATTTTACAAGAATAAAGGCCAGATCCCCCAAAAGAACCATTTTCCATGTTAAGAAGGTGGGCAAAAAAGGTTGAAAAAGGGTATGAATCCAGCGTCAGGCAGATTGAGCATGAGGGCAAAACCAAAAGAGATGAAGAAGAGTCTTAATGTGGTTGCAGAAAGGGTAGTGCGACGGGGGAGCTCCCAGAAGAACAAGGCACTTGCCCACAGGAAGCCCTTGATGAAGAATGATCCAAAGAAAGTGTGCAACTTTGGGCTCTATAGGAATGGCCCAAACAAAAGTGAAGCACTGCTTCCACCCAAAATGAGTGGAATGCAGGCTCCAACGAGCATTTAACTTATTGAGAGGAAGCTGCTTCTGGGTGAGAACCTTGTAGCCCACCTGAGGTTTATAATTTCTGAAGGGGGTGGCAGAGGGCCAATGCCAATCAAACCACCACGGGCGCTGCGTAGTAACACCAATTTTATGCAAACAATCACCATGTATGAGATCTTGAATGATAGAAATGGCTTGTTTGTCATTGTCATTTAGAGCAAAATTAGCTTTTAGGCTATCCCATAGAAGCCAATCCCTGGTGATAGGACAAAAAATGTTCTGAATATATTGAATCCCTTTTTTGAAAAGACGTAAACCCTTGAGCTGCAAGGAAAGAGCAAGGGGTTTGTCATGAAATTGAAAAACCAGATTCCACCACAAACTAAGAGAGTTAAGAGAGAGCCTGTTCCAGAAACCATCACCCTGCCAGAGCAGATGTGGTTTGAGAAGTTCCCAAGCTTTCCATATGCTTTTGGCCATAAAAGAGCCACCGATTTTAACAGTAGCAGGGCATAAGAGTAAGGAGTAGTAGTTCAAACCCTACCATGCCTTTCGATTAAGCAGAGACCCTTGAGATATATAATTTTTGAGAAGAATTTTCCAAGATTCCTCACCTTCAAGGCTGCGAATAATCTATTTGGCAGTAAGAGAAAACCCCTGCATATGAATGTTGGTTAGGCAAAGACCACCAATGTCCTTGGGTGTATAACATATGTCCCAAACAACTATGTGAAAACCATGGTTCCCTTCGGAGTTGGCCCACAAGAAATCACGTAGAATTTTCTCTAGTCTGTGGTAAGTCACTTTAGAAGGAGCCCAACATGATGAGTAATAGACATGAGTGGTAGCCAAAACCTTGGTATAGACTTGGAATTTACCAGCAAGAGACAGATGCTTGGTAATCCAAAAAGATATTTTTCTCTCTACTCGTTGAATCACATAGTTCCAAAGGTCAGCAGGGGATGCCATAAAGGCAAAAGGTATACCTAGAAATTTGAATTGCACACCAGGTTCAATCCAAAGCCATTGGAATCCCTTTAGCCAAGGAGGTTTGGGATCCACCGTCTGCCTGTAACATTGGGTTTTCTTCTATTGGATAGCAGAACTAGAAGCAAGACAAAAAAATATCAAGACATTTCATGGCATTAGTGACAGAGGCCTCTGTTTCAGCCAGATTGAGAAAAGAGTCATCTACAAAATGACCATTAATCAACTGCTTAGGAGAGGAAGGTAGTTGAATACCTTTAACCAAACCAACATTAGCAGCATTAGCGAGCAATTAGCTTAGACCTTCATCAACAATGACATAAAGAGAAGGAGCAAGAGGGCAACCTTGCCAGATGGAACGATGAAGAGAGAATCTCTCAGACTGCTGACCATTGATAGTAATACATGCACCCACATTTTGAAAGAGCATATTAACAAAGCGGATGAATCTAGGTCCAAAACTGATAGCCTACAACATGGCCAGAATGAAAGGCCACTCAACTCTATCATAGGATTTTTTAAAATCAATTTTAACAAATAGAGTAGGTTGAGAAGTCTGGCGGGCATATTTCATGCCCTCCCAAACTACACTAATGTTGTCCAAAATATATCTATTTTTGATAAAGCTAGTTTTCTCACTCCTGATGATCAGAGGCGGTAAATTAGTGAGCATGTTAGTAAGAGCTTTGACACTGATTTTGTACGAGACATTAAGCAAAGTTATTGGCTACCAATTGGTGATAAGCTTGGGATCTCCAGATTTGGGAATGAATTTGATGTTGCCTTGGTTAATCAGATCACCTAGGGTGTTGGAGGACATAGCTTCCAGATAGACCTGATGAAGATCCGGACCAACAGTTATCCAAAGAGACTGGTAAAACTCACAGGAAAAGCCATCAACACCGGGGGCTTTATCAAAGGCCATTTGCATAACAACTTCCTTCAAATCATCAAGAGTGAGAGGTATATCACAAGCAATGCGCTGACTTTCAGAGATCTTGCAGGGAACAACTTCAATGCATTGGAGGAGAGCAACATCTCGAGCCAGATTAACATGTTGAGCAACAAAAACAACACGATAGTGATGCACAAAAGCTTACAGAATGTCAGGTAAGAGAGTAAGCCTTTGATTGCCATCCTTGATTGCTTTGATTTTGGTGAGAGTTTGATTATATTTGAGGGAAGAAAAAAAAATCCTTAGTAACTCTATCACCAATGTGAAGCCAGTGCAGACGGGCTCGAACTTGGGCTCCTCTAGCCTTATAGTGCTCCTCAATTTGAAGCATATGCTTCCAGCGAGCAGCTTACACTTGCAGGTGGGTGTTGAAAGGAGACAGATTAAGCTCTTGAATAGCCCTCAAATATTCAATATGAGAGGCTTCATGAGCATTCTTGCAAAAAAGAGCAGCTTGTTTCCCATAGAGCCGAAGGAAAGAAGTGGTACGAGTGATGGCATGAGACCATCAGTCAATCCAACCAATCCCATCAACAGGTCTCAGGTCAAGATTCCAAATACGTCTTATATAATCCAAATTTTTGGGATGAGAAAGGTGGGACGTATTTAAATAGAACTGGGTGGACTTGGGCTTAGGACACTGAAAGTTCCATTAAATCCCAAAGAAGATAGGCTTATGGTCAGAAACCAAAGTAGTGTCCACCACCGAGACCGGGAGGCTGTATGAAGAGTCAAAGGAAAACCATTGCTACTATGAAATTAGAGCTCTGTCAAGACGCTTATAAACTCTATCATCGTCAGATCTAAAATTAGACCAAGTGAACCAAGGAGTGGCAGTAGTAGAGTGCTTGCGGTGGTTGGGATCAAATAGACACAGTTTATTATGCAAGTAAAATCAGGCTTCATGTTCACCAGCACACCAACGCATTGGAAGCCGACCCAACTTATCTTCGGGGGATTCAACCATGTTGAAATCACAACAAAAAAGCCAGGTAGTAGAGGGCAGATGATCAACTAACCATCGCCAAAAAGAGGAACGCTCAGAGGCATTGTTGGAAGCATAGATATTGGCCAACCTAAGAATGTGGTTGTCAAAATCAAAAAGGGTCCACACCACCCGATGAGTGGGGTCATAACCCCAAGATATGATATTAGAGGTGTGGTTAGGGCTTAAAAGAGTGACAACACCACCTTGATCATTATCATGAGCTGACATCTGGCAGAGAGAACCAAGCTAGATGGTACACATAGCAACAGAAAGATGGAAGCTAGAGATTTTGAATTCCTGCAAACACAACACCTGAAACTTTGTAAAATGCTCACAACTGTCTCTGACAAGATATCTGCGAGTCAAATCAGTAAGCCCCCTAACATTCCATGAGTAAACTAACATGGAGAACTATCAAGGTGCATGATTTCCTCCTCGAGGCTGGCTAACACTCCAAAGCGGTTAGAGAAAGTAACTTGCCACACATTCCCATGAATAAAATCACCGAGCTCGAACTACCGGTGGGGTCTCTGTGAGAAATCCTCCTCGGAAGGAGGGGAAGGACTTTGGAAATGGTGTAAGGCAGCCTTTCTATCTGTCTGAGCAGCCAAACCACCGATAGTGTTATCTAGAAAGCTTGAAGTCTCAAGAAATGAGGGGTGTGAGAGAGAAAGAGCTGAGGACAATTACAACTTACGGAGTTTGAGAGATGGCGGGCGCAGGCCTGGGAAGGGTCGCAGCAGATGACTTCAGATGAGCAGAAGCGGAAGTAACCACCAATTTGTAAGTAGCTTGTTGGGGCTTATTTCAGGTTGAGGCGGAAGGTTTTCTACTAGTGATAGTAGTCCATCCATTAGAGGAGGGAGTGTTAGATTTAGGGTCTATCGAGGTTTTCTCCAAAACCGACTATGGGCTTGGAGTCATGAGAGGAAAATCCTTGATCATATGGTTAGCAGATTGGCACAGAAAACAAGTGTTGGGCAGATTGATGTACAAAACATTCTGCGTAAAGTGTGTCTCCCACCTGGATATCGAGGGTATCTTTGAGGTCTTTTGAAAGATCAATTTCATCACAGACTTGTTTCTGGGGTTGATCTGAGTAGAACTTATGTTTCTCATGGCAGATAAGGTGACCAAAGGGTTTGATAAGTTTATCAATGAACCCCACAGAGGTAAAGGAAGGCCTGAAAATTCGACCCAAATAGGAATTTTGAGTTTGGCTTGCTCAGAGACTTGAAAATTTCGAGTCCAGTACGAGAAAACCACAAGAGTATTGTGAATAAACCAAGGACCGTGGTAAATTTCAAATCGATTCATTTATTTTAATTTTTTAAATGTATAGTTATTTACTTATTTACTTTATTTGTAAATTTTTAACTATAATTTATGTGTAGGTGTCAGAGCCATTGGTGAGGGTTTTGTGCTTGGTTGATGTAGAGAAAAACTTTATGGGGTACATTTATAAGGCCATTGATAGGGCCAAAGAGGCCATGCAAACTATTACTGCATGGATATTACCAAATTTTGTCCCTTTTAGGAGATGATCAAAAGTGGAACAATAAATCTACCAACTTATTCATGCAACAGGATACTACTTCAACCTCGAGTTTACCTTCTTTGATGGATTTATATATGTGAACGGAGAGGTTATTGAGGACCTCTCAACATGTATTGAGAGAATAATAATAGAGGTTGAAATGAGAGACCTCATTATTTCAGAGTTGTAGAATTATAAGTATGTTAGGGGAGGCTCTTTTCCTTGATGTTATCTATTTGAGGGAGAACAATGCAATCACCAGGAAACAAAAATTAATTTTTTTACTAAGTTACTTATATGTTACAAGTTACAAATTTAATTTATTAATTACTTGGTAGGAGGATTGAGGAGGAAATACCCCACATATCCAAAATCTAGCATTCATAATTTTATTTCAACCTCGTAGCGTTTTTGGATGTGAGTGCAATTGAAGTTTGTTGAAGCCATTCACACAAAGAAACACAACAAGTTGACTCAAAAACACCTCAATGACTTGATTTTTGTGCAATGGAATCTTAGAATTGACACAAGAAAGGTAGATGTCACAAACAAAGGTATATGCCACATCACATGAGTTTATTGATTTGGATGAGATTGATCCATACAATGATTGAAGTGAACAAGAAGAGAAAATCCATGTGTTCACAAAGGACAAGATTGTTGCTTTTGAGAGGGAATTTATGAAGGGAGAAACACAAGCAAAAGGTATTGGATTTGATGGCATCTATGGAGGTGAAGTTGAACATGCAGCATAGGAGCCATCGCCATCTACTACCAAGTTGGAGCCACAGTCGTAGTCTTCTAAGAGGAGTGAGGAGACTCAACCGAGTGTTAGGACTAGTAAAGGAAATAGACCCTCTCTCCAATATTTCTCTAAAACGAGGAAGACGAAAATGTAAATTATTGTAAATTGTAACTTACATAGATATGCAATTTATGATTATAATTTTCAATGACATTCATCATAAATTCATAACACTTATTAGTTGGTTGATGTATTCACATGATGATGTGATTTTGTACTATATTTGCATTCAAATATAATAGAAAACACTTCCCCAACATTTTACAGACTCATTTGATACATTTTGTAGCTATATTTTACATAAAAATTATGTTTTTAAAATAAATTTGCATAATTTTGAAGTTCTCAAATATTCCCGAATATTTGTCGAGTCTTTCCGAGTTTTTGTCGAGTCAAATTTTTTAGGGTTTGCCTAATATGAATATACGAAATATGACGTATACCATATAACATCTTCATATAATGTATTGTATTTGTTAAGCAAGCTTCAAACGACAAGTATAACTTGAAGGACTTCCTACATTGTGGAATTTTAACCAATTCACTTGTGTAACATTTGCATTTGTGGGTTTGGTTTAAGTGCTTATAAATTGAGATGATGAAGATTTTCAAAATGAGAAGAATCTTGGTTGCAAGGCTTTGAATACGTCATCTTTCATGATATTACTTCCAAAGAGTGACGAAATTGACGAGGTCAAAATGTGTCTTATACAAAGAAAAGTATTCAGATGCAAGTTCTGAAGTGATGCAACATATACTATTACATATGCATCAACAGTGTAGGTAATGCTAAATACTACAAAGTAATAATATCAAATATCCCTTCATCCATGTATTTTTTACAAATGTTTAACTTTACATATTTAAGAAACTTTATGTGTGTTCTTTCTTCATAATCACACCACATAAAAAGATATTATCTATTGTAATGACTAGGAGTATAACAAGTGTGAATGTAGCCTACACCACTTACACAATGGTACAAATACATGGAAACGATTCCCCTTTCACTCAAAGCTTTTAACTAACAGACAATGATATGAGAACACTTGGTAAGGTGGTGTGTTGTTTCTAGATTCTTCTTGCATTGTGTATACTATAAAGATTTTCACTAATAGTAGTCAATGAAGTGAAAGCAGTCGGTATAGGGGTGCAATGTTTCTAGCGTCACCCCAGTTCAAGTATCACGATGCCCAAGGATACGAGTTCAACCACTCTATGTGGTTCTAATGTCCCACCAAGGGGTTTGTGGAAAGTGTGTTAATGAAAAACTAACGATAAAAACTTATGTTAAACTGAAAAATTAAAAATATTATAAATTATCTCATACAAAAGAAACACTATACAGAAAACTTCATAAGATTATAGTTCAGTGACACATTAGGACCATATAGATATAAATGTACTAATTTTCATCTTAAGAATCCTACATTACTGCCAGATGCATAATAGTTTCCATCTGAACAACTATATGTTACTAACAGATACATGATTACATGCGTTTGTATCTAAGGAAAAAATATCAAATAAAGACCCACATTTTCCTTGAGAAATAAGATCCCTTTCCACAAGAAAATTTGTCAAATAACTCAGTGATAAAGATTTTCAAATAGGTCGGCAAAACCCAAGCTAAATTGTTCGAACCAAAATACATGTAAATTTGGCACTAGTATTCTTGATCAATTCTCAAACTCTATTGTAGTAAATATTCCAATACACATGCAAGGAATCTACAATGCATAAATTCAATAAGCTAGCACACACCTCTTGTAGAATATTTTCATATTTGAATGACACTTGGTTGTACCTGTGCTACCACCAAGCATTAACACTTTCGTAAGCCTATCTACCAAAAAATAAGGTGATGGATTTCCAACCTAACACTCCTAATCCTACCCAGTTAGTGTAATTTCAAAAAAATTAAGTTCATTGTATCAACCAGTTGATTCTCTAGACTGGGCTACTTTGTGGTGTCTTCTCTTCCTGTGCCTAGACCTCTTTTTCTCATCCAAGGCTCCTTCAACTTGACACCCATGCATTACAAAAATGAAATATGAGACCATAACATCCCTCATTAAAAAGAACAATGTGTGAGAAGGTTTTGATTTTAAATAACAACAGAAGTTTTAAAATGTATCTTGAAACCTAATCAACAAATCTCAAAAATATAGTCCTTGAAAGGTAAAATTGAAAAAGTGTCTTCCACAATTTTTTTATCTTGGACACAAAAATTTAAGTAATGCTAAGTGCAACACATTGAAAAGTAAAAAATTGAATATGAAATGCCCAAGGCATGCAAAACAAAATGAAGAAAATTGAATATACCACTGACGTGACTAATAATGACCTACTAAGTGGAATCTTGCATTACGCTCAACTAATAACAAGACATGTTGTATTGGCATTCCTTAATTATCATGATTAAAAAATTTATTTTGGTTTTATAATCATTGGAAAAGGAAAATCAGAATGCGGACACTGGGATCTCTATACCCCGTGCCAATGAATAATCCCCATACCTGTGAATCATGCCCGTCACATTTGCATAAGAAATCACGAGAAAACGAGGCAGGGCACACACACAGAGTAGATAAGGAGCTTCATTCACAAGTTTCGACTGGTTTCTCTGTGTATTTAGGGGGTATTCCATAGGGATTTTTAACTGGTATTCCAAAAGGAGGGCGTTTTTTCACTGTTTGCGGGAGTTGGAGCCAGAGGAACGAGTTGCTGAGGAGGACATGACGATTTTCTCAATTTTTCTACAGTAAGTGCCATATCCATATTCACATATTCATGTGTTGTTACATCCATTTGACTGTGATTGTTTCTATCGTTGCATCTGTTTGTTTGACAGTTTATGAGGATTTAGATTATTGTCATAAACCCAATATGTAGAAAAACATGTTGCATCCAGAGGTAGGGAAACTGTTTGACTGAATCAATAATATAAGGGGCTATGCTTTACCTGTCCCTTAGAATACAAATGTATAGAACAACTATATTAAGACAACCAACCTTTAGGGTTCTTGAAGTATAAAATGACCTACCTTTGAAAATTACAAAAATTGGGCTCACTTAGTGTAATATATCTGACATGTATTCAACTTCAGTAGCCCCTTTTAATCTCGTTAATGCTTGGTCTACACCAGGTTTGATGGTTTTAACTAAATCTAGCCCTCCTTTATGCTAAATTATATCTTTGTAATTGTGTGTCAAGTGAATATTTTGTTCGCTTTAAAGTTGTATTTAGTACTGGTGGAGAATGTAATGTTTTCCCTTTTGATGCTCCAAAAATAAATCCAGACTATAAACATTTTTTGTGAAAGACATGTTTGCCCTTTTGCATCTCTTCTTTAACCCAACAATGTGCATATTATCGAGGTTGTAGGGAGTTTTTGATTTATCTTAACCAATCAAAAACTCATTATTAATTCATAGATCTCAATATATATATAATAGATTATATATATATTATAAACTCCCATTATTAATTTTGTCAAATTCCTTCAAATGGTTAGCATACTACAAGACCATGTTTAACAGTTTGAACTATGCATATATGGACTCCCACTCAGTATTAATCTTTTTCAAATTCCTTCAAATGGTTAGCATACTACTAGGACCATGTTGCCATCTAGAAAGTGCAGACAGTTTGTTTAATCCTTCCCAGGAGTTGGCCTAGGGAAGTGATATGCATATAAAAAGGATTTCAACATCCTAGGATTATACTCTTGTTTATATTTGTATCAAATTGGCGAGTTGTCCTATCACTAATTTGGGAAAGATACGACTAGTTTGGGAAAATTGCCTGCATGCCTATTTAAAGGTGAGGTCGACTTAGTTTCATGTCATTTTATATTTTGCAAATATCTAACTTTGAGGACAAAAACCCTTAAGAAGTTTAGTGTAAAGAGAACGAAAACTCTCTTTTGCACTCCTATTTGGCATTTTCAGGGACAATCATTATTGAACTATTAATTTTGGTACTGCTGGGAACGACCTATTTTGGGACAGTTCACATTTGTGGCATAATGTCTGCTGTTCTGAGTTGTTTTTCCAAACTATCTATCTGTTTGTGAGTTTCTTGTCTCAGTCTGGGTCTGCAACTTATTTAAATAAAATGCAGCAGTTGGGCATTAAAATTCAGACTTCCCTTGGATAGTTTCTCTTGGCTTTTACTTCTTATTTATTGCAGTTTTAACAGATCTGAATACAGTCCTGTTTGATGTTCTCATTACCGGTCTTCTATGGTTCAAGTCTCTTTAATTACAGCAGTCAATAACTATGATCTTTGTATGATTTTGTATATGTATTACGATCTAAATGGTCTCCATAATTTCTGCAAACTTTGAAGTGGAAACATGAAATAGAGGGGTGCTTTTTGTGAGTATAATACCAATACCTTAGTCGCAATTTTAAGGTTAAATCCTGGTCTGCATACAAAATTATTAGATTTGCTGTTCTGTTTGAGTTAAAACTCTTTGGGGTATAAAGAGATCCATTTGGGGATCTTTCAGTTGGCCTAGTTGTATCAGATTGCATAGTTTCATTCTCTTGCAGGCACTGATTCTTCACTAATTGGGAACCTATAAATCTTGATATCTCTTTGAATATTTAGAGGGAGGTTTAATTTCTCATCCTTGAATTAGTTCAACGTACTTGGTCTCAGAACTCTGTGTGGGATTTTTCTCAGTCCAAGACAGGGAATTCTTCATAGTTTTGATTATTAGACAAAGTCCTTGATGTTCTTTTATGACTCTTTCCCCTTATTTAATATTTAATACAACTTAAGATACCTCATGCATTCCTAGTTAGATCTTTTCCACCATACCAATTCATGCATTTATGAACTATATATCTCAGAGTCATAATTTAAGCACATAATTAAACTTCCAAATGTTTATTACTTTACCCCAAGTCAGGACATCAAAATTACCATAGATACCTCATTATACAAGTCCTATCTCCCATTCCTTCCAGCTATTAATTTCGCAAAATGCCTATACTCATTCAAAAGGAGGTATTCATGTAAAAAACAAGAAATGTCTTACTAGACTTATACACCAAATGCCCACCAAAGAATTCTCTTTCGTCGTAGTTTCTCCTATATGGATAAGTTTCTCAACTTCACACAATTCTATGTACCTCTACAATCACTACATACATTCATTTCAATGAGTTTCACATCACATTTCATAAGTATTCATTATATATAGTACACAAGATCATTGAACACAGTTTTATCAGATTACAAAGAAGCTTGTATTGATCTTTCATGAAATGACAAGCTCCAAAGAGCCATTAGAGTTGTCTAATAGGGAATGCACTCTCATTTTTACTTCCTTACACTCACACAACCTCTCACTCCCATCTACAATTTGAATTCCTTCATTCATAAAGTAAGAAACATGGTAGTTATGGTTTAAACTTACTACCTTCCACCATGGTAGAACTAACCTATAATGGTTTATTCCTTGGTTAAGATCAATCAAAAACTCCCTACAACCTTCTTCTCTAACTGTTTTTATTCTAATTCCTCTCTTTTATCCTAAGAAATGTGGTTATACATCAACTCCAAGATGACTAAACCACGATTAAGGATGGTTTAAGACTTGAAATCCTAGGAAAGGTTAAAAACAACTTAATTTCTAAAATGCTGGCAGATTCTACACATTAGTATAATAGATTCCAAATTTTAATACTTGTCTAGTTTAGTGCGGAATTTTTTGATCTTATTTGATTTTGTATGTTTATCAAATGCTGATCCCAGGGATGACATGTCATAAACTTGACAGGGAATTGTTTTTTAAAAGTGTTGAAAAACACAATGTGTTTTTCAACAGCGAAATTTTCAACTATTTCTTATTTCTTATCATACATGATTGTGTCTCAATAAGATGAACTCATCTATGGAAGCAAATATTATTTAGTAATAATGCCATGTACAATTTAATTATTGATGTTATTTACAACATATATATTGCATATGTTGTACACTATAAACTTTTTATATTTTATAATATCTTTTGATATTAAACGTGCTTATATTAGGTATGACTATATGCGTAGGTTTGGTCAATTTATTAATATTTAGTGATTAACATTTAACCCCGCACACCAAAAGCCCAAATTCACATGAATAATTTTATTCTACTAACTATAGAATGACACAAATATATTATTATTGACCGGTTTGGATTCTCATTTGATTGTTAAATACTAAATAATGCTAAAGTTCTAAATGTATTATCAATGATAAAGGACTTAAAATGCATGTGTATATATCGATTATTGATGCTAAATGACTTAAAATGTAGGTTTGTTTAAGAAGAAAGCAAAATAACGTTGCCAAATTAGTACCTCCCTATCTGACAATTCCCAAAACCGTAATGCTACAATTTTAGTCAGTCCAAATTCCCTAACATGTACACATCACCCATATTCCCTAACATGTATAGTCGTGAGAATATAACTATATACATTTAATATATCCCTAATTATGAATATGTTGCCTATCCAATCAAGGGTATTCAAAGATAATCATAATAGTCTGAGTAGTGCACAAGGTTATTGAATAGATTTGGCTCCCCATTCTACAACATGAAACACTTATTTTACCATATTTATGAATAAAAATCAAAATTAAATTTTTTTTGATATGATTTTATTATTAGTATAGAAGCTACCGAAATGATTTATACTTTTATTTTGTTTATACAAATCAAATCTAATACTTCTCAGAATTTATTCGTTATATATTTTAAAAATCAATAAAAATAGAGGGTGCTCTCACGTTTCTCTGTAAAACACTATGGATAGCAATCCCACATACTAGAGCCCCAAGGATTTGTCACACTGTATTTAAGCTAAGTAGCCAATCCTAGTACAACTATGGGTACTGCTATGGGGTTCAAGTGCGCCAGTATAGGGTTCAAGTATACTTATACAGAATTTTTACACCCTAGGTACAACCATAGAAAAAACAATATATATATATAAAAGAAGATATGGTAATGTTAAAGAAGTTCATTGTCATTGAAATATTTCAACACTTGACTAATGTGCTAAATGAGACAGTGTAACCTCACTTTCTTCTATTGTTACTTTTTAGCTAAGTCACAAGGTTCGTGTTTGTGTTCGACCATGATACAATTCAAAAGAAATTCATTAGAGGATAAAAATCAGCCAAAAAAATTTGTCATTAAATTTGACATAATTTAATAATAAAATATTTGTTTTAATAATTAATTAATTTAATTTAAAATGAAAACTAAATCTAATTAAAATACTTAAATCTTTTGATCTAATTAAAATGGTTGAAAATTTTATATCTAATATTAATATAAAAAATATTCATTAATTAAAATATCTAAAATATTATTTATTTAAATCTAAAGTAATACTTCCCTGATAATGGGGTTGGAATGAAAAGAAAAGAAAAACCCTAAAGTAAATGGAGCACTCCTCCTTGCAGCTTCATTAAACTCGATTTTGACGGAGCTGCCAAAGGCAACCCGGGCAGAGATGGTGCTAGTGGTATCTTCCAAAATTCTCTAGGGAAACCTCTCCTTAGCTTCACAAAAATGTTAGGAATTTTCTCTAATAATCTTGTTGAAGCCAAATCTCTTTGGCCTGGTCTCAAAATTGCCACTAATAAGAATTGGGCCAATCTTATTGTGGAGGGTGATTCACAAATGGTCATCAATGCAATCAAACAAAGAAAATTTGACCATTGGAACTTACATCATATTGTGGAGGAATGTATATTGATGCTCAATAACAGGCGCATCAATCATATCCCTAGAAATTCTAATAATATTGTTAATAAACTTGATAACTTAGGGGCGGAGAATGATGACAATGGAAGGGTCATTATTATCTATCCTCTAGATTTAATTGCTAAATTGTGAGATATATTACAAGTTGAAGCATTGTCCACTTCAACACATGTGGCTAACATGTTGCACCCCCACCTCCTCCTATAATTAATTATGTGGATCCACTTGATCACCTTCCCATGCAGGTCATTAATGGTCATATTTTACTGACACGTGTTGGAAGATTTTTCTCACATGAAAAATAGAGTATTAATACCCACCTATGCCAAACATTTGAATCATAAGTTTCGAAGCTTTGCCAAGATTATGGAAAAGGAGAAAAATAGTGACAAGAAGGAGATGATGACCAAGGCAGGGAAAGGAAAGGCCACCATGAGCAATACAATCAAGGAAATGTAGGACCTCTTGGTGCATAACTATAACATTGATGACATCCACTACTCCTTTCTAGGTTTAGTTAATGATCTGAAGCTCCATGAACTCCTCAATGTCGGTTGCCTCCTCAACAAGGGTAATAGGCTAAATGTTAAGGAAGCCATGGAATTCCAGTATAAGACACTCATCGACGACGTCAAGGACCCTAAGCTTCCCATATGGATGACTACCAACATGTTCATGGTGCAACTATCCACCAAGCTTGGAGATAGGGTTGTTGTCAAGGAAGTTGTGAAAGCTATGAACGATTTGGGCCAATCCACCCCTCGGCTCGACACATTAAAAGTTGCTCAAATAGTCAATGTTCAGATAGTTTTATTGGGTATTAGTAACTCTTTCACCATCAATGAAGACATGAAGCAACTCAGATTTGATATTGGGCTCCGAATGGACCACCTCTAGGAGCTCAACAAAGTTATGGCCTTGGAAAGCCTACTGTAGGGTAAGAAAATTGACAACATATGCTTTGTTTTAAATATACTTACTAAGAATTTTTAAGCCTCCAAACTTGCGGACTCCCTGATAACATTAATGGTTGAAGAGGAGGATAGAAATGTGGACACACCCACAATTATGGTTACCAGTTCCTTGGATGAGGAAGAAAAATTAAATTTCTAGTTAATCTGATATATGCATATAGTTTAGTATAGCACTAGCTGGCTTATCCATCTTTAGATGGTTTTTGTAATCAACTATATCTTGTATTTTCAAGATTTTTATATAGTATAATATAATAGTGAGGCCTTGTGCCTCTTTTTTGACTGATAAAAAAATCTAAAGTAATACTTAAAAGGTAATACTAAACAAAAGTATTAATAAAAACTTAATTGTAAATTGTATAAGTTGAAAACTGTTAGGTAAATTATAGTTTACCTAGGTTAATTTAGCATAGGTAAGTTAATTATTAAGTTGTGGTAAGTTGTTATAAACCATATTTGGGAATAGTATTCATGTAACATGTTTTTTGTCATTATTTGAGTTGTTATATGGTTATATATTGTTCAAACCATTTATCTGTAATTTTGTGTACATGGGTATGTTTATTGTTACATTGTTGCAACATCCCATTTTTCTACACATGGCTATCCAATATCTATAAATATTGTAGCCCTTTTATTGTAACTTTATTTGCTTGCATATCAATAATATTTGTGAGGCTTCCGTCCCTCTTCTACATTTGGTACCAAAGAAGGTGGATCCCCTGTGAGCATAGACGGTGTGCAAGAGAATGTTGAAGAGATAGAGGATCTTGGAGAAAAATTTGTAGTGATTGAGAGCCTATCCAACCTCCTATAACTTCCCAGCCCCATCCCTACACCCCCACAACCTCATGTTCAATCTCCAGGTGTTTGGAAAGCAGATTTATTTTTACACTAGTTCCCCCTTCGTCAGGAAAAATTGCTTCTTGGAGATTCCTTCTTATTCAAAGAAAATTAGAATTCAAATTATATATATATCATATATATATCATATATATATATATATATATATATATATATATATATGTAGCAGTAGAGCTCTACACCGAGTTCCTGATCGACATGAGAACATTGCAAACCGAGTCCCTTGGCCGATCTCCTTCCACATGCAAGGCGAGTTCTCTAATCAAGTTATGTCCATTAAGGTTGTGAGGCTCAAGCCACTGACTCCCATGACCAAGATTGGTGTTTTGGGAACTCAACCTCACCAAATAATGAGCCACCATGAATTTGCATTGGTTAGCTCATAGAGAGAGTCTATCTCTATGCACATCCAAATAAGACCATTGTCTTTGATCCAAGTCCTGCGTCCATAAGTTTTGAAATATTCAAACCCTTCCACAATAGATTGAGCCCACTTTCAAAGGGATCGAGGTCAACATTGTTGATAAATTCTCCCTGTTTTGGAGTCACTGTGCGCCGATTGGAGCTATCTAACCGAGATCCCTGCACATAAACATTGGGTGATCAAAACCCTAGCGGCACTAAGTTGAAACCACAAACAAATAGTGATGCGACAATCAAAACAAGTGGCAGTAACGAACATTTTTGAAAAGAAAAATCAATACCAAACAACGGTGGCCAACAAAAAGCATTCATAGTGCGCTCAAAGACACTGAGATCCTCATTTTAAGGAATCCCTAATCCATGCCTCCACTACAATGACCATTAACACATGTGGATCATCAACAAGCTCCTTTCCATGTCTGCGTTTTCATACATGTTAGTCCCCTTTTTATTGCATTTAAATATAAAGTTGCTTCACAATCATATATCATGTGCTTAATGCAGGTGCTATAAGTGGCCAGTTGAATGGTTGTAACAAGGCTCTTGTGAAGTGGAAGTGTTAGGGGTTCGACCCCCCCACCAACAAGATTTTATTTTAAAACTAAAATTAAATTTGGTGGTGTTTATAGCAAAGTTAGTGGCAAAAATAGCAGGTAAAACCAACGCTCCAGACCAATTAACTCCCAACTAAAACCAACCACCATAATTTAGAGGAGAAAACTCTAATTTTAGGGAAAAATAAATCTTTGCATTCCACATAGCTCAACTTTTGATTCTGAGCATCTTTTTCCAAAAGGGGGACATCAAAAACTCTAATTTTTTAGCTTTTTTTTAATTTTTCACATAAAGAGCCATACTAAGCTCCAGAGGCCACCAAGGCCTTGCAAAACAAAACAAAATGTACCTGTCCTTCAATTTTTTGGAATATTTGGATGTACTTGTATATTTCAGTGGATTGTACTAATTTACATGTTGCCATATTCAACTGCAAAAATTTTAATTGCTAAAAACTAACAGAGATTTGTAAACAAAATCGAAAAAAAAATTTGGTTATGTAACACTCACGAGATCTTTGGATCTCATTCATAGTGTTCGGTATATACAGTGCCTCTGGGAAGTGCTTATCGGTAAATCTATCATGACTATTACTACACTTAACGCCTAATATAGTTACAACAACATCATTGTAGGCATCATCCCTATAAATTGATGGGGAGTAATAAGGACACAATGCACACACTTTGAACCATCCCATTTGTCTGTGAATGATTGCAAGACATAAATTCAGACACTGAAATTATCCAAGTATATAGTGAAGTTACACGTGCGTATGAGGATATTTCTTTGAGCCGGTGTCAATAATCACACAGACCCCTTTCAATACTATCTTGGTACCATGTATTGAATTCTTTCACGTACATTAATGCCTCTTTCATGTATTGTCAATTATATCGAAAGGGCGAGCTTCTTCCACATACCAACGGGTATATCAAAAGGGTGTGCATATATAGAAAGGTTCGAGTATATCAGACTGACGGTATATAGATTAGGAGACCATATACCTAGAGTGATAAGAGCCTTACCCTTTGTCAATGAATTCAGAAAATGGGCACCAATGCCCCTAAGTTCTTTCTTCCAGACTCACAGCTCCTAAGAGGAGATAATTATGCTACATGGAATACTAAGATCAAAACACAACTTGAGTTTGAAGAGATATGGCCTGTTGTGAATGGTTTCGTAACTAGATCACCAAATGATGTAGCCCAACAAATACATTTTGATAAGGCCAATCAGAAGGCCAAATTCATAATCTTGTTCGTAGTATCTGATGAAGTGCAACCCCACATTTGAGATGCCACAATAGCCAAACAAGCATGGGATAAGTTGAGCATAGTATACGAGGCCAAAACAAGAACACAATTCTGAATTTGTAGAGTCAGTTACACACACTGAAATTCAAACTGAATAATGAGAAAGTGGAAGCTTTCTTAAGAAGAGTTACAGAATTGAGGGCTTCACTTCTATCCCTGGGAGAGGAGGTCACTGATACAACTCTCATTTCCATTTTTCTGAGAGCACTCCCTCCTTCATACTACATTTTTGTGACGACACTCAACTTGTTCGGATTAGACAGTTAGTTTTGACAAGTTAGTGAATCTACTGCAACAAGAAGAAGCTATGTACAATGAAGATGATGAAGAGGAGTAGACACTATCTTCTCATTAGAAAGGAAAAGGAAAATAAAAATCTCATTCTTCTCAAAAGTCCCAAAATCAGCATCAGTTTGGGGACAAGAACAAGAATAAATGTCCTATCTGCAACAAAGGACATGATATCAAAGATTGTTGGTACAATACATATAAGAAAGGTTCATCAAGTAATTATGGACCTCAAAATCAACAATCTCATAAGGGAAAATCACACTACAATCAAGGGTAGAAAAAGGGGAACTGGCGAAGAAAACCCCATCAGCAAGGAAATATAGTTGAGTAAGAAGAACATTAAGAAAATGAGGACTTCTTGTACACTGATCATTCCAGTGAACCATCTAAGTCATCTAGTGCTATTTGGTATGTTGATTTGGGAGCCACTTGACACATGACTAGGCAAAGAGACTGGTTTACTACAATGAAGGACACACCTTCGAAAAAATCATGTTTCGTTAGGTGATGATTCTTCATACATAGTACAGGGGATTGGGAACATTTCTCTACCTCTTGGTTCACATAATTGTAGACTATCAGATGTATTATATGTCCTGGGTTAACAAAAAATCTACTATCAGTTAGTCAACTTCTAGATAAAAATCTAAAGATTGACTTTGATAGTCAATCCGATAAGAAAGTGTGTTTGATTCAAGACAAATCAAGAGGCTCAAAAATTGTTGCAAAAGCCTCTAACATGGGATGTATGTTCCATCTTGACTTTTTCCACAGGGATGATCAGGCACTTGTGGCTAAGTATTCTTCATCAGCACAGTTGTGGCATCAAAGACTTGGTCACATCAGTTTCAAGTATCTCGAAACACTTCACCAGTACAACATGGTGAGAGGCTTGTCATATCTCCAGAAGGATACAGATAAGTTTCCTCACTACCTAGCAAGTAAACAACACAAAGATTCATTCCAGAAGAGTACTTATCAAGCTCATGGTAAGCTTGATCCGGTTCATGTCAATCTTTGTGGTCTAATGCAACCTAGTCATTCTGGATTTCAGTACTTCATGCTTTGTGTTGATTACTCAAGAAAAATGTGGATATTTTATCTTCGTAAGAAAAGTAATGCTTTTGAGAACTTCAAAAAGTTCAAAGTGGCTGTAGAGAACAAGACTGGTTGTCACATTAGACCTCTCTGCTCAGATCAAGGGGGTAAATTCACCGGTAATGAGTTCAAATCTTACCTACAAGCTCATGGGATTCGTTGACAAATGCCGCCTCCACACACACCGCAACAAAATGGTGTTGTTGAGAGAAGAAACCACACTATCATGGAAATGGTGTGCTGCATGATCGATAACTTTGGATTAGCGAGGACATTCTGGGTAGAAGTAACAAAGACAACAATTTTTTTTTTTTAAAAGTGCCCACGGTTTCTCTTGATGGAGTAATGCCACATGAAGCATGGTCAAAACGGAAGCCATCTGTTGCACACCTCAGATTATTCAGGTGCAAAGAAATCATGCACTTGCCCAAGTAGAACAAAAAGAAGTTGGATATGAAGTCATAAAAACTCATATTCATTAACTACCATTAAGAGACTCTTGGGTAAAAATTGATGGATCCAAAGACCAGGAAATTCTACACCAGGAGAGATGTTGAGTTCTTTGAGAAGAAGGAAGTTGAGACTCCCTCTCTAGAATCACTTGATGTAGATATTGCATCTATTGTAAAAACAGAAGCTGATGTTCCCACAAAAGATGATAGTGATGATGGGGATGATGATGATGATCAGACAGGACCACGACCCATGAGATAAATACAACGTATGACCAAGTGGTATACTAACATGATATGAGATGTAAAATTGGATGCTCCATCAGATACATCCACCATTGGACCACAGACTTGCACTAAAGCACGAGAAGAAGTAAAATTTTCTTTGATGAGTAGAGTTGTTGAAAATATTGAGCCCTCTACTGTCCAGGAATCCCTACAGTTGAAAGCTTGGAAATATGCCATGGATGTTGAGTATTAGTCAGTAATGAAAAACAACACTTGGCAGCTTTTCGATCTTCCACTAGGGAAGAAACCCATTGGTTGCAAATGGATATTCAAAACAAAGTACAAAGCAGATGGGACCATAGAAAAGTACAAAGAAGACTAGTAGCAAAGGGGTATGCACAAAAATAAGGCATTGACTATGAGGAGACATTTTCTCCCACATCCAAGATCAAAATGATCAGGATGATCTTTTCTCTAGCTACACAGTTTGGTTGGAAAGTCCATCAGATGGATGTGAAAAGTTCCTTTCTGAATGAATATCTACAAGAATAAGTCTACATGACTCAACCTGAGGGATATGTTATACCTGGAGAAGAAACAAAGGTATGCAGACTCAGGAAATCTTTTAATGGCCTTAAACAGGCACCCCGGGCTTAGTACATCAAAATTGATGAGCATCTCGTTCAGCATGGATTCATCAAAAATCCATATGATCTCAATCTCTACCTCAAAAAAGAAAGGGGGGGGGGGAGATTGTGATTGTTGTTTTCTATGTTCAACAATCTAGTCATCATTGGCAGCACAGTGAAGATGATCGTTGCAAAAAAGAAAGATCTTAATCGATCGTTCAACATGAAATATCTTCAGCTCATGCGCTACTATCTTGGATTGGAAGTATGAAAAAAAGAGAATCACATATTTTTTTATTAGTTGAAGTATACCAAGACAACGCTTGAGAAATTTAGGATGATGGATTGCACACCTATTGCTACACCTATGGAGATGAGACTGCAGTTATCTCATTCAGATCTATCTCCTGTGGTAGATGCAACTCTCTATCGATAAGTTGATTGGGAGTCTCATTTACCTAACATATACTAGACCAAATATCATACTTTGCAGTGAGCTATCTTTCTAGGTTCATGCAAGAACCTAGAGTTTTTCATTGGAAGGCAGCAAGGTGGATCTTGAGATATCTCAAGGGTACAGTGGATCTTGGTCTAGAATACAAGAAGAATGATAACTTCTTATTGAATGGATATTCAGATTCAGATCATGCAGGTAACATTGATGACAGGAAATCCACTTCTGGATTTGTATTCTTTTTGGGATCTAGACCAATTTCATGGGGAAGCAAGAGACAACACTTTGTTTCTCGCTCTTCTACAAAGGCTGAATATCGTGTTGTAGGTGAAGCTTTTTGCGAAGCGATATGGCTACGTCGCATACTGGAAGGACTTGGAATACCACAGGACAAACCTACCACCATATATGTAGACAATGAAGGTGTTCTCAAACTTGTTTGCAATCTAGTGTTTCACGAAAGAACAAAGCACATCAAGGTACAAGTTCATTTCATACGTGAGCATGTCTTGAAACACAACATACAACTTCAGTTTTGTCCAACAACTGAACTAAGCATATATCTTCACAAAGTCACTTACATGTGACAAGTTCGAGTTATTTAGAAAGTTCCTCTCCTGATCACTTGATACAATGCAAAATTAAGGGGGGGGGGGATGTTAGGTAAATCATAGTTTACCTAGGTTAATTTAGCATAAGTAAGTTAATTATTAAGTTGTGGTAAGTTGTTATAAACCATATTTGGGAATAGTATTCCCGTAACATGTTTTTTGTCATTATTTGAGTTATATGGTTATATATTGTTCAAACCATTTATCTGTAACTTTTTGTACACAGGTATGTTTATTGTTGTATTGTTGCAACATCCCATTTGTTTGCACATGGTTTTCCAATATCTATAAATATTGTAGCCCTTCTATTGTAACTTGATTTTCTTGCATATCAATAATATTTGTGAGGCTTCCGTCCCTCTTCTACAAAAACTAATGTGCAATGCTTTAAAATAAATTTAAAAGCCTAAAACTTAAAACATATTTTTTTATTTTGAAAAAAACGTAAAACATAAAATCTTAAATAAACTTCAAACCTATAATAGTATGTGTTATGATACGCTATAGAAGAAGCAAGAGATGAGCACAAAACCAAAAACTCAATGTCTAAAGTTGTGTTTTCCTCCTGCGTCATCTTGGCCTTCCCCGTCACTGTTGGTTGAGTTTTAAGGCTCGTTCAGTTCAAGTTTTGAATCACCTGAGTGGTTAGGGCAAAAAACCCTCAATGCATTCCATAAGTAGACAAAATGCAGGTTACCTTTTTTCTAACATGTGTGTAGATTATTAGTTTTAGCTAAGCATGTCTGAAGGATTCTCTACCTTCATCTTAGCAATTTTTTAACATTTTGTAGGTAAAAATAAGGGAAAATACATATTGTTTGAATTTTTTGATGATTTTGGATGAATTTTAGTTGTTTTAATGGAATTCGCCGAATTTTGAACTTTCACATTGAAATTCGGTGAACCTAGTGACACAACTTGTTAGTGTGCATGTAACATTTTATTATTTAGATTTTTAATATATATTTTATTTTGAAAAATATTAGATAAAGACTAATGTTAACTTTGTGATATTAATATTAGTATTATTATTCTGATATTAATATTTGTTTATTTGATATTTTTAATAATTTTAAAAAAAATTGTTCAACTTTGAGTATGAATGCCACGTTATAATATACATGTTATAATTGTAGTACCTAAAATTTGGTCCTATGGCACTTAGCAATAATACTTTGGCATTTATACTGACATTATCCCATTTTCACATTTATTAACTAAGCTTAAAGCTCCATGCTCAATCCTGTAATCTAAGTCTACTAGGTCTAGCTACTTCTTTGGCTTAACGCTTCAGGAATCACTACACACTATATAGAACACATCTTCAAACTCACTACAAAACACCTCATCTCAAATTTGGTTCCAGATAAAGCCTAGACTAGTTCATGGGCCAATAATAGGTTCAACAAATGAATTTGTCCCATAGTGCAAAAGTAAACAAAAAAACTTTAAAATATTTGCCCCCACTATGTACAAATATTTATATAATTTTGAAGTTAAAACTTTAAAATATTATAAAATTCAACCAAAAAACATATGTTTCCATAATCTTTTAGGAAAATAGAATTTCTATTAAAACTTCTCATTGTGCTTTGTTGTTTCATGCTTCATTTCTAGTGAACATTCTATCTTTGTAAGCTACACTTTTACATCATCTACACTTCACTCAACACTCACACCTTTTATTGTTGCTTTATTGCTTCTATGCTTCCTCCACACACTCTATCTCACACAATGCCAAATGCAAGTATGATACTCTAGCAAAGAAGACAGTAAAATCAAAGATTTCATTGCAAAACACTATAATAATCCTTTGATTTTGATTATTATTGAACCTTATTGCACCAAAATGCTAACCATGTTTCACCCTCTAACCATATTCTTGCATATAGAAAAGAATCACCCATATAAGATACATTCGGTAATGTTTTTCATTTTATATGACATCACCTTGAGGACTTGTTTCTAGATATAGCTTGCTTCTTCAACAATAGGAAACAACATACAACGAATTCAATTTTTTTAGACATAAAAATTAAGATTGTAGAAAGTTGGGACTTACAAAAATACATGCTCAAGGGAAATTGAAAATCCATGATGCAATGTATAGTCCCTTTCAAAAAACTATTTGCCAATAATAAAAAAAAATCCATGATGCAATGTAGAATAAGCAATATTGTTGTCACCAAACGATAGATTCACTAACATGAACTCCTTAATATTTGCCCTCCAAAGGTATATTTTTCCTCTCCTCACTCACTACACGGTTTAGTAATTAACACTTTAGGCATAAAACACCTCTTTCACGCCTCTTTGCTACAAATGTCATTCATGCATGACAGTGCTATGAAGTGCCATTATTTCTTGCCCCATGCCATACCTCTGCACTTATCTATTACACCCTCACCTTAGGCACTTTAAACATGCCTATCATTCAGACCAACCATGCCTTTGTTAGGAATAATTAGTTGCACATTACAATGTGCTTTGTTAATGTTTAGGTAAGTGACATTATTATGTTACTAATTAAGTGTGTGAAAAAATAATGTGTGGTGCATAATGTTATGTAAGTGAGTTGTGAAAAAAACTCATGGAGGAATTGAAGAGAGAGATTCTAGGGAAGGTTGAGAGAAAATAGGGCGTGAGAGATTTTTGGGGTGGTTAGTAGTTGCGAGAGAATAAAGGTTGTTGGACAACCTTTGTATATTAGTGACAAAAGTTTGAGGTGGTCAATAGGTTAAAAGTGCCTATAAGTATGTAATTCTATAGTATAGCAAAACATTGAATTGAATACTTTTGAGCTTGCACTCTCCAAATATGGGGTAAAACCCACAACCTTTTCCTTGCAATCATGCCATAGAAAAACAAAATATAATGAAATGTTGCAAAAAAAAAATTCCTATTTTAATGGCAATTGTATTCGTCACCAACCTAGAGCAAACCAAACTTAGAATGTTTCAACGTTGAAGGAATCTAATAGCCCTTAAATTCTCCACACAATGGAAAAAGCCACTAGGGCATTAGGGATATATATACATGTGTTACAATCCTCAACTCATTCATCACAACAAAATCTAGTCATATATTTAGCATAATCTATAGCCAACTATGATGCAAAATGTTGGGAATATTACAGTTGTATCATTATTTTATTCAAACATCAAAGGAGTGAACAATTTGCGGTTTTTTATGATCTTATTTTTTAGAATAGTCATTCTCAACTCTAATCACTTTTCCCTTATCCATCAACCAATCATATCTACATAGAGGTTACAACAACCACCAACTACTATTAATTTTAACGAGGTATATTATAAATAATATACTATGGTATGGCAAATCCTAACAAGGGTGCTAGTAGTTGGTCATTTTGGAGACCAGATGCTTCTGCAAGAGGCTGGCAAAGAGCAACAACATGAAGTCATAAGCAGGTAGCGTGTGTGATTAGGAGTGTGGGGTTAACAAAACACATGCTTGAAATATATATTTTGGGTAATGAGCATAGGTATTATAGGAGGTCAGGGGGTCAATTCCCCCTGTCTTCCCCTTGCACCTTCTAGTTCTTATGTGGATATTGTTTTATGACTTGACTGTAATGATTGTTGTCCTATGTGAAGCTCATGTGACATGTGACATGACAACGTGACTTGGATTCTGAGTTGGTATTTGATAATTGACAGTGCCATGTGGCCACCTATGATTGGATTTGTATAGATACATACAACTATATGGATGGCATGGAATTTTTGAAAATCACAAAAAATACAAAAAAATAAGTTAAGTTGGTTGACATGTGTTTGAGTGTCACTGGAGGCTAAATTTTTTCTACCCATACATTTTTACCAAGTCATATTTTCCATCCAATCAAATAGTGACACATGAGTAGAGCAGTTCAAGTGGCACATAGAGAGTGCATAGTTGACCAAAAGGATTTTTTCTTAATAAACAAATATAAGAGTAACACATTATGCACTCAAGGTATTTTTAATTCAAATTTCACATACTGCGGGGGATTTGTACTTGAACTTCAAATGACCATAACTTTGGCATATCAAATTTGTTCAAACTTGTTTTTGAACCATTAGAAAGAATTTTCCAAGATCTTTGTAATTATAATGATATTTTCCGCATTTTTAAGTTCCTACAGTGGTCCAAGAAGTGGTTAAAATATAGAATATTTTGAGTGTCCTAGTGTTTTTTGAGCACAATTTTCATGCATGAGAGTCATCCATTGAGATCACTTTGAGGACTAGGGATTTGTGGTAGATTGGGTAGGGATGAAATGTTTTTAAAATTTCTAAAGCCTCAAGAAATTGTCATTAGGGGGATAATAAGGCATCCATTCTTCAAGAAGTTTGACTTTGTGCCACCTTTTTTTGGTCCCTTCAAGTTGTGTTTTAGGGAGGATATTAAGAGTGTAAAACCCATCTTTGCTTGTCCATTTGAGTTATCGACACTTTTGGTATATCATTGGATTCTTTGTAGGTCAATGTGTAGCTTATACTTTTCTATGTATTGGAGGTCAATGGTGTTATTTTGTTAGAAGATGACATGATTAGAGATGTTTACCATGGACAAAATTTAAGTGTTATTTATTTATCAACTAATTTGGCAGGGTAAGAAAGTTGTGTTTTGGGCTAAAAATTTTGTTACGAAGGATAACAATTGACGATTTCAAGGTTGTTGCTTGTTGTGTGCTTGATAAAGAGGCAAAGGCCTACAAATTTTCTAGCTTCAATCAAGTTCCTTAGAATCAAGGTTTGCATGCTTGAGTTGTTATAGCTAATGAAGCTAGAAAATTATGGCTTGAAAGATTAGGACATATGAATTTCAAAGGCATATAACTGATAGGTTAAAAGAATATGGTATATGGATTAGCTTCTATTTTTCCATCCCAAGGTGTATGTAAAGGTCAAGTGCTCTATAATCATCTCCGAGAAATATTTAAGAAGTGAAAAGTGTGGTGTGCACGAGAGCCTCTTAAGCTTATTCATTATGATTTGTGCACCATGAATCATCTAGCTCTTGGCTGGTCAAAGTACATTTAAAAATCTTATTAAGTCTTGAGATCTGATAAAGAAGGAGAATAAGTATATCATGCTTTGGGAGACTTATGTACCAATCTGAGAGAAAGAATGAGACCTTGGTTGAGATGGTGTAGCATATGCTATAACCCAGATGTATGTGTGGCAGTTTTTGGGCTAAGGTTGTTCATTGTGCAAATCACATTATTAATGGAGTACCTACTAAGGCTATGAGAAATGTTATACCATATAAGAAATGGCGTGGTAGGAAACTTACAAAGTTACAATTGTTCACTACAAAGTGTTTGGTCGTGTTACATACACTCACATTTCAAACGAGGAGCAAAAGAAGCTTGATCCTAAGAGTCTTTAAGTGTATTATGGTTGGCTATTAAGAGTATTCCAATGCTTATAGACTATAGGATCTTGCTTAGCATAAGTTATCATATAATGAGATGTCATATTTGATGAGAAGACTCCTTTTATGGATGCACAAGTGCATTATTCTTCTAACTCTATTTAGATTATTAATGTGGATGATTCACCTAGCTCCAAGCTCTCATTATATCTAGTTGTGACCCATGAGATTCCTTCAGAGGGTGAGAAGATTGTTTTTGATGTTCCTGCATCAATTGAGTTTCCAAAGGAGAGAGATGTGAGTATTGATGCCATGTGCTAAGGATATGAATCAAACATTGGTGATAAGTCTCGACACCTAAGGCTCCTTCTAAGGGGTTATTAGACTTCACAAGTGGGATTCTACTTCTCTTCATGAAATCAAACAAGAGGGGGAGATGCAAATCTCCCAAGAAGGATCTGCAATCAAAAGCAACAGACAAATTATGCTATCATATCCTTGGTGGTGGATATCAGTGGTTAACAGTATACTGCGGAAGCAAGGACAGAGCTACGGAGGAAGATTCCAATTTTTTATTGAGATACAAAATATATGATGGAATCCTAGCATAACATTACCACTACCACAGTCCACAAATAACAAGAGCTAAATTATCTGCTATATAAACTTTCTCATCATCTACTTTTCCAACTAATTGTAACAAACTACTATCATTGGCTATATGATGAGTACATCCAGAATCCACAATAAATTAACATTTGTATGTATGGGTATTAAAGGCATAAGAAATGTATGCAACAAGAATATTATTCTTACCATTTGACTTGCTTTGGTGCTCCATAAAATTCTTGACCATGTGTTTGAAATATTTCATCTCCTTATTGCATTAGATCTCTATATAGTTCTAGATCTCCACATAAAAAGTGTAAGATACACAAGAAATTATTATATTGAGTGATTGTGCTTTAGTTGTCTATAGATTTCACCAAATATTTGTGTCTCCTTCTATGCTTGTGGAGTTATTTTTATGTTCATTCATAGAAAAATGTATATTATCTGACATCTAACAATACATTTTGGAAGCACTCCATACCATTCTTAAAGAACAGAAGAATAGTCACTATTTCTAGAGACCAGTGCAGAGTGAAGGGACATAAATTTGAAGAAAGTAATTGATACTATTCTTGGAATTCAATTCAAATTTAAGGTATTATTTTTCAGAAAATGTCTTTAAACCAAAATAAGAAGACATGGAGCTTGAATAGGTACAATAAGAACTAATTTAGAAGCCAGCATGTAACTTCAGCCGACACACTCTTGAACCTTTGTGCTCACTTGCTGAAACTTTGAGTCTCACAAAACTTACTCTCCTTGTAGAATTTTAGGGAACCTTGGAGTCTAAACTTGTTCTCCTAGCAATCACATGCTTTTTCACGTACTAACTGACTATTGTTAGCCCTTGGTACATTCTTCTTTAGTCACTTTGTAGTTGTATGTATCCAGGTCCATATCTGTCCAACCGTGCAAGGTGGATTGTGGTTCACCAGATTTGTAATAACTATTTTTAGACCACCATACTTTTCCAAGGCACGACCCCTTTGTCTAATATTGAAGATGGGGACCAGAAAAATGTGGAGTTCACCATGCATAACTTCTAGACCCACCATATTGGAGGTGGAGGATTTCCCAAACATCCATTTCATCCCTTCCACCACTACCTTCTGTAGAGCATTCTGCTTAGCCACATCAAACATTCCAATCACTTTTGCATCAAAAGCAAGAACCGGGAAGACCAAATCTTTGAAGGTTAGGATCTTAGACCTCAATAAATCCTCAGAATAGTTGGGCTTGACATTTTTGGTGAGCCAAGTCACTCTCCTTATAGAGGTAAAGGAAAAAATCTTGTTAGAACATGTCTTCAGATAGCTACTTTTGGGGTATCATAGATGTTATCAACCATAGAGAATGCATGTGTGGTAAATCGGGCTTCCCATCTAGAGCCAAGGCACCTACCATGACATGGAATTGAAGGCGATGACTCTCTGACAACATTTAAAAGACTCGCTCCTGTGGCTCTTCTCATCATATGCATATTGGTTTCTTAACGTAGGGTAACAAAAATTTTCAACAAGATACAGGAACGCTTCCATTTAGAGCAAGGTCACCTACCATGATGTGGAACTCAAGACGATGGCTCTCTGGCATCATCCAAAAGAATCACTTATGCGGCCCTCCTCATCATATGCATATTGGTTTCTTCAAGTAGGGTAAGAACATTTTTCAACAAGATCCAGGAATGCTGCCATCAATTATAGGCTAGGGACCCAAGTAGGTCCTTTTCACTCTCCTGAAATCCCACTCTGCACCATCTGTCTGTAGAAAATAGAGCCATTATGGGTTATAGATTTGGTCTAGTCTGGCCCAAAATAGGATCTCCTAAGTGCACCCCAATTAAATCCCTTGAGCAACCATCTCTTTGTTGGTTTCCTAGATGCTAAAGTATTAGTAAAAACAACATATTAGCATATTTGCAGGAGTGTGTCTTGATTTACCAACTCTAGTGAAGTGAATCAAATATCCACTTCAAACTTCAAGGTCTCACAATAAATTTTCTCTTAGGACACCTTTGCATCAAAGGATCTTTGTACAACTCTCTCCACCAAAGGTCTGTGGTTTTTAAACAAATCAAGGTTGTGCTTAAGGTCTGGAAGCCACATTTTGACCCTACAAACACTAATCATCTTAGAACTCCGGTTTGGTTTAGGATTTACGAACTCCCTTTTATTTAGTGGCACCTGAATATTATAAAAAAGTATTAGCTCTCTTATGGGAGACTTCACCTCATTTGACCAGCTGGAGCCACTCAAAGCCACTGATGCCCGCATCTACATTCTCCCAGATATTTTTGAGCCTATTCCATAACATGTTTCCCTAGACTTTTCTCTTCACACTTTGAAACAATTTCTTGACTATTAGGACCTCCCCTTCCATTACTATAAATGTCAACTTACTAGCCACTTGGGTAAAAGCTTCTTTGGGAAGTCATTTGCAGTTGTCAATAATTAGAAATAGGACTCAATCCAAAAAATTAATTATTCAATCAAAAGAGTTACATACAAGCATGATATCCTACACATGTGCAATCAGTCTTATCACTAACAATCCCTACTTTTACTCAACTAAACCTAATCTAAAGTGAGTTGTTGCAACTCACATACTCACACACACACTAAATAATATTATAACATAATAAATAGCATCACTATGTGATGTACAAACCTAATATTTTGATCATTCCCCCCAGTACAAACACAGGGAAAGAGAACATTACACACATACTAAAAAAAACACACATTAATGCATGTGAACACATCAACTAATTCAACAAGCAAATACCAACATGTACTTCAACACATCCTTTAATGTATGGGAACCTAAGAATGAATTTGTGGATTGGAAAATATCACCAATTCAATGAGGGTGGTGAAAATGGCCTCACTATGCTTCGCCTGCACTATGCTGCCATTCCCACTGTGGTGTTGGGAATGGCCTTACTATGTTTCTCCTTTGTGAACATGGATTAATTGATTTGACGAAATATTTTCAATTAAATCTTGAAATGGTTGTATAAGGATATTCTTGGGTATACACAACTCATGGAGTGTACACATGTATATTTCTTGAGACGTAAGAATCATCATTGAAGAGATTCCTACAAGATTGACCATTTGAAGGATTATGGACACGGAAGGTTGCAATGTTGCAAGTGTCCAAACTTATTGCGGTTGTGTTTCTACAAAAAGAATAGAGATGTTAGCCACAAGATCTGACATTGAAATAATAAAATCAAGCTCAAAAGTGCTTGATGATGGACCCTCTTCTATAGAGTATTCATTTATATCAATGGTGTAAAGGGAGTCTTGAAGTAAGCTCAAGCTCTCATGTACTAGTAGAAGGTTGTTGTCCAAAATAGGTTCAATATCTGTTTGAACTATAGGAAGAAAAGATGGAGAAGATATGGATTGGTTTTGAGTTAGAGAAAGATGACCTTTTTCATCATGATCTCACTAAGTTTCAGCACAGATAGGAGGTTGGACAACATCCAACCCTGCTTAAGAAGTTTTGGTAGTTGATATGTCTTCGGTTGCGATAGATTTTTCATCGAGCTCTATAAATATGTCTCCATCATCAAGTAAGTCTTAGACATAATGACGAAGAATTGAACAATGATCAATAGAGTGGCCTTCAATGCGGTGGTATTCACAATATTCTGATTCATTATACCACTTAGGCTTGGGTTCCCCATTATAAAAGGGTCTTGTAAGTAGATGTTTCATCATTCTATCCTTTACTAATTGATGAAATACATTAAAGAGACTCTCCTTGAGGGGTGTAAACTGGCATTTAGCTTTGCGTAGAGTAGTGTCTTCGCTAGGTTGTATGATTGGAATTTTGGTTGATTTTTCATGTATGTTGTGCACATTTCAATTATCCGTGACACTGTCATTGAAAACATTATGGTTGTGGTTGGAGTACCAATATTTATCATGAGAAGATATAGGGTTGTTATTTTTTTTATTATTATTGTACCCCTTGTCTCTAGAATGAGGCTTGATCAAGCTTTATAAATAAGGGTCTTTTCAATTTGAGTTCCATTTTTTATAACTGCCTCAAAATTGGTAGGGAAGTGCATATGCATGTGAAAGGATAACTCACTATTAAGGTGTGAAACGACAATGCTAACCATTTATTTTTCAAGGATTGAACATGTGAATTGACTTTTGATCCCTCTCCATCATTGTAAAACACGTGCAAAGATTTTGTTTGGTCATTGTTTGGCGTTGCACAAATCCATCATTGTGACTTCGGGAACAAGGTTGAAAGAGAAATATTTTAAGAACTTCTCTGAGAGTCCACAAAGGCGGTGACAGATCCCTTTGAAAGGTGTAAGAATAAGTCGAAATTGTTTCGTCCTAGATTCTTAGGAAAGAGGCACAAGAAAAATATATTGTTATATGCCACTTTGTGGCATGCCATGCAAAATTATTTTTTATGCTCTCTTGGATCATTATTGCCCTTGTATTCAGAAAAATTAGGCGTATCCAAAGATTTTGGAAAGGGTGTATATAAGATGTCAATGCAAAAATAATAGGGAAAAAATTCCTCAAAATTGAATCATTTGTGTTATTTTTACATATCCCAAATAGTGTTTTCATCATTTTCCATTTATGAGAAAATGATGAATGAGGTTGTGGGATAGATGAAGAATCATCATTCTTAAGATTGTTTTTCTCTTTATCTATTGCATAATGATTTTTGAAGGTGTTGTCACTCTTTATCATGTGTTTGGTACCTTTGGCATTATTGTTAGTGACTTGAGAGGATAAGAGAGCTAGTTGTTTTCTCATCTCAGTAAGTTGTGTTGATAACTCATTACGAGATGTCTTGTGTGAATCCTCTATTGTAATGAAAATTTGAGGAGAATAAATAAAGGTGCGATGAAGAACTCAACCCTTCAAAAAGTTAATGCTAATATGGAAGAGGGAAAAATATTTGAAATCTCGACCCTTAGAAAAGTGAATGCTAAGATGGAAGAGGTGAAAAGGTTAGAAACATACTTAACCTCTAACAAACTAAATGCTAGAATGGAAGAGGGGATGAAACAATTGAACAATGTGACCCTTAGTAATGTGAATGCTAAGAGGGAAGCGAGATCAAAAATATTTAATTTGTTCAACCCTTAACAAAGTGAATGTTAAGATGGACAAAATGTGAAATGATGATAAACTACCCAATCCTTTACAACGTGAATGTAAAGAGAGAAGAGATGAAAGAGGTTGTCTTGCTCAAATTGTGACGAAATGAGTGTTACAAAAGGAGACTTAAAGAAACGATGGAATATTGTCAACTCTTAATAAAATGAATATTAAGAGAGAAGAGACTTAGAAAGATGGTGAAGGTGCTCGACTCTTAACAATATGAGTGTTAAGAGAGGAGA
This sequence comes from Taxus chinensis, assembly GCA_019776745.2. Lineage (NCBI taxonomy): Eukaryota > Viridiplantae > Streptophyta > Pinopsida > Cupressales > Taxaceae > Taxus > Taxus chinensis. The sequence continues at coordinate 214,470,860 of CM034153.1, read as the reverse complement.
ATAAACAAAGGAATGATAAGACTCAAATAACGACAATGTGAATGTTGAAATATAGAGGTGAAAAGATGACGATGAAAAGATCGAATCTTGACAAAGTGAATGTGATCGAATCAATAACATCAGGATCATGCATACTTACCGGGAGGGTAATAAATTGGCAGATGCGCTGGCTAATTATGGCATTAATGTTAACCTCACTGTTTGGGATAATAATAACATCCCTAAGCAGCTTCAAAACAACATCCATGTGGATTTCTATATGCAAACAATATCTAGAGCTGAGTTATGATTTTTGGGTGTGGATCAGCATCAATAATAGTCCCACACATGTTGACTTAAAGAATATGATGATGCAAATCATGTCAAATAAACAAGATAGTGTGAAATATATGGGGAATTCCAAGTGGAGTTACATTGATTTGAAAATCACGCATGCGGGCTACACTGCGACTGCTAAAATCTGGATACAAAGCTCCACAGAAACCGAAGACAACAGTAATGTGATTGATGACAGGGAGCGGGCTATTCCCACATGTGATTTTCCGCAGGCTCAGATTAGTATAAACATGCAGCCGTTCATGGGAAAAGCAACGGCTCTCATTTCCAATATTGTGCGGATTACAATAGCAAAAAGCGGACTGGCTTCAGCGCTCACAAGAATTTGGGAATTTGTTGCAAATAGTTAAGCACAGAGAAGATGGGGGGTCCCCCTTGCCAAATTGAGCCTAGTGCAGACCCGGACTGGAAGGATAATATTGAGCTATGGAGCATACTCAACAAGGGTGGCATCACTAACTTCATGGAGAAGGTTCAGGGGCATGATCAAAGCATCTCTGTGCATTTTGCGAAGGATTGGAAGGAGCAGACTATAGAATATGGGGGGCAGAAGATCTTGGTCAATGAAGAACTTATTGCTGAAGCGACCGGCCTTGGCTTGGAGGGCTACCGTTTCTTTAACAAAAGGGTCAACAGAGATGTTGACAAGAGGAGATTTGTGGAGGGATCTGAGAATTTGATCTACGTTACAGCGGGCCTGCTTGTTAGCTCAATCCCTCTGCCTTATGATGAGGTTACTCGCATGATGATACAGTTCATCTCCTTGGAAGGAAGGTTTGTCACTGTACCTGCTAAGCACCTTATCTTTCTTAACCACTTTCGTAGGAATCACATGGTTTGTTTTCCCCATTACTTGCTAAACTCTCTTGAGCGCTCCATTTTGGAGTTCCAAAAGCATACCCGGGCGGTTCCTTTACACCAAGGGCTTATTTTGTTGCTACATAAATGCTGTCTTCTTAAGTATCCTGGTCTCCCATCCTCTTCTAGCTCGGTTCCCCCTCTACCAGGTTCTGCTGCTGCCAGCTCTGTTTCTCCATTCTCTGCCCCCGCCATCGCTGCTGTCACCCCCTGCCGGCCATCCAAGCTTCTTCTTCCATTCCCCCTACTACTGCTTTCGCCCCCCACTTCACCTCCACCTCGAACAGACCGGCTACCAGGGCTTCTAGAAAGCTTAACCTTGAGACGCTTGCTGTGGAGAAGGTTCCTCATGAAATTGAAATTGCACATGACCTCCTAAATATTAGCAATGCTAGTCCCTGGGATGTGCATATGGAAAGCTCTTCAAAAAGGCTGGAAGCCTTAGAGGCTAATATGAAACTGTTGAAGGAAGGTTAAGAACTTGGCAAAACAGAAAGGTAAGAGGAAAAAGGAGGAGGAGGTGGATATTGATAGCAGCCAGATTGATGATATCTACAAGAAGCTGAACTCCTTAGACTCCCGGTTAGGGAAGGCCAAAACTCGACATGATTACAACATGGCCATCTTTAGGGCGATTGAGGAGTTCATTGAGCAACATGTCAAAAGTGTCTCCAACCTCAGCAGAGTTCCGGCAACACTTTGGGGTAATGATAAGGAAAGCAAAAGGACCATTGAGCAGCTAGATAATACTGACGCTGCCCATATGACAACTTTGGGTATGTTCCATTCCTGGAGGAATATCAAGACCAACATAGACAAAGCTGCCAAAAAGTAGTTGTAGATGCTTTAGCTATTCTTGTATGTTTTTATGTTGTTTTTTTACGGTCTCTCTACTGCTTTTTTGTAGTATTTTTGTTGTTTTGTCTTGTTTGGGTAGCTGTTTTTTGGCTACTTTGAGCTTCATTGTCACATTTGGATTCTGATCCTTTTCTCTCTGGTTCTCATTCCTATTCTAGCTCCTAGGCCATCTTTTGTACTCAAGGGTATAGTCCCTTTCAAAAAACTATTTGCCAATAATAATTAAAAAAAAATGTGAGAGAAAAAAGGAAAATGATTGATGAAGGATCTCAAATTAGAGCAAAGTGAATTCTTTAAAGAGAGAAGGAAAGAAGTATGACGATATCAAAAATTCAACAAAGTGAATGTCAAATTCGACGATGGAAAATGGTAGAATGCTTGAAGTTCAATAATGTAATGTTAAACTTAAGACTTAGAAATATGATAGATTAAGGTGATCGTGATGGTGCTTGATTGTGATAAAGTGAGTATCACGATGTCAATAATTATTAGAATAAGGATGATAGTGCTTAAGTGCAGATACGAATGTCCACAACTCAAGACTTAGACTCATTTGTAAAGAGGTGAAAATGAGACAAAAGTGGATCCAAATAAGGAGTATTTGGAAACGTGAAAGAGATTAAAAAGTGAACCCAAATGAGGAGTATTTAGGAAAGTAACAAATATGCGAGAATGAACCCAAATAAGAGGTATTTGGGAAAGATAGCAAATGAGATGAAAGTGAGAACGTAAGATACAAGTTTGGAACACAACTCACTAAAATGAAAAGAAAGAAGGGAAAAAGTGAAAACAAAAGTTTTGTTTATGGAAGTTTTGGCCTCTGCCTTAGATTGGATTGGTTAGTATGTGTCCTCCTAGGTGGTTCTCTTAATTAGGTACCAGTAGTATATGACTGATTCACCCCCCTCCCAGTCCATTGTGCTTCTAACACCTTTATGGGTGACATTAGCTTCTCTCCTCCTTCCACAACAGCAGTGCCTACCTGTTACAACGCATTGGATTCTACCGATCCCATGATAGTTTCAATGTTGCCAACCTATTGTTCACTCTTACCCTTGTTGGTGGCCTTTGTATAGCTTTGGGAGGAAAATAATTCTTTATCAACTTTTCCCCGTTGGATCCTTGTGCGGATGGACTTCTAAGGTTGAAGTGGGTCAAGTTGGAATTCTTCATCGTCATCATCCTCTAACTTTTCCATTTGTCACTTCTATTTATCCAATATTTTCTTTTCTTCCTCCTAATCACCTCCATGGGCTCCTCCTACACCTCCACGGTCTCTTTTTATGCTTTCACCCACTCCTTTTGCTTCTTCTTTATTTCCAGAATCATCTTCAACTTTAATCACTTTTGGGATGGTCCAGGAATGGATGATGGCCCTACGCTCGAGTCCTTGGGATCCCTCATCTGGGTATCATCTTCTATGAGGGAGTGTTGAGGATTTTTTTTCATTTATTCCTCTATGCCTATTTATTCCTTTGTGGGTAACATTGGCTTCTCTTCACCTTCCCCAATCACGGTGCTTGCCTGTTATGGTGCATTAGATTCTACTAACCCCATGGTAGTGTCGCCATCCTATTTTTCACTCTTGCCCTTGTTGGTGGCCTTTGGTGTAGCTTTGGGAGGTTTTTTGTGTTTTACCTTTATTTATTCTTGGTTGGCCCCTCTTTTCCCTATCCTTCTAAGGTGGTTTTTTCCTATTTCCCCCCTTTTCAATCCTTTTTTTAATCCTTGGCATGGGGTTTATCTTAGATGGGAATAATCATTTTTTCATCATGTTCCTCCTCTTTTTGAGTGGCTCATGTGGTTTTAATCTTCTTTGGGCACATATAATAGAAGAAATTTTGTGTCATGTTTCCAACTACTATTGTCTCTATCTTGCTTAGAGTGCAATTATCAGACTTGCGTGTTTCCACATGTGCTTCAAGTCTAGGGTACTTGTAGGTATTGCTGAGGGTATGGATATCCACATCAACTTTTAGTGCATTAGTCATTATTTTCTTTTCTTCTTTGATCTTATTAATAGACTACACAAAATAGTCCATATTGAGTGCATAGGGAAACTTAGCCCATGAGGAACAATTTCCTTATATTCATTTGAAGCATGCTAAGAAGAAGTACATTGCTATGATAAATTATGCTTCCCCTTCTGGATATTTAGGAAATTGGCACATGATCCTCCAATATTTTCCAAAGAAATTTTGTAAATTCCTTAGCCAATTGCTAAGTCGCACTTTATATGCATTGTTGAGGGTTATGGGCACCATGAATTGTTTATATCTTTCGGAAAGGGATTTATTTTCCACAAGGAGTGCCCATATTGGATCTCCTTCACCCTTTGTCAAGACTATTTCATTGAATATAAGGAGTAGAAGGATTGCGCCCCACTAGAATTTAATGCATGTTTTTCTGATGTGCCAGCTCCACATCATCCACTATAATGTTAGCAATGAATTGGGACATGTTGTATTGTGTCCCTTATGCCATTTTTTACACAACACACAAATACTTCTTGTTTAATTTCATTCACCTTTTTTTTCCTTCTATTTTTTACGTTAGTAGTCACATCGCGACTCTTTTCCCAGGGACCTTAATGTCTATAATGGGCAATGAATTTCTACATCATTTTTAGCTTAGGTAGTATCCAACCCTATCAACATATTTTTCATTCTTTAGGGCTTGCGCTAGATCTTCCCTAGTGTTGATAAACCTTGTCTCCTTCCTAATAAGGTGGCAGTTAATTCCCATGCGCCTTCTTATAAAGTAAAAATAAACTTTGCATACTCATGATATGAGAGATTGAAACAACTCCATTGGTTTGTTGAAAAGGGGTAGGTCATACAAATACAAAACCCCCACTTTTTCAAGCATCTCCTTTACACTATCATCATAGATGATGTTCCATGCACTATCCTTATTATCCGTGACATATACCACATCCTTAACCATTACCCCATATATTCCATGTGCGAGGTAGTTACAATATGAAATATTTCTTATTCCCACCTATTTTTATCACTTCCCCACTTCTATTACCTCTTTGGGGTATCTCATTTCAAATTTTAAGTGTACAACATTGGAGCCTTGATCCTTCTTTGCTCTTTTGCTTGAGGCCATTTTTTGTTATTCTTCTTAGAGGGTGTGGAATAACTTATCACTGCTTCATTGACTTACACTTCTTCCTCTATAAACAATTTTTCCACACCACTTAATGTTTCCTTTATAATTGTGTCACCCGAACCTTCCTCAAACATTGATCTTTAGTACTATGTGAACTTGTGTCACACAAATTGCTTGATTTTTGTGTGGATTATTTTTCACACGCCTCATACTACCGGTCTTTTATCGTGTGCTTAGACTGGAAACCACTTTGATTTATTCTATAGTAGTTTATGGCCCCAAAGTTTTTCATTTTGCTTCAGATCTTGACCTTCATGTTAATGGTGGTCGAGGGTTATGTTTTACTTTGTTGAAATTCGCTCTTACTCCACCCTTTTTCTCTCTCCAATCTTTGTCGACTGTAAAATCTTTAGCACTCTTTTGATGAAGGATGGTTTATAGGTTTTAGATGCGTTGAATCACTTTTCTTTTCTTTGTCCATTGTTTTTCCAAAATCTCTCTCTTTTGACTGCAACGTAATTACAAATATATTACCCCCCATTTATACCCTTTCGAATAGGTCATAAATGGTCCATTTATTATCTTTCACATCTATGAAACTTTACTCCTCCATCAACTTCAATTAATGCAAATTTGTTGACAGTTGTCCATGTTTCCTGGTTTTTACTTGATTTGATGTCCCTTAAATGTGCATTGTGAATTTCCTTGTCTTTTTTATTCCTCTTTGTTTTTCCCTCATGCCTCCCATTGTGTTAGGTGGCTTACGTTCTTAGGTTACATAACTTTTACTTGTGTTTTTCCTTCTCCTTATGTGCTTTCCTTGCCACGGAGCTTTCTGCAAAATATCATTCCCTTATTAAGGACCTTTTTTCACATGTTCCATTATCCCTTCTTTAGATCATCTTTCCCTTCAATTTTTGTTTGAATTCTTTTCTCCCTATTTCACATGAAAATAAATAAATTATGTTCCCCTTTTATTCATTTTTCAAAAGAAGCATTTGTCACATTCATGTGAATTCTACTACCTAGATTTGTTTAGTTGTGCCTTCTTGACACCAACTTCCCCCCCAAAACAAAATATTGTGTGTTCCTCCATGTGTTTTAATTCACGATCCAGAGATTACTAGTATAGTGACACATCATTGGAGCCAAATAAAACCAATTCAATGCTTAAAATAAATGCATAAATTTCATGTGCTTATTACATTAAACAAAGAAAACTAATACTAAGAATTGGAAAAATAACTAAATCAATGGCATACGCCTTATTGAAGTATGATATGGCTTGATTTGTAGCAAGGTTTCAACCTAATATCATAAAATTGGTCTAAAAAAAGTTTTCCATTAAGGTCCTTTAATTGACATGCCCCATTTGGTAAAATTGCAACGATCTCATAAGGACCTAGCTAGTGTGTTTTTACTTTTCTTAGATGGTGTGCATATTTTGAGTCATACATTAGAAAATTCGTGACTAATTCAAATATCTTATTTTGGAGATTGTGATCATGTCATGCCTTTCGCCTCACTTTTTTGATGTTATGAGTCCATCACACATGTATTATTCTTTCATCTAGTTATAAGATCTTTGTTATGTGCTTAAACATAGAAGCCTCGTCATCCAAATTTATAATTTGTGTGATGCATATTGATGGTTCCATAAATTCTATTGGTAAGAATTCCTCTATCCCAAACAAAAGTTGAAATGGTGTTGCTTTATTTATCCATGTGTATGTTGTTTCATATGCCCATAGTAACACTAAAACTTTGTCATCCCAATCCTTGCACCTGACATCATATATCTTTGTTATAGTATTGTTGAGAATTTTATTGACTACCTCAACCATTCCATTAGCTTATGGGTGATAAGGAGTTATTTTGTGGTGTATAACCTTAAACACATACAACTTAATTTTTAAGGTATTATTCAAAAAAATGTTCCTCTATCACTTGTAAGGCTTAATGGACATCCATACTAATTCATTATATTCTCCCAAAGAAATCATGTTGTGGTCTTTGTTATGTAGTCCTTTTTTGGTGATTCATCTACCCATCTTATTAAGTAGTCAATCATCATAATTATATATCATGGATCTATCTGTCACGCAACAAGATTGATTGGTCTAAAAAAATAAATGGCCCATTTGGAAAATGTTTCCTATAAAATAACTAGTATCAATGGAATTTGATCATGCTTATTAGGTTTTTTTAACATTTCGTATTAGTCACTTGCTTTCCCATATTCCTTAACATCATTAAAAAATATTTTCCACCATAATTTGTTTGTATGAATTTTTCGTGTTGTAGATGCACCGGTGTAATATCCTACAACAATTTCTTCATGTGCTTCGCATAGAATATCATGTAGCTCATGATCCAACACACACCTTTGTAGTATTTCATTATGCCCCATTTTGTATAGGTTTTTTCTTAGCAATTGATAGCGAGAAAAAAAAATCTGTGATTTTTTTATTTGGGTAGTAGTGTACTTTTCAGTATAACCCTATTTTGTAGAAAGAAAATTAAGCCTTCTAGTTCATCTTAGTTGCCTTGTATTTGAAATATTTGTGCATATTGCATGCCTTCTTTGATTGGTGTCACTTTTTGTCTTGTAGTTGTGTGCGATAGATGATGAGGACCTATATTATTTTTTTGAGTTTGATAACAACTGAAAATTGGAATTCTTGAAAAAAAATTATCCACCTAAATATCCTCTCATGTAGTAATGCCTTATTAACTAAGTTTTTCAAAGACATGTGATCCGTGAAGAATAAAAATGGAGTTTCTAATAAATGGTGTCAAATTTTCTATAGCAAATACACCATTGAAAATCCTTCACATTACATAGTTATATAATTGTGCTCTACATGTGTTAATTTTCTTCTGGCAACATAGATGGGATGATCTAAGGTTCCCTCTCTAGGTTGCACCAAGATTGCTCCAACAGTCATTCCTGATGCATCTACATGTGCATGGAAGGGTTTACTCTAATTTGGAACAATAATATGTGACCTTGCATCAAAATTTCCTTCAACTTGTCAAACACTTTTTCTTTTTCATTTCCCCATTGAAACTCCCCTAGCTTGCTCAATTTTTCTTCCAAAGATGTTGTTATTTTGGCATAGTCCTTAATAAATTTTCTATAGTATCTGCAATGTTTTAGGAAGGTGTAGAATTCCCTTTTTGCGTTTGACACTTTTATATAAACTATAACTATAATTTTAGTTGGATCAACCAACAAACCAGCCTTGCAGATTATGTGCCCCAACAATGTGCCAAAAGGAGCAATAAAGAAGCATTTTTAAGATTTAAGAAAATTTATAAATTTCAAAACTGCTCAACCATAAGTCTCATAATATCGCAATGATCCTTGACTAACCCATTTACTATCTATTCATCTCAATACACTCGAAGAAACTTGAGAAATAAGTCTTCGAAAGTTGTTATAATTATGCATGAGAAAACCATTGGTGTGTTTTAACCCCAAATGACATTAAAATGTAAGAGAATGATCCACATTCGATTGAAAATGTTGTTTTTTCTTTATCTTCTTCTATGATCTTAACTTGGTGGTATTCATAAAATCCATTAGTGAAAGTATATATTTCCCTTCCCGTTACCCCTTCCCAAATTACTTCAGTGAAAGGTGTCAGAAACGAGTTGATAACACAAATAGGATTTATATTCATATAGTCCACACAAATTTTTATGCACCCATATTTATTTATACTGATAACCATTGGACTTACCCACTCTAACTCCTCCTTTGGTATGATTACACTCGCGGCTAACATGTTGTCAATTTCTTGCTTTACCTTTGTGCAAAGATTAGGATTCATTTGGTATGGTCATTTCCTGAATAAATTTGCTCCTTCGACTAAATTAATTTTCATTGTGACCAATGATGGGTGTAAACCCTTCATTTCTTTATATCCTCTTGGAAATATATCTTCATATTGGTGCAAAATTTTGGCAATTTTTACAATCTCTTATTCACACCAATAATTGTTAATTGTTGTTACCTTTGGCACTTCACCACTCCATATATTGAACAATATAGCCTTTGAAGGGTTATCCTATGGTTGAGTTCCTACTTCCTTATTTTTAATGACTTTTCTGGATCCATAATAAATATCTACGTTCAAGTAATTTTTCACTTCTTCTTGTACTCGTCACCCAAGTTTCTCATTGCCTTATCATGCCCAAATTCTCTATAACCAAATTTCATCATCTTCCTCACTTGAATCACTATTTGTAAATTTCTATTCAAATATTTTAGGTAGCATGTGCCCCTTTTCCTTTTATAGTTCCAGGAATCTTCCCTCCATAATTACATCATACCCAAATATCATCATTTTGATACATTGAAGAGGGTAATTCAGACAAGGGATTGAAGAGGTAAAAGAGAAAGTTTATAGGAACCCATGATTTAGTTTTTCCCAAGAAGCAATTTCTCTGCACAATTCACAATGAATGTACTATGTGCATGCCCAAACATGCAATGTGTGATATAACACATGCATCTAGAATTTTGATGTGATTCTGTGTGCCTCACTGCTCCATAGTTCTTCACATTTTTGAATATGTTCTTCAAATTTTTATAGACACAAAATCATGCACTTGGGTACATTTTTAGGTCCAAAAGCATACTAATGTATATATGACTCCTAAACAAGAATACTAGTGATTAGAAACTATATTTTACCTCTTTTCTTGGTTTCTTGTTTTCTCTTTGGTCTTGCACACCCTACAACCCTAACAGAACTTGACTGATTTATCCTTTATGGCCTCAGACACTGGCACTCAGTTAGAACACCAAAGCTCGAGCACTTCTGATCCTTTCTTAATTTTACTCGCTCTTTTTAGGTCTCTTTTATATTTTGGGCATCTTTTTCATTTATTGGTTAGCTTTCCAGTTGTCAATTATGAAATTCAAACAAGGGAATCATATATATATACTTCATTACTTCTCAAAAATAAGGAACAAGCACTAAGCATTACTATCATCACCTAAGCTTACATTCCAAAGGCATTAAAGCACATCAAAGGCATCCATCTAGCATCCATTCAAGGGAAAAGGGATACATACTTATGCATACACTACATAGAAAGGGGAAGTCTATTATATTCCATCCACACATACTATTACATTGCTACATTTATAGATCTATCCTGATATCACTGTGCAAGTTGCACAAGGGCATCCTAGGGCATAATTTCCACACACACAATAACTACATGAGATCTGAGATATATTGCAGTGTTTGATAGTAAGTTCACTCTTCAGGTGACCTTTGGGATTAGTCCAACTCCCCATAATGTATTTTATTTTTTAGATTTGATGTGGTTTGTGGGTATGTGTAGGTGAACTTCTTTCTTAAAGGTTACATGTACCTTCAATGATCAATGAGTGAATATTAGGTGATCAACAGGAATCAATAATGAAACCATTGTGTTGTGACAAAGAAAAAAGAATCTCTTAAGCTTTTACACAGTCACCAACACCCAAATCTGGTCACCAGTGCGTAGGTGCCTCTATCCTCCTGTGGGTGCCCTTGTTTGGCTCTGTTCCTGAGTTCCAAAATTTATAGAGAGTAGTAACGATGTTGTCTACAACCTATTCAACACTTTTACCTACCCATATCACTTTTTGTTCACTGGGAAATCAATTAAGTCTTCTTATCCCTCCTCCTTACTTAGGGTTTTACATTTTACATGCTTGATTTCTTGTGCCATTACTCTATTTTAGCATTTATACATTATTTTTTGCAATATTTACTATGCAATTAGATTTAATTCTAATCAAATCAAATTAATTTGATGACATTAGTATAGCTTGGAAATTTTTGTACCATAGTACTTCATTCAAACTAGATGTGCATAACTTCTTTGACCTGGTCCCATGTCCCCAGTAGCAAGCTATAAGTATCTCACCACCTTGTTGTGGTTCCTTTTAAGAAACATATTAGATAATTAAAGTGTGCCTTTCTTGGTTACATGTAAATTTCCATTTTAAATATGAAATATTACACATTTTCACTCCCAATGAGTGTTTGTGTAGTTTATTTTTTCTCCTTGCTCATCCTTTTGATATTCCTTCCTACACACTTGGGCATGCAAGCAATTGATATCTTTGGAGTGTGTTGGATTATATCAAAATCCCTTCCAATTAATTCATACAAATCATGTGCCCAATTTTTTGCAAACTACACTTGTGGTATCTTATACTGATTGGTTGTCACCCCACTTTATCTTTATTTTTGGTGTTGGTTCATATTTCTCCAAACTTGTACCACGTATATTGTAGAAGTGTTCCAAATATTCATACTCTTCTACATTTTCAACGTATGGTGTACTCTATTTTAGGTCCATTGGAAATACGACTCACTGAGATCCATTTTCAAAGCTTACATAACTTTTTTGAACAAAAAGTCTATGTTATTTACGTATCACATTGGTTTTCCAAGTATCATTGGAAAGTTATCTACCTCAGCCAATGAGAGAACCTCAAATTCTATGTGGAACTCAACCCCATTATATTGATGGTAACATTCTTCAGCAATCCAATAAGCATGAATCATGTTTTGTTTTCCATAAACAAAACATGTGGATATGGGTGTATCACAAGTTTCCCCATCTTGTTCTAAGCATTCATGGTAACCATATTGACTCCCAAAACTATGTCTACTAATATGTCATTTATATTCTACCCATATATAAAAGTATCGAACAATATCTCTTGATCAAATTATTATACTCTTGTTGAGTGGACATTTCTCTTTTATTCCTTCCCCAACTATTTCATGAGCATCATATTTCTAAGCTTATGCGATAACCATTGAATCAACAAGGGTAATATACCCTCAATACATAGAATCCTACACACTTATTGAAAATCATTCTTACTAGTTTTCTCTTCTTCAATATCTTCAAGTTTTTCATTTCGTAGACATGTGTCTTCTCTTAGGAACTCAATTTCTCCTTGGAGATCTTGAATCATATCTTTTGCTTCCTAAAGTATTTCTTTTTTTACCTACCATCAGGATAATATTTTCTTGGTTGGGGTTCCATTGGTCTTATGTCACTCAAAGAGGATTTTTTTGCTCAAGCAGTAACCCTGTACTTTTTTATTTGGATTTTTATTGATGGCTCAGCTTGTGGTGTGACAATTTTATGTTGACATTCTTCAACCATTAGATGCAAAATATTAATCATTATTATTTCCTTTTCACTTTTTATTTCATGATCATATAAAGATCTAGAAAATCTTCAACCTTGTGCTCCTTTTGGAAATGTGTGCATACTAAGAGCTTTGGGAAGTCATGGTGATAATGGTCTGCTAACCCACACTTGTAAAAAAGTTCTTGGTATAAATATTTCTCCTCCATGTGCACCTCGGCCTCAACCACCTCATTTGTGCCCATATCCACCATGTCCTTCATGAGTGTTATCCACTATGGCATGTCTAAGTCCCAAAGATTGTGCTTCATGAATTTGATCAATTATACGGCAATTGGACATATCATGTGTATGCACATCACAAATCTTAAAATAGGTTGTTACTTTATTTTGCATTGCACGTTGTAGTAAGGGGAAATTTATTGTATCATAACTTCCCTCACATATCTCACATTATAATAACAATATTTTTATAATTTGGTGTAGGCATGTACTCTTAGTACACCCCTCTACCTCATAATCAGTACACCATACTCCACTTCATGTTTCTATGGCATTTTTTGCAATCAACTTTTCTAATTAAGTCACCATAAATGCAATTTGTGCCTCTATAAATGGAATAAATCCTCTGTCAATACACCTAATTTCTTTGGTGCGTAATGTTGCTTCTAGTTCTTCATGTGGATTGGTAAAGGTTTTGTGTGAGAAGGCACACCTGAATGGAATTAGAATTCTTCCTATAAACCATTGTGCATGTTGAGTTACATGTATCTCATATGAGAACTTTGAGATGAGTGTTTGAAACCATGCATCATAAGCATGCACACTCTCAGTTAATTGCTACTTGATTTATTTAAGTGATGAAAAAATTTGTTGCTCAAATTTTTGTATATCAAATTATTTCAAGAAGGTTTCTCTTAACTTATCATAATCCACATCAGCTTACAATGGATCATGCTTTCTATACCAAGTATGAGTGTATTTAAGTAATGTAATAGTAAAATGACTTGCTTTACATTCTGATGAAGTCACACCTTTTGCATGCCAAATGAGTTCACACTTGTGAACATGATTTATAGTGTTCTCAACACCATGGTATTCTAGTAAGTGTAGATAAATTTCATAGAATATATTTAGTGCTAGAACGTGTTGCACGTTAGCTACAAATATTCCTTGTACTAGTATGCCCGTCATAGTCACCCCAAAATTTCTACTAGAACTTGACACAATAGTTCTAGTAACTTGTTGGGTGGGTGCATTTCCCTAAATGTCAACCGATGTTTATGTTGCTAAATTAGTACTCATCATTCCAAATATTTGCACTTTTGGGAGATCTAGATTAAATTGTATCCTTTTTGGTGTCAATTTCATTAATTAAAGTACATAAGAAAGCCTATTATTCATTGTCTCATTTTAATTATATTTTTCCACTTCTTCTTCATTGTCATTTTCAACTAACACTTGATATTTTATGTTTGGTGGTCCAACTACATGAGAAAGCATGATAGGTTGGATCATGATGCCATCTACTTTATATTTTCCCTCTTTGTCATTCAGATTTCTCATTATTTCATGGCGTATGATCCCTTCTTCTTGGATTTATTCATCCTCGTTTCCTCCTCTGACTTAACCAATGTTGTTGGTATTCTCTTATAATTCCTATAATTGGGTCTCTTGGATGGAGCAACTGCCTCTTCTCTATTGTTTTATGATTTTGTTATTCATATCAAATCCTCCTTAAAGTGCGTTCATCTAGAGAATCCCTGGTCTATACTAGATGTTATCCTACCCTCCCTACCCATATGCACCACTCACACATGTGGAACATTTAGTCATCCATGGGGAAAGTCTCAATACCCATATCTACCATCAGCTTCTTGATTTCTAAAGGAAATTTCAATAAATATGATCCAAGTGGCTATCGGAAGAAGTTGAATTGGGCTTCATCTTCACAGGAAAAGGTAGATATTGAGTATTCAATAATATAACTAAGAATCTTACCATTCAAAAAGTAATCCTCCACTCGTGTCTAAGTTGCATTGTGACATACAAGTATTTTCATGTGCTTAGGAGTTTAAGGGTGTTGCTTTCCTGAATTTCAAATTTTCCCCAAACAATAAGCTATTAACCAAACATGCACGTATACATGAAGTTTGCAAAATAATGTCTCATACAACTCATTATAGAGATTCATTTCCACATAAGTCCTTGGTGAACAATCCTTCCAACTAAGATGTTTCTATGTGAAGGTGTCTTCAATAATTTGTTTTCAAGCCTCAATATTCTCCTCTGTGAGCCTAAACATCTTTTGTCCACCTCATCCTTACATAGTTATGATGTCCCAGCAACAAAACCAAAATTTTGCACGTATAGTTGTGCTACTTAACCATACCCATTTATGCGATTTAGGGAAATTGGTGCGCATAGTTATCCTTTCTCTTCATGTCATGCTATCACGCTAAAGCAGGAACTTTGGTGAGCTCACATAAAGTGCGGAAGAGTACGTGTTTCATCAAGGTCAACATTACAATGAATTGGAGGTAAAAGTTAACACAATAGAGTAATAACTAAAGGAAGTATCTTAAAATAAGATATTCATGCATAAATAATTGTATTTCTACAAAAACAAGTCCTTGCTACTTATATTGATTAATCATTACACAAGTACATGAGACGCAAACCACTTATCATACCTACTTGACTCTTCTCAATATTGACTTTATGTCCACATTCACATTGTACATGCTCCACTCACACTCATAGAAAGGCACTTCACAATGGACCCTTCATGAAATATAAATACTAGTGGGAACTTTCCCTTCACTAGTCTATCAAGATTTCTTCTTAGCCCTCAATTTCTATGTACTGGTTAGCTATTACTTTAGGCAATGGTTAGCCCACATGATGCCACTACTAGATCTTACATGGTAAGTGTTTCTAATAGTTCCTTGGATATATTTATCCATGTCCTTACTTTATCTCCCTCGTGAGATATTCTCGTGTTATCATCTCTAGTCTTCTTATCTGTTCATGACGCTTTCATGCAAGTGTTCCAAACTGTTAGTACGATGTCTAGTTTTGGTCTGTCTAGATCTAGTGCATCCTTTTTGTTCTTGCATGCCCATTTCTAATCTTGTCTTATTCCTTGTGTTGAATGTTAAACCCCTAAATACTCTAGGGATTTTTTGTGCTACTTTTTTTCCAAAACTTTCTTGCATGGTTTTCCTATTCCTCATGTATATGGGTCTTTTTCCTTTTTGTTGTGTGTTTCTCTTTAACCTACTTACGTTCTCCTATTTAGTCTTCTTACGTGCTTCTTCCATATCCCTCTTACACGTAACCTTCTTTTATTTTTTTGTGCATCCTTTAAATAATGGGTTTTAAACAATAAAGAATGTTTTAATCACAATGTGGGACACAAGAATAAAGAACACAAAATTATAGGGGTCCAAAAATGGTCCAGACTTGGAGTTTTATGACCTTGAATAAAAGTATACAATCTTATACCATTTAAAAATTTTGTATTTAAAGATTCTTATGTGATTTGTAATGGGTTATGCATCGTTAAATCTTATCTAACTCAATCAATGAGCTAGATGTATAAAATGACTTGTTGATAATAAACTCATATGGTTAGTCGAGGAATAATTTGAATGATGACTTGGATTAGTGGTTCAAGAGAATATTGATATTTTCTACTTCATAAAGTAATGAGTTGATTTAAATCACACATGTGATTTAAAGCATGACTGAATCTTAGAAGTAAATCACGGAAGTGGTTATAATAACTTACACGGTGTTATAAGGCACCATTACATGGTTTAGTGCAATATATGATGAGAACAAGATAAGTGTATTGTAATTATACTCTGCAAGTGCATGGACTATTTAATACCATTACATAATTCATTGGAGGTCGTTTTATTATATTTGTAAGCTAGGTTAAATTTAATGTAATAAAACAAAGTTATTTTGTTGGGTATTTTACACAAAAAGGTTTTATCAAATGAATATTGTATCTATATCTTGTGTGTCATTTCTACACTGTGTTTAATTTTATACATAATCAAACAAAGTTCCCCAATAAAATGAATAAAATCAATTATAATAGTATCCTTGTCACCTAATGTGGAATGTGAGCCTCCATAAGGAAAAATATAAGAATATAAAGGTTCATTGACTATATGTACATCCTTAACTAGCTTACTTTATTCCTCTCTATCCACATACATGATTGCATAAATTTATTTACAATGTAACCCAATATATTCTCTAAAATTATCCATGTCATTATCATTTATAATATGCTCCTTTAAAGTAGATTATCACTAGTATTGTTACAAACATGATCATTATAAGCATTGACATATATAACATGTTATTTAGAAGCATTGTCATCCTAATTTTATAAAAAATTTACATTAATATAAATATTAAATACATAATTGAAGTCACCATTTTCATTTTCAAACAAGCACAAGATTTAACTAAAGAAATTTGAGCCAAATCAATTTGAAAACCACTAAATCTAGCACTTTTCCTAGTAAGAGTAGCCGATATAACTCTTTTTATTGGTATAATAAGGAAACATACGAAGTATTTAATGATTTGGGAATGATGATGTATAAAGGAAGGAAAGAGTTTACGAAAATCGTAACAATTATAAATCACTAATTAATCAGGTTCTAAAAGGGAGTATATGAAATTGTAAAAGGATATAATGAAGCCTTAGGTTGTATAATTCAATAGAAACACTGGTTCACTAATTATGTTTTGATTATTTTAGAACAAATGACCTAACACAACTATAACATTATCAAAATTAAGACTTATAAATGAATGTAAATGGACAGTAAGCTCAAGATCTCGATTAGGGAAAAAATCACTAAAATTAAAAATGGGAAGTGTAGAAAGGAAGAGTAAGACCTTACCTTTAAAACTTTCCTTGAATGGATTAAAAGAGGACTTAAAATTATTGAAATAGGATCAAAATTAGATAATAATCAGGCTCACCAATTTTTTTGACCTATAAGTGTGCATGGGGTGGGTTTGGATGGGTGGACGAGTTTAGTTGTCAATTTTATTCCGTACCCGCCAATCTTATCTTGCACTCATTGTGTGGACTCCTAATTTGGAATGTGCTCTATGAAAACTTGTCTCTGTTATAAATGATGATGTGTTCTCTTCTAATATGTCTTCTTCCTTGTAATTATCTTAATAAATCATGAATAAAATACCTATACTAGGCCCAAACTACCTTCTAATAAATATTAATGGAAGCCATGTGCTACATATAAAGTGTTAATAAGGAATTATATAGCTATATGAAAATCCACTTCCCATGCATGTGAATTTTTGGTATTTCACTCTCCTTGTATGCTCAATCAATGAGACAATGTGATCATTATCTTGTCATAAGACACTTGGCAATGAAAACTTCGGATAATGGATAAACTTCAAACTTGATTGAATGTTTACGAGTTATTATTATGTACGTTGGATTAGCTTAGGATGTGTATATCTCAAATATAAATTATATCCAAATGTTCCTTGCATTTTTATGACTGTTAGGTTCAAAATACATCTAAATTTTTGTATATAATCATATCTAGGTGGATATACTGCACAATATGACCCCAATATTCCAACATATATTGATCTTAAAAAGTGTCAAAATGGGAAGATTATTATTTGGAATATGATGGAAAATTTGGTTGTCGATTTTATCCTTCTAATAAAAATGATGGGTAAGGTTCAATTTAGAAAGGTAAAATTCTAAAGAGGTGTGTTAAGTGTCCTGTAAAAATTGAAAATGTGCTCGAGATTGTTTAAGGGAAAACAAATGGTAATGCAAGTGGCACAAGATTGACTAAAAGGGGAAATGATGCCAAAAAGATCCTATTATGCAATAGTGGTCCAAGTGTCATATAAGGTGTCAAAATAGATGTATTGAAGTGACTTGTACTAAATTATGTGTCTACATTATCTAACTTACAACACATGCCCCTAAAAATTCATTAATTTCCTTAAATTTTAAATATTATTGCCAATATAGGGTAAGGAGGAGAATAAATCTATTTTGCGGTTTTCAAGTTTTTCAGTGAAGGAAAAAGAGATCAAGACTAGGTGAGTGTAGCCATTAATTCATTTTCAAAATGTGACACTTGTTAGAGGTATCTCCCATCCTCTTCACTTGTTTGTAAAGTCATCCACACTCCTGATTTTTTGGGTGAGGCCTCCATCACTTATGGCCACACATTTCTAGTGTTAGATTATGATGACTATCACTGACTATTAATAATTTTAATATACATCTCTACACCTTACATAAACAAATAACTAATTTTAAAAACTAATGAATTGGGCTTTATTATTATATTACACATGTTTATTTAGCTTAGTTAATAGTAATTATGAAGTTGTGTTGCAATTTAATTGTAAATCCATTCATCCATATTACAGTCTCTAATATTAACATCAATTGGAGGTAATTGTTCAATTTATGGTCCTTTTTTCTTTGTTCTTGTGGGCTTTGTGATCCCATTCCATTGCAATTGTTAGTAATGTCATGAGATCAAAAGTACAGAAGAAATAACATCTTCCTTCTCCCTAGTACTAACTTTAGTATCATAAATGAGCTACCTCTAGCTAAACATTCATAATATATACAAAAATAGAAAACCATGCCTAATTAAGCATCACCATCAATTATATAAGGGCATAGGGAAAATAAAAGGATTTTATCTCTTATATTCTATGTTGTAAATATATTTATGCAATCTAGACTTGGAAACGTGTAACATCTGTACCGTGGAAATATAAAAGCAAATAGATATGATTAAAAATATGATATAAATGCATCTGGTAACAATTTTTTTCTTGAGTTCCAAATTTTGGGGCATGTTGACATGCTCATGATCTTTTAACGTTGGTCTTATCTCATGCAGTATGACTCCCATATTTTTGTAATGAGCTAATTTTGATTGATTTGGAGTGTTAAGGAAAATTATTTGGAGGCATGTTCTAGAATGTTTTACCAATTTATCATGCCCTTAAGACTAGATGTTGGTAGGGGAATTTGTGGATCATACCACATACTGATCACATGAGTGAGACATGCAGAGTATACAAACACACCATAAAGCACAATCATTTCTAAAGAATAACTATAAAAGATCTATATACATATGGTAGTGGAGGAATTGGGGACTAGCAAATGATGAGGGATCACAAGATATGATTGGTGCATGCCAACAAGAATCCATCAAAGTAGGTTTGTGTGTAACATACTAGATCTAACCAAGAGGAATAATGTGTGTCAACTAAGTGCTAGTAGAGTACATAAGGATCCTTTTGGAATATTAAGGTATCTATAAAGGTTATTAATATAGGATATGGTATGAATTTTGAGACACATGATATACACTGAGATAAAAGGACAGAGAGATACCGAGAGATACAGGTGGATGAGGAGATAGTGTAGTTATGAAGATGGAGGTAAAGGATCGTATGATGATTCATGAGATAAGTTTATGTTGTAACATGATCTCTTTAAGCATTGTGATGTAATGATAATGTATTTATATTGCTTATTAATGTAAATATTCATCTATTAATGAGAAGATAATGAAATATAAGGGTTTTATGGATGTATTATTATAAATTTGCATTTTTTTATGTTTTTTTGATTGTATGGATTAACCTCCTCGATCAACATATCCATTCATGTAATTGGATCCTCCATGTTACTTGATGAGTTGTATTAATTACTTTCATAAAAACTCATATTTAGTATTTTGATAAGACATTTGTAACCATGTCTATGTATTTCATAAGTACATTATTGAACATCACTATTACAACCATGAACTTTTGGCATAATGACTAATTAATATAGTTATATCTAATTGTATTTATGTTGTGATATTATGTGTGCATTTATTCTTACTATTCTAATAAATTGTTTATATGATTATATGTGTTTATGTCACTCTTGGTTGTAATTTTTTTTTCATATGCAGCAAGGAACTTGTCTGCAACAACTCATATGCAACCAAATAACTTTTCAGCAACAACTCGTCCGTAGCATAAGGAAATCATTCATAGCAAAGAACCTATACTATAAAGATATTTTGATACATGAAGTGATGGCATTTAAGTCCTTACATGCTATTACAAAATTAGTTACAATAAAAACATGGAAAATTGAGAAATAAATCAATCCTTGACTTTCTCATTGATTAAGAACTAGTTAAGAACTAATTGTTAGTTAAACACTTGTTATGTGTTTAAAACATATGTTGAATCTCTCACTTGTTCTGTTGAAGAATCCTTATTGTATTCTTATTCTTATCACATGTTGTAAATGATAAGATATAAAGGAAAGGGTTGGTGCTTTGTAACAAGTTAGTCATATTTGGAATTAGAGAAAAGAGTGAACAAAGTTAGAAGAGAATCAAAGTAATCTCTTTTGTTCCTAGATGTAATGTTTTATGAAAATTAATAAAGAAATATGAGTTTTTTCATTTAGGTTTTAGTTGCAGATTTAGGAAGGGATTAACACTCAAGTTAGGGACCACTTGAGGTCTATTAAATCCCCTCCTATGTTTCATTTCATGCATATTTCCTTAGGAACAATATTCTCTCTCAATCTGTAACTTTGTTTCAATAATAACATTTATTAGTAATTCATTTTCAAGTCTGAGTTTTATTTTACTTTTAGGATCATTATGTGATAGTTATTTCCTTTCCAACCTCTTAGATTAATTATAACCATGCATATAACACATGCAATATTTCAAGTCTACACTCACTGGTTTGAGAACTAAATGAATATAACCTAATGTACAACATACTAATTATTATAAGTTGATCGACACCACCATTTTTAATGTCATTTCCATGATATTGAAAAATTTATAGGAGTTTGTGAGGTTTTACATTTTTGAATTTATTAGAACAAATTAGGTTGTATAAATTCCACCTTCAACCCCCCACTAATGAATTTTGATTGAGTTGAGTCAGTTGATGTATGCACCATCATATAAATGCCTATGGTATATTCCTAACCAATCCTCAAATAGCATAAATTAATTCTAATTTTGAAGAAGAAACATCCTCTTATATACAGGCTTTGTTGATAGAAAACTCCCTCCCAAGTGAGATTTCTGATGTTTTTCCTAAACAACCTAACATGGCAGCAGAGGAGGTGACTCAAAACATAGAAGAAGAGACAAGGGAACCAATCACATTTGAGTTTCCTATCTCCAATAATAATCATCCTACTCAAATGAATAATATCTCTTCATCAAATCTTCCTAATTTTCATGGATCTCTGACTGAAGACCCATACACTTTCTTGTTTGAGTTTTATGTCTTATGCAGGAGTTATGAATACACAACTGATGCACACAAGTTGAAGTTGTTCATTTCTACACTCAAGGATGCAGCCTTAAGATGGTTTATGGGCCTAGGAAGAGATGTTATTACTGCCTAGCAGGGGATGAAAGAAAAGTTTTTGACCAAGTACCAAGACTACTAGAGGCTAAGTAGCAAAGGAGGAGATGAACTCTTTAAGATGTCACAGAAGGAAGATGAGCCATTATGATGCAGGAACATCAACTCCATATATGTAAATAGATCAAGTTGTCATCAATTTTGGTTTGCATATGTGGTTGTAGGTTATAGGGGTTCATTTAAGCCATTTTGGAGTGCTAGTTAGTATCTAGGTCCTTTAAAATTCAAATGGTGTTTTTCCCTCCATTTTTAGAAAATTTGAATTTTTTAGTCATATTTGGCTTAGTTGAAGCATTGTAAGGTCTTCTTGAACCTTGGAAATCATGCATAAAGTTGGAATGAGACATCATGGGTGTATTTAGGACCTTTTAGGACATGTGTCATAAGGTAAGTTAGACATATTAAACTTAATTCATTCTTAGACAAAGTAACTTCCCTTTCCTTGAATGGAACTTCACCATGAAACTACTTGTAACTGTCTAATGAAGGAGAATCTTGAATAGGAGGATATTAAATGGAAAAATATAACTGCCTTTTCACATTCTTCCTGGGTATGCATCAGGTTGTAAGGGTTCAAGAAGATATTTTGAAGGATAAACTCAGGTTTGGTAGATATATTGCATGAAGAATGTGTTAACTTTGTCTTCTGTTAAATTCTAGCATGATTCTTGTATTTTTCATTGTGTACAAGAGTGATTCTTGATTTCTGAATGAAAATAAGGTAGCCTTAGAGCTTGTTCATGAGTATTGAACTCAAATAGACTGATTTGATGATGTTTGAAAGTTTTATTGCTTGTGACTACTAAAATGTCTAATATATGGTGATTGTGTAGTGAGATGAATGTGCAGGTGAAGGCATAAAGAGTTTGATACTGGAAAAAGGTGAGTAAAGAGTTATTGTTGATAAGCTTGGTTTGATATCCTAGTTTAAGTGAAGTGCATGTTGGAGGAATTGCAATCTCTGTAATAATAATGTAAGTACACTTTTGAGTTTATACCAGAGAGTTGTGACTCTCTTTCTCTTGAAGATATATGTGAGAGTTTATTGAATAATTGCTAATAAGATTTGGCTGTGCCTTATCTCGAGTAAATATGAATACTCTAATTCCCTAAACCGATAAATGACAGAGAGATGTTTGATAACAAGGTAACTGGACTGTGAGTATTAACATTTAATGTATTTGTGTTAGGGTTCAATGGAGGGGTTTTGATATATTAACATCTCATGTTGGAGGAGTCTAGTATGAAACCATGATGTTAGTACGATGCATGTTTGAGACCAAGGGTTACATCCTATAGTAAACAAAATTTGAAGTCCACAGACCACTATAGCAAATATATATGGTCAGTATTCTTGAAAACATCGTGATATTATG
The DNA here is from genome assembly GCA_019776745.2 of Taxus chinensis. NCBI lineage: Eukaryota > Viridiplantae > Streptophyta > Pinopsida > Cupressales > Taxaceae > Taxus > Taxus chinensis. The sequence goes on along the minus strand of CM034153.1, from coordinate 214,447,623 downwards.
TTTCACAAATGAAGTCTATGAAGTTTGAGATTGTGATTTTGTATAGCCTTGGAAGATCTCGTGGGTTGTGAGTGAATAAGAGATTGTAAGAACCCTACCGACTGTAGCAATCACATAAGAAGGGTTTTAAGTTGAATTTTGGCCTTTTTTAATAGTGGTTCTGGAGAACATAGTAAATGTGGGGGAGTTTGAATGTCCTTGGACCTTTGTATGCTCAGAAGGAGATCAACATAGTTAATAAACATCTCACTTTGAAGGAATATTTACTAGAAGACTGTAAATGCCCAAATTTTCATGACCAAGGCAAAATCTTACACCATTGCCAGATTTGTACAAGCCCATCAATAGCCACTGGTAAGTTAATCTTCTTTATGTTGTTGATGAAGACATCCTTTCAAAACTTAGGGGTTTGAATCTAGTTCTAGGAGAAATTGCAACAAAACAAAGAATCTTCTCGGGCCTCTTTGGCTCCACAATGAAGAGGAACTAGGGCATGATGTTTGAGCCCTCAAACCAAATCATTTTCTTATAAAATTTGGAACTATTAACACTGAGAGAATGTGCAAAGTGATTCAAGAGGAAATTTAAAGTTATATTGGTGGAATTCTGAGATATTGTTGATAGTATGTTAAAACTGTGAAATATACAGTCCAATCATAGTCTAGAGAGGTATTTCTCAAAGAAAGTTAATCGTTTCCTTTGAATCTAACCCAAGGAGTTTGTGACCATATAAAAGGATATGATGGGTGACCAAAGGGATCTTGTTTGAGTTTTAAAACCCCAACTATAGAGGTATATGCAGGATAGAGCATAAAGATAGACCTAGTAAGTGTAAGGTGAGTTCAAAATTAAAAGGGGATTAACAAGAAGATTTTGGTGAATTGAGTCTTAAAACTTGTGAAGCACCTTGATAGTTATAAGGTCATGTGAATATGATTCTACCTTTTTGAGGAAATCTTTACATCCTTATAATCATGCATGAAACAATGGATTTGGATCCTAGGAACAACTTAAGGGGAAGTCTAGTGAATAAAGAGTAATATGATGATTTGAATGTTTGAGTGGATTTATTAGGAAAATCTAACCAATTTTTAAGTGGGCACGTAGGTGGACTGGGACAAGAAGCATTGGAAAGGATCAAGAGCCTAAAATACATTCTAAACAAGCAATAAGAACTAAGAGTTGACCAAGTGATGAGAAGAGGCCAGTCCTAAGGGAGGGTGCTTGAAACTGAACAAGTTTCATAGTTGAGACAAATGTAAATGAAAGTGTAAGAATGGTATAATGAAGATTATTCCCTTTCAAGAGAATATTATCAATTCAAGTAATTTTTGAACATTATTGACTAGAGTATAGCCTTCAAATCACAAAGTAAAGTTGAAGTGTATTACTTGAATTTCCTTAGTTAATGAATGTATGCTAGATATTTTGATATGCTCTGCATTATGTGGTATCAGAGTAGGGAATTTTTTAGATTTGGTATTGATATTGAGTAAATAATTATTGTTGTTGCTAACGTTGTTTGGTGAGTCTTTGTATAGTGAAAGTGACAAGAAGATGAGTGAAGAGAGGAGGGAGGAACCGGTCCTTGACCATGGTTAAAGGATGCCACCATGGATGAAGAAGTCAATAGAAGAGAGAGAAAATTATAGGATAAAATAAGTACATGAGAGGATAAGGGGACAAGAAAATATGAGAAGAATAATAAGGATGATAGATATATGGAAAACATGAAGGAAAAGGGAGTTGAAGGTTATTAAGCCTCATGAACCAGCCTTGAAAGATGATGAAAAAGAAGAAGAACTAGTATCATAGGTGATTAGAGGATTGATAGAGATAATGAGGTTCAAAGTGAGAGAAAAAGAGGATATAGAGAGAGCAAAAGGAAAGAAGAAAGAAGGAAGAAAAGAGAGATGTGGTTTCAGCAAGAGATCATAGAGTTGAAGCAAGAGGTAGCACAAATGATGGTGTTCATTGAAAGGGAGAAAGAAAAACAAATACAAGAGACATGAATAGTGATAAGGAAGAGAGCCAAGTGGCTAGTCAAGCAACTTGTAGGACAAAGGAAAAGAAATCAATTGAGAATGATGATAAATCAAGAGGAAACAAGACAAAAGAAGATGAAAAAAGGATGACTAAGCAAAAAAGAGAAGAGGTTAAAGAAATGGTGCAGATTGAGGAAAGGAGTGAAGAAAAAGTAGTGATAGAAGTATTTTTAGCTTCTCTTGAGATTGATGAGTATGATGAAAGAATATTGTATAAAGAAAAACTCAAGGGAGAACAAAATAAAACAATGACAAGAAAAGAGGAATATGAAGAGGCAGCCAAGCCTCTCATTTTTTAATCTAACATTGTGTGTGAATGTGTGTTTGCAAGTGTGAAAAGTAAATAAGAAAGAGCATTTATTTATGAGAATTGGGAGCAATTGAAAGATGAAATAACAAATTTAGAGCATGTTTTATACCAAGAGAAACCATGTGAAAAAGAGTTGTACATCAACTCCAAAATAGAGAAAGAGCAACATTCAAAGGATCAAAGAACGAAGCTAGAATAAGAGGTTGAAGAGATATAAAAGAAAAAAATAAGAAGCAAGAATGCAACAACAGAGAAAAATATATATGATGGAGAAGATGAACTTAAGAAAGGGCACCAACAAGAATAACAAGAAGAAGGTATAATGATTGAAGCATAAGAAGCCTATGAAGTACCAAAATTCATTCAAGAAGAAGAAGGTAACTATGAAGGATAATCCAAACATGAGATAATGCAAACAGAGGAAGCTAATGGTGAAGAATAGATTATAACTAGAATGAAGACACCAAGAAATTGGAAAAGAAGGAAAAAGACTAAGTTATGAGGACTAATTCTTCCTACCCCTGGAGTATGATACATGAGCATCTACTCCATCTCTGTAAATAGATCAAGTTTTCATCAATTTTGGTTTGCAGGTGTGGTTATAGGTCCTAGGGGTTCATTTAAGCCCTTTTGGAGTGCTATTTAGTATCTAGGTCCTTTAAAATTCAAATGGATATTTTCCCTCCATTTTTGCAAAATTTAAATTTTTTAGTCATCTTTAGCTTAGTTGAAGCATTGCAAGGTTTTATTGAACCTTGGAAATCATGTATAAGGTTGGAATGAGACATCATGGGTTTAGTTAGGACCTTTTAGGTCATGTGTCATAAGGTGAGTTTACATACCCGAAATTGTAGGGTACTGCACCACCGGAACGATGTTACACATACCCCAATGATGATACAAGTCTCCTTGCAAGGTGTTCGGGATCTAGAAAAGCTTGCCAAGTATACGTTTGTATCCCACATGCCCCGCTCGGCCTCCGCATGCTTTGTTTTGCCATCTGCCCCCCTTTTCTTGCATTTTAGTCTTCAGTGATGAAACCACCGCCTTGCCTGGGCGGCGGTCCTATGACCGCCGCCCAAGACAGGGTGGTGGTCCCATAACCACCTCCCTACATTGGGTGGCGGTCCTGTACGTGTTTTCCAGATTCTTTTGATGATCGCGTCAAACATAAATCTTCAATTTCACCCGTTTTCTTCAACCACTTTGGCTTGTATTAATATTTTTGGTTCCTTGGTAATAGTTTTTTTCCTTTGTTTATAGTAAAATAGTTCAAATGGGAGTTAACCTCTGGCAAATGCATTTGCTATAAATAGCCAGCTTGTTTTCGAACAAATGGCACCTCACCTTCTCAATTCTATTATTCAGTCTTTGAATTTCTTGCTTAGAATTCTATCAGTTTCATGTTTTGCCTCCATTGTTGGTCTTTTAGAGGTCATTTGATCTTCTTGTTTCAGTCTTGCTTCATTGTTGTTCCATGCAATCAACTTAACATAGAATAGTTTCATTTCTAGATTAGAATCCATTAAAAGTTACAGGTTTTGTTTTGTCACAAGGATAGATTCTAAAACTCTCGATACATTTGCATTGTATTCCCACAATAAATCCCGCTAGGAATTACATAGTCAAGCTCTGTTCACTTTCCCTATCCCTCTCCTACTCGCATTATATTCGGTCTATATCCAAAGCTGCCATTGTTCAAATACCATCTTCTGTTGATACTATCATATACACATTTTTCTGGATTCACGAGGGCATGAAGGAATGAGCAGATCACACTGAGGGGACAAAATCACACACAACTAGATTTACCATTGTTCTGTAAATGCCAGGTTTGAGCTATTAAAGTTCTAGTTACAACATATCAAATAGAGTAGTGAATTATTTTATTTTAGTCAAATTTTGCTCTCGATATCACTGGGGAAGCTATGGGGATTGATAGTTTCTGAGAAACTGTGATTCATTCCTCACTTCTGAGGTAGGATCAAGAGTCTTTCAATTCAAAATAATTAGTTGCTTAAATATTTAGGATAAAATCACAACTACACAGGCAAATAGCCACACCAAGCTATTTTGTTTGTTTTAAATTCTGTTGCTAGATTAGTTGTTCATTTTTCTAAATATACTAGAATAGATGCTCTTTAATTTCATTAAAATACATCATTGAAAATACAAAAATAGAAGAATGCTTGCATAGTGTAAATACTTCTTTCATAATCAGTTGATTAATTTTAGTTAAAAGTTGAATCATTTTATATGACAATCATAGGACCTAGAGAGCCTAGAGAATATATATTTGAACCAATAGTGCCTCAACCAAATCTACCCACGACATTAGTTGATATAGATCAGGACCTTAGGATACAGGTCTTTCGAGCAACGACAAACCTACAAGCAATTAGTGAACAATTGAGAGGATTAAATATCAAAGATGACAAAGCTTACACATTTTGGTCAAATCATCCTAACTATAGAATGCCCTAATAAAATATCTGAATCACTGTACAAGGATTCGAAAGAGAGCAAGCATTTGGTTTCGATCCTTTAGTTCCACAACCTGACGTAGGAGACCTCCTCGTTGACATAGATACTAGCTTACGCATTCAAGTTGCCAGAACACCTGTAAGGTATTCTAAGAAAATTACACAACTCCTAGTTCTAAACATAGAGGCTGAAAAGGTGTATGATTACTGGATAGTCAGAAGAAGGGATTGATTCTTCACATGACCATAACAGGTCCACAACAACCATGAACTCACGGTTGTGATCCCCAAGTCCCACAACCTAGCGGGCCTGTAAATCAATTAAGCATTGACACCAATTTACGAACGCTGGTATTTAGATCCTCACCACTCCCGCCAGATATCATAACATAGTTCTTCGTATTAAATATAGAAGCCAATCAATCTAATATTTTTTGGGCTAGACCAGAAAACCACCCATAGTTCACTACAAATCCACTAAACCTCCTACCACCATTTTTCATGACCTTGTCTGGAGATATATACGAAGCTCCCATAGGCCACTTCCCACGTATCCAACAACCAAGAAACAAGATCTCGGTAGAGCTCAACATTGGTTGGAGCCTCCAAACAGCTATTATATCCAAATGATCCATTACACCAATTCAGGTTAGGAGGACCTTCTTTTCCTTAGATTCGTAGATTCCATTATTGTGTATTGAGGATATAAGATTACCCGATTAGCTTGTCTGTATCCATTCATATTTAAACATTCACCGGTTTTCTTGGCATGACCTCGGGAGGTCAGGTACGAGGAAGAGGTACTTGTAGATTCCCATGCTCACATGTCACTTTTCCATCATACAATGAGTTAGGCATATTAAACTTAATTCATTCTTAGACGAAGTAACTCCCCTTTCCTTGAATGGAATTTCACCATGAAACTGCTTATAACTATCTAATGAAGGATAATCTTGAATAAGAGGATATTAAAGGGAAAAATGTAACTTCCTTTTCTCATTCTACCCAGGTATGAATAAGGTTGTAAGGGTTCAAGAACATATTTTGAAGGAGAAACTCAGGTTTTGTAGATATATTACATGAAGAATGTGTTAATTTTGTCTTGTGTTAAATTATAGCATGATTCTTATATTTTTCATTAGGTACAAGAGTGATTCTTGATTTCAGAATGCAAATAAGGTAGCCTTAGAGCTTGTTCATGAGTATTAAACTCAAATAGAATGATTTGATGACACTTGAAAGTGTTATTGCTTGTGATTGCTAGAACATATAATACATGGTGATTGTGTAGTGAGATGAATGTGCATGTGAAGGCATAAGGAGTTTGAGACTGGAAAAAAGTGAGTAAAGAGGTATTGTTGATAAGCTTGGTTTGATATCCTAGTTTAAGCGAAGTGCATGTTGGAGGAATTGTGATCTTTGTAACAATACTATAAGCACACTTTTGAATTTATACCAGAGAGTTGTGACTCTCTTTCTCTTCAAGATATATGTGAGAGTTTACTAAATAATTACTAATAAGCTTTGGTTTTCCTTACCTCGAGCAAATATGAAGACTTTAATTCCCTAAACTGATAGGTGACTTAGAGAGAGATGTTTGATAACATGGTAACCAGACTATGAGTATTAACATTTAATGTATTTGTGCTAGGTTTCAATGGAGGGGTTTGGAGATATTAACATCTCATGTTGGAGGAGTATAGTATGAAACCATGATGTTGGTATGATGCATGTTTGAGACCAAGGGTTACATCCTATAGTAAACAAAATTTAAAGTCCACAGACCACTGCAAAAAATATATATGATTAGTATTCTTGAAAACATCATGATATTATGTTTCACAAACGAAGTCTATGAAGTTTGAGATTGTGATTTTGTATAGCCTTAAAAGATCTCATGGGTTGTGAGTGAATAAGAGATTGGAAGAACCCTACCGACTGTAACAATCACATAAGAAGGGTTTCAAGTTGAATTTTGGTCTTTTGTAACAATGCTTTTAGAGAACATAGTAATGTGGGGGATTTTCAAGGTCCTTTGACCTTTGTATCCTTAGAAGGAGATCAACGTAGTTAATAGACATCTCACTTGGAAGGAATATTCTCTAGAAGACTGTAGATGCCCAGTTTTCATGATCAAGACAGAGGATCTTACACCATTATCGTATTTGTACAAGCCCATCAAGAGCCACTGGTAAGTTAATTTTCTTTAAGTTGTTGATGAAGACATCCTTGCAAAAGTTAGGGGTTTGAATCTAGTTCTAGGAAAAATTGTAACAAAAAAAAGAGAATATTCTCAGGCCTCTCTGGCTCCATAGTGAAGAGGAACTAGGGCCTGATGTTTGATCCATCAAACCAAATAATTTTCTTCTAAAATTTGGAACTATTAACACTAAGAGAATTTAAAATATGATTCAAGAGGAAATCTAAAGTTATATTGGTGGAATTTTGAGATATTACTCACAGTATGTTAAAACTGTGAAATATACAATTGAGTCATAGTCTAGAGAGGTATTTCTCTAAGAAAATTAATCTTTTCCTTTGAATCCAACCCAATTAATTTATAACCATATCAAAGGATATGATGGATGACCAAAAGGATCTTGTTTGAGTTTTGAAACCCCAGCTATAGAGGTATATGCAGGATAGAGCAGAAAGATAGACCTAGTAAGTATAAGGTGAGTTCAAAATTGAAAGGGGATTAATGAGAAGATTTTGGTAAATTGAGTCTTAAAACTTGTGAAACACCATGATAGTCACAAGGGAAGATGAATATGCTTCTACCTTTTTGAGGACATCTTTACATCATTCTCATCATGCATGAAACAATGGATTTGGATCCTAGGAACAACTTAAGGAGCAATCTAGTGAATAGAGAGTAATATGATGATTTGAATGTTTGAGTGGATTTATTAGGACAATTTAACCAATTTTTAAGTGGGAAAGTAGGTGGAATGGGATATAAAGTAGTGGAAAGGCTCAAGAGCCCAAAATACATTCTAGACAAGCAACAAGAACTAAGAGTTGACCAAGTGATGAGAAGAGGCCTGTCCTAAAGGAGGGCGCTTGAAACTGAACAAGTTTGATAGTTGAGACAAAGGTAAATGAAAGTGTAAGAAGGGTATGATGAAGATGATTCCCTTCCAAGAGAATACTATCAATTCAAGAATTTTTTGAACATTATAAACTAGAGTATAACCTTGAAATGACAAAGTAAGGTTGAAGTGTATTACTTGAATTTCCTTAATTAATGAATGTATGCTTAATCTTTTGATATGCTCTGCGTTACACTAGAAGATTACCTGGAGAGATTCCTATTTTGTGTTCAAAAGTCAAGACATACAAGGTTTCCTTCTAAGTCTCTCAAGTTACTTTTATTAAAAGGACTCAGTGAGGAAGATAAGGATGCTTTTGACTTAATAGGAGTTGGAAACATATCCAAAGCCACTTTTAAGGCTATTTTTCAAGCCTGAAAAAAGTATTCTAGAGAAACCATGAAAAGAATAATAAGTACTAGATCATTGGGTGGAGCAACTGCCAAAGGAATTGGGGAAATATCTAAATCATAAATTGTAAACCTTTTAAGGACATGAAACAAGAAATAGTTAATAACATAGCCACCCAACTTGATGTTATAAATGCAAAGAAGAATATAGAGGATACAGAGGTAACACTTGCAAAGTTCTTCCATTCTTGCAAAAGAAAGATAGTTGATTGCACATGTAGGGGATTGACCAACATTACACAAGGAAAAGAGGTTGCATTAGAGTTCAAAATGATAGAAATGGAGGATGGGAAAGTTTTATATGTTGCCCAAAGGAAGGCATGGCTACCATGACAAGGAGGCATGTCACAAGGTCCCATGCCATCTTTTCAAAATTGGGCTAGTAGTTCATATAGCAATATGCAGCCCCCACCTTGGGCTAATACTCAACAAGGATGGAATCCTTACTCTAGGCAATTCCAACAATCATGGAAACCTCAGTTCTCAAGCCACCAATGGCAGCACCCCACTTATTCATGGCAGAAACCTTGGAGAGGAGGGAAAAAATGGAACAATAAACCTCCTAACTACCAAAAAACCTACAAGTAACCTCCCTACCCAAAACAAAAAGCTTTGATGCCAAACCCCCAATCTAGATCTTAACCAAAAACTACTCAATTGCCAGCTCAACCAACAACTAACCCCAATAATAAATCTTCTCAGCCAACCTATAACATTGAATCAACCCAATACTCTGCTTATTCAATTGATGTAAATAATATCAATCTCCATTCAAGAAGAACACTTGTGCTTTCAAGTAAACCTACAATCATAGAGACACCAAATGAACCACAATTGCTACAAGTTGATCCACAACAAAGCTAGAAGATGTTATAAGCTGATCCATAGCAACATGAAAAGAATTCTAGAAAACCTAAGATGTAAGTCAATGGACCCCCATTTCTAGAAAGATTGCAAGAGAGAAAATCTCACCATAAATCAAATTATCAATATGATTTTTTAAATTAGTTGATTAACATTTGTGTAAAAATTCCACTCATTCAAGCCATCAAGGATGTGCTTATTTACAACAAGATTATCAAGGATCTATGTCTAAAGAAGCCAGGTAGAAAAAGAAAAGATCCATCCACTGTATAAGTCATTAGATAATTGGATGACATCATGCTTGGAAATTATGCGCTACCTAAGTACATAGATCCATGTAGACCTTTGGTGAATGTTACTATCAATGGAAATTAAATAAAAAAATACCTTGATTAACTTAGGGGAAACAATCAATGTCGTGACCAAGAAAATCAGGGATGACCTGAAGTTAGAAGGACTGAGGCCAACAACTATAGTATTACAACTAGCAAATAGATTAAAATTAAGGTCTGAAGGAGTCCTTTAGGACATTGGTGTGGTGGAAGACTCTTGGGAATACACTGTTGATTTCATTAACCTACAACCAAAGGCAAGTCTAGGAGGTTCCCCTCTTATACTAGGAAGGCCATGCCTAGCCACTGGTGATGCATTTATAGGGTGCAGTATGGAAACATGATCATCTCAAATGGAAATGGTACTAAAAAACTTATACTCTATCCTCCTGCCTAACCATTGAATAATGTGGATCAAATAGTTTGGGTTGAAGAACCAAAAATTGATCAATGCTTTGTCCAAAAGCTAATGATGTTGAAAAATTCTTGCACTATTGAAGATCATGAGGAATGTTTTGTTCTCTCTAATATTCTACAGAACAAATATGGAAGAAATGAAGAAATTGATGAAATATTGAGGTGTTTGAGATGTTCTTTGAACCAAATATTACCACAACAGAGCACTATGAGTATTCCAGATAAAAATTGTATTTTTCACCAACTTCTTCCTCATGACTGCCTATTAATTTTTTTTAATAATATATGTTCAATGCTAGACCTCTCCAAGTAAGTAGATATAAAAATAGGGAGGACACTAAATGTAAGCAAGATGTTGAATATACAATAGGAGAAATTGTTGATTCCTCTTCTTCAAGAACATAATACAACATTTACTTAGGATTATAGTGATATTTGTAGGATACATCCTAGGATTTGTACTCACATAATTTATATCAAATAAGAATGTAAATAACCACAGAGGCACATGAACCTGATAGTAAGAGAAAATTTGAAGGGTGAACTACAGAAGTTGCTAAATACTGAATTCATATACCCCATATTAGACAACCAGTGGGTATCACCTCTGGTAATTGTACCAAAGAAGAATGGGAAATGGAGAATCTATGTGGATTACAGAGAACTAAATTCAGCCACAAGGAAAGACCACTTCTCATTGCCCTTCATTGATCAAGTGCTTAATACCCTAGCTAGTAAAAATTACTTCTCCTTTCTTGATGGATACAATGGTTAAAATCAAGTCTGGATTGCACCATAGGACCAAGGTAAGCCTATATTCGCATGTCCATGGGGGACATTTGCCTATTTAGTTCTCCTGTTTGGCCTGTGTAATGCACCTGCCACATTCTAGAGGGCAGTCCTGAGTATTTTATCTGATTTGACAAATGACTGCATGGAAATCTATATGGATGACTTCATTATTCATGGAAATAATTTTGAGGAGGCTATGAAAAATTTGGATAAGGTCTTAAGAAGATGAAAGTATCACAATTTTTCCCTGAGTAATGAGAAGTGTTTTATGATGATGTCAAAGGGTATAGTGTTGGGGCACTACTTTTCCTCATTAGGAATTCAAGTAGATCCAACAAAAGTGTCTTTCATAGTCATCCTACCCACACCAATTAAACAAAAAGATGTTAGAAGCTTTTTAGGCCACATTGGATATTACATAAGGTTTATACAAGACTTTAGCAAAATTGCAGCACCACTTTTTACATTGCTGGGAAAAGATGCTGATTTTGTATGGACTGAATGCTGTGAAAGTGATTTTCAAACTTTAAAAGAGATATTAACTATTGCTCCTGTGTTGAGAGGATGTGATTGGAACCTACCTTTTCACATCCACACAGGTGCACTAGATTATGCTATTGGAGTTGTCCTAGGTGAAAAATATGGTAGTCTGAATTATGTAATATATTATGTTAGAAAGAATTTACAACATGCAGAATTGAACTATAGAATAACAGAAAAAAGTTCCTGACAATAGTATACTCCATAAAAAAATCAAACATTATATCACAGGATACATAGTATTTATTCACATTGATCATGTTGCAATCAAGTATCTGGTAAAAAAACTAATAGTAAACAACAAAACCATAAGGTGGTTGCTCCTCTTGCAATAATTTGATGTCACCACAGTGGAAAATCTTGGAAAAGATAATGTGGTGGCAGATTTTCTCTCAAGGATAGTGACTAAAAGTGAAGAGAAATTAGTTGATGATTCATTTCCAGATGAGCACCTATTTTCTATTTCTACAAGAACACCCTAGTATGCAGGCATAGCCAACTACTTCATCTCAAGTAAAAAACCTCCACATTTTTCATCCTTTGAGAAAAGGTATTTAGTTGAAAAGATTTTACCCTTTTCTTGGATAGATGGACTTCTCTTTTATACAGTTCAAGATCAAGTAATGAGAAGGTGTATAGACTATGAGGAGATATTTGATGTCCTTAGAGCCTACCATAATGAACCGTACGGAGGGAATTCTATTGTAAAGAGAACAACACATAAGGTGTTGACTATTGGCTAACTTTACATGAAGATGCAACACTATACACTAAGATATGTGAAAAATGTGAGAGAATGGGAAAGCCCACTAGGTATGAAGAGATGCCATTGCAACCTATATTAGTTTTGTAACCTTTTGATAAGTGGGGATTAGATTTTTTTGGCCCTATAGACTCTCCGTCTCAGCAGAAAGAGTATATTCTAGTCTATATAGATTACCTAGCCAAGTGGATAAAGGTAAAAGCATTACCAAACCATACCAGTGAGAAGGTGGCTAAATTATTGTATGAGAACATCTTTGTTAAATATAGAGTCCCAAGGGAAATTGTGATAAACCTTGGTACACATTTTACTGCTAATGTGATTGTTGATTTGGTCAGTGAATATGAAATAAGGCATAGAAAGTCTACACCATACCATCCCTAGTCTAATGGCCAAGTGGAGATTACAAATAGAGAGATAGAGGCCATATTGCCAAATAATATAGCACCCCATAGAAGATACTGGAAAGACATGATTCGAGAAGCAGTTTACGCATTCAATACAACAAACTAGATTCACACCATTTGAAATATTATATGGCAGATTGTTGTTTTACCAATAGAATTTGAGCATAAAAAGTTGAGAACTACACTTGAGTTGGGAATAGACTTATTATAAGCTTAGAGACAGATAATTATCCAACTCAATGAGTTGGATGAATTGAGAAAGCAAGTAGTTCATAACATAGAGGTAGTGCAAAAAAAAAGAATCAAATGACATGACCAATATATTAAAACAAGACAATTCCACAAAGGTGACTGAGCACTCTTTTTTAATTCAAAATACAAGGATCACATAGGGAAGGTCAGAACAAGGTGGTTAGGCCCCTATGGAATTGAGAAGATATTGCCTAATAGAAATGTGAAGCTTAATATTATTGATCCTGTGAGATTCAAGTTGTTGGTGAATGGCTACATGTTAAAATTTTATAAAAAGACAGTTGATAAAGGCTCATTTATGGAATTGTTCAGAGGAGATCAAAGATGAATGGAGAAAGAAGCCTAAGAATTAACCTCAGAGGTTGAGCATGTTGGCTCACATTATGGGATTGCAAAGAATTGATGAGCTTTCATTAGCCTTGTAGCATTTAGCTTGTTGAATGCTTCAAGGCAAATAAATGTGTTGAGATATACCTTTTTAGATGATCATCAGTATTCTGCTAACCCATTTTTTTATATAAGTTTTTTTTACAGGTTTTATTGATGAGTGATTGTAGGAGAGCATGATATCCATCACAAGGAGAGAGTACAATGACCAATAGTTTAACTTACAACCATAAAAAATAAGATCCTATTTGTTGAAATCATCCGAAAGAACTTATGGCTAGATAAAATACATCAAAGAAGCATGCACAAATGGATGATAAACAAATAATTATTGGAACCCCTAACCAATTGGAGTTCCCTTTCTGGGAAGCATCTGTTTGAGTCAAACCCATGTCTGCAGCATCACAAGGCACTTGCATGCAGCCACGACACTAGTTCAATAAAGCATGCACATCAATCATTGCAAGCCACACCGAGATAAGTGCATACCTTTATTAATTTAATTAAGCATGATTAGATTAATTGTAATTAATTATGATTTATGCCAAGTCATAAATCATTAGACACATTAAAAGATCTTCATTTTTCAGTTATGATATGTCCACTTAAGCCCTCCACATAAGCCAACATGTCGCATAATTTTTCTTCATGTACTCAATGTTATCACATCTACTTAATGCTTAATCACCCCTAAACATATTTCTTGTCCCCTTGGTAATAAAGTTCAAAGCAATGGAAAGGAATTAACACAGCTCATTTTTGCAAAGTACTTTCAAGGAAAAATTGTGTATCCGCCATGGGAGGTGACCTAATCCGATATGATCCTTCTACTCATTTGTAACTTCTGAATCATCATGAGATTGTGTAGTACTTTGAGAATCATGATTGGATGTAATACATTAACAAATTTCAAGGCTTTGATGAGGTAGTTGTGGCAGTGTTTACAAATATCCTAAACAATAGAGAGGCAAAGGTAAAAGGGCTAACAATCAGGTAAGTGATGAGATTTTAGAATAGGTCACTGGTTTACTAGCTCAGGGAGAGCCATTTCCAGAAAAAGTTGACATAGAAGTAACAAGAAGAAAATTTGTAGAAAATGATGAGGATTTCATCTCAGACTACCAAGGTACTTTTGGAACATATCTCAAAACTTTATGGGCACAAGCTGCCAATATTTTCATTCAATATTTTACTTGTGAAGGGAGATATTCAAGGTTAAATACAACGCATTTCAAATTACTAAATCATTTGAAAAATAATCATTGAGTGAATGTTCCAAATTTATTTCATGAGATGCTTGAGAAAATGAGAAAAGAGGGGTAGGGAAGCGCTGTCACATCACTGTCTAATAACCCTAGTGGTCAAACACACTTTGCAGAGGGAGCACCCTCATATATCATGGGATGACTTTGTGAGAGTGAAAAATATTGAAACCTTGTTGGGAAAGAGGAGAAAAAGGAGAACCAACATTGAAATATCTACTTCACATATGCCAAAAGTTGCACCACCCTCTTCCCCACCTCAAGAACTAATAAATTATGACAGTATTCCTTCCACAGAAGAAGCCCCTACACCTATTTCACTAGAGAGAATATTTATTACATAAAATTTATTGGAATTTTCCTCCCCTAAAACCTCCACTTCCAAAACCCAAAGGAGATTTACTCATTCTGATCCAAAATAAACTAGGCGCTCCAATAGGCTTAGGAAAAAGAGGAAAAAAATCTCCAGTTTAAGATAATCTCAACCCATCTCAGTGGATAGTTATTTAGAAGCCATAGAAGAAAATTATGAGCCTAAATCATTAGAAAATGAGTATAGAGATGTTGCTCCCATAGTAAGTCAGGAGCCACAATACCATGAACAACCAATGGAAGGACAAGAAGAATTAAATCAAAATGAGGGAATCGTTCATGAAGCAGACAGTCGTGAAGTGAGACAAGTAGAAGTGGAAGTGGAAGGAGAAAATGACTGCAGATGATGTCAATGAAAAAATTGTTGAACAATCACAAAATGAATTTTTGTAAGAAGCAAATGTAGAACCAATGCAGCCCCTAGATATTATTCATGAAATCATAAAGGAACATGAAAAACTATCTTGCAATGAGATGGGAACACAAACTATGGGGCCCAATATTGAAAATTTGTTGCTTCAAAGGGGTGCTTACATTAACAGGATCAATAAGAAATGGGATAAGGAGAAAGAAGACCTTATCTCTAAACATAAGGAGGAAATGGAAGACAAAACAAATGATATTAGAAGGCTGAAACAAAAATAAGAGGAAACAATGTAGGTGGCATTTAACATGTTGAGTTGATGACCCCCATCAAATGTCTATGCCATATACCTAAAAGAAAATATGTTATACCACAAGTTTACTTGCATAAATTTTGATATGATATATGATATATGATATAAGACATTAAATCAGCTAGGAATTTCTTTACTCTGTATCAATATAGTACATATGAATTGCAAAATTCATTATGTGAGCTATATTTGCATAATTATGCCCTTCCATATGAAAGATATTGGATCCCAATTATGTATATTGGGGATGTACATGTTAAGGCATTATGTTCTTATCTTTCAAATGAAATGGAAAGAGCTAAGACAATGAAGGTATATCAACATTTGCAAAAGGTTACACCATTGTATTTCAGAGTTGAGGCAACAACAACAAATGAAATTGTAGAAGAATTGTTTATGGGGAATCACAGCACCCCTGAATGTCTGCAACTCGATGGGTTGAGACTCTCAGTGCGATTGCATAACATGGAGATTTTCCCAAGTGTGGGACCTTGTGAATCGGGAAAGCTCTTTGGATGAAGGCCAGTTCCTATTCCTCTTGTTCAGATGCACACATAAAAATGTAGAGGGTTTACTCAAAAACTTAATCTAACTTGCCAAGGAGACAGGGTAAGAAGATGCATAAAAATAAAACCTAAACTAACAAGGTGATGCACCGAGGAATGAAGAACACCTGTCTTGCCAATAAACACAAACTAATAAAATGTAATGTAAGATCATGCACAGGTTCGAATGCCAAATTGCAGTGAAAGATCATTGGATGCAAAATGAACACAAAGAGGGTTGAGAATCATCCACAGACATGCATTATTTTCTCCAAAGATTGATACAATACACTACAAAATGCCAAGAGGAAAAGTTGCATTACAGTTTTAGATGGGAGGTTTGAACTCCACAAAATCCACCTACAGAAAAGAGGAGAAGGGAGGGGCAAAAAAAGAATGTCTAACCTTTAGAAAGAAGCCCCTCCTTAAAATTTATAGGAAGAATGAGAGAGAAAAGAGAGAGGAATTCCAAATCTACCCCAACCACCTCCAGAGTTGCATTTAATTCATCTCATAATGGTGGTAGGTAAGAACCCTAGCAAACCCAAAAGTGGCGAACTGTATTTTGCATTTTTAAGAATTTTTTCTTCACCCAATTAAATATATCAGTTGTAGTTGGATTTAAGATTTCTGAAAAGTCCAACCTTGCGTGAATCCGAGCTCCCTGTGAAAAGTTATGGCCATTTGAATATCTGCGTCAGGGTTTGCTTTCTGTCAGCGCTCAGAATGTTGCACCTCTTAAGGTACGCCATGAGGCACATCCATATTTGTGTCGACAATCCTCCCATACCTGCGCCATAGTCAATTTACATCCATATTTGTGTCGACATCCTTTACCTGAACCATAGGTGCAAGATATTTGTGTCCCACATCCTCTTACCTGCGCCATGGAGGCGCATATTTCTTCATGTCGACACCTCATGCTGTGCACCCTTAACCTGAGCCCTAGGCGCATGTGATTTACATGCCGACACTCTTTTGCCTACAAGCCTTGGTGCATCCTTTTTCGTGTCAACATTCTTTTGCTATTCTGCATGCCAAATGGTGCATCCTTTGAAAATATTCCGTGTCGAAATTCTTTTTCTTGCACCTTGGCGCATCCTTTTCCGTGTCGAAATTCTTTTTCCTGCGCCTTGGCGCATCCTTTTCCAATGTCGACATTCTTTTGCCTGCGCCTTGGCGCATCCTTTTTTGTGTCAACAAGAAATGTTGTGCGCCCTTATAATCTAAACATAAGCATTGAAATGGAAAACATCCAATTTACATGCCGAAACTCTTTTTCCTATACCTTGGTAGCATCCTTTTGTTGAGTTGTAACCCCCATTGCTCTATGCCATATACCTAAAAGAAAATATGGCGTACATCCAAGTTTACATGCATAAACTCTATGATATGATATATGACCCTTAGATCAGCCAAGGAATTGAATTTACTTCATGTATCGACATAGTACATGAACGTGTGCCTTATTATGTGACGCTATATTTGCATGAATTATGCCCTTCCATATGACAGAGATTGGATCGCCAATTTACCTGGGGATGTTTAGTTAAGGCATTATGTTCTTATCTTTCAAATGAAATGGAAAGAGTTAAGAAAATGAGGCTATAGACATTTGGATAAGGTTACACCTTGTATATATATCTACCTAGGGGGAAGATATTTGAAATTGTAGAATAATATGACAGTTATATGGAAGTGGATGTAATAAAAAATAAAGTGTTGAGAATGAGGATTGAAGCCCACAAAGAAGTTAGGAACATGATCAAAGAACATTCAGTTTAGGTTATGACAATATGTAGAGCCAAATGTATACAGTTATCACCTACACTTCAAAGGAAAGAAATGCACTCACATCCAAATATACTTCCAATGTTATGCAGGGTGAACAAGTATATTGAAATAAGAAATGAATGTGGGGATCATTGGTTTCCTATAGCTTATCATCCTCCAATACTTCATTTCCCAATTACACCTTAAAGAAATTTATCAATCAATCATAAGGTGCAAGAAAGAGTCTGGGAAATATTGAGGATTAGTTATGGATATTTCTTATCAAAAGAGGAAGGAACATAAACACCCATAGATTTCAAGAGAGAATGCAGTTTCCAACAAAAATATATGAAGCCCTTGAATGAGGACATTCAAGCATTTAAGCTTGGGGGTATGATGAGCTGTATTAATTGCTTTCATAAAAACTCATCTTTTTTATTTTGATAAGACCATTGTAGCCATGTCTATGTATTTCCTAAGTACATTGTTAAACATCACTATTACAACCATGAACTTTTGGCATAATGATTAATTGATATAGTTATATCTAATTGTCTTTATTTTTTGATATTATGTGTGAATATATTCTTGTTATTCCAATAGATTGTTTGCATGATTATATGTGTTTATTTCACTCTTGATTGTAAGCAATTTGCCATATGCAACAAAGGAACCTGTCCGCAACAATTCTTCCATAGCCAAAGAACTTGTCCACAACAACTCATCTACAACATAAGAGAATCATTCATAACAAAGAACCCACATTTATGAAGATATTTTGAAACATGAAGTGGAATTTAAGACCTTACACACCATTGGAGAAGTAGTTACAATAGAACATGGAAAATTGAGAAACAAATCAATATTTGATTTGATCATTGATTAAGAACTAGTGAAGAACTGATTTTTAGTTGAACATTTGTTGTGTATTTCAAACATGTGTTAAATATCTCACTTGTTCTGTTGAAGACTCTTTATTGTATTCTTCTTCTTCTCATATGCTGTAAATGATAAGATAGAAAGGAAAGGGTTGGAACCTTGTAACAAGTTAGTCAGATTTGGAATTAGAGAAAAGAGTGAATAGAGTTAGAAGAGAATCAGAGTAATTTCTTTTGTTCCTATATGTAATGTTTTATTAAAATCAATAAAGAAATATGAGTTCTGCTAGTGCCTTGTAATAAGTTAGTCAAATTTGGAATTAGAGAAAAGAGTGAACAGAGTTAGAAGAGAATCAGAGTAATCTCTTTTGTTCCTCTATGTAATGTTTTATGCAAATCAATAAAGAAATATGAGTTATGTCATTTAGTTTTTAGTTACAGAGTTAGGAAGGGATTATAACCCAAGTTAGGGCCCACTTGAGGTCTATTAAATCCCCTCCATTGTTTCATTTCATTCATATTTCCTTAGGAGCAATCTTTTCTCTAAATCTACAACTTTGTTTCAATAACAACATTTAGCAATAGTCCATTTTCAAGTTTGAGTTTTATTTTACTTTCAACATGATTATGTGAGTTATTTCCTTTCCAACCTCTTAGATCAATTATAACTGTGCATACAACACATGCAATATTTCAAGTCTACGCTCCCTGGTCTGACAACTAAATGAATGTAACCCAATGTACAACATACTAATTGTTGTAAGATGGTTTACACCATCATTACTCTACAACATTGAGGTCATCACATCTGACGTACTACGTTTTGAGTTAGATGATCAAGCAAAAAATTCGTTTTACGGCCAACACATAAACAATGAATGTTACTTAATGCAAAAAATATTACCATTTTTACCCTAGACCCCAACATTATGGTTTTGTTACCACTACCTTATTAAATTGTGACATGGTGAGTGATTAGATGCATGGATCATAGGTTGATAGATCAATTGACACTATAGTGGATTGAGACTTAGATATGAGGTAAATTTTTTGAGATTTTAATTAAGATGAATAGTCAAAATAATTGAAATCCTAGGGTGTGGTTGGAAGATGAGATATACAATACATTTTATAAAGCATTCTTTGTGGAGTTTCCTCAACACCTTTATGCATAGATCACAACACAAGTTATTGGGAAGAGATGAAATTTTGCAAAGTTAAAAGTTTTGAAAGATGTAAGAAGACTCATTTTGTTGATGTGTGGTGGAAAAGGATTTTAAAAAGGCATGTGTTAGATCTTTTTGTGACAACACACTCTTGTCCAAAAGAGGCAGAGTTTGAATTTTTATAGGAGCCAAGGGGGTCATTTTTTGTGGAGATCCTAGTGTGGATAAATATGCTCCTATTGGATTTAGGATTTGATCATGTATGGGTGAAAAATTAAGCATTGGATAGAATTTTAAGCAATCTACAACAAATTTTAGGGTGATTCAGAGTTTTACAATGGAAGGTTTGACATAGAAGGAATTTTGAATGAAGAGTTATGCAAGGAGATGATAAAGGTATGTCATCCTAAGGGATTCGAGGAGAGTGCCAAGGTCCACCAAGGAACATGTTGAGATAACCTGTGGAGGTTATGGAGGGTTTGTGGTTGATCTTGACTATTTAAGGGAGACCAACATATCACAAAACCAAGAGTTCAGATTCCTGTAGAATATGGAAATTTGAGATGAGGATGAGGAGTATGTGGATTTAGAGGAAGACCCTGAATGGATTCAATGACCTATGGATGTAGATATACAACAAGTAGAAAAATTACCTAAAATAGGTTTATTTTATGAAAGGGGGAGGTTTTTAAGTACCTCAGAGTCATTTGTGATTGAACATATCATAGGAATCAGTGTAAGGAAGGTTAGTTCTACATTGGGGATGAATAGAGAAATTTTTGCAGAGGTTGGAAGTTTAGATTACATACAAGTGATGTACCCTAGGAATAGTATTATGTTAGGGTTTGGCGAAATAAATTCCCCATAGAAATTTAGAATAAAGGAAAACTTTGTTATTGTTCCCACAACCTAAGGAGTGGTGATGTCATTAGGGTAGACAACACAACTAGTATGGAGCACTTGAATTGCATTGACAAGGGATGGGGGAGTAATATTGTGTTGTGAGACCCAACTATGAGTGATAAGATTCCTGCACAACTTCAAGTACTCTACCTAGTGAGCCAAAAGTTTATAGAGTACACTAAGATTGAGGATTCTATAAAATATGTCCATAAATGTGATATTTTGTGGAGAGAAAAGTTTGTGGCATCCTTGAGAGTAACAGTGAGTCTCTTTGTGATGACCTAACAAGGGAAGTCACATATGTGGTACATAAAATATGACCTAAATCAAATTGTGGTGGATTTTGATGTCCTGAAAACTACATTTAAAAATAAGTTTGAGAAGGAGAGCCTTTATGAGCTCAAGGATATTAAGTAGGAGCCAACTGATAGTGTGTAAGCATAAAACACATGGTTTAAGATGTTGTTATCAAATGTTTCCTATGAAATCCATCCACTACAACATGCACATTAATTTATAGGTGGTTTTCTAACCCCCTTCTGATGATAATTATCCATGAAGAACTGTAAAGATCCGCAAGTGGCTCTAGATGCAACATTACATGACACATGTATCATCCCATTCCTAAAATCCCAATTTTTAACCATGGAATTGCAATTACAAAATAAATGAATATGGTGTATGAAGTATGAGAAAAAATGGTACACATGACACAATTGTTCACAAAAGATTGTGTGTTATGTGATAGTTGGGTGTAATATTTTTTGTGGCGATGCATGAAACTAAAACTTGTCTAAAGTTGTATAGAGAAAAATAGGAGTAGGTATTATGTTGGTTCAATATTTTTGACACTAACACATATGATATATTGAAATTCCAATTGGCATAAGATAGTATGGAAATGAAGTCTCAAGCACTTATACCAACATCAATGTAAGACCAGGGTCATGGGTGTAACACTTATCCGGTAGAAGAGGATGATCTAGCCCTGATAATTAATGAACCTAGGGAACTTGTTTCAAATGTGGAGATATTTATCATTGAAAGAGGGAATGCCTTAAATTACCCACTTTATGAGTTGTTTAGGTGAACACCAGATGAAGGAATACTTGGAACTATGGAAGAAATTTTTGTAGGCTGATCCCTCATAGATTACAATGATAATTCTAACTATGGACTAAGAGAGGGAGTATAAACCTCAAGGTTGATGAGGACATTAATACATGGTTGTAGGATGGGGGGATTTGGGGACAAGGATGGCCCTCTATAAAAAGGTATAATCACATTTGTATAGACATATAAAAGGATATTGAGGGGCCCATCTGGAATTGTTAGATTAGGAGTAGATAGTCACATTTCCTTCCTTAGAATTAGTTTAGTGCTAGGATTAGGAAGAGGAACCAACCTTCTCTAGAGGATCATTCCCATTGGTAAGTCCCACAGTTTGGGGAATGATCCAATGTTATATAAATCACACCAAATGACCCTGCCTTAGAAAAGTAGATCCATAACTCATTTCAGGGTGTTGTGATTTCACACTAACAGTTTTAGCACACCAAGTGGGACAAGTATGAAGCACCTTACCACTTCACTTCATCAGGCTCCATGTGCTCTTGGTGAAGATTTCAACCTTTAGAGGCACTTTCAAGCACATCGGGAAACTCCATCTAGTCAACAACCCATCCTCTGAGTTGCATACCTTCTTCCCATCCATTTCCACCCATTATTTCTTCCATCTCCTTCATCTTCTTCAATCCCATGAAGTTGTGTAATAATGACTTCTTTCCCACCATGGAATTCTCAATTGTAGCAATAGAACTATTTCCCTCCATCCCCACAGTTTCAAAATACTCCTCCAAATCAGTTTTATAAGCCCCATTACCCCGAAAATGCATACAACCCCCTTTTTCTAACCAAAATGTTTATGAAGAATAGGTTTATGCAGATGATGGTGGAAACTCCTTGGCCGAAGCTGATTTTGAGAGGCAAATGCAAGAGATTGAGAAGGACATGATGCAGCTCAGAGTCAAGTGCTCCATAATGGCAGTTGAAGTTGGCTACAAGGCCCCTTGTCCATGGGCCGGCCCTGTACCAGGCTGGTTTAGCACCCAACACAAGCTGCACCTCATCACTAAGATGTTTCCCCAGATTACAGAGTGGGCGGAAGGAATGGAGGCTAAAAAATCTAGCACGCCTTCCATCCCTTTTGCGTCCATCCTCCCATTTTCTTCCAAGTCCCCTATGCATAGTTGTACCATAAATGAACAACCCCCTACCAACGTGCCTTTCCTAGCCAACGTCATCATGTTTAATGACTGCAGGATAGTTGAAGATTGGCGTGACTCATACGACTCCGATTGGGAAGAGAAAATCATATGGGTGCTTGTTCTAGATGAAAATCAGTTAGCTCCAGAGGGTGGTTCTGGAGGAGAACCATATGGTTTCAAAGGCAACAAATGCAGAGCAAGCCACAGAAGAACCTTCAGTTCTTCGTCCCACTTCATCCCCTTCAAAATCTAATGTCGAAGAAGAGTTTGAGCTTTCAAACTCCATGTTTGAAGATGAGGGGAACCATGGTGAGAAAATTACAGATTCGAAGGACACCATGGAAGAGGTCAAACACATGCGGCGGGAAAATGAGGATGTAGATTATCTATTTGACTTGGAAGATTGTCTTGATGGAGAGGAGCCCAAGGAGATCACATCATTTTCTCCTCCATCATCTACCTTCCAAGAACATGAGTATGTTGCCACAGAGGTGAACATCCAAGGACAACAAATTACATCTCATAGCGGCCCTCAGGAACCAAGGTTGGAGGATCTTAATCTTCCATGTTCTTCTTTGGAGGAGGAAGGAAACATCGAAGACCCCATCTCTCCCACATCATCCACTCAAGAAGGTCTGCAAGAAAATTCCATTTTTGGAGTTGAATTTTAGAGAAATGGGCACATCCAAAGGATCAGACCATGCCCAATCAAGTACTTGGCTTCATTGGAGCCAAAGGAGAAACCAAAACTATTCATGCCTACTTTAGGGCATGACGATGAGCATCAAAGTACCAAGGGTCACCCTCAATACCTCCAGGAGTCCAATGCAAGTCATCTTGAGGAGGTATTTTCCATTAACATTGATACCTTGATGATTTGGGTGGAGGACCGGCTTATTATCAGTTTTTCACTCATACTGGCAGCAATATTTAGTGTCAAATCATTTACATGGCTGCCTCTCTCGAGAAAAGGAAGCTACTTCTTCCTGTCTGTCGCAGGCTTTGTTTAGCATTCTTCTCTCTAGTTATTTTAGGAGTAGGAGTAGATTTTCTTTCAGCAGAAGAAGTGCTTACGCACACTCTGCATGTCTCATTTGAGGCATGTATGATTTGTTGTATATAAGTTTTATTCATTTTGTTCCAAGGGTGCATACTACCAAGCTCTTTAATATTCATGGCAAGAAGACTCATAGCAGTCTATAATAGTTGCTAACTCCAAAAGGGAACAAATCTAGAGCAACTTAAGCCATTTCGAAACAGTCCATTTCACGGACAGGTGAAAGCCCGGGTCAATACAATTTTCTACTCTCAAAAACTCCATTTTAAGATTTTCTTATGAAAATTAAGAGGGCCGACGTGCGGGTGGATTCAGAGTCAAGAAAAGGTCAGAAAAGTGCAGAGAGTCGGAGAGTCCATTTTATAAGAAGGATCAGTGTTAGGCCATAATTCTTGACTCCATGCCCAATGGATTCTCCAAGGCCACTGGTCTCTTCATCTAACAGGAAGATGTCCCCATGAGCTGCCAAATTGTTATCTCAAATTCGCCCCCCAGAAAATTTGGTCAAGACAACTCGTGCACATAAGGAAATTATGAAGGGAATGACTCAAACCCGTGAGCTCGCATTCCAAGATGACGAACAAGTTACAGGTTGGCTCAAAAATGAAGGAGTAGTGTCGCAGAGAATCCAGGAGCAAGAAGGAAAACAAGTGGTGAAGTTTCAAGGTCTTTGGGCTCAAAACCGTTTAGGAAAGAATCCATAATCAACTAAGTATGGAAGAGTTAGCAGAGAGAGCCACATGTCCTAGCGGCGCTTCTCCAAAGATGAATCCATAAAGGGAGGCTCAAACAAGCCCCACATCTCCATGTGTCCTAGGTTAAAGTGGGTCGTCGGGGGTTTTCTGAGTTTTGCATTTCGTAAAAAGGGGAAAAGGTAAATTACAGACCAGTAAGCCTAATTTTTGCTCTAATCTAGTTGCCATGTGTCCCATATAAAAAATGGAAGCTCAAATGAGTGCCAGGATGTCGTATGGCCCTGGTAGGTGAAAATGGAGAAAATTCTTCCAGGCTATTAACGTAGAATCCAATCGCTTCAACTACCAGATCTGATTCGATTCAATCCGCTAGGAAACCAGAAGCGACATATTGTGGGCATATTTATAGAAGGCATTGATATTTATTGGTTGAACTTTCAAAGTGGGATTCGATGCGTATCTCATGGTGGTTGGAGCAGGATTCAATTTTTTTCTCTTCTCTCTCTCTTATTCTTTCTATATATTGTAACATTTCTCATTTTGGAAAGGAGAGACATTTTGGGCATAGAGAAACTCTGTCAAATTTGTTTCTCGACACCATTTTTGAGCAGTGAACCTTCTCCCATGCCTAACAAATGTATTTATGCCTCTATTCCAGAAATGTAATTGTCTGTGCACCTTCTAGAGTAATAAAAAATGTGTTTTTGTGGTGTTCTTCAACCCTTTGCATCGTTTGGTTATTTCTCCACGCCTCTCCCTTTTAGTCTTTGTTTTATGTGCATGTATTTCACATTTGCAGGTGTTGGATGTTATGTTTCATGGAGTTTAATGGATGATTTGTAGATCTAGGCCGTGTCACTTGTCTGACCTCCCTCATCTCCACTTTTTCTATTTCTTTCTCCCTCAACAGAATATCTCGCTCCCTTTTCTCGGTGCTATCACCTCTGTAGTGTAGGATTTCTTTATTTTCACGCTCTCTCTCTCTCTCCTTGGTCCCTTGGAATTGTTAGATTAGGAGTAGATAGTCGCATTTCCTTCCTTAGAAGTAGTTTAGTGCTAGGATTAGGAAGAGGAACTAGCCTTCTCTGGAGGATCATTCCCATTTGTAAGTCCCACAACTTGGGGAATGATCCAATGTTATGTAAATCACACCAAATGACCCTGATTTAGAAAAGTAGATCCATAACTCATTTGGGGGTGATGTGATTTCGCACTAACAGTATGTTGATCATATGATGCAATTATGATAGCAAGGATGATTATCTTGATTTCAACATTGGTTAAAAGAGAAAAGTGACTGTAGGAATGAATCTCACCCTCCAAAAGAACGATCAAGAGTGGAGTCCCATAAATTATAGTGATGTGTTAGATAAAGAAGGGAGCACAACATACGAGGAAAACAACACCCCATAAAAAGCCTATTTTAGGACATTCAGACACTTTAAAGGGAAAAATAAAGAAAAATGGGGGCTAGAGAAGAATATTGATACCGTGTATATACATGAGATGTCCTTGGAAATACAACTGGGAGAAAAATTATTATAGTTAAATGCATAGAAATTATAAGAACAACCGATACAAAGAGAGCAATTAGAGATTGATTACAAGAGCACCAAAGAAGAGGCAGTTTCAAGATGACAACTACGTAAGAAGAGAACAAGGGAAATAAGTGTGGAGATTAAATATACCTCCATGAAAAGGTATAAGCAACAAAATTTTAACACTAATAGACTTGATCATGCACCGTGCAAAGCACACACACCCATAATGATGATGCAAAACTAGAGACCATGTAAGTTAGGTATTTTCACTACTATCTAGAGGTGGGATCAATTGCAAGTGGACTTTGGACATGAGTTTTGAAGAGATGGACCACTGATTATGCTAAAATGGAATTTATGTAAATATATACTAGCCTAATTTGATGTTATAGGAGCAGTAAATAAATGAATAATAAAATACTAAAATATACCTAAACAACTAAACTATAAAAATATAAAACCCTAATGTGTAAAGAGGGTAAGGAAGGCTTTAGTTGATTCAAAGATGTCACGAGACTTTGTCACAGAGGAGACCGGTTGATCAGGAGGAGGAAACCATTGCAAAAGAGCCTAAGAAAATGTAGATCTGAGTTGTCTAGCAAGACTGGGGCACCTGGGGTGCCTTGGTCTACAATTTGGGCACCCTGGTTTGTGCAAGATGTCTGGAAACAAATATTTCAAAGTCACCAGATGATGTGAAGCCTTTACTTCCTATCATGTGTATGTCACACCTAGTTCATTGATGTCTCCATGAACTTGCAATAAATAATCACCTATAAAACCCCAAACAAAGCATCAAACCCCTAAAAAAAGAAATATGCATATGAAGGGGTCGGTGTATCCTCAGCGACCACAATGGTGGACTTACTAACTGAGTGTTACACTACATCTTAGACCCAATATAGTTATGTGTGCGTGTGTGTAGAATTATGCTCTAAGTGTTCTTGTGCGTGTCATACTTTGTGAGTAGCAAGAAATAGCTAGATGTTGAATGTAAGTAAATGGTGCATGGAATAAAATGAACTCCCCTCCTATGAAGTGTATGCAGAAAACCATCCTTGAGTCCTTTGCGATGGAGATAAATGGATGCAAATGAAGATCTAGATGCATTTGATGGATGCAACCTTAGGTGGAGATAATAATGCTTAGTGTTTGGTCCTTCATTATGATCACATAACTTTATATTCATATGATTCCCTTGTTTAAATTTTGTAATTAACCCCAAAAAGACTGACTATAAAAAAGATAAATTGCTCAAACAAATAAGAAGGACCTGAAAAGTGCAAGTAAAGAGAGGACAGGGGCGCCCAGAGGGGACATGAGCGCCTGACGCTCCTGTCCTGGTTGGGCACTCCAATCCAAAATGATAAATGACAAAAGGTGAAAATACAGATTGAGAAAGTACAAGTGAAAGACTAAAAGCAATAGCATAAAGCAAAGCACAATGGCCAAAGACACGTGTTAATTATTACTTTTTGTACTTAAGAATTACGTGAATAATAGTATGTAGCCAAGACTAAATAATTACCCAAAGTGCGTGATTAGCATCTAAATCCCCCCCCCCCCTCTTTATGTTAGTGAGTAGAATTCTTGGTAACATAAAGTAGATAGAGATATGTACCTGATAAACCATGTAGAGTGATGTAGAAAATGTGTACTAGACAAAGCGTAGAATGAGAAAATAATGGAGTGTAGAGAGTAAAGATGCAAAAGTGTTAAAAGTGATGAAAGTGGACCTAGGGAAGAAATGTGTGTGTAAATGCCAATGTGTGTGATGTACTTGCATAATAATATCGTAGTGTGTGATGTCGATGATGTCATGTTGGTGTTGACTTCTTTCTTCCCATACGGATGGACTTGCAAAAGAGAATACAATCAAGTAGTCAAATACACATGTATATGTGTAAAAACATATGTAAAGACGCATGTATGCAAGTAAAAATCATGTAATGGAAAAGTATAAAAATGAAAAAGGAACATGTGTACCTGATCCGTGATAAGAGAAAAGGGTGTAGAAAGGATCCTGTCAAAGTCATGCGAGTTTTTTGGGTGATCTCTCGTAACTAGCCAAAGAAGTATAGGGAGGAAAGTCTGATTTATCCTCCAAACTTTAACCACTTCCAATACTATAAGAGATATCTGTATTGTCAAGGTTTTTTGGGCGATACGACACCATGGCAGAAGTGGCGTAGAGAGGAAGGTCTGATGTTATCCCCTCATCTTTAAATGCTCCCCAGAATGCTATGGATAACCTATCCTATAAAATCCACTGTGTATAGAGTTATGTAGACTATGGTGAACCCACTCGTTGTGTGACTACCCCCTGGTTATAGGCGCTCCAGGTAAGGCATCGTTTTACTATGCTAAATAGTATTGGTATTATGTTGTGTATACTCTATAATGATGCTCCCCCTCTTTGGGGGTGCATGCGACGTCGTTGTAGGAGTGTGCAGCCCAAAAGAGGACCAACCGCTGAAATTGTACCCTATAGGGGGAGGGGATGTACTTGGTAAAGAACAAGGAACATGGAAACAAGTGGCTAGAAAACAATTTTTAGTATGAAATAAGACATACTTCCATGTATACAAAAAAGTGTAAGCTAAACAAGTAATGTGTAAGCTAGAATACACAAGAAGAAATTCTAGAACATGAAAATCAAGTTGTAAACATGGGACATCACTCATGATGTCGCAAGACGCTCAAGGTCGTAGTTGCTGCATACAAACAAGCAAGTGTACACACTAAGCAAAGGGAAAGGCTAACATACAATAGCAAACAAATACAAGCAAAGTAACAAATAACCATGGTGGCAAGTAATATTGCAAAACAAATTTTTTGCATGAAACAGCCGCTAGCATGTTAGAAAGATAAAATGTATGTCAAAAACATGTAAAACCAATAAAGTAGTGTGTTATAAAACAAAATGAAACAATACCACATATAGTATATAAAATTGGATACCCCTAAGAGCCGCTGTGGGACTGGTGATGTGTCAAGCATCCATGCTGCGTGTAATGGACCTGTGAGTATGGAAAAGATAATGACATACAAGATATCTATCTGCATGTGTAATAAAGTGACCATGTAAAATCACAAGTAAGCAAGAGTACATGCAACCAAGATATGTAATATGTTGTGGATGGATGGAATGGAATGCAAGATGTATGATGGGATCTATGTGCCCCTCTAGTGAATGGAGTTTTATGTAGTGAGGTTCATTTGTTTATGCCCCCTCGACAATCAAGAATGAATCGCAAACAAGAGTGCATCATTTGGAAATGGTCGAACTATGTGTTATATGTGGTGCGATATGGTGAATGTGTAGAGATGATGTGCAACATAAAGATTATGTATCGAAAGCACGTGAGTAAGAAAAAATGATCAAAAGGAGTGATGATGTAGACTACGATGCATATCACTACAATATTATTGAGGGGGTGATGATTTATCCTAAATCATATACCACAAAATGATGCTAGACGAAGTGATGATGTAGCCTATGACGTCACTAATCTAAGGGATGTCACATGAGGAAACGTGTGGATGATAATGGTTACAAATGTATCGTGGTCCATTTGTGATGTATACCCTCAATAATCTAGTATGGACCATGAGACTAGAATGCATCATAGGTTAATGAGTGCAACGTGTAAGAGGAGATTAATAGAATATGTAATGTATGTAGTATATGCGGCGATGAGAAAATGCTATGTGATGTATAGAATGTACGATGTATAGTATGCAATGAAAGATGTGTATATGATATAAACACAACGATGTGCATTGTGCATTATATAGTGTGTATAATGTATAGGATGTGTAAAGGTTGATGCATAGATGCTACAGTATGTAAGATTGAAGATGATATGTATGTATAATGAATGATGTAAAGTAAATGCAAGATTATGTAAGATACACGATGTAAAATGTGTAAAGAGACATCATTCGTAGTGCCTACTATGTAGTGTGTGGAGTTCATGTGTATAGGATGCCCTCAACAGTCATGTGTGAACGAAGCACAAGAGTGTGTCATCAGGTAATGTCTATGCTAACGTGTATATGGAGATGCATATGCTAGAAGTTTAGTGTAGGATGAGATATGTGTCGATGTGTGCGGGGATGTGAATACAATTCCCCCAAGTGTGTGAGGACTGGAAATGATCAAGTGATGTCATTAAGAATATCTTCAGTGTCTAGATCGAAGCCATAAGGTGTAGCATCTGAAACTTGATAAGCAATAGTGTCAGGTTGGTCATGTAATGATCCATTGATGCATAAATGATACATGGCCATAACATACTCCTCATTAGTGAATGGAGGGAGTAGACAACCGTATGCATAAAAATGAGTGAGATTTTCTATATAGCCAAGAAAAGAACTATTACAAATGAAGACTCACCCAAAAGGCATGTGAAATGAGATATCCGTATGATCAGGGTCCAATGTACCTTCTATATAAGCGAGCCAAGACTACCCTAATGTGAGTGGAAAAGAACGAGGAGTGTGTAATAGTTAAATTGTAAGATGGAAGACACATAAACCACTAGAAGCGATAGTGATGAATCCATAATGTAGATGAGGATGGTGAGTGGGAGGATATAGGTTCTCAAAAGTGAAACCGAGCCGAGCTAGACCAGTATGTGAACATATAATAACATCGCAAGAAGAATAAAATGGAATATGCTCCTAGTATGAATCATTCATGAAAAGTGTACATGTGAATGGTGGTCGTGTTAATGGAGGTGGTGCATGTGAAGGTGTAGGGGATAGATTGACATCCATAAACTAGACAACCCACCTATAAATAACCATGGCAGTAGTAGTAGCAGGTGAAGGTGATGGTGGAGAAGGAACAACATCTATCGCATAAATAACACCTTCAAGTGGTGAAAAATGGGGTGGTTCATCTTTAGGTTGAGGATCATCAGTAGTATCAGTTCATGGAGTAGGAAGTGTAGTATTAGGACCCCGATCACAATATTTGTAAGGGTGAAAATCATGAAATACAATGTATTCAATGCCTTCATGTAAAAATTTTACACAATGATGTACAGTAAGGGTGACGGCCTACATGGCATGAAGCCATGGTCGGCCAAGTAAACAACTATATGAGACTAGAAATTCAATGACAAAGAACACAATGTTAAGGGTTTTTGGGCCTACAGTGATATATAAAGTAATGTGACCTATGCATGGATGAAAAAAACCATCATATACATGAAGAGAAAGATATGATGCACTAACATGAGAAATGAAAAGACCTAGTTTCTCAAGGTATGAAAGAGGACATAAGTTGATCTCAAATCCATTTTCAATTAGAGTACACTTGTACCAAAATTATAGATGCGAATCATAATATGCAAGGGTGGATAATTGTCAAAGATATTGAGACCTGCAGGAGGATTAGATTTGAATGCAATATACTTAGAAAATGCATCTACAAATGTTTGATATACTGAGTCAAGATGCATATCAACAGGAATGCGAGTAATAACAAGAAGATGTTGGACCTTATGCCTTAAATCAGGATTTGCAAGAAAGTAATCATTGATTGAGATAATCATGATGACTAGATGCTAAGATGATAAGCAAAGAATGAGGACCCTGAAAGTGTGAAAATCAAGTACAGGTTCAACAAAATGATTATGCTAAAATGGAAATTATGTACTTCTCTTCTAGCCTAATCTAATGTTATAATAGCAGTAAATAA
This sequence comes from Taxus chinensis, assembly GCA_019776745.2. NCBI lineage: Eukaryota > Viridiplantae > Streptophyta > Pinopsida > Cupressales > Taxaceae > Taxus > Taxus chinensis. Next base: position 214,415,683 of record CM034153.1, on the reverse strand, counting down.
ATGCATAATAAAATATTGAAATATACCCAAACAACTAAGCTACGAAAATATGAAACCCTAATTTGGAAAGAGGGTTAGGAAGGCCTTAGCTGATTTGAGGATGTCATGAGTCTATGTCATAGAGGATACAAGCTGAACAGGAGGACAAAACCATCCCACTAGAGCCAGAGAAAATACATATTTGAGATGTCTAGTTTGATTGGGGCACATGGAGAAGGGATGGGGGCACCTGGGGTACCCTAGTCTGTGCAGGAGGTTTGGAAACCAATTTTTCAAAGTCGCCAAATGATACAAAGCCTTCACTGCCTATCACATGTATGTCACAACTAATTCGCCGATGTCGCTGTTAACCTGCAATAAAGAATCACCTGAAAAACCCCAGACAAAGCATCAAAACCTTAAAAAAAGAAAGATGCATATGAAGGGGTCGGACTATCCTCAATGGCCATAATGGTGGAATTACTAATTGAGCACTAAACTACATCTCAGATCTAATGTAGCTCTATATGCATGTGCGTAGAATTGTGTTGTAGGTGCTCTTGTACGTGTCACACTTTGTGAGTAATGAAGAATAGATAGATGTAGAATGTAAGTAAATGGTGCATGGAATAGAATTAACTCTGCTCCTATGAAGTGTATGCAGAAAACAAGCCTTGAATCCCTTGTGATGGAGCTAGATGGGTACAAATGGAGCTCTAGATGCCTTCAAATAAATGCAACCTTATGTGCAGATAGTAATGCTTAGTGTTTGGTCCTTCATAATGATCACATAAATTTTTATTTATATAATTCTTGTCATCCCTCAAAAGTGCACCCTTTTTGAGAGATGACAACAAGGGTTCTAAGCTTGCTTTATCTCTCACTTCTGTAGATACAATGGAAACACATCAGGTCTATGGGTATACCTATTGTTGAGGTGAGTCTCTAGTATCAAGGCCGGTTCCTTATTGATGTATCCTAAACTAATTTTTTGGATTTTTAAGTGTAAAAAGATGGTTATAGTTTAAATTGAAATGGGGTGATACACAAAATTGATTGAGGGATTTGACTGAGTACATGCACAATAAAATTGAGAACAAATTGCAGATGCACAAACCAATGGGTTTTCAACTTGATCCTAAGGTAAAAACTTGTGTGTTGAGGGAATAAATTAGAATAACACAATAGCTAACATGCACACTAAGACTGTACAAAAAGCACCAAATTTACAACAAGGTAAGATTTTTAATTAGGGAATTAACATTCACAAGAATTAATGGAAAGATACACACCACTGCAAATAATTAGAAACACGATATTAACTTTCTCATTCAAGGGAAAAAAATGGCAAAAAATTGATTCAGCACTCCTACATCCAAAAAGTCCTCTTTGTGCCTTGTTAATGCACAAAATATATAGCAAAAATAATTAAACAAACCCATCCTAAAAATAGGATGCAATCTGTACTTGCCCATGCATGTTAATTTTAGCCTTTATCATGAATAAATAAAGGGATAAAAATACCCTTGAAATTACAATGAGGCATTAACAGACTAAGTACCAAAATTACACTTTAGTCAAAGTATAATTGACTATCCTATTTTTAATACAATGAATAAAATTGGGTGAATTAGTTTAGCTAACAATAGCTCTTGTTTGGTGTGTAAGTATCCTCCAATGCAAGTACATGAGCTTTTTCCTGACATTGTGCATGAGGTGACACCTTTAATCCTCTATGTGACCCTTAGCAAGAATAACTCCAATCCATTGTGGGGACCACTATGAGCACATGTGCACACATAAAAAATCTGTAAAAAATTCCTTTGTTTGCCTTATTTGACTTGGTACGAGGTTTATTTGACAAGGTTAAGGTATATTTTGCTTTGTTTAAGGTAAAGAAAACTTTGACCTTACTTTTGCATTATTGACCCATCATTGGCCCCTTTTGGCAATTCACATGGCACTATATTTTGTTAGGCATATACCTTTGATTATTTGCATGGCATGTAAACTATGACTCTTGGTTTGAAATATCCCTTTGGCCCACCTTTTGGGATCATCATGGCACATATTATAAGGTTGTCGGCATTTGAAATATCTCTCTCCCATCATAGTTTTAGACCTTTGAACGGTCAAAGCAAATGATTCTTAAATCATTGGGGTTGTCCCCTCTCCCATGATGAATGGACCCTTCTTTTGTTAGTGCATTGTGAATAACCATAGTTAGGGTTGATAGCAACTTTGACATTTGTACATTAAAAATGGAAATATGATCGTGGCCATTGATCTGTGTTCTTACTTGATCTTCACCATTGATGCTCTGACTACTACCAATAAGGTGGTTGAATGATGGGTTTTGTTGACGACCATTTGATCTGTACTATGCAATTTGAGACCGTTGATTTCTAACTCATTGAAATCAGCATTGGAGTTGGGAATTTTGATTTTCAAACCTCGATCTCTATACTCTTACATCTGCACCGTTGAATCCTTAACTCAATTAATGAGTTAGGTTTACATGTGATTTGGTTTGGTGAATAGAAGATTTTCGAAACCTAAACTCATCATTTCATCAAGCTCTGATTGATTGCGGCGAAGCCCTAGCCAATTTCTTTGTGACCATCGTTAATTGATTCCTGAAGCTTGATTATTTGTAATTTTTTCTTCCATGAAGAGCTCTGTAAGTGTAAATCTGCTATTTTTGAATCCTTTTTGAGCTCTACGAGTTTTCTAGGAGGAAACAATCACCATTGTCTGAGGGTTTTGAGCTCGTCTGTAAGCCGTTTAAGCATGAGTTTTGGAGCTCTCTGTAACTCCTTCTAAGGATTACTCGTGGCCCTTTCTTTAGATTATCTACCATTATTGGAGACCCTGAGCTTGATGTAAAATGTTCTACAACATTTCTTTATACCTTTGATGTGGTCATTTGGTCGCCATTTTACTATGGAGGTGAGATTTTGTTTCAAACCCATTTTTGAACTTGACAATCATTACTTTATGTCATTTTTGCTTCAATAAGTACTGAACTTCGAAATGGTTACTTTTATCTGTGTTTTCTTGGTATATTTATGCATGGTCGGTACTTTTGAGCTCGAAAGTTGTTATGGGTACTCATTTTCTGCTCTGCATTTCAAAATTTCTTTTGAGGGTTTCACAAGCTCGACCCAAATGGTGAGTTTTTTCATTCCATTCTTCAAGTTCTTGCAAAACTTTACTTGAATATTTAATGATTGTAAAAATTGAAGTTTTCTCCATGCTACTTTGAATTGGGTTGACCACCACTTCACCGTGTTTTGTTTCGAAAACCCTGGAGCTAATTTGTGGCATGTTTAGCTCGTGCTTTGGGCATTTTAAACTTGAATTTGGATTTTGATTGCTGAAACTCACCATTTTTGCTCCCTCCCATGTCGAGCTGGGTACTAGTGGTTTGAATGGAGATTTCACTATTTCTTATTTGATCTACCATGAAAAGGCTTCCAAAGCTCTATAACCTGTGCTTTCAGAATACATAACAAAGATCTCCATTATATTCTACATAAGATTTCCATTTTGTGTTTTTTGTGTCGGTATTGCTCTTTACTAGATTGGAATCACTATCTTATACGTGCTTAACAACTTGACAACACTATGAGATGGATATATTCACCCCTTTCTTGCATATCTTTTTTGTTTCTTGAAAACTCGAGTTCAAAACTCGTTCTGGGCATGTCATTTCCACTAGGATTGAAGATATTTTGAGGGTTTGTATAGAAAAAATAATGTAGGTGCTCATTCTTTTCACCTTGGAAGCATGTTTTTCATTTTATAACCTTCACAAGACTTGAAACTATGACCTTTTCCTCCTCTCTACCATTGCTACTTTGGGATTCTCATTACACAGAAACTCTGTCTTTGATTTTCCTGATTTTTTGTTGTATAGTTTGATGCTTTGTTATTGAGAAGTTATTCGTAGTTTGATGCTAGAACTTGAAAAACTTCATCTGAAGACTTAAAATTGCTCTGTGGATCATGAGATCTGTAACTATTTTGTGGCACAAAGAAGTCTTTTCCAGATTTTGTAAATTTTTTTCACATTACTGCAATGATTATGTCTTGAATAACTTTGAAAAACTTCTCTTATCTCCTTTTTAATACACTTAAGAAATCACTTGATGGTTGTGATAATCTTTGAGGTAATCAATGGTTTCATTTTCATCAATATATGTAGTATTCCTTAATTGCTTGATCTTTGACCATTATTTGCTTCATACTTTGAGCTTGAGGAATTACCATCCATGTTTAATTTCTCCTTGCTTCAGATAAGAAACCTTAAAATACTTAAACAGTGTACAATGCAAGCTTTGAAAGAAATTGAATCAACTGAAACAAATCTGGATCATTGTATTGTTTGATCTTTGTATTCAAGGATCTCTGCATACTCCATGAAATGTAGTTTTGCATCTTTTTTTGCTACAAATGATATATATTTTTGCCATATATTGAGGTACTCAACTTCTTCTTGGAATTCCATTGCACTTTGTATACATATTTGTTATGAAATAGTCAATACTGATTTCCCTATTATACATCTTTTAATATTGAAGCATCCTTATACATCTGTTACTACTAGCTGATGTTGCCATGATGAAATCTTGCTTGGAACTCACTATGACCATTTCACTTGTACCTACATTTCAATTGTAACTCTCATAAGGCACCTTCGTTTATTCTGTACTAATTTTAAGTTTATTTTGAAAGCCTCTATGATTTTTGTCTCAACCTTTATAATTGTGGATATTATTCTTCAATCCGAAATTGAATATCTTCTTTCATAGTGCCATTTTGAGTTGTGATCTATCTCTTCATCTTATGGGGTAGCTGTAGATTTGAAGCATTTATTATATGCAAGTTTTATATCATTACAAATCCTGTTTGATGACCTCAAGCTTGTTGTTACACTCTATTGTATTGATGGAAATTGTATTTCTTACATGCAGCTGACAAACCTTTGGTTGAAACTAATCACAATTTTTTTGTAAAAATGTACTTTGTTTCAATGATCCATTGAGAATTTGTAATGTTCCAAGTCTTCTCTGAATGGGCTCTTAACTTTAGATGGTTGTGGCTTGTACTTTATTGACTTGTTTGGAATTTGAAAACTGGTCATAGTATTATGCATTCAAATATGTTTCTATTACTTTTGGATTCTATCTCTGAACTGGAAACCATTCTTTTCTTTATAGCTACATGATCTTGATCATTTTGAAAGACATGAATGGATTTCCCTCTATAGCCTGGAATTCTGTTTATACATTGAATGCAATATGCATTTGTTAGTACATAATTCAAATCATGAATTGAGTTCTTTTTTTTGGTAACATATACCTACACACTTAAACAAAATAGTTAGAAAACCATAGGCTTTAGCCTCTCTTGTATTCCATAGTGAATTCATTTTCTTTCTCCTCTATTTGTCATGATTCAAAGAATCACACGTGCTTCTGAAAGATAGTACTTTTCAAACCTGCATCTATTACTTTAATGTACCTTATGATTTTTGATTTTAAATGATTCATCTGCCTTATGCTAGATAGCACATGAATACAGATTAAACCCTAAGCTCAGTAACTAATGTTATTTTATCTTTTCCTTTCAGGTGCATTGATAGGTTGGATCATGCAGAAGATAAAGATGGAGCTGGAACTGAAGCAATGAAGACCAGGAGAAAACCCAAGGCAATGATGGGTTTCTTCTATACTCTTTTACTTTTAGCTTTATGCACATGTATCTTTTATTTCAATAATCATAAGTTACATCCCACAGCTTGTGTAGGAAACATTGAATTTCCTCATGAATAAATGATATCATTTCTGTAATTGAGTTGTGTACTTCCTTTTACTTTCACCTCTTATGATATGTAATGATTTTACAACAAATTAAACTACTCAATAACATTCTTAATAACACTTAATCATAGGAAATGATCAAATTGAAAGTACATGTAACTTAATAATGAACATTTGAAACCTGGAATCAACAACTCTATTTATTGTTATGGAGTTTAGCATCCACATTAGTTGTGATTCCCGCCTTCATCAAGGCAATGCATTAGTCCTTCGTGGCTTATGTGTTTCCTTGGTGGATACGAACATAGAATGACATCGTATGTGAGGTGTTTCATTCTATAACAACACACATAACTGTAAATTTCATGTTGTTAATCAAATACTGCAACTGAAAACATAATGAAAATTGTATGACTCCCCCTAGTTAGGTCCATCTCATCAATGCCTTCCATTGAAAACAAAGTTTTGTGCTGCCCATTTTGGCATAGTGTAAAAATTGTCAACATTTCTAGCGATCCTATGAGGAAAGCTGCTTGCTAACTTATAAGACCAGTGCTTTGCTCTTGTCCATTGGGTAAGGATTTAAAAACATATAACCAAAAATCTATCCTTTCTGAAAAACAAACTAAAGCTAGGAAAGGTTATGGTAAACCAGATCACGTGCATGAATGCACTTATTGAATTAAAAAACATTGCAATGTGCATGAACTACACTTATTGAAAGGGAATTCTTACTCTAACCAGACACTATAGGATTTTCAATAACATTTTTTAAGAAACATACCATTCACAGGAATGGGAAGTTCCTCTCCATTAAACCTTTAAAGCTGATATACATTGTGCTCCTTGCAAGCTGAAATCATATAAGGACCACTCTAGATTATATCAAAATTTGTGTGGTTTCCTAGCTTTGCATGATCAACATCCGATTTCAGCACAATGCCTCCTTCGTTGAAGAATTTGAATTCAACCTTTTTATCAAATGTTCTCTTGATCTATTTCTGATTATTTTCCATGTTCAGGTGAGCTTGATCTCTTAGCTCTTGTAGCTCCATTAATTCTACATAACGAACCTGCATTGGTTCATCCTCAAGTAATTCCATTTGATGTAGTAAATCCAATGTTGACAGCTTAACTAAAATAGGCATTCTTGAGTCATGTCCATAAACAAGTTTGTACGGTGAATTGCCAAATAATTTTTTAGGAGTCACTCTATCAGCTGAATTCAAAATCAGATATCAAGCTCTTTGATTGTCCTTGAGTGTTCTTATGATGATATTAAGCAGGTTTTTGTTATTACTTTCAGCTGATCCATTACCTTGTGGGTAATAATTAGATGAACTACTCAGATACATATTGTGTTTGATAGCCCAATTAGTTACCTTTGCTCCAAGAAACACTAAAGCATTATCTAAGATGATAATTGTTGGAACACCAAATCTAAGATAAGTACCATGTTGTAAGTAATTGATCAGATATGTCATCCAACTTGATCCTGGAACCTCTGGATTGAGTTGTGTTTGCTAATTTTTTAGCTATAATAAAATTTTAGGTTGTTGATACAAAATTGCAACATGCTGGGATGGCTATAATGAGTCTACAACTTGTTGTTTTTCCATATCAAAAATTAAATGTTCACACAATCTTTTTCCTCATATTGTTTTTGCAACATGGATGTCAACATTATACTCCATAACCTTTGTAATCCAACCTGTTCACTTCTCATTCAATTCCTTGTTCAACAGGAACAATTTAACACTTGGATGAGAGACTAAAACATGAACCTTGTTATTGGAAAGCATGTACTTGGAGTTTTGTAGTCCTCTAACTACAGCTTGTACTTGTTTTTCAAGAAAAGTGTACCTTGTCTCGTAGTCATGTAAACTTTATCCAAAGAAAGCAATGGGTTATGTATTCTCATCATTAACCTGAGTTAATATGGCTAAAATAGTTTCAACTCCTACAAGTGCATACATAGTGAAATCCTTATCAAAATTGGGATTTTCCAAAGTAGGAGCTTGTGAAATAGCTGATTTAATAGCCTCAAATAATTTTTTTCATTCGTTGGTCCAAGAGAAAGTCTTCTCTTTCCTTAACATAGTTGTTAATGGCTTAACCAATACTGCAAAATATGGAACAAATCTTCTGACAAAGTTGATTTTTCCAAGAAAAATTTGTTATTCCTTCTTAAGATGAGGCAAGAATAGCTGCGATATTGCATCAATTCTGAAAGGATCAATAGCTAAACCTTGCTCGGAAACAATATGTTCGAGTAGTTTACCTTCGTGAACTGAAAAGATGGACTTTTTAGAATTCAATGATATTCCAAACTTCCTGTAGAGCTAAAGTGTTTGTCTTAAATGCATAAGATGGTCATAAGAATTATTTGAAAATACAGTAACATCATCTAAATAAACCAAGATGCATTTATTTAGAAGGCTATGAAAAGCCATATCCATTACACATTAAAACGTTGCACCAGTATTAGAAATTCCAAAAGGCATTTTTTTATAAGCATAAGTCCCCCACTTTGTGGTGAATGTTGTCTTGTATCTATCTTCTTCACGCATAAGAATTTGATTATATCCACAATAACCATCTAACAGGGACAACCTATCTGAATCTGAAACTATTCTTAAAATCTGATCCATATTGGGCAACGGGTAATGATCTTTTAATGAAGTTTTTTTAAGATCTATAAAATCCACACACAGCCGGATTTCAACATTCTTTTTCCGAATAGGCACAATATTATCTACCCAACTTGAATGCATAACTGGAAAGATAATACCTAATTCAATCAGCTTGGATAAGTATTTTCTCATCAAGGGTTCAATCTTAGGATTAACAGGACCTTTGCTCTTGCCTTACTGGTTTTGAAATTGGCTACAACTCTATGGTATGCTAAGCTAAACTATGATAAAAATCCTCTCAAATCTTGGTATTTCCAAGCAAAAACATCTTTGAATTCTTTCCATAATTTGATAAAAGATTGTTTTTCAGCTAAGGAACATACCTTTCTAATTAATAATTTATTTTCAGTATCAACTAAGACCTCTTTGTAATTATTTGCATGAGTTGAGATCTTTCCTTTGTCTTTTCTGAGCTGATCATCTAAACTGAAGATATCTTCTAATGTAACTAGCCCTTGAGGTGATTTATTTGTCTTTAATTGAACAATCTGGTCACCATACACGTGTTGTAATTTTTCTTGATTAACTGCAAAAAACTCAACTTCTTATTGCAGAAATATGTAGATTTGCTCATCATCTTCAAAGACTTACCAATTCTCTTCATTATCAGGCACTGAAGGTCTGATAATCAGCTTTATATGTGGTTATATTTTGTTGTTCTCCATCTGTTCTAGTACTTCAATGCTGGCTCCAACTGCTGCAAGTCTATCTACATGTTTGTTTTCAACTCTTGGGAATGATTTAATGTTAATAGCTTCAAAATCATCCATTAAATATGAAACTCTATGTTTGTAAGATTTAAGCAATGAGTTCTTGCAAACATTAAAGTTTTTTACTTGATTTATCACTAACTCAGAATCGCCATAAACTTGTAACACCCCGAACTGTTGTTACTTTCTCCAGAGCATTCAAGTATTGATAAATGATTTCTTCAGTATAAGGACATGTTCCTTTGGTTTTGGGAAGTCATGCTTGATATGGGTTGTATCCTCTTGCTCTTGAAGATCTTTGACTGAGACGGAATATGCTTGGACTCTTTTGTTTCTTTCATTCTTGCACTTGAGTTCTCAACTTGATTTCTGGATGAATTGTGGATTTATCCACCTTTATGACTCGGCCTTGGATCAGTTGCATTGATCCAAGGAATGTTTTAAGTTTATTCAGGATGAACAAAATTTATTGACCTTACGAAAGTTACAAGGTCTGAATGAGTTTTGAATGATCAATCCCAGAGTTTAACTCAGGCTGATCATGATAAATGGAATTTGGTTCCAGATATCGTAACATCAGGAAGGCCTGGATGTTAAGCCAGGTAAGATGTTTATGTTATACCGAAAGCTTAATTTATTGATGCCGAATAGACTCCTTACATGAATGTTTTATCCAGTATGGACTCTAACACTGATTGGTCCTATTTTCGGGACCTAGACTAGATTCGTTAAGGTTAATAGTCTTAACCTAAACTATAACCTATCGGTTAAAATAATTGCTAATCTAACCTAGCCCTAAACTATGAGCTTAATGCTCCTAAGGGTTAACTACACCTAACACTATGGAAGTGAGACTAATGTCACACCCTATGAGCTAGCCTAAGTTTCTAACCTATCTTAACTAATGATAAGAAGGGAGGGGGACCTAAGAAGGGTCGCAAGTCATGGGCGGTGCCAAACGGCTAATATAAACCGACGTGGCAGTATCACCAAGAATGGGAATGTTTGTTTGTTTTCTTGTGGCGATCACCAATTTTGGCGGTCGCTGGCAATGGAAAATGGGTGGGAGGATGGAAGTTAATGCAATTAATGAACTTTGGTTCCCGAACGCGGATTGCTTGGGAAGTCATGCAAGTGGAATATTGTTTGGCTGTTTGGTTTTCCATGCATTCCATTTTTTGTTCTGCTTGAGCACTGGTTCTTCGAACCAACTGTCTACTCTGTGTTGCATGGCAACTTTGAGAGTTTCTAGCTTCCTTCTCTGTCGGGGGAAGTATATAAGGCATGGAGGTAACAATTTATTGTTGTTTAATCTTTCGTGGAAGAAGAAGAGAAGGTGCGAGCACATTCTGAGGTCTTCTTTGAATTTTTAAGCGACACTATCAGGCATGATAGGCCCTAGCTTTTAAAAATCTTGCTTTCCTTTAAATGCTTTCATTAGAACAACTCTGTTCAGATGATTTTTTTTGTACAGTCGGCCTGGCTGGTAGCAATGTATTGGTTTTCTTCATTCTTGACAATTTGGGAAACCTTGGTCATACGTAGACCATGTCGAATCTGTTCTTTTGGTTTTCTCGCCTTGCTGTGAATACTATATGTATGTATCGTCTTCTGTAGACGTGTTTTATGTCTCTTTGTTCGATGGAGGTAATGAGTTTCCAAATTGTACCATGTTAGACGTTGTGTTGGATGATTTCGTGTGTAGAGAATGACACGGAAAGCATTGTTGTGTCTAATTTGGTTGGTTCATTGATTATTACTTAGTCGTATGAGCTCTTTTATTGCTTGACAGTTTCAGGTGAATATATATAGTTGGATTTTGAGGAAATTGTAGTTCCTTCTATAGAGCTCGACAGGTTTAGTCGCATGCATAAGAAATATGTTTTAACACAAGCCTATATCTCTGTTGAAAAGGGTATGGATGTTCATTGATTATGGGTTATGAAAATGATGAAACATTTGGTGTAGCTGCTGTTTTCTTTGCGATTTTCACTTGGATATTAGAACACAGTTGGGACCCAGTGAAAATTTACTTGATGAACCCCGTTTCCTAACAATTTGTGGGTGATCTTAGGTCTGCACGAATGGAAATTATTTTTATTTTAGAATATGAATGAATGTGTTGATGTTTCCTGTAGTGACCTTGAAATTTGTCAATAAAATTCTTCTATTAACACTGGAAGTGCTACTTGTTTGGTATCCTTGAATGCAATAACAAATTATCCAGTGTAAATAGTTAGTGTTACTTATTGGTAAGTAATGATAGCAATTACCCTCACTCGTAGTCTAAAATGATTCGAGTCCTAGGTGAAGGGTAGACTATTTTATTTGGATCATGATTGTGGACTGATATTTCAACGTATATGTATTTCGTTTATAACAATCTGTGGCTTTTGTTAATGAGCAATTGCAAGACCCTAGGAATCTAAGGACGAGCTATTAAACAATTTAACCAGATTAGAGCTAATGGTAAACTTGGGTGTTGATTTTCTTGCTTTCTCTTCTTCCCTAATTGAATTCAAGATTGAATGTATATGCATTACTCCTGGGAAGTTGGTACAGTCCTGAACTTGTTTGGAATGGAGATCTGAATGCCTCTATTTCTTTCTCTTAAGCTGTAAAGTATATGTTGATAAAGGACTTTTGGAATACGAAAATATTCTCTCCCTTTTCTGGAAATTATGAGTGCTCCCTTCTTTTGTATCTCTATGAGAACTCTACGGTACGGGTATAAGATGAATAGACTATTAAATTTATGAGGAGAGAATGGTAAGTACTAACTCTTGACCGAAGTCTTCTTTCCTTATCTACAATTATATTATTACCCTGTTTGAGTTATTCGGTTATCCACTTTTATAAAAGTAGTATTGTAGTAGAAGTTGGTATACTTATCAATGTCATTGAAATAATGCTATGAGTATAAAGGAATCCCGTCAGTTGAACTTGCTGGAGGTTATAATCTGTCTTTGCTTGAATTGTTAAATGCACATCTGTTGGATACACGTACTGGTAGGAATTCATTCTTGAATGGAGTAATTTTGTTGGATTATTACTGTCCTTGGTTTTCAGATGGATGGATATTGTAGATTCATTTTGTTTCTTCTTAGTCTCTAATATATGATGAATCATCTGAAAATATTTAAGTTTAACTAACAGCTATAATATGAGTTATGTTTTAAAGTCATATTAGAATTGTAGAAAGACGAATAGTCTGATTCATGTTTAAGGATTTGATGAAATGATTTCACTTAAACAGGTTGTTTAATGAAAACAATTGGTGGAATGCAATTGTTTTAAGAATTAGTGCTTATCATGCTCAGTTCACTGAACTGACCTGTGCTAGCAATTTTTGCAGATGGACATCGTAAGTGGTAAAGGCACGCAGATCTGATATGATGCTCAGATTGTTTAATATGGTTTTAATGATGAATTCCAACTTGATTTCTCTAATTGTACTATAGGAAGAAAGATATTCTTTTGTTGTTGATTATTGTATCAAATGTGCCGAAGTGCATAAGTTGTAATTGTATGGCTTGGAAATAAATGAAATGGGGAGATTTTTACTTATGTGGCTGCATTTTTATTTGTTGGATTGAACTTCTTAGGTCTGAATGAATGAGAGTGCATTTTTATTACTATATGCCATGGGAGCTAGTCGGATTCCCTAAGTAAGCCTTGTAAAAATTATGTAACCGAATACTTCTTGATTGAATAGTAATTCTTTTATATTATGAATAAGGCTAAATTGGAATTAGACCACTGCATTTTAGGGAAGTTAAGGTTAAACTATGCCCTAATATGTAGCTATAACAGGAAGAGTATTCTATTACTTCCTAACATTGATCTAAGTCAAGGCAACGTAATTGATGGTTTTAAATCACCATGTCTTATAACAATCAGTAAGATAAATCTCAGTCTTCGGAGTTGATATAAACCCTTACAGGTTTAGTTAGCTTCCTTAAGAGAGGACTTAGGGCTATTGCTCTATTATGAGGAAATAAGATTTTCAGGAACCGATGGACGCCTTGACAAGGTCATAAATCTTATTAAACTTCTCCCTGTGAAAATTGAACTTAATTATGTAAGGCAACTCAAGTTATGAAATTCTAGGTTGGGAAGGGACTATCCAGTTAGGAGGACCTTTAATTCAAATTGAACTCAACTTAAGTAACTTTTTGAAGTTATGTAAATCTTTCCGAGGCAGTATTGTAGGATGTTGGCACATGACAACTGCAAGGCTGTACCTTCGAGAAGATTAGGATCTTCTCGAGGATACAACAATTCAGGTGACTTATGGCAACACCCTTTACATTGATCATTAAGATTGACCCTTGAAACTGGAACAAGATTTTCCTTTGGGACCGGTTAGGATCATAGACATGCTATGAGGCAACCCTTTGAGACTCGGGGTACATTGACACACGGGGTTACAGTGGGTGACCCAGTATGTCAGCTTACCCCTAGTCTTCAAGAGCATTCTCATAACGTGAGTATGATATTAATTCGTTCCTAAGTGAAAACTTGGGACAAGGGAGACAGACAGAAGTCTGTATAAGACGTTCTATATAACATCGGAGTGGGGTGAAGGACGTATTCCAGATTGACGAGTATGCCGTCAAGGAATAAGAGACATGAACAATATGTTTCAAATCTTTGGCCAAAGTATCGCAAGCTGCTGATTGCGTTGTCCTATGTCACCTAGTCTAAGGGATGTGATGCCGATGAATGATGGTAATAATTATTCAGATAGGTTCCTTGGACAGAGCATTCTGAAATCCTAGATTAGGGAAGAGAACCGCTAGAGTAAAGTGTTCTGATAAAAATGTCAACTCTATGATACTCATGAATAGATCGGTAGTTCACCAAGTCATGGAATGAATAGATCGGTGGTACACCGAGTCATGGAATGAATAGATCGGTGGTACACCGAGTCATTACAGCTGCATATGGTTATCTATTATAAGAATGATTGTTATGATCTGTGAGTTCTCAATTATGTATTTAGAACTACAAAGCACTTTTCAAAAAAAAAAATTCTTGTTCTAATGTTCTAAAATGAGGATGTTACAAAACTTGTAACATATTGATTCCTCTCTTTTTGGCCCATTATTAGCCATGAATTGATGCTTCATATTTAGTTACGTTACGAGTACATAAAAATTGCAGACTTAGAGCTGAAAAATGTCTTTTATTTGAAAGGGAAGTAAACACCAAACATGCACCTTATCCTTTTTTGTTCTTTGCTTCATCAAAATGAAGCTTACATAAGCCTTCTGTTGTATTTTTGTTTTGGAAAACAAAGGGATATGTGCATTTTCTTCATGCAAATAATAAACACTAAACAAACCCTCTTCTACTTCCTTGAAAGGATCATAAGCATGTTCTTCTTGAGTTTTTTCATCCATAAACAAGTTAGAAACACCATCTAATGCAAAAACATGTGTTGTGACATCAAAATCAATCTAATCTAAGGTTGTATTATTTGCTACAACATTTGAAGCATGAGGTTCAATATGAAATCTAGCCAAAGACTTCGAATTAATTGTAACTTTAGTTCCATACCTCATAGTGAAGAACAAAAATGACCAATCCGAAGAAAGGTAACCTTTTATCTTTGTTGTAAAAGCTCTTGATAAACATAAGGAAAAGTAGGGAGGTAGATCTACAATAGTTACATCTTGTAAAATTGAAACATTGGGACAAGCATGTAATGTTACCTATAAATTTTTAATGACACCAATTGTGTTGGTTGTTGTTCTGTCAAGCTGTAATACACTCTTTTTTGTTAGTTCATACTGCAGGCCTAATTTTTCTACAATTGCTTTAGGCATTACTGTGTTGCTTACACCACTATTAACCATGTAGTTATGAACTAGATGATCTTCAATAATAAGAGAAAGATAAAAGGGTGGCAGATTTTTAATATCATGAGCATTTAGAACCTTTTGTACCATCCATTTTACCTCTTTCATACGGTCTTGATCAACTGTACCAAGGACCATATCAGCTTTCTGAGCTTCCTTTTCTGTTGTTTTTTAAGAAATATAAAATTAGTAAGCTCTTGAGCAAGTAAATCTTACTGTCCTGGCAGATTAAAGTATCCCATAACGAAATACTAATATTTTATTTTTTCATAACCTCAACAACATTAAAAGAAGCAACAATTTTAGAAACAACTTCTACAATTTTACTATAAGCTTTAGCAAAAATTGACTCTGTTTCAACAACTTTTGAAATCTGAGGTATGAATAATATTTTGGGATCATGTTGTAATTGTTTTTTCTACTCTTTAGCAGCTGAACTACTTGCTATTTTTTGACATCCTCTTGCAAAATAGTCAGTAACGGTATGTAAAATAGGTCCTTTTTGTTGTTTTTCTTCATCTTGAGCATTTTTATGAGACCTAGTTGTAACTACAAAAAAATATTCTTTCCTAAAATTGACTAAGTTTTGTTCAGGTGGTTTCTAACTCTGAGCTTCTTATGCCCACTCTCCATTTGAGGCATGTACAATGTTTCAAGTTGAGGTTGTGCAACAAGGCTCAAATTTAGGAATTCATTTAGATAATTAACAATGGTATGAGGTTGATTGCAATGTGTACACCACTCTTCTAAAACCATGTTGACTGGAATAATAACACTAGATGAGTTAGGAGCTTTAGGATCAAATTGCTTTGGCTGATAAGGCTACCTATAATTCTGATTTTGCTGGTATGGCTACCTATTTTGCTGATAAGGTGCTTGATAAGGTTGTTAGGATGGGCCTTTCTATTCTCAATTGATGTCACTTTATTCCCAAGTGTTTGCAAGGCTTTAAGCACTTCATCTGAAGGTGCTATAATAACAGACTCTATTATGGTAATATGTTGTGCAATAGTTGTTAGATCTGCCATAATGGGCATAGAGGGCCTATGAGACAATTTACTAACTTGAATAAGGTTGTTTTCAGCTCAAGTAGTAATGTCATTAGTTGTTGGAAGTGTAGTTCCTCCCATAGATTGTATCATAGCTGAAATATCACTATTTAAGGCTCTGAGATAGTATAAAAATGCATGATCAACTTGAGGCTTAACACTGGCTGGAATTCTTTCCCAAGTTCTAGCAAATTTGATATTAAAACTAGCCATAAATTCATGGGGAGCCCTTTTGATTATGGATAGCTACTCTATAAGAGATAAATGGTCAGAATTATCTTGAAACTGCTTAAGTAACTGATTTCCTAATTCATCCCAAGTTGTTATTGTCCCTACTTCTAAAGTTTGGTACCATTGCAATGTTTGTCCTCTAAATGATGCAGCTAAAAGTCTTAAAGCTACATCTTCATGAGTAATATTATGAACTGAACAAAGGGTTGCAATGTCTTTAATATGCTCAACAAGGGGAATATGATTTTCACCAGTAAATGAGAGTAAACATTTTAAGGCAACAACAAGTATATCATGATAAACATGAATAATCAAAGGGATACCATTATTGAAAGGTACATAATTTTTGGGAGGTGCTTGTTGTTGATGATCCATTGTAATAATAGGGATCTGAATAACAAGATTGATACATGGTGAAACAAGTGGAGGGTTGCTAAAATTGAGCCTGTTATAGGGTATGGTATTACCAAATCTTCTTCTTCTTGCTGAATTTAAAGGTAAAGAAACAAAATTATGAGGAATACCTCTTACTGTTGATCTTGTAGTCACCTTAGGCATGGAACATGCTGTAAAAATGGTCTGAAATAAGCCATACGAAGTCGCCAAATAATTTTATTTTGATTATCAATGAATATCTGTAGCTTTTTCCTTCCAAAAGTGTTGTTTTCTTTATTATAAATATTGTGTAACTTGGTGAAAATTGCTACAAATCTGATCTATGTCCCACCAAGCATGCCAAAAAATATTAGCTCTCAAAAGTGCACCATTTTTGAGAGATGAAAACAGGGGTTCTAAGCTTGCTTTATCTCTCACTTCTGTAGATACAATGGAAACACCTCAGGTCTGTGGGTATATCTATTGTTGAGGTGAGTCTTCAGTATCAAGGTCGATTCCATATTGATGTATCCTAAACTATTTTTTTGGGTTTTTAGGAGTTTTAAGGGTAAAAAGATGGCTATAACTGAAATTGAAATGGGGTGATATACTAAATTGATTGAGGGCTTTGACGAAGTACATGCACAATAAAATTGAGAACAAATTACAGATGCATGAACCAATGTGTTTTCAGCTTGATCCAAAAGCAAACACTTGTGTGTTGAGGGAATACATCACACCAACACAGTAGCTAACATGCACACTAATACTATATAGAAAACACCAAATTTGTAGCAAGGTAAGATAATTAATAAAGGAATTAACATTCACAAGAATTAATGGAAAGATACACACCACTGCAAATAATTGGAAAGGCAATATATGTTTCTCATTCAAGGGCAAAAACTGGCAAAAAATTTCTTCAGCACTCCTACATCCAAAAAGTCCTCCTTGTGCCTTGCTAATGCACACAATATATAACAAAAATAATTCACCCAACCCCTCCTAAAAATAGGTTTTAGTCTGTACTCCTGTACTCACCCATGCAAGTTAATTTTAGCCTTTATCATGAATAAATAAAGGGATAAAAATAACCATGTAGTTTACAATGAAGCATTAATAGCCTAAGTTCTAAAATTACACTTTATTCAAAGTATACTTTGCTTCCCTATTTTCAATACAATGACTAAAATTGGGTGAATAATTTTAGCTAACAATAGCTCTTGTTTGGTCTGCAAGTCTCCTCCAATGCAAGTGCATGAGCTTTGTCCTTTTGTACATGAGGTGACACCTTTAATCTCCAACCCTTAGCAAGAATAACTCCAATCCACTGTGGGGACCACTGTGAGCACATGTGCAAAAATAAAAACTCTGTAAAAAATTCCTTTGTTTGCCTTCTTTGACTTGGTACAAGGTTTATTTGAAAAGGTTAAGGTATGTTTTACTTTGGTTAAGGTAAAGAAAACTTTGACCTTACTTTTGCATTATCAACCCATCATTAACCCCTTTTGGCAATTCACAGGGCACTATATTTTGGTAGGCATATAGTTTTGATTACTTGCATGGCATGTAAACTATGATTTTTGGTTTGAAATATACCTTTGGCCCACCTTTTGGGATCATCATGGCACATATTATAAGGTTGTTAGCATTTGAAATATCTCTATGGCATCATAGGTTTAGACCTTTGAAGGTCAAAGAAAATAATTATTAAATCATTGGCATTGGTTTCCCTCCCATGATGAATGGACTCTTCTTTTGTCGGTGCATTGTGACTAACCATAGTAGAGGTTATAGAAACTTTGAGTTTGCATTGAAAAGGCCAATCTGAGCATGGACATTAATCTGTGTTCTTACTTGATCTTCACCATCAATGCTCTAACTAATTCCGATAAGGTGGTTGAATGGCGGGTTTTGTTAATGACTATTTGATCTGTACTATGCAATATGAAACCATTGATTTCTAACTCATTGAAGTTTGCATTAGATTTGGGAATTTTTATTTTCAAACCTTGATCTTTGTACTCTTGCATCTGCAACATTTAATCCTTAACTCAATTAATGAGTAAGGTTTACATGTGATTTGGTTTGGTGAATCGAATATTTTTGAAACCTAAACTTGTCATTTCATCGAGCTCTGATTGAGTGCGGCGAAGCCCTAGCCATTTTCTTCGTGACCGTCATTAATTCGTTCCTAAAGCTTGATTCTTTACAAAAAAAAAATCTTCCGTGAAGAGCTCTGTAAGTGTAAATCTGATATTTTTGAATCCTTTCCGAGCTCTGTGAGTTTTCTGGGAGGAAACAATCACCATTGTTGAGGGTTTTGAGCTCCTTTGTAAGTCGTTTAAGCATGAGTTTTTGAGCTCTTTGTAACTCCTTCTAAGGATTACTCATGGCCCTTTCTTTAACTTCTCTGCCATTGTTGGAGACCCTGGAATTACTGTAAAATGTTCTACAACCATTTCTTTATACCTTTGATGTGGTCATTTGGTCGCCATTTTACTGTGGAGGTGAGATTTTGCTTCAAACCCATTTTTGAACTTGACAATCATTACTTTATGTCATTTTTGCTTCAATAAGTACTGAACTTCGAAATGATTACTTTTATCTGTGTTTTCTTGGTATATTTATGCATCATCAGTACTTTCAAGCTTGAAAGTTGTTCAGGGTACTCATTTTCTACTCTGCATTTCAAAATTTCTTCTGAGGGTTTCACAAGCTCGACCCAAACGGTGAGTTTTTGCGTTCCATTCTTCAAGTTCTTGCAAAAATTTACCTGATTCTTTAATGACTATAAAAAATGAATTTTTCTCCTTGCTACTTTAAATTGGGTTGATGACCACTTCGTCATGTTTTGTTTCGAAAACCCTGGAGCTAATTTGTGGCACGTTTAGCTCGTGCTTTGGGCATTTAAAACTTGAATCTGGGTTTTGATTGTTGAAACTCACCATTTCTGCTCCCTCCCGTGTCGAGATGGGTATTGATGGTATGAATGGGGGTTTCATTGTTTCTTATTTGATCTACCATGAAAAGGCTTCCGAAGCTCTATAACCTGTGCTTTCAGAATACATAACAAAGATCTCCAGTATATTCTACATAAGAATTCCATGTTGTGTTTTTTGAGTCGGTATTGCTCTTTGCTAGACTGGATTCATTATCTTATATGCGTTTATCAACTTGACAACACTATGAGATGGATATATTCACCACTTTCTTGCATATGTTTTTTGTTTCTTCAAAACTCATTTTGGGCATGTCATTTCCACTGGGATTGAAGATATTTTAAGGGTTTGTATAGAAAAAATAACGTAGGTGCTCATTCTTTTCACCTTGGAAGCATGTTTTTCATTTTAGAACCTTCGCAAGACTTGAAAATGTGACCTTTTCCTCATCTGTACCATTGTTACTTTGGGATTCTCGTTACACGGAAACTCTGTCTTTGATTTTCTTGATTTTATGTTGTATGAGTTTAATGCTTTGTTGCTAAGAAGTTATTCATAGTTTGATTCTAGAACTTGAAAAACTTCATCTAAAGGCTTAAATTTTCTCTATGGATCATGAGATCTGTAACTAATTTGTGGCAAAAAGAAGTCTTTTCCAGATTTTGTAATTTTGTTTCACATTACTACAATGATTATGTCTTGAATAACTCTGAAAAACTGCTCTTATCTCCTTTTTAATACACTCAAGAAATCACTTGATGGTTGTGATAATCTTTGAGGTAATCAATGGTTTCATTTTCATCAATATCTGTAGTATTCCTTAATTGCTTGATCTTTGAGCATTCTTAGCTTCATGCTTTAAGCTTGAGGAATTACCATCCATGTTTAATTTCTCCTTGCTTCAAATAAGAAACTGTTAACGAGAAATCACAACACCCCCAAATGAGCTATGAATATGCTTTTCTAAGGTAGTGTCATTTGGTGTGATTTGCATAATATGGGACCATCTCCCAAGTTGTGGGACTTGTGGACTTGAGATGGCCCTCTGGAGAAAGTCAGCTTCTTCTTCATGATCCTAATGCTAAACTAATCCTAATGCAGAAATGACATCTAACTACACCTATCCTAACAATGCCAAGGAGACAGAGAGCGAAAGTGCATAAAGAGGGAAATCCTACACTAATGGTGTAACATCCCCATTTTAAGATACTAGAACAAGGGAATTTTTTTTTTTTTTTTTGGTATAACGTTCTCTGTTATGAATTATATAATTCAAACACACGTTCAAGTTTTAATAATTATTTTCTGCCCAAACAACACAGTTTGGAACACACAATTTTCTTTTAAAACTAATGTTCCATGTTCGCATATTTACAATATGGAACACACATTCAATGCCATTCAATCTTATAACAGATTCTATATGCTGCTGTAAATGACTCGAAGAACTGCCGATCTCCCATTTTCATGGCTCGGAGTTTCAACGATCCTTCATTTCATGACTCGGCAACAACCGATCCTTCATGTTCGTTCATGCATAGTATATTATATATACAAGTTCTTATAACCGTTTCCGGTTATCGAAGTGATCCATTTAAGAAGCCTATCTGAATATCTGTTACTGATACTCATCTGACATCTCTGCATCTTAAATTAAGTGATTAGGACAACGCAACCAGCACTTGCGATACTTTGGCCAAAGATTTTCACATGCTTTGCATGATCATATTCCTGGATGTGATACACATCAATGGAATACGTCCTTCACTTCACTTCACTTCACCTGTTATCTAGAATGGTCTTTCCTGGTTCCTACCAGTCCTTTCAATTTAAGGTCAGATTTAAACTTCCAATTTCCAACTAGCAATATGAACGAATATAGGAAGGCACTCCTGGTAACTAAAGATACGCAGACATACGGTGTCGTTCCCCACGACTCCGTGTGTCTAGTTATCTTTAGTCCTCCGGAGTCACTCCGTATACGTGATCATACTCCTATCCCCAGCCAAGAACTTCACATTCAGCCTATGTATTCTTGATGTTTTAATTCGGGAGGGCATTGTAATATGTCAGCTATAACATTGTGTCGTCATGAAGACCCCGTCTTCATGAAGACACCGTGCTGTAGCTGGCGTATGTCAATGTCCTACGGAATCCTCCCATCGAGAGTACACATCCTGCTCAAGTGATTTGGATATGATCTTAATATTTAAGATCAACCTTCAGCAACCATGCTGATCCTTTATCCTCGTTCCCGTTACAGTTGTACGTAGCTAAGAGAGACTAAATCCGTCTTCTAGCTTGCTTTACATCTTCTCCTTCTTACCGAAGGGTTGCGTTTTCCCTACTTGGTTCTCTTCTTAATCATTGGATTAAGCAGCCCGTTACCGACGGACGTGGTAAGTTTAACCTATTAAACTTAACCAAGATTTTTACAACTGTAACTAAATTCAGAATTCCAGCTTATTAGACGTCATTTAAACGAGGTCTAATTCCTAATAAATGTATTCATTTATTCTCCTTAACCTTACATAGTTAAGGTCCATTAGCTCTGGATATATTTATCCCATATCCTTTCTTTCTGAATTTAACATACGAGGTTATTAATGGAGTTCGAAAACGAAGTTCGGTTACTCCTAATTTAATTGATATTCCTTAGCTTCCAAGCTAATCCTGAATACCTATCAGTTATGGAATCATATTCTTCCTAATCCTTTTTAATGTCAATTAAGAATTCATCTTTACCCAAGTATGAACTAATTGCACATTTCAACTTAAAAGTTGCATTTAGGTAAGAATAGATATCAATTCCTTTTTAACATCCATCCAAGGACAATTAAATAAATCCAAATCAAGAAATAACATTTTATTTCCAATTAATCAACAATATCAAACTGATATAGTTATTAAAATATCACACTTGTATTTGTATTCATCAATCCATGTCATAATCCATACATTTGCCAATCCAACTGACTGGACTTTGTTTACATAAAACATCATTACAACCCATAGATAGAAGAATGTACTTTCTTCTTTTCACAATTCCTCATAGAGGAATAATAACTAACAAATACAATTCATCTTCTGCTAATCAAAAGAAGCATCAGAAAACAGCCATGTCTTTGTTCTAATCAATTTCCATCTGCAAAATTTCTTGCACGGGTCAGTTCAATGAACTGAGCATATTAAGCACTTGTCATTAAAATGAGGTGCTTTACTTAACTGTCTCAATAAAAGAACCCTGCTTTTATGAAACGACAGTATGAACATCAATCAAGAATCAAGCATCAAAAGAATGGACAGCATAACAACTAAACCATCTAAATACCATCCCAATCAGCCAAAGAATTGCTGTCCTATTTTTCACATAACCGTTACAAGTTCCAAATTACAATATTTGTAAAGTTTAGGAATACAAGTAACATACGGCTGATATAACTTAACTGTTATCCTTTCCATTCCTTTCATTAGTAATAAATGCAAAGGGTAAAACTAACTGAAACGTAAACTAATTACTTTCCTTTCAGTTCATGCAACACATTTGATTCCAAGCAATCACGCACAGACGAGAAAGCAACAACAATGCATATAGTTGCTCATACCCAAGCGATACAAAATTTGTTCTTAACGATTACAGATTTCCGAAAGAAGAAAAGATCATTTTTCCAAGTTATCCATCCACATTCCTATTTCTTTCCTTATGACTGTCCTAAAAATTGAATCCAAACGAGACACAAATCAAGATAACAGTTCAGAGTGAAACTTACAAAATCCATTCGGAATTCACTTTCCAGCAGCAAGAATAATTTCATTCATAATCAGTTTTAAATGAAAACAAGGAAGAATTTATCGTCCTTATCAATACTTCATTTAGATCAGGCTCATATGAATACCCAAAAACAGGTTAGTACAACATCGTATTTATCATAGAACAAATAGTATAAGGATGTATACTATGTACTTACTGTACTAGAAGACTCCATATTTCTTTCACTGTATTTTTAACCAAATAACAGTTATACAATCACGTAATCAATTATTCACATGACCTTCTATTTCCATGAACGCATACAGTTCAAAATATAATTTACACATTGTTGTTACCTACAACAAGACCAAGTCATAATGCACAGTAAGGCTTCCAATGCTATTTCAAGAATTCAAACAACAAAAAGAGAAGAATTCGTTCCTTTAACTATTCAAATAAGAAAACAACCATTTTCTTCAACTCAACAAGAATTATTCATGCCGATTTCATTTTTCCTTGAATGACAGTGCAAAGATCAGAAGACCACACGAAACATTCAAAATTCCGTTTGTATAGAAAATAACAGCACTCAAAAAACCATCTAAATGCCACTGTAATCTTTGTCAAGTTGAACTTATAACGTTCATCAAAAACCAAATTACTGTTTCCTTTGAATCGAAAACAGCAGAAGAAAGAAGAATTTGTTTCCCTATAATTTCAGTAAGAGACAATCATTTGCTCAGAATGAAATAAAACACCCAACTCGAGCTCACTGCCAACAAACATTTCTACCCAAAATCCATTTTTCAAGTTCATGATAATATGCAGAACTTCAAAATGCAATAATCAGTTATCAATACCTCCATCAAAGTAAACCCGTATAGGGTGTTAAATGCGTAAGCCTGGTATAGTCAAGACAGACCCAAACAGCAAGACAAATTCCCATGCATTTCTTCTTTTGCACAGCAATCCAAAGTCAAGTTCGCATTCACAAGACAGTTCGAATTAGAAAGCCAAATTGCAACCACAAAACGCAATGGAATCAACCTTCCATCACAGCAAGAAGAAAATATAATCATTCATTGCACAGAAATACAAAGCCAAGTTTGTAATCGTGACAACAGTCCGAACAGGAAGACCGAACAACATCAATAGAACACAATGAAATCATCCCTTTCCTCACAGCAAGGAAGGAATGTAATCAATACAAGTTCAGAAGAAAAACCATTAACTTTTTCGTACTTTCACGAATACCCAATACGTATTCGTTCATTCCATAAACAAGAAAAGGCACAACAATAAAAATATTGTTATTACTTCCTTCAAATCGAGTTCATATGCTCTTGAAAACCCAAAAGCCATTTCCATAAGAACCCAAAACAGCAGAAGGAAAAGGATCTATTTCCTTAACAGTTTCAAGTATGAAACTACTTCAAACATCTACTGTTTCTATCATTCCGGTTCGTATTAGCAACGAAACGATTAATTCTGTATAATGAAAACAATTCGTATACAACATGTACAGTTTCATAACACACATGACGAGTTCCTCATTACTGTCAACCAAACCAGCACAACATGGAGGTGTTTCCATTCAAAGAAAATGCAAGGACAAATTAATCACAACAACAAGAAACAATTTACCTATTTCATTCCAAACAATGACAGCAAAATCAATTAAACCCAAAACCCAAGAGCAGGGTTGTTTTAATGAGACGCTTAAACAAGCAAGTGTTTTTAAAGAGAAGGGCTTAACATGCCTGTAAATTCTTCCTTGAAGCTCGAAGAAAACCGCGTTTACAGAAGGTGTTTCCTTCCACGGCGACAGTAGCAAGCTTTCAAACAATCCTTTCCTCTTCAGGCTCAGCAACAGCCTCCAAATTTCCAAAGAATAGTGATAAAAACCAAATGAAACTGGTTCGACTGAACCAAACAAAAACCAAATGCAGAGCAACTTCTCAAAAATCCGAATCAACACAATAAACAATCAACATTTCCTCCATACACTTTCCAAGGCGAGCTGGTCGCGAAGATTAAAAAAATTAAATGCATTAAAGGCTCTGCCTTTTCCTATTTTCTCACGCCACCGCCGACTTGGGTTGGCGAACTCCCAAGTTCAAATTTTGCATGTAAAACCAAATTTAGTGCATGACCAACTAGATCCCTCTAGTTTTTCCCTGTTCCCGCCAAACTGGCGCTGTCCACGTAAGGATTTCACATTAATGCCATTAAACACCCCTCATCCTTATCCTCTCCCAAGGGTCTGTGCATCCCCTTCTAGGTTAGGATTAGTTTAGGATTCATATTAGTGTTCGACCTAGGTCATAGCCTAGTCTTTAGGTTAATAGAACTTAGGTCTATTTTCACCTTTTTATATAATTTAAAAATCCACTTAGGATAGTAGTTTAGGATGTAAGGTAGAGCTTAGGATTAGATTAGGATCTAATTCCTTCTAACACCTAACACTAATCAACCTTCAATCCAGTCAAGTCTTCCCGACTGACTTTCAATTTCAACACTGTACAGGACATTCCGTCCTTTGTTAACATGCCTGAGCCACCCGTATCCCGGCATTTCTCGCCTTACGGGGTCTCACGTTACGACAGTGCATGGTTCGTAAATCGAACCTTTTCCGTTGGCATTTACGTGCCAACTGTTCATACCTGTAATCAGGTGCTGCACATTTATATCAACCTGTAATTTGGTTCAAGAGTAAATCGACAAAGCGATCACAAGAAGGCCACAACATATAGAATTCAGCAAGCATACGACAATTTGTCGTCACATCAGTAACATACAAGCAACAATAACTGCTGTCCCATGCAAATAAATTACAGCATGCAAGAATCCAAGTTAGCAACACAATCCTTTAAGATCAAAATATATCATAACATGTTTGCCTTCATTTCAGCAGTTACAACAGTATGAAAAATAATCACCAAGATAACTTACAAAATCAGGGTGTTACCCCACTTTGGCTTTGACTCGATGCACAGTATACCCTACAACAACGAGAGGCGAGGAGAGATAATAAAATAAGCGAAGGATGGACAGATGCATCACAAAACAGAATTTATTGCTCCAAAATTTCACACAATACATTGTTAGTGGGCAAGAGGTGAGAGAATGCCATTACAGAGCCGTGAAAGGAGGTTTAGACTCCATTTTTTTACCCTGGGGAAGAAAAGAAGAGGGGGGCAGGGAAGAAGAATGAACAACCGTTTACAATGATCTAAGCTCTCACTTTTATAGATCAAGTGAAGAGAGAAGAGGAAAAAGAGATGGGAAATCAAATTGGAAACTTGACCACCAGCCATCAATGCTCTTGCAAATCCACCTATAATCTGTCCATTCTAGTTCCCCATGTTTGTTTGTCGTGTTAGAGAAGGAAAGATGGCAGACCAAAATAAAAAATTCAGGCAGTTGGAGCAATTGGATCCTGTAATAATGGGGTGAAAGATGTTTTCCTGATTTCCACCCACCAAGGCATACAAAAAATGATATTTTATGCTTCCATGGCATAGTGGAGGTCCAGAGCTTTCCGACGGTACCAAATTCGCTAAATTTAGACCACTGGTTCAAAAGTTATGCCCCTTCGAAGTTTGTAAACAGTTTGAAAAATGGGTCCCCCTTAATATGGGACACATGATAGCCAAATTAGGGAAAAATTAGGTTTGCACATCCGTAATATATCCTTTACCCTTTCCTCTGATTCCCCACTTTGGCTTTGACTCGGGTTCAAACTTTGATTTTTTGCTTTGCCCCATTCTGGAATGCGAGCTCGTATGTCCGAAACGTTTTCCCTTCATATTTTCTCTATGTGCGGGGTTTTCTTGACCAAATTTACCTGGGGGTGAATTTGGGATAACAATTTGGTGACTCACAGGGAAATTTGTCTGCTTGATGAAGAGACCAATGGCCTTGAAGTATCCATTGGGCATGGATTCTACCTGATAAACATGAAACTGATTTGAACTCTAAAATTCTGACCTCTGAGCCTCTTGGAAACCTATTGAAACTTGAAGTTGGACTTCACCAAAAGCCAACTGAAATGGACTATGTGCAAGAGTAAAAACAAGAGCACCATAAACTATGTACAAACTAAAAATCAATCATACCCCAAGTGGGATATGGAAAGTGTGTGAAAGAACTTCTTCCGCTGAAAACAAACCTACCTACTCTACTCTAACCAAGAGAAAATGGAACTCAAACAAAACCTACAACTAACAGGGAGAAATATCTTCCATTCCTCAAAAATGGCAGCCATGCAACTAATTTGGCACTGAACATGGCTTGGTTAGATGAGTGAAAAACTAACTACAAGCTGATCTTCCACCTAAATCACCAAAGTATCAATTGAATACAAATCATAATACCTCGTTTAGTTTCACTTCATTTGGATTGAAGAGGTATTGACAGTTGATCCTTGACACTTTACATAGCTCATCCTCATGCCCTGAAATGGGCATGACCGGTTCCGGTTTCTCCTTTGTCTCCAATGAAGCCAAGTACCTGATTGGGCATAGTATGATCTTTTGGATGTGCCCATTTCTCTGAAATTCAACTCCAAAAATGGAGTCTTCCTATGGACATTCTTAGATGAATGGCGTGGGAGAAATGGTGACATCCTCTTGCCCTTTTCCTTCCTCCTCTTTTGAAGAACATGGAAGAGTCAAGATCTTCCAACCCTGGTTCTAGAGGGCCATTATGAAGTGCAAGCTTTTGTTCACTTGAATATTATCCTTCATGTTAGAAGGTTCATGTGCGTGGAAGATGTGATGAGATGGAGTGAAAAAAATGATGTAATCTCCATGGGTATCCTCTTCATTAAGAGCAATCCTCTCAAGTTTGACAGATAGTATGCCCCCTTGTTCCACTGCTGCATGTGCTCTACCTCCTTCACGGTGTCCTCTTGATCTACAACTTGCTCACCATGGTTTATCTTCACTTCCTCAAACATGAATTTTGAGAGATCAAACTATTTTTCAACATTATATCTTGAAGGGGATGAAGTGGGAGGAAGAACTAAAGGGTCCCTTGTAGCCTTGCTCCACACTTAGAGCCTTTAGAACTATATGCTCCTCTTCCATTATGGGTTCATCAATTAAATCAGGGCCTTGAAATGAAAGTAAAAAATCTTCAATGACGCCTTCTTCATTGAGTGGTCTCAACACTGATTTGATCTCTCCCAGCTACTCCTCTTCATTGGGGCTTGGGACTGATTGTTCCTCCTCTTTTTGTTATCTCTTCTTTTGCTGTAAAATCAGCCTCAACCACCACTAGTTCTTCAATCTTGACCTCCTATATTGGCTTGACCATCAAGGGGATCTTTGTAAACCCAAATTTGGCAGCCTAACTCTTCAAATTGTCTGTCATTTATTTTCTATTGGGCTCCTCTTCTTGTTTTTCTCCTTGATTGGATTCTTGAGTCTCCTCCCGACATGGACTTGGGAAAACAAGAGGAGTGGCAGGTTGGGGTTCAACTATACTTTGTAATTTTTTGTGGTGTGGATGGGAGGCACAACTTCTTGTTTGTTTGGAGGGGATGAATGTTTGGAAGGGACAAGGACAGAATAACTGAGATGAGGTGGAAGACTAGAGGAGATGGATAAATGAAATCAACACTTGGGGTAGCAAGTGAGGAGCTTGGACTCTTGGAGCTCTGGGTTGAGATGGTGCAGACTTGAGAAAGAGAAAAATAAAATCTAGTGAGATGTTGATTGACTTACCCATTGACAAGGTTGTCCCACACTTTTCTCATAAGCCCCGATCTCCTCAGCCCATTGTGTAAGCTGAGGCAACACTTCAACCATGAAGTCAAGCTTCTCTTGAGGGTTGTAATGTCTTGGAAAAGGACCTTCCCATGGACATGATACCCTGAAACCAATCTGAAATGCCTTCACTTGTGATATGCCCCTTGACTGAACCATGCCAACCTCCATTTTTTGGATCTTCTCCAACAGACCAGCATCTTATATTTGATTGTCTTCATTGTTTGCATACCCCTACTCTTGGAAAGCCCCATAGCCAAACTGATTTTGGCATTGTTGCTCATAGGGGTAGACATATTGATTTTTCCTTCACTCAAAATGCTGATTTGAAGGAGTTGTAAAACATATTGGAGGTGGATTGCTCTGCTGTTGTAAGTGTGAGTCCCAATAAGGAAATGAAGTCATGATTGCACAACCTCGTCAAATGGGAGAAAATGAAAGAGATGGAAGAAAAAAATGGATGAAATGAGTGGAAATGGATGGAAAAGGTCTGCAACTCAAAGAATGGGTTTTTGACCAGATGGAGTCGCCAGATGTGCTTAAAAGTGCCTCCAAAGGCTGAAATCTTCACCAAGAGCACATCAAACCTGATGAAGTGAAATGTTCAGGTGCTTCAGACCTATCCCACCGAGTGTGCCAAGACTATTAATGGGAAATCACAACACCCCCAAATGAACTATGGATCTAATTTTCTAAGGTAGGGTCATTTGGTGTGATTTACATAACATGGGACCATCTCTCAAGCTATGGGACTTGTGGACTTGAGATGCCCCTCTAGAGAAAGTCAGCTTCTTCTTCCTGATCCTAATGCTAAACTACTCCTAATGGAGAAATGACGTCTAACTACACCAATCTTAATAAATCCAAAGAGACAGAGAGAGAGAGAAAGTGCATAAAGAGGGAAATCCTACACTAACGGGGTGATAGCACCAAGAAAAGGGAAGTGTTGATCACAATCTCAGCTGCTTGAAGTGGAGAGAGGTGAGAAGAGGAGAGGCTAGAAAAGATGCACCATAGACTAGAGATAGATTTCACACAGAACACCACTTCAAAACCCTTTAAACACATCTCCTAGGACCTACAACAAACATTAGAATATTCACAGTATACTCTGCAATGACGAGAGGCAAGGAGAGACAATAAAATAAGCAAAGGATGGACAAATGCATCACAAAACAAAATTTATTGCTCCAAAAGTTCACACAGTACATCGTTAGTGGGAAAGAGGTAAGAGAATGTCATTACAGATCCATGAAAGGAGGTTCAGACTCCATTTTCGACCCTGGGGAAGAAAAGAAGAGGGTGGCAGGGAAGAAGAATGAACAACCGTTTATAATGAGCTAAGCTCTTGCTTTTATAGATCAAGTGAAGAGAGAAGAGGAAATAGAGTCGGGAAATCTGATTGGAAACTCCACCACTAGCCATTAATGCTCCTGTAAATCCACCTATAATCTGTCCATTCTGGTTCCCCATGTTTGTTTGTCATGTTAGAGAAGGAAAGACGGCAGACCAAAATCAAAAATTCTGGCAGTTAGAGAAATTGAATCCCGTAATAATGGGGTGAAAGAATTTTTCCTAATTTCTACCCACTAAGGAATATAAAAATGATATTTTATGCTTCCATGGCATAGTGGAGGTCCAGAGCTTTCCAACGGTACCAAATTTGCATAATTTGGACCACTGGTTCAAAAGTTATGCCCCTTCAAAGTTTGTAAACAGTTTGAAAAATGGGTCCCCCTTAATATGGGACATGTGACAACTAGATTAGGGGAAAATCGGGTTTGCGGGTCCATAATTTATCCTTTACCCTTTCCTTCGATTCCCTGCTTTGTCTTTGACTTGGGTTCAAACTTTGACTTTTTCCTTTGCCTCGTTCTAGAATGCAAGCTCATAGGTCCGAAACATTTTCCCTTCATATTTTCTCTATGTGCAGGGTTGTCTTGACCAAATTTTCCATGAGGGTGAATTTGGGATAACAGAAACCTTAAAATACTTAAACATTGTACAGTGCAAGCTCTGAAATATGTAATCAATTGAAACAAATCTGGATCATTGTATTGTTTGATCTTTGTATTCAAGGAGCTCTGCATAAGCCATGAAATGTAGTTTTGCATCTTTCTTTACTACAAATGATATCTATTTTTGCCATATATTGAGGTATCAACTTCTTCTTAGAATTCCAATGCACTTTATATACAAATTTATTTTAAAACAGTCAGTATTGGTTTCCCTATTATACATCTTGTAATATTGAAGCATCCTTATCAATCTCTTACAACTAGCTTATGATGCCATGATGAAAGCATGCTTGGAAATCACTATGACCATTTCACTTGTACCTACATTTCAATTCTAACTCTCATAAGGGACCTCCATTTATTCTGTACTGATTTTAAGTTTATTTTGAAAGCCTCTATGATTTTTGTCTCAACCTTTATAATTATGGATATTATTCTTCAATCTGAAACTGAATATCTTCTTTCATAGTGCCATTTTGAGCTGTGATCTATCTCTTATTCTTATGGGGTAATTGTAGCTTTGAATAATTTATTCTTTGCAAGCTTTATTTCATTGTAAATCTTATTTGATGACCTCAAGCTTGTTGTTACACTCTGTTGTATTGATGGAAATCGTATTTCTTACATGTAGCTGAAAAACCTTTGGTTGAAACTGATCATATGATTTTTGCAAAATTGTACTTTGTTTCAATGATCCATTGAGAATTTGTAATGTTCCAAGTCTTTTCTGAATGAGCTCTTGACTTTAGATGGTTGTGGCTTGTACTTTATTGACTTGTTTGGAAGTTGAAAACTGGTCATAGTATTATGCATTCAAATCTATTTCTCTTACTTTTAGATTTTATCTCTGAACTTGAAACCATTCTTTTCTTTATAGTTGCATGATCTTGATCATTTTGAAAGACATGAATGCATTTTCCTCTGTAGCCTGGAATTCTATTTATACATTGAATGCAATCTGCATTTGTTAATACATAATTCAAATCATGAATTGAGTTCTTTTCTGCTACAACCTATACCTGCACACTTAAACAAAATAGTTAGAAAAGCATAGGCTTTAACCTCTCTTGTATTCCATAGTGAATTTGTTTTCTTTCTCTTCTATTTGTCATGATTCAAAGAATCACATGTGCTTCTACAAGATAGTAGTTTTCAAATCTTCATCTATTACTTTGATGTACCTTATGTTTTTTTATCTTAAATGATTAATTTGCCTTATGCTAGATAACACATGAATACAGATTAAACCCTAAGCTCAGTAACTGATGTTCTTTTATCTTTTCCTTCCAAGTACATTGATGGGTTAGATGATGGAGAAGATAAATATGGAGTTAGAACTGAAGCAATGAATACCAGGAGAAAACCCAAGGCAATGATGGGTTTCTTCTATACCCTTTTGCTTTTATCTTTATGCACATACATTTTTTATTTCAATAATCATAAGTTACATCCCATTACTTGTGTGGGAAACATTGAATTTCCTCATGAATAAATGATATCATTTTTAAATTGAGTTGTGTGCTTGTTTTTACTTTCAGTTCTTATGATATGTAATGATTGTACAATGAATTAAACAACTCAATAACATACTTAATAGCACTTAATAATAAGAAATGATCAAATTGAAAGTACTTGTAACTTAATAATGAACACCTGCAACCTACAATCAACAACTATGTTTGTTGTTATGGAGTTTAACATCCCACCTAAGATGTGATTCTAGCTTTCATCAAGGTAGTGTATTGGTCCTTTGGGGTATTTTTGTTTCCTTACTGAAGACGAACATGGAATGATAGCATATGTGAGGTGTTACATTATGTAATAGCACACATAGCGACAAATTGCATGTTGTTAATCAATTACTGCAACTAAAAACATAAAAAAAATTGTATGACTCACCCCTAGTTAGGTCCATCTCATCAATGCCTTCCATCGAAAATAAAGTTTCGAGTTGCCCATTTTTTTGTAGTGCAAAAATTGTCAACAATTCCCTTATTTGAATTTCATAATTAACCCCAAAAATTCCAACTACCAAAAAGATAAATTGCTCAAATAGCTAAAAAGGATCAAAAAGTACAAGCAAGTATAGAAAGGATAGGAGCGCCCAGAGGGGACAGAAGCACCTGGAGCTCCTATGCTAGTTGGGCACTCCAATCCAGAATGATAAATGACGAAAGCTTAAAATACATACTAAGTAAGTACAAGTGCAAGAATGAAAGCAGTAGCATAAAGAAAAGCAAAGTGGCCAAAAATATGGGTTAATTATTACTTTTCGTACTTAAGAATCACATGAATAGTAGTATGTAACTAGGACTAAATAATTACCCAAAGTGTGTGATTTAGTGTCTACAACCACAAATTAGGTTGACAACCAATAATTTTTTATTTTATATAATATGGTGGATGTAGCCCAGATAGATGTACATAAGTAGGGTAGGTATGAAATTGTAGAATCCTTATGGGCATACATTTGTTGGAACATAAAATGGATGAATTATTTTGCATAGATAGTAGTGATGGCTTTTGTGAGATAGAGACAGACTCATAGTTGAATGGAATATTTGTGCATGAAGACATAACACAACATTGGAAGATGATGAGGAAGTCAAGTTGGGTTTGTGTGGTAAATACGATTAGCAATTTGTGTTTCAATAGATAGTTTTGCAAAAGAAATAAAAGTAATTATTACACAAAGGTGGGAATTTTAAGACGAGTGGTGACGAGCGTCTTTGGTACTCACACTTTAGGTATCTCATAATTTTCAGTCTGGGGCGGTGTCCATGGCTATTTTCAACAAAGGAAATGATTGATAATATGCTCAGTACTTATTTGCTAATGAACTTAATCAAATAGTATGTTAAATGCTATTAAGAAATGAAGTCTATTGATAAAACAGAGGATTACTGAACTCAAAAGTGATTTTTTTATTGTTAAATTAGGTTAAAGGGGCCCGTTCCCTTTACAATTCAAAATATGGGCCAACCCATAAAGAAAATCTATGTTAACATGGAATGGACATGATTAACTGCTATCCAGTTCTCTAGACACAAGTTATTTCCCACCCTTAGATGGGAAATAATCCTCAATACTACTCATGTGACCCTTTTTACTTTTCGTTTTCTTCACTTCCTGCCATTTACCATTATCAGATGAAACCACCACCATAAGATCGCTTGGATTAATCAAAGCTACCACATTATCAGACAAAAAATCTTGGTTTGAATCTGATTTATCATAAATATGTCCTCTTTTTGTTCCACCCACTACAACATTGTTCTTCTTCATTCCGATCGCTATATCCATATTCTCTTTTCCTACAATTTTAGCATCCTTATCCTCAGAGTTGGATTTTCTAGGCTCCTCCTTGAAAGACGAGACATACACCAAATCTGGATCCGGAAACCCCGAACTGCCAAAAGAAGTCGAGCCACCCTTTTTGACAGATTTAGGATTTTTATTAAGAGGACATGAAGCTTGTAGATGACCAGGGTTTCTATAGGACCTACATCGAAATGCCATGTTTTCATAATCTAAAACTTGGGAATGCTGAAAATTCCCAAATTTTAAGTTGATGTGGTCTAACAATCCTTTAGTCAGATCAATTTCTACATAGATATGGGCATAGGTGTACAAACCCAAATGTGTTCTATCCATGTCTTCCTTTATAAACCTACCCAAAACATTGCCAATATCTTCTAGGGCATAACAAAGATGCATAGGAAGGTTAGGCACCCTAACCCAAACATGCATTTTGGTAATTAAAAGAGTATTCAAATTGAAATCTGGAAACCATGGAGTCAGGAATAAACCAGCATTAGCCCAAAACTAAGGGCCTTCTGACAAGCAGCGCTGATAATCCTCTAGCTCTCTAAAATGCACAATAAAAAATCCCCTGGAATAGAGAGAGATTTCACACCTATTAGATCAATGCTCAAAAACCCATTGATACAGGGTGGAGGAGGAAGGCCATAATCCATTGAAGTAACCAATCACAACATCTCGAGATAGGGACTGAAAATAGTCCTCCACCTCAGGGTTTTCTATAACAATTGAAGGAATGTCCTCGACAAGATCTACCAGGTAAGCCTGATTGTCAGGGGTCTTGCCACCATTTTTACCCAAAACATCTTTGAATGAAGTTAGTGGAGGTGGTTAGGTTGTGTCCTGACTACGAACAACTTCACCCCCTAAGTTCTTATTCCCTGTTCTTCTTTTTCTGCCCGTTTCAGGCCCTTTCGCCACCTTAAACGCCTCTCTGCGAAGAGTTTTGTTAGGGAACATACCCCGCAAGAGCTTTATTTTGGATGTCATTCAGCTGTCCTCACGTCGCTAAAAATTTGCGTAGTGCTTTTCGCAATCGTTGAATTATTTTTTGGGGTTTGTTAGCTTTTTCCTGTTAACTCCAATAGCTCGTCATTTTTCACTATATAAGACAATGTAGAATTGAAAAATATTGAAATCAATTAAATTTTGGTAATTAAATAAATGCTAAATAACAAAGATGAGATAAACAATAAATTCTCCCTTCATGTTGTGGAGGAGTAGCCCTTGTTCCTTCCCACTTATCATGTTTAAGATTGTAAATCACACAGGTCGAGTTATCCTTGAATCAAGTACTTTATTGAATAGAAGAATTTATTTTACAACAGTCAATGAACTAACTTTTTAATCCTACTACAAAAACTCTTTTATATTCAAAGTAGTCCTCGTCACTCTAGAAGAAGACTGTTATTTTATAATAATTACAAATACTTAACTAAGAGATATCTATGACAAAAACTGATTTTTTGAGGAGTTACAATTGTGGAATAACTAGTGCATGTCGTATCTAAATCAGATTCATCTTATTAACTACATATGGGATTTGTAATTGACTCTCATTTGAGATGATTAATAAACACCATAATATGTCAAAGATCATACATTAGATTCCTATAATCATTATGATTATAAGTCTATGAGTTGTTCTGATCATCTACTCCACGTCTTCAATAAACTGGGTGTTATGTTATGGAGCCTATTTTCATGTGTGGAAGTGTTGAAGAGTGTAAACTATCCACAATTTTCTAGGG
This sequence comes from Taxus chinensis, assembly GCA_019776745.2. Classification (NCBI taxonomy): domain Eukaryota; kingdom Viridiplantae; phylum Streptophyta; class Pinopsida; order Cupressales; family Taxaceae; genus Taxus; species Taxus chinensis. The sequence goes on along the minus strand of CM034153.1, from coordinate 214,379,403 downwards.
TTTGGGATCAGGTCAAGCCCCAAGTGGGGGTGGCCCCCACTAGCAGGGGTTCGAGGGTGTAGCCCCTGAAAAAAAAAATAGCCTTGAAAAATGTGTCAGATATCTTGGGAAACATGTTCTTCTCATTTGGGTGGTATTTTTGATCCATAGGTTGTGGTGGTTTTGGCCCATGGTTTTGATACCCAAGGTATTGTAAAACTGCTTAATTAGTTGCCTATTTATGTGCTTTTATGCATGGTAGGGGCAGTAGAACATTGTATATGTGTGTGAGTTCAAGTGTGAATTCAAGAGAGTTTGTTGAGCACAACTCCAAACAAATCTAGGTATTGCATTAAGAAAAAGAGGTGAATTATAATAAAATCTGAGCAAGTGATTCTTGGTGGACGTAGCCCAAATTAGGTGAACCACATTAAATAGTGTCTCTGTGTTGTGTTCTTTTATTTTCTACAATTCTAGATCTATGATAGATTTCTGCATATTAGATTCTACTATTGTGATTCTATGTGGGATTGTTCAGCATATTTTATCCCTTATTTCCTAACACTAGGTGTTAAGTCAAGTTTCCATGATCCACATAAGCCGCATGATGGATGAGATGGTAACCCAATTTTCATTCCCATCCCATTGTGTCAACTCGTGTGGTGGCTACATCAACTTGTCATCTTTTTGCCTGAGTCATTTTCCTTCTTTTTGTGAGTTCTTCATTTCAAGTGAGTCATGTGTTAGTTCTCGGGCAAGTCATGTGTTAACGCACGGGCGAGTCCTACACTAGTGCATGAGTGAGTCTTCCATTGTGGTCTATAGTTGAGTCATGTGATGGCTTAAGATATGATCTTTGAACACATTGTTAGTTCACATAAAGATATATTTAACACATTTTGAAGAAGTATATACAAGATGAAAATAACAAGATTATGCACAAAACTTCCTTTTAAATTGTATCAAAGTATTAATTACAAAATGATAATATCATACTTAGTGTAAAATGATGACATGAAAAATAGGGGTTTACATAGGAATTAGGAGGGCTCATCAAGTGGGAAATGAAGGAGTCACTTGCGTGAAGTTGGATAAAGTTATTAAGACATTTATGACTTGTGACCTATGCCTTAATTATAAAAATTGTAATCTGACTAAGAGATATAAATCTCAAGTGTCACAATTTCCAAAAATCATTCATGATGAAATAGAAGGAATTAAGAGCTTAAGTGAAAAAAAATCAAAGAACAAAGAAAATAAGACAACCAAATAACCATTCAAAGATAATAAATAAGTAGAAAAATGTGAAGAATGATAGTAAGGCATGGAGTCCATTGGTATAACATATGAGATTGGAGTGATAGTAAGATAACATTGAGCAAAGAATATATTACAAACAATAATGGAATGGTCATTTACAATACATGAAGACCTAAAAATAAGAGCTACTGAAGAAGAGATGAATGTAAAATGATAAAGAGAAGAAACAATGACTCAAAAAGAGCAAAAAATAAAAGAAGAAGAAAAACAAGCAAAAGTGAAGGAATGATGAATTCAAGGAGACATTGACAACATGATTATGATGATAGATTTTATATAAACATTGAAGGTAGGAGAGTAATTTTGAACACATGTTGGAGAGTTTTAAAATTTTGGATTTAACCACCAAAAAACAATAATATAGAAGAAGCTCATAGACAATTCAAAAGTAAGCATAAGAGAGGCGATGGGAAAGAAATCCTTTAAAAACCCAAGGTTTTGAGTTTTATGAAATTTCCCTACTTTTGAAACATAGAAAAGTTGATTCAGTTGTATTTAATGAGGCACACTAGGGGAATATGTTCATTGTGGGATAAGCAATCCCCATTAGCATGGAAAGGCTGGTGAAAGTAGCCGAATTGTCAAACCAAGTGGAAAGTCTTGCAAACATACGCACGAATATAAATATGTGCCCAAAAATGATGGTAAGTTTGTAGTTAAGTTCAAGGGGGAAGAAGAAACAATAAAATTAGTAGGGAATCATGCTATTAGGGTAGCAAAAAGGTTACTTTCTACATAAATATTTCCATAGGAGGATATAAATTCTATCTCATAAGGGAAATTATACACTATAGCAAAGATGGGGTTAAAAGGGAAAATTGTTATGATGGGGTAATTATTTGGTGTTGTTATATCTCAATGTAATTGGAGTATCGACCTCCGCCAAAAACATTGAGTAGAATAAGGTGCTAAAAACATGACCCTTGTCAAGTTATCCAGAACCTATAGCTTCAAGGGAATAATAAATCTCATTGTTCAAAAAAAATGAGGGAAGACTTGTTCATAAGATTTAAAGTCATGGTTAAGAGTGAAGAAAGGATATGAGGTACTTGCCAAAAATTTATTTCATAACCGCAATATTTCGTATGATAAAACAATTTTGTCTCTCCAAGGTAGTAGCAAAGACTGGAAAGCCTTCTCATTGGTTACTCCTCACATACATATTCAACATAGATTATTGGCAAAAGGCATTAAATAGATTTTCACTAGTTGAACACATAAAAATAGACATCCAAGAGATGGATAAAATATACCACATTTTGATTTAGAATACCAAAGGAGTGAACATGGATAAAATTTGTTATTACAAATCAGAAAGTGATGAAATTAATCTTGATGAGCCACTAAAAATTGTCATGGATGGGAATCTTGTGGAAGTACCATATGCCTTGAAAATTATTTAAGGGTAACACACAACAAATGGTCCAAAATTAATTGATGTATCCATCACCACACAAAGGACCAATCATTGATGAGGACATTATGCAAAGGAGAGAAACCAAATGAGTTGCCTAAATAGACAAGTAGTTACATTACAAGGAAATGTAAAAACACTTGTTGAGAAACCATGGATCAAATTCAGCCAATCGTAAGGGGCAAGGAGTTTTACAACAATTTTTCATGAAGTAGAAATGTCAGCTACGAAAACACCACCCAAGGCACATGAACAAGTAGAAATGCCATAAGAAATAAAAAATAGTGGTTATGCGAAGGGCTTTATAATTAGAAAGTATAAATCAAATGAAGGAATTTCCAAGGGGAAAATAACTTGTAGAATCTCAACTTCCCATTTTTTGGAACTTGATGGATGAAGGTCCCAAAAAGAAAGGACAATTGAGATGAGGAGGTCAATACCTAAAACTGCAAAGGATCAGAAATTTGATAGGGTTACAAGGATGAGATAATTGATAAAGTAATATCAAAATCTGTTGAGTAAGCATAATAAAATTGACCCATATTTTTAGATTGCAGGGATTAACTTGACATCTTTTAAAAGGGAATCTTTATTGAGAAGAGGGTATGGAGCATAGATTTTTTACCTATCAAGACTATATGTGAAACAATTACAAATCATGATTGTACATGTTATCGGTAAGCTGGCTAAGAAGTATGAGCATAAAGATGTAGAATCATACAATTACTTCGATCAAGTCTATGTGAGGAGAGGGAGGCTCATACGATGGACAAGTTCAAATTGAAGAATTTAACTAACAAGTTAAGAGGAATGTTGCATCAAGATTGTGGCTAAGAAACCTACTATCTTCAACCATTTTGCGGTAAACCTAGATCCTATGGATTGATTGTCTTTTGAGATTGAGAAAATGTCAGAGGAAGTGGGTGATGAGTCAGGGAATCCTAAGAAGCAAGCAACTAACTTACAAGCTAAAATGTAGATATCCCTAAAGGAGTTTATAAGTGTCAATCTTTGCGTTCAATATGAGAATATTGTGTTAAGTTGGTTCATAAATTGAGAAGAGAATATGAAACAAAGGTTATGGGAAGGAAGCCAAAATTACAGTAGCTTCAGGAAAGGATTGAGAGGATGGGATACAAAAAACAACTACATAGTTTTTGGGAAAAGGTACACAAGAAATGACCATAATTAAATGAAGGGAGTAAGGTCACAAGAGTTGTGAAATCGCGGTGAAATTTGTGAGAGGATTTCTCAAAGATTGGGAAGCTATCAAAAAGAGATCTAGAGGTGAGGAAGATCAAACCAAGATAACCTAGTGGCTAAAATATTAACAACAATTGTGAGAGCATGTGTATGAAGATTTGAGATAATGTTATTTATTTCATACTTCATTATAACAAAAGACCATAGAATTAACAATGTTACAGTTAGAGACCCCAAAGTTGATTGCATAAAATGAAGATAAGGTTGTTAGGTGTACATAGACCAGAAATTTTTCTAGGCATTTTTGTGAAGCGCGTTCATTTTACAATATTTATAGAGCTGGTAGTGTAAATCCTTGTTCATGGGTGAACAAGTAGTTTAGTATGTGGAGATGTTGGCAGGGGAATTTTTGGATCATACCATATAATTATCACATGAGTGAGACATGAAAATTAAAAACACACATAGTAAAGCACAATCATTTCCCATGAAAAACTAGAGAAGATCCTTAACATGTGGCAATGTAGGAGTTGGGGATTAATAGACGAGATGTCAATTTAGACTTGAGCATATGTCACTAAGAGATGGTAACAAGAATAATGATTTATCCTACGACATATATGAATAATCTAGGAATGTCACATGGTAGAAGGATGAATGATGAATGAGTGAATGTGGTGAGGTCCATTGGTGATGGATACCCTCATCAATCCAATATGGACCATAAGACTAGAGTGTGTCATAGGGTAGTGAGTGCAACATGTAGGAAGAAATGAATAAAATGTGAAATGTATTCAGTATATGCAAGGATGATAAAATGACATGTGATGTATGTTGTGTGGTGTATCAAATGTGTAATTTGTGATGTGTACATGATATTAGTGTGACACATGTTTAATGAATACTAGTATCGTGTTCTGAATATGTATGATGTATAGTTGTGAATGATTTAGAGTAAATTTAAGATGTAGTATGCAAGATGTAATATGTAGATATGAAATGTAACATAAGATGCATGAAGATACATGATGTGTATTTCCTATCATACATTGTGTGGGGTTCATGTTTATAGGATACCCTCCATAGTCGAGTGTGAATCGAAGCACAAGAGTGCATCATCGGGTAATGTCAATGCTAACGTGTAGATGGATATGCATATCCTAGAAGTTCAGTGTGGGATGATATATGTGTCGATGCGTGGGGTGTGTGAATGCAATGCCCCCTAAGTGTGTGAGGAATGTAAATGATCAAGTTATGTCATCAAGAATATTGTCAGTATAAGGATAGAAGTCATAAGGTGTTGCATCAGAAACATGAAAAGCTATAGTTTCGGGTTGTTCGTGTAATGATCCATTGAGGTATAAATGATATGTTCCCATAACATACTCCTCATCAGTGAATGGAGGTATTGGACAACCATGTGTATACAAATGAGTGAGATTTGGTGTGTAAACAAGAAAATAACTATTGTAAATGAACACTCAGCTAAAAGGCATGGGAAATGAGATATCCGTATGATTAGGGTCCAATGTACCTCTTAGATAAGTGAGCTAAGACTGCCCTAATGTGAGTGGAGAAGAGTGAGGAGTGCATGATAGATAAACTGTCAGATGGAAGACACATAAACCATAAGCATCACTGATAGTGATAAATACATAATATAGATGAGGATGGTGAGTAGGAGGATAGAGGTCCTCAAAAGTGAAACCGAGCTGAGCTAGACCATCATGTGAACATATAGTGACATCGCAAGTAGGATCAAATGGAATATGCTCCCAATATGAATTATTCATGAAAAGCATACATGTGAATGGTGGTCATGCTAATAGAGGTGGTGCATGTGAAGGTACATGGGATAGATCGACGCCTATAGAATAGACAAGCCCAATATAAAGAACTATGGAAGTAGTAATAATATGCGGAGGTAGTGGTGGAGAAGGAATAACATCTATCGCACAAATAACACCTTCAAGTAGTGGTAAATAAGGCGATTCATCCATAGGTTGAGGATCATCACTAGTGTCAGTTCATGGAGTAGGAAGTGTAGTATTAGGACCACGATCACAATTTTTATAAGGGCAAAGATCATGAAATCCAATGTATTTTATACCTTCATGTAAAAATTTGACACAATGATGTACGGTAGAGGTGACGCCCTACATGGCATGAAGTTTGGTCGGCCAGCTAAACAATTATATGAAACTGGAAAGTCAATGAAAAAGAACATAATGTTAAGGGTTTTTAGGCATACGGTGATAGGTAAAGTAATATTACATGCGTATGGATGAACAGAACCATCATATTTAGGAAGAGAAAGACATGATGGACTAACATGAGCAACAGAAAGACCTAGTTTCTCAAGTAATGGCATAGAACATAAGTTGAGCTCAGATCCATTGTCAATTAGAGTATGCTTGATACCGACATTGTAAATATGAATCATAATATGCAAGGGTGGATCATTGTCAAATATATTGAGATTAGCAGGAGGATTAGATTTGAATGCAATATGCTTAGAAAACACATCTAAAAATGTTTGATATACTGAGTCAAGATACATATCAACATGAATGTAAGTAGTAGTAAGAAGATGTTGGACCTTATGTCTTAAATCAGGATTTGCAAGCAAGTAATCATTAATTGAAATACTCGTTATGACTAGATGTTAGGATGAGAAGAAAAGAATGAGGATACTAGAAGTGTGAAGATTGAGTACGGGTTCAACAAAATGATTATACTAAAATGGAAATGTATACTTCTATTTTAGCCTAATCTAATGTTATAGGAGCAATGAATAAATGAATAATAAAATACTTAAATGCACCCCAAGATTCTAAGCTATGAAAGTATGAAACCCTAACGTGTAAAGAGGGTTACAAAATCCTTATCTGATTCGAAGAGGTCACGGGACTGTGTCACAAAGGAGACCAACTGGATAGGAGGAAGAAACCATCACACAAGAGCCTGAGAAAATGTAGATCTATGTTGTCTGGCTGGACTGGGGCTCTTAGAGAAGGGATGGGGGTGCCTTGGGTGCCCTGATCTGTAATCTAGGTGCCCTAGCCTATGCGAGAGGTTCAGAATCCAATTTTACAAGGTCACCATATGATGCAAAACCTTCACTGCATGTCTCTTGTATGTCACACTTAGTGTGTTAATGTCTCAGTAAAATTACAATAAAGAATAACCTATAAAACCCCAGACAAATAATTAAACCCTAAAAAGAAATATGCATATGAAGGGTTCAAACTATCCTCAATAGCCCCAATGGTGAACTTACTAACTGAGCATTGCACTACATTTCATACCCAATTTAGTTTTTTGTGTATGCATGTGGAATTGTGCCCTATGTGCTCTTGTGCATGTCTCACTTTGTGAGTAATGAGCAATAAAAGTAAATGATGTATGGAACAGAATGAACTCCCATCCTATGAAGTGTATGTAGAAAACCAACCTTGAATCCCTTATGATGGATCTATATGGATGTAAATGGAGCTCTAGATGCCTTTGATGGATGCAACATTAGGTGGAGATAGTAATGTTTAGTTCTTGGTCCCCCATTATGATCACATAACTTTATATTTATATGATTCCCTCGTTTGAATTTCATAATTAACCCTGAAAAGGCTGACTACCAAAAAGATAAATTTCTCAAATGACTAGAAAGGACCCGAAAAGTGCAAGCAATTAAAGAGATGATGGGGGTGCTTAGAGAGGGCAGGAGCTCCTAACGCTCTTGTCCTGGATAGGTGCTCTAATCCAAAATGATAAATGATGAAAGGTCAAAATACAGACTAAGCAAGTACAAGTGTGAGACTAAAAACATAAGAATAAAGAAAAGTAAAGTGGCCAAAGGCATGGGTTAAACATTACTTTTCATACTTAAGAATCATTTGAATAGTAGTATGTAATCAAGACTAAATAATTTGCCAAAGTGTGTGATTTATGTGTTTACAATTTTCCTCCCACTTTATGTTCGGTGAGTGGAACACTCAATAACATAAAGTAGATAGAGATGCGTACCTCATAAACCATGTAGATCGGTGATGAAGAGGGCGTGCCAAGGGACTAGTCAAAGCGTGGAATGCATAAACAATGTGAAGTGTGGATGACTAAGGATACAGAAAGTGTAAAAAGTGATGAAAATGAACCTAGGGTAGAAATACATGCATAGATGTCATGATGTGCTTGATGTGTGTGATGTACCTGCATGTTGATGTATGAATTGTGTGTGATTTTGATGACATCATGTTGATGTTGACCTCACCACTTTCTCATACAGACATAACCTGACAAAAGAGAATCCATGATCAAATAGCCAAATACACATGTATATGTGTAAAAACGAATGTAAATACACGTGTATATAAGTAAAAAATCATGTAATAGAAAAGTACAAAAGTGTGAAAAAGGAACATATGCATCTCATCTATGATGAGATAAAGGGTGTAAACAAAGGATCACTCGTAGATGATGTCGACACGCAATTTTTTCGGGTGATCTCACACCAATGGCCAAATGAAGAAATGTAGGGAGGAATAGTCTGGTGTTATCCTCCATCATTTAACCACTTCCTAATACTGTAAGAGATCTTTGTACTTTCAATCTTTTTTGGGTGACCCGATGCCATGACAGAAGTAGTGTTGAAAGGAAGTTCTGTTGTTATCCTCTAACCTTTAACTGCTCCCCAGAATGCTAAGGACAACATGTCCTATAAAATCCGTTGTGTATGGAGTTCTGTAGACTGTGTTGAACCCACTCACTATGTAAATTCCCCCTGGTTTCAGGTGCTCTAGGTAAAGGCATCATTGTGCTAAAGACCCAAGTTTGATTATGAGCCCTATTGAAATACTGAAAACTATGTTTTACCGGTACCATGTTGTACTGTGTATAACTATTGCTATGGGTTGAATGATACACCCCAAATTATCTACCCCCTCATTTGGGGTTTCATGTGACGACGCTGAAGGAGTATGTGGCCCAAAGGAGGATCGACCACTGTTCTGAAACTATGCCCTACAGTAGGGAAGGGAATGTGCTTCGGTATAAGACCAAGGCACACACAAACAAAGTGGCTAGGAGACAAGTGTTAGTACAAAGAAAAGACAAACATGCATGAATATGACAAAGCTAAACAGACAATATGTAATCCTAAAATGTAAGCTAACACATGCAAGAAGACAATGTAGACCGCGAAAAAGAGGGTTTCAAACATTAGACACCACTCACGATGTCGCAAGAAAATCAAGGCCACAATGGTTGCATACATACAATCAAGTATGAAAATCAAATACAGGGGGAAATCCCGCATATAATAATGAACAATGACAAGCAATTACAAGCAATGTAATCAAACAACCATGGAAGCAAAATAGTCCTGCATAACAAATAGGTTAGTACATGAATCACCCATTAGTACATGTTAGAAAAGATAAAATGTATGTCAAAAGCATGTATAATCTGATAAATTAATGTGCTTATGAAACAAAATGAAACAATATCACTTATATTGTAAAGAAGTGGATGCCCTCAGGAGTCTCTATGGGATTGGTAATAGGTATTAGTGCTAAGCATTCATGCTATGTATGTAATTGAATATGGGTAATTTGTCGATAAAAAATAGAAAGGAAAGTGAATGTGCATGTGTGTATGATAAATATAATGACATACAAGATATCTATCTAGCACGTGTAATAAGATCGAATATGGAAAATGCATATAGTAAGCAAGAGTAAATGCAACCAATATATGGTAAAATGTTGTGGAAGGATGAGACAACATGAATGCAAAATGTGAATGATAGGAGCCGCGTGCACCCCGAGTGGATGGTGTATGTATGCCGTGAGTTTTATTTTTTTTATGTCCCCTTAGTAGTCAAGAATGAACTGTAAACGAAGAGTGCGTCATTGGGAAATGGTTCTAAATATGTGTTTAGCGTAGCATGTTAAAAGAGTGGTGATGAGATGAGTGCATAGACGGTTGTTTGTAGGAATGATGATGTGTAGATGATATTGCCTAATGCGACATATGGATGATTTGATCTTAAGAGTTATAGAATGAGGTGATGATTTATCCTAAAGTGTATACCACAAAAATGCATGAGTAGGATTTTAGAAAGTGTGATGATGTAGCATAAAGCATATATCACGAGATGATTGAATAGGAAAGCTATAAAGGAGTGATGATTTAGCATAAAGCGTATGTCACTCCGGATATGTGTGAAGAATGAACTAGCTGAGGATTTATGCCGCATGTTATGATAAAAATATCAATAGATCTAGAACATGTGAGAATGTGGTGACCCTCAGCAGTTGAGTGATGGATACGCATCAACTAGAGTGCAGTCATAGGACCGTTGTGTACCTCGTGTTGCGATCATATGATAGATATGTTGATTGTGTAATGCATATGTTATTGAATGATTGCAAAAAAATATTTTATATGATCATGATGAGTATGTGCAAGCGTATTATCGAAATTCCATGGTGATGGTATCTTGAGTGTGTAGGAGGGAGATATGTCATGTACATCGAAAAATGCACCAGGGGTTGCAGTATGTGTACAGGTTGATATAAGATGTGATGTATTGATTGCGCGTGAGGATAGATATGTACATGTGGTGTAAGATAGAATAGTATGATCTACAAGTTTGTTAAATTTATAGTAGAGTGAATATGTGTAATGGGGAGTGTAGTACAGGTTTATGTAAGATATAGGATGCCCTCACAGTCAAGTGTGAACCAAAGCACAAGAGTGCGTCATCGGGTAGTGACGACACAATTATGGTGGTCAAATTACGAGTGTTACAAGTGAATTTCTAATTGTGATGTGATGAAAATGTAATATGCATGGTGATGTTAGAGGGGAGGATAAGCATGATGCCCTTCACAGTTTATGAAGTGATGAGACTGATCAAGTAATGTCATCTAATAGGTTTTCATTTCTTGATCAAAACCGTAATGGTAAAGCATCCAAAACCTGATAGATGTGATATGTATCAGGTTGATCAAGTAAGAACCATTGAGGCATAAGTTTATATATTCCCATAGCGTATTCCTCACCAGTAAAAGGAGGTAATCAGAATACAATGTGCATACCAGTGTGATGAGATTCTTTGTATAGTCAAGAAAAATAATTGTTGCAAATGAGCACATGACTCAATTACTTCAGATTAGCATGCAATATGAAACTTGTTGGAAAATACAGTAACTGACATCGGTTATGGAGGGACCGATATCGGTCACCTATGACTGGCATCGGTCAGGAAAGGAGGAACCGACATCGGTTAGGGCTAACCGACATCGGTTACCTATGTGTGGGTGTTTTAATTAACTCACGGGAATTAGATCTATTTTTAGTATTAAAGCATATCTATTGATTGTAATTGCATGGCTAAGTGCCCTAAGTTTGTATACGCCTATATAAGCATGAAAGCTAGGGTTTAGAAGTAAGAATTAAGAAGAACTTGCAAAAGTTGATGATTATTGTGAGAATAATTGTGAGAGAGAATTCTTGGAGAAGAAGAAAAAAGCTTGAGTGAAAGAAATATTGTACATCTGAGAGGTGTGGAAGATTGTAAATCTTCAATTGTATATCTTGTCAAAGCTTTGGATAATAGATTGGCTTGTTTCTTGGTGGACATAGCCCACACTGGGTGAACCACGTTAAATCTGGTGTTGATTTATATCTCTTGTTTTGTATATTTCTTCTGGTAGAATATCCTCTTTTATTTGCATGTATGCTTAGATCTGATATATTATTTGTACAACCGGTGTGCTAACCCCAACAACTGGTATCAGAGCTTTGTTTGAGGGTTTTATGTGTTGACATATTTACTCACAGAGGGTTTTCTGATTGAGTGGGAGCTACAACAATGGTAGAAGAAAACAAATACAAGGTAGAGAAGTTTGACAACCAAAATTATCAATTATGGAAGATGCAGATTGAGGATTATCTATATCAAAGAGATTTATATTTACCATTGGATGAGAAGTCTAGACCTACGAAGATGACTGATGAAGAATGGAAAGATTCTTGACAAAAAGGCTTTGGGATCTATAAGATTGAGCCTAGCAGCATCTGTGGCTTCCAATATTACAGAAGTGACTTCTACGATAGAGTTAATGAAATCTCTTGCTAATTTATATGAAAAACTAGTGCTTCAAATAAAGTTTATTTGATGAAGAAACTATTTAGTTCTAAGATGCATGAAGGTGGATCTACATCTAGTCATTTGAATGATTTCTGATCTATTGTAAATCAGTTAAAATCAGTTGATATTCCATTTGATGATGAAGTGAAAGAACTTTTATTCTTATGTTCTTTTCCTGATAGTTGGGATAACTTGGTAATGGTTGTAGTAATACAACATCTTCTAATAATATTTTGAAGTTTGATGATGTGGTTAGTATAATCTTGAATGAAGAAATTCACAGGAAGAGTACAGAGGAATCATCATCTGGGAATGCTTTGAATGTAGAAAGTAGGGGCAAGAAGAAGGAGAGATCCAAGAGTAAGAGTAATGGGAAATCAAAGTCAAGGGATAACAGATCTAAATCAAGAGGTAAGGGAATTACTTGTTGGAAATGTGGAAAGAAAGGACATGCAAAGAAAGATTGTTGGTCAAAGGATAAAGAGAACCAACAACCAGACAAAGGTAAAGAAGTAAATCTTGCTACAGTAGAGGTAATGCAAGATGCTCTTATTATTTCTTTAGATAATAGAATTGAATCATGGGTTTTAGATTCAGGAGCTTCTTTCCATGCAACCCCTAATAAGGGTTATTTCAGAAATTATGTCCAGGGAAATTTTGGGCATGTTTATTTGGGTGATGATGAACCTTGCAATATTACTGGTAAAGGGGAAGTTCATCTAAAATTACAGAATGGAAATACATGGGTATTGAAAGATGTGAGGCATGTGCCAAGCCTCAAGAGGAATCTTATTTTTGCAGGGCAACTAGGTGAATCTGGTTGCATGGTTATATTCACAGCAGACTCTAGGAAAGTCACCAAGGGTGATTTTGTTGTGGCAAGAGGTAAGAAGGTAGGAACGTTATATTTATCTACCTGTGTTACTGATTCCTTTTCTGCATTATCTACTTCAGATTCAGATGCATGCATGTGGCATAATCGGTTGGGCCATATGAGTCAAAAAGGAATGCATATCTTAAAGGCTAAGGGTAAGTTATCAGATTTGAAAGATTTAGATCTTGATTTCTGTGAGCATTGTGTCTTTGGAAAGCAAAAGAGAGTGAGATTTCTCAAAGTTGGGGCAACTAAGAAGGAGCAGAAATTGGAGCTTGTACACTCAGATGTGTGGGGACCAACTCAGGTAGCTTCTCATGGAGGATCCCAGTATTATGTTACTTTCATTGATGATGCTACAAGAAAGGTATGGGTTTATTGTATTAAACGTAAATATGATGTTTTTGAGACTTTTAAAAGATGGAAAGCCCTTGTTGAGAATGAATCAAATTCAAAGTTAAAGTGCCTTAGATCTGACAATGGTGGTGAATACTGTAGCAAGATTTCAATGATTATTTTTTAGTGAATGGAATACGTAGAGAAAGAACAGTTCCAAGAACACCACAAGAGAATGGTGTTGCAGAAAGAATGAACAGGACAATCATGGAACATGCTAGAAGTATGAGGATACATTCTGGATTGCCTTTGCAGTTTTGGGTAGAAGTAGTTGATACAACGGTTTATTTGATTAACCGTGGGCCTTCAAGTTCACTAGATGGAGGAATACCAAAGGAAGCTTGGACCAGAAAAGAGGTAGATCTTTCTTTTCTTAAATTTTTTGGTTCAGAAGCTTTTGTGCATATTGATAAGGAAAATAGGAAAAAGTTGGATGCAAAATCCAAGAGATGCACTTTCATTGGTTATGGATCTGGTGATTTCGGATTCCATTTTTGGGATTTAGAGAATTCTAAAATTATTAGGAGTCATGATATTGAATGGAATGAAAAGAGAATGTACAGGGATCAAATTTTGGTACCCAAGGACGAACCGGTTGAGAAGTTTGTGAATGAAAATGAACTCTCGGATTTAAAAGTAATACCGACAGGGTTACATAGTAACTAGTGTCGGTTGACCCCTGACCGACATCGGTCAGCAGAACCGGTATCGGTTACAGAAGATCCAAACCGGCATCGGTTAGCAGAACTGATGTTGGTTACAGGTGACCGGTGTCGGTCACTAACAGATTTGGATACAAATGTCCAGGAGGTCCAGAATGAGCCTCTGGTACCCCAAACTCCTGTGAGAAGGTCACAAAGGGTAAGTAAACCTCTAGAAAGATTTACACCTTCTCTATTTTATTTATTATTGACTGATAATGGTGAACCAGAGAGTTTTGAAGAAGTAATGTAGGATGAGACCCACGTCTAGTGGGAGCATGGCATGGATGAGGAGATGGACTCCTTGGAATAGAACCAGACTTGGGATTTGGTTAAGTTGCCAACAGGTAAGAGGACATTGCAGAACAAGTGGGTTTACAGGATCAAGGAAGAAGAGGGTGGATAGAAAAGGTACAAGGCAAGGCTTGTAGTAAAGGGATTTGCACAGAAAGCAGGTATTGACTTTGGTGAAATATTTTCTCCTGTTGTAAAGATGACTTCTATTCATATTGTATTGAGTTTAGTTGTAGTAGAGGATTTGCATTTAGAGAAACTAGATGTGAAGATGAATTTCCTTCATGGTGATTTGGATGAAGAGATTTATATGCAGCAGCCGCTTGGGTATGAAGTCAAGGGTAAGGAGAAATTAGTGTGTAGGTTGAAAAAGAGTCTATATGGGCTCAAGCAAGCTCCAAGGCAATGGTACATGAGGTTTGATAGTTTTATGCATGAGCATGGTTACTTGAGATGTGAATCTGACCATTGTGTTTATTTCAAGAAGCTTGAAAGTGGGAGCTATATTATTTTGTTACTGTATGTGGATGATATGCTTATTGCAGGATCTAGTATGCAGGACATTGGTGAGCTTAAGGGAAAGTTAGCTCACACATTTGCTATGAAGGATTTAGGAGCTGCAAAAAGAATCCTTGGCATGCAAATACACAGAGATAGGAAGAACAAGAAATTGTATTTGTCTCAGGAAGATTATATCAATACAGGGTGTTAGAAAGGTTCAAGATGTAGAATTCAAAACCTGTTAGTACACCTATGGCTGGACACTTCAAATTGAGAAAATATCAGTGTCCTTCATCACATGAGGAGGTCAAATACATGACACAAGTGCCATATGCTTCAGTAGTTGGGAGTCTCATGTATGTTATGGTTTGTACCAGACCAGACATTGCACAAGGTAGTGGGAGTTGTGAGTAGATATATGGCCAATCCAGGTAAAGAGCATTGGAAAGCAGTCCAATGGATACTCAGGTATTTGAAAGGGACATCTAGCATGCAATTATGCTATGGAGGTTCAGATATTTCATTATGTGGCTATGTTGATTCAGATATGGCTAGAGATCTGGATGGTAGGAGGAGCACTACTAGATATATTTTCACAGTAGGTGGGATGACAGTTAGCTAGATTTCAAGATTGCAGAAGGTTGTGGCTTTGTCTACTACAGAGGTAGAGTATGTTGCAGCTACAGAGGCTAGCAAGGAGATGATATGGATGAGTAGGTTCATGAAAGAGTTGGGAAAGGAGCAAGATGATTGCAAATTGTTCAGTGACAGTCAGAGTGCAATTCATTTGGAAAATAACTCAACATTTCATTTAAGAATGAAACACATTCAGTTGAGGTATCACTTCATATGACAGGTATTGGAGGATGGGCAGTTGAATCTGGAAAAGATTCATATGAGTGAAAACCCTGCAGATATGCTAATAAATCCATTAGCAAAAGGAGAAGTTGGAGCTACACTCCACTTCTGTTGGTCTTCAAGTTTGAGACTTGAAGAGGAAGAAACAAAGCTAAGGAAGGATCCAAGAATGATGTTGTACAAGTATGGTGCAGTAATTAATCTCCAAGTGGGAGATTGTTGAGTTGTGGAGCTCAATTACTTCGGATTAGCATGCAATATGAAACTTGTTGGAAAATACAGTAACTGACATCGGTTATGGAGGGACCGGTATCAGTCACCTATGACCAGCATCGGTCAGGAAAGGAGGAACTGACATCAGTTAAGGCTAACCAACGTCAGTTACCTGTGTGTGGGTGTTTTAATTAACTCATATGAATTATATCTATTTTTAGTATTAAAGTATATCTATTGATTGTAATTGCATGGCTAAGTGCCCTAAGTTTGTATATGCCTATATAAGCATGAAAGCTAGGGTTTAGAAGTAAGAATTAAGAAGAACTTGCAAAATTTGATGATTATTGTGAGAATAATTGTGAGAGAGAGAATTCTTGGAGAAGAAGAAAAAGCTTGAGAGAAAGAAAGTACTGTACATCTGAGAGGTGTGGAAGATTGTAAATATTCAATTGTATATCTTGTTAAAGCTTTGGATAATAGATTGGCTTGTTTCTTGGTGGATGTAGCCCACACTGGGTGAACCACATTAAATCTGGTGTTGATTTATATCTCTTGTTTTGTATAATTCTTCTGGTAGAATATCTACTTTCATTGCATGTATGTTTTCATGTTTCAGAATGGAGGGATTGTTGACAGATCTTGAACTTACCAATGAGTGATATTCATTGATAGGTGTCAAAGTCGTAGGCTCATAAATAACTCAATTACATTATTATCGACTAAGATCTTAAATGAGCATTGTGAAGTTTGAAACAATGATCTGTAAGATCATGTCCAATGTACATTGGTGATATAAGTGCATCTTAGATTTTTAATTGTAATTATGACCTTTTGAGATGAGAAAGGAGTACGCGATAGATTCAGTATAAGGATGGAAGCGCACATAAGATTGCTCATCAACAAGTAGTGATAGTGATGAATCCAGAAGATAGTGGAGTGATAGTCAATTTTGTATATGTACACTTAAGTGGTTGCTCAAAACAAGTTCTTTAGCCATGTTACATACCCTCATGTGAACATATAGTGACTTTAGCTTCAGTAGGTTCAAATGGAGTATGGCTTGAAAGTATGATTTAATTCATGAAAGTGCATAGAAGATGAATGGTGGTCGTTCCTAATTCTTAAGCTTGGTCCTATAGATGAAGAGTTTAGTTTCATGTAGCTTAATAATATGACACAGTTGATCAAACGATGGAGAGGTCTCATAAGAGAAACTCTCATGGTAGTATGTGGTAATAGACTGACAGGCAATGGTAGATCTTGAACAACTTAGAGTCTCACAAACAGCACCTTAGACATAGTGGTAGCTAAGTTATTTGGTATCATCCACAAGTTGAGGATAATCTGCTAGATGTTTGTTTGATCCTTGTTTAAGTTGTGCCAATTGTAGCATT
This sequence comes from Taxus chinensis, assembly GCA_019776745.2. Lineage (NCBI taxonomy): Eukaryota > Viridiplantae > Streptophyta > Pinopsida > Cupressales > Taxaceae > Taxus > Taxus chinensis. Next base: position 214,362,101 of record CM034153.1, on the reverse strand, counting down.
ATGAGATCTTAGATCATGATATTTGATAGAAAAGTGAAGATCAAGAAATAGCATTGTATTCGATGATTTCATGTAAAAGATGTTGACACAATGATGTACGATAGGTAGATCGATAGAACTACATGGCATCGCATAATCGTGAAGATTGGCGAGGTAAAGAGCTTAGCCAGGAGAGCTATGAAAGTCAATCCGCAAAATCTAGACATCCCACATGAAATGCTTAAGGAGATGTTCTTACGGGTCTACCATGTGCCATTGGTAAAGTAATGGGCATCTTGTGAGTGGACAAACATTAGGTTGAAGCATCATATAGCATGAAGATTTGTTACACGTTGCACTAACAGGAGCAGAATGAAGTAGAAAAGTGGAATCTAAAGGAATGGAGATAGCACATGAAGTTGCATGTTACAATTGATCCATTATGAACTTGGAGTATGTCCTTGATACCAAGAGATTGTTAAATCTTGAGTGCCATACAGAAGAAACTTACCGTGTATGATTGTCAAACATATTGAGATCAGCAAGAGTGATTATGATTGGTAGGATTAGGGACAAAAACATGAACATTAGAAAACATAGGTACAAAGGGTTGATATAGGGAGTCTGGTTAAGTAGCATATCGGAGGTGGGGATAGTGGCGAAAGCATTAAACTCTACAAGATTGGTGGCCTCCTCATGAGCAGCGAATAAAATCATGTCTAGTTCTGTGAGGATGCACAACAAGATTATCATTGAAATACTCTTGGAGATGGGCCTAAAATTCACCATAGGATTGAGCCAGTAAATGAAAGAAAGGATAAAATCCCTAGAAGAAAAATGTGAATATCAAGCAACGGGTTCACTAAAATGATTATGCCAACATGTAAATATAGGACTTCTATACTATGCCTAAATTTGATTGCTATAGTATTAGCAAATAAATGAATAGGTAATTAAGTATTGAAATAGACCCAAGCAAATAAGTAAATGCAAGATTTAAAATCCTAAGGTGATAAGTGAGGAGATAGAAATGACTTAGTTGTTTCGATTATAGGTCCCGAAGGATTGTGCAAAATTGCAGAGGAGACTAGTTGAATTTGAGGAGTGTAGATTGTCGCATATGAAGCCTGAGAAAAATGTAGAAGTGGGTCAGAATATGGCTAGACTGGGGCACCTATGAGAATGGATCAGAGTGCACATGGGGCATCCTGTTGTAGACCTATTTTGGGTGTCTATGGTCTGTCTAAGAAGCTTTGAAAACAAATTTCATTAGGGTCATAAGATGTTGCGTTGTCCTTCACTTCTTGTTTCATAGTATGTTGCACACTTAGCTACGCAGATGTCACTATGTAACCTGTAATGAAGATAATGACCTTGTAAAACCCTAGGCAAAAGCGCATCAAATACCAAAAATAAAATAATGCATATAATGAGTGGTTCAGACTATCCTTAGTTGTCAAACAATGGTGGATCTTACGAAGTAAGCGTTGCACTACATCTCAGACCCAATGTATTTTTATGTTCGTGTGTACGGAATTTTTCCATAGGTGGCTCTTTTACATGGTCACACTTTGTGAGTATCGAGAAAGTAACTAGATGTAAGAAATGTAAATAGATGTGTGCATGGAATAGAATGACCTTCCCCTCCTATGAAGTGTATGAAGAAGTATCAGTCCCTTGAATCCCTTATGTGTGGATGCTAGATGGATGAAAATTGAATGCTCTTGATAATGGCCTTTGATGGATGCATCCTTAGGTGGTGATAGCTAATGCTTAGTGTTTGGACCTTTATTACGATCACACAAATTTATATTTATATGATTCCCTTGTTTCAATTTCATAATTAACCCTAAAAAGGTTGATTACCAAAAAGATAAATTTTTAAAATGGCTAGAAAGTACCTAAAAAGTGCAAGCAAGTAAAGAGAGGACCGAGTCTCCCAAAGGGGACATGAGCGCCCAATGCTCTTATCCTGGCTGGGGGCTCCAGTGTCTAGGATGAGAAATGACAAAAGTATAAAAAGACAGGACTGAGGCAAGAATAGAGTGTAAGACTAAAAGTGGCAAGCATAAAGCAAAGTAAAGTGGCCAAAGACATGGGTTGATCATTACTTTTCAAACTTAGGAATCATATGAAAAGTAGTATGTAATTGGGACTAAATAATTACCCAAAGTGTGTGATTTAGTGTCTACACTGTAGACACCAAATTCCTGTCTCACGACCCCTTGTGACCCGCATCCCATTTCGCAACCTAACCTCATTACCTAAACTTTACACAATTATTTATTAATTACCTTGTAATTGATAAATCCACATCACCTTACCCGCCACCTCACTTTGCCACCTCATCATGACCTAGCCCTAACCCTAAACTAACCTAATTAAGACCCATGACTTGGTCTAGACTCACATCCATAACTAATGCCTCCTTACTCGCACCAAAAGCCGACCTTCTAGCCACTTGACCAAGCCCGCAACTGATCTCTCGGGAAGAAAAGCAGGGAAGGTGGGCTATTTTAGTAAAAATAGCCTACTTTTTCCTTACCGATGCCGATTCCTACTCGACCGCCGTCGGTTACGCAACCGCCATCGATTCCCTGTAAATGGGCTCCCCAAACCAAAACAACGGATCGGAATTTCATTTTTAGAGATCAGTCAAAGGATTTTTGGATCAACAGAGAGCATTGCGAGCGAGGAACAGAGTCTAGATCTTCACTTGACAGAGCAGAGACGAGTTAAAGAAACCAGAAGTGTTTGCAACCAAGGAGATCAACTTGCATCTCGGTCAAAACCAGTAAGTCAGATCTTACATGTCCTTTTGTCATAACATTTCTTATGTTTCTTGAATCTCAGTCCTCCTAAATCCGTTTCTGAATCCACTACCCAACGTGCCATTGCACCTAACTGTCATTCTTTCACTCCTAATCATCCCAATTTCCTAATACCATCCAAAAAAGCTAGCTATTACAAACACCATAGCTGTATCAAGAAGATCCGTATAACCCACCGGTATCGGTTATCAGTAACCGGCGTCGGTCATCAATGACCGGCATCGGTTATCAGTAACCGGCATCGGTTCCTCTGATCAAAAACCAGAAAAACCAGCCTTTCCCCCTACCCAGTTTAACAAAATAATTTTAATTGATATTTTGCAGTCTTTTGTGTTAATTCATATTAGCAGGGGAACTGACCACCTTCGAAGGGAAGTTTTATATTTCCTGGGCCCAAGGCAGTTTCCTCATTTATTGTTTAATCAAAATCTTGTGGTCTTGTGTTCTTATTTGGCAGGTAGTCCTTCCAAGACAAAAAGGAGTCTCTGCAGTCAGCCTGATCTTTCCCTACGGTACGCGCACACCATCTCCACATTCAATAGGTATTCCTCCTAACCCTAACCTCATCTGTTTCTAAAAGGAATGAAAGGATAGAAGCAACTCTATTCCCAGAAGCCGAAACATTCCGAGCGAAACATTTTGGCACGCCCGGTGGGACCCATTTTGGGTTTCTTTCTCTTGCTTATTTTCATTTTAGGAAGCATATTTGCTGTTGCTGTTTTTTTTGTTATATATATTTAGTAAAGAATTTGTCTTGCTTTCCTGGTTTCGCATTAGTGAAAGTCATCTCTCTTACTTCATCGAATATAATTTTCGATTTGGGTTTAAAACACGTGCATTGCATTCCTGCTTGTTGTTCTCCAATTCTAGTGAACATAGATTAAGTAACAGGTCGTACACATGGGGGTGATATCCACGGTCATTGACAGGAAATTAACCCTAGTTTCACTACACAACACATATCAAATCACTTCACAATTAACACAACAGCTCAAACATCCCCCCTTTTCCGCGGTATTCCTCCGCCCGATTAAGGTAGCCTTATAAGCCAAAACAAACTTGACATTTCCCCTAGGTCTTGTTTGTTTAGAATTCTGACATCATCTTACGTCTAAAGGCATAAGCCCACGATAACTAAAATTAACCCTAGGGTTAGTCTCTAGATTTGCATGTGCCTCTTGCTTGGTTTTCAAATCCTGTTTTCTCTGTCATACTTTGTCTTCTGTGATCAATAAGTTGCTAAACATACTCAACGTTGCTAAAATCAAATCAGCAGCCTTTTTTATCTTCTTATCCTAGACTTTTGACACTGGCATCGGTTAAGGAACCGACATCGTTTGATTTGTGACTGACACCGGTTACTAAACCGATATCGATTACTGTCTTCATCAGCCCCTGACAAACCAGCAGCTTTCCAAATTCACCATTCAGAGGTTGTTTTTGTTCTTGATAGATTGAAACTTTCCTGTGTGTTCTGGTCTATGGTTGTCATCACTCGGAAGCAAGCCGCCGCCATGGTTTCACATGCCTGCTCTATGTCTTTGCCTGAATCACCCCCTTCACATTCTACAGGGAAACCCTATGGACACCAATGAGATCCCCCAAATTCCTGTAGGAGACAAGGACTTTGCCAAATTTCTGGATGCTAATCCCAGCGCTGTACAATACTATTTGTCTCATACCCCTGACCGTACGCCTGATGGTCAGCTCCTTATTGGCATGCCTATTAGTATAGCTGCTCATTTAGCTCCCACTCCTCCTGATAACAATACCTTACTTCCTGCATCACTAGCCCCGTCTCCCAATCCGACAGCTTCAGAGGTTCATACGACCCCGATTAGCTTTCCTTTGGTTAACCTTGGACCTCACGTATCGTTACCACCAACTGCCCCTATCTCATCTCTCTTTCAGACCACTCCATTCATGACTTACTCTCTGCCACCTATTCACACGAGCTTTCTTTCTCAAGCTCCGCCTACCTTTTCATTCCCATACACGTATCCAGTAACCTCAACACCTTATATGGGACATCCCTATTCTGTGGCACCATCACCTCATCCAACCACAGATTTCATCAAACAAATGATGGACAAAATGCAAAACCTGGAGGCTTCCGTTTCAGGAAGTCGTAGCGCCTTGACATACGAGCAAGTTTGTCGGGAGCCCATTCACCCTTCTGTCCCCCTTCATTCATATCCTCCTCAATGGGAGTTGCCAAAGTTTACTCGTTTTAACAGTAAAGAGGATCCTCAACAACACTTGCGATCATTTAGACATGCTTGTTATTTGATTGCCCATGATGATGCCTTGTTACTCCGCACCTTTCCCATGTCCTTATCAGGACCTGCCTTGGAGTGGTACAGTGCTTTAACCCAGCACTCAATCTTCTCTTTTAACCAACTAGCCCAATCTTTCTTGGATCATTTCTCCATTAACATTGCCAAGAAAGTATCTATCACTGACCTCTATGCCATCCGACAATTTGAAGACGAATCTATCGCAGATTTCGTTGGACGATGGCGGGGCCTTATCAACCAACTTACGTATGCCTTGCCTCAAACCGAACTCATCGAACTATTTACGCGGGCCTGCGCTAAGCACATCTCCCCTACCCTCCAAATTCAAACTTTCCGCACATTCGACGAGGCCTTTACCATGGCTCGGAAGCTAGAAATTCGAGCCTTAGAAGAAGAGAAATTGCGGTTGCGTAACAAAAACCCCAATTTCCGAACTCCTGATTCTACCAACAAGCCAAACACCACCACTCCTCACGCGTCCACTTCTTCTAAATCAAAAGGAGCTGTCCACGCGGTAATGGTCAAATCTCAAACACCGTCCAATACTCCGCCGAAAACCACTTATAAGTACAAAGCCGAGCCCACCAATTACACTCCCTTGGGAGAAACTTATGGCGTCATCCTGGAGAAATTGCTCAAAGCTGGGGCTATCACCTTGCCCCCTGTTAAACCTCACTCTGGGTTTGACTCCACCCGCGCAATACCTTCCTGGTACAAAGAAAATGACTTTTGTAACTTTCACCGCGTAAAAGGACATAGTCATGAAAACTGCAAGATGTTGAAAAACATAGTGCAGGAAATGGTTGACGCAGGGGATATAACCCTCGATAATCCTAACGCCCCTGCTAACCGAAATCTGAAAATTTTCAACAAGCCATTCCCGAATCACTCGTCCAACAGTAACGTGAACCAAGATATCTTAGCCGAGGAGAGTGTTCATGAGATCCATGCAGTCTTCGATTCTCAGCCAAAAGCCTCTATTGAAAAAATTTTAAATCAAGCCTCTCCACTAACACAGGAGTTTGAACCTCCTTCACCACCATCAAGCCAAAGTGAAATCATTCCTTTACCCATAGAAGAGTTAACTGCCCGGACTTCTCTTCTCATCAACGAGTCTTCTTACACCACATCCCTACAAGACTGTGAGCGGATGCTATCTAATTTATCTATTTCCCAAACGTCCCCCTTCTACCACTCTTGCTACACAAGAGGAAGGCTCACCACTCCTTTTGACATCCTTAGACGAGAAATCTCTTACACTAACATCACCACATTCTTTAAACGTGACAGATCCCCTCGAACACGCCCTCCTACCTATTAGTCCCTCATCGCCTAAATCTTTTCAACGACCGGTTGACCTCTTAACATCTATTGATACAGTGCCTCATCTACCTCCTGTGTCACACCCGCAATGGACTGGAATTACAACCCACCTTTCTTCCGTACCAAAATTACAAATCACACCTGGAGACTGTCATTCCACAGAAGATAGACAGGCCCTATGGGAACGTTTGAGTACCCCTTTTTCTACTCAAATGCAAATGACTGATCCTGATGTCTCCACCATATACCCGAAGTGCTTACAGAAGCTTAAAATGCCCCTGTTCTCACCTTCACCCCCCTCACCTCTACCAAATGCCCCGTCCACTTCTATCAACTTAACCAGATCTTCCCCTACGCTTGGGACCTCACCAATGCCCAGTCTAACACACCCGCCTAAGCGACTCGATCTATCCAAAAATAAATCCGTTCCGCCACCTAGGAGACAAACTCAATCCGTGCCCCTATCACAATCAAAACCATCATCGTCATACCTACCTTCCATATTGGGACCCCATCCCTCTACCTTACACCAATATATCATACCTCCTGCGTTTTCTTTAGAACAACCTACGCCTTCCGCACCTATACAGAAATTCCAGGGTATAGCAACACCGTCACTCCGCGTATCCTGTCCACCTATCAACCCTAAACAAATACCATCATCAAAAGATTTGTTTTCAGTTACTCCTATTTCCCCATGGTTGTTTTCTGATACCACGTCATCTGCGGCCTCATCATCCAACATAGCTTCTGCGCCAAAGAAATCACGTTTAGTAAAAACCATGTATCAACACCCCTCGGCTAAACCGCCACCCATACGAACTAACCACGCCCAAACATTACCAAAACCCACACAATCAATACCCTCATCCTCTTCCGATTTTGACCCACTCAAAGGATCTTACGCCAAAATCCTTGCTATGTTGGTGGAGAATGCGACCATTTCCCTACCTCCACTTAGACCTTATGACCCGTCTAAGCCCCGACCTATGGATTACGATGAGTCTAAAATCTGCGCTTATCACCGCACACCAGGACATGATGTGGAGGGATGCAAAGCTCTAAAAACCATCCTTCGCCAGTCACCTCTCCCGGATAGAAAGATTAAGAAAGACAACTTACGAAGGGAGAGACCTTTAGTTTCCATTCCCTCTCCTATACCATCTGTCCCCGCCTCACCAAGATCTATCATTATTACAACCCCACCTCTTGAAGACCATGAGTTATCCCCACCATCTTCCTCATCTCAGGTCTACGAGATTAATATGATTAGTGTCGCTACTCGAGGGCAGAAAAACAATGGGAAAGCAAAAGAAAACACACCTGCGGCATCTCTTTCTCCGTCAAACATCCCGATTGCACCACCACCTAAAGTGGTCATTCGCGGACCCGCCTATCCCGTCTCTAATGGCATTGCCCACCGAAATATGATTAAACAGCTTCACCAATCGCCCGTAAAAATGACACTGTATGATCTCATTCAGACTTCTGAATCTCATCGACAAGCTCTCGTTGAGATCCTTCAAGGGATAGAGGTTTTGCCTAATGAAACCCTGCCTGTTACCTCCATTCTAACACCCAATCACGTTGCTTCTCTCACCAAACAACCCACTGCCCCAACCACTTCTGTCTCTGTACAACAAGCTGCTGCAGTCAGTTTCTCTGAAGATGAAATTGTCGACTTTGGTACAGAAGATCCCGACCCTGCCCTTTTCATCTCCGCTTACGTCCGGGACATTCGAGTACGTCGGGTTATGATTGACGGGGGCGCTAGCCTAAACATCATCTCTTCAAAAGCCTTCCAACAGATGAACATCCCTTCTAGTTGCATGTGTGCCAACCCCATCATGTTGCGGTCATTCAATGACGCTATTACTTCTACCTTAGGCACCGTGATCCTCAACATTCGCGTAGGACCACGTACTTTACCCGAACTCTTCTATGTCCTTGAGGGAGAGTTCCAATATAATATATTGCTGGGTCGTCCTTGGATCCGAGCCATGGGATGCGTTCCCTCAACATTACATAGATGCATAAAATTTGAGTACGAGGGGAAGTCTTACACCGTAAAAGCTGACCCTCCCCCCTTTAAAACCTGCAATATGTTATACCGCCCTAACGATGTGCTTATACCAATCAAGACACCCATACATTCAACCCAACCATCCTCTTCAAATGTATCTCAACCATCCACCCCAACCGCGCCTACACCTTCAATTGATGAAACCACCATCGCAAAAACCACTTCCCTTCCCGCAGCTAACATTCCAACCTCCGACCCCTTAGTAGATGTTTTTCAGCGCCTTACGCTGGGGGAGTACCGCCTATATAACGTTAGTTCTTTCCCTACCCCGCAGGAGTACGGACAATTACATGCACATCCCACCTACGACCGTCGCGTGGGGGAGATAATCTCTTACGGACCACCCTATTGCCGCACTAACCTAACGTATGGGGGTGTTGACGCATCCTCCATTACCCCTGAACCTCCTCTTGGTGTGGTTCCTTTCCAATCCGATTTTCAATACTTGACAAATCGTCGTTTCGCCCTCACCTTCTTGACTCGCTGTGCGTGGAAAGGCTTTGGTTTTGGCCTTTACGAACAAGGCCGACATACACTCATTCCCGTGACTACCCGTAAACATAATGATCGCAGTGGTCTCGGTTTTCCCGAAACACCTACACAGGAGACACCTCCTGTCAGCTGTATCCTGGAAGAAGAAGACGTCGCCCCTACCAAACCATCATCACCCACTTTGCCATCATCACCCACAGAATCTATAGACCCTGAATCCATCCCCCCTAACTTTTTTTTTTCATAAATGCTATCTTCATAGGTCCTCTCACTTATCAACGCGATAATGAGGACCCATCTTCTCTTCCCCTTCTGTATCCAGACATGATCGAAGAGGATTCGCCTTTGATTAATGTTGTTGAATGCCAGGATGACGACTCCATCCTCACTTACCTTGGCGCGGATGATTCTTATATTCAACGAGCCTTACCATCTGAAACCCAAACTATGCTGAACGAATCTACCATAGAAATCAATATCCACACGGAGGAGGATCCTCACATTGTGAAGATTGGACAATCCCTTAACACATCAGAACAAGCCGCCTTTACTACCTTTCTCCGTGCTCGTAACCAAGCTTTCGCATGGTCTTACGCTGACATGCCAGGAATTGATCCTACTATCGCCGTCCATAACATCACCCTAAACCCCGTTTCCAAACCAGTCAAACAGAAATTGAGAAAAATGCATCCACGCATTGCTCTCTTGGTCAAAGAGGAGCTCCAACGACTCCTTTCTGTTTCCTTCATCTTGCCTATTGACTATCCTCAATGGATTTCTAACATCGTACCTGTCACTAAAGCGACAGGGGGACTTCGGATATGCACAGATTTCCGGGATCTTAACCTCGCTTGCCCCAAGGATGACTTCCCCCTCCCAAGTATTGATCAACTTGTTGATCTCACTGCGGGCCATGAAATGCTTTCTCTCATGGATGGTTTTTCAGGATACAACCAAATTTTGGTTGCCCCTGCCGATCAACACAAAACTGCCTTCATAACTCCTTGGGGAACCTTCTGTTATCGTGTCATGCCATTTGGCCTTAAGAATGCTGGTGCTACCTATCAGCGGGCTATGACCTACATTTTTCATGACATTATGCACACTATCCTTGAAGACTATGTCGACGATCTTCTCGGCAAGTCTAAACATCGTAGTGAACATCTCGATGTTTTAACCATTATTTTTGATCGCCTGTTACAATATTCTGTCCGCCTTCAACCGAAGAAATGTGTCTTTGGTGTTCTTTCGGGAAAACTTCTTGGCTTTATCGTCTCTTTGCGTGGCATTGAGGTCGATCCATCGAAAGTCAAAGCTATCCTAGAAATGCCCCCACCCAAAAATCTCAAACAATTGCGTAGTTTACAAGGTAAGCTCCAATCTATCCGACGTTTCATCTCCCAACTCTCGGATCGGTGTCAACCTTTCCATCACCTCCTTAAAAAGGATATTGCATTCCAATGGAGCGAAGAATGTCACCAAGCCTTCGAAGCTCTCAAATCCTATCTCTTGCAGCCACCCGTGCTTATCCCACCCCAAGACAACCGCCCTTTCTACCTTTACCTTTCCGCCACCGACCACGCTGTAGGAGCCATGCTTGCACATCGTGACTCTGAGAATCACGAACAAGCCGTTTATTATATAAGTCGTACTTTGGTGGACTATGAGACTAGGTACACACATGTAGAAAAATTATGCCTTGCCCTATCATTCGTGGCCACCAAACTCCGACACTACCTTCTAAATCACAAGACTTTCGTCATCACCAATACAGACCCCATCCATTACATGTACGCCAAACCTCATCTGAACCAACGCATTGCTAGATGGCTCATGCTTCTCGCCGACCTCGACCTTGAGTTTATCCACCAGAAATCAATCAAAGGACAAACCATCGCAGACCAACTTGCGGACGCTCCTTTACCGGGGGAACAATTTACCAATTTCACATTTCCCGACGAACTCATCGCTACTCTTTCCCTCACAGAGGAGTCGTACCCAATGACCCTCTTCTTCGATGGATCTAAATGCCAGCGCGGCGGAGGAGCCGGCGTTGTTCTCATTCCTCTCAACGCTGAACCTATGCCTCTTTCATTCCGACTTGATTTCCCTTGCACTAATAATACAGCGGAATACGAGGCCCTTGTTCTGGGTCTCCAAGTTGCATTACACTTAGGTATCAAATCTATCAACATTTTTGGCGACTCTCAATTGGTAGTCAATCAAGTTATGGGCGTCTACCAATGCAAAAACGAGGAACTTCAAAAATACAAACACTACGTGGATTCACTTCTAGCTTTATTTACCCACTATTCTATACAAACCATTCCCCGCTCCACTAACAAATTTGCGGATACTATGGCTTGCTTAGCCTCGCAAATTCCCGCCGCGCCAACTGACTCTGAATTATTCGTCGTGGTCCAACAACTTTTTGCCCCATCCTATTCAACCCCGGTAGTTTGTATGATAAATACTGTGTCCACTAATTCACAGGATACCTGGTACCACCAATTCCACGACTACCTTACAATCTCTGTCCTCCCACCTGACCTTACTAGTAACGGCAAACGTGCTTTTCTTAAAAGTGTTTCGCGTTATGTTGTCATGGGGGGACTCCTCTATAAACGTGGCTTTGATGGTATCCTCCTTCGCTGTCTAACTGGCGCGGAGGCCACTCATACCATCCAACAGGTCCATGACGGTATTTGTGGTGGACATTTTAGCGGCCTTGCCGTGGCCAAACGAATCCTTCGCCTTGGTTATTATTGGCCTACTCTCAATAACGACTGCTACGAATATGTTAAGCGTTGTGTTATGTGTCAGCAACATGCCAACCTTCAACATACTCCTAGCCACCCGCTCCAGATCGCTCGAGATCTTTGGCCCTTCTCACAATGGGGTTTAGACCTTATTGGTGAGATTCACCCAACCTCTTCACAACGTCACCGTTGGATACTCACAGCGACCGAATATTACACAAAATGGGTGGAGGCTATTCCACTCATTTCAATCAAAAAAGAAAAAATTGTCGAGTTCATTAACCACCACATTATCTGTCGTTTTGGTGTTCCTCACCGCCTGATAACAGATAATGGAAAATCTTTCAAAAACAAGTTGTTGCAAGACCTTTGTGACAACTTTGGTATCAAACTTAGTTTCTCATCACCTTACTATCCACAAGCCAATGGGCAAGCCGAGTCCTCTAATAAAACACTAACCAAAATCCTCATGAAAGTTGTCAATGAATCTGGAAGAAATTGGCACGATCACATTCCCTTTGCCCTTTGGGCTTATCGTACTAGCATTCGTACTTCTACTAATGCCACACCTTTTTCTTTGGTATACGGTACCGAGGCTGTTTTGCCTCTCGAAATACAAATACCCTCCCTTAGAATATCTCTTCAGGATATTCTCACCAACGATGATTTCCGCCAAGAGCGGTTAGCCCAATTGGAGCTTCTTGACGAACGCCGTCTTACAGCTCTTGATCACCTTCAAATCTATCAAAAACGCATTAAACGTGCTTATGATAAGCGACTTCATGAGCGTACCTTTAAGGTTGGTGATCTTGTTCTCAAAGAGAATCAACATGTAACCAAACTAGAAAAGAGCAAACGTGGAAAATTTGCTCCCAATTGGATCGGGCCTTATATAATCACTCATACCTATGGATCTGGTACTTATCGTTTAGCTTCGCTTAATGGTAAACCTGAGCCTGAACCCCTTAATGCCTTGCATCTTCGACCATTCTACTGTTGAAATTAGTATTATATCACTTCTTATCTACCTGTCGCTCGTCCCTTGAGCTCACTTACCACTACATACACTCTGTTTCCTACACTTCATAATAACAATCAGGCTCACATAGTTTGATCCTCACCTCCCCTTGATGATGCCTTCCCCTTTTTAGTCTAGTCCATGACTTCAAAGTATTAAAATAAGCCGTATTCTTCTGGGATTTTCTTGAGTCAAACTTCCTACTAACTAGATGCTTCACGCCAAATGAACATCTAGTCATTTAAATTAAATATAGACTGCTCCCTCGAAGGACAGCTATATGCCGAACTATTGCCGCTATTATATATAGACTGCTCCCCCGAAGGACAGCTATGCATTACAATCATATCTGCTACTATAAATAGACTGCTCCCTCGAAGGACAGCTATACACAGTCAGCCTTTATCAGAAGCTTCTCGCATTGATCAGCTTCGTGAAGACCTCAAGAATAATACAATCAATATCCCCTGTAGACTTCCCGCATCGATCAGTCTACATTCAATAAAAGAAAAGCCTCATTCAAAAGGACTTTTGAGTCATGGACTTGTCTATTTAGGGTAGGTTCTCTTTCGTCAGAGCACTCACTTTGTAATAAGTTCTGCGTACCTCAGTTATATCATCCACCTCACCTCACCACTTGTTTCAACTCAAGGGATGTGACGTATATCCGATATATTGTGATTATACAACTCTTTTCACCTATCGACTTCTCGCCTATGCAAGGTACCTAGGGATTCAAGCTCATCCTATGTTAATATGTGGTTTGTTTAGCTCTTCTCAACTACGGGACACTCTTTCCTCTTTGCCTCGCATCTAGGATTGTGTGTTGATCTTAATCAGGACATGGTTCCCTTCTCTTTGGGTAAGCTAACTTTCGCTTTACCTATACCTACATCAACATCGCCCATACCTTACCAACACCAACAACATTACCCTATCAACATCAAAATCTTATCAACCAACAAACTGCCTAACCATACCCAAATTGCCTGAATTCACCTCTCCCTGGTCCTAAGGGAGAACTACATCGGTCTGAGGCCCCTCCTTGCTTTGTGCAATGGGCTATGTAGGCAGCACTTCGGAGACATGGGGTCTCCCAAGGTTAGCTCGACCATCCCCTACCATAACCTATCCTGTGTGGTGAATATAAATATTTTTGTGTATTTCTATTTAATCACAGTCCTCTTTATCCTTTTTCAAAACACCGAAAATCAAAACACAAACAATCTTATTATTATCGTAACTTAAATCAACATACATATTCAGTTTTATTTAGATGTTAAACAAATACATCTTCTCTATCATCGACACGCAGGTCGGCATCCTTATTTATTCTTATACCTTGCTAACATGTACTCAGACCATCACGCCTCATCCCGAACTAGGTGATGATCGTGATCGTCGACCCCTCTCGCCGGGCCTCTCTGTCCTCAAAGGTACCACGGCTATTGGTACCGCCCACTGATCTGCCAATCTCTCCTGTAACATATGAATACGCCCTCTCGCATGGAGGACTTCAGCCTCTAGTCTCCCCGCCCGTGACTCCGCAACCACTAACAATCCTCTTGTCTCATTCACCTGCGTTTGGAGCTGCTGAACCAAACGCTGCAGACGATCCCTCTCTGCTGTAATCACCGCTATGTCAGGGCGCTCACGCACACCTCGCAGTTCTGCTACCCACCATAATCTATAGGCCTCTGTCGTTCCCGCATCCATTACCCTGCGATCGGCTGCTACCTCTTCAGGCCCTTCTGGAGGTGTTGGCCGGGGAGGTGAGAATGCTGCCTCGGCGTCGATCCTCATATATGGTCTATAAGCCAGGGGTATATCCTGCACAAATCCAAATTGTCGCCGCACGCGATCTATAGGAATCCTCTCATACTCACCCGGCCTGTGCCCTGCGATCCACCTCAATCGCTCAACACCCCTCAACTCCTCAGCTATGTTCTCTGTTACCATATAGTTTCCGTATGGCCTCCAACAGATATCCGCAACCGTCACTCTCTCCCATACCTGCCTGTAATACTCAATATCACCCATCACGGCCTGGGATCTGGCCTCTTGTTCTGTTTGGACCCATCGTCTGAATCCCAACCTCTGTACTCCGGTCTCTCCTGCTTGGATGGATCGGCCTATTGGTCGCACACAAACAATGTGCTCATAGGCCCAACAGTGTAATAAGTATGAACTATCCAGTGTCGTCCTGTGATTTCGCCTACAAGCCCATAAACCCCTGTATAGCTCCGCCAAATATGCAGGTGCCCATGCAAACGTAACGTTCCTTTCTACCATCTCCCAGATAACACACATCAATGCCTTTGGAAATCTTCCCCCTTCCGCCCTCGGTAATGCATAATACCCTACTGCTATCATTAATATCACTGCTAACCTTGTCTCCTCAGGGTGTGCTGCATACATTACCCCATATGTAAACGATAAACCTCGCTGTGTCAAATCTCGTGCGTATGGACCAAATACTGCTGTTATCGCTCCCCGTGCCGCGCTAGGTAGTGCCTGATATACTGGTTCTCCTGTAATAGGAAGTCTCAAAATCTGAAACACATCTTCCAATGTTACTGTCATTTCACCTGTTGGCAGATAGAAGGTATTTGTCTCGGGATTCCATCTTTCAATCAACGCCTGTAACATACCATGGTTACGTGCGATTCGTGAATAATAACGGATTCCACTTAACCCCAAACGATTTATCAACGTCCATTCCGCTGGTGTTACATCCGCTCGGATTCGTGACAACAGCGCTGGCACACTATCATTCATCCTCAATCCTGCCTCTGCCTGCATACACCAAAACAACAAACAACCATTCAATCCGTCAGGGTTTTTTCAAACATTCTGGAAATTCCTCCAGTAACCGGTACCGGTTATACATAACCGATATCGGTTAAGTAACCGATACCGGTTCTCCCTAACCGCTACCGGTCACTGTCAATTATATACACCTTCCCAAAAAAAAAAAAAAACAACCACCTACGACAATAATTTTCTCGTTTATTCCTTTTTATACATACAAACATACCTGCAACCCCTGATTGCCTACCCTGTAACACTTACCTCACCTGCAACCCTTGTTATCATGTTTTCTTTCTCATATCTACCCACCTACTCTCCCCCATCTTATTCACAAAACATGCAGTAGTTAAATCACAAACAAAATGATACCTCTTGGGTTGCAGCAGCTTGAGGTGGCCCTTGTCTGCCCTCCTGTCCTTGCCTGCTGGATGCTTCTCCTCGTTCTGCCATGATCACCACCCTTTTTAACTTTGTCTTTCTGCCTTCTAAATCTCGGATCACATTCACTTTCCTTGTCTCTTTCCTCCTTCTCACCCAAATCTCTCATGCAAATACCTGTCTCAGTCGTCAAAAAGCGTCGCGTTCGCGTATTTAACCTCTTGCATGGCTCTAAAATTAAAACTGAAGTTGCCACCCTAGCTTTTCTATTTTTAGAAAAGCTCATACCTAAATAACCGGTATCGGTCATATAACCGATATCGGTCATATAACTACCGACATCGGTTACTAAACCGATACCGGTTACACACCTGCCATTTTGAAACAGGGTTCTTTTCTTCATTTCTCATCTAAATTTTTGTCGCGCCCGCCTCTTTGCCTGCATAAACAACAGAATTTACCACATTTGTTCATCCACCACACATAGCATTATAATTTCATTAAACATCATTTATACAAATACACAACCATCAACTACGAATATCAGGAAACTATCAATCTCTACATCATTTGGATCCAACTCATCAGTTACATATATCACAATGTCACAAAACCAACAATTCATCACATCACATATCATTCATACATACGTACAACAAAAACAAAAACATCAACATCATCCATCTATCAACATATCAACTAAAACTTATCATACATTACATATTACCAACCATTAACAAAATATTTAAACACATTTTGAATACTGCACGAGGATCAAAACATCGTCTCTCTATATATATACCAGTTTTCAAAAATACAATGTGCCCTACATCGGGGCCTCTGTGATCTCATAATATACCAAAGCCGGCACGCAGGCCGCAATACCTACCAAAAATCTCTACTCGGCTCGCAGGCCGGTCTCTCATATCAAAAATATACTCGGCTCGCAGGCCGGTATCAAATGTACAACCCGTACTCGGCTCGCAGGCCGGTATATAATACATAAATGAATCAATACAATGAATAAGTGTCGGCATGCAGGCCTCTATCAATACAACCGGTTCGCAGACCGGTGCCTGTGTCCCTATACAAAACCATGTCGGGGATCTATCAGCTCTCCCCACCGCCCTCGGCACCTCTCCCCGCTGGTCCCTGTGGTGCCTCTCGCCTCCTGCCCGTCACGGACACGCCAGCTGTGGCTGCCCCTCCCTGAGATCTCTGGCTGTGCGAGGTCTCTGCCCTATGCGCTGCATACGCCTGATACTCGACTCCGGTACTATCAAGAATATCCTGATAATATCGGGCCTCTGCTCTAACCTCCATATAGCGATCTCGCGCCACTGAAGGAGCTGGGGCTGGTCCCCTGGCACCTAACACCAATACCCCCTGAGCCTGTACCTGCACCTGTGGCCGCGGTGGTGCTGCCTGTGCTGCTGCCTGTACCTGCACCTGTGGCTGTGGTGCTGGTGGTGGTGCTGCCTGTGCTACTGTACCTGCACCTGTGGCTGTGGTGCTGGTGGTGGGTGCTACCTGTGCCTGTGCCTGAGCCTGGGCTAGCTGCCCCTGTAAGGCCCCTATCTGTGCCTGCGCAGCAGCTAGCTGCCCCTGTAAGAGCTGCACCTGACCCCTGAGCTGATCCCTCTCTCCTATAACCGCAGCCAAGTCTGGCTGCGCAGGCGGTACTATCCTCGCTGCTCTCTGCCCAGCCCACCACACCCTGTATGCTCCCGTGCACCCGGCATCATCCACACCCTCACCTGCTGGTCTCTCCGCTACCCAGTCTGGATCCAAAGGCTGTGGCGCTGGCAGTGGGGCCTCTACATCATCCCTCCGGTACTGAGGGAAGGGAGGTGGCTCGTCCTGTCGTAACCCCATCTGCCTGCGTACCCTCTCTAGGGGTATCCGCTCGTACTCTCCCGGCCTCCGTCCTGCTATCCAGAATGTATACTGGATCAGGCGCAGCTGTACGCGGGCTCCTCTGCCAGGCTGATGACCTCTGTAGGGTCTCCATACAATGTCTACTGCTGTAAGGCCCTCTAGCAAGTGTCTATAATAGGCCACATCCCGACCTGCAACAACTGCTCGTGGCTGGCCCACGACCCCCAACCACCTCTGAAAGCCATATCGGTATACGACCTGTGGCCCTGGCTGCTGGGGTAGCCCTACTGGCCTGATGCATACGATGTGCTCGTATGCCCAACAGTGCAACAAAAATGTAGAACAAATACCAAATCGCCTCCTCCGGCGATAGCCCCATAACTCCCTGTATAATTGCACCAGATATACTGGTGCCCAGGCATAACAGGTGTGCTCCTCCACCATCTCCAGCAGTACCCCCATCAATGCTCGTGGGAAGCGGCCTCCCTCTGAGTCCGGGAGGGCGAAGCAGGTGATCCCAACCATCATCAACACCGCCAGTCGTGTCTCGTGACGATGCGCACGGTACATGTCACCGTACCCGATACTCGCGCTATGGTAGGTCAGTAGCGCGGCTGCATCCCCAAAAACCTGCAGTATGCTATCCATCGCAGTCTCTGAATCTACCTGGAAGACTGCCTCTCCCTCGATCGGTAGCCGCAGGATGCGATACACATCCTCTAATGTGACGGTCATCTCCCCGGTCGGCAGATGGAACACATTGGCCGCCGGATCCCATCTCTCGATGAGGGCGACCATCAGGCTGTGATCCCTCTCTATCGCTCTGTACCTTTGACCCCCGCCGAGTCCCACCTCGCGCATGATGGCCCAATGCGCCGCAGATACGTGTGGCCTCATCCGACTCAATAGTGGAGGCATCCTATCACGCATCGTCAACTGCTGACGTGCCTGCAAAACCAACCCACATTCTTAGACCTACTCTTTATTATAACATCTACTTTACCATCTAAACCCCCTTTTGTAACACCCAAAATCCCCCACACCTAACCCCTAACCCCCCCAACTTTCTCCACCCCGACTTTCCAACCCAACCACACCGACCCAATCCAACCCAACACAATCAACCCTAACCCTGCCACCACTCCAACACTAACTAACCCCAAACAACTCCACCCCTAACCCAACCACTCCAACTCAACCAACCCAACACAACTCAACCCCAACCCCGCCTCCACTCCCAACCCAATCCCAACACCCCAAAAAAACAATCCACCCTACCGACATTCCCAACCCAACCCAACACCCCAAAAAAAAAAAAAAACAATCACCCAACCCCACTCCCACTCCAACCCAACACCCCAAAAGACAATCAACCCAACCCCCAACCGACGCCGGCCGATACATGACCGACGCCGGTCATCAACAAATCTCCCTTCCCCTAAAATTGCGCGACCGATGCCGGTCGCTTAGTGACCGACATCGGTCATTGTCCTCCCTCGGAGCCAAACCCCCCGCGCGGCCCCCAAAACCCCTTTTTTTTCCTATTTCTACCCATTTACCCGCCCAAAAGCCCCTCCAATTTTACTCACCTAGCCGCATTACCCCTATTTTACCTCTCTACCCTCTCCCTTTCTCAAATTACCCCCATTTACTCATTCTTTCCTACAAAATACAAATTCCTACCCGAACCCCCCATTTAGCCTAATAACCATTTCAATGCATAAAATCACGAGTTTAGAACCTACCCGAATGACGACACGTCATCGTGGTGGGATGGGTGGTGGTGGTCCAGCTGGTCCAGCCCCTCCAGCTCCTCCTGCCTGTGCCATGGCTCTAATCCTGATCTACTGGGTCCCCTGCCAATCACCTGTTGCCTCCTCCTCAATCGGGCCCACTAACCACCTCTCTCCGCCAATCACAATAGCTCCACCTCACTCAATCCAACCCTCTAAATCCCAAGTCTCCATGTCAGACAAGTCGATTTGGATTGCAAATAACAAAAGTGACAATGACAGGCCGTATTTTTTCTTTTTATAGGTTTTTCGACATTAACCGATGTCGGTTTCATTTTTGCCCTAAGAAACCGGTATCGGTCTCTTCACCGATGTCAGTCATGTAGAATCGACATCGGTTCGCTACCCACCTTTCACCTCATTCTTTGCCCTTATTTACTCCTTGCCTCTTTTTCACCAATATCGCCTCTGTCCACCTTTGCTGCACAACATTTGTTCACTTGACCAGCCTGACCTACGGCCTCAACCTACCATTCGGCCCGACCCAAGGCCTCAACCTACCTATTTGGCCCCGACCTAAGGCCTCAACCTACCAATTGGCCCGACCCAAGGCCTCAACCTACCTATTTGGCCCGACCCAAGGCCTCAACCTACCATTCAGCCCGACCTAAGGCCTCAACCTACCAATTGGCCCGACCCAAGGCCTCACCCTACCTATTTGGCCCTGACCCAAGGCCTCGCCCTACCTATTTGGCCCGACCCAAGGCCTCAACCTACCATTCGGCCCGACCTAAGGCCTCAACCTACCAATTGGCCCGACCCAAGGCCTCAACCTACCCACCTAACCTGACCCAGGGCCACCGCCCAACCACTTGGCCTGACCAAAGGCCGTATCACTTCCATACCATACCCATAATCAATGTTTTATTTTATACATCCATCATGTACCTTGTGTTCAATCGAGCTCACATGTTCGTGTTTTAGCATGATTAGGGTCCTTGACTTGATCTGTCGACCAACTTTGCCTAGACCTCGACCGTGACGTTTATCCCAACCAAACCAACCACTTGGTATTGCCGAACATGCCTAAACGTTCCTGTACCTCACCTGTTATATACCCTGGAGCTACTTCCTATGCCTTGGATACCAGGATTATATCACCCTTGTTTGGATAAACTATCGACCTTTGCCTATGCATTGCTGGTTTGCTAGTCAAATCATGTACCCTAGTCGTACTATTGCATTTCAACATGTGTCTGCTTCCTTGGACCTACCCCACCACCTTACCATCCTCTCTACCACATATACCCTTTATCAACCCTATCCCTGATTTCCCGTTCACTCAATCTGTGATAGATTTGAGGGGGATTACCTATATCCTTAACATGAGAAACCACTTCATATTATTGTCCGCGCAGCTTTATAGAACAAGCTACACGACAATAAGGGGCTAATGTAGACACCAAATTCGTGTCTCACGACCCCTTGTGACCCGCATCCCATTTCGCAACCTAACCTCATTACCTAAACTTTACACAATTATTTATTAATTACCTTGTAATTGATAAATCCACATCACTTTACCCGCCACCTCACTTTGCCACCTCATCATGACCTAGCCCTAACCCTAAACTAACCTAATTAAGACCCATGACTTGGTCTAGACTCACATCCATAACTAATGCCTC
This sequence comes from Taxus chinensis, assembly GCA_019776745.2. Taxonomy (NCBI): domain Eukaryota; kingdom Viridiplantae; phylum Streptophyta; class Pinopsida; order Cupressales; family Taxaceae; genus Taxus; species Taxus chinensis. Next base: position 214,340,831 of record CM034153.1, on the reverse strand, counting down.
CTTACTCGCACCAAAAGCCGACCTTCTAGCCACTTGACCAAGCCCGCAACTGATCTCTCGGGAGAAAAGCAGGGAAGGTGGGCTATTTTACTAAACATAGCCTACTTTTTCCTTACCGATGCCGGTTCCTACTCGACCGCCGTCAGTTACGAAACCGCCATCGGTTCCCTGTAAATGGGCTCCCCAAACCAAAACAACGGATGGGAATTTCATTTTTAGAGATCAGTCAAAGGATTTCTAGATCAACAGAGAGCATTGCGAGCGAGGAACAGAGTCCAGATCTTCACTTGACAAAGAAGAGACGAGTAAAGAAACCAGAAGTGTTTGCAACCAAGGAGATCAACTTGCATCTCGGTCAAAACCAGTAAGTCAGATCTTGCATGTCCTTTTGTCATAACATTTCTTATGTTTCTTGAATCTCAGTCCTCTTAAATCCGTTTCTGAATCCACTACCCAACGTGCCATTGCATCGAACTGTCATTCTTTTGCTTCTAACCATCCCATTTCCTAATACCATCCAAAAAACCAGCCATTACAAACACCATAGCTGCCAAGAAGACCGTAGAACCCACCGCTATCGGTTATCAGTAACCGCCATCGGTTATCAATGACCGGCATCGGTTATCAGTAACCGGCATCGGTTCCTCTGATCAAAAACCAGAAAGCCAGCCTTTCCCCCTACCCAGTTTAACGAAATAATTTAATTAATATTTTGCAGTCTTTTGTGTTAATTCATATTAGCAGGGGAACTGACCACCTTCGAAAGGAAGTTTTATATTTCCTGGGCCCAAGGCAGTTTCCTCATTTATTGTTTAATCAAAATCTTGTGGTCTTGTGTTCTTATTTACAGGTAGTCCTTCCAAGACAAAAAGGAGTCTCTGCAGTCAGCCTGATCTTTCTCTACGGTACGCGCACACCATCTCGACATTCAACAGGTATTCCTCCTAACCCTAACCTCATCTGTTTCTAAAAGGAATGAAAGGATAGAAGCAACTCTATTCCCAGAAGCCGAAACATTCCGAGCGAAACATACACAATGTAATTTTTTCTATAAGAGGTAGAGTTTGAGTTTTTATGGGAACCAAGGGGTCATTTCTTGTGGAGATCATATTACAGATAAAGATGTTCCTTGTGGATTTAGGATTTGAGTGTGTACGAGTGGATGAGTGAGTGTTGATCATAATTTGAAGTAGTATACAACCCAATTCATGGTGGTTATGAATTTTAGGATAGAAGGTTTGATAGAGAGTGAATTGTATTTAAAGAGGTATGCTGAGAGTTGAAAAGGGATGTCAAGTTAAGGCATCTGAGGAGTGTGCCAAGGTCTACCCAAGAACATGGTTAGAGAACCTCTAGAGTTTGGGTTAGCATGGGGTTGATCTCGATCGTTTGAGGAAGGCCAACATATCATAAAAACCAAGAGTTTTGAAGCCTGCATAACATGGAAATTTGATATGGGGATGGGGAATATGTGGATTTAGAGGAAGACCCTTAATGGATTCAATAACCAATGGAAATATAAGCACAATAGGAATAAACCTTCCTAAAATTGAAGGTTTAATTTATGGAAGGGAGATATTTTGGAGTGGCTCGGAGCTATTTGTGATTAAACAGATTATAATAATTGGCATAAGGAAGGTTAGCTATGCGTTAGGGATGAATAGATAAATTTATGTATAGATTAGAAGTTTAAATTAAAAATAATGATGTTCTTTAGTACTAGTACTAGATTAGGTTTTGGCAAGATGAATTCCTTGGGAAATTCAAAATGAAGGTAAGTCTTATCACTATGTTTGTATCCCAAAGAGTGACGATTTCATTGGGGTAAAAAACATAACTAGTAGGGAGCACCAAAAATTCATCAACAAGGTTTGGGAGAGTAACCCCATGATGCAAAACCAAACTATGAGTGGTCAAAGTCCCACATAACTTCAAGTAGTATAATTAGAGAACCTAAAGTTTTCACAATACACTAGGATTAATGATCTAGAATTTTTTTCCATAAGTGTGAGCTTTCACATAGATAAAAAGAGTTTGGTAGCCCTGGGAATAAGGGCAAGTCTATATGTAATGACCTTACAAGGGAAGGCACATACGTGGTACATGAAATATTACCTGAGTTAAACTTTGATGTATTTGTTATGTCCTTAAAACTACGTTTTAAAATGAGTTTCACATTCTTGAGTTTGATCAAGAAAGCATTTTTTCACTTAAGGAGATTAAGAAGGAGCTAATTGAGATTGTGCGGGTATATGACACATCATTTAAGACATTGTTATCAAATATTTCCTATGAAATACATCCACTACAACACACACAATGGTTTGTATGTAATTTATTACGCCCTTTCCAATGACAATTAGTCACGAAGAACTTTAAATATATGTTGAAGTCTCTATATGGAAATGTGTGAGTGGAGCTCAAGAGGAAATTTGAAACATATATTAGCCCATTGCTAGAAGTCCAAATATTGACCATGACATCACAATTTCAAAGGCTGATAAAAACCAAGAATGTTCAAGATAAGTAGAAAGGAATATTATGTATAGAGTACAAGATATAATGGCACACTTGACATGACTAATCACAAAAGTGGGTACTTTCTCTGATAATTAGGTGTGAGATTTTATTGAGGCCGCATGAAACCAAAACCAAAACCAATACAAAGCTGTAAAGATAAAAATAAAATAAGGTATTGTGTTAGTGCAAGATTTGCAACACCAACATACATGATATAGTGAAATGCTAGTTAATAGAAGAGATGAATGAAATGAAGGCTCAAGGACTTAGACAAACATCAATGAAAGACTAAGGTCAGGGGTATAACTTTGGGAAATCTCATAGAAGAGGATGTCTGAGCCCTAAGAATTAATGAACCTAAGGAGATTGTTTCAAATGTGGATCTACATTTTACTATAAAAGGGAATGCTAGAAATTCCCCACTTACATTATTTGTTAAGGTGAATGCTAGATGAAGGACTACGTAGAATATTGGAAGAAATTATTAGAGGGTGATCCCTTGTAAAAGATGACAAGAATTGTGACTTTGAACTAGGAGAGAGATTGTATACCTCAACGTTTAGGAGAAAATTAATGCCGTGGTTGGAGGATGGGGGAATTCGGGGACAAAGAAGACCCTTTGGACAAAGGGATAATTACATTTTAATGAATAGATAATAGGATATTGCAGGGCCCAATCATAACCAAAAAAAGATGAGATAGGATTAGAAGGGGGCGACAAATATTCAAATAGCTTATATGGGAAAGGTTTTTGCATATCACGAGACTTCAACTTAAAAAATGGTCATGATTAAAGGAAATTAGGCTCTCAAGGATTTTTATAGCTAATAAAAACCCATAAATAAATTACGGGATTCCCATGCTCAAAATGAATCGATGGGGCTAGGGTCTAAAGAAATAAGGGAGCTTACAAATATCCTAGCTCTATTTTGAATAGAAGGTGTCATTGGCACATTGAAGGCATGGTTTCACTGTAGTATGGGGATATCATGGACTTCAAAATAAAAACTTGTAAAAGTTATGTTGGTTGTAAGAATCAAAAACCAGGTTGATCTAATCACCCCTTTTAATCAGGAACTCTCGATATATTAAGTTTGAATGGAAATTGTTTCCACAATATCCTTATTGACACGGGTCTAGAAATTATTTGTTTTAGATAATAATGTCTAGGAGCTAATGGGGAAACCAATGGTGTACTCTATAGATATTACCCTTTTATAACCAATAAGACTACTATAAAACCGCTTGGAGTGTTGTGCAATGTGTCGATAAACATAATGGGATTTCCCTTATATGGTGGTTTTGAGGTGATCAATATGGACACAAAAGAGCAGTACCTAACCAACTTAGGGAGATCATGATGTTATGACAACCAAGCATAAATATTTTTTAAAGAATGTGTCATGAGTTTCGAGGTTGATGAATGAAGGCTTGTCATCCCACTAGATGTTGACTTCGAACCCCCATTTATAGAAAATATAACTTAGTTTTAGGATGATGAAACACCCCACAAACTAACATTCCATAATGGAGATATTTCTCTTGATCGAGAGGAAACATAATATTCTAGCTTTGCATGTGTGAAGTGGCTCCAGAAGTCATATGATATCATTAGTAGACAATGCTTAGGAGTATGTCATTTATACGATGGAAGTCCAATAGTAGGGGTGATTATCATGATTTTGGTTTGGTCAGAGGGGGAAAACTATTGCAAGAATGAGTGTCACCATTTGTAAGAATGGTCAATATTGGAGTCCCATAGAAAATAATGTTGCACTAGATAAATAAGGGAACACAACTTTTGAGGCAAACACTACCCCATAAGAAGCCTATAGTAGGACACTCAGACATTCTGAAGGGAAGAATAGAGGAAAATAAGAGGTTGTAGAAGAAGAGTGATGTCATGTATTTATCTAATACATCCCATGAAATAGAATACCTAGGACAAAAATTACTATAGTTAGATGCATAGAAATGACAGAAATGAATGATATGAAGAGAACAACTAGATAGTAATATTAGGAGCACTAGAGAAGATGCAGTCACAAAATAATAACTACATATGAAGAGAACAAAAAAATAAGCGAGGAGATGGAAGATACCTCCATGACAATTTATAGGAAAAAAAATCTAACACTAGTAGATTGATCATGTATTACACAAAGACACGCACACCCATAATGATGATGTAGAACTAGAGACCATAAGGGTTAGGTATTCTCGTTGCTATCCAAAGGTGGGATTGGATACAGGTGGAATTTAGATATGAGCTTTTAAGAGATTGACCATAAATAAGGTTAAAAAACAATAAATATCATTGTAAATAATATGGTGCATGTTGCCCATATAAATGTAGGTAAGTAGGATACATATGAAATTACAAAATCCTTCTAGGTACACAATTATTTGGAATATAGATGGATGAATGATTTTACAAAGATAATAATGAGGATTTTTCAACATAGATATGGAGTCATATTTGGATGGAATATTTTCGTACAAAGACATAGTGCAAGATTGGAATATGATTAGGAAGTTTGGTTAGGTTTGTGTGATGAATATGATTGGTGAGTTTTTGCGACAAATAGTTTTATTGAGGAAAGAACCGTAGACATTACACAAAGGATGGAATTTCAAGATGAATGGGAAATGAAGAAGTCACTTGCGTGAAGTTAGCAAAAGTTATTAAAACATGTATGATTCGTGTAATTAGAAAAATCATGATATGAAAAAATATATAAATTTCAAGTGTGCTAACTTCCAAAAAGAATTCATGGTGAGATAGAAGGAATTTAGAGCTTATGTGAAACCAATTTGAAGACCAAAAACTAGATGAACAAACAACCATGTGAAGATGAAAAAAATTATAAAGGGGGGGATAATTCCAGTAAAGATTGGAATCCATTGCTATAACATATGAAAGTGGAGTGATAGTGAGATAACATTGAGTAGAAAAGAGAGTATAGACAATATCTTAATGGAATAAGGGTCGTTCATCATACAAAAAGACTTGAAAATGGGATATTCTAAGGAAGAGATAAATGTAAAATAACGTTTAGAGGATATAATGGCTTTGAAAGAACATGAAAGAAAAAAGAAGAGAAGAAAAATAGGCTAAAGTGGAGGAAAAATGACTTCAAAAAGAAGATGATGACATAAATTTGGTGATGGGGTTTATAGAAACAATGAAGGTAGGAGAGTACTTTCAAAAAAATGTTGGAGAGGTTAAAATTATTGTATTTTATCATTAAAGGAAAATAGTACATAAGAAGCTTGGGGACAAGTTGGAAGTAAGCACGAGAGAGGGGACAATGTAAGAACTTATTGCAAAAATTGGTGTTTTGAGTTTAATGAATTTTACCTACTTTGGAAAATTGGAAATTTTAATTTAGATATGTTTAACAAGGGTACACCAAGGGAAGGTGTTCATTATAGGATGAAAAATCCCTATCAGTGTAGAAAGGCTAGTGAAAGTGACCTAGTTGTCAAACTAAGGGGAAAGTCTTGCAAACATGCTCATGAATAGAAAGGTGTGCTCCACAATGATGACAAGTTTAGGATTGAGTTTAAGGTGGAAGAAAACACATGAAAAATATGTAAGGAATTATATGATTGGGGTAGGGACAAGGTTTCTTTCTACACAAATCTTTTCAGAGGAGGATATAAACTCTATATTCGCGAGGGATGTTATACCCTGCGATAAAGATGAGATTGAAAGGGGAAAAGTAAAATTTTCTAGACCATATAGATTTTTAATTGAAGGAATCAGATTATTCATTTACAAGCACTCAAACATCCTCATTCCAAGTATTAGCAAGATCCAAACTCAACTCAAACAATTTCAAGGAGTTCTCAATTGTCAAATCTAATTGTGTTCATTGGCATATCACATGCTAGGTGGAGAACACTGTGTGGTTTGAGGTGTATTCAGAGTAGTGATGCAATTGGTTATATAAGGATTGCACCTCAACCCAACTAATGTTTGTTTTACAGGGTTTCCCACCCTTGTCTAGGGTTTGAGACTTCACTCCACATATTTAAATGGCTTCATAGTGTGAGCAACATTTAGGGTTTGATAAAAAATAAATTTCTAGGTAGGTGACAAACTCGATGTTTTCACAAATGAATACATCCTTGGGGAGTGGTGTGATGTCTCCCCTTCTAACTAATAAAATTGAAACACTATTAGGTTATGGGTAGCCTATAGTTGAAGTGAGCCTCCAGAGAGGGTTAGTTCCCCTAGTGTAACACCTAAAACTAACCTCTACTCTAATGGATGAAATGGGAAAAGGGAGAAGGAAAGAACAAAAATAAAAAGGGGGTAATACACCAAAACATTTGAGGATATTTATAGACTTGTTTGAACCACACAGATACACCATAGAAACCATGCACACCATACACAACCTAAAAATGAGTATGATGATGCAAAAGTGTTTCAAAGAAGGGTATGAAGTTGTGACAGAATAAATAAGGGAAACAAATTGCTCTGGAAGGGAAATTTGATGAATTCCACAACTGAATCCTATAAGACTTGGTTAAACACAATCTATGACCTGTAAATTAACATATAACTACATAAAGACACATAAATTAAATTGAAAATCAAGGATAAAATGATATCACGAGATAAAATCATCTTAAAGACACAATATTGCAAAATAAACATGTTGTGATAAGGTAGAAATAGCTCATTTATTGATCCAAGAGGTGAAACCAGTACAAGAGATCACTCATGGCCCCGAATCTTCCACTCAAAATGCTAGAAACTTAGGAACCATTCTAAGTGTTTTCTCAATGTTTGACTTATTTGATGCAAACTCTACGTGTTGAGTTCGGTGATTGTGAACGGTTCGAGAACATAAGGAACCATAGAATTGTTCCCTCTGTGCTAGCAAACATTGATTTATCTAATTTTTAAGTATAATGCGGCCATGATGAGGATGTGAGGAACTTAGAAAATGGTGAAATTGTTCCCTCGATTCCTTAAAATGATGAATTGTCTGATTTTTCCCAGATTTGACCCAATTTTGCTAAAATTTTGACTAACTCCTTGACAATGATACTTAACAAGATGGAGTACAATGACCAAAACACTGAAACGTTCCCATAATTGTAAAAATTTTAAATTTCCTTTATCCATGGACAATATCATGATTTATCAAAATACCTAAAACTACCTGGGGGTTGATTTTGATAACATGCAAGAAGTTACAAAGCCATATTCTAAACAGGTCCATAACCGTACAGTAGTGTCAAAACTATACAGAGGGTACTAAAAAATTTGTACGATCATGCACCAGAGCATTTCCCAGTCATAATTTTAGAAACGAATCACTATCAGGTTAATATCTCTCAGTTTAAACATTCTACACACCCAAAATCTCCCAGGTTCATCTGTAAATAACTAAGTACACTCATTCCCTTGTGTTTCCAAGTTCATATATCACCATGTATATTATCTATAAAAATTAATATGTTGTTCTAATATTACAAAATTAATGTTGGACATTAATTCATTAAAATAACCTCGTGTAGCTCCTTTTTACATCCTTTAGTGCACTTAACTCACTAATTTAGATATAAATCTACTATGGGTGTAAACATTTTGGTGAACCTGACTTGTGACTTGATCATTGCATCAATCGTAGTTACCCTGGGGTTTTGGTTTACTATCTTGTTGTATGATTCTTCTTATGGGCCTACTTATTATATTTATAATTGCAATAATGGCCTCCTCTCATGATCATACCATATCATTCATTAAATATATAAATCAAAACCCCACTTGTAAGGATGCACTCATTAACCTACTTTTACACTCGTATTCATCCCAATACATCTCCTAAGTATGCACTCAAAGTATTGCCAGAGGGTTTTTCTCTCTAAGAGGAGCCCATATCTTTAAATGTCAATTTTCCAAACATGGTTCATAGTATTGTTTATATTTATTCTACTACTAATATATTTGCCAATTTTGTTTTCACTATTAATGTTTATCTTGTCCAAGGTGAAGGCTCCAATAATAACATTGATACCCATTCTCATGATCTTCCTTAACATAAGGCACGACATCTTACACATTTCTCATAAGAGAATCCAAATAATATTGATATTCTTCTATATGTTGCAATAGAACAACTTAAGCATGCTTCATTAAATTCTAAAGAGATATTTGATATTCCTACATCTATGATGCCTACCTCATTGGGGGCACATGATATTTCAATGTACATTGCCATTATATTTATTATTGTATACAATATTTATCCTATATTCAATCATAATGGTTCACATGCTTCTTCATCTAGTATACATGATCTTGAAACCCTTACTTATACACTGTAAGCTCAAATATTACAATTACAACAAGGTGCATCCACTTCTTCTCATGTTATGGATTTTATTAAATTGCTTCATAACCCACTTACACTCAAAATGGATTCTTATCATTTTCCCATTAGTTTTGTCCCTCCTAAAATCCTTATCTATGAAGGCAAAGGGGACCCCATAGAATATTTTTTATCATTTCACATGACTTGTTTTGACTATGCCTCTTATGACATCTTACTCACCAAGCTCTTCACTAAAAGTCTTAAGGAATTTGCACTATATAGGTTCTATGATCTCCTCACACACTCTATGTTCTCTTTTACTACTTTGACAAATCAATTTTTCGCACAATTCTCTATCAACATTAGGGACAAGGTTTTTTATGCACAAATGTCTAAGATATGACAAGGATATAACAAACCTATCAACAATTATGTCTTACGATACAAGACCATGCTTACTAAATAAATAAATATCTTGGCTAGCAATGAATTACAAGATATTTTCACACAAAGCTTGTTTCCTCCTTTGCATGAATAAGTCATATTTGATAAATTTTGAACATTTGACCATCTATGTCACACACTTAAAGAGTGTGAAGTTAAGTTGTTGCATAGGAACAAAATCAAGTACATTTCTAGAAATCCTAATAGATTTAATGCCAAGTTTCTAAGCAAATACACATTCAAAGGCAAGAATAATGATGTTAAGGCTACTTTGAAGGACATTGTCAATGTTATTGTTCAACCATCTAATCTACAACTACAATTTGCATGATGAAAATTTATTCACTTACCTTGTGTTCCACACATTGTATTGAAACAAATTACTTGAGTGTAATCTCGTGTATCTCCCTTCACCATTTGAGGTTAATGCAAGCAAGCCTCAAAGTAAGAGTTTTGATGTCAATGTTTATTGTAATTATCATATATGTATTAGTCACCTCACTGATAGGTGTATCAAAATTTCTCACGTCAATTAAGACGTTATTGAATCCAATGTAATTGAATGGGATGAGCCCATTGAATCTTCTAAGCCAACCAAGGATAATTCCAAATTAAAAATATTCAATGATCCACTTCCTAAACATAACAATGACAAATATATTGTTGACCAAATTTTCTCATTCATATTCAAGTTAATGAGCTAGTACTAATAGGGTGCCTTGTAAGGGAATGATGGATGGTGAAAATACAGGTGCAAAGTGGATCTCTTTGCTGCAAAATATGATGAACCTGCACAATTAAGATCACTAAAAGGAAAATGGATTAGATGCTAGATGAGGGGGATGCCTGTAAAAGTCGATTCCAAGAAGCATAAACTTCCTTATGTGGATGTCAACCCCATTTTGATAAAAAAAAAATAGTGAATAAAATGATAAGTGATTGAATAACATGTAGAAAGTGATATATAACAGAATCTAAAAAATGATAGAAATGGATGAAAAGTGCAGATCTAACCTAAATCTAACACAAAATAAAATTTACCTAGTTGGGTCGACGATGACCCAAGCTACAGAGGAGTAGGTCAACGATGACCTGAGCAGATGGATTTGACTAGCAAGTTGACAAATGTAGATATGGATGAATCTGAGTGCAAACTAGACAGAAACAAAGGCTTGTAGGGATTGACAAAAACCCGTAGAGGGTAAAACTGAGGTAGGGAAACATAATGTATGTCAAGAAAATGAGGATTTGGATGGATTGGATAGTTGGTAGGACATGGGTTGATGGTGAATGGGCTCCATTGGTAGCAATCAGGAGATGGAAGAATAGAACTGGACTGGCAGAAAAGCATAATGACATATTTGGGTGTCGGATGAGGTGGAAAAGGTACAGACATAGATGCAAATGTGGATCTGGGAGTAGAGTGGATGGCATAACATAGGGCTGGGTCGATGATGGCTTGGCAGGGGCAACAATGACTCTGGGAAAATCTTAAATAATGTTGAGGGTAGATAAGCCAAAAAGATGACCTGCAGACAAAAATGGCTATGAAGATACGAAGACTAGAAACTAAACTACTAATGGACAATTGGACTTGCAAAAGGGTTAGTAACTACAAGATAGTAACAATAATCACCAACGATAACATAAATAAACACAAGGCCAAGATGAACCCACTAAAGTCTCATTAAATGATGCAAATAAGCTCCAAGGGACTCTCAAGAAGATGATAAGAGCTGCAAGGAATGCTCAATCTTGAAAGATAAGATTGCACAACACAAGAAGAATTTGATTATGCATCCTTTAGATGGGGGGAAACCCAACTTTATAGGGTCGAGTGACGATCCAGATGGGTCGCTGCCAACTATGGGGAACCATCCATTTGGGCAATGGAATGATGCCTAATTTGAGGCATCACACCTTTTGGGAGCAGAGATTAGGGTTATGTAGGGCTTAGGCAAGCTAGGGTTGCATATGGAAGAGAAATGGGTAGGTGAGAGGTTATAAATGAGTAAATAAAGGCTAAGGGTAGCCTAGGGATAAGTAACTAGGTGATTAGGGATCACAAAATGACCTAGAGAGGATAAACAAAATCTAATTATATATAATTAGTTAATGAGATGAGGATTAGAAGAAAATTAATAGGGATTAGCAATAAATAGAGATAGATAGAATATTAGATGGGAATGATGGAAAAATTAGTAAAAGTATGAATTAATGATTAAAAGGGTCTAGACAAGCGACCATGATGAAAAAAAGTGAACATGGGGAAACAAAGGTAGCAATACCAAATTTTGGTGTCTACATTTGCCCCTTTTGTCGTGTGGTTTGCTACAAGCAAGTCGTAAGATAAAAATGATGAGAGAGTAAGCGGTTAAATGAAGCATGATGAAGGATAGATGATGAGCTCCCCCTCAAATGAGGGATCGATGAAGCGAAAGAGAATCGATCATAATTTTGAAAGAGATAGACGAAGAAGGGTGGGTGGGAAGAGAAGGATGGGTGAAATGATGAGGCAAGGAAAAATTACCATAAGCAAGAAGGATCAAGAAAAAAATACTAAAAAATATGGTGATGATCTAAGGAGTCACATTGGTAGGAGACAAAGGTCGTGTTCTTCAAGGAGATGATGGTAATGTCCTACGGGCTTGTGAGTCAGCAAAATGAAGGGAATCCAATGGGAAACCACTCAATATGGATGCAAACCATGAGAACCAATGGGTGATAAGTACACATTAAAATTATGTGCAACGAAATGCAAAAAATAATGTGAAATCATTCATACATGAGGAATCGAATAAATGAGGACACATCCACAAAGCATGAAAAAGAATGGTGCCCCAACGTAGGGCATGAATATGGCCAAAGAGTAAAAAGATGAAAAAATGATGATATGAAATGCCCCAAGGGGTGGGGAATAAATATATATGGCCACATAAGTGGACTTATGAGACAACAATGATGATGAGAAAATATCGGGGAATGGATAAGGGTAGGTCGTGTCCAAAGCACCCAAGGCGGTTCGATGTGACTAGGGTTGATCGGTAGATGACCTAAAAGGGTCAGCAGTGACTGCGGTCGGTGGCTATATAAGCCTCAAATTTGTTCGATGACAATGGTAATTTGAACACTTTCAAGTGATGATGGAGAGCAGAGAGTCTATAAAGAGATATTGAATGATAGAATCCACATGAGCAGCCAGAAAATGTTAGAGGGTGCGCAGGATGGTGAGTAATAAAAAAACCCACTCATTATTTGAATTAATTGTATGATTTAATTATTATTTTTTATGCATTTAGAAAAAATGGATGACACCAAGGGCGGTTTGGCGGTGACCTAGAAGGGTCGACCGTTGACTTAACCCTAAGGCGTGTTGATCGACCCCTACACATGTCAACCTGACATGGGTCAGTGTCGACCAAAGATGAGATTTAATGACAAGTTTGACATATATATGAAGATGGTGAGAATGAGGAACTGATTTTTGCATTGTTATGTGGATGATTTTAGGCTAGAGATACCCTATATCTAAGAGATACCAAGTCCTGGACTATCTGAGAAGAGAGAGAGATGTGACTAATGGTGAGTGTGACCACTTGGTAGCCGTCTGGAGTAGGAACATTCAAATATTATCAGAGGATCCCATGGGACGTGGGGTTGATGATCACTTTAGTGGAGAGATGGGACAGGTCGATAGGTACCTTTATGGTTCAGGATGGGTGAGATGACCATTACCCTAGAGGATGTGTTCAACATCCCGAGGTTTACTATTCAGGGGAAGTAGATGGTCCTCATCACAACAAATAGTATATTGGAAGTGTTGGCGTGGTTATTCGGAGTTGATGCACCACATATTACATTTGCTTCAAGTGATTTTTCATATGAGATGAGATATGAGTTCGGGGTACTACGCAGTAGGTTGATATGCCTGATCATGATGGCTATATCATTTTATGCATTGCATGACTCAGGGGGAGAAAGATTCCCATGCACGCTTGATAGGTGTGGTGACCAGATATAGTAGACCACCAAACAATGTTCTCATTTGGCACATCTCTTATAGCTCAGGTGTATCATAAGCTAGCCATGTACAGAGCTGAGAGGAGGACCAGATTGGATATATTGATTCCTTCTTACATTGTTGGGTCATACGAAGCACATCGTAGTGATCAGGACTACTAGGGATACCATGGGTCATAGGGGAACACCTATAGAGCTAACCATCATATTTTTGAGATGGAGGGCCAATCATAGGATTTGGTGATAGAGGAGATAGAGATCCGTTGAGTGGTACCAGAGATCAGATTCACCGAGCTTGAGGGTGATCAGGTTAGATAGCCCCCCCACAGATATTTCCTTGCATGGTCAGGAGTGGACATCAGAGATAGCTGACATGAGGAGGAATCATTGGGTACAGGGTCACAAGGCCAAGATGATAGAGGTTGTCTAGTTTGATAGGGTATGATGATAGCTCGGTGTCGTGCAGACTAGTACCCGGAGATCCTATTTCATATAGATAAGAGGAGATAGATAGAGAGCTCTTGACTCCAGATATGGCCGATCCTATGGAGGAAGCACCCTCTCCATGGGATGATAATGATGATGTAAGAGTCAAAGTGGGATTTTCTTGATGTATGGTTGTAACATGGGCAACATGAGTGATTGGAGATGTAAGAGAGGAGGAGGAGATGGAAGTCGAGGTCAGGGCCGAGGTACCCACTAGATGGGATGGAGATAGTGATGGAGTGGAGTCTCCGAAGATGGAACATTTATGTGCAGAGTTAGAGAAGACTCGAGCAGAGAGGGATACAATGAGGCAGGAGAGAGATATCATTACGTAGGAGAGGGAATGGGCCATCCAGGATAGGGATTGGTACCACTGACAGAGGGAGGCTTACAGGGCCTGATTTTGTGACTTAGCCACTATTCGTGTCATAGATTCAACTATTGGTGCACTGGACACACCACAGGGGTCAAGGCAGAGGGCACTTCCTAGGATGATAGCCATAGATCAATATAGAGCACTGGCTACTAAGGCCAAAAACTATGAGTAGATTGTCATCCACAAGCTAGCTCGCACCTTGAGATATTGAGAGTACCTGTAAGGTGAGCAGAGGCTAGAGTAGAACCATTTAGGAGTACAGTGAGTGTGGATTAGTCGCACTGAGGAGAGGCTCCGGGCATAGGAGAGGAGAGCCAGAAATAAACAGAGGTTCTTACCCTAGGGGGACATGACTTGAGATTATACAATGTATAGTTTACTGATTTTAATAACATCTCTACTCTGAGAGAAGGCCCTTAGAGGCCAATGATGATGTACCGAGACATTTGACTTTGATTATATATGATGTATGATTTTAGCATGCCTTCTGCATGATGTGGATGATGATAATTTAATTTATGTTGATGTTGATGATGAATGATGTGTTACATGTTTGCTTTATTTTATGATGATGGTGAACATGTGTATATGTGATTGGATATGATTTATTTGTTAGGATAATAGATGTGATAGATAATGTGGAAAATGTGAATAGAAAGTAAGTAGGATGTATAGACATAAATAGATAAGATAGATGAATGAAAATATATAGATATGAGTAATGAAAAGTAGACAAGATAGATTGAATGAAGATAAATAGATAGATAGATAGATAGATAGATAACATGTAGATGATAAAATATAAGTAGATGATCTATGATAGAACACAACTTAATGATAAGTGACCTATGGGTATGAATGATACCACATCATAGTAGAGGAATGAGCGAGGAAACAATTCCTCCATTTGCATTGGAGGTAAACAAAAAGGGGGTCTAAGTAACGCAATGCACATGCGACCATAAAAAATGTTAACATATAACCAAAAATAGTTAGCTCTATCAAAGACCATGAGGGAAAGATGGATTAGTGAGCACATAAACCTGATTTCAACACAAAAAAGGGGCTTAGGATGTGACTTGTATGCAGAAAGAGGGTTCTCCATAAGTGGATTTCCATAAGTGTATGCCCCATCTTTAGGAAGGGGGGAGAGATCAAACTGATCAATGCAAGAAGTTTTCTAGAAGAAATTTGATCAAGATGTGAAGCTTTCTTAGGATGCTCATAATATAATAGAAGGATGATCAATGCGAGAAGCCTTTGATTGACATGAAACAAAATATTAGTCATCCTTTGAGGGTATGGTCTACTTTATACATGTATGATATCAGATGGCAAGATTGATATACATGATAGTCGTCCTTTGAAGGATTAGTCTATTTATTTGACTTGATTTTTTTTGACATGATCGACTGTCCTTCGAGGGAGCAATCTTTTTTTAATAAATTTGAATTTTGATAGGAACATCCATGAATTTTGAATTTTACATGGGGAAGAGTTGGGAATAACTAGGTAGACCACTTTAGGAGGGGATGACGAATGTACAAGTGACACCTCATGTCCCTTAACAACATGGTTCCAATAGGTAAAAAAAGGGTGATGGACGTAATGATAGTGGAGTTCCCACCAAAGAGGGAGAACCTATCCATAAGGAAAATGCTATGAGTAGAGTTGTGGTGCCCATATTTAAGGTCATGAATAGGAGAGTGATGGTAGACCACATAATTCCAAATCATTACAATGATAGATAGAAGGGACTAATGATAGAGGAATGATCTAAGGATATGACTAAGTGCTCATTCAGTAGAGATTCTAACAATATAATGGTCACAAGTCCAAATAGTTAAGTGGTTCCAATTATGGTTTACCATTGAGGGAGGCCAAGTGATAGGCTCTCAACCCATACTTATGCGTAATAATGTACGGTCCAATCCAATTGGTAGAAAACTTTCCATGTTGGCTCCTTTTCTAAAATAGTAACATTATGGTTTTCTTTAAGGACAATGTCACCTATATTAAAGTCACATTCTTTGAAGTGCTTTTTGTAAGCACGCTTGATATCTTGATAAACATGATGGTGCTCAAGAGCGAGAAGGTGGTGTTCATCTAGTAATTTGAGTTGTGTTAGATTCTCTTGGCGATAACCTTCATCAAAGATGAAGTCACGAAGAGAAACATGTAAGGAGGGGATTTAAACCTTAAAAGGAAGAACAACCTCAGAGCCATAGACAAGAGAAAAAGGTGTAACACCCGTGGAGGTACAAATGCTAGTCCAATAAGCCCAAAGAGTAAATTGGATTTGAAGATGCCAGTTACGACCTACTCTATCAATAGTCTTGGCAAGAATGTTATGAAGGGTTTTGTTAGTTGCTTCAGCTTGGCCATTAGCTTAAGGATAGCATGGAGAAGAGAAGCTACGCTTGATATTGAATGAGTCACAAATCTTCTTAAGATCTTTGTTTTTAAAGGACTTTTTGTTGTCTGTGACAATCTTGTTATGAACACTAAAGTGACAATGATGTGCTGATAAATGAAGATAATGATTAGATCCACTTTGTTTAAGGTAAGTGGAATTTCTTCCACCCAATTGGTGAAGTATTCAGTTGTAGTGATGATGAAATTGTTTTGTTGCGAAGATACGAGGATTGATAAGACTCAATGAGGTCAAGGCCCCATTGTAAGAAAGGCCAAATAACCTGGGTTGGCTGTAAAGTGTGTCTAGGAATGTGGATGAGATTGGAATTTTGATGGTATTTGACACATTTCTTGACATGTTCACAACAGTCACGATTGATAGAAGGCCAATAATAGCCAAGACAAAGGACGTGCTTAGAGACAACTAAGCCACTAAAGCATCCACCAAAAATGTCGTTATGGACCTCTTGGATAACACAAAAGATACTCATAGGACTTGAGGTATCAAAGGAGAATCCCATAAAATCCACTCTTGTAAATAATGCCACCAAATATGACATAACGATTGACATGGTGAAGAAAAGACCTCTTACCATTCTTAGATAAGTCGGAGAGAATGATGGACTTAGACAAATAATCAAATATTTGAGAATACCAAAAATCTGATGAACTAGAATCAATAAGATTAACATGAGGCACCTCATGAGATGGTTCATCATGACGATGAACAACAACAAAGATTTTAGATTCTTGATTATTTCCATGGGATGAGAGATGCAAGAGAATCCATTGTATCAATGAAATGATTGGATGATCTAGGAACAACCTGAACGGTGTAAGAATTGAAGGCCTGAAGAAGAAGGAGAAAAATGTCTCGATACTTTTGAAGAGTATCATTTTTACACTGATAATCACTTGTGACTTGTTTGATGATAAGTTCAAAATCCACATAGATGTCAAGGATTTAAATACCTAAAAAGGCAGCGGTTTTAAGACTTAAGATAAGGGCTTAATACTCTGTCATATTATTGGTACACTCAAAATCAATATTCTCTAGTGAGAGGGATGGGAGTATCCCAAGGAGGAATGATGATGACGTCAAGCCATCCCCCTTGTTAACACTTAGATCCTTTGAAGAAGAGGGTCATTTTAAGAGTCCCATACTCATGATGAAAGTGATTGATGGATTCATCCAAAAATTTCTTATGAGGAAGATGGGAACTAGGAAGAATGGATTCAACTAATTGATCGGTGATATCTCAGCCCTTGATGTATTTATAAGAGATAAAATCAAGGTCAAATTCATTCATGAGCATGAGCCATCGAGTGATGCGATCATTGTTATATGGCTCATAATGCATCTTCTTAATAAGATGGAAGCTAATGACAACATAAGTCTTATGATTGAGAAGATAATGTTGAATCTTAGACGTGGCGAAGAAGAGAGTGCAACAAAGTTTTCCAGCTTCAATGTAGCGAGTCTCTTAGTTATGAATGGTGTGACTAATATAATAAACAAGTGTTCTCACAACCTTGGTTGTCACGATGTGTTAACATGGCCCCTAAATCATGCTTAGTGTCAGAGATATATAGATAGAAGGGATCCCTCTCGCATGGGGGTGTAAGCACTGGTGGGAGCAAAGAGATACTACTTAAGAACTTCAAAATCCTTTTGGAAGTTGTCGTCCTAATCAAAGTTGTGTGTCTTTATGAAGAATATAATGGAAGGGTTGGCAATGGTCTGAAAGTTGTGAGATGAAGCAACAAATTGATTGACATTTGCCTTGGAGACTACAAAATTGCTTGATATTAGAAGGAGGAGGCATATTAAGAACAACCTTAACTTTTGTGGGGTCAACTTCAATACCCATGATAGATACGATGAAACCAAGGAGTTTTCCCGTTAACACTCCAAATACACACTTGGCTGGATTAAGACAAAGGAAGAAACAAATAAGATGTTACTCCTAAGAGAACTTCAAAGAAATGGCAAGATGATCATGTGTCGAATGTTTAGATTCACCTAAAATGTCATTAACATAGTCCTTGATTTTTTTATGGATGAGATCATGAAATATATAAGTCATATCCCTTTAACAGGTTGTGCCAAAAAACATTCAAGTCGAAGGGCATGACATGCGATAGAATAAGTTCCCCCAAAGAGTGATGAATGAGGTCTTATGTTTGTCTTTTAGTGCGATCAGAATCTGATTATAACTGGAAAAACAATCCATAAGAGAAAACATTTCATGACTTGTAGTAAGATCCACAAGTTGATCAATGTTGGGAAGGGTAAAGTCATCTTTAGGGAAAACAAGATTTAGATCTCTAAAGTCAGTGCATATGCGAAGCTTTCCAAATGCCTTAGCTACTGGGACGATGTTAGAAACCCATTGGGAATAATCAATGGGGATGATGAAATTATCATAAAGAAGGTGTTTCAAATCCTCTTTGTCAAAGAGGGTAACTCAAGGATGCATGCAACAAAGCTTCTGCTTAATTAGTTTAACATTGGAATAGGTGACGATGTTATGGAAAATGATGGATAGATCAAGGCTTGACATGTCAGAATATGACCATCTGAAGGTCTGGTTATGACGAGAATGAAATGTGGTGAAGGAATCAAACTCTTGTGGATTAAGGGATTGGCCCACTTTGAGAACATGAAGCTCCTAGGGATTCCTAATGTTAATATCGATGGAGGCTTCATTAAGAAGCACGGTTGAATCGGATGACAAGGCCTTATGAAGATAATAATCTTCTTCCCCTAGATGAGAAAGAATGGCATCATCATCATTACAATGAAAAACGTCTAATGATAGGAAGAATCTACTCTTTTATCATCTCAGGATGACAAAGAGGAAGGGACCTAGTCTTATTTTCACATTGATAAGTGATCAGTCCCAAGGTGACAGTGGAGACTAAAAGAAAAATTCATAAGAAATATAAACGGTGTCATCACATTCATCAGCTTCATGGGATGGAGAAGATGGATAAGGCATATCCATGCCCATCTCAGATGGTGAGGTGGGATTTGTACGAGTTGTTCTTGATAACCTAATCCAAATTTCTCATGAGGTTTACAACAATGATCGATAAGAAGTTCATGTGCTCCATGCTCATAACGTCCCATGCCAAATCTTTTCCATGCACAATGGTAGAGATAGGTGTGATTGAAGGATAGTTTATCGAGGAAACCATAACCATCGGTGTATTGTTTAGTGTGAGGAAGGTTGGTGATGTGTGAAGAAGGAAAATTGACACCATCATAAATGAGATTGGTGTGAAGATGAGGTGGTTCAAAAGTAATGATGTCCCTGACGTTAGGTTTATACATAAGTACTTTGTTAGGTCTACCAAGACGATGAGGTGTGGAAAAGGTGTTAACCATAAGAAGACAATACTCCCTCATCGTTAATTTGTCCATAACCTTGTCTAAGGAGTCATTGTTAGGAAGTTTGGATGAGGAAATGGATGAATTAGTAGATGGTTGAGATGGATCATTTTTAGGGACAAGGACATCATTGGGTTGATATGTCATGTTATATGGTTAGAAGGGAGGAGCATAATTGGGAGGCATCAATATTTTCCCCTCATGCTCATATTTAAGACAATTGTGAAGCATGGAGGGGACATAGCGAATGACACAAATCAAAGGTCGTACAAGAAGAACATTGTATTAAAACTCCCCTTCTATGATATAAAATACCTCATAGAAGAATTTTCACCAACGTGGATAGGGAGAATAACCGCCCCTAAGGAGGGAATGCTTTTTTCGTTGAACACACGGAGAACCATGGGTGATTGGGCAACAGTGGATTTAGGAGTATTGAGTTGATAAAAGGTGTGTGATGAGATGATATTGATACTTGCCCCATTGCCAATCATGGATCATCAGATAAATGTGTCATTAGTCCTAACCTTGATGAAGAGGGGAAGGTCATGCTCCTCAGGGGGAATGTCAGGAATCTCACTATCTTTGAAAGAGATAAAAGTAGAAGCCGTAAGTTCTACTACATTTACCTCATCACTAGATGTTGGAATGTATTTTAAAGCTTCGGTGATGGCTTGTCTATGATCTGGGGAGCTTTGGATAATCTCATAAAGAGAAATATTAACCTGGGCCAGATGAAGTTGTTTAATGATACTTTGTTCAATCATCTGAGGGGCGGATAAGATAGAGACCTTGGGTCTTGATGATGATGTGGGCGATGATGAAGTGGGCTCACTAGAGGGAGCGCTGATCGCAACCTTAGGTTTTGATGATGGAGGCGTAAATGAGGTAAGCTCCTTCAGAGGAGGGATTTTTGATTTAGAGTCACATATACCTCATAGAGTGGTTATCTAAATAATGTTGATTAATAAATGGGGACCATCATTAAAATGATCTTATTTTGGATGAGTCTATGATGAAGGATAATACTTATGTATTGATGATTTGGATGAAGATGTGGAAGGAGGAGATTGAGTGGTCTCAAGAAAAATTTCTTCCTCCTCAATGATGTTATGGAAAATAGTTTGGAGTTCTTTGTAATGTTCGGTGTCATGTTCGAGGGTGCAATGATAAGCACAAATAAGGTTTGAATTGAACCATGAAGGCTTCTTAATGTTGGGGTCAAAATCCTTAATGGGAGGAAGTGTGATAACGGAAATTTGAAGTAAATGTTGAAGGACTTCTGCATATGATTTGACTGAAGTGTTAGGAGATGTATTTTCTTTGGAATTCTTGGAATTGGATTTGTAGGTGGATGCTTAGGATGTGGAAGTATGAGATGTATTAGAATATTGAGTCTTATCATTTCACAGTTTTGATTCTGTCTTAGTATTGTTTGTTGAAGAATGTTAGGATTTTGAAGGAGTGTTGGATGGTTTGGATTTTTATTGGTTGGTTGATTGTGATGTCTTAGATGAAGGGGTTAGCCCTAGAATAGATGGATGTGGTCCTAAAATAGATGATGTGTATTTGGTCTTTGTTGGTGGAATATCTATCTTCTTTTAAGGATGTACAAGAGATTGTTTTGGAAGCCTACCAAGGTTCTTAGATTGGATTTTGAAGGAACACCCTTGGAAGGGATGACAATAATTTCAATGGGAGGATCTATAGATGAGGTCGGTGGTGGAAATAATTTTTACTTGATGATGTCTAGAGAAGATGTGGATTGCACAGATGTGGGTGGATCTGATTTTGAGGATGAAATAGAGGCATCATTTGAAGTTAAGGAAAGTTGAAGTGATTTTATAAATTCTTCAAATGATGTAGGTGGAGGAGATGATGTTGATGTAGTTACAATAGTTGATGTGACCGATGCGGGTAGAAGTGAAGAAAGAGGAATTATGACAGATTCTAGAGATGGTACAATAATTAGGGGTGGAGTGGATGTGAGTGAAGTGGTAGGTATGATCAATTCTGAAATACATGTAGATGTGCTTGATGATGAAGTATGTATAGGTGTAGAATCAATAATAGATGTCACTGTAGAGATGGATATTCAATCAATGTAGCAATGGGGATAGATGTTAATGACGTGGAAGATATAGGAATAATATCTAAAGCATAACCGGTCGTTGTGATGGGTGAAGTAGATGAAGTTGTTGAAGGTGTAGGATCTTGATCGAAGTTGTTGGTGGCATTCATGGTGTTAATTGTATGAGCGTTGGGTGTTTGGGATGTGCAAGGAGTGGTTTGATTTTTTGGAGAATGATTAGAAAATGGTTGTTTAAAGACATATAGAGGTTGATTTGGAGGTACATTGGGGTTTTCTAGTTAGAGGTCACCTTTATAAATAAGTTTTTGGACTAGATCTTTAAAAGTTTTGCATTTTTCTATGTCATGTCCTCTAACTTGATGATATTTACAATAATTATCCTCACGATACCACGTTGGTTTAGGTCTTGTCTCATTGAAAGGTCGAATGGGAGGAAGCATGATAAGATGAACCGCCATTAGTTTGTCAAATATCGAACTATAAGACTCACCAAGAGGAGTATAGTTAGGTAGTGGTCTAGGGGCTCTTTGTTGTGGCCACGTACGAGAAGTATGTGTGGAATAGGACTTGACCACCATAGCATTAGCTATGTTTTTAGATTTATCATTATGTGTTGATGCTTTGGTAAACTCAATTTTTGTTTTATTCAATTTAAGTTTGAGATGGCCTTGCTTAAGGGCATGATTTTTGAGTTTACGAACCATGGTGAAAGCCTTTTCGAATGTTTGGAATGATTGAATTTACAATGTGGAAGAAATATGCTTCACACAAGAACGTGAGAAGATCTTGATGATTTCAGTTTGTGGTAGAGAAAATGATAATTGGTTGATAATGCCACACCATTGTGTGACAAATTCCACAATGGAATCATCATCAAACTTTCAAATGGCGTACAAATCAGTAATGGTGATTTTATGTGCAATATTAATCAAAAAGTTCTCTAAGAATAATTGTGCAAGTTGGGTGAATGAAAATAATGAGTGTTGAGGAATGTCATTATACCAATCCAATGTGGGACCAACCAAATACATAGGGAAGGTGTGAATCATAAGGTCTTGATCGTGAGCAATAAGGTAACACGCATGCCTAAATGCGTGGAGATGTTGTTGTTGGTCCTCCTTATTATTAAACTTGGTGAACTTTAGTAATTCCCAATAAGGAGGATATGGTTTGATTAGTATTGATGGATGAATAGGTTCATTACAAAAAATTTCATAAGAAAATGTAACTTTGGGCCCTAGAGTAGCAACCTCAAGGTTAGCCAACCTATTCATTAAGGCATGCATGGGATTGTTTGATGTGATATACATATATTTAGGTATATCAATCGATATCTATAGATTTTGGGTATCTCTTTTACAAGAATACCAACCTAGGATATACATATCAAATATGTAACAGTATATTAGAATAGGATAACTATAGAGGATCTAGGTTACTAGGTAACACCATTTTCACCAACATAAACCCAAAAAGCAACCTTGTTTTATTCCCTTAAGTAAAGCACATCAACAGTCCATGAAAAAATTGTTTTATTTCTAAGATTTCATGTAAGCCCATAAGCCAATAATGAATCCAACACGATAATACCCATAAAGCAACATTTCCTACAAATCCCATTCTGCAAAATTAACTTCAAACACTGCGGAGATTTCTTTCAACTCAGAAACCAAATAATGACAGTAAATGATAATGCCAACAAGGCAGTATTTTCTACAAAACCCATTTAAAAAAATCAAAATATAAATACTACAGAGATCTCATTTATTCAAATAGTAAACAGAGTAAACCATTAAGAGGAAAGCAGAGCTCATCATGCCTGATATTGACAGTCTTATTCTTTTCCTTAAAGTATCCAAGCTTCCATTTCAACCAAAGCTCGAAAGTTTGATTCCTTAGCAAATAAAAACATCCAAACTTCTTCATTTTATTAATAGAAATAGATATTGATATTTCCCTTAAATCTCTCACCTGCAGTTATAGAAATGATGCATGCAATAGCTCATAGAATTGAAAGTGAGCAAAATAAGAGGAATGCCAATAACATGCAAATCTCAATGAAATCTCCACACAATAGCCAAAACAAAAATAACTTGAAACCACCCAAATTTTCCCCCAAAACCACCTCTTGGTTTCCCCCAAGCAGTGGAGAGAATTCCGATATCATTAATGCATGGCAGGATGGTGACAACTCCCTACTTATCTCCCGCCACCAATCTTGCCAACATTAAAATTTAGCAGTGATTCCAACTTCACTAAACAAATGCGTGCCAACTATTAACCATTACCTTAGTCAAGACCCCCAAATTTGGTTGGTTCCCTCTCAATTTTTTTACGGTGGTCATTAAATGACCAATTAATGTCACAGTCAATAAAAGCTACGAAGGGAGTGAGTGAAAACTCGCCCTTTGTCAAATAGGCCCCAATAATTCGAAATCATAGACCTTAGTTTAGTATTTGCTTAGGTCATTCAAAATTCATGCTCGAAATTTATTAATATAGGCCTAAGCCTTAATAAATTTGAACCATCAACATATTTTGGTGTAGGGTTAGGGCCCCTTTTTAACATAGCTTTAGATCATTAATAATTGCATGCAACTACTTAGCTTTGCAATAGGTTAGGATCCCCTTGGCATTATGCCAAGCAATAAACATAAGTTTCAAGCAATAGTAGGAATATCCTTAATTCTTAACTTATGCCACTTACTTCATTATACCCAACTTGTAAAGTTATCCTTCATGGTGATCAATAAGATTTATATTGCATCACATTTTTATTCTAAGATCAAGCACCATTATAATAGCATGCACCCTATACCATTGCCATTATTATTTAGTTCCTACATCAGGATCATATTGCCCAAGTACAATAAGTCCAACTTATCAAATGTGTTCGTCAAAACCTAAGGTAAGTAACAGTAGTAGCATGATCACCATCAACATACCTCAGATTATGAAGCTCGATACTATACTTGTTCAGAGTCCTAATAAGTCTAGTTTAGTAACACATAACAACTTTGGACAAGTATGTGTTAGAACAAATGCAATGACTAAGCTTAGTCAAATAATGAGAAGGTAAAGTATAGAGGCAGAATAATGGTAACGATGATACATAGACGTGTTCAACCATTAGTACACATCTCTCATTGTCTCAAGCATGCATTAACAATGTAAATGCATTTAGACGACACATGGGGACCAGGGCAAAATGAAGCCTAATGTAGGAACATGCCACTAATTCAACAACTCTTATAATAGCAAAAGTAATAAAAATAGTGGGGTGTTACAAATATAAGATCAAATGTCACCAAAAAATGTAATGCTCATTCAAAATAATGGTCATACAAACATTGCAAACACTTGATACATCAAACACAAACCATTAAAGACATATATAGGGTGATCATAAGCATCATTTAAAGGAATCTATTGACAACTTGGAAAGAAATGATACTTAAGATGTTGAGATTCATAAATCAGAGAAAACTCACTTGAAATATGTAGAAGTAGAAGTTATGAAGTTTGCAAGCAGATATCATGTTGGGTGCACATAATCTGATGAAATTTACAAAGGTAACACATAGAATAGTTATGGAATGAAGTTGGGGCTGGATGATAATGGAAATGGGAGACTGATGGGAGGAAGGGGATGCATTAAACATCTTTATCTTGATAATTTGTGGTGTATTCAAACTCAGAACCAAAGAACACTGACCCTCCAAAGGTTATGTACCTTCATGGATACCCAAGCAAGGAAAACAATGCAAGATAACCTTTAAAAATTTAGCATAGACACTTGATAATAAATTTTCCTACATTCACCATATCAAATCCCTAAAAATCAAAAGACACACTAAGATAATAAATGTTCATTCAAAGTTATTACATAGAGAAATTTACAATTGAAGCAAATGATGCTAGATGTAGACACAAAATCACACACTTGGGTACATTTCTAGGTTTTAAAAGCATGTTAGCATCTACATGATTCCTAAGCAATAAAACTAGTGGTTGACAACTATATTTGGCCTATTTTCTTTGTTTATTTGGTCTTACACACCCTACAACCCAGTCAGAAGTTAACTTGTTTATCTTTTATAGCCTCAGACACTAACGCCCAGCCAGGACAATAGTGTCCATGTGCTCTTGTCCCTCCTTGGTGCCCCTGACCATTTATTACATTACTCACTCTTTTTGGGTCTCTTTTATCTTTTGGGAATCTTTTTCACTTATGGGTCAGCCTTACAGTTGTCAATTACAAAATTTAAACAAGGGAATAATATAAATACATAGTTATGCTTTCAAAATAAGGGACCAAACACTAAGCATTACTAGTATCACCCAAGCTTGTATCTAAAGGAACTAAAGCACTCCAAAGGCATTCATCTAGCATCCATACAAGGGAAAATGGTTGCATACTTCTTCATAAACTACATAGGAAGGGGAATTTTATTCTATTCTACCCACACATACTATTATATTGCTACATTCTAGTTACAAACCATTGTCATTTGTGTAACTTTCACAAGGGCATCCTAGGGCATCATTGTCACACACATATACCATAACTACATGGAGTATGAGATGTATTATAGCACTTGGTCATAAGTTCACTCTTTTGGTGACCATCGAGGTCATTCTGACTCCCCATTCTACATTTTTCCTTTTTAGGTTTAATGTGGTTTATGGGCTTATACAAGTAAACTTATCTTTTACAGGTTACAGGTACCTTAGACAATCAAGGGATGAATAGCAGTTGATCGACATGGAGCAACAACGAAGCACTTACGACATAAAATAAAGAATATCATGAGCTCTTGCATAATCACCAACACCCATATAAGGTCACTAACGCCCAGGCGCCCCAATCCTATACCAAGCACCCCTATCTGGCTTCATTCTCCAGCTCTAGAATTTACAGTGAGCATTGTCGACACTATTTTCAACATGTTTAGCACTTTACCCTGCCCAGATCACTTCATGCTCACTCAAAAATCAGCTAATTCTTCTTATCTCACTCTCTTGCTTAGGTTTTTACATCTTACTTGCTTATTGTTTGTGTCATTATTGTAACTTAGCATTTTACATTATTTATTTTAATAAGTTACTTTGAAATTAGAATTAATTTAAATTAAATTAAATCATTTGGTAAACCCCACTCATGATCAAACATTTGGATCCTTATTGTTCTTCTTTCATGTCTCTTAAGGTTTCTCAAGTCTCCTTCCATCAGTTACTTCAAATGCACCCACCTTGCAAAGATGTTCTCGAAAAATCCTTAGAAACCATGTATCTCCCTACCAATATGTCACCTACACAAGTAAGTTCCATCTTCAATCATCTCTCTAATGGCCATATTAATCATGATACCACAACTAATAAATCCATTTGAAAATAAATTCAAGCCCTACATTATTTATTTCAAGATAAATTCAAGCTATGGAAACCACGATTACATCTCTCACCACTGAAATCCAACATCTCAAGGTAGCTTCTCAATCCCCTGCCAGTTCTTCTTCTACACCTCATTCTAATCCTATGTCTTCTACACCTCATTCTAATCCTATGTCTTCTACATGTGCTCATATAAGTGAACCCCAAGTCTTACCTCTACACACACCTCTAAAGTTTGATTCAAATGCTAAGCAACGTGATATTCTTTTGTAGCTCCTCAATCACCAATTTCTCAACTTGCCCAATACTCATTTCTACCCTCATTATCAGCTTAAAAAATATCAAGTTCTACCCTTCTGCAATTATTACAAACTTAATGGACATCATGAAAATGATTGTTATGCTCTAAAACAAATAATTAAGCACCTTGAACATTAGGGTTTTATTTCATTTGCTTCACAACATCCTGCCACATCTCCAATAGCTAAATCCCAATGGGTTCCTAAATCAAGTCCTTCCATGTCTAATGAGCATCAATCCATAATCATTAATGTTCCCTCTTTGGTAAGTCAAGAGCCTCCTATCCAACCCATTCCAGCTAAGCAACCTCCTCTAAAAATTAGTCCATCTCCTCCACCTCTTGAGTCTTCTACAACGTTACCAACTCTAATTAAGCAATCTCCTCTAAAAATGGGTCCATCCCCTCCTCCTAGCAAGTCATCTACGACAATACCAATTCCACATAAGCAACCACCTATCCAACCCAATACCATACCCCATTTAAAAATATTTAACCCATTATCTCCTCCTACAAAGTCATATGCAATGTTATCAATCCCAAATAAGCTACCATCATTCAAGATCCCTCTCCACCCTACTCCATGTCCACATCCAATTCTATTTGTGAAATAGGTTAATCCTTACATTGATGACCAAGACACATTTCAAACTCTACCACCATAGCATGGTCTTTCTCACATCACCAAATAGATCTCCATCACTCACATACTTGGGGGCATCACAACGTCTCCCCCCTACATTATTATCAAATGTTTCTATCATCTCATGCACTTTGGGCTTCGTGCTTAATGTCTAATATTTCCTAAGCATTCTTATGTCTTGGTACATGCATTATATTGTCATTACCCTATGACGCACTCTAGCTCCATGGTTCATACTCGACTGTTGAGGATATAATTCTGAAATGAACCTCACACCCCACACATTTCATGCTCTGTGTTTCATGATACATCTTTCTAACATCTCTTCAAACATAACAAACCTATTACCCTATGATGCACTCTAGTTCCAAGGTTCATACTCAACTGTTGAGGGTGTAATTCTGAAATGAACCTCACACCCTACATATTTCACACTCTGAGCTTCACGAAATACACTTTCTAACACACAACAAAACCATTTCCTGATGACACACTCTTGTTCTATAATTCATTCTTGACCATTGAGGGGGAATTTATAAATGAACCTCATTTCATACACATTCACTGGGGGCACACTACTCCTACCATAGCCACATTTTGTATATCATACCATCACACTCATACATTACATTTACATTTATTGGTTGCATCTATTTTTACTACCTTTATTTACTTACATGTTACACTCTATTTTCCATGCTAGACGGATTCTTAGTATGTCATCATCTTTCTATATATAAACACATGCACGTTCACTTAGTTTTTTGAGGTGAATGCAGTTATCTTACATGATTTTACATGCTATAATTATGCTCAGCACTATACCTTTTACCAGTCTCATTGAGGCTCCTAGGGGCATCTACTTTCACATCTCCCATACTCTACACACTTCAGGTTCTATTGCTAAATCATTCACTACTTTTCATTTTAGTTACTTGACTTTTCATTGATATGTACACGTTTTGACATCCTACTTATATTTCTAACATGTTAATGGGTGCTTCATGTGTATCATTTTCCCTACATGACTATATACAACCATGACTATTTGTCATATTTTGTTTGTTATTATTTGTTATTGTATGCTATTGTTTACAGGCTATGCCTTATATCTTGTATGATCATTGTATTCTTTTGGCCACTTTGGCCCTAATTGTCTTGTGATATTGTGAGAGATGTCCCATGTTTGAAACCCACTTTTTGTAGTCCATCCTGTTTGTAAAACTGATTATTACATTGTCTTCTTTTGCATGTTTACTACTTTTTACTACTAACACATATTACTAGCCCACTTTGTTTACATGTGCCTTGGTTTTTACTAAGCACATCCACTACTCCTTGTAGGTATCCATTTTAGCTCAACTTCAGTTCCTCTCCTTTAGGCCGCATTCTCATACTATCATCACATACACCCCAAATGAGGGGAACATACAATGGGTGAACAAATCACCCCTACAAAATCTTAGAGCTACAGTTCAATCTAGAAACATATAGAAACAATGTAGGAACACAGTTACAGAATGACCCAGAATCTAACTTGGGTCCAAAGTACAGTACAGATACTAGCATCCAGATCCATACAATAGCATCTAGAAGCCCCTATCTTCCCCTAGGAAATAATTTCCTGGGGGTAGATACAGTCATCTTCTCAGATCAACACAATTTGTAGAAGCCTTCACAACAGTTCTAAAGTTACAAGCACATACCTTCAAGTATAGATGTATTCTATCTCCTTCAATCGACACAATCGGAATAATTCGAAACTAATTCAGAACAATCATGAAAAATGGAATAAATCAAAATGCACTATTTGTGGAAAAATTCATGGATGGAAAGAAAACCTCTCCCCCCAACACTTTCTCTTTGGTGTGAGATCACCCAAAAAACTCGCACTTGGCATGAGATCACACAAAAACTCATTATTGGCATGAGATCACCCAAAAAACTTGCTCTTGGCGTGAAATCTCCCAAAAAACTCACCCTTCACATTATTTCAAGACACTTTTTTTATCCTTTTCACTCTTTTACATCAAGTACACACTTTCCTTTACTCCTACTTTTATACACTTTTACATACTTTTGCATGCTTTGATCATTTTTTCATATACAAGAATTTGACTACTCTTTTTCTCTTCTTTTGCAGGATCGTCCTTAATACACAATAAGAAGCAGCCTACAAGCACAACAAAATGCACAAGAAACAAAACACGCTTCACTTCTAGGGTCACTTTCCTTTCATAGTCTCCACACCTTGTATTTCAATCACTTCCACTTCACTTGTCCACTCGGCACGCTATTCACCGCATGGTCGACATAATTATCAAGTACGTAACTTCTATCTACTTTATGTTATTGAGTATTAACTCAACAACATAAAGTGGGGGAAAATGTAGACACAAAACCAAACAATTGGGTATATTTCTAGTCTTAAAAGCATGTTAGCATTTACATGATTCCTAAGCAAGAAAACTAGTATCAAATAATTATTTTTGGCCTCTTTTCTTTATTTCTTATTTTATCTTTAGTCTTACTCACTCTAAAGCCCATTCAGAACTTAATTTTTTTATCTTTTATAGCTTCAGACACTAACAACCAGATAGGATAGTCGTGCTCAAACACTCATGTCCCTCATGGGTGCCCTTGACCCTTTCTTACCTTACTCGCTCTTTTTGGGTCTCTTTTATTTTTTGGTAATCTTTTTTTGCTTATGGGTTGGCCTTCAAGTTTTAAATAATGAAATTCAAACAAGGGAATCATATAAATGCATAGTTATGTTTTCAAAATAAGGGACCAAGCACTAAGAATTACTATTATCACCTAAGCTTGCATCCAAAGACACTAAAGCACTCCAAAGACATTCATTTAGAATCCATGTAAGGGTTGCACACTTCTGCATACACTGCATACGAAGGGGAAGTTTGTTCTATTCCATCCACACATATTATTACATTGTTACATTCTAGCTATAACCCGTTGTAGACATCTAAAATGTCGACATGATTAATTACGATTAATTTGCCCCTCAAGTATCCCAACATCATCCATTTAATAATTAATCGCAAGATTAATTATTATCATTTAATCCTAATATCATCAGTAATCCCTTTATCCTTCATCTTAATTTTTTCATTTATCTAATCCTATAATTAATCCCTTTATCATTTGTCTAAATCTCCCCACCTTTCATTATTAATCATTTAATCATTCATCTAAATATCCCATTTTTATCTATATAATCTAATTAATCCATAATTATATAATAGTAATCATGTCTAATTCATCATTAACATTTCCTAGGAATTGAATTATTCATACATCCTACCTAACCACCTACGGTAATACATCCTTGCACCTAGGAATTTCCATGTATTCTGATACATCACCTACCCACCTACCCTACACATCCCTACACCTATCCTTTCTATATAAACCCACCTGTGATAATCATTTATTAACCTAATCTAATTCACATTCTCACCTCTAAATCTAGAAGCTTTCTAACCTTACCTCCATAAATTTTAAATTCAAATTTCTAGAATCCTCTAATCCTCACATGCACTCTCCACCATTTATTAAAATCAAACATGGCTTCATCTTAGCCATTGAGTCCTCCACCCACAAGTTATAAATTAAGCTTTTCTCCTCCATGAGAGCTAGCTTGGAAGATATTTCAAATCCATAACAATTTTTTTCCAATTTTATCAATCAATCCATCATCCATTTTATCTTCAATCACTCAATCAATCCATTCATCTACAATCAATCTATCATCATCCTTCATCAAAACAATCCAAGCACAATTAAGGGGACGTGTTGCCCAAGTGTATTAAAAACTCTAAAGCAAACACATCCAATCCACCATCAAGAGCACATCAAATAAATCAAAGGGATCTCTACTTTTGTAAGTGAAGGTATTGCACTCTATTCTCTTTCCATCTTGCTCAATCGGAGGTAGTGTATCAAAGTGTTAGAATAGGAATCAAGTTGTTTTGTTTCTTGTGGGAATTTTTCTCTAACATATATTTTTACATCTATATTTTGGAACCTACTGTGGGGATTACCCCCCCAAAATTTTTATTTTTTATAATAATATTTTATGCTAAAAACAAATTGTCCAAATTTCAGAAATTTTTGTTTAGATTTGCACCTTAAATTTTTGAATTTTTGTGACAGCCTTCTTTTTCAGCGTGTATGACCTGTCATTCAGCACTTCTACAAAAGAAACAATTATTTTTACCTAAATCAATGCTTTTGTGTGTGATATTAACTATTGTAGTTGCAAATATCCGTTTTGGCACTTTTGTAAAACCTGTGGCGCTTTTGTAAAATATTTAGCAATTTTGTCTAATGGCTCTATTTTCTGCAGGTTCAACGCTTTTGTCATAGTTTAGCACTTCTGTCACTGTATTAACGCCTTTGTCAAAACTTTAGCACTTTTATTTTACTAACTTTGTGCAGTGTAGGATTAGTGAATTTGTTCATACTTCAACGCTTTAATGAAAACTATAACGTGTTTGTAAATATTTTAGTTGTGCAGGTTCAACGCATTTTCTCACACTTTAGAGCCTTTGTTCATACTTTAGGGATTTTATTAGTAGTTTAGCACTTTTGTGTCTCTGGCCTTGTTTTGTGCAGGATTGGAAGTTTTGTTTGTATTTTGGTGCTTATATCTCTACTTCGGTGCTTTTGTCTCTGTATCAACGCCTACGTTTAAAAAATTTAAAATTCTGAATCCTGCTAATAATATATTTTATTGTTTTAGCACTTTTGTCACTGTTTTGCGTTTTTGTTACTATTTTAGTGTATTTTCATAAATATTAGTGATTTTTTTCTGTAACAACGTGTTTGTAATAGATTAGTGCTTTTGACCTGTAAACAACACTTTTGGCGTGTAAACAATGTGTTTCTTTTGGTAACAGTTTTACATTAGTATTAACCAATCTAATCTCACTTTTTGTGTTTTAGTGGTGTTTTATAGGTTCTTACATTCTATTTTTGTAGGAATATCATAGGAATAGGGGGAAACTTTGTCAGTTTTAATATTTGATTAGTATTTTCCTAACAATTATGGTTGCAAAATATTGATTAATCAAAAACTAATAACCCAGTTGTCTCATAGCTTGAATATGTCTAAGATAATGTTGGGGGGTTGAATCATAAAACTACTAATCCATTTGTTTTACATGTCCCCTTATTGAATGCCCCCATCATATAAATTTTCAATCATTTTATCTTGCATCCATTTTCTGGGTATTGATTATCATTTCTATGTGTTTGTGCTTTGTTGTTTGTTTTAACCCAAAGACGAAAGTTGTGTATACTCTCCTCTCACGTAATAGGATGATGTTGAGGATCAAAAGTGATTAGTCTTCCCATCATTATTTTGTAGGGCATAAGGCATGACATGGAATTGACATCCATATACTTTACCATAGTTCTAGGGGTCTTGTGATTGTGGGCTTCATCCTCCAAACACGTAGACACACACTCATGTTCCAGACTAGGGTATACAAATTCTTGCACATCTATCATTATTGGCTAATGCGCTTGCTTGTATTTAAAAGTGATGTGAAGTGAGGGGCTTCCACATCCCAATACTCAGGCCTTAGACATACATCCTTGCAACATAGAACTTGGGCCCCAAGTATTGTAAGGTATATCAGGGACATGCCCCTAGTGATCCCATATGCATCCTAGAATAGGAAACCTCTTGGCCACAGATTAAGTTATAATGCAAGGATGCCATGCTCCCCAAGATCACTCGCTATTTGATCAACCCCACATTGATTCATAGGTGGAGAGCCACTTGTTGGAACCATCATTAGTGTGTAGTATTAAAAGCAAGCCTATAGCCTGATTGCAAATCCCACTTGACTATTTAGGGTGTGTGTTGCATGTTCTTTGTTTGTACTTGTCAAACAACATTATATAATCCCATCACTTTAACATTTTAATTAATCAGACATCATCATAATTAATTATCCTTAATCACACAATCCCTATCCTAATCCTATCACCATCCTTATTCCAAAATCCTAATCCTAATTGAATCCCCCACACATCCTATCTAACCATGGTCTTTGATCCTCAATCCCCGTCATCTCTAAACACAAAATCCAAACTCCTATATCTTTTCTAAATCCATCAACCAAACTATCCCATAATCTCCCAAAAATTAAAGTCAACCATCTCACTTTGACCACAAAGTCCCCACACAATATCTAACACATTAACAAATAAATATCAAACTTAACATCCTACCTCAACCAGATCCAATCCTCATCATCCAAATCAAGCTATTTGATGTTGATCCTAACATCCTAAAAAACCATCCAATATCTTAATAAAAAAATATCTAATCATAAATTCATGCAATCTATCAATAATCTTCCTCAAATCATCATCTCCCAGCCAACCCCATGCACAATGACCTCCCCTTCCTCAATATCACTACCCCTCACCTCATTGACCTCCTCCTTGAGGAATCCTGAATCATCTCAAACCACACCATTGACCTAAACAACATAAACCATCTATCCCTAAAATCCAATTTCATTAACTTTTACCACCTCACTAAAGTTTGACCTAGGCCAAGACAACCTCTTTTATGTCCTTGTCTAATCAATCCATCAATCTAAAACCCACACAGCCATCCCAAAGTCAAAACCTCTAAATCCCCTATCAATCATCATAATCCACACCTTTCTTCCATAAAAACTTCATTCACCACCATCCAAAATATCAAATCCAAAATCTAATCTTTGTCAAACCTATAATCATGGTCCAATTCACATATCCACACCAATTTGAAGAACTTAACCTAAAATTATTATCCCCCACATCTCATATTATTCCTACATCCTCATCGTCTTTATCATCCAAATACAATCCTATAAAATTTCTCCTAAATTGTCCCACAATCCCTAATCCACCATCAAATTTCATCCCCTAAGCCTATTTCAACCCCTCCATCACCTATGCCAAATCCTATGAAAACTATCTCATCCATCATGATTCCTAAGTCACTCTCATCCCCTTCTTCCACCTAATCCTAAACCATATAATGTGGCTCCTATGCCACCTTCATCCTCTTCATCCAGACCTAATCCTATCTCAACCACTTCATCACCTAAACCTAACACTATCCTATCCTCTAATCTTATTTCATCTCCACCATTCACCCAATCCCACATACATCTAATGTGACTCCTAAAGCACAAAATCCTAAGCCTAACCAATCCAATATTTATATCCTCTCCTAATCCCTATCTCCTACCAAATCTAATGAACAACGCCTATGCCACCTTCATCTACTTCATCCTCTAAATCGACCAAATCCAAAGAGGTTCCTATACAACAACCATCTCTCAAATATACTTCATCTCCAACATTACCCATATCTAATGTGACCCCCATATCACATACCATTTCCTTCATATAAATATACACCATCTCCTTCTTTACATATACTAATCCCAAAACCATATAATCGTAAGGAAAAAATCATCTACCTTAAACCCACAAAATCCAACCAATGCAAAATCAACTAAATCTACTTCGTCCTCCAGAGACACAAAATATACGCCTTGACCCCCAGAGCGT
The DNA here is from genome assembly GCA_019776745.2 of Taxus chinensis. Classification (NCBI taxonomy): domain Eukaryota; kingdom Viridiplantae; phylum Streptophyta; class Pinopsida; order Cupressales; family Taxaceae; genus Taxus; species Taxus chinensis. The sequence goes on along the minus strand of CM034153.1, from coordinate 214,304,812 downwards.
AATCCATCCTCTTCATCCTTCTAAGTCCACAACAATCTAATTTCTAACTTATAAATACAAATGATCCAAAACATCTCATCAACCACCTAATCATGCACCATTACCTCTTACTTCCTCTAAACCATTACTTCCTACTGCCCCAAAACCATTTAACCTAAACCACTTCTCTCCTTTATGATAATTCTTGACCACCATGTTCCATCGTCTAAAAAAATTCAACATGATCTTTCATGCCTAAAAAAAATCATGTGCTCAAAACATTCCCAAACCATCTTTGTATTAAAAACACTATTATTGCAACTTCCATCACACCCATGGTCATTCGACCAATTTTTGCATATAATTTAGGTCCTATTTCTAAAACCTAATTATTCAAGGGCTCCTTATCCTTGTACCTCTTTATAAACCACCTTTTCATTCACAATATATCTCCCTAACAATTTTCCACCATCCAAATCCCACTCAGACATCCAAACATCTTGGACAATCCAAATCACATCATACATCCAAACTATCCCTCACTGACAAAAAACCATAAACAAATCTCACCTCCTCACCCTTTGTTAAGTCTAGACTCTTAGTGGATGACAAAATTACGACCCTCAAGTCTCATGATGACCACATGGCATCATATTCCCCATTCCACTTCATATGCATATAGCCAAAAATGATGTTCACTAATATGAAACATTGAGGCAAATGCTTACGCATCCATGAACAAGGCATTCACGAACCCATCTCCCTTCCTGAAAATCCATGGGTCATTAAAACTTATGGTATAAATGTAACACTTAAAACATTTCCCTCCCACCATTCCATCAAAATCTCATTTTTGCTAACTCGTCTTGTTGATCCTAATATCCCAGCCACTCAACCCAATCAAAAATAATTTAATCCCCATACAAATACTAAACACTTACAAATTGATTGAAGCACATAATTCATCACTTGTGTTCGGATTTTCTTTCCTTCCCACCCATCCTCCTTCCATCCAATATCAAAATACCCTTGCATCTAATATAATATTATCCATTCATATCCTCTTCTAATCCATTCATTTGAAAACTTGATCGGCTTGCTCACACATGTTGTAAGCCAATAGTGCCCACTACAATTGTGTGACCTCGGTATATCATTATCTCCAAAATTACAACATAGTGGTCCTCCTATAGATCCACACACTTTAATATACTTAATCAACTTGTGGTGAATATCCTTTGGTGCTTCTTTTGACAATCTATCCAATGTCATCTCCACACTCATTTCCATCCCCCCATCAAGCCACTAGTGATTCTTGAACCCTTGAGAGTTCTCAAGAGAGTGGAACCTCTTTATGCAAAAATAAATAAAAATATAAAAAGCAAAAAATCATATCAAAAATCAAAAATATCAAATAAAATCCATATCAAGACTCTCTCTAAGGGTGTTTCTAGTAACTCTACTGGGACTATAAATGCTTGGTTGGTAGTAGAGCAATGTTGTGACAAGAATCAGATGTATCTCTGTCGGGGCTATGGACGTCTGGTAAGCAACAGAGCAATGCACGACTTAGCCTCCCATTCACCCTCCATCCCCCTATTTGACTCTATCACTCCTTATACATTGGATAGTTTGTCTTCACATACTACCCATTAAGTATTCACTTCAAGAGGTAATTAACAATCACAATCACACACACTTTGGTCTACCAGGGACATATGGCTTGTATGTTGCTAGATATTGTTTAGACCTTGGTCACACTTTTGTTTTATCCCAAATTTTTCCTTACAACATGTGTCATCAAGCTCATCTCTTATTCATCACTGATATTATTTTCTTTCCATCCATCACATCCACCTCTTTTTTCCCTTAGGATCAAACATATGTGGGCAGACAATGATCCTTTCCTTTTCATCAAATCCTCCTCATGTCCCTTTTCACCTGTCATCATCATGAATGGGGGCGGATTTACTACCATCCACTAGGGGCATCACCCATTTTAGCTACCCCTCACTTCATCTCCTACTCTACATCTAGGGGTAAATCAAACCCATTCATCCATCCACACAAGCCAACCTACTTTACAATTAGGCTTAGATCACATCTATCCCTCAATCCATCAACTCTTTTTATGGGGGCATATCTTATCATCTTCAATATCCCCCTCTTAACTTATACCACATCCCATCTAATCCTAGCCTATCAACCAAACCTTATCTTATCCTATCCAATTTTCCCTCAATCTTTCCCTTTCATTCTACCCACACATGCTTTGGGACTTATAAGAGAAAGTCGCATCCCACTGTGCAACCTTTCCGATCCCCCCATGAGCTATCCCATCCTAAATCCTTTCATCTTACCTATCCTCAACCATTTCCCCCACCCCCAATCCAAAATCATAATATCCCACCTCCAATAATCTACACACCCCCATCCCAAATCTAAAATCTAAACATCCAAAAATTAAAACTTCTAAAAATCCAAACATCCAAAAATCTAAACATCCAAAAATCCAAAATCTAAAATCTAAACATACAAAATATAAAATATCAACATCAAACATCAAGTAATCTAAATAGCCAACATTTAAGAAAATCCAAAAAATGCATAAAGGTAATGCGTGTGTTTGCTTGCTTGTCTAAATTTACAGTTTAGCCAATGATATGAGGCCCCATTTTTTTTCTTTCTTTGGCACGATCCAATTGATGATTGTGTAATTTTTTTTATAAACAACTCATCTTTTGTATTTTGATTAATAAATTTGTAGCTATGTCTATGTATTTTCCAGTACTCTGCTGAACATGATCATCATAACCTTGAACTTATGGCATAATTATTGATTAATATAGTTATATCTAGTTATCTTTATTTGGTGGTATTTTGTATACATTTATTCTTATAAGTTGTTTGAATGATGATATGTGTGATTCCACTCTTTTTTGTAATAAATTTTCTGTATGTAGCAAAGGGACCATCCGTAGCAACCCATCCATAGCCAAAGGATTTGTCCACAATAACCCGTCCACAGCAAAAGAAGATCATCTACAACAAAGAGCCCGCATTATGAAGATATTTATGAAAGCATGAAGAATGAAACTCAAATCTATATGTGCCACTAAAGAAGTACTTACAAATGGAACATGTAGAACTGGGAGATAACTCAACCTTTGATTTGATCATTCATTACAAATTATTGAAGAACTGATTGATCGAGTAAAGACGTGATTGAAGGAACTAGTCTATTAACTAAAGATTAATTGAACACATGTTATTAATTTTGTTACATGTGTTGAATCTCTTGTTGTTCTGTTTAAGATCTTCCACTTGTTTGAACTCTTCTTCTTCTTATGTCTTGCTATAAATGGGAAGTATAAAAGAAAAGGGTTAATGTTGGTAGCACATATAGAGAAAATAATAGAGAATAGAATAGATAGATATAGATTTCATAGTATGGTTCAGAAAGGGAATTTCTTTGTTCCTTGGTTCCTTTATGTAATGTTCAAGCAAAGTCAATAAAGATTTGAGTTCTGTTCATTAGCCTCTAGTTTTAGAATCTAAGAGGGATTGACACCTAAGTCAGGGCCCACTTGAGGTATTTTTAACCCCTCCACTATTTTCGTGTCTTGTTTCATTGCATGATTTTTTACCTAGGAACAATTACCTTCTATACCCGCATTCTAAATTTATATTTTTATCTCAGTTTTTGCATCTAGAAGCAATTCATTTTGCCATTTTTGAGTTTTAGTTACTTTCAAGCATTGTTGTGACATTTATTTATTTTCCACCTCTTAGAACTACTGTAACTATGCATACAACACTAACAATGTTTAAATTTTATGTCCCCTAGTTTAATAATAAAATGATTATATTTTAATGAACAACATATTAATTGTTCTTAGTTTATTTGCACCACCATTTTTGGTGTTGTTGCTAAGGACATTATCAAGTTATAGGAATTTTTGTGAGGTTTTTATATCTTTAAATTTCTTAGAAATATACTAGGTTTTGGAAATTCCATCTTCAAAACCCCCACACTAATGAATTTTTATTGACTTGAGAAATTTGATGTATACATCATCAAATATATGCCCATGATAGATTCCTACCCAATCCTCATGTAGCATAAATTACTTCTGATTCTAAAGAAGACTTATCTTGCTCTGTCCAAGGTTTGCTAGTATGGAATCCCCTCCAAGTGATATTTATGAGGTTGTTCCTGATCAACTAATCATGGAAAAAGAGGTGAATCAAAATGTGGAAGATAAGGCAAACTACCTTTGAGCTCCCAATCTCCAATAACAATCAACCTGTTGTAATGAAGAACATTTATACCTCAGCCCTTCCTAACTTTCATAGATCCATAATTGAATACCCAGATACTTATTGTTTGAGTTTGACATTTTATGCAGGAGTTATGACAACACCACATATACACATAAGATAAATGTGTTTCCTGTTAAACTTAAGGATGTAGCCTTGATATGGTTTATGGGTTTAGGAAGAGATGTGGTGACTACCTGGCAGCAAATGAAGGAAATTTTTTTGGTAAACTATCAAAATTATTGTAGGGCAAGTAGCAGAGGAGGTGATGAACTCTTCAGGATGGCACAAAAGGAAAATGAGCCACTAGAAGAATACCTGGAAAGATTCTTATTCAGTGTTTAGAAGTCAAAACACACAAGGTTACCTCTTAAGTCTCTCAAGCTAATTTTCTTAAAAGGACTCGGTGAGGAGGATATGGATGATTTAGACCTGATAGGAGTTGGAGATATCTCAAAAGCTAGCTTTGAGGATATTTGTGAAGCCTACAAGAATTATTCCATAGCAACAATGAAAATAATAATAAGTGTTAGATCAAAGTTTAGATCAGTTGTCAAAGGAATTGGGGAGATACCCAAATCAGAGATTGTAAACATGTTTAAAAATATGAAACACGAGGTAGTTAATGACATAGCTACCCAACTTGATGTTATACATGACAAAAAAGAGAGAGGATGTAGAGGCAGTACTTACAGAGTTTTACCATGTATGTAGAAGAAAGAAAGTTGATTACATGTGCAAGGGATTGGCCAACAATACAAAAAGGAAGGAGGTTGCACCAGAATTTGAGATGATAGAAATGGAGGATGGACAAGTATTCTGCGTTTCTTAAAGGAAGTCATGGCCATAAATATAAAGAGGTATGTCACAAGATCCTATGCCATATTTTCAAAATTAGGCTAATAATTCATATATGATACCCCCCCTTGGGCTAATACTCAGCAAGGATGGACCTCATACCCAAGCCAATACCAAAAACAATGAAAACCTCAGTTTATAAGCCAACAGTGGCAGCAACCACCTTATTCATGGCAATAACCTTGAAGAGGAGGTCAACAATGGAGTAACCAACCTCTTAGCTACCAACAACCAGGTACCGAAAACCTCCTTATCCTCAATAGCAAGCTTTGATGCTAAACCCCCAATCTAGCTCTCAACCAAAGGCTACCCAACTGCTAGCTCAACCAATACATAAGCCCAATAATAAAGTTGCTCGGCCAGCCTATACTATTGAATCAACTCAATACTCTGATTATTCAGTTGATTTTAGTGATATCCATCTTCACTTAAGAAGAACACTTCCTCCACCAAGTAAGCCCACCATTACAAAGATTGCATATGAACCACAATTGTTGCATACTGATCCGCAACAAATCTAGAACATGCTGCAAGCTGATCCGCATTAATGTGAACATAGTTCTAGCAAGGGTAAGATGTAATTTAATGAGCTTGCATTTTAGGAGAGATTGCAAGAGAATAAATATGACCCTTGATTCTAATTTTGTTAATCAGCTGAAGGATATTTATATCAAGATTCCACTTATTCAAGCCATCAAGGATGTGCTCGTTTACAACAAGTTGGTTAAGGATCTATGCATAATAAAACCAGACATAAGACAAAAGGATCCATCCACTATACAAGTTATTGGACAATTGGCTGATATCATGCTTGGAAATTCAATTTTACCCAACTACATATATCTAGGCAGTCCCTTGGTGAACATTACAATCAGTGGAATTACAATAAACAACACTCTGATTGACTTAGGGGTAGCCATTAACATCATGAATAATAAAATTATGGATGACTTGAAATCAGAATGGCTAAGGCCAACATCTATAGTATTACAGCTAACAAATAAATCAAAAGTGAGGCCTAAATGAGTCCTCGAGGACATTTTTGTGGTAGTAGACTCTTACGAATACCCTGCTGACTTCATTGTCCTTCAACCAAAAGCAAGTTTATGAAGTTATCCTATTATCCTAAGAAGGTCATGGTTGGTCACTGTTGATGCACTCGGAGGTTACAAGTCTGACAACATGATCATTTCCAATGGAAGTGGTACTAAGAAGCTTATCCTCTATCCTCCTTCACAACTGTTGAATGATGAAGATCAAACAATTTGGGTTAAAGAACCAAAATCTGATCAGAGCTTTATACAACAACTCATGATGTTGGAGAAATCTTGCATAATTGAAGACCAGGAGAAAGTTGTTATCTCCAATGTCTTGCACAATAACTATGGAAGAAATGAAGAAGTTGATGATAAATTAGGATGCTTAATTTGTCCTTTGAACCAATTTATACTGCAACAAAGCACCAAGAGTATTCTAGGTAAGAACTATATTCTTCAAAAAAATCTTCCCCATGACTGCATACTAAATTTAGTTAATAGCAACATTTTTTCAATGATGGGTCTCTCCAAACAAGTGGAAATAACACCAAGAATACCACTCAACATAAACAAGATGTTGAGTAAACAAAACGAGCAATTGTTGATTGCTCTTCTTCAAAAACATAAAAAACATTTGCTTGGGGTTGTGGTGATATGCATGGAATTCATCCTAGTATTTGCACACACAAAATTTATATCAAGGAGAATTGTAAACCAATCAGGTAGCCACAGAGGAGGATGAAACCAACAGTAAGAGAGATTGTAAAAGGAGAATTGAAGAAGTTACTAGATGTTGGATTTATATGCCTCATATCAGATAGATAATGGGTATCACCTCTTGTAATTATGCCAAATAAGAATGGGAAATGGAGGATATGTATAGATTATAGGGAGTTAGATTCAACCACAAAGAAAAATCACTTCCCATTACCCTTCATTGATCAATTGCTTGATACTTTGGCTAGTAAAAAGTAATTCTCTTTTCTTGATGGATATAGTGACTATAATTAGATCCAAATTGCACAAGCAGATCAGGAAAAAACTACTTTCGCATGCCCATAGGGAACATTTACCTATTCAGTTCTTTAATTTGGCTTGTGTAATGCACCTGCCACATTCCAGAGGTTAGTCTTGAGTATCTTTTCAGATTTGAAAAATGACTACATGGAAGTCTACATGGATGACTTCACTTTACATGGTAAAACCTTTGAAGAAGCTATGTAAAATATGGATAAGGTCTTGAAAAGATGCAAAGAGCACAATTTGTCCTTTAGTAATGACAAGTGTTACATGATGATGTATCAAGGTATAGTTTTGGGAGACTATATTTCATCTAAATGAATTCAAGTTGATCCAGCAAAGGTATTTATTATAATCAACCTGCCAACACATAGGAAACAAAAGGATGATGGAAGCTTTCTAGGCCATGCTACATATTACAGATGGTTTATATAAGATTTTAGCAATATTACACCACCATTTTTGGCAGAAAGTGGTGCTAATCTTGTATGATTGAACATTGTGAAGGTGTTTTTCAAACATTGAAACAGATGTTAACTACTACTCATGTATTAAGAGGACTAGATTAGAACCTCCCTTTCCACATCCATACAAATGCATCAGACCATGCTATTGGAGCTATCTTAGGAAAAAAATATGGAGTTCTGAATTATGTAATTTATTATGTTAGCAAGAACTTGCAGCATGAAGAATTAAATTACACAATAACAGAAAAGGAGTTCTTGGCAGTTGTATATGTTATCAACAAATTCAGACACTACATCAAAGGTTATTGTTATCCAAATAAGTCTCCTAGTTATCTGGATAACTTATATTTTCATTATGACTATGATGTTTCACATTTCAGGTTGCACACAATCAAGATTATTCTTTGGACACCTTGACACAGTTGCAATTCCTTTGCATGCCCTTACATGCTTTCTTGCTTCCCCTTCCCTCTGTATTCTTCTATCTCCTCCCATTTTCCCTTTTTGCGCTTCCCCCTCTATGCATCTACGTTTATTCTTATTCTCTCGCACACTCATTGCGTGCACCTCTGCAGATTTACCTTACAATTGGCTAAGTCATGTCATTTTTTTGTGTGCTTGTATACACTTAGCTCCCTTGCACATCACTTTTCTTTCTACCACCACGCGCCCTCCCTCAATTGAATGCTCATGCTCCTTCCCTATACTTGTCCCTTGCAAGTATTTTCCTATTCCTCCTATGCACGCACCTCCGAGCGTGCCATCCATCTGTTTCCCTTTTGTGTGCCTACCTCTTTCTTCCTCACCTTGCACCTTCTTCCACACCAATCATTGTGCCACATCATCTGTCAGACTTGAGTGTGTTACACACAACCTATCAAAGTGCGCCAACCAGGCACCAAATCTAGACAACTAACCAGTGCGTGACACGTGGTAGAAAAGATGAAACAAATCAACAATTGGCCGACTCCTTTAGTCAATCAACGCACGCCACGTATCATTATGTGTCAGAGCGACCTGTAGACTTCTAACAGCCATAAGTTATGCTACAGTGCTTAGATTCCCATGCGCATGGTCTCATTTGAAAGCTGCTGACACAAGCTACACGTTGGACTATTCAAATTAAAATCTAGGTGGGATTTGGCATGTGAAAAATAGGGAAATGTCTTTCTGATCATCAATGCACAATTCTAATCAACCTCAACCACCAGATTTCAATCAGATCTTTCTTTCTTCCTTCTTCTACACACAAAACAAACATGGGGAAGTGCATCTAACAACCTTGCAAGTAGATTTACAGGCATTTATCACTAGTTATTGGTGGTTGAATATTTGAATACGAGTTTCCCTCTCTTTCTCCTTCTCTTCTCTCCTTCTTCTATAAATAACAGAGTTTTTCTTTGTAAAAAGGATCCCTCTATGTTGTAAGGGCACCATGCCAAAATGTTGGTCGAATTCCCATGGGTTTCAAACCTTGGCATGGTCTTGACAACGCATTCTCACCTCTTGTCATGGATGTAAATGAGTGTGCATCCCTTAAGCAATAAAATCATGTTTTGTGGAACTCTTGTCTTCCCTTTCTCATTTTTCGTTGCATCTCACCTCTTTGTTTACGTTTTCTAGCATGTTGTGTGTATTTCCGCTTGTAGTCCATGTGTTCATGTGTTGTGCATGTTGGAAGGCTAAGCCTGTGTGTTGATCTGCGACATGCGTTGTCTGCCCTCTTCTGCCATAACCTCTCTATTTCCTTCACCGCTCGTGGAGAGAGATCAAACCTTTCCCTGGCACTATTACCTTCCTTAGCTTAGGATTTTCCTTTTCTACAAATTCTTCTATCCTTGGTCCCTTGGCATGTTTAGTCTAGGATTTACTTTCAACATTAGAAGTAGCAGTAGTGTTAGAGGTAGGTAGAGGAACTAGCCTTCTCCGGAGATCCATCTTAAGTATGCAAGGTCCAACAACTTGGAGATGGTTCCATTGTTGTCTCAAACAACTCGGCTCTTCTGGATCCGAGACGCGGGTAAAAGTTTGACCACCAATAGTTTCTGAAATGCCCGATGGGACCAAAGTGAAGATATTTACATATTCATCTTAGCAAGATTGATGCATCTTGAAGAGATCTAGCCTTTGGAGGAATTTTTTAGCACATCTAGCGACTCCACTGATCCAAACGCACCCATTTTCTCATTCGCAGACTAGTCTCCCCTCCTTTCATGCATTTCTCCCTTTTTTCCACCATTCCACCTTCCTCTTTTGAAGTTGTGTTATCATGACTTCTTTCTTCATGAAATTATCATTTGCATCAACAGATTGATTTTTCTCCATCCACACAGTTTAAAAATCCTCCTCCAAATCAGTTTTAAAAGCCCTATTATCCTGATAATGCATACAACCCATTTTTTTCTAACCAAAATGTATATGAAGAACATGTTTATGCAGATGTTGGTGGAAAATCCATAACATAAGCTACTTTTGAGAGGTAGGTGCAAAAGATGGAGATGGACATGATGCATCTCAAAGACAAGTGCTCCATAAAGGCAACTAAAATTGGCTACAAGGTCCCTTGTCCATGGGTCGGTCGTGTACAAGGTTGGTTTAGTGCCCAACAGAAGCTAGACTTTATTACTGAGATGATGCCCTAGATTACAATGTGGGTAGAGCTGATGGAGGCTCAAAAATATAGCATGTGACAACCCTGTCAATGGGGAAACCCTGCACTAGCATCTTACAACCCTCTCATTCCTTCACACTAGCCTACATCATCTCAGCATGTTGCACATGTTCCTAGGTTCTTGCGCATTTCCCCCATTAAGAATTCCATTCATTCATACACTCACCTTCACTTATTTTCCATCCCTTCTTCCACACGCACCTCCATTTCTTCAACATGTGTTTTCTCCATCCCTTCTATGCCCATCCTCACATTTCCTTCCAAGCCCCCTCTGCCTAGTTGTACCATAAATGAACATCCCCTTGCCAACACACATTTCCTAACCAACTTTATCATGTTCAATGACTATAGAATAGTTGAAGAATAACATGACTCATGTGACTCCGACTGGGAAGAGGAAATCATACGTGCGCCTTTTCTAGAAGAAAAAATGTTAGTCTCAAAGGGCGCACTCCCGAAGGAGACTGAGTTTCTTGTAGAGGTAGAACCTCATGCTCCCCAGCTCTACACGACCTAGCTTGCAAGCAGTTGCCTTCAGAAGGATATTCTACATGAGGATCCCATATGTGGGATTGAGCTTCAAAGTAATGGGAAAATCACAAGGATCAGACCGTGCCCAATGAGATATCTAGCTAGCCTAGAGCCAAAGACAGAGTTGTCACCGGTCATGCTCACTTCAAAGCATGAGGTTAAGCTTCAGCGCACCAAAGGTCAACAACGCCTCCCAAATCCAAGGGAAGAATAACTTTAGGAGGTATATATTCTATTTTTTGGTACTTTGAGGAGGGTGAAACACCATCTGCAAGTCAGTTTTTCACTCTCGTTCTCGACCATGTTTAGTGCCAAATTAGTTACATGGTCACAATTTATGAGGAAGGGAAGCTACTTCTCCCTACCTATTATAGGTTTTACTTGAGTACCCTCTACCTCTAGTTATTTTGGGTTAGAATAGGTTTGTTTTCAGTAACACAAGTGCTCGCACACACTTTGCAGGTTTCCTTTAGGACATGTATGGTTTTCAAATTTTATACATGGTGTTATGCTTCTATTTCGGCATGCTCCCTCCGGCATCTTTCCTTTCTTATTGCGCTCGCGCATCCCTCTAGTTACTTCCTGGGATGATAGATTTTGGTAGAGGCATTTCTAACTATCAGTGCATAGCTTTTCACTCTCGTGAATATAAGTTTGAACATCTTCACATGAGAGCAACAGTTCAGTTCAGAGTTTAGACAGTGTTGTAAGTGACTTCAGGGATGTTCTTGAAGTTGCAGATCAGATCTTCAATTTTAACGCTTGACTCCATGCCCAATGGACTTCTAAGGCTACTGGTCTCTTCATCTAGTAGGAATATGACCCCAAAAGTCAGCAAAATTTTTATCCAAATAACTCTCCTAGTTATCTAGATAACTTATATTTTCATTCTGACTATGATGTTTCACATTTCAGGTTACGTGCACTCAAGATTGTTCTTTGGACACCTTGGCACAGTTATGGTTCCTCTACGTACCCTTATGCACCTTCATGATTCCCCTTCCCTTTGTATTCTTTTATCTCCTCCCATTTTCCCTTTTTTTGCTTCCCCCTATGCGCATTCGTGTTCATCCTTATTCTCTCGCGCACTCCTTACGTGCACCTTTGCAGACTTACCTTCTAATTGGCTAAGTCCCTGTCATTTCTTCTGTGTGTTTGCATACACTTAGCTCCCTTGTGCACTTCTTTTCTTTCTATCATTGCACGCCCTCCCTTAGTTTAATGCTCGTACCCCTTCCCCATACTTGTCCCCTGCAAGTATTTTCCTATTCCTCCACGTGCACCTTCCCTCTATTTCCCTTTCGCGTGCCTACCTCTTGCTTCCACACCTTACACCTTCTTACGCACCAGTCACTATGCCACGTCATCTATCAGACTTGAGTGTGCTACATGTAACCTATCAAAGCGTGCCAACATGGCACCAAATTTGGACAACCAACCAGTGTGTGACATGTGGTAGAAAAAACAAAACAATACAATAGTTGGCCGACTCATTCAGTCAATCCATGCACCACGTGTCCTTTCTTGTTAGAGCAACATGTAGACTTCATATAGCTATAACTTTTGTTGCAATGCTCATATTCTTGCGTGCAATTTCATTTAAAAGTTGATGACACAAGCTACACGCTGGACTATTTAAATTCAAATCTAAGTGGGATTTGGTAGGTAAAAAATAGGGAAACGTCTTCCTGACCATCAATGCACACATCTAATCAACCTCAACCACAAGATTTCAATCATATCTTGCTTTTTTCCTTCTTCTACACGTCGAACAGACATGGGGAAGTACATCTGACAGCCTTGTAGACAGCTTTACAGGCATTTATCACTAGTTAGTGGTGGTTGAAGATTTAAATCTGAGTTTCGCTCTCTTTCTCCTTCTCTTCTCTCCTTCTTCTATAAATAACAGTGTTCTGCTTTGTAAAAAATATCCCTCTGTTATAACAACACCATGCCAAAATGATGACCAAATTACCACGGGTTTCAGACCTTGGCATGGTCTCTGCAATGCATTCTCACCTCCTATCATGGATGTAAATGATTGTGCATCCTTTAAGCAATAAAATCATGTTTTGTGGAACTCTTTTCTTCACTTTCTCATTTTTCATTGCATCTCGCCTCTCTGTTTGAATTTTCTGACATACTATGTGTATTCCTACTTGCAGTCCCCATGTTCATGTGTTGTGCATGCTTGAAGGCTGAGCCCATGTGTTGATCTGTGGTTCACGTTGTCTACCCTCTTCTCCCACACCCTCTCTATTTCCTTCACCACTCGTGGAGAGAGATTGACCCTTTCCCTAGCACTATCACCTTCCTTAGCTTAGGATTTCCCCTTTCTGCACATCCTTCTATCCCTGGTCCCTTGGCATGTTTAGTTTAGGATTTTCTTTTAGCATTAATAGTAGCAATAGCGTTAGAGGTAGGTAGAGGAACCAACCTTCTCCAGAGATCCGTCTTAAGCGCGCAAGGTCCCATAGCTCGGAGATGGTTCCATTATTGTCTCAAACAACTCGTCTCTTCCAAATCTGAGATGCAGGTGCAAGTTTGACCACCAACAATTATCTAGTGCTCATTCACACTGATCATATTGCAATCAAATTTTCGATAAACAAATTAGTAGTAAGCAACATAATCATAAGGTGTTTTATCCTTTTGCAAGAATTTTATGTCACCATAGTGGAAAAGCTAGAAAAGGATAATGTGGTAATAGATTTCCTCTCCATGATAGAGACAAACAATGGGGAGCAAGTTATTGATGACTCCTTTCTAGATGAGCACTTATTTGTTATTTCCACAAAAACACCTTGGTATGCAGACATAGTCGACTACTTGGTCTTAGGTAAAATAGTTCCACATTACTTATACTCTAAGAAGAAATTTATATTTGAAAAGAGTGTACATTTTTCTTAGATAAATAGATTTCTCTTTCATACATGACAAGATCAAATAATGAGGTATATAGATAATGAGGAGATATTTGATGTCCTCAGAGCTTACTACAATGAACCTTGTGGAGGACATTTTTCTACAAAAAGAACAATGAAGAAGGTGTTGACTACTGGTTATTATTGGCCAACATTACATAAAGATGCAAGACTATACACTAGGAGATGTGATAGGTGTCAGAGAATGGACAAGCCCACCAGATCTAATGAAATGCCATTGCACCCTCAATCGGTATTACAAAATTTTGACAAGTGGGGTTTAGATTTTATTTCCCCTATATACCCTCCATATTAGCAAAAGGAGTATATCCTAGTATGCACATATTACTTAACCAAGTGGATAAAGGTGAAGGCATTGCCAAACCAAAAAGTGAGAAAGGTGTCAAGTTCCTATATGAGCACATCTTCACCAGGTATGAATTTCTAAGGGAAATTGTTACAAATCAAGGTACACATTTTACAACCGATGTAATTTCTGATCTAGTTAAAGAATATGAAATCAAGCATAAGAAGTCTACACCATACCACCCCCAATCTAATGGCCAAGCAGAGGTTACAAAAAGGGAATTAAAGGTCACATTGATAAAGACCATTGCACTCCACAAGAAAGATTGGGCAGAAAGACTTCCATAAATAGTCTGGGCATTTAACACAATGTGGAAAACCATAACTGGCTTCACACCATTTGAACTCTTCTATGGCAAGACTATTGTTTTGCCAATTGAATTTGAGCACAAAACACTCAAGACTACACTTGAGCTAGGCATCGATTTATCAGAAGCTCAGAGACAGAGAGTTATCCAACTCAATGAGTTGGATGAATTAAGAAGATAGACAGTACATAAAATAGAGGTAGTGTAGAAACAAAGAGTAAAATGGCATGACCAATACATCAAGATCAAGTAGTTTCATGAAAGTGACTGGGCACTCTTGTTTGATTCAAAATACAAGGATCGTATAGGAAATCTTAGGACAAGGTGGTTAGATCCTTATGAGATTGAAAATATCTTCCCTGATGGATTTGTAAAACTCACTACCAAAGATATTGCGAGGTTCAAGTTATTGTTGAATGGCCATAGGACAAGATTGTACAAGAAACCAATTGACATAGATTCATTCATGAAACTGTTCAAAGGAGGTCAAAACAAAATGGAAGTAAGGACATCAGAGTTAACCTCAAGGGTTGATCCTGTTGGATCACCTTCTGAGATTGTAAAGGATTGATAAATTTCAGTGGCCTTGGTGCATTTAGCTTGCTAAATATTCCAAGGTCAAATATAAGTATTGTGATTAGCCTTTTTGGGTGATTTGTAGCACTCTGCTGACACATTTATTTTATAAAGTTTTTGTTTTGCAAGGTTTTATGTCAAGAAATTGCATGAGGTTGTGATCTTCATCATAGGGAGAGCATGCAAAGACTAAAAAGTTCCACTTACAGCTACATGAAGCAAGCCCCTATTTTTTCTTTTGCATTTGGCAAAACTCGTGATGGCATGACAGAGATCAAGGATGCATGCACATGTGGGTGATGAGCAATCCATGGTTTCCACCCCAACTGATTGGAATTCCCTCTCCGGGAACTATCCATTTACAATAAGGAGCACCAACAATAGATAAACACATGTCTACAACATACACAACAATTTTCATACAACCAAGACTCGAGTTAATAAGCATGCACAACCATCATTACATGCAAGTAGCAAGATAAGTGCACTAAACTATCACATCACTAAAGTATAATTAGTTTAATTATATTTAATTATCAGCTATGCAAAGTCATCATGCATGCGTAATATTTAAATAACGTCATATTTCAAGTGATGATGTGTCAACATTACCCCTCCATAGAAAGCAATGTTGTCATATCACTTTGCCCATATACTCTATATTGTCACATTTGTTAATGATTGCTTGCTCATAACCATGTCACTCGTCCTCTTGCTAATAAAGTTTCAAAAAGATGAAAACCCGTCAATTCAACCCAATTGTGCAAAGTTCTTTCAAAATAAAATTGTATTGTTGTGTATTAAGACTAGAGGAAGCTGCATATCCGCCATGGGAGGTGACTTGATAAGATGAGATCCCACTGTGCATTTTCCACTTTCAAGGAACCCTCAGATTGTTCAATATTTTCAGGACCATAGGTGGATGTATTATATCAATAAGTTTTAAGGTTTCGATGAATCAATTGTGAAAACATTTACAGAAACACTTAGCAATGGAGAGGCAAGGGTGAAGGGCTTAATAGTCAAGCTCAGTGATGAAATTTTGGATGAAGTTACCATCCTTCCAGCTCAAGGAGAACCCTTCCCAAAATAGGCCAACCTAGAATAAAAAAGGAGGGAGTTTGCAAATGTTAATGACTAGTTCATCTCAAATAGGCAAGGTACATTTAGAACATCTCTTGAACCCCTATGGGCACAAGCTACCACATTTGTTATCCAGTATTTTACTTGTGAAGGAAGGTATTCTAGGTTGAATACAATACATTTCAAATTGTTGAATCATCTCAAGAACAATAAACAAGTAAATGTTCCAAACTTCTTACATGAAATGTTAAAGAAAATGAGTCAAGAAGTACATAGAATAAGGACAACATTATCCCATCATTGTCACATAATCCTAGTTGTTAAACACACATTTCAAAGGGATCATCTACAAATACAATGGGAAGACTTTGTGAGGGTAAACAATCTTGAAGTCTTGTCAAGGCATAGGATAAATAGAAGGATAAATACTCAAAGCTCTTTTACACATGTGGTAGAGGCTACGCCATCCACCTCCCAACCTCGAGAACCACCAACTTCTAAAGGTCTAGAATGATTTTTATAGTTAAAACCCTGTTCGATTTTTCCACTCCTGAAACCTCCACTTCCCATGGAAAAAAAAAGTCTTCTCATTCTACTCCTACACCACCTAGGTACTCCGATAGGCTTAAAACAAAAAGGCTAAAGAGCTCCAAACCAACACATCCACATCACATCTCATGAGATAGTGATATGGAAGCTACAAAGGGAAGCTATGAACCTCAGCTAATGGACACAGAGCAGGAAGATACTAATGCCACTGTTTAAGAGAAAGAGTACCATGAATAACCCATGGAGGAGCAAGATGAGCCAATTCATGATGAGCAGGTAGTTCATGTATTGGAAGGTCATGAGGAGAGACTAGAAGAGGAAGTTAGAGGAGGAACTGAACATGAACAAATGCCAGAAGTTGTTGAGCAAATCATTAAGAAACATGAATAGGAAATTGAACAAAGACATATACCTATGGTATTTGAAAAAGTCATTAGGTCACAAGAAAAACAACATAATCTTATAGTTGTGGATGAAGCAATTGAGCAAGTGGCTGAGCAAACACTACATGCTAATGTGTAATAAGTAAATGTGACACCAATTAAGCCCCAAATTGTTATTCATGAAATTCTAGGGAACCTATAAAACCACCTTGTAAGGAGATGGCCTCACAAACTATGGGGCCACATATTGACTATTTAATGTTGCAATTGGAGAGCGATGTTAATAGGCTCAAGGGAAAATGGGAGAAATAAACTCAAGCCATTATCTTTAAGCATAAAGAAGAACTAGATGAAAAATATAGATAGATTAAGAGTCTGAAACAACAACGGGAAGAAACAGTCCAGGTAGCACATAAGATATTTAAATGCAAACCCCCATCAAATGTTTATGCTATCTTCTTAAAGGAAAATATGTTACAACATAAACTTACCTACATGAATTCTGACATGCCATATGATATCAGCTCAACTAGGAGCTTATTTACTTTATATCATAACATCACTCATGAACTTCATAACTTGTTATGTGAATTTTATATGTACAGTTATGCCCTGAAGTATGATAGAGATTGGATCCCAATATTATACATTGGGGATGTACAAGTCAATTCCGTATGCTCTTATTTTACAAATTAATTGGACAAAGCCATGCAAATGTAAGAGTATAGGCATTTGGAGAAGGTCCAACCACTTTTTATCAGGGCTGAGGCCACAAAATATGAAGAGGTTTCTGAGCAGTATGAAAAGTATATAAATAAGAAGGTGATCAGGAGGAGAGTATGGCAAATGAGGACACCATCCCACATAGAATTTAGAGAAATTATTAGGGATCATAGGATTCAAGAAGTATAATCATTCAGGATGAGATGGAATGAGTTATCTCTTAAACTACAAAGGAGAGAGATGTATTTTTACGCCAATATAATGCCAACTTTGAAAAGAGTGAACACATACATTGAAATTGCTAATGAATGTACAAAGAACTTATTTCTTATTGGTTATCACCTACCAATCTTTCACTTTCTGATACCACCATGGACATGTGACATACCACTTAGTGAAAGGATATAGAATAGAGTTTAGAGAAGGTTCATGAGAAATGGTGGTTATTTCTTGTCAGAGGATGAAGGAACAGATACCCCAATTGATTTCATGTGTGAATGCAGTTTTAGGCAGTAGGGATATGAATCCCTTGAATGAGGACAATCAAGAAATTAAGCCTAGGGGTGTGATGAGTTGTGTAAATTTCCTTTACAAACAAATCATCTTCTGTATTTTGATTAAACCATTGGAGTCATGTCCATGTATTTTCTAGTACTCTGTTGAACATTATCATCATAACATTGAACTTATGACATAATGACTAATTACTATAGTGATACTTAGTTATCTTTATTTTGTGGTATTTTGTATGCATTTATTCCTATAAGTTGTTTGAATGATGATATATGTGATGTCACTCTTGTTTGTAAGTAATTTTCTGTATGCAACAACTTGTATGTAACAAATGGACCATCCACAGCAACTTGTTCACAACCAAAGGATATCATCTACAACAAAGAGCCCACATTATGAATATCTTTCTAAAAGTATGAAGAACGACACTCAAATCTATATGTACCACTAAAGAAGCAGTTACAACTGGAACATGTAAATTTATGAGATAACTCAACCTTTGATCTGATCATTCATTACAAATTATTGAAGAACTGATTGATCGCATAAACACATGATTAAAGGAATTGGTCAATTAACTAAAGATTAAATAAACACCTATTATTAATTATGTTACACGTGTTGAATCTCTTGTTGTTAAGATCTTCCACTTGTTCTATCAAAGATCTTTCACTTAATTTGTTTGAACTCTTAGTTGAAATCTTCTTCTTCTCACATCTCGTTGTAAATGAGAAGTATAAAAGAAAAGATTTAATGTTAGTAACACATATAGAACAGAGAATAGAGAATAGAAGAGATAAATATAGATTTCATAGTCTGGTTCATAAAGGGAATTGGTTTTTTCCTTGGGTCTTTTATATAATGTTCATGCAAAGTCAATAAACATATGAGTTATGTTCATTAGCCTCTAGTTTTAGAATCTAGGAGGGATTAACACCCAAGTCAGGGCCCACTTGCGGTCCACTAAACCCCTCCTCTATTTTATTGTCTTGTTTCATTGCATGAATTTTTACCTAGGAAAAATTTACCTTTTGTACCTGCATTCTAAATCTATAGTTTTATCTCAATTTTTGCATCTAGAAGCAATTTATTTCTAGCTCTAATTTTTAGTTAATTTTAAGTATTATTGTGACACTTATTTATTTCCTACCTCTTAGAATTATTGTAGTTGTGCATACAACACTAAAAAATTTTCAAGTTTACATCCCCTGGTTTGATAATTAAATGAATGTATTTTAATGAACAATATATTAATTGTTTCTAGTTGATTTACACCACCACCTATGATACAAGGACCATATTTTTTCTATTAATATGTCCAATGATACAGGGAGACATGCATTTATAAAATCAATCATCATGGTCTTTATACCTTGGTGTATTTTTCTCTATGCCACATTAATAACCATTGCTAATGATAGTAACAAGTGGGCACTTTATGGTAGCACACCCCCTTCTATCGTCATCTTTTAGCCTTATCCTCATCTTGTTATCCAATATCAATCAATCAATACCCCCATCCAAATTTTATCATATCGCATCCAACATCCAAAATCCTCACCACTTGGTTGGGGCATCTTATATCCAAAAACCAATACTCATTCTTGCATACAAACACCCTCCATCTTCTAATCCTTTAAATCAAATAAATCATACTCAGATCTAACATCCTCAAATATAAATCCCAAATCTTCCATCTTCCCCCTTGACCAGGGAATCTCAAAATCCAACATCTTCAAATCCAACATCCTTTAATCCAAAATTCTAAGTCTTCACCCTTGTCATACATCGTTGACTAGGGCATTATTAAATCTAAATCCAAAATTCTAAATCTCAATCCTTGTCATAAACCGTTGACTGGGGCATCCAATATCTCCCATTCCTCTAATCTTCTTTCTTATTCTTCTATTCATCTAATCCTCTCTCATATTCTTCTAATCTCATATTCTTCTAATCCTCATATCTTCTAATGCTCTAATTTTCTCATCCTCTAATCCTCTCTCATCTACTAACATGAGCCTCTCCTATTTTCGAGCGGTTACCCAACTCGTTCCTCCCCGCCTAACCCCTGGAGGGGGCATCATATCACTATCATAACATCTTTTCTTCTTTTTCTTTGAATTTTCATTGCTCCACAATAACACTTCACAGAGGAGGAAAATGTAGACATCTAAAATGTCGACATGATTAATTACGATTAATGTCCCTCAAGTATCCCAACATCATCCATATAATAATTAATCACAAGATTAATTATTATTATTTAATCATAATATCGTTATTAATCTCTTTATCCTTCATCTGAATTTCATAATTTATCTAATCCTATCATTAATCCCTTTATCATTTATCTAAATATTCCATTTCATAATGTATCCCTTTAATCCTTTATTTTATCCATTTTAACTATATAATAATTAATCACAAGATTAATTATTATTATCTTATAAAATCCCTATTAATAAAATCTAGGAATTTAATATTCCTATATCTCACCTACCCACCTACCCTACACATCCCTACACCAAACCTTTCCATATAAAGCCACCCCTAATAATCATTTATTAACCTAATCTAATTATAATCCTAATCACATTCTCACCTCTAAATCTAGAGGATTATATTTCTAGAAGTCTCTCTAACCTTCTCCTTCCATTGAATTTTTTAATTCAATGGAAGCTTCTTTCCTCCATGAATTTTAGATTCAAAATTTTAGAATCCTCCATTCTAGAATCCCTTAATCCTCACATGCACTCTCCACCATTGATTCAAATCCAACATGTCTTCATCTTAGCCATTGAATCATCCACCCATAAGATATAAATTAAGCTCTCCTCCTCCATGAGAGCTAGCTTGGAAGATATCTCAAAGCCATAACAAAGTTCTACAAATCTTATCAATCAATCCATCATCCAAATGTATCTTCAATCACTCAATGAATCCATTTATCTACAACCAGTCTAGCATTATCCTTCATCAAAATAATCCAAGCACAGTCAAGTGGAGGTGCTACCCAAGTGTCTCTAAAACTCTGAAGCAAGCACATCCAATCCACCATCAAGAGCACATCAAATAAAGCAAAGGGGGCTCTACTTTGGTAAGTGAAGGTATTGCACTTTATTCACTTTCCATCTTGCTCAATCTGAGGCAGTGTATTAAAGTGTTAGAATAGGAATCAATTTGTTTTATTTCTTGTTGGAATTTTACAATAACATCAGTTTTTACATCTACGCTTGCTATCATTTGTGCAATTTTCACAATGACAACCTAAGACATCATTCTCACACACATACACCATAAATACATGGAGTCTAAGATGTAGTGCAACACTCGGTCATAAGTTCACTCTTTGGGTGACTGCTAGGGTCAGTCTGACTCCCCATTTTATATTTTTCCTTTTTAGGTTTGATTTGATTTGTGAGTTTGTGCAGGTAAACTTCTCTTTTGTATGTTAGAGGTACCTTCGCCAATCAAGGGATGAATATCAGGCGATCTACAGAGAACAACATCGAAGCACTTGTGATACAAAAAAAAGTAGATCCTAAACTCTTGTACAATCACCAACACCTAGTTAAGGTCACTAGTGCCTAGGCACCCCTATCCTGTAGCAGGCACCCCTGTTTGGCTTTATTTTCTATCTCCATAATTTACAATGAGCATTGAAGACACTATTTGCAACTTTTTCAACACTTTACCATACCCGGATCACTTCCTATTCACTTAGAAATCAATTAATTCTTCTTATCTCACTCTCTTTCTTAAGGAATTACATCTTACTTGCTTATTACTTGTGTCATTATTGTAAATTAGCATTTTACGTTATACAAGAAGTCCTTATACAAGATCCGCATCCTTATACAAGAAGTCCTTATGGCTGAATAACACATTGAATCATGAAAGAGAAGAAGCCCACATGCAGCAAGGAGAAAGGTCACAAAAGCACAAACAAGAACAAAGATTAGAAGAGAAAAAGGAGAAAGATAATAACTCTACAACTGCAACAACAACCAAAGGAGAAAGACAATAGCCCCTATGTTGCAGCAACAACAAGCTTACCCTAGACGATCTGGAACGTGGGATTGTAATATCATTTTGAAGAGAGAAGTTCCATAATTTTTTCTTTTAACAACTATTCAATCATCACTTCTATTGGGATCCAAATTTTCATCAGAATGAGTTAGAAGCCAAATAACAGAGGACTCCAGTTTTTCAAATTTTGAATCCTCTTTCAAGAGAATGTTTTCCTCTAAAGGGGGAGTAACCACCTTTTTAACCTTTCATGACACAACCATAATAGGAGGGGAAATGTGATTCTTAACCGGAAGATGAATATTTTTTCCATCTGAATCAGGTTCTTCATGAAACTCTGTTGAAGATGAATCTGGTTCATCTCCAACAACCAACAAGCTGGGATGAGAATATTTCCACCAAGTACCTTTTTGCTTAAAATTTTGTTTCATATGTTGACATTCTGAAGTAAGATGCCCGAGGCCAAAAACATTTTTGCATATGAAGGGCAAGCCTTCATAGTCCAAAGGATGTGACCAAACCACATCCAAAACTTTGAGATCAATGGTAGTAGGTAGATCGAGAGAGGTATCCAAATCTACTAAGATTCATGCATAGGTAGTGTGAGTGTAGAGTTCTTTTTTGGAGTCTATTGATAAAAACTTACCCAAAGCATTGCCTATATCAATCAAACATTCCTCCCCCTAAAACTTTAGTGGGAGATGAGGTAAGTGAATCCATACATGCTTGATGTTGAAAGCAACAGTAAGAGGATTGGAGGTCGGGAACCACAATTTCATTAGCAAATGATGATTTTGTAGTTCCCAAAGCTTGGAGAGAATAATATTCCTATCATCAACAGAATGGAAAACCACAATGAAAAACCCCCTTGCATAGGGGTAAATATCCACCTTACTAGATAAAAGAGGACGTCAATCCGCATAGATCCACGAGTGAAGGAGTCAGAACTCAGCCAAATGTTGTTAAAGCGGCATATCAAACATAGATTGGAGAAAAAATCCTCAGATCTAACACCGAATCCCCAAAGGAAACCAAAGGGGAGGATTTTTCCACAGAAATAGGTTTAGAGGTTATTGCATGTAAGAAAGAGTGCTTCAAAACAAATGAATGATCCTTGACGAGACCACCAATCCCAGAAACTGGATCCAAAATTATAATAACATAAGTAGGGTGCACAAAACTAACGCATCCACCTAGGAGTCCACCACTGTCACAAATCATGCCACTAGTCTGCGTGCCAGGGAACCATAACCACCAACGGAAGGAGTTACATTGTCAAAATGGGTAGGAAACTAGTCACATGGATGAGAGCTCCGACTAGGGTTCGAAGAGAGGGACATTTTTTAACATTTTACATTATTTATTTCAATAAGTTACTGTAAAATCAAATTTAATTCAAATTAAATTAAATCAATAGGCAACACTACAAAAAAACCATTCCCTCAATATCCAATCAAACAATCAACAAAAACCATTAATTGTATTTATTTGACATGATAAGGCACATGATTACAAAGGAGGTTAATATTTATTAATTTCATATTTGATTACAATAAGAAACATCAATGTAACAAAATTACTTGTATAATTCAAATTATGAGCAACAATAGAACACTAAAGAATATAATATTGTAGATAAATGATTTCAATATGCAATTAAAATAGCTTCACCACTTCGAGGGGGAAACCTCCAAACCATACAATAAGACTCAAATGCTCGAATGATGATAAAATACTACCTACAATCCCCTATATATACTATTCATATGTTATGGTCATCATCAAGGCCGACCTGCTAAGCATGAGAAAGTATAAAAGACATAATAAAATGATATGGTAAGCCACAAGTCGGCTACTCATATCCTAATACAAGTAATAGGTGAAGGGTGTAGCATGCCCTTCCCCTTCAAACCAATGTTGTCCTCAATGTTGAATAATCATGGATGTTGTTGCAGAAAACCTTCATCCTCCCAGGTCGCATCCTCTATGCTCAAATTCTTCCACTTGATTAGATATTCCTTAATGTCTTTGGTTCTTAGCCTCTTAGTACATGTTTACAAAATCTTCTCTAGTTCCAAAATGCTTCTTCCTTCCTCATCAAGTTCTGGTAGCTCTGTTTGGGCTACAAATTTATATCCAATAACCTTCTTCAGGAACAAAACGTGGAACATTGGGTGTATGCGTGAAGATTGACGCAACTCTAGTTTATAAGCAACACTTCCAATTTTTTGTAGAACCTGATAAGGACCATAATATTTAGGTGCAGTTTTGTTTTCCTTTTTCTATTGCTTCAAGGACATCTTCTTGTAAGGATGCAGACATACAAAAACCTAGTCACCAATTTCAAAATGTCTTTCACTACGGTGTTGATCTGCTTGTTGTTTCATCCTGTTTTGTGCCAATTCCAAATTCTCTTTCAAACCAGCCAAAGCCTGTTGTTGATGTTGAATGTGTTCCTCAACATCTCTAACCTTAGTTTGTACCCTCAAGGAAGAAGTGATTTATGGTGGATGGTAACCATATAATGCTAAAATGGGGTCATGTGAGAAGAGGTATGAAAATATGTGTTATACCACCATTCTACAAGTGGTAGCCATTTAACCCAACGTTCTTGCTTATCTGATAAAAAAACAACGTAGATACCCCTCTAAGCATTTGTTGACCACTTTCGTTTGCCCATAGTTTAGGGATGTTAAGATGAACTATGAGCTAGCTGAGTACCCAAACATGTAAATTATTTTGTCCAAAAATTACTCGTGAAAATAGGATCACCATCACTTACAATTATCTTTGGGGTTCTATGTAGCTTTTGAACTGTCTCCAAAAACTTAGTTGCGACTGTACTGGCTGCAAATGGGTGTGACAAGGCACAAAAATGTGCATACTTTGTGAGTCTATCCATAATCACCAAAATAACATTCTTACCCTCTAAATAAGGAAGTCCTGTGATGAAATCCATGGTCTCTGTATGCACCCAAAATTACATGTGCTACATTGTTGGAATTTGGTTACAAAAGTCACCAATAATGATTTAGGTCCTTTCAAGAAGGTGTTCGAGCTCCAAAGCTCATTCGCAGTGTATATTTGTTGCCTAGATGTCTTTACTTATCCTTCCCACGCTTTTTCCAGGTTTCTTCCTCTTTCTGCGCATGTTTTGGCCTTTAGTACCAGTATCGCCACCCTACCTAGGTAGCAGTTCTGAAACCGCCACCCAAAATAAGGCGGCGGTCCTAAAACCGCCGACCTGCATAGGGCGGTGGTCCTGGCCGCTTTTTCTAGATTCTATCATGCGTCTTTTAACATGCAACTGTTCACTTAATTTAACTTTTAGCATGCATCCATGAGCCAAATTGTCTAAAAATAGCTTTGATTGCTTGGTTCTCCTTCCTCCTATTTTTAAATAGATTTAATTAGTTGAAACTGCTTCTTCTTGCCTTGTGCATGAAGGCACATCCCATCCTCAATTCCTATATATTCCATGCTTGTATTCAAGCAAAAGGGCCTGAGAATTTTTGTGTATCTTGCATTGTATTGCTACCACAATCTTGCTAGGAATTGCATAGCCAAGCTCTAATCTCTTGTGTTATCTCTCTTCTACTTGCATTGCATCTGGACTATCATCAAGCTGTCATTGCTCAAGTGCCATCCTCTTGTTGTTGTTCTTGCATTCCCAATCCCTTGGACTCATATGAACACTTGGAGAAAGAAAGGAACATACTGAGGGGACAAATACAGGTACAACCAGATTTTCCAAAGCTCTTGCTTGTCCAGGTTGGAATTGTGTGTTTATTTTCTTTATTTGTTAAATTGTCAATTTCAAATCACTAGTTTCAATTACATATCAAATAGAGTAGAAAATCGTTCATTTCAATAGATTAGGCAATCACAAGTAGATCAAATCATTAGTAAGTTTTCCTCTTTAACATTACCAGGGAAGTTGTGGGGAACAATAGCCCCTTTCAGGGTCATGATTTGTTCTTCACCTCTGAGGTAGGGTTTGAAGGGTTTTTGATTGGATTAGGTTATTTGTTTTAGATTAGATTCATACATTTGCACAAGTAATTAGCTACATCCATCTGATTACTTGTCTTTAGTTTGTTTATTAGTTTAGAACGTATTGTTTAAAAATTAGAAAAGATCAAAAAGGTTTGTTGATAGATTAGTTTACTTTTATTGCTTTGATCTGATATATTGTGAAAACTCCAAAAACATAGATTATATTTCCTTCAGTAATTAGTTTACTTATCAAAAATCATTTTATTTCATTTTATATGACCATCAACGTTCCACAACAAGAAAAGACATACAGTTGTGATCCCTTAGTCCCACAACCCAACGGGCCAGAATTGGTAACTGACATTGATACCAATTAACATTTGACAGTCTTACGCACACCTATAACTTTTACTGAGAAAATAGAATATCTCAATACGTTAAACATCACTGCTAATCAAGCCTATGACTATTGGATTGATCATGGCAACGGGTTTTGATTACACGCATGACCATACAAGGGCCACAACCTCCACGAGTCTTTGGTTGTGATCCTTAGGTCCCACAACCCAACATGCCTACTAATCAGTTAGACATTGACACTAGCTTGTGTACATTAGTATTCAGATCTTCACCACTTCCACAAGATATTATTGCACAACTTTCCTTTACTAAATATAACAGCCGATCAGGCTAAGACTTTCTGGACCAGACTAGAAAATTGCCCATAAATCCCGATGGCTCCACCATGCCTCTCGTTCTTACTTTCATGACCTTGTATAGAAATCCATACAAGGTGCCCACACGTCATTTTCCACCTAATCAACAACCAACAAACAAAATCTTGGTAGATCTTGACATTGATTGGAGTCTCCAAGAGGCCATTATCTCAGACCGAGCCATCACACCACTTCAAGTTAGGAGAGCATTCTTTTCCTTAGACTCGCAGATTTTGATATTGTGTGTTGAAGATATAAGATTTCCCAATTAGCTTGATCCCCATCATTACACTCACATTCACATTCATTCTACACCAGTTGTCTCGGCACGACCTCGAGAGGTTAGGTGCGAAGAAGGTCATGTGTTGATTTTCTGTCATACAAATTGGTGAACCCGACGTGAAGAGCTAGTCTCTAAACGTTTCCACTTTCTTCATCCATCCTTTATTCTGGGTATTCTTATACCCCCTGAATATGTCAGGATACAATGAGTACAGTCGACCCATCCTGGGTTTTGACATGTACAACTACTAATCAAGTATACCACAACAATCACCTTCACTTTCAATGTGGGCAAACAACCACTCATTGGCTCAAAACCCTCTGCTTCAGGGAACCAATGTTGGTTCCTCTGTACATATTGAGGAACTTGACCAAGTCACGTAGACCTATCCTCATGAACAATCAAGTTCAAGCAACATGACTTTAACTGGCGAAGCAAGTTCATCTCCTCGGGTATTGTTTTGACAGTGCATTAACATGTAATCAGACTAACTCCCGCATCTAGATGAGGAATGTTTAGCATGATATGCTAGGAGTGAACAACACTTCCAGAACATGAACATAACTTTCGATAGGTTGCAAGGACAAGGTGATGTCCTGTCCAAAACAATAATGCTACCCCTCCACCAACGAAAATACTGCTAATGAGGGGTGGCAACATAGTGAATAATTCATAACAAGATACCATACTCCTCAACAACCTCCAAGGGTTCAACAAAAAGTACCTAAGAAAAGCACCACCCCGTCAACAGGTGATGTCATCTCAGCTTTGGTAGACAAATTCAAGGAGCTAGAGCTTGCCCAAAATACTCAGAATTCATACGCAGGGTAAGCACAAACTTCTCCTTACCCGCAAAATTACAGACAAATACCTACT
This sequence comes from Taxus chinensis, assembly GCA_019776745.2. Taxonomy (NCBI): domain Eukaryota; kingdom Viridiplantae; phylum Streptophyta; class Pinopsida; order Cupressales; family Taxaceae; genus Taxus; species Taxus chinensis. Next base: position 214,276,604 of record CM034153.1, on the reverse strand, counting down.
ACACAGAATCCTCCAGTTTATATGGGTACTCAAAACCCTAGAGATTTTCTTATGGAGACGGGCACCTTAGGTATGCCCCCCTCATGCCACATATGGATATCTGCAATAGGCATTGGCCGGAATTATGTTCTCAAATTCCATACTAGCCAAAAATGTAACGTTCCCTGGCTTCATGCCTTCGATTCCATATCAAGGTAATCAACCCCCTTATGTACACATGTATTCTAAATCTCCGTAGGGGGACATGTACACCTACCCAGGTCCATATGGACAACCGCAGGGGATGCCATACGCCCCAAAAATGTCTATGTTGTCCCATTTCAGCAACCGATGCAACCTCCACCTCCCCAACAAGGATCTTCAATGGTGGAAACATACGCAATGGGGACCTATTCTGAATAACTTAAGGAGGCCCTAGACTTCTCCATTTGAACAAGCATGCTCCTGAGACCCTTGCCTGATCTTTTGAAACTAAAAGGGGAGGGTGATCCTAACGCCCACATCAAGGCTTACGCAACGGCCATTTGAGAGATGCTCCCATGGGAGGTAGTCATTGCAAAAAAATTCCCTAAGATGTTAGAAGGTATTGCTCTCGAATGGTACTATAGAATACATGAGGCTTCAATACACTCATTCAAGCAACTCGTATCAAAATTTATTAAAGCTTTTGATATGAACAAACTTTTGAGAACATGAATCAGGGAATTCCTTCATATCAAGCAAGAGCACAATGAGTCTGCAACCCACTTAATTCAAAGGTGGTGACAAGTTCTCTACTCCTTTACAAGTGCTCCAAATATGGATCAAACAGAACTTTGTGATTTGTTCCTCCACTCTCTCAACAGGGAGACAAAGGAAGAGGTTCAAAATTTCCCACTAAGGAGCTATGAATAGGTGTTAGAGGGTGCTCTTCGAATTGACCAAACAACCATTGACAGTGGTCGTAAGACTTATGGAGCTAATGGAAGGTTAGTCACCCCTAATCAAAATAACCCCAGTTACTCCAACAACACGAATAACAACTAAGGACCAAAAATCCTTAATAAGAATCATGGAGTCATGACGAATGGAGTGATAAACCAACCTAAGAAACCTAACGTTGTTAATGCTCCCAATACAAACACTTCAAACAATAACAATAACAATGAAAACAATCAAAGAAACAATAACTTCTCACCCTCAGTCAATGTTGTAGATTTTAACCATCAACAACAACAACAACAAAAAAAACCTCAGCAATCAAGAAAAACACAGACCCAAGGCCCTAACCAATACCTAGGTGGGTATATGAACCAATTTCAGAATCAAGGGCAAGGGTTCCCGAATTTTAACAATAACAATCAACAGCAGAACAATAACTGTAATTTCAGGCCACAACAAGGTGTAAACCAAAGGCCACGAGATTACGATCCTGATTTATATTACAATTTCCATAGGGTTCGTGGGCATGACGCAAGAACATGCCGCGATTGTAACAAGTTTTTATGACATTTTCCAGAGGATCAAAGACAGTTGTTTGTTGACATGTTTTTGGCAAACCCAACAAATCCCACTCAAAACACCTACATGGGACCGGTATCTCCACAAAACACATCACTTGGAATTTTTAATGATCCTCTCCCCACGCATCCAAAAGATGGTAGAATAGATCCTAATGGTTCGAAAAAAGGTATTGTAATAGGGACCCATGATCGTGAAGCCTCAACTTTGTCAAACCCACAAGTGGCACCTCTTTTGGATGGTCGTCAGCAAACAAAAATTGTGGGGTTGGTAGAGTTGGACACTGAACCCCAAATTAGCATTGTCACTAGAACTAAGGATTATTCTTCTCAGCCTATCCCGATCTACCCAACTACATCAGATGACATTCGTGATACGCTAAAAAATCCAGTAGGAGCTTACGATTTGATCAATGACTTAACTAAGACATTCTCACACATTTCCTTCTTGGATCTGTTAAAGAATTCCCCTGCTCATAGGGCCACTCTACTAGAAGTGTTGGGTCTTGGTCATTTGGCTAATGTCACCCCTCGTCCAAAAGCACAAATAAACCACATAGACTTTGATGTCTATCCTCTAGGGAAGCCTGAAAGAGATGTTGGATTTGTATTCAACATCAGCAAGATGCCCACAGACGCTGAAATAGTTCGTAGAGGTGATCTGATGTTGTTTTTACAAGTCTGGATTTACAAAAACTATGTAAAGTGTGTGATGATTGATGACATGGAAATAATCAACATAGTCCCCTTCTCTTTCCTTCAAAAGCTAGGGTACGGAGAGACCAATTACTCTTCGACACGAAATACGCTGAGGGGCTACGACAGCCTCAAAGCAACGTCAATCAGAACTATAGTGTTTCCAGTCACCCTTGGACCTAAGATGGTACTAACTAAGTTTTATATTATAGATCAGGAAACCAACTATAATATGATCCTTGGTCATCCTTGGATTCATCGCATAAAGGCGATTCCCTCTAATTTGTTTCAGGAAGTTAGATTCCTGCATTTAGGGAAGGTCTTTGTGGCATAGGGTGATCTAAAACCCTTTGAAATACACCTAGATAATTTGAAAAAGAGGTCATGGGTCCACTCTAAGTTTGAGTTTCCTACAAATCATTTAAATAAACTTGCAAGCTCGGTACCAGAGGAAAATTTGGTTCCTACAACAGAATTATAAGTCACAGGTTTGATCGAAGGCATTCTGACAGTCAAAGATGAAACTGTCATCATAGAGATAGTATCGTTAGGAACTACAGCAAAAGATTATCGAGCTATTGGAAAAATATTTGCCCATTCTCCTTCCTTTCGATTCTATGGGCATGGGACATACCTTGGGACTCGGTTAACTACCAGCAAATGAGGTTTGTATGGTTGAGGTAAATGAAGTGAAGGAGAAAGATTCAAAAGATGATCCAACGTCCATTTTTCCAAGTAACTATTGGACTCTCCATTTTGATGGAGCCAAATGTCATTTTGGCGTTGGGCTAGGTGTGATTCTTACCTCTCCTGAGGGAAGGATTCTACCTTTTTCCTTCAAATTAAACTTTGAGTGCACAAATAATGGGGCTGAATACGAAGCCCTTCTACTTGGTCTCATCGTAGCCAAAAGAATGGGTGCTCTTAATATCAGGGTGTTGGGTGATTCACAACTGGTTGTGAATCAAGTATCCGAAGTATATGAGACTAGAGATGAGCATTTGCAACTTTACAAAACAAGAGTGCTGAATTTAACAAAGAGGTTTGACTTAATATCAATCGAAGCAATTGCACGAGACCAGAATCTCCTTGTAGGCTCGATCGCAACTTCTACTTCTCACTTCACTCCAAGCAGTGAGTTGAAAGATTCAAACTTCACGGTCTCAATTCATGTAGAACCTTTGGTTTGTAAGATGTTGTTAACTCTGATGTTGACATATGTAGAGACTGAAACAAAATCTATCATTGTAGATCGTGTTGACATTGACAAAGCAACTCTAGAATATCTAAATGCACTCACATAATTACACCTTACAAATCACGAGGTTAATCTTTCTCTAATTCCACACTCTTCTTCCTATTTTGGAAATCCCATGATGGAATCCTCCCCTGGGAGGGAACTCAAAATTTGTGAGGTAGGAGAAGAGGGGGATTTAGAGTTACCTCCGGCCCCGCCTAAGTTTGAGGAAGGCAATGCCTCCTTAATCGAGGGAACAATCGATATAAATATTAGGACCAAGGAAGAACCAAAGATTTTGAAGCTAGGGTCCTCTTTAACTCCTGAGGAGGTTGAAATACATACCTGAATTCTCAAGGAGCATAAAAAATCATTCACGTTTAATTACAAAGAAATGACAAGGATTGCATCACACATTACAGTGCACAATCTCATCACCAAACTAGATGCAAAGCCGATTAAGCAAAAGTCAAGGCCCATGAAGCCAAAGGTGGCCCTCATGGTGAAGGAAGAAGTGATGAAACTCCTCTAGGTGGGATTCATCAAGCCAGTTGACTACTCTCAATGGGTATCTAACATAGTCCCCGTTCTCAAGAAAAATGGAAAGATTTGCATCTACATAGATTTTTGGGATATAAATAAGGCTTGTCCCAAAGATGATTTCCCATTACCATCCATCGATGTTATCATTGACGCAACAACTAGTTTCAAGTTGTTGTCTCTTATGGATGGATTCTCTGGGTATAATCAGATCAGAATATCTGAAGAGGATCAGGCCAAAACTACGTTTATAACTCCTTGGGGAACCTACTGTTATGTTGTCATGTTGTTCGGGCTTAAGAACATTGGTGCTACATACCAACGAGTGATGACTTATATATTCCATGATCTTATACATAAGATTGTGGAATCCTATGTGGATGACCTGTTGGCTAAGGCCAGAAAGTGTTGCGATCACCCAGAGGTGCTTCGTATCATCCTTTCTCACTTAATCGAGAATACGACGTCACATTGAATCTAGAAAAGTGTGTATTCGGTGTAACAGGAGGCAAGATTTTGGGGTACATCATATCTTCATGAGGAATTGATGTAGACCTAGCCAAAATCTGAGTTGTATTGGAAATGATTCCACCAATGGACGAGTCTGGCATCAGATATTTTCTTGGAAAACTCGGGGAAATCCAAAGATTTATCCCTGACTTGACCTTTGTTATTCACCCAATCAACAATTTGTTGAAAAAGGATTCCCGCATTGATTGGACAGATGAATGCAATGAGGCATTTGAGTCAGTTAAACGATTCTTATTTTCCCCTCCCACGCTAATGCCGCCTAGATCAGATCGTCCTTTGATCTTGTATTCATGAGCTACAGATGTTTTTCTAGCCTGCATGTTGGCTCAAGAGGATGATGATAAATGAGAGTGTGTAGTCTATTTTATTAGTCAAACATTGCTTGATTATGAAACATGTTACACCCAGGTAGAGAAAGAATGCCTTGTTATAGTCTTTGCGATGAAGTGCTTAAGACATTATATGTTGAATCAAGAAACAAGGGTTATTGTTAAGTCAGATCACTTGCAGACATTCCTCACACAAGGATCCTTATCTAAGAAGGTCAGGCGCTTCATAACTCTGATGGGTGAATTTGAGCTAACATTTGTTAATCAAAAATTTGTCAAAGGAAAAATCATTACGGATTGGTTGGCTGATAATCCATTAGATGGAGGTGATCTGGTAGATCTAGACTTCCTCGATGAGTGTGTATACTTCGTCGAGACTAGGCCCCCCATTTATGTGTGTCCATGGTATACTGACATCATTAATTTTATAGTGGACCATACGTATCCAGAAGGGGAAACATCACAACAAAGAAGGTGGTTATGCATCATTGCCACTAAGTACATTATTTTGGAGCAAGTGCTCTATCGTAGAGCCTTTGACAAAATGTTGTTAAGATGTGTTGATGTAGAAGAATCTGAAAATATTCTTTATGAATCACATAGCGGAGTATGTGGAGGTCACTTCAGCGGCCATGCCACTACTCAAAAGATACATCGGATGGGCTATTTCTGGCCCACTCTAGAGCATGATGTAGTAGATTTTGTGCACAGATGCCACAAATGTCAAGAGTTCTCCCACAAGATCCACATACCGGCACAAGCTTTGCAACCAATCGCAACCCCATGGCCCTTTTCCATGTGGGGCATGGATTTAATAGGGAAATTCTCTCCCTCATCAACAGATGGCCATAACTTCATAATCACAGCCACAGATTACTTTACCAAGTGGGTAGAAGCCATGCCTCTTACCACTGTACTCAGGTCTATGATCGCTAAGTTCATCTTAAACCAGATCATTTGTAGGTATGGTGTCCCACAAGTCATTATCTCAGATAATGGCATGTCTTTCAAAAATGATGAGGTGCATGAATTGTGTGCAAAGTTCAAGATAAGTCATCACATGACTTCTCTTTATTATCCTCAGGCCAATGGACAGGCTGAGGCTACGAATAAAACATTAAAGTCCATCCTCCTTAAGACCATTAAGGAGAACAAACGAGATTGGCATTTAAAGCTTTTTCCTGGCCTTGTGGGCCTATCAGACGTTAGTTAGAACACCAACAGGGGCAACCCCCTTTTCTTTGGTATTTGGTGTGGAAGTAGTTTTACCACTCGAGGTTGAAATACCGAGTCTCTGTATTTTGTTGCATGGAATCTTGGGAGAAGAAGGCTATCGAGAAGTGTGAACTCTCTTAGTTAGAAAGTCTTGATGAGGTTTGACTCAATGCTAAACAATGGCCCAATGTTTACACTGACTGGATGGCTCGGTAATACAACAAGAAGGTTTATGAGCGTGAAATATACGAGGGAGATTTGGTCTTAAGACTTGACAGCCAGATAGACAAAAAGACCGGCGAGGGAAGAAAATTCAAACCTAGGTGGTTGGGTCCATATCGAGTAGTAGAAGACTACAAAAATGGGGCATTTCACCTGTGTACACTAGAGGGTGAGGAGTTTAATGAATCTGTGAACTCTCTTCACCTAAAGAGGTATTACGCATGATCTAATAGCATTTTCATATGTACATTACTGCATTTGCATTGCACTTTCATTTGTCTGCTCATTTTGTAAAATTTGTGATAAATGGATTTTTCTTATAGAAACTCCCAAAAACTTCTGAAAAACATTGGAAAAACATTCAAATCATATCTCTTCAAATTTTCATGTTATCATCAATTGTTTTCAAATCATTTCATCAGTTCAAACATGATAAGACAAAGTTTTGACTGTGATCATACCAAGGCATGCATACTTGGTTCTGCTTATAGTCTCTTTCTAGATTAGGTGTCTTTGCCTATAGTCTGTTCTAGAAGCTTCATGGTGTCACATCTATCCCATAAAAATCTCTTTGGAAATAAGAACATACTAAACATTTTGCCTAGATGAGTAAGTCAAATGCAAATCCACAAAAAAAAATTATTTTACACATTTCTTTTCCCTACCAACCTTTGGTGTTGAGCCTGCATCTCTTACTAGTGATGTAGGGTTGGGAAAGGAGAGAAATTCCCTTACTCGCCTATTCCTTGTCCATGGTGATGAGCCCATGCTTCCTACTAGTAGCGTGGGGCAAGGTGTAGGGGATCTCTTTGATAAACTTGAAAGTTATAAATAATTCATTCAAATGTTGTGAAATCATAAGTCAAAAACAAAGTGAGTTAGATGTCCAAAATTCCAAAAGAGTTTAAAACCTCAAAACCAGATTTTGTCAACCAAGTAGCCATCTATAGATCTAAGTCTAGATAAACTAGAAAGTAAATCACATTTTAAGCTATGAGGTAACTTGAGTAGGGTGAAGTTGTAGTGTCTCAATTTGGTCTTGTCAAACCACTGTCTTTCCCTCATCATTACCATTCAATAAAATTTCTTAACGTGTACCCTTTATGGATCTTGGTGTTGAGCCCTCGCATCCTACTGGTTGCGTGGAGTTGGGAGTGGGGCAAGTATATTTACTTATCATATCATTGTATTACCGGGTTTTGCCAAGACAATATGAATTATCAAAGATTTCTTAAAGAAAATAAATTTCAACATCACATTATGTTCGCATTATCATATATTAGCATTAAAAATAAAAAAATAAATCATTTTGTTATCATTTCACACCCATTGCATGCATTCTGAAAAGCATAGAAAAACAGAAATTCTAAACATCTAGAGTACACATGAGAAATAAACCAAAAGAGAGTCAACTCAGATACAATGGATTACCGAACCAAAAATAAAAGTCTGTATATATCATAGTGAGTCAAGTTTCTATACAATGCCATCATGCGCTAAGGCATGGTCAAAACGCTCGCAATGAGCCCGAAATATACAAAAATAAATTGTATAGTGCCTGACAAAATGGCAACAAAGAAATAAATGACCCAATGGCCTGTCAATCCATGTGGGATCCCTCGAATGGTGTACGACCATGTCAAGGCTCCTGCTGGGGCTACAATGACGCTAGGAATGAACCAAATGGTGCAAATGCTCATGGTGGCAGTTGATGGCTGTGGTCTCATTGCAAGAATGACTCCACCTCATTAGACATTCGATGACCTCATATCCAGCAACCCTGGTACGAAGGGAGGTCACCGCCTCGATTATCCTCCAAACAAGAGCAAACACGTCAGTGTGTCTACCGGCAGCTAGCGGATGACCTGAATCATCACTCAGCTCGTCTCGGGTCTTCCCTAAGGGGATCATCAAGGTTTCCATGCACACCTATCAAATGAGCTCTCTCCTCTCCCATGCAGTCGTTGCAAGAAGGGAAAAGAGAAGAAATAGATAAGTTAGGAAAACCGAAAAACACAAATCAAAAGAGAATACCAAAACTAATGTTTCAAATTAACAAAGTCGAGAGAAGAGTGTCAAACATACTCAAATCTCTGGGCATCCAAGTAGGGTCACAGACTGTTGTTGTCAATGCTTTTGGAGGATGTGGGGACTTGCTAAAGCCAGAGGCCAAACACTGTCTGATCACGGACTGATCATCCCCCTCCCCATCTAGAGGAAATGGCTCCTCTGAGACCAAGGTCTCTCTCTCTCTCTCTCTACGCTAGCCTCCTCATGTGTGACTCTCAGCATCTTCTGAGTGTCATACCACTCAGGATCACTCTCCTCCTTTTCCATAAGGGTTACCTCGTAAGTCTCGGCATCACCCCCTCATCCTCCTCAGTCTCCTCTCTGACTAACTCCTCCTTGGAATCGTCTCCTGTATGCTCCTCAGAATTAGAGTCCACACTGATAAGCTCATCCTCCTCTCCACTGTGAGTAGGAGCGATCGCAATCTGTAGTAAAAAAAATTAAAATAGTCCCCCTAGGTGAACTTTTCAATGTTTTTACATTTTAGGTATGAAAAAGAAAAAGTGAAAATAACCAACCTTAGACCATGTTAGTCGATCTCCTGCACGTGAAGGCATGATCACTATTCTACAAAGGTCATTTCTGTTGTACTCTCATCAAAAATGGTCACCGTGAATCCAGAGCTCCAAATTCACCAAATCGAGAATGCATAAATGAATTGAAAAGTGAGTTTTATATATGTGTGTGTGTGTGTGTTATATTTTTAACCTCATTTTAAGTGAATGTTTTCACAGGGATGGAGCGTTGGCTTAGTTATATCTCTATATCCCTGCACAAATGGTAATTCCTCTTGTCATTTTGATTTAGTTTTTATTTTTCAATGTTTTATCTATCTGCACTTGAGTCTTCTTTTGTCTCTTGCAGGGAGTAATAACCATGTTTTCCGTGGTCAAAAATTTTGACATCGATTGATGAGGCATGTCCTAGGTACTAACTTAGCTCACTCCCCTTTTCAGGAACGCCATACTCAAACTCTATGTTTTATGCCTTTTTCATGGCTAAGACGCTTCTCTGAGGGGGAAATGTGTATGCACCAAAAATTGCATGTGTTACATTGTCAGAAAATGGTTACAAAAGTCCCCAATGATGATTCAAGTCCTTTTAAGAAGGTGTTCGAGCTCCAAATCCCATTCGAAGTGTATATTTTTTGCCTAGACATCTTTACTTATCCTTCCCATGATTTTTCCAACTTTTTTCCTCTTTCTGCGCATGATTTCACCTTTAGTGCTAGGACCACCACACTACCTGGGCGGAGGTCTTGCCCATTTTTTCAAGATTCCGTCATGCATGTTCTAACATGTGACACTTCATTTAAATTAACTTTTAGCATGCATCTATGAGCCAAATTGTTTAAATTTAGCTTTGATTTCTTAGTTCTCCTTCCTCCTATTTCTAAATAGATTTTATTAGTTGGAACTGCTTCTTCTTACCTTGTGCATGAAGGCACAACTCATCCTCAATTCCTATATATTCCATGGCTCTGTATTCAAGTTGTCTCTGAGAATTTTATGTATCTTGCATTGTATTGGCCACAATCTTGCTAAGAATTTCATAGCCAAGCTCATATCTCTTGTATTATCTCTCTTCTACTTGCATTGTATCCAGACTGCCTTCAAGCTGTCATTGCTCAAGTGCCATCCTCCTATTGTTGTTCTTGCATTCCCAATCCCTTGGACTCACATGAACACTCAGAGAAAGAAAGGAACATACTGAGGGGACATATAAAGATACAACCATATTTGCCAAAGCTCTTGCTTTTCTAGGTTGGAATTGTGTGTTTGTTTGCTTTATTTGTTAAATTGTCAATTTAAAATCACTAGTTTCAATTACATATAAAATAGAGTAGAAAATCATTCATTTTAATAGGTTAGGAAATCACAAGTAAATCAAATCATTAGAAATTTTGCTCTTTAACATTACCAGGGAAGTTGTGGGGAACAATAGCCCCTTTCAAGGTCATGATTTATTCTTCACCTCTGAGGTAGGATTTGAAGGGTTTTTATTGGATTATGTTATTTTTTTTAGATTAGATTCACACATTCGCACAAGTAACTAGCTACATCCGGCTTCTTACTTGTCTTTATTTTATTTATTAGATTAGAACACGTTGCTTAAAAATTAGAAAAGATCAAAAATATTTCCTTTGATAGATTAGTTTGTTTTTATTGCTTTGATCGGATATATTGTGAAAACTCCAAAAACATAGATTAGATTTCCTTCAGTAATTAGTTTTCTCATCAAAATCATGTTATTTCATTTTGTATTACCATCAATGGTCCATAACAAGAAAATACATACAGATGTGATCCCTTGGTCCCACAATCCAATGGGCTAAAATTAATAACTGACATTGATACCAATTTACATTTGACAGACTTATGCACACCTAGAACTTTTGTTGAGAAAATAGAACTCAATACGCTAAACATCATTGCTAATCAAGCCTAAGACTATTGGACTACTCTTGAAAATAGGATTTGATTACATGCATGACCATGCAATGGCCACAACCTCTACGAGTCTTTGGTTATGATCCTTAGGTCCCACAACCCAACGGTCCTACTAACTAGTTAGACATTGAAACTAGTTTGCATACATTAGTATTCATATCTTCACCACTCCCATTAGACATTATTGAAAAAAATTCCTTACTAAACATAGCAGTCGATCAAGCTAATACTTTCTAGACCAGACCAGAAAATCACCCATAAATCCTTGTGGCTCCACCACACCTCTTGTTCTTACTTCCATGACCTTCTCTAGAAATCCATATGAGGCGCCTAGAGGTCATTTTCTGTGTGTTCAACAACCAACAAACAGAATCTCGGTAGAGCTTGACATTGATTGGAATCTCTGAGTGGCTATTATCTCAGACTGATCCATCATACCACTTCAAGTTAGGAGAGCATTCTTTTCCTTAGACTCGCAAATCCTGATATTGCATGTTGTAGATATAAGATTGCCCAATTAGCTTGATCCCTATCATTACACTCACACTCACACTCACATTCATTCTACATCGACAGTCTCAACATGACCTCGAGAGGTTGGGTGTAAAGAAGGTCACGTGTTGATTTTTTGTCGTATAGAGACCTCCTCCCATCTCTGTCTAGGAATTGGTAATAGTTGCAATAGACCTAGTGTCTTAATGGTTTCACCTTTGTTCTGTTGGCACACCAAATACTCTGATACAAAGTTTTTTACATCACCCTTGAGTCCTTCCCAAAAGAATTCTCTTTTTATTCTATGATGTCTTCAAAAACCCTGAGTGTCCTCCAACAGGCGAGGCATGTAGCTCTGCAAAAATCTTATGCTTCAACTCAAAATATTTGCACAAGTACAACTTGTCCTTGTACCATAGAACATTACCTTTCCACTCAAATTTGTTATATGTTATAGAGTCTTTCTTTATATTCTGTATTAGAGATTGTGTATCCTTGTCTTGATCCTATTCCAATCTTGCTTCATCTACCCAATCGGCCATCAACATGGACATTGCACGTAGTAATGCGTCTGCGGATGTATCCCTTCTTAAAAGTGCATCGGCTACTACATTTATTTACCCTATTTGTATATTATTTAAAAATAACCCAACATTTTTGTTACCCACTTTTTTTGTTCCTCAGATGACAACCTTTGCTCCAAAACCTATTTGAGACTATCATGATCAATTTTCACCTTGAAGTGCCTAGCCATTAGATAAGGCCTCCATTACTTGACCACATGAAGAATAACCATCATTTTTTTCACATGGATAGATTTGAGCAAATATTTTCCTTTGAATTGGTAACTCTCAAATGAAATTGGTCTTCCTTCCTGCATTAGAACTGCTCCCAATCCTGATCCTGAAGCATCACACTAAACAATGAAGGTTTTTGAGAAGTTGGGAGTAGTCAAAAATGGGGTAGTACACATGGCTTCCTTCAACTGCTCAAAGGATTTAGTGGTTGTGTCTGTCCAATGGAAGGCATCCTTCTTTAGCAATTTAGTGAGTAGAGCTGCGATTATACCATATCCCCTCACAAATATTTTGTAGTACCCTGTTAGTCCTAGGAACCCTCAGAGATTTTTGAGAGTTTTGGGCCTCGGCCATTCCACCATAGCTTTGATCTTTTGAGGATCAAATTTGACACCTTTATGGGATACAATGTGACCAGAGTACTCTACCTCTTGTACACCAAAATAACATTTGGATGGCTTTGCATAGAGCTTATGTTTCTCCAAAACTTCCAACACTTTATCTACGTGTTGCAAGTGTTCTTCCATGTCTTACTGTAAATCAATATGTCATCAAAGAAAACTAATACAAATTTCCTTTAAAATGGCCTAAAAACAATGTTCATCAAGCTTTGAAATGTCGAGGGAGAATTTGTAAGACCAGAAAGCATTACCAAAAACTCACAATGGCCATCATGAGTCCTGAAAGTTGTTTTATGAACATCTTCCTCTCTTATTCTAATTTTATGGTACCCCAAACAAAGATATAATTTTGTGAAATAAATAACACCATGCAATTCATCAAGTCATCAATTAGTGGAATAGGAAACGTATCTTTGATGGTGTTGTAGACACCAAAATTGGGTCACACTCCCCTTGGTCCCTTTTCGAATAGCCAACTTAAACATATTCACCTAATCATGACCCTTTTACCCCACATTAATATTAATTTAATTATTTACAATTAAATTAATACCTATGCTCACAATATTCATTTTTTAATTACCTTAATTAAAATGAATTTCCACCTCACCTAGACACCTCATCACAAACCTATTTTAGTACGTTTCTCCTTTACTAAGACTCAACATTCACTCACCACAACTAACTAATACTTAGTCCTACCTACCTTAATTAACTAAGACTTAGTTCAACCCTAAAATCACATGCCTATCCTCCCTCTAACCACATTTCCGCTTATTAAGACGTAACATTCCATTTTGATCCTGGAGAATAGACAAAGTTGGCCCAAAAGAATGCCAAGATCTGTCATTTTTAGTAAACCTAGGATTTCCCATCTTAACTGACGTCGGTCAACCCGAAATCGACGCCGATCACCCTAAACCATCATCAGTTACCATATATTCACTTTGGTAACCTTGTTTAATAGGTTGACTACATTCTTGAGTTTTGGGGAATGAAGGAGATCTGCATGCAAGGAAGAACCAAAGCCCTTTTGCACATCCAGAAAACCATAACCAACACCAAGCTGGATACAAAGATATTTACATTCACGTTAGCAGTCTAAGAAGCACTTCCGTAGCACTGAGCACCATTCCACAGATCAACCATCACCATCATCCAGCCATCAAATCTATAAACACCAGTAAGTGTATCTCTAACCTGCATCATTTCATACTTGTCTAGATTACAAAGTTTCTTCATCTTTGTTTATCAACATCTATTTGCATTTTTTTTATCCCACCCTTGTTACCTTCCTGTGAACCCAACCATTCCATCACCCATAATCATTTAATCACCTATACTTGATTCCTGAATACCTCTGAGTACTCCCAACACCTCCACAGACCTAACTATTCCCCTTTCCATCTTTGTCCAATCTCAAGCAAACCCCCAAAACCCAGTTTATTGAATTTCTACCACCCCGCCTTAACCATCGTCGGTTCCCACTTAACCGTCATCAGTCATACCTCACCGACATCGGTCTCTGTATTTGGTAATCCTGCCAATAACAGAAACCTAATAACCCACATTCAAGTAACCCAAGCTACCCAGAACCTGACCCTGACCTGTTCCAACATCTTGACTACCTACCCTACTTCTAGATCTGATCATAAGCTAGCTTGTTATATTAGATTTGCTTATTGTATTTGGATGAGATGCCTAAATCATATCAAATACAGTAGGATTTTATTTACTTACGTTATCTCTTGCATTAAGTTGTATTAAACAATGGGTTGACTGCCACCAAGGAAGTATCCCACTTCCTGGATCTAGCACACGCAAGGCAACCCACTGACATGTATTGTTTAACTCTCTTTTGTGGTATTGTTTTGTATTTTAGGTAGTTCCTCCTAGCCAAAATGAAGCTCACATAAGCAGCCTTGGATCAAGAAGTCAGAATGTGCGCACAACCTTTAAACCAACCGTCGCAATAGGTATTCCTCCTTGCCCCTTCTACCCTTATTTGTTTCGTCAAATCCGCAAAGAAAACGGTGAAACATGTGTACTTGTTAAGTTCTCGGTAATCTGGACACATCCTACATGTTTCATCCTTCTTACGTACCATGACCACTAGCAAAGAATATGCACTGTGGCTATGCCTGATGATACCTACCTTCAACATTTCCTACACCATTTTATCGATCTCACTTTTTTGGGAATATGGGTATTTGTATGGTTTGATGTTAGGCGGTCGGCTCCCTAGAATCAACTGTATGGCATGATCATGATCCCTAACTGGTGGTAGTCCCTTTGGAATTGCATCAAAAACATACGAGTGAGCATCAACAATCTTCTGAAGATCGGGTGACATTAAAGACTTTGTATTTTGTACTTCTATGGAAAATAACTTTGCTACAAATCCATCTACTCCTTTTCTTATAACCTTCTGCATATGATGAGAACTAATAATCTGTGGAGACTTATCTACTATCCCTTTCAATTGTATTGTCCTTCCTTCTGAATGAAATCACATGAACAATTCTTAGAAATTCATCTCTATAATACCCAAGGTTGTGAACCATTGGACACCCAAAACAATATCTACCCCTCCCATAGAAATAATAAACATAGGTGAGTTTAACATGTAGTCTCCCATGGAAATCTTGATACTATGACACTTTCATGTGCGCTTGATTGTCCCACCATCTGTAATCATAACTTGCATTTTTGGAGTTGGGTAAATAAAACAATCGAGGCAAGAAACTAACTATTTATGAAGTTATGAGTACTCCTTGAGTCAATCAACACCGTCACCTTCTATTTTTTGAGATATTCAATAAACTTGAGTGTTTGAGGAGTACTAATACTTGACAACGCATGGCAAGAAATTGTAGGTTGGTGATCTTCTACTTCATCTTCTACTGGTTCTTCAACCTCTCCTATAATTTCAGCTTCCTCTTCATCCTCGTTTCCTCCTTCAATATAGAACAACTTCTTCTCATCACATTTGTGTCCCAGTCCATATTTGGTGTCACAGTTAAAACAAAATCCTTTTACTCTCTTTTCTTCCATTTGTTGAGGAGTCCATATAATTGGCCGAGCGAATGATGGGTAAGAGGTACTATGGTCTCTGGTGTTAGTGAAAGGCTACCTCCTACTGCAATTTTTTTTTCCTCTGCTCTATGTGCCATGATAATAGAATCATAAAGCTCAAGTGGATTAAACATATGTACCTCGTGTTCAATGTGGTCCTTAAGACCCCCAAGAAGCAGGTCATTCAGATTCCCTTCTATAATATTCTCCACCCTTAAGGATGGGTTATGGAATTGATGCACATAATATTTGACTAATCCTGTTTTTCGTAACTTTTTCAATTCACTAAAGTAGTTATTTGAAACATTGGAACTATAATGCAATTGCAACTCCTTGGTAAAAACTGCCCAAGTGACACTGACACCATTCTTTTGCCTCCAAGCACATAACCATCGATACTAGACGAATTGGTTTGGTTCAAGATACAGGGATGCCAATGTCACCTTTTGTCCTGATGGGGTTTGATGTAACTCAAAGAAGTTCTCCATTTGATTTATCTAATTCAGTGGATCCTTCCCATCAAATTTGTGCATCTCCACTTTTGACATCATGTTTTGTGGTTGTGAATAAGTTGGATTCTGATTGGGCTAGAAAAGTGATACGACATGGCTATTTTGCCCATTATTCTAAACTAAAGATCCTCCTTGGTTGAGTGGGGGATGATTTGGGATAAATTTTGTACCCTTTATATGTTGTATGATATCATCCAACCGCTGATTTATTTGGTCTATGTCTCCTTTACAGGCCATCTCAGATTGTAGATTTCACATATCATACTCGAGTTGGCTCACCTTATGATCAACTGAGGTAAACCCTAGTGTTGAGGAATTTGTATTTACCCTTTCTAATTCTAACTCTTCAATCACTACCCCATCTTTATATGGGGTTTTACCTGGAGTGACATGATTCTTTCTGGCTCTTGTGAAAGGCCCTATCATGATGTCAAACCCTAGGGTTTAGGGTTTCAATACAAATTAGGCCAAATAGGAAAAAAAACAAATAAGATACTACTAATATTTTTTTGAGAGCTTTATGAAAATGTAACTAACTTGGAAAAATTCCACAATTTGTATCCTAGGGAGTGATTTTATGAAAAAACCTAATTTTGTAATAACTTTTGCAAATTAAATTTAAAAAGTCTCGATTTTTCATGGAAGCTTACTTGGAATGATTCACAAATTTGATAAAAAAACTTTAACAAATTCACTATAGTTTGCAAGATATAGCAGAAACAAAAAATTAGGGTTTTTACCCTAATTTTGGCTCGGATCGCAGCTTTGATACCACTTAGAATGAAATTACTTGTATAATTTAGGTTACGAGCAGCAATAAAAAACCAAAGAATACATTATTGAAGATAAATGATCTCAATATGCAATTAAAATAGTTTCTCCACTTTGAGGGGGCAACCTCCAAACCATATAATAAGACTCAATTGCTTGAATGATGATAAACTACTACCTACAATCCCCTATATATATTATTCTTTTGTTATGGCCATCACTAAGGCCGACCTACTAAGCATAAGAAAGTATAAATGACATAATAAAATGATATGGTAAGCCACAAGTCAACTACTCATATCCTAATACAAACAATAGGTTAAGGGCATACCAATCAAACATGTACATATCAGAATGGTCCTATGTATTCATTTACAGATGAGACAAGGGAAACATATAAAATGAATCTCAAAGCATGCTAATGGATTTAAAACTACAACCACCTTAATATGAACCCCAAATGGAGTCGCTAGTAACCAAAATTTTGCAAGAAGCCCATCCCCATAAGAGAAACCCTTACATAGTTCTTTCCTAAAATTCTCCCTTTTTTAAGTGAAGGGGAACCTTCATTTTTATACAATAATGATTTATCCCCAAAATAATATCACATACAAATGTTAAATCAATGGGTGAGAACAAAACAATTGTTAATCCACACACCTTCATCCCTAATGAACCACAAATTAATGGCTTTCCATTCAATCAGGGAAATAAGTGAAGAAAATGTTGCCAAATGTCAACTTCGTGTTGCTTTGATTAACAACCCTCAAATTGGTGGGGGCGGGAAAGATATATTATTTCTCTATAAGCATTCATGGGTGAAAAATAATCCAAATGAATCATCTCTAATTGTTTTTGGCAATATTCATCCTGTGAAAGTGATTGTTAATGCCCAAAACTTTTGTAATTAAAATCTCCCAAGACACTACACCACTATTTGTAAAATTGATCTCTTTGGAAATCCTTCTCCAAACATTTCCAATGCACTTGGTTTGAATGAAATGGATGTTTGAGTAGAAAGTTATGGGCAAAAATGTAAACCCAACCATCCCGCGAAAAAGTCCTTTTGTTTTGTAGATTTCAAGATGACCTGCCTTTGTTTCGTAGATTTTGGAGTGTTCATTTCTTATCACGGATTTAGTTTGATTTTTTAGGTCTATCAAGGCTTTTGCTTGTTCTATGGGGTCTTCATTGTATCGTGACATTCTCTTTGTTGCGTGGTTCGTTCCTTTGATGTGTGATTTTTCTTTTATTCCATGACTTCATCAAATAACTGAAACACCAAGTGTCTGATGTCTGTAGAACACCAATTTTCATTGTCTTGCGGGTTTTCTAATTTTCCACACTTAGTCGTTTGATACTCCCACACTTACTATTATTACGCCATTATGTTGTGAATGCTTGTGCCCCCTGTTGATGCCATGAAGATCCGATTCCTTTATTGTGCGACATGCTTTCCTCGTGACCATATTTATTTGTTCCACAAATTTTCTAACTCCGTGGAACACTATACCTAAAGAACCCCACAGAACATAAAGTTACTTGTTTCGTAACATCCATACTTGGTCGTATTCTAACTTCCTTCTTTCTATTTCGCAGCTTCTCATGACATTTTTTCTTAGCATCGCGGATTTTGTTGAGCAGATTGCACTCTTTGTTTCACAGAAATTACTAATTCCACAAAACACTTTAATCACCAAGTTTGCGAAGTACTAAGTTTCTTTTCCTCTTTTATTCCACAAATTTTTGTTTTGCCTCAAAACCTGCCAAAGACTACATTCTCTTCAATCTGCAGGAATAATATTGTTCAAATCCTTGAAACACTCATGAATCATTGGAAAACTTTACAAAGATGGTGTTGAGCATATAATAAGATCAAAATGGGCACCAACACCTATGTTGGGTTGCATGTTTTAGACATCTAAAATGTTGACATGATTAATTATGATTAATTTGTCCTGTAAATATCCCAACGTCATCCATATAATAATTAATCACAAAATTAATTACTATGATTAATCCATTTGATCATATTTACCCTTTATCATTATTTATCACTTATCCCAACACTCCATTATTAATCCTCTTAATTCATTATTTTATCCCATCTTATCATTAATCACTTTTATTTCATTATCATATCTTATCTTAATCCTTATTTTTTTTAGGAATTTAATATTCCTATATCTACCCACCCACCTACCTTACACATCCCTACCCCTAGCCTTTCCATGCAACCTCACCTATTATCATCTTTATTTACCTAATCTAATTATAATCCTAATCACATGCTCCGCCTCTAAATCAAGAGGCTTATATTTCTAGAAGCCTCTCTAACTTTCTCCTTCTATTGAATTTTTAATTCAATGGAAGCTTCTTCCCTCCATGAATTTTGAATTCAAAATCTAGAGTCTTCCACTCTAGAATCCTCTAATCATCACATGCATTCTCCGCCATTGATCCAAATCCAACACGGCTTCATCCTAGCCATTGAATCCTCCACTCCTCAGCTATAAATTAAGCTCTCCTTCTCCATGAGAGCCATGAACTTAGAAATCCATAAAAAAACTTCTCCCATTTTATCTTTAATCACTCAATCAATCCAATCTATCATCGTCTTCATTAAAGAAATCCAAAGGCAATCAAGGGGAGGTGTTGCTTGTGTGTCTCCACGAACATCTAAAGCAACAACCAATCAAACACGAGCAAATCCAATGCATCAAAGGAGGAGCTTTGCAACTTATAGGTAAGTACATGTATTTTTCTCTCATCCCCTTTCAATCCATTGCTCTATCAGAGGTATTGTTTGAGAATATTAGATTAGGGAAGAAATTTTGTTTGTTTTCTCACATTCAACTCACTAATCATTTCTTGCATTACACATGCACTTAACACTCTAGTTTCTCCCTGAAACAATTGGGGATCGATCACCCCCATTCCTTCAGCAAACTCAACAATTCAAACCTCCAAATGCAAGCGAAGAACATGAACTTCTCCTTCCATAAGCCAAACACATGTATTTCTTTTCATGTCTTCATCTCTTTCATTTTACACACATGCACATCTTACATATTATATTTTTACAACCGGGTTAATGTTCAATCCTTTATTATGGATGTTGACTACACTCTATGTTGCAAGTTTCACCATGAAGCATGGGAGCACCAACATAACAAGACTTTGTAAAATAAATTCTAAGTGAATATAAAGTGTGTCTACATGCTCAAATATCTTTTCCTTTATGCATGTAATTTTCATTTCATACTTTAAGGGAGGGGGGAACGCAAACACCCATATTTGGAAATCTACTCTTTGACATTGTTGGTTTTGACAATGCACTCTTGCTAAGACAAACACAACCTTTATATTTGTGCTCAGTACATCCCGAGGTCTCTTTTCTAACTTTTTTAGTCTTACGTGCACTGATAGATTGACAACTTCTAAGAATTAAATGCCTAAAATCCATAGAAAAACTCAACTTAACATGATGCGACCCCTAGTTCTCATATTTTTCATCCCCGCATAAAATTGTACAGTTTGGTCGACTTGTGATACTCGGTCTTGACCAATTTGTACGGTTTTGAACCGACATATCCTCCATATTTGCTTTCAATTCCATATTCTTTGTTGGGCCATTTATTCCTTATAGGTCAGCCTTGCCTTGATAATTTACCTTCAAAACCCTTTATAAATAAGTTGACACTACCTCATTTGCTAACCTGACATTCTCATGAATGCCTAATGCAAACACTATTACTAAAGACACCTAAGGATCTTTGAATCTCACAAAGCTTATGTACATTCATTAGGGCAACAATCACTACAGGTTTGAAGCATCATACCGGGTCAAAGAATTGAATTTTACAAGCACTCAAACATTCTCATTCTAAGCATTACCAAGAGCCAAACTCAACTGAAGCATTGTCAAGGAGTTCTCAATTACTAAATCTGATTGTATTCATTAAGATATCACATGTTAGGTGGAGAACAACGTGTGGTTTGATGCCTCTTTAGAGTAGTACTGATGTGGGCAGTGTAAGGATTGCACTTCAACCTGACTAATGTTTGTTATGTAGGGTCTCCCACCCATGGCTAGGGTTTAAGACCTCACTTTACATATTTAGAGGGCTTCATAACACGAGTGACATTCAGGGTTTGATAACAACATACATTTTCAGGTAGGTGACAACCTTAAAAAGTTATATATACAGATTTCAAGTATGTCTAATACCATACAATAGGGTCAAAAAAATGTATGGACAATCTTGGTAGAGTTGTACGATCCTGCACCAGAGCATTTTTCAGTCACAATTCCAAGAATGAATCACTACCAAGTTCAGATCTCTCAGTTCTAGCACTCTACACACCCAAAACCTCCCAGATTCATATGTAAACAATTGAATGCATTCATCCCCTTGTGTTTTCAACTTCACATCTTACTATGTACATTAGTTGCAAGAATTAATGTGTTGTTTTGATATTACATAATTAATGTTGGAAGTTAAATAAGAATAACCTCATGTAGCTCCCCTTTACATCCTTTAGTGTACTTAATTCACAAATGTAGATATAAATCCAATAAGGGTGTAAACATTAGCTAAAAGTGCTCTACAATATAATGCTAGCTAGAATATGAGAAGTGATTACTTATTGATTAATTTCCAATGAACATAATCATTTGTTTGTTTATACGGGACCATGAATTCAAATTCAATTAGATTGACACACATTTAAATTTCTAAAGACTATAAACATGAAAGGTCGAAAGAGGCAGATTGACCCATCCAACTGAAGGGAGCCATAAACAAGGTATGGACAGATAAAACATGGGCGCCTTGTCTAGATAAAGTTCAACCTATATCCAATCCCATCTATATAGGTAGGCTGATAATTCTAGTTCTAGTTGAGGGTATTTCTCTGCATGCCCTTATCTATCATATGTAGGTATTTGAAGAACGTCCATCTATCAAATCAAGGAGACCAACTCTCTCCTTGCTTGGATAAGAGGTGTTACGACCCTACAAATGGATCCAACAAAAGACAAATAAATTGAAAGATAGTTATGGGAAGACAACACAAAGATAAAAAAGAGAGCTTGAGGGCACATAAGTCAATATGTGGACCAATATTTGGTATTTGATGGCTTCCAAAAATATTTTAATTGGATCATCAATTTTGGCACCATTTTTACTCTTTCAAATCATGTTAAAATGACCTCCATAAATAATCATTATCCTAACATCATTTTTACACATAATTTTTAACGATATTCTTTAACACAAACACATCCTAATCATTCATCAATTAAAAAAAACAAAAACCAATATTACCAAATGTAAACCAAATTAACTATACAAATATTATGGGAGGGAGGTTTTAAATTGTTAAACAGTAGAACAAATTTATGTTGGAAGGGCCATACACATGTTTCAATTATAACGAAGTACACCCTAAGTGAAGGTTAATTATCACCACAAGTATTATCATTATGCAAATCAGCGAGTAATATAAGTTTTCACTTGGTTAACTATTTTTTCTTTTCCTATTGGATAAAGAGACGACAACTAACTAACTAAACGACCAAATAATTCTTTCGCATTATCCAACATTCTCACAAATGGTTTCATGTTTTTTCACTCGGAAAATGTCAAAACCCTATACTTAACCTCATATAAATATAAACGACATTTAAACAAGAAAGTTCGAAGTAATTGAAATTGTATTTTTTTATATATAATGTCAGATTTTTACACTGCTACAGCATTAAAAACTTAAAGACCGAAAGGTTCCGAGATCGAATCCCGCAGCTCAAAATATGAATGCTTCAAATGAGAAGCTAATTAGCCCTGACATGTCATGATTGTTGTGGCGGATCTTCTGAATCTACAAATGTGGGCCTGGCAATTGGTTGAAGATTCTCCAAGCAAAGTTTCAGGTAGTAAATCGCATTCAATTTCCACTTTTTGTTGCTTAAATTTCAAACCATACCAAACAAAACCAGATCCCTTTTCTGCAAACGGAGGCATACTAAAAACAAAAACGAAAAAAAACTTCTCTGCACAAATACACCAGCAATTCAACTAAAATTTCAGGTATTTAATCTGTTTATATTCTAAATATAAGTGCAGTTTTTGAAAGGAATGAGGAAATCAGATCTTGACCTTTGAATGTATCTGAATTGCAGAAGAAAGAACCAGAATTTCGTTTGTTTAGATTCTAAATTACCGATTTGTTAGCGAGGGTTTAGTTTAATTTAAATTATTTCTTTATTTGATCCCGGCGAATAGGGGCAAATGGAATTTTAATCACATTTACTATTTTTGAATTTAACGTGGTCGCTATATTTGTAGATTTGTTTTTCTGTATTTCTCCTTGTTATTTCTTCATTTTACCAAATTTTTCCCGCTCTGATAATTTGCTATATTCAGCTACTGAAAAATTAACCCTGCACTAAAAATTTATTATCATCTGTCTAGGCGCTTTCTTGCAACAGCCGATTTGGAGAGAATTAAGTTTTTTGTTTTGTTTTGGTAGGATTTCCATGATCCGTTGAGATTGGTGTTTTATGCTTGAAATTATTGATGAAACGAGAATTCATGGGATTCATTTTTTAAGCGTGGAAAGAATCCAAAGGAAAGGAAAGGAAAGGTTAGGATCTCTTAAGCTTCAGGATGCCTTGCACCCTGCGCACCTAATTGTGCTTTTAGACTACAGAGTAGCGTTCAATATATGAGACCACCCTGTGCACCTGACTGTGCTCAGAGTACAGGAAAAAATGAAAGGAAGAGGATCGCAGGCTCGGAGCATAATGCTTCGCACCCGCATATCAGCTGTTATGCTTTCCATGGCTGCTGTTATGTCTTCAATTTATGTGGCAGGACGGTATGATTTTCAGACTTTTCAGAGCTGTTGTTTTGTAAATTCAATAAAGAATTAGTGCTTTCATGATTCCCAGTAGAAGTAATGGATCAGGAAAATTTGAAGGGATATATACACACACACACATAACTGTAGAATACTTTATGTACATTTTTTTGCCTGAGGTTCTGTTATGTCTTTGTTTTATTTCGTAGGACAGTATGATTTTCAGACTTTTCAGAGCTGTTGTTTTGTAAATTCAGTATAGAATATTGTGCTTTCATGATTCCCAATGCAGAAGTAATGGATCAGGGCAATTTGAAGGGATCAGTTTTTCTTTTACAAGTATAGAATACTCTATGTACGCTTTTTTTGCGTGAGGTTCTGTAGCGAGATTATGTGGGCGAGGCATGGGCAGCTTTACATTGAGAAATTTACTTCGTTTTAATACTCTACAACCTCAATTACCTATATTTCAATACTTCACGACTTCTGTGATTTATTCTCTCAGTTAGGGCCACCTTCTTGTGGTGCAGGGATTTGAACCTGGATCACTGTCTTTCCTAATGCAGATCTGAACTTGTGTCACTTTCATTACTAACACGTCCCTGTCCCTTATGACAACCCTTTGGACCAGTTTATGCACATTACCATGTAAAACCTTGGCTAGGGTTTTTTTTTTTGGATACATAACTTTATGCACATTTTAATGTGAATTCTTGGAAAATGTTTTTCCCTTAGAAAATGTGCTAATTGATGAGTTTAATTTTCCAATTTGCCTTTGCAAAATGTAGCCTGTAAAATTTCCCCTAGAAAGCATTCTGGATGGTTGTGTGTTTCGTTCTCAATGGTTTTTTTAGTTTCGTGAATTTTCATTAGTGGTAGCAATTTGGTTTTAACATGGCTAACTGTGGGCATTGACCTCTTAGATGGGCCATTAATGTGATGAGAAATTGTGCTTCACAGTTTGTGGCAGGATGCAGAGAATAGAATCTACCTTTCTAAAGAGCTGGACAGGAGAACTGGCCAGGTAAATTTGATGTGTTTCCATGTTAGATTTCATTTGTATTTTTTGGATGTTGCACTTTTTTCTGTCATGATACAGTTATTTGGGCTTAAAGAATCCAGTTAAGATGAGATGATTCTGTTGAAAGTCAGTCCAGCTTCCCCTGAAATATTCTTTTTTTGGGCAGATAGCCTAGCGGTCATTATCATTGCCATGGGTTATAGGTCAGATAATATTGATGAGACGGGACTGCAAGTCAATTCTTTTCGTAGATCTCTTATTGTGGAGTTGAACCTTGGGCTCTGCCTTGAAAACCCCCATTGCTTTCACCACCTGAGCTCATCTCATTTGACAAAATTTGCTATAAACATTAGAGCAGAGTTTGTAAAGGACATGTGGGCGGGCTTGGGTCCTTAAAAAATTTAGGGTAAACATTAGAGGAGACCTTGTAGAGAACGTGAGGGTGGGCTTGGGCCCTTCATGTGATTACACTCTTTGGATAGCTGTTTCTTTCCTAAAGCATCATCCAAAAAAATGTGCAAGCCATTGCACCGTTTTAGCTCAGATCCATTTAATTACAGGTCTGCAACACATTGATGGGTGCAGTCCCGAAGATGTTATATTCATGATGATGTCTTTTATTTTGGATTGGATACAAAAACATTGGGAGTGCTCCCATTTTGGATTGGACACAAAAACATCGGGCACATTTCAGACCTTTATATTAATAGGTCTGAGCTAGTGATAAGACTTTTCTATCATGTCCTGGTACTGTAATATAAAAGGACTTTTGTGAGATACTGAACAACTTACTGACTTGCAATCTTGCACATCTGCATTGCAACGTTAAAAATAGTTTTTGAAAAATGTGAATAGAGTAGAGTCTATTTTATTCCTGGCTAGAAACATTATATGGAGATTGGCGATTCTTTCTTGGAATGTTTTTCATTTTGTTGTCAAGCATACTTTTTTAATGCCAAGCTACATTTCTGATTAACTGTGTATAATATTACAATTCCAGGGACAACCGGCCATCTCAGTTGATGATACACTCAAAATTTTAGGTTGCAGGTAAGTCAGAAAATAAGATTGTTAGTCTGTTGGCCCTCAGATTTAGCAGTTTGCATCTTATGCACCATTTTCTTACCTGCAGGTTCGTGCAATGCCGTAATTCATTGTGGAGATTTGATTCTGATTTGCTTAGCAGATTTTGCTGACTTGTTTTCTTACAGAGAGCAAAAGAAAAGGTTAGCAGAACTGGAGATGGAGTTAGCTGCTGCCAAGCAGCAAGGTTTTGTTCCTAAGCACTCAATGGCTGAAAATGAGACGATGGCAGGCAAAAGGTTAATGGCTGTTATTGGCATCGTGACAGAATTTGGCCATAAGTCCCATAGAGACTCTATACGGAAGTCATGGATGCCGACAGGTATTTTCCCTTTATACTGTCGTACTTGCCATAATCTGAAAATAATATGACCACGATTGGTTTGAATTCAATCCCCCACAATTTTTGACCTGCAACAAAGGATTTTTCTGATTGTACATATTTATTTGTCAATATTTTGTTTCTTTTTCGGAAAGATATATCAGTTTACATCACACTTTGGATTCTTTTTGTAGAGATATTTCATTAAGGGTAGTGCTTTAGCTTATCCTCAAATGGATTGAACTGAGTTTGCTTTACGTCGTTACAATCCATTTACAACAGGTATTGATATGGCAAGTAGATGCCACTATGCGAGTCATTAAGTAACTTTGGGTGAAAAATGAACCAAAATTTCTGTCCTGATCAATGGTTCGGACCTGGATAATGTTGAATGTGAAAGATTCCCAGATGGATCCCGGTTGTTCTCCTACAATTTAAATCAATTAAAAATACCCAGAAGCTGATTTTTGATTATTATGGCAATCACACTAAAACAGATCTGATTTTATGTGAAGAAGTGCAACTGGGGTTTGAATGGAAACTAGCTTGAAACCCACTCCAAACAGATTTGAGACTGTACAGCATTAAATATGGATGTTTTCTGTTTATGGCGACTAGCCTAGATGATAGAACTACTACCAGCATTACCCATTCTTGTCATAACAAGCTCAACTGGACACAGTTTATTATAACATAAAAATCTGGTATTTTTGAATATGAAACAGGCTGGGATTTAACACAGAAATCTGCAGATTTTAAAGAGACTGGAACTGTAATATAAATCCTTCCAAAATATCGAAAATACCTTCCCTTGAGCTGTAAAAAAGAATACAACAGGCAGCAGCACAGATCAGACCTGGGACTGACGTCAAAACACCACAGGACAGCCACATATGAGCCGCTCCATGAGAGAAAATCAGTACAACACTGCTGCAACACTGGTATTCGACTTTTATTGCAAAAACACTTCAACTACTGCTGGAAAATACTTGAAATTCTGTGTAAGCTCTGTGGAAAATCCAGTATAGAAATTCCTCCTAATCTCCAAGAGGGTTTTCGTCCTCTAGAGGAAATATACTAAGGGTTTTCGTTCTTAGAATATTTTTGGTGAAAGCTTCAGGCTTCAACACAATTCAAAATATATCAAATGAATATGGAATGCCTCTCAAGCAAGTCTACTTCTCCTTTTGAAGGAAGAAGAGACCCAAAACAACCTTCAAGACCACCAATCAGCTCGCATGATTCTTTTGATGCATTTTCCACTCTCCATTTCTCTTAGGGAGAATACAAAAGGTATTTAATAATTATTTTCTTCTCTCCCAAGGCTGGTCGCTTTTCCCTAGAGGGAATACACAATAGAAATGTTTTATCCTTTCTAAGTTCCCATTTTCCCCTTAAGGCAAGTCGCCATTTTCCCTAAAAAATACAAATTAAATAAGTGCTTTTCTTTTGATGTACTTTTCTAGGTTCTATTTTAATGTTAAGTTTATTAATTTATTATATGTGCTATTATATTGTAATTTTTTGCACAATACAATAAAATTAATAAAACTTAAGTCACTCTTATATTTTTCCTTTGGCCGTCGGGTTGACAAAATAGGCCAAAGGTCTTCGATTGGAAAAGGGGACATTACAGAATGTATATGATTTTTATTGAATGCTGGATTCAAACCCATAGTCCAATAACAGATGTCAGATCATATTATATTTGAGGTAAGAAACCGTGGTGATGAAAAATTGAGTTTGAAGATGACAGGTTTGAAGATGACAGGTATTTTGTCTCATGAACAGGCAGAACAGCATCTATTTTTAAATTGAGGTGTAGAGCTTCATTGGAGATGGGTTAAAAATCCATCAATAAGGTGGATTGTAAGTTGCATGGAAACATAAATGAAACGTGGAAGCGCTGATTATCCAAAAACCCTTGGAAATGAAATGGCAAGGAAACATCCGTATGATAGATTATAAAAAAATATAAATGTATATTAAAAATGCATAATACATATTTTTAGTCCCAGGGAATTGTTAAGGGTAGGTAAGGTTAACGTTAGTTTTTTTTTAAAATTTGTAAATGTTTTTTTAAAAAATTCTGCAGTAAATTGCGTGGATGTGCCGGGCATTTTTTGGATGTTTCCCGGCTGTTTTAGCTCTGTGTTTCATACCAGGGACGTTTCTACTCTGAAATGTGGGGCCCTATAGGCGTTTTCTGCATCTTAGGGTGAATTCTATTATGGAAGCTGTGGGATGGCTGGGCACGGTGCCATAATCTTCTCCCTATAGTCATCTTGGATTAATTACAAAATTAGGTGCACACATTGAATAAAGAACACAGGAGAGTCAAGTTAGAAAATCTATATAAGCACGTTGCTTGCGAAGAAGGCAAATTCTCCATTTTTAAAGGAATTTCTTTATGTTTCTAAAGGAGCTGCACCTTTTAGGATTTTAGTTATGCTCATTATGCTGAGAGGCATAACTTATAATGGTAGCTGGGGGTGGTTGTTGACTGTAATGTCTGTGAGATGTTAACTATTAATGGCCAACTTTAAACTTGACACCTATTTCACTGTCATAGGGCTGTTTCAACCTTAAATTTGACGTCCTTTCGACTGTTATATGGATGTCTGTTTTCTGGTTGATTGGAGAAGTTGATCGCAAAAATGTAATGTTTTGGTCATATGGTGGAGTTTATGCTTGTTTTTTTCCCAGAAAGATGTTTTCAAGCCCAACACAACGGTTCAACTAGGTTGAGGCTGTCACCAGTTAGTGGGAAATTCATTGAGAAGGTAATGGAGTTATTAATCTAGGTCCCTCGAGATTGATCTTAGGTGTCCTGAGCTTGATATCTCTTGGCATTTTTTAGACAGATGTATTTAAGATATCTATACTAGTTATAACACATGTTTCAATTGGAAACTCTTAAAATTGTTATCGTTATTCAATTATGTTAAGTACATTTTTACTTTCTAGGTTGTTTTAATTTTGGCTCACTACGAGTTCTGTTCACACTATAAGGAGGTAGAGGTAATATCAAAACAAATAGGATATTATTCTTTGAGATTCAACTACCAAGGAGTACAACTCAAGCATATGTGTGTGAAGCTATGTTCCACCAAGTTTCCCGGATGGGGATGGTAGGGGGAGGGGGGACACGTTTTTGGGACAGATTTTTTTGGAGACCATTTTTTAGGGGACGACAGGGGATGACTATTAAAAATAGGGGAAAATTTAAAAATGTAGGAACTTTCAAATATTCATATGATAACATTGATAAGGTATTCATCATATATGTTATAGAACCTTATTACATAACACTAGAGCTGAATTTGAGCTGAATTGATAAGGCATTCATCATATATGTTATAGAACCTTATTACATAACATTGGAGCCGAATTGAGATTTCACATAATATTAAATGTGGATATATATAATTATTGCATAGTCAGTTATGTGGGAGACAGTTAAAGACAAGTAATTTATATTACATGTACAAAACATAGTGGTCTTCAAAATTTTCCCTGAATGGTTGCTATCCA
The DNA here is from genome assembly GCA_019776745.2 of Taxus chinensis. Taxonomy (NCBI): domain Eukaryota; kingdom Viridiplantae; phylum Streptophyta; class Pinopsida; order Cupressales; family Taxaceae; genus Taxus; species Taxus chinensis. Next base: position 214,246,943 of record CM034153.1, on the reverse strand, counting down.
TAACACATTCAAATTCACTGTTGTATAAAATGTTGTAATATAGAAATAGAAGCAATGCATAACAACAATAATCTTACATTAATTTGATGGTAACAAAACTAAAAATCAATTCCAAAACATAGTTCTATTATGCAATGTGTACATAAATGACATGAATTTTCAAGCCTTTAATCTTCACTAAAGGGAGCTATTGCTTCCCACCTTTTTCATATGACAACATTAGAGCCACATATATAAGCATCCATAATCTTCATTTACTCCCTTTAATATCATACATCAAGCCATTAACTGCTGCATGTTGAATGGAATAATCTCAATTTGTAAAGAACACCACCATCCATCCAACCTCCACTTTGCATGATGGGCATGTCTATTCAATAAGGCTTGCTCTGTTTGATATCTCGCTTAAGTGGGACCTTCAACTTCTTTCGACTCAATTGGAATCCATTCATTACGTTGATGGTAGATGTGCATCTGTAGGGCATTCATAATTCACGAAACATGCAATTTTTTTGAGTTTAAAAAAAATTGTTTTTGTGTGTTGGGACATAGGAGACTTCTAGCCATCCCCGGCACGGCCAGGGGACTTATAGACATCCCCTGGCTGTATTGGGGATGGCCTGTTGTCCCCTGCCATCCCTTACTTGAAAAACGACGTCCCCTAAACATTTTCTAATAAAAATAAATTTTGGGGACGTGTAGGGGACGTTTCCTACCCATCCCCGCTTCCCCAAAACATTCCTTATAGGGGACGCGTCCCTGGGGTACATTGGTGTGAAGAGCTTATATAGCTGACACGTTCGGTGTTGACTAGCTGAACATGTTGACTATTTACCATTTTTTGCATGTTTTTCAAAGGACATTGCTGATGCATTTAGTCAATCCATTAGGTTGTTTTAGTGAGGCGAATGCGTACCTTTGAAAAAATATGTGAAATTACTTTTCTTGTTTCTGCATGTTTTGGTTCATGTCTAGGAGAAATTTATTTTGATCCTAGGAATATTTGGGGGACGATGCTCTAATTTGCTGGAACTTAGATGTGTTAGTGGAAGCAAATCATAATAACTAATGTTGTTTAGATATAATCGCTAAACTAGATGGTGAATGAATAAAGACCGAAATACTGAAACTAAGTATACAAGAGTGTAGAGCGGATAATGTAAATGTAACTGTTGCATTAATGGAAACTTTGTGCATAATTACAATACATAATACTACAACTTGGTGTAAAGATTTCTATGTTTGCTTGGATGAACATTGATCCATGAGGATCTGAGACTTTGATCATCTCACGATGTATCCGCGAAATTCTACACCATATGACATCTTTTCTACCAGCTTTAATATCATCCGAGCTTGTTTGGTCATATTGCAAAGTCCAAACTCTTTATATTTGATGTTGTTCAACTCCAAGAGTGCGAACCCTATTTAGCGCAACTCTCCAGCAACATTTCCAGGATACAAAAAAACAAAGGATATGAACCGTTAGAAAGCGAGTGGTTGCATTTCTTGTAACTGGAAAGTTGCCTACTAATCTTTTTCACTTATATATTAATGTACACTAGCCATTCTTTAAATGGGAAGGAAGTAGTGTGAGGCACATGCACTTTTGATACATATGATCTCTCGGATCTCTGTACACAAAATTTGCATAGTATAACTTTGCATTATAGATCTAGCACGATGTTCTAAAGTTCTTGTTTTCTCTTTCTTTGCACTTTGATTATTGCTGTTGTAGTCTATCACTCTCAAATTGTTTCTGAACATGATACATTAGAATTTGTTTGAGTATGTTGCTACCAAAGTCAACTTGGGGCCTTGGATTAGTGGTATCAGAGCATATTTTCTATCAGCTCCTAGTGGTATTAGAACGAGTTTCTTATCTGAATCCTGCTCTGCTTTTGTATACCCACTCACATGAGGTCTAACTACATGAAGTTTGGTCTCGAAATTCATGACCCTTCATCTTACCTTTCAAAGCACTTTCAATGACCCAAGCAGATGGAACACAAATAGACTCTAGAGAGACTGTGGTTGAGCTGTTTCAAACGATGATATAGGATACTTTGCAATTGTAGACAAATTATTTGGAGGAACACTATGCATGGGAGAATGCTGGGATCATTGTTCACTTCCTTGAATTTCTAGAGTGTGTTCAAACCCCTTTAGAGATGTCAACTGTATCATCCAATAAGCCATTTGGAGGCCAAACTCCATATAAGATTCAAGTTAGTTTTTCTATTTATGCTTTTGAAGGAAAATTAGTTGTTGATGCTCTCGATAATTGGTTAAATCTCATATGTTCTTATTACCCAGTCAATGTATTTTTGTATCATGAAAATATTATCTTTGCCTTTCTCAGAATTTCCTTTCCTTCTCAGTGGAAAAATGGTGTGATAATTATTGCATTGCCCATGAGGATGACGTTACCCCTATAGATCCCTGGAATGGTTTCGTAGAAGCCTTGAAAGAAACGTATCACCATGCGGGAAACTACGATGAGCAGTATGTCAAGTTCTCCCAACTTCGTCAAGGTTGTGACCAATCTGTCCTAGAATACATTGGCATATAAGTTGAATGTCCAAGAAATTGACCAAAATCTAATCTTGATGTATAGGTTAGGCTTGAGACCATACATCCATATTGACGTGGACTTCCTCCATATCTCTTCTTTAGGAGGAGCCCAATGGTATGCTTGCAAAGTTGAAGCAAAAGCCAAATATATCTTCTTTAGGAGATGCACATAGGTATGCTTGCAAATTTGAAGCGAAAGTCAAACATATGTATATGTATGATGATTCTAAATTCCAAGAAAAGTCATAGAATAAGAACTCCAAGCTTGAAACAAAGCCAAATTCGAAGTAACAAGGAAATGGATTAATGTGTCATTCCTTGAAGAAGATTCTATGATACCAACAATCATTACAATTTACCTTTGACTCTAGTGACTCTGATGAGTGGGGGCCCTTTATTAGCACTCCACCTCTGGAATCTCTACAAACTATCTTTAATTCTAATATCAACACCATAAATGTCATTCTTGACATTGAATTTGAGAAAGACAACTTGATGGGGATTGCTCTGATACTCTTTCTCAACTGAAGCCTGAAGCAAACACAACTTAGGTTCCCTTGGTTAGGTCTCTAGCCGTGGAAATGACACCTCCTACGACTATGTTTTCACCCCAGCTTGTTATCACATCTACTACAAACACCTCTAATGAGCTCGTACAATTTTACACGTGACATTCGGGTCATAATGTTGAAGACTGTCATGCATATTGACAACATATGAAACACCTTGAAGCACAATTGTGCGTAAGAAGAGAACCAACGATGATCATGTTCTTCCTTTTCTCCACAACAATATTGCTCGCTTCATTGTCTTTGCTACCATTTGATGCCACTTATCGAGTACACCGACAACATCGGCTGCAATTACCTATTCCTCCACCTTGTCCCGAGGGTTTGGTTTCTTCATACCTTCTATTTCAGTTCCCAATCATGGGCAACACTCACCTTTATACACACATTTTAGGAAAGCTGAAGAACTTCCACACTTTCACCATTTTCAACCTGAGAAACAACCTCCCTTTATTCCCAATTTTCGCCCTTTTATAGATAACATTCACTAGGTTGTTCTCTCTTGAATCTCCGTAAGGGTGGAAGAGACTTTGGTAGCAGTGCATAATGCGATATGCTTGAAAATATCAAAGGTTCTTAAAGAAGTTGAGAACACTATGATCCCCATGATATATGTATGACATTCAAAGTTTACAATGTGATAGGATGTCTGTAGTTCTATTACATGACTTTTATGAGTTCATTGTTTACTTGTACATACTTTCATATATGACAGTTATTACCTTACTTTACCTCTCTCTTGGGTGTATTTGACCATTGTCCTCTTTCAAGCAATTTGGTAATGGATTACTTTTAACAACCTTTTTCCCCCTTGTATTTATATGGCCACTGACCTCTTTTAAGCACTTTTGTAATTTATTACTTTTTACAACCTTTTTACTCTCGGGTTTGTATGACCGTTGCCCCCTTCTTTGGGTCCTTTGGTAGATTGCTTTTTACAACCCTTTCCCTCTTGGGTTATACGACCACTGCTCTCTTTCGAGTTCTTTGGTAGTTTATCACTGTATTGCCTATCTCGCTTGGGTTTATTTGTCCATTGCCCCCAAACCACCCCCCCGACCCCCTTGGCCCCTTTTGGGCTTTGGTAGATTACTTTTTACATCCTTTTTCCCTCTTGGGTTTATACCATTGACATATTTTGAGCCCTTTGGTAATTTATTTTACAAATTTCCTCTCTTGGGTTTGTTTTGCCATTTGCTTCCCCTCAAGATCTTTTGGTATGATTTTACTATGATGACACTCTCTGGCTTCCCCTCAGGATCTTTTGGTACAGTGTTACTATTATGACGCTGTCATTTGGATTTCACCCTTCTCTATACTTGTGCTGGACTTATTGTAGGTTACATTCCTATCTTATGCCATGACCACCAATCTACACATATTGCACTACCTAGTTCATATCTTACCATCTTCATTTTATGAAGCAAAAATTTCCTTGTGGCTAGTTACTACCTTTATCCTTTATTTTATCACTCTCCTTGACAATTTCACTTTTTTTGCTTCCTCTCTCACTTGAGGCAAACTTAGGTTGGAGACGAGACCACACCCTTTCCTTAGGGTAGGTTTGGGGTATGTAAACATCTTGGTTGTAGGTTTTTCTCTATAGTGGTAAAGTGTAATTTCTCTAGGAATAGAAATAAAAAAAAGTCAAAAGCCATAATATCAAAAGAAGCAACAATCAAAAAGCAATTTATAAAATCAAAAGTTAATCACAACAAAAAAGACGCGATATCATTGGTATGCCCTAATCCTAGTTGAAATCTCAAACTCCAGAGTTTGCCTCGCACTAGAGCCTAAGGTCCTTTGGGTGTGGTAGGTTTTTCTAAGAGGGGTAGGAGGCTTCATATCTATCATTTGTGCCCCTACATTTTCATGCGCACATGATCCTCACGATTGGCCGATGGCTCCTTTGGGTCTTGAGAAAGGGGGAACGTGCCTTGGGAAGGTAGGAATCTTTACTTTTCTTGCATCTCATAGACTAACATGTGATAGATTTATATCTCACTAGTTTGCCCAAGCTGAACCCTCATAATTGGGCTAGTCATGTCATATTGAATAAAGTGTCTCATCCCCCACCAACGATCTTGAATAGTCATTGTGGCGCCTTACCTCCTTTTTGCACGATCACTCCTATATCCCCTTGACAAATATTGCTGGTAATTGTGATCCAAAAATATGGATTTGAAAAGACCCAATTCTATGTATTCTCCTTATTGATATTTGCAGTGTATATTCTTGACATATTCTTAATATGGGAAGATGGTCAAGTCAGGCTGATGGTGATCCGGACACCTTCGAATGACATAAGAAGACCATTGTTGTTCTGTAGATGCCTAGGCGCCGGTCTCATCCTCCAGACACCTCCTCTAGATGCCTGACACCTCTTCTAGATGCCTAACGCCTCTTTCCAGATGTCTGATGCTCCTCCAGGCGCCGAAATGGGAATACGAGCAGTTGTAAATGCTTGGACTTCCCATATTGGTTCGTTTTGCCTTCCCCTCCATCCGTGGGCAGAGCAACTATAAATACAAGTTCAATTCTTCATTCTAGCAAGTGATTTTGAGTGAATTCAAGTGTGAGCAAAAAGGAGAAGTTGGAGTGCTTTTCTTGTTTTGTTCATTTAAAGCTGAGTTCTTCATTGTTGAGGATTGTAAGCAAGCAAATACAATTAGAAGGAGATTGAATCCTTCTTGATTGAAGGCCAATTTTGGCAGTAGTTTTGTATTTTGGAGAATTACATAGTGAAAGGGAAGCAATTTTCTTGCCTAGCTAGAGTTTTTCCCACATCGGGTTTCTCCAGGATAAATCTTGTGCATACATCAAACATTGTCATCTACATATACAATTTGTAAGTATTTTGTGAACATCCAATGACACATTACATCGGTATAAAAGGCACATACAGTTAGTCAAAATGTTGTCATATACATTATTATATACATAGGATCTCGCAAATAATTCATAATCTACAGTTATAGGATCCAAAATCACTACAGCCCTACTCTTTTGCATCCTCTTCTTTATCCTGCTTCAGGAAATGTTATGTCCTTAGAATGCGAACTCACTAGTAGTCAAAGAGTTGGGATCCTTTCCAGGGATTGGTAAAACCTTAGAGTGCAAACCCTTGCGTCTTCCCCGTGCACAATAGCCAACTTTTGTCTTCAACTGTAGTAGCGAGCCTCTACTGTATGCTCTTGCTGTTGGGCTTCTGTGCATCAACCATACGCTGCTTGCTGCTCAACCATGTGTGTTCGCTACTCAACACATCAGTAGCTCCCCGTGACCTGTCCATCACATGTTGCATTGGATGTTACCACTATCCCCTGGCCACCATGACTATGTTTACAAGATAGGGCCAACTTCCTCCCTCCGATCTCTATAAAATCTATGTTGCCTCTTTGACGAGCCTTAATGCTCTTGCGTGATGACTTGTTGAGGATGCTATCGGATCTGACATAGCAGTTGTAGCGAGGTAGTCGTAGCACAACATCCAAAATCTCATGATGGGTGTGTCTCAATGCCATTAGAATACCTACTCATTCTAGCACATGCTTTTGCAAAAAATCAACACACATAAATCTTTTACATTAGATGACAAATAAAATACTTCTAATCGCCCATACTTCCTAGCATGCGTACCTCTACAAAGGAAAATATACAACTTAAATGACATCACCTGCTTACCTACTTTGTCCTGGCCGGTCCCTGCGATGATTGTGTTGTTTTGCTAGACCCCAAGTACGACACCATCATCGTTGTTGGGTCAAAATAGAGATGAAAATATATATCAACATGCAGCTATATATCTTCCTCTGATCTTAACATAGCAAAATTGGAGGCCTATGGGTTGAAATGTCTGTCCATACAATACTTCTCATGGCCCCATATATAGTCACCTCAAAAGTACTTTGCATATACATCCATGATGCTACACAAACAAGGTTCCTCCTTTACTTACCCCTCAATAACTTGGAGGACGAGAATTTTTCTGTCGTTAGATCATCCCAGAATTAGGGCTTTCTCCCGAAATTGGAGCTGGTAAAGATTAAGCTATGGGCGTTTACTGCCACTAAAACACACACTCCTCTAGTCTCTCCCTCATGTCATCGCACCCTTGGGATGAAACAAACCCATCGCGGTCTAATTACTCACGGATTAATTGCCTAGTTGGTCCCTGTCCTCGTCTCACCTGAGTATCCACTATACCTGGCCATTTCCTCCACCGACAAGGTAATCCTGTGTGCACAATAACTTGCGATATGGCTCTACCGCGTCCTTGTGCCACGGCTACAGAAGCCAGAACGACCAGCCTCGATCTCCTATCAACTTTGTCATGCTCAGGACTATGCCTCTCCCACAAGTCTAAATAGATGGCACCATGAATCATCGGCTAAGGGTGCCACTTGTGCTCAGACATCACCGTTATATGTGGCGAAGATGGCTGAGCACTCATTTGTTGTATCCTCATGATAGGTGAGTTCATGCTATAATAGAATTGCCACTCCTCAACAATATCCAATCTGCGAAAAACCTATATGAGATTGTACCAGAGATGGCCCCTTCCATTTTCGGACCCTTAATGCATCCCTGCTTCCTATTTGCACGAGGGATGCCCGTACTATAGGCAATACATTGAAATAACTCAACTCAATAAACTCGCACTGTCGATAACAAAATCACAGGCCCTATGGCCGGATCTCGTCGATTACCTTGATTTTGCCGCCTAACCACCTAGTACAACGGGCCAACTTGTACTCATATGGCTCCCTTGCAACTACCCAATTGTTGCCAGTGTGCTCCCTATGGATCTCCAAGGCTAACCAAAGGCACACAACTATCACGCCAAATAATGGTACTCACTCTCATCTAAATCCCTGTGACACAAGATCCATGTTTATAAGCATACCTACAATGGATCCTTCCAGCAGCTACCATTGAGAAATGTCAAACTCCACTCCCAATCCCAATACATCCCGTGATCTCACTATTGCATGTTGCCCAATACTATAGTGTGTAGCCACTCCTGAAGTTGGTAGCCCATTTCAGGCTAGGGCATCGTCGCTTTACATATATTGCTTGGGCATATCATAGATTACGCTAGCCTCCACTTCTGTATCGGAAGACCCAAAATACATGTACATCTTGGCTAAGGTAACCATATTGTCTATGCGCTAGTTGTACGATGGTGGGACTACAACCTCCGTTTCCTCATTCACTCTAGTCTTGTAGGTCTGCTAGAAACCTGATCTCAACATGTACCTAGGTTGGGGCGATGGAGTTGTCTCAAGTTGTCCTAAACCTAAATTAGACCAGAATCCTATAGGCTATTACATGTGGCTTTGTCCACCTACAAGCCTAGTGCCTATCAAATCCTTATATAGGCCCCAATCATGACCTATTTTAGCCTGGACAAGATTGATAAGCTCTCTAGACCCCTTCATGCACCACATCCTTTGGGGCTCCATACTATCTACATCTCACCTAACAGTATACTTATGTTTTAGATATCCTACCCAAGATTTTGTATGCTTGCAAGCCCTTATCCCCCATAGTAATAACCATGGTGCATTTGTTGCAATCTATAAAGGGGCACCTAATAGCAATATTTGTGGGAATCTCTCCTCATATCCAAATAAGCCAGTTCAACATGGAAGTCATGGCAATCCAAGGTTTTTAGCAGGAAGATTGTTTGATCATTTTTAATTTATACAATTTATAATATTGTGTTGGTTTTAGAGTATATCTATTCCTAATTCCTATAAACATGAAAAGATCCTTATGTTCGGAAGTCTTTAGCGTTTAAGCACTTGGGAGCCCTGATCCACATCTGCTCACTATCTACCTTGAGGGGTCACCACCTCACATGGGTCACCATGGTACATCTAGAAATTGCTCATAAATCCATGCCATATAACAAAGCTGACTGAAATCTTCAAATCTCTAGGTTCAACAAAGTGACAATTGATTGGTTGTACAAGGCCTATTTATGAATTCCTATCCTTAAATATTGTAACTTGTACAATGATGCGTTAATACACAATGTTACCTGGCATACACCTATCGTCAATAATGGTGCTCCTCCACCCATATTGTGACTTAGAGACGATCTGTGTCATAAGCGTCAATGCCGTGTCAAATCGAATTTCTATGAAAAATTACAATCAACTCCTTGAATATATCTCGTCAAAAATCACTTATTCTACAGACATGTGGAAATGTACTCCACCACTTGTAGTGGTTCACACCTTCGGGCTAGAGCCTTTATATGCCTTATTTTTCCTCATTGAGTGGGCCTACTAAGACAATTACATCCTGGGGCACCCATCTATTGGACAGACCCATTTTTAACATGTTTTCAGCTCTAATTTAAGCCTCCCTTTATAAGATATCCGAACCTAATGCTACTCCTACAACCCACTCATTAGGTCTCCCCATAATCTGATCCGGGCATCACTTTAGTCGTGCTATCCTCAGAACTTTAAATGACTTAGAAACAATATTATCACCTTCCATGGGCCTATCAGTAGACCTAATTTTGACCTCCCTTAATAGGCTATCTGGGTCTATCCTAACACCCTCCCATGAAGCCTCTCCTTACATTGATTCTGCTTACTTACGTTTTAGACTAACTTGTGTATACTTCTAGTGTTGTCCTTTTTTTGTCTAGTATCCTTAGAATTCGCTTAGCAGATTTGTACGTTCATGGTCAAGATTGAGACTTGTTTGACATGCATCCATTTTTACGTAAAGGTAAATTGAGGTAAGTATATTTCATTTGGTCGAGGTCATCTCCTTATATTACTTCATTTATTTATAGTCATTTCCTTAAATGGTTTCAGTGTACTATGATTTTTCCCTAAAGACCATTGTCTGCGCATTACACTATTGTGCAACACACAATGGTCTTTGGTTGTGGCATATGTATGGACACCTTATTTTTCACTTACTAATGATTTCACTTTGGAGGATATTGGTGTATTAATTCTCCCTGAGTGCGTGTTTGTTCTTGTAAGAGGTGCATACCAAGGATATGGGGTTTGGTTAGTAGGCAGCACCTTCATGAGAGAGATCATCGTGTAGCATCATCTTAGCTTTCCTTTGCATGCCTCCATACTCCCTTCCTAATACCATCCTTACTACCATTTTTATGATCACTCGATACTACCTCAGTATCATCACCTTCACATCACCCTCTTGCCCATAACACATTCAAATCACCTTCATACCTGCTCCAAGTTGTCTTGCTCCTAACCTTCCATTCTCTCTCACTCTTCTTATCCTTTATTAGCTAGACCAATTTGTAGCCAATTGCATCATTTAAACCTTTTTTCTAGCCGAGTAGATAATACAATCTAGTAGACATCCCTTTACAGCCAGCATTATCAACAATGGTCGACGGCATCGACTAAGTTGAGATTGTGACTTCATGTAATGATCCCCTTTTTACAGGCCGTTCATTAGTTGTTATTTCACAAAAAAAACCATCAGCACATATCTTGCATTCATACATTAGCTAGCAAATTTGCCCTTGAAGTTTTAAAAAGAAGTCTTTAGGGTTTACTAGAGAACTTATACTTGGAGATTGTCATTGGAAAAATGGGTTACAAGAACCATCCAAGAATAGCAGTTGATCCAACAAGTCTACCTTAGTTTTTGGAGTTCCCAACTTTGGTCTTCTACCTATCCCTCTTGTAGGGGATTAGTGCACCAACATTGTCCATGCGAAGGTAAGTATCCCTAACCCCGAACTTTTTCTATTATGTTGCTTGATTGAGTATGTTGATGCATCATGTAATAGATTGGGATAGTGTAGCATATCTGTAATGTCCCTTTCTAGGGCTGCAACTGAAAATCAAGGAAATAACACAAACCCCAAGTGAAGTAAATTCTGATTTTTATGACAGCAGATCTAATATTCCTTGAAACCCTAACAATGAACTGTATAGGGACTTCAGCTCACCATACAACCATGCAACAACTGAAAATGCTTCTAAATAATAATTATTTCAAGTACGACAACACTTATCCATCCAAATTACATCAAAGAAATGGAGAAATCTAGAAATTATACTCAGCTGTAATTAATTTTATGACAACAACAGGGCAGCCACAAACAAGGGCTGAAAATGATAGATAAACTCCTCCAAAAATTACCAAATTGTGGTTTTTAGCCTTATAAAATATGATAAATCTGAATATCAAAGAATAATGAAGTTTTGTGCCCTAGAAGGCACCGAAATCATCTTCTACCCTATTCGTTCCCTAGGAGAGTGGCTCCAAACAATGTCAAAATCCTTTGTATGACTCCTTTGTGCCCTAGATGCAAACCAACAATATGGTCTTCAATGAGAGTCTTCAACACCACCAAATTGAAGGGTTTATGTCCTCCAATCTCCCACAAGGAAGGGTTTCCTCCTCATTGGATGCCACACTAATGGATTGTCACCCAATAGTGGAATGGACTAAGAGCAATCAGCCCTAGAGACTAAGTATAAAGTGTATATGCCAAAAGATGATGTGCAAATGAGTCACCAAGACTCCTCTTATACCCCTTTGGTTGGCACCAAGAGTCATAAGAGTGTAGACTGACCTCTTAACCTTGCTTTATCTTCTATTTCCATGTTGTAAACTTTCCAACCTTGCCGACCTCATAAGGAGCTTACTTCATCTTTTAATTTCATGTTGGGAGCACTATAACCTAGCCGATTTGCCTTGAAAGGCAAAACACAAAATGAAAACAAAAATATGAATAAAAAAATTGAAATATAGCTTAAGTTCTTCCCTTTCAACTTCTTCTTGCCAACGGAAAGGAATATAAGCAAGAAGTCTTCAATTTATGTTATTTCGAAAAAGGGATATTACAGCCCTCCCTTCCCAAATTTGCTTTCCCTCAAGCAAAAATGCAAGCTCCTGGATCCCAAATAATTCTATGTGGCTCTTTTTTTGATATAGATGCACATGAAGCAAACATATCAAAGAAAACAAGAGTGTTTAACAACACTTTTACAATCTCTTCATCGTGCCGTAGGGACATGAAAGCTAGCTCCCTTCCTTTGCTTGCCATCATCTCATAATTTCCATCCAAATGATGGATTCCCTAAACTTCGGTAATGTTGTTCCAAAAACAGCTGTAACATTGCATTTTTCTCTCAAAAATCAGAATGTTAGTGGCTGAAAACCACCTTAAATCAGCCACAAATATGCCAAGGTTAGTAGTAGTTTGGAATTTCTTCAATCTTATAATTGGATGCTCTTTTTTTTGTCTCATAAGTAGGAAAGTGGCTGGAAAAGTTTCGAACAACAGTTGAAAAGAGGGTACAACAGCTGTAATCGTGGCTTGTCCTCAAAATATTCCACACTATTAATGACATGGGGGCTGAAAACACCCCAACGTTCATGGAATAAGTCTCAACAATGCCCAAGAACAACCATTTACTAACTGCAATGATTGAATCTACTTGTATGACATCAAATATAAAAATATCACATGGCTTACCCACTTCCCATATCAAACATCGTGCTCCCTCGGTTATTGTGACTATCCTACCATCATTGTTTTCCCCATGAGCTGACATATGAAAAAGAGAACAATAAGGAAATTCACCTTGCTTGGCTACCATGAATCCCTCCTTCAACATTCCTTGGATTCTCTTTTCTTTGTCTTCAATCCAAAATTCCAATCTTTTTCTCAGGGAATTGAGAGCGAGTTCCCCAAAAACCGAATCCATTGCATTCCAAGAACAAATTCTATCTCAGCTCAAACAAGAAATTCAATGCAAAGTTTGTACCTATCCATGAGAAAAGTGAGTGTTGTCCCCTTGGTTATGGTGATCATGGAGCCTTTGTAACCAACCGTACTCAGCCCCATAATTATTTCAAGTATGGCAACATTTATCCATCCAAATCACATCAAAGAAATGGAGAAAACAAGAAATTATACGCAATTGTAATTAATTTTATAACAACAATAGGGCAACTACAAACAAGGGCCGAAAATGATGGATAAACTCCAAAAATTACCAAAGTGTAGATTTTAGCCTTATAAAATATGATAAATTTGAATATCAAAGAATAATGAAGTTTTGTGCCCTAGAAGGTACCCAAATCCTCTTCTACCCTAGTTTCTCTCTTGGAGAATGCCTCCAAACAATGTGAAAAACTTTTGTATGACTCCTTTATGCTCTAGATGCAAACCAACAAGATGGTCTTCAATGAGAGTCTTCAACACCACCAAATTGAAGGGTTTCTGTCCTCCAATCTCCCACAAGGAAGGGTTTCGTCATCCTTGGATGCCACATTAATGGATTATTGCCCAATAGTGGAATGGACTAAGAGTAATCAACCCTAGAGACCAAATATAAAGTGTATATGCCAAAAGACGACATGCAAATGAGCCACCAAGAAGCTACCAAGACTCGTCTTATACCCCTTTGGTTGGCGCCAAGAGTCATAAGAGTGTAGACCGACCTCTTAAGCTTGCTTTATCTTCTATTTCCATGTTGGAAACTTTCCAACCTTGCCAACCTCATAAGGAGCTTACTTTATCTTTTCATTTCATGTTGGGAGCACTATAACCCAGCCAACCTACCTTGAAAGGCAAAACACAAAATAAACACATAAATATGAATAAAGAAACTGAAATATAGCTCAAATCTTCCCTTGTACAATTTCTTCATGCCCACGAAAAGGAAGATGAGCAAGGAATCTTCAATTTCTATTATTTCAAAAAAGGGGATATTAGAATTTCTTTGTCTATTACATTGTTTCTCTCTTTACAACATATTCTTATTGCCTAAAAATCACTCTTTCTTATTATTTTAACTCTTACAACTCTTAGGATCCTAGTAAGACTTCATCCCCATATCTTAGATATATGCTTTGGAAACCTATACGTTAGATACAAGTGTGGACTATTATGTTATAGATTTATGGATATTTCACCACTTGATTCTATCTTTGGCTTGTGTGTTGGCCCTAGTATGGTCATCTACTTATATTCTAATCTATATTGAAGAGAGAGAGGATAACCATATTGATCATCTAAACTAACATACATTGTCCTCTTCAATATGGTCCCTACACTATCACTAAGAAAGTTGGAGATATTGTCTTTGAGCTAAATTTTCTAGTTTGTCTTGGTCTTCTAGTGTTGAATGTAGAAATCTTGTGCAATCACTTTCCACCTTTGCTGGGAACCCTAGATTTTGCAGAAGAACTTCACTCAATAAAGATCAATCTTGATTGCATCATGCCAATATAAGCAAATCAAGTCATTGACACTAGAGTTAAATGCATAAGGAATTGAAAGATTCTTATCTACTAATCGTTAAAGCAGGTCAAGTTCCTTCTCAAGGGAAATGCTACACTAGAGCTCAAGTTTTAGAAAACTTTCCACAACTTTCTTCACAACTTGCCGTAATGGGGATTGTTGCTTCTAAAGGAGGGGCGATATAGGATGATTTGGTGCTTTGATCATCTCACTGTTTCCATATAATGTCTTTGCTACTACCTTTATGATCTTCCCTAGCACACATGGTCATATTGTGAAGTCCCAACTCTTTATATTTGATGTTGTACAACTCTGAAAGCATCAACCCTATTTAATGTTGATGTCCTGCAACTTTACCAGAAAATGACAAAACAAAGGAGATAACCCATCAAAAGGCAAGTGGATTCGTTTCTTGTGACTACCAAGCCGTCTCTTCTTTTCCTCACTTGTATACTAATGTATTCTAGCCATTCTTTGAACGAGAAGGAAGTTGTATAAGGCATAAGCATCTTTGGTATGTTCAATCTTTTGTATCTTTGTACGCAAAATTTGCATAATATAACTTTGCATTGCAATTCTAGCACGGTATTCTATTTTTCTTATATTCTCATTGTCAACACTTTGATTGATTGTTGTCGTAATCTATCATTCTTAAATTGTTTATGCACATAACATGTTAGAATCCGTTTTAATGTGTTACCCCATCCAGTCAATTTCGCCCTTGATAAAAAATCGAGACAAATATATAATGTAAAAGTTTGTAGGTTCGAACAAATGTGCATGAATCCCCTATACTCAAGCATTGAAGTGTGCATTGAAGGGGTGCACCTAGACTTCCTGTATGTGAGAGTGGGCTGCATCTGTGAAGGCTATGATGCCATGTTGTAGCTATCTTTGCTTAGGGCAGGGGATGAGAGATGGTCTTAGAAAGTCCTATTTTCTCTGTTTTGCCATACTTTTCCATAATATCACGTATATATATGTGCGTAATGTATAAGTGAAGAGTCTCGTAAGAGCAAACAACTAACTTGTAAGAGAGGGAGAACAAACTTGTATCAAGAATCCAAATATCAATTTGTTGTACCCAACACACCCCCATTCTCATTTTGGCAAGAAAATGAATCCCCCTGCCCCCCCTTTTGAATGAGTTGTGAAGCTAAATTTTGAGAGACATAGAGCTTGAAAATGTTTGATAGCTTTTAAAACAAGTACTAACTAACTTTTAACATAGTTAGGAAGGTCTTTGATCTTCCTTTCTAAGTTAACCATGAGAAGCATCATTTTATTAAATGATAACTTAGAGTTATTCTTGTTTATGATCTTAAATAGCTTTTAAAACAAGTAATAAACAACTTTTAACATAGTTAAGAAGGTCTTTGATCTTCCTTTCTAAGTTAACCATGAGTAGCATCATTTTATTAAATGATAACTCAAAGTTATTCTTGTTTATGATCTTAAAATGCTTGCAAAAATATCAATTCATGTTCTTCATAGTTTAAGTTCTTTCAAATGATCAAATTTTATATATCTTTAAAAGTGCTTTCATGGTTTGTTTTAGTGAGGATGATGTGTGCAAAGTAAAATATGAGGAAATCCAAAAGCCTTCCATTTTTGGATCAAATACGACCTTGAAATGTTCACATGACGGTCTAATTCTGCATTTCCTTTTAGCTCAAAGACCCTCAACTTTAAGCTCAATGATCCAACCCTGTGACAATTCAAAGCTTCATTGGTTAGAGCCTAGTGTCCACAAGGAAATGTGTCAACCATCAACATACGACAAAGTTTGGGGGCACAAACAAAATTGTAAGTCATGAAATAGTGTTGAACGCCGATGGACGACGAGCGTTTTTTATTGGCTAGCTAGGCGATTAAACTTTGTGGCAGATTTGATGTTTACCGATTAAAGCCAAGTGTTCTCAAGGATTTCAACCATCGACATTCGGCAAAGGCTTGGGCACAACCAAAATTTCGAAGGCATGCGGGAGTGCCGTGCACCGATGAAGGACAAGTGTCATTCATCGACGCATGTGGAGGGTTAAAACTTGGAGGCAGAGGACACCTTGATGCCCTCAAAGTGTCACTCATTAGCGCTTGTGGAGGGTTAAAACTTTGGGGCAGTAGAACACACTGATGTGCGCCATGTGGCAAACATCCATCAAGGTTTCAAGCCTTCCCCTCCCCAAACATTTCAGAGCTCCGATTGGTGACAAGAGGCAGAGATCGGTGGCCCAAGTGCATGAAGGTCAAAACTCAAAGTTTCAAGGGCTTGTGGGACGCAGTAGCACTGATGAAGGCCACATGTCTCCCATTGGTGCATTGAAGGATACAAATGCCAAAGCTTTGAGTCGCATGGGAAGCAGTGGCATTGATGGAGGCCATGTGCCTCACATCGGCGCACTCACGTATGGGGACCAAACCAAAACTCAATGAACTTGCGGAGAGTAGTGAGGTCGATGGTCTCCACGTGTTGAAGATTAGGTTGACATAAAGTTTCAAAAGTGACCAGTCAAGAGAGAGAAAAGTTAGAATCAGAGCATACGTGGAGTTATATTATAGGCTCAATCACCAAAATAAAGCACTTACGTGTTTGTTTGACTAAAGCCAGAGGAAAACAAATAGACAAAATCATATGTGGAGTCTTTTTAAAACTGAGTCGCTTAAATTAAATCGCCACTTTGTGTTTTTCATAACTTAATAAACTGTGAACCAAAGAACAAAAACACTTTAAAAACTGGAAATTTCGAGTTTTTTATTTGACAGAGATGGATAAAGATAAACAAGAATCAAATAAAACTTTTAGTTTAAATTAGGCCCATAATCATCATATTTTGCAAGTTGGCACTAAGGGAAAATAGATAGATGGTTTCATGAGTGAAAATCAATCATGCAAAACAAAGTGGCTGTTATTTGGAGCATCATTTTTTATTCATGCAATTGGAGAACTGCCAGTTGTGATTAATCAGAGGATATACTCTTCAAAACCAAATGAGATTCCTTTTGGAAATCATTGCAAATTGAGGGAATGGGTTCCCATGTTGTCTTTCAGCCTTTAGGGGCTTTGATTATGATCCTCGGTGGTTATCTTTGATCCTTTCTAGCTTTTCAATGTATTTGTTTTTTCTAGAAGCTCCAAAACATGTAGAGCCAGTGGATAAGCCCCATTATTCTATAAGTACCCTCCAAATTTCATTGTAAAACATGTTGACAACAGTAAACTCATACAGAGAAAGAATTTGCAGCTCCCCATGGTCTTGTGAGTCTAAATTGTTTTCAATTGTTGATTTATGTCTTGATGCCTAGACAACAAATCTATTTCAGCCTAGACTGTCTGGAAACGCCTAAGGCCCCCCCGTACCAGCCTGGAAACGTACCAGGTACTGGTACGGGGTACGGTACGCTGTAGGTACGCTTGGAAACGTACCCACAGGGGACAGGGTACGGTGTGGGTACGGTTTTGCCGTACCCAGACCGTACCCTGTCCCCTGTGGGTACGTTTCCAAGCGTACCTGTCTAGAAAAACATGCCAAAGACTGTTTTTTTCTGTTTTTGGTAAATATTTCCTTTTTTGGATTTTTGGTGAAAAAATCGCAAGCATAGAAATTTTTTTGCCATTTTTGGAAATGGTCCGGGAAGATGTAGTAAAAATTTGCCATTTTTGGAAAGGGCCCGGGAAGATGTAGTAGCAAAAACTTGCATGTGCTATAACTTTCATTCTGTGACTCCGTTTCAAGTGTCGTTTTCTCTAAAAGTGTATATTTTCTCGAGCTCTACGCATTGATGGCATTATTTTTCTTATTTTAATAAAATCCATTTTTTGCACCTTTTTGGACCAAGCAACTTCTTGCAATCTTCTGAAAGAATCATGAGCTTTGATCGCCTGTAGACAAATTAGTAATTAAAAATACTGGATAGCTTTCCAAAACTCAGCGAGTATTCTCCTGTGCTTGGACTAATCGTCCCACCTCCAGCTTGGATCCATATTTTTCCTGCTTAGTTATGATGTTTCGGGAAATATGTCAGACAATACTATCGTGATGAGTGGATCAAGGAAGGTCACCATGAACAATCAAAACTCCTTGAATCTTATCACAGTCACTAAGATAAATAACTGTGATAGAGAAATAATAAATTTCAATAAGTATGCAAATGCTTCTTTAAATTTATAATTTATATACATATATATATATATATATATATAAAACGTACCCAAAAGCGTACCGTACCCAAGATTTTTAAAAATTTGCCGTATCGGCGTACCGTACCCGTACCCGTACCCGTATCCAGACTGTCTAGATTTCAGCTGTTGAGTAGATTTTGTACCTCTGGTTTTGATTAAATTTGCAGGGTAAGTAGATTGAGCTTTTGGTGGTCTCATTTTCACGAGTTATTGTTTCTTGCATTTAGTTTCTTAGATGTGCTTTGCAATCTCGGTTATTAAGTGTTCTAGAGATAGTGGCAAATGGATAATTGCTGTGTTCTTGTTGAATCTGGTTAGCTTGAACAAATTGTTATGTTGACTAACATCATCTATGTACTTAGTAATTGAACAACAATTATTTACTTGGGTTATGCAGGGCTGTGATTCTTTTTGTTTAAATTTCCTTTGAGCGAGTGCCTGGAGTTTATGCAGAAACGAGTTAAAGCTATTTCGTGTATTCTCTAGTTTGTGTGTGGTTTGATTGATATCAAGGTGTTTGCTATGCTTATTGGTTGAGAGAAAGAGTCTAGATTCTTTTCTGCCTTACCCTCCCTTCTCGTTTGAGTTTATTTTGATGAGATCCATATCACTTAGAATGATTGCTAATATCATTAGAATTGAGCTGAATTTAGATCAGGATAATTAAGATCCAAAAATCCATGGTTTAGTAGGTGGTTTGCCCAAACACACTAGTCCCTCTGCAGGTTAACACTTGGTCAAAGTTTCCATTTGAAGCTATATGTCTAGAGTATTACGTATCTTGAATCCTATTTCCAACAGGGGTTCTAAAATGAGTAGGGTTAATTCCCCGTCTTCCTCTTAAGATTGTGTGACAAACTTGCATCAACACCATTCAACAAGTATCTCATCGGAATGTGATAAGTATATGATACATGTGGAAAGTAGTGGCAAAATTGTTGACTGCATGTTTTTAATGTATGATTGGCTCTACCGCCGGTGGGGTGCCACATCGAGCCCTGTGGCACTCAGCGCAATATAGAAGATAACTAGGTTGGGGCCAGCGTATGCCGAAAAGGCCCTTGTGTTGAGCTGCCACTTGGATCAGAAAGGTTATTGCATTTCCAAAATCTTTTCTGCTTGCAAAAAGTTTAGTTTGATGTGAAGCCATTGATCGAGCGTTGACTTTGGCTTTCGTTTTGTGATAACCATAATTACGGCCATCAAAAAATATGGCTATGGGCCATGTTATGGCCCTATTAAGTATTTGTGCTTCAAGTCATGTTACGGCCTTACGATTATTCTTTCTTTTTAATGAGATTTACATCTTATCAAGAATTTTGTATTTAGTGACATCAGTTTCTTTTTCTACTAGTAAGTAATATGTTTGTACTTACTAATTTGTATTTTAGTAAGTACCGTGTCAAGCTTTTAAAAAAATAAAAATTAAAGTTACATTTTAACTTTATCCGTTGTTTTTACATTTGTTTAGCTTGGAGGCTTCAAGACCCACAATAACTAATTCATAGAACTTGAAATAAGCACACGAACAACCAAATTTAAAAAATGTGGTCCATCAACCAGAAATGGTAGTAATTTTGCTTCATCCACAATTTCGACAGATACACAAATCTGGAATTATTTAATTCCAAACCATAGTTACTAGGTGGCATTGGGGCACGGGGATGGGCATGCCATTCAAGTCATGGAATGTGTGAGTAAATGAATAAGGGACGATGATATTGTATATGAATGTGATCACCAAAAAATGTGGGTACGGTGATAGGGACATGGTCCTCCCTATATTGGAGTTTCCTGGTACTATGCTCCATGCCAAAGGTAGTGGCAGTATAAATTTCCAACCATTCAATTCTTCCATTTCATCATTTCTGATATTTTAGTGTAAATTAGCTAGTTAAGTATGCCTATTAGATATAACTTTGATAACATGCACAATTTTTATTTCTGTAGATTATTTGTCAATACGCTTGTATTGTATTGCATTACTACGTAACGGAAATCAATTGTTTAATGTTCCATTTCATAACTATTTGTGATTAATTGTATCGATGTGTTTTGGAGGACCTTTCCTAAACAACACTTGTTCATAGAACTTTTAAAGAAGTTAAATGTATTTCCTAGTTGGTGTAATGTAATATCCTTGAAAATAATTTCTAACAGATCTGGATATTTTGTTAAATCCTAGGGCAGCAGTATTAGAAATCTAACTTTTATAATAACAACGATAATCTGATTTTTTATATAAAAACAGCGAACCATAATGTGTAAAAATCATTCTTTTATTTATTGAATACGAACCAACTACAATAAAAATACTAGTGTCTTAATACAATTGTTTGGAGCAGAACTGACAAAACACTTGCACCTTGAATTGTCACTGTAACCCCTGAAATGAAATTGCCCAGTTGAGAAGTGAGGGATTCTGTCCTTAAATCTGTGTGTAAAGGAGGGTTTTCGTCCTCTATTATGGAAGCATAAGCGGAAGCTACTTGTAGACAAAGAAAATAATTGATGAATTTCCAAGATGTCTTTACAATGATCCCCAAATCCACCTTTATAACCTCCCATCCTTCTTACAAAGTGGGCACCCCCTTGTGGATTACATGCATGCTCCCAAAAACAATTAAAATTATGACTTTATTCCCCTCAAGTTGGCGCCCCATCCTAATAATAGGAATATGCAAAATTTAAGGCTTGATCTTCTCTTCATCCTAAAAATAGGATTTTTTCCTCATGCAACCAATTCTATATTTGGCGCCCCCATTATAGAATGCTTTATTTAATTAGAAACTTTGACTTTGGCGCCTAATAATAGGGGTACATCTTTTTATTATTATTTTATTCTATTCCAGCTATTTAAATATAAGTTAAGTGTCCTTTTTCCAAATAAAATATTAAAATACCCGTTGACCACTTAATTAATTTATTTTCCCTCTTTTAATCACCCCTTAGCCTACGAAAAATAATAAAAATAGGCTTAAGGTATCCAAAATTAATTAATTCTGAAAAGAGGACATTACAACTAGAATTGCTTGTCGTCAAGCAATGCCATTCCAATTCTTTCATTCTAAACTGCTCTGCAAATATTGGGACCCCAAATCCACCTTGGGAATTTGCAATTCCCAAACCTTGAAGCTGTTGGCTTCTGTTGCATCTCTCTAATATGATCAGGAAACCATGCATTAGGCGAAGCTCTTTCAATAACCTCAATAAAGGAGTTTATAGTGGAATCATGCATCGACTGCGATTTGGAAAGTGTGCTAATAGTAATAACCTCCATTCTGCTAGCTAAAACTGATGTTGTAACTCTGTCAGCGATCCCGTGGATTACCACCTCTTTCCCATTTAACTTAAACTTCAGCTCCATATTATGAAAGTTTTGGATGAATTCCCCCAACGAATGCAACCATTGCACTCCTAACACCAAGTCAGTCTCTTTCAAACCAACAACATAAAAATCATCACTCATTTGATGGTCATCCAATGTGAAGCTAAGTTGTTCAACCTCTTTCCGGCAAGTTATGGTAAAGCCATAAGCTACAATGATGTTGAAACTTGTTACATCATTTGTCTCCAAATCTCTCCTATTCACCAATCCTTCATTTATAAAATTGTGGGTTGCCCCACTATCAATCAACACGATAATGTTTTGCCCAAGGACTCCACTAACCCTAAAGGGTTGATATTGTAGTATACCTGTAAGTGTGGCAAGAGTGCTTCCTATAACCTCTAGTTTTTTTAAATCTTCATCCGATATCACTTCTATGTAATGCACCTGTCCCTTTCGAAGATACCTATGACCGGGTCCCCATGGATCCCTGCAAGTGAAGCATAGTTTCTTCCGCCTGAGTTCATTTTGAGTCTCACCCCCCTTTGTCCGTATCTGCTCAACAGGTGTTATCCCTGACTGGCCCACAAAAGATGTTTTTGGCTGCTCGGAAGGTATTGTCCTTAGCTGCCCCAAAGGCGTCATTTTTTTGCTGCTCAAAAAATGTAGTTCTTTGCTGTCCTATAGGCAGAAATTTCCCTTCAGGGGATGTTATTTCCAAATCCAAAGATGGCTCCTTGTAGAGAGGTAAGGTTAAAAGCTTTCACTAAACCCCTAAGAGATTCACTTAACCCTCCATGAAAAAAAAAATTAATCTCCTCTCTGTCACATCAGGTACCATCACAGAAAGCTTCTGAAATTCAACTACATAGTCACTTATTGAATGTAGTTGTTTGAGTTGATGAATTCCCAGAAATGAGTTTCTGGATCCACTTCGTTAAATCTGTCTATCAACATGCCACTGAAATCGTCATATGAGCAAATGAGATTGTGTCCTTGTGTGATTAGCCCATGGTACCACCACTCATGTGTTATACCTTCCAGATGAAGGGTTGCAAATTTGATGGCTTCCTCTTCCATCATTGACCAAGTGATAAGAAGGTATCCAACTTTTGTATCCATGCACGAGTTGTACGCTTATTAGAGCCAACGAAAGTAGGAAGTGACTACTTCCCTAATGCTTGTTGTCCAAGTCTTTGGCCTGATTAGCTCTACCCGGTCCACTCTAGTTTCAACTCTCACTCCTATTGGACTTAAATTAGTGAGCGATATAGCCTCTCTAATCTCACATGGAAGTACCTTGTATTCTACATAGCCAGCAACAATATCATCTGCTATAGATGGCTGAGTTTCCACCTCTGGAATTGCTTCCTCCTACGAAGGAAATCAAGGTTGGAAGGGCCTAGCAATAGAACCAGTGATTGTCCTCATGAGTGTGTTGGTTATTGGTTCACCCTTGAAGAACTTCCCTCACCATTTGGAGTCCTTTGCACATTCGTGCCTTGCATAACAAGGATCAATTGACCCATCATGTTAGCTAACCGTTCCTGTTCCTGCACGAGCCTATCAAAATGTACATCGTTTGGGTCTCTGTTACCCATGACTTCTGGTTGTTATGTGGCTTTCTTTTTCTCCCTTTGCTGGTACATAACTTCTCTGTCACTAATTTGCATGAAGTTCAAAGTTGCCATTTTTTTCTTTTTTCTTTTTTAAATTCCCTTTCACAAGCTGGGAGGAAATTCGTTGTGATACCACTGTAATATCCCTGAAAATAATTTCTAACAGATTTGGATATTTTGTTAAACCCTAGGGCAGCAGTATTAAAAATCTAACTTTTAAAACATCAGTGATAATATGATTTTTTGCATAAAACAACGAACCATAATGTGTAAAGATTAGTCTTTTATTTATTGAATACAAACCAACTACAATAAAAATACCAATGTCTTAATACAATTGTTTGGAGTTGAATTAGCAGAACACTTGCACCCTGAATTGTCACTGCAACCCCTGAAATGGAATTGCCTAGCTGAGAAGTGAGGGATTTCGTCCTCAAATCTGTGTGTAAAGGAGGGTTTTCGTCCTCTATTATGGAAGCAGAAGTGGAAGCTACTTGCAGACAAAGAAAATAATTGATGAATTTCCAAGATGTCTTTACAATGATCTCCAAATCTGCCTTTATAACTTCCCTTCTTCCAAAGTGGGCGTCCCCTTCTGGATTACATGCATGCTCCCAAAAACAATTAAAATAATAACTTTATTCCCCTCAAGTTGGCGCCCCATCCTAATAATAGGAATATGCAAAATTAAAGGCTTGATCTTCACTTCATCCTAAAAATAGGATCTGTTCCTCATGCAGCCCATTCTATACTTGGCGCCCCCATTATAGAATGCTTTATTTAATTAGAAACTTTGACTTTGGCGCCTAATAATAGAAGTACATCTTTCTATTATTATTTTATTCTATTTCAGCTATTTAAATATAATTTAAGTGTCCCTTTTCCAAATAAAATATAAAAATACCCTTGGACCACTTAATTTATTTTCCCTCTTTTAATCACACCTTAGCCTACGGAAAATAATGAAAATAGGCTTCAGGTATCCAGAATTAATTAATTCTAAAAAAGTGACATTACATGGAAATAATTTCTAAGTTTATATGGTCCTTGATGGCATATGCAAGTGATTTTCGTTCTAGTACCTTATTGGTTGCTACGTTTTTCTGGATAACAAGTCACCAAACTTCCAGCATATACTTCTAAAACTTAAAAATTATGGAGC
Organism: Taxus chinensis; assembly: GCA_019776745.2. Taxonomy (NCBI): domain Eukaryota; kingdom Viridiplantae; phylum Streptophyta; class Pinopsida; order Cupressales; family Taxaceae; genus Taxus; species Taxus chinensis. Next base: position 214,222,242 of record CM034153.1, on the reverse strand, counting down.
CTCACTTCCTCAACAACCAATGAATGACTTTGGTGTTTGAACTTCTAGCATGAAGCAGAAGGCGGTGTCACATTTAGAGGAAAATTGTTTTCCTTGGTCTCCACAGCCTGAAACTTGGAAAAATCAAATAATTAAGTATGAAAAGCAAATAAAATTCATGATTGAATTTGCGATCCTCTCTTGAACTTCATGATATCCGATGATAAAGTCTCAGATTGGATATTCACTCTGAATTTTAACCAGTCATATGGTTACCATGTGTGGTTAGGCACTTAGAGTCATGTCTAGCCACAGGTTTAAAAACTTCAGGGAGACTTGGAATGTGTATCTATATGTCTAAGAGAGATAGGATCTAATGCAAACATGGTTGGACCAGGGTCTCAATTCCTTGATAAAATTATGTGTAATTCAACTTCTTTCTACATCATGTATCTCTCTCGAATGGTATGCACTTGTTTTGACGTGCTTCCTGTTACTGAAAAAAATATTTGTAATTTCTTGAATAGTTAGTTTGCCTCTCTAGTGATGGCAAAACAGAGTAATTCGTTCCAGAAGTGGATACAAGTGTATGTAGCAAGATGGGATATTATGGGATGGGAAGCAATTTCTGTCTGTTGTAATGTATGCATACGTTCTCATTCTTTAGGGACCAGCACAAGGATAATTAATATTAACATTGCCGAGAAATGTGAATCTCCGCGGCTATACCTAGCAGCGCATAGTAACACCTTGGACTGGAAAAAGTATAATTCTGTTATGGTAGTTTGCCAGTTTGGCATGGTAGTCTTCATTAGGAAATTGAGTTAACTGGCAACCATAATTATATCCCAAACTAGGGTGCATTCCCAAAAAAGAAAAAATCTAATTCAAATCTTTACAAAAGAAACATGGCATTTCCTCACCATTGTTACACAAATTAAATCTAGCCCATGGATGACAAAAATAGTTACTTGGGTGCTATGCTTGGCGCCACAATAATCCTTGTTATCTTCATCTTTATCTTGTGAGCCTTTCAAAGGAAGTATAGCCAGAAAGATCCATATATATCCATTAGGGTCACTTCCTAGTCTTTGTGGCATTTGATCTTTTAGTCCATACCTAATTATTTTCCTTGTCTAGTCAGCTGAGTTTGTGCTAGGTTTTTCAAGGATTTGGATCGCTTTGCCAGTTTGCTTAGATAGTGTTTGAAGCTATTCATCTTCCGTTGAGCCTGTTGAAGTTCCAATGATTTTGCTTAATAAGCTCTGAAATCTGGTATCTGCACCTTCAGATTGCTTGATGCTTGTGTAACGAACATAAGGGTGCTCCATTCTATCTATGTGGAGGTTTGTGTTTGGTTCAAACGAGCATGTTATCTGCAATATTAAACAAAGAACATCCACCATTTTCATGTTTCATGGGCCTTCACCAGAAGATTGATAGTAGTGGGTTATTAATAGAAAATTAACTGTTGATGTGCCTTAATTTGTCCCTGCCCAAGTTTTTTTTATTGCTGGTTAGTCTGTCACCGTCAGAGTGAAGCCATAAGATGCATGCAGGGCACCGCATGCAATACTACTACCAACTTTCTTACTTGCATGACAATCATGTCAAGTAGTGCACTAGAGAAATTTGTCCACCCAGTCTCGAGGAAAATGGCGATTTCTAATTTCTTTTTCCAATTGCCAGTTCTAAATGCTTAAATGCCAGTGCTTGGGCCATTTCCCTCAAGCCCCAAACATAGGTTAGGATTAAACTACCTCCTAGGCCTTGCAGTGCACATATGCCATTGATTATTTAATTTAGGAGGGCATGTTTTGAAGTGAGGATTACTGTTGGTGTTAAATAGCTTGCTCGAGAAAAGATTTATCATCCGTTTGAATGACATTCTGTTCACGCAGGTCCAGCATTGAGAAAACTGGAAGAAGACAAAGGAATCATCATCCGCTTTGTCATAGGTCGAAGGTAGGATTATTCATATTTAAGAGTAAAAGAATAAAAAATATTAATGTTTGTGGAGTCAGTACTTTCACAGGTTTGCTTATGTTAATTTCATGTTTGATGTGGCCTGCAGTGCAAACAGAGGAGATAGTTCTGACAAAGCTATTGATGATGAAAACAGGGAAACAAAAGATTTCCTTATTCTTGTAAGCTGCAACCTTTTTCTTGTTGTATAGTTTAACATATTCATAAACTAAGTTGAATTATTTTAGTGGCATATGCTACTGATTATAAAAATAGGGAAACAATTGATTTCTATATTCCTGTCAAGTTGCAGCTGTATGCTAGATGCATCTTAAACATCTTAAATAATTAAGAGGAATTGACTAGAGTTGTTTGTGTATAGTTGTAAATTTTTTATATGTTTATCATGTCCATAAACTATGACATTAAATGAGAAAACAAGGGCTTGTTAATGATTGAGGTTATGCAACTTATTATTTTCTACTACAAATTTAAAATATTTCTGGTGTCTAGGTGTCAATTTCAGTTTCTTTGCCAATTTCAACAAGAATTGACTGGATATAGCAATTTTTTCTTGGCTGATGGTTGGTTTTTATCAGTCTTTGATGGAATTTTAAATCTTTGCTTTATTAAGACCAACCTATGTGTTGGTTTGTAGGAGATTGTGTAATGTGTAATGAAAATTATTGTTATGTGCATAGAATATGTTTAATATCATCAGAAACTATTCTTAGACATTTATTAAATTAGGAAAAAATGTTTTGAATAAAATATCTTAAACTGCTGAAATATTATTTAGCATCTTAAAACCTGTGTTAAATGCCAGAATGGAATACTTTTGTCTTTGAGAACTATGGATTATTTGTCTACTTATTGCTTTATTTCTGTGGATTTACAGTATTGGTACAGCTTCTAGAAGCCTTGGAAGTCTATGCTAAAGCTTTGGGAAAATGTTTTAATCTGCATCTATAGAGTCGCTTTATTTTTTAGAGGAATCATGTTTTATTTCACCCTTTTAGTAACGCATGAAGTTTCCACATGATTGTAAGAGGGCACTAGTTTGCACAAGCTCCCTTTGAGTGCGTCAGTGATTTCTTTGTTATTTTAACCAATCTCACTAGATCTTCTAACTGTGCAGGAAAACCACGTGGAGTCCTCTGAGGAATCGTCTCTAAAGAGTAAATTATATTTCGCTAGTGCTGCAGATACTTGGGATGCTGACTTCTACGCTAAGGTTAATGATAATGTGTATGTTAACATAGGTGAGGATTAAAGTTGTAAGAAGGAATTTATGTCCATTTTGAAACATCTCTGTAGTCTTAATACCATATAAAATGAAAACCTCAACACTTTATATAAATTGTTTATATATGACAGAAAATGATGATAAACTTATGTTGAATCAAATGTGTTCAATTACTACCACATGCGTGGTAACATGAAACATAATATTAGTCCGCTTAGTGTTAAAACATGGATGCTACATGTATGCTTCCAATTGCAAACCCATTTTAATTTGAGATACATGTATTTCATAAGTCAACGAATACATGGAAGGCATATTTTTATTGACATCAGGAATGTGTTGTGATTGTCAAAGACTCTCTTTTTCCATGCTTCAGCCTAACAATGTGGTGTCACTCAGATTTCACCCTGAAATCTAGGACTACCCTATCCGAAATTTTTTCGTACTTTTAAAATAATGGGTCGTTTTGTGTTTTTATTGCCTGAAAGTTCCTGTATTGTGTCAAGATAATCCCAAAGAGCCATATTAGCCTTTTTCGCCAAATACCCAGATGCCCAAAATTGTTTTATTCTATCGTCGGGATTTGTCTGCAGGAAATTTGTATTTAATTATTTTGAGCCCTGTATGAGGCTATTTGCGCTCTGTTTTAACTCTATTATGAGCGAATATGTTATTATTCCTATGTGCCAGAAGGGTTTTAACTTATTTTAAGTTTTGGGTTTTATTTGCAACTTTTGGCAATTTTTCGTGTTTTTGTGGTGTCCCGTTTCGTTTTCTGTGAAATTTCTCTGGAGCAATTCCTTTGCTGGGTAAGCCCGATTTTTGGCCTGGAGCAGCTAGAAAACATATACGCACATTATGCCTGGAGGAAGTCGTCATCGGAGGTCTGGATCACTGGGAAAAAGCGAAGTCGTGCACAGAAAAGCCCCTGCGGGGATGGGTGCATTTTTGGAAAACAAAGGATTTAAGCTGCGATGGGAAAAATATAAGCCGCAGGCGGGGTACTTTTTCCCGTGTTATAAAAGTCACTTAAGCTGCAGTGGGAAAAATAGAGGCTGCAGGCAGGTGGGAATTTATTGCCTGCCTTGCAGGGTAAAAATTCCCATGATATAATAAAAGGAAAGTGACTTAAGTGAAATCAAGGGATTTTAGTGCCTGCCTTGTAGGGTAAATAATCCCATTGTCAAAGTCAAATCACTTAAGTGGATCACGGGATTTTGGTGCCTGCCTTGCAGGGTAAAGAATCCCATTGTTGAAAATTTTTTAAAAATAGAATTACATGTGCAAAAAAGTGCGCCCCCTTTGAAGTGATGATGGAAGGATTAAATTGATTATTTTAATTAATCTTTCCTCTCAAAAAGTCCGCCCAAGCTTGGAGGAGGTCAACAAGTCAAAGTTGGAATAAAAGAAAGGAATTAAATTTATTAAATTTAATTTATTTAGTGGCTGCCCCCTTCCTCTCAAAAAGTGCGCCCCATTTGGGTATTATTTAATGTTTTTTAAAGCATTAAAACATTAAATTAATTTCTATTTTCAGTGGCTATGGTGAAAGCACACTGTGAAGCTTAAGTGAAGTGTTGAATGAATGGTTGCTGCAATTCAGGACAGAGAAGGAAGCAGTGGCTAAAACAGATGGAAAGATGCTGAATTACATGTTCGATAAGTATATCCGATATCAGAACAAGAAGAAGACATAAATGTTACAGCTGGCATGACTTCTTCTATTCTTTCTTCTTCTATTTTCTATGTTCCCGGATGAAATTGTAAAACTTCTAAGTTATTGGTTTTACAACCATTACTTGAAGTCATATGGAACCATTCTATTAGTTAAGTGATACATGTGTCACTTAAGAGGAAGTTAGTTGAGGATGATTGCCAAATGTCATCTTTACTTGTTGTTCATGCTTTAGTTCAATTTGAAGTCTTCCATTTGTACTTTCCCTCCTACATTCTATAAGTAGGAGAAGAACCTCCGGGTTAAGAATCGATCAGAATTTGTAAGCAGCAATCCTGAGTTCTAGACTTTGTGCTGAACTCCTGAGAGCAACTTGGAGCAAAGGAATACAAGGGAGCAGGTTTCCGGAGAACTTTATGTCACGGTGTACTGTGTTTTTGCTTTGAATCTTAGATCTCTTGATAAACTTTGTGTTATTTTAGATCTAGATCTAGGGTTGCCTTTGTTTTATAATTCTGTGTGTTCATATCTATTAAATTTCTTCTATGTGCATGTAATTAGCTCTGCTATCTACTAATTGGGATGCACATCTTCCCCATTTCTTCTCTGTATTTCCTTTACTTCTTTCTTCTATAACTTTCCTTTCTTAAACAGCTGCTTACTTGCTGCAAAACTTCTTAGTTATGGTTCATGAATTAAGTGGTTAAAGTAAAACCCCTGATAGATAATAACACATTTTTATTGACAAATCTGACACGGGAGCCTCACCGGTTAAATGAGGGAGATTTATTTCATGACTGCCTAGGTTTGATGCTATGCAGAAAATCTAGCCAACAGTTTTTGGCGACTCCGCTGGGGAAACAACTATCTTTGCAGATCAAAGCTTTTCTATTGAAGATCAGAGTGTTTTCCATACAAATCTCAACCTGGCTGAACGTCCATTCGCCCGATCCGTGAAGGCGCAAGGAAGGACTGATCATTTCTTCCGACTGCAGGAGCAATTCAATTTCAATCATCCTCCTCAAGTTAGAAGCCGCAGATCTAGTCTCTCATCAGGAAGGAGAGTACACACCCATCCAGATCTGGATCGTATTCAGCATAATCCGGCGGCTGGAATTATCCATCAAGTCTATCAAGTCTACACAAGGAGGAGACGGGCTCAAGTTAACATGGCGCACCAAATTGTACCTGTTCCATGGGGAGCAACTTTTGGACCTTTGAACTTGGCTCCACCTATGCACGAGCTGCCAAAGGGATCCAGAAAGAATTTTCCAAAATTCTTTGGAGATGGAAAGCAAAACCCGGATGATCATTTGACGGCCTTCTTCATATCTTGTGGTGTGCTTGTAGTAGAGCATGAAGATTTCTCAGTTAGGCTCTTCATTGAGACTCTACACGACTTGGCTGGAGAATGGTTCTATCGGCTGGCTCCTGGCACCATAATCAACTGGGCAACTATGCGCGAGCAATTTCTGAAAAGATTCAAGCCTGCAGAGGACGCTAGCACGTTAATCACCCAACTGACGCAGTTGAAAAAAGAGCCAAACGAGAACATGCGGGACTTTATTGCAAGGTTCCAAAGGATTGTCTAAAAATCCCACTTCTGCCGCATTGAGCACGAAAATCAAAAGACGTTTTTTATAAACGCTCTATTGAATGAAGTGGTTGATGCAATTCAGGACAGAGAAAGGAAGCGTGGCTAAACAGTGGAAGATGCTGAATTACATGTTCGATAAGTATATCCGATATAAGAACAGAAGAAGACATAAAGTTACAGCTGGCATGACTTCTTCTATTCTGTCTTCTTATATATTTCTATGTCCCGGATTGAAATTGTCGAAAACTTCTAGTTATTGGTTTTACAACCATTACTTGAAGTTCATATGGAACCCTTCTATTAGTTTAAGTGAACATGATGTCATTAAGAGGAGGCGTTGAGGATTGATGCCAAAATTCATCTTTACTTGTGTTTCATGCTTCTAGTCCAATTGGAAGTCTCCATTTGTTTACTTTCCCTCCTACATTCGATAGTATGGAGAAGACCTCCGGGTAAGAATCGATTCAGAATTGGTAAGCAGCAATCCTGAGTTAGACTTTGTTAGTGCTGAACTCCTGGAGAGCAACTTGGGAGCAAAGGATCAAGGGAGCAGGTTTCGAGAGAACTTTATGTCACGGTGTCCTGTGTTTTTGCTTTGATTGTGAATCTTAGATCTCTTGATAAACTTTGTGTTATTTTAGATCTAGATCAGGGTTGCCTGTGTTTTATAATGTTGCGTGTTCATAATCTATTAAATGTTCTTACTATGTGCATGTAATTAGCTTGCGATCTAAAAGGGGATGCACATCGTCACCCCATTTCTTATCTGATATTTCCTTTACTTCTTTCTTCATAACTCTACTTTCTTAAAAGCTGACGTACTTGCTGCCAAAACTTCTTAGTTATGGTTCATGAATAAGTGGTTAAAGTAAAACCCCTGGAGATAATAACACCTGTTATTGACAATCTGACACGGGAGCCTCAACGGTTAAATGAGGGAGATTATTTATGATGCCTAGGTTTGATGCTATGCAGAAAAAATCGAGCCACAGTTTTTTTGGCGATCGCTGGGGAAACAAAAATATCTTTGCAGAGATCAAAGATGTTCTATTGAAGATCAGAGTGTTTTCCATACAATCTCAACGGACCTGAAAGTACTTGCCCGATCCGTGAAGGCGCAAGGAAGGACTGATCATTTCTTCCGACTGAGGAGCAATTCAATTTCAATCATCCTCAGCAAGTTAGAAGCAGAGATCTAGTATTCATCAGGAAGAGAGTACACACCCATCCAGAGCTGGATCGTATTCAGCATAATCGGCGGCTGGAATTATCCACAAGTCTATCAAGTCTACACAAGGAGGGAGAAGGGCTCAAGTTAACATGGCGCACCAAAATTGTAGCATGTTCCATGGGAACAACTTTGGACAATTGAACTTGGCTCCACCTATGGCAGAGCGTGGCAAAGGGGATCAAAGGAAAGAATTTTCCAAAAATTTTGGAGATGGAAAGCAAAACCCGGATGATCATTTGCGGCCCCTTTTTGCTCATATCTTGTGGTGGGCCTGAGTTAGCTAGAGCATGAAGATTTCTCAGTTAGGCTCTTCATTGAGACTCTACACGACTTGGATGGGAGAAGGTTCGATCGGCTGGCTCCTGGCACATAATCAACTGGGCAACTATGGCGAGCATCTGAAAAGAGTTCAAGCCCTGCAAGAGGACGCTCTTTTTAGCACGTTAATCACCCAACTGACCGCAGAGTTTGATGACAACAGAGCCAAACCGAGAACATGGACTTTATTGCAAGGTTCCAAAGGATTGTCTAAAAATCCCACTTCTGCCGCATTGAGCACGAAAATCAAAAGACGTTTTTTATAAACGCTCTATTGCCTGAAGTTGGATATCAGCTAAGGAAGGGCAAGACCGGTGGCGGTGTAGCAATACCGCTAAAGCACAAAATGCTGCCGTGGAGGTTGAAGAGAATTGATATAGCTGGAAAACTCAAACAACCATCTCACAAAGGTTCGATGGCGCTTCTTCTAGTACTTCAGACTTTGTTGTAGAAATTGGCAAATGACATGCTGCCAGATTAAGAAGCAGATCTCGCTGTAGGGAAATGAACCCTCCTCAAGAAGAGCCTGCCCCTACTCGAGACCCTTACCTGTGGGTCCATACAAATCACACAAAAATCAAAATCGAAAACAGGACTTGCGGGGTTTGACACACCACGGTTGGAAATAGAAAGCTGCTCCAAGGAATAACTTGGAAACTAATGAAGAGGACTTCGGGGTGGCACGATGGATGAATGCAATTGCGATGATGAAGACTTTTAGATGCCCTTGCCCGATTGCAGCGGAATCACAATATTGGTTACCTGACTAGATCTGATGATGGGATATATGAATATTGTCGAAGATTCTGATGGTCATACATTTTGGGTGATTACAAGGTCTCAGACGCGTCCATGCCGAAGAATCCACAAGCCGGGCCGGAGGAAAAGAGGAGGAGATCCTGGACGGATTTTACAATCTGAAAAGATGCCGTGGTAGCACTCTTCCTTCTTCTTTAGCACTAAGGATAATCATTTCAAATCTTTCAAGTCGTAGCAAAGATTCCAACCGCAATCCTGCTGAAGCAAGTCAAACTTTGTACATAATGATCACATACAAGAGGGAAGAGTCCAAATGTCAGAAGCTTGAAGTTATTTGAGGGGCATCCTGATCAGTGAAAGTTGGGTCAAATATGTGCAAAGTATATGGGCCCAGCCCAACAAACAATACTTCACGGGTGGTATCTTGTCAAATCACGAATACTCCTACAATATTGCGGCGGCAAGTTTTCTTCTCTTATACCCCTTCTCCTGTGACAGCAGAAGGATGAGCCAATTCTATGTATCTTTGATACAAAGGATATACAAACTGAGCAATTGCATTTTAGTTTCGAGACTTGAAATGTTTAATGCCTGCCAAAGTTGCTGAATGCTTGGGTCTCACGTTGACAGAAAACATCGGAAGAGGTTATTCAATGGAAAGGCAAAGTCCCTCTTGTGTGGGGCAAATCAAAGATGCGCAGGCAGAGTACTTGCTTCTTTTCCAGATAAAGACTGAAAAGGACTATCCTGGTTGTAGCAGAAATTCCAGTCTCTTATGGCATGTTGTTGAGTAGAAATTTCTGACAAAGGCTGGTGAGAAGTAAAGATGGATTGGTCTTATGCGCACATACCAATCAAAGGAGGTAAATCAGAAGCTGGAGCTGAGAAGAAATCAAATTACCAGTAAGTATCTGAGTGGATCCTAGATCTCAGATCTTGTTTCAGGAATCGGATCACGGATCTATTATCTAAGAAATGGATAAAGAAGAAATTCAACCGGTGATTACGAATCACATCAACATTGATAAAAAGATTTGGAACTGGAATTTTTTGATGGCAAGCGCTGTTCATTTGGATACGGCGCAGGTAGGTGTTGTTTTTATCTCTCCGGAGGAAGGTGCTATGCGCAACCCTTCAAATTGAGTGTTCGAACTTACTAAAATACGTTGGGTATGAAGCATTGTGTAGGCATGGAGCAGGCCAAGAAGAAAAAATGGGAATCAAACTATAAAGCAAGAGGAGATGCTGAGCTGATGTTAAACAGAGAAGAGGTCTTTACCAAGTCAAAAAAGACAACGGCGACATAGAGATCGTGTCTACTCTGCTATCTGGATTTTCAGGCTTCTCGGTATCTTACATTCCGGAGAGAAAAACTTCAAGAGCTGATTCGCTTGCAGTAACTGAAGCAGGGTTGAATCCGGGATCAGCCTCTGCGTTCCTGTGAAGGGGGACTACAAGGGGGAGATGGTCTTTCGCCCTAAGGTTCCTGACAACGTTCAACAATGGAGGTTTTAATGCGACACGCAGATTGTACGTTTCTCCACCAGAAGGACAATTTGAAGAAGATTCGTACTATGAGGGAAGCAATTCACCTCCTCGGCAGACTACGTGTCGGAGAAAGAATGGATGTGGACGTCTCAGGAAAGTCAGGAGATATCGAAATAAAGGAAATAAAATCAAAGAGTTGCGATCTCTGAGGAAAATGTTTGATAAGCCATGATCCAAAATGCTTAAGAAAAATGAAGAAGAAAATGAGGAAGTTTATTCCTACGACGCACAATTGCTAAATTTGGGACAGCTGGCAATGATCCCAAATTAGAAATCTCGGTAAGTGTGCTCAGAGGCACGAAACAGAAGCTTTTACTAAGTTCTTAAGAAATACATGGATGTTTTTGCCGGTCCTAACCAAGATAAAAACATATCAGCCTGCAGAAGTCAACCACTACATCCCACTTGTTTTAAACAAGAACAGAACCTTTCAAGCAGAGCTGCGGCGGCACACCCTACCATTCGGGAACCATCTTTGCAGAAATCCGGAAGTGTTATGTGAGACAAAAGATCAGCTATCCCATACATCATTTTGGCTGTGAGTGGTTGGCCAAAATAGTCCCTTGTAAGAAAGACGAGCGGTGAGATTAGGCGTCTGCGTGGGGATTTCCGCATACCTTAATCAAGCTGCATGAAAGACACTAACCCCATCCCCATCATGGAGCACACTCTACAGAGTGGTCACTGGATTCTGAGAGATTTTCACTGCTGTGATGCTTCTCAACAGGTTACAATCATAGTCAAGGTGGCCGAGGAAGAGAAGATCAATACAAAACGGCGTTCATCACACCTTGGGGAACCTTCGCATACCAGAAAATGCGTTCGGCCATAATGCTGTGCACATTTCAAAGAGCTATGGATCGACCTGTGCTCACCTCAAAAGATTATAAGCTAGTGGTGTATCTGGATGATCTGACAGTCTTTCCAAGATAGAAGCGCGCAATTCAAACTTGGAAGCGGTGTTCATACAGTGCGGTAAGCCTGGTATTTCTGTAAATCCAAGAAATCCATCTTTGCGTAACAGAAGGGAAACTACTAGGGCACCATTGTTCAAGAGGAAACAAAGATGATCCAGAGGCATGTCAAATCCATTCAGACTTTCCTTGACCACATCCAAAAAAAGGAGTTCCAATCTTCTTAGAAAAGGTAATTTCTCAGGAGATTCATTCTGTGATTTTGCTGAGGCACCCGTCATATTCGAAGATGTGAAGAAGAACAAGATTTTAAATGAGAAGCGTAAGGGAAGGAAGCTTTCGAGAAATTTAAAGAGCCCGGCGGAAAGCTCCCGTCTGTTCACCCGACTTAAGTAAAAATTTATTCTTTACTGTGCTACTCCTCGAACAAACCATGTCAGCACTACTGATGCCAGAAAAATCAGGAGGACGCGAAGCTCCTATTGCTTTCAGAGTACGCCTCTTAAAGCATGAGTTGATGATTGAAATACACTCCCATGGACAAAGCCACGCATTAAGAGTGGTGAGGCGTGCAAGCATTAGGTAATTATATTCTTTTCTCGCACACGTGGTTTGGGTTCCAGAGACTGCAGTCTTTAAATCCATTCTTACTCAGCAAGAGTTAGATTATTGAGAGGCACATGTGGGGTGACAAAAAGTTCAAGATATGACCTGGCTATTTAAAACCAACAAAAGCTAGCTCGAGGGCAGAGGAAGAGGTATTGTGTGAATACTGACGGGATGCCACAAACATCTGTTCCTTGAAGTGGATCAAGATGAGATAGATGGAGATTTGCCTGCAGTCCTTTTTTATAGATCTGGTTAGAGGAGTGGTACAGTATAACTTGCTTGCTTTCGGACGTATGGAGAAGCCCAGATCACTATCAAAAAAGGAGAACGAACCATCAAATGAAATCCAAAGATTTTGTTTCTTTGGGATAATGTTTTGTACAAAAGGGGAATTGATGGCGATTTATCAGATGCGAGGTGGACAAGGCTCACAGGGATCAGCTACGCAAACAGTTTATGACATGGCTTGCGGTGGCATTTATCAGCCCGAGTCATGCACATAGATCCTCAGAGCAAGGTATTACTGGTCCTACCTTTTTTCAAGATCTGAAGAATGGGTAGCTAAGTGTCAAGCATGCCAACATTTTGTTGGGCGTGTGTAAATTGCCTGCATTAACCACTAACCCATTGTGATTGAAGAACCTTTCCAGCAGTGGGGGAAGCATTTTATTGGTTATGCTAAACTCCGGCCTTCCAGTGCCAGCCATCATGCCATTCTAACAGCAACTGATTATTCAGTAAGTGGGTAGAAGCTCTATTCCGTTAAAAGAACGCCCTTCGCCGAGGTGGCAATTTTAAAAGAAAATATTATTGTCAGGTTTGCCGTGACCAGCCAAAAATTGTAGCAGACAACGCTTCCGAATCTTTCTTTGAGGAGTTGGTTTAGAATTCTGCTACCTTATGGGATTCAGCGGGTTCATTCTCCAACACTATCACAAGGGATATGGTCAAGCTGATCTAGTAATAAAAACTTGGTAACTATCGTGCGCAAGCTTGTAACGGAAACTCAAAGGACTTGGCAGAAAAAGTGTTTGATGATTATGGGACGAGAGGATCACACCAACAGGGGCGAGCATTCCCCATTCAGCTGCTATTATGGTAGGACACAGAGCTGCTCTTACCTTGGAAGTGCGCTGCCCTACGACTTTCTAAGGCCCTGGAGGGGATTCAACCTTCACAGTGCTATTGATAAAAGAATATGTACTTACTGAATTGAGGGAAGTACAAACTAAAGTGCAGATAGGTTACAAGCATCAAAGGAAGGTGAATGTCATCTTCGACAAAAAATGCCAGGGAAAGAAAGTTTGGAAGTTAATGGACGGGTTACTGTTATGGAACAAAAGAAGAGACACAAAAGGAATGCATGAAAGTTCGATCACTAGGAAAGGGCTTTTGTGATATTAAAAGGAGTCGCCAGAGGTAGCAGCTAGCTTCATTTTGCTCATCAGGAGGGAGTTGTGAATTCCGTGCCTTTCAATGGGCAACAAACACTGAAGCTGTTCCGGACATGAGAAGCAGGGTAAACCTATCTGTACATAAATAATCTTTGTTTTTTTCCTTGTTTGTCTTGTTTGGTGTTTGTGTTGTGTTGTGTCTTTGCCCGACCAAGCGTGGGCCTAAAAGACAAGATGCGAAAACCAGAGGATGTTGGGATCTCATCTTGTCTCTTGTCATTCTGACAGGAAAAAGAAAAAAGATGTCCCACAGACGGAGCCAACTGGGGTCACATAGATTCACCCTAATCTGAGGACTACCCATAAGAATTTTCGACTTTTAAAATAATGGGCGTTTGTTGTTTTATTGCCTGACAAGGCATGAATGTGTCAAGATAATCCCATAGAGCCATATTAGCCTTTTGCCAAATACCAGAAGATGCCCAAAAGTGTTTTATTCTGTAGTCGGGAGGGATTGTCTGCGGGAGGAAATTTGTATTTAATTATTTTGAGCCCCGTATGAGGCTATTTGCGCTCTGTTTAACTCTATATGAGCGAAATGTTATTATTCCTAGTGCCAGGAAGGGTTCTAAGTTATTTTGGTTTTGGGCTTATTGGCAACTTTTGGCAATTTTTTAGTGTTTTTGTGGAACTGTCCCGTTTCGTGTTCTGTGAATGAAATTTCTCTGGAGCAATTCCTTGACGGGTATAATCCCGATTTTGGCCTAGAGCAGCTGGAAAACATATACGCACATTATGCCGGAGGAAGGAAGGGGGGAAGCGTCATCGGAGGTCTGAATCCCTGGGAAAAAGCGAAAGTCGTGCACAGAAAAGCCCATGAGGGGAGTGTGCATTTTTGGAAAACCAAGGATTTAAGCTGCGATGGGGAAAAAATAAGCGAAGGCGGGGTACTTTTTCCCGTGTTATAAAAGTTCACTTAAGCTGACAGTGGGAAAAATAGAGGCTGCAGGCAGGTGGGAATTATTGCCTTGCATTGCAGGGGTAAAAATCCAATGATATAATAAAAGGAAAAAGGACTTAAGGAAATCATGGGATTTGAGCTGCCGGCCTGGTAGGGTAAATAATCCCATGGCAAAGTCAAATCACTTAAGTGGATCACGGGATTTTGGTGCTGGCCTTGCAGGTAAAGAATCCCATTTGTTGAAAATTTTTATTTAAAATAGAATTAAATGTGCAAAAAGTGCGCCCCTTGAGTGATGATGGAAGATTAATTGATTATTTAATTAATCTGTCCTCTCAAAAAGTCGCCCAAGCTTTGGAGGGGGGTCAACAAGTCAAAGTTGGAATAAAAGAAAGGACAGTAAATTTATTAAATTTAATTTATTTAGTGCGCCCCCCTCCTCTCAAAAAGGAGCCCATTTGGGTATATTAATGTTTTTTACATTCCGAGAGAAAAATTCAGAGCTGATTCGCTTGCAGTATGCCAGCTTGTTGAATCCGGATCAGCCTCCTGCGTTCTTTAGACAGGGGGACTACAAGGTGGAGATGGTCTTTCGCCCTAAGGTTCCTGACAACGTTCAACAATGGCAGGTTTTCAATGACGACACGCAGATTGCTACGTTTCTCCAACAGAAGGACAACTTTGAAGAGATCTACTATGAGGGAAGCAATTCACCTCCTAGGCAGACTACTGTCGGAGAAATGGATGTGGACGTCTCAGGAAGTCAGGAGATTATCTAACTAAAAGGAAATAAAATTCCCAAAGATTTGGTATCTCTTGAGGAAATGTTTGATAAGCATGATCAAATGCTTAAGAAAAATGAAGAAAATGAGGAAGGTTATTCCTCCGACGCACAATTGCTAAATTTGGGAGCTGGCAATGATCCCAAATTAGTAAATCTCGGTAAGTGTTGCTCAGAGGCCGAAAAAGAAGCTTTTACTAAGCTTCTTAAGAAATACATGGATGTTTTTGCCTGGTCCTACCAAGATCTAAAAACATATCAGCCTGCAGAAGTTCAACACTACATCCCACTTAAACCAGAACAGAAGCCTTTCAAGCAGAAGCTGCGGCGGCACAACCCTACCATTTCGGGAACCATCTTTGCAGAAATCCGGAAGTTGTTAGACACAAAGATCATCTATCCCATACATCATTTGGAGTGGTTGGCCAACATAGTCCCTGTAAGAAAGAAGAGCGGTGAGATTAGGCTGTGCGTGGATTTCCGCAACCTTAATCAAGCTTCACTGAAAGACAACTACCCCATCCCCATCATGGATCACACTCTACAGGTGGTCACTGGATCTGAGATGCTTTCCATGCTTGATGGCTTCTCAGGTTACAATCAAGTCAAGGTGGCCGAGGAAGATCAATACAAAACGGCGTTCATCACACCTTGGGGAACCTTCGCATACCAGAAAATGCCGTTCGGCCTGATTAATGCTGGTGCTACATTTCAAAGAGCTATGGATCTAGCCTTTGCTCACCTCAAAGATATAAGCATAGTGGTGTATCTGGATGATCTGACAGTCTTTTCCAAAGATAGAAGCGCGCACATTTCAAACTTGGAAGAGGTTTTCATACAGTGCCGTAAGCATGGTATTTCTTTAAATCCCAAGAAATCCATCTTTGCTGTAACAGAAGGGAAACTACTAGGGCACATTGTTTCCAAGGAAGGAACAAAGATAGATCCAGAGCATGTCAAATCCATTCAGACATTGCCTTTACCCACATCCAAAAAAGGAGTTCACTCTTTCTTTGGAAAAGTTAATTTTCTCAGGAGATTCATTCCTGATTTTGCTGAGCTAACCCGTCATATTTCGAATATGATGAAGAAGACACAAGATTTTAAATGGAGCAGCGAAGGGAAGGAAGCTTTCGAGAAAATTAAAGAGGCCCTGTCGAAAGCTCCAGTCTTGGTTTCACCCGACTTCAGTAAAGAATTTATTCTTTACTGTTACTCCTCTGAACACACCATGTCAGCAATACTGATGCAGAAAAATCAGGAGGACGCAGAAGCTCCTATTGCTTTCATGAGTACGCCTCTTAAAGCCTATGAGTTGAAATACACTCCCATGGAAAAGCACGCATACGCAGTGGTGAAGGCGTGCAAAGCATTCAGGTATTATATTCTTTTCTCGCACACTGTGGTTTTGGTTCCAGATACTGCAGTTAAATCCATTCTTACTCAGCAAGAGTTAGGATTATTGAGAGGCACATGGGTGACAAAAGTTCAAGAATATGACCTGGATATTAAACCAACAAAGCTAGCTCGAGGAAGAGGTCTGTGTGAATTAATGACGGAGATGAAAACATCTGTGCCTGAAGTGGATCAAGATGAGATAGATGGAGATTTGCCTGCAGTACTTTTTATAGATCTGGTAGAGGAGTGGTACAGTAACATTGCTTGCTTTCTGACGTATGGAGAATGCCCAGATCAACTTTCTCAAAAAAGAGAAACGAACCATCAAATTGAAATCCAAAGATTTTGTTCTTTGGGATAATGGTTTGTACAAAAGGGGAATTGATGGCGTATTTCTCAGATGCGTGGACAAGGCTCAACAGGATCAGCTACTGCAACAGTTTCATGACATGGCTTGCGGTGGTCATTTCTCAGCCCGAGTCACTGCACATAAGATCCTCAGAGCAAGGTATTACTGGCCCACCTTTTTTCAAGATACTGCAGAATGGGTAGCTAAGTGTCAAGCATGCCAACATTTTGTTGGGCGTGTGAAATTGCCTGCATTACCTCTAAAACCCATTGTGATTGAAGAACCTTTCCAGCAGTGGGGAATGAATTTTATTGGTATGCTTAACCCGGCTTCCAGTGCCAGCCATCATTACATTCTAACAGCAACTGATTATTTCAGTAAGTGGGTAGAAGCTATTCCTGTAAAGAACGCCACTTCGCCGAGGTGTGCAATTTTATAAAAGAAAATATTATTGTCAGGTTTGGCGTGCCCAGCAAAATTGTAGCAGACAACGCTCCGAATCTTTCTTCTGAGGAGTTGGTAGAATTCTGCTACACTTATGGGATTCAGCGGGTTCATTCCTCAAACTACTATCCACAAGGGAATGGTCAAGCTGAATCTAGTAATAAAAACTTGGTAACTATCGTGCGCAAGCTTGTAACGGAAAATCAAAGGACTTGGCATAAAAAGTTGTTTGATGCATTATGGGCCGATAGGATCACACCAAAGAGGGCGATAGGCATGTCCCCATTTCAGCTGCTATATGGTAGAGACACAGAGCTGCCTCTTACCTTGGAATTGCCTGCCCTACGACTTTCTAAGGCCCTGGAGGATTCCACATTCACAGATGCTATTGATAAAAGAATTATGTACTTGACTGAATTGAGGGAAGTACAAACTCAAGTTGCAGATAGGTTGACAAAGCATCAAAGGAAGGTGAAAGTCATCTTCGACAAAAATGCCAGGGAAAGAAAGTTTGAAGTTAATGACTGGTTCCTGTTATGGGACAAAAGAAGAGAAACAAAAGGCATGCATGAAAAGTTCGATTCACTATGGAAAGGGCCTTTTGTGATTAAAAGGATCGCCAGAGCAGATAGCTTCATTCTTGCTCATCAGGATGGAGTTGAATTGCCGTTGCCTTTCAATGGGCAACACTTGAAGCTGTTCCGGACATGAGAAGCAGGGTAACACCTATATGTACATAAATAAATCTTTGTTTTTTTCCTTGTTTTGTCTTGTTTTGGTGTTGTGTTGTGTTGTGTTCGTTTGCCCGACCCTGTGCCTAAAAGACAAGATGCGAAACCAGAGATGTTGGGATCTCATCTTTTCTCTTTGTCATTCTGACAGAGAAAAAGATGTCCACAGACGGAGCCAACTGGTGTCACTCAGATTTCACCCTAAAATCTGGGACTACCCTATCCGAAATTTTTTCGTACTTTTAAAATAATGGGTCGTTTTGTGTTTTTATTGCCTGAAAGTTCCTGTATTGTGTCAAGATAATCCCATAGAGCCATATTAGCCTTTTTCGCCAAATACCCAGATGCCCAAAATTGTTTTATTCTGTCGTCGGGATTTTGTCTGCGGGAAATTTGTATTTAATTATTTTGAGCCCCGTATGAGGCTATTTGCGCTCTGTTTTAACTCTATTATGAGCGAATATGTTATTATTCCTATGTGCCAGAAGGGTTTTAATTTATTTTAAGTTTTGGGCTTTATTTGCAACTTTTGGCAATTTTTCGTGTTTTTGTGGTGTCCCGTTTCGTTTTCTGTGAAATTTCTCTGGAGCAATTCCTTGCTGGGTAAGCCCGATTTTTGGCCTAGAGCAGCTGGAAAACATATACGCACATTATGCCCGGAGGAAGTCGTCATCGGAGGTCTGGATCACTGGGAAAAAGCGAAGTCGTGCACAGAAAAGCCCCTGCGGGGATGGGTGCATTTTTGGAAAACAAAGGATTTAAGCTGCGATGGGAAAAATATAAGCCGCAGGCGGGGTACTTTTTCCCGTGTTATAAAAGTCACTTAAGCTGCAGTGGGAAAAATAGAGGCTGCAGGCAGGTGGGAATTTATTGCCTGCCTTGCAGGGTAAAAATTCCCATGATATAATAAAAGGAAAGTGACTTAAGTGAAATCATGGGATTTTAGTGCCTGCCTTGTAGGGTAAATAATCCCATTGTCAAAGTCAAATCACTTAAGTGGATCACGGGATTTTGGTGCCTGCCTTGCAGGGTAAAGAATCCCATTGTTGAAAATTTTTTAAAAATAGAATTACATGTGCAAAAAAGTGCGCCCCCTTTGAAGTGATGATGGAAGGATTAAATTGATTATTTTAATTAATCTTTCCTCTCAAAAAGTGCGCCCAAGCTTGGAGGAGGTCAACAAGTCAAAGTTGGAATAAAAGAAAGGAATTAAATTTATTAAATTTAATTTATTTAGTGGCTGCCCCCTTCCTCTCAAAAAGTGCGCCCCATTTGGGTATTATTTAATGTTTTTTAAAGCATTAAAACATTAAATTAATTTCTATTTTCAGTGGCTATGGTTAAAGCACACTGTGAAGCTTAAGTGAAGTGTTGAATGAATGGTTGCTGCAATTCAGGACAGAGAAGGAAGCAGTGGCTAAAACAGATGGAAAGATGCTGAATTACATGTTCGATAAGTATATCCGATATCAGAACAAGAAGAAGACATAAATGTTACAGCTGGCATGACTTCTATTCTTTCTTCTTCTATTTTCTATGTTCCTGGATGAAATTGTAAAACTTCTAAGTGTTTTACAACCATTACTTGAAGTCATGTGGAACCATTCTATTAGTTAAGTGATACATGTGTCACTTAAGAGGAAGTTAGTTGAGGATGATTGCCAAATGTCATCTTTACTTGTTGTTCATGCTTTAGTTCAGTTTGAAGTCTTCCATTTGTACTTTCCCTCCTACATTCTATAAGTAGGGGAAGAACCTCCGGGTTAAGAATCGATCAGAATTTGTAAGCAGCAATCCTGAGTTCTAGACTTTGTTCTGAACTCCTGAGAGTAACTTGGAGCAAAGGAATATAAGGGAGCAGGTTTCCGGAGAACTTTGTGTCATGGTGTACTGTTTTTCTTGCTTTGAATCTTAGATCTCTTGATAAACTTTGTGTTATTTTAGATCTAGATCTAGGGTTGCCTTTGTTTTATAATTCTGTGTGTTCATATCTATTAAGTTTCTTCTATGTGCATGTAATTAGCTCTGCAATCTACTAATTGGGATGCACATCTTCCCCATTTCTTCTCTGTATTTCCTTTACTTCTTTCTTCTATAACTTTCCTTTCTTAAACAGCTGCTTACTTGCTGCAAAACTTCTTAGTTATGGTTCATGAACTAAGTGGTTAAAGTAAAACACCTGATAGATAATAACACATTTTTATTGACAAATCTGACACGGGAGCCTCACCGGTTAAACGAGGGAGATTTATCTCATGACTGCCTAGGTTTGATGCTATGCAGAAAATCTAGCCAACACAATGCCACCTTCTTTTGATCCTCCAAGTTATGTTTTAGGGGGGATGTTAGCATGTAAAACCCATCTTTATGGGTCCCTCTTTGTCATTGGCACTTTTGATACTCCAATGGATCATGTGTACCTTGTCTATCTCTGATGCCTTTTCTAATTATTATTTATATCGAGCTTAGTGCCTTACATTGGGTTGGCCTACTCTTTTTTCATATGATGATATGTTTATATATAAAGGCAATGCCTTCCACCTATTCAACAATCTTATGCATTCATTCTATTGTATTTATTCGATTATGATTCTTTAAGGTGTCTATTTGTTTAATCTAATAGTGATTGAATCTTTTCACAATTCCTTCTCATAACTTTGGAGACGAGAAGAATATCTTGTTGGTGCATGAGAAACCAAAGGATATATTGCTAATGGTAATCGAACATTGATTTATAGCACAACGTTCATTATTCTTTGAAGGAAGGTGGCAAACAAGGAGAAGACTTGAAATAAAAGTGCCATGTGTACGGTAGCACACTAAGAGATGACTTGAAATGAAAATGAAAAAATGCTATATTTATTTGGATGTGTAATTACCTAATGTCAAAATGGACCAAAAACAAGCTAGATTGCATTTGTTGATGTGAGATTAATGACACATGTTCATAATCTAGCAAATACTAAATTCCACAAGCATATAGGTGTTGCAAGACACCAAAAGAAGCAGAATCACAATATAAAATGGAATTGGAATATAAATGATTGATAGAATAAGTGGAAGGCATAGCCTCTATTTGTACACTTTTCAACACTTTACAAAAGGGTAGGTCGACGCATGAAGGTGCTAACCCAAAGGTATACCACAGTCAACGGTAACTCAATGGGACCCAACAAGATGGGTTTTATACGAACATACCCCCTAAAATAAAATGTGGAGGGTCAAAGGAAGATGGAACTACATTTCCCATATCCCCCACAAGTGACAGCTCCCAAAAGCCCGAGCAAATCCTACAATCTAGTGAACTTCGCCTCAAGAAGTTGCTTCATGAAGATGTTCGCAATCTGATCATCAGTCATAGATCTTCATCAAAGAGTTGAACTCTTCTTCCATAGCCTTGTCCTCGCATGGTATTGAGAATCATGAGTATCCATCACCCTCATCATGAGAGCATAATTTGTCCGCTGTTTACCACTACAGGTCCTTGTTGTACTCACATTCACTTGCATAGGAGTCAAACATGTTCCATTGATTATGAAGTTGGACATTAGCATTTTCTGTAGAAATGTGAGGGTCGGTTTTGATGTCATTTAACCTATATGTCTGATTGTTGAAAATTTGATAAGCAGTCTACAAGGGCCTGATTCTTTGGAGAAATCCTAAATCTCTCGTCTTATTTGTGCAAAAGAAAACTCCTTCTGTGTTCAAAAACTTGAAAAGCTTCCAAGTTGGATTTGTTTGCTTAGATCCTAAATTGGTTTTTGGAGGTCAAAAAGTGGCTTTTTTGATTGTTGGAAAAACGATAAGCAGTTGCCGCATATCTCAAGGGCCTGATGAAAACGCCTAACTTTTCTCTGGGTACAAAAACTTAAAAAGCTTTCCGAGTTTAGTTTTTTGGCTTAAACGTAGAGTGGTTTTTGGAGGCCAAAAAGTGGCTTTTTTTGAGGGCGCTTCATGGAACTCAAAGAAAACTTATCAAGCCTCAATTGGAGCATTATTGGTTGAGTTATTGCAAATTAATACTTTAAATTTAATTTTTTGACTGTCCTTGGGCCGCATATTACTTTGTGTTGTGTGGCGTGGTCCTTATGGGAGGGATTTTTTATTTTTTGCGGGTTGAGGTTATGGAGGGTATTTTTTGTATGGCATTTATTAATTGTAAACACCTCTCCCCTTGAGCTGCCTATGAAAGGCTGATGTTGTAATTCATCTAGAGCTAATTCACTGATGAGGTCTTAGACCAAATTGCATTTGGAGTTCATATTTTTGTATTTCAATAATTTTTTCAATTAAAAGATGTGTAAATTTTTTTTTGGCAATAATGTGTTCATTTCTGTTCTCATTTTTTCCAATAACCTTGCATGCTTAAGTACTGCTATGCTATTAACTATTTTTCAAAAACCCTTAGCCTCTTCAAGGGTAGAAGAAGCGCACACAGGGTACCTAATATCCTCCATAGAAGGAGCCTCACGTGGGGCCATCCTCATCCGACACAAACAGTTCAACACTTATCTTTCTCAACCGAAGCCTCAATTGATGTAGGATCGCCTCAAGCAGCCTCATCATCTCATGAAGAATCCTCCAAAATCACAACGAAAGGAACCTCCAAAATGGAACTAGGTGTCCCAATCCTCATCCTAATAAAAAATCCTGAGAGTGCAAGAAGAATCAATCACATCTCATTAAATGATGTCTTCTTGATGCTTTGGAATAGCACCAAATCTAGTAAACTTGTAAGCCTTTGCTTTCTTATCAAGTATACCACCAACGATCACCTGAATTCTATTGTTAATATCCTTCACAACAAATTTGCCACAACTCAACATTCTTTGCTTGAGTTATTTGGAAAACAAATAGAAGATTCACACCCAAATTATATATATAGTAAACATATCTTATCATGCCATATTCTAGCACAAAATCACTACTACCAACAATAATAAGAGCTAAATCATCCACTTTATAAACCTTCTGATCATCAACTTAACCAAGCTTTTGAAAACTAACTACCATCCTTGGGCCATATGATGAGCACATCTAGAATCCATAATGAATTCATATTTGGAATTATGTGCATGAAAAGCTTGAAAAGAATGTGCAACAAGACCATTATTCTTACCATTACCAATTTACCATTTGGCTTACCCTGTTGCTACTTGAGATTATCATGGACTTCCTTCTCTAGTTCCTTCATCTTCTTGAAGAAAGCAAATTCAGCATGCCCTGGCTTGCCACAATAGGTACTCCTTGTGATTCTTCTCCTTGCCTTTGTGACCATGCTTGCGACCACCATCATGAGAATGTCTCTTGTTCTCATCATCATTGCTTGTTTTTCCTTTGGATGCCTGGAACCAAGTATGCCCAACTTTGTGAGCTGATCTTGTTTTGAATGAAGCAGCACAAGCTTGCAGGAGATGTAGTTTTTCCTTTGTCCTTAATGATAGCTCTCGTAGAGAAAAATGTGGACAAAAATACATCATATGAAGTTCTCAAGGATTATCTCACCACCATCCTTGTAGTCTTTATCTCATGTCTCTTATTGAAACCTATGATCCGTCACACGGTAATTCTCAATCCTGTCATACTCCAGTAGGTCAAGTGTACATAGCTCGCAATTCAACCTGTAAACTCTTGACTCGTCAATTTTACTGAACAACTTCTTCAAGTCATCCATCATCTCTTTCGGAGTTTTTGACTTCCTGTGATGAAAATGAAGCTCAAGTGCAATATGGGTCAGCTGTTGCTTGATTTTTCTGATTATAATAAGTACCCCTCTTATCTTCAGCAGAAGGAACCTTTTCAGTCCCATACAAACGCTTGGCCTTAAAATCAATCTCCACGGATAGCTCCCAAGCCTAATATTGTGTCCCATCAAAGACAGGGATGCTGGAATCTTTGCCATCTTGAAGAAGCTAAGACCATAGAAGCTGTCTGCAGATGCTGGTAAAACTAAAAATAGCACTGCTGCAAAGAAGTCTAAAAAATGCTTTACAATAGTTTGAAAAGGGGCTGAAAAGGAGTTTGTGTGATAAAGTTATGGCCATTTGAAGTGTAGGTGTTAAATCCACTTCCCCCCCTTCACAACAAAATATTGAAATCTGAAATTTCAAAGGAAATTACTTGATCGTGCCACTTTGTATAAGATCTGCTGATTGCGAACTAAATATGCACCGACTGGACCTCATTGCTGAGGTGGCACTGTTACTTGCACTTCACCGATTCATGGGAAATGCTCCCTAGGACCTAGTAAAAATGCATCAATAGTATTTGTTTTTGGCCCGTTGACACTTAGACATGTACTGGTGAACTCAACCCTATTTTGGAATTTCCAGTCAACTGTATGGAACCAATCATAGTCTACCACTTGGCACCTCAAATCAAACAGTAATGCCAAGTGTAAACTTTTAGCAGATTACTGCAAACCACCTGCACTCAATTGCTAACTGCTAAGCCGTCGGTGCACAACCACTGTGAACAAAACCAAGCACTGCAATTAAAACCAAGCAAAGAGCTGGCAGGGGATTCAACCCTCTAACCTATCAGCATGGCTGCCTTCACCCAAGGTGTGCTGCCAATTGGGCTACCCTGTTGTGCACACCCTCAGTGTCATGACAGGAAAACCCTCGCTGAAATCTGCCTGCATGCTGTGCACTAGCCCACAGTCCTTTGCCACACACGCTTATGACCACCCGCTTTGTTGGCTCCTTAGCACCTGCATACCATATGCTTGGTCCTCTAGGAGAGCTCCACAATCCCAATTCTCTTTCAACGACTTTTTATTATCTCCAAACTCCCAAGGAATTCAAATTTGAGATTAGAAATTGTCCTCTACCAATGATTTTTCTGGATTGCTTGAATGCTTCTCTTCAAAAAAAGTGACCTTAATTGAGGATAAAAATGCTTTTCCTCCACAAACCTTTTCAGTAGCAAAGAGCTAGTGTCTAGGAAATTTCAAACCCAAAACTCTAATATCATGCAAGATTAATGACACAGAACATAATTGAACCAATAATAAAATCCATGAGCATAGAAACAAATACATATATGTGGAAGCGTTGAAAGACACCAAAAGAATATCACAATATAAAACAGAGTTGGAACATAAATGATATTGATAACTCAATAGAACCTGGCAAGATGGGTTTTACACCGACATCTGATGTCTCCTATCCTTTATAGACACATGGAAATGAGGAAATGTCAGTGTAGTTAGTGTGCAAATGCAGCCATGATGAGTATGCAATGGTTGAGTCGTTATTGACCTTTGAAGTGAAGAAAGTGACATGACTTATTTGTAGCTTATCACGCTTGTCTTGTTGGTCCACCCATCAAAGGGTTTTCACTAGAAGGTGCTAATGGAAGGTTGATTTACAGTAGGAAGTTCCTTATGGTTAAAACTTAAAACATAACAGGAAGTTGGGGTGCAAAGAGAAGATTTGCATTGATAAAAGAAAAGTGACGAGAAAAAAGTTAAAAACCTATTTGTTTTCTTTTACATTTATCTTATCTCAAACTGGATCACAAAGAAGCAAAGTTGTAATGCATCCTCCTCTTCTCCCTAGACACATGGAGATGAAAAACTATCGCAGCGTGCAATGCATATATACACAAGCATTACAAGAGTGTGGTGTCCGAGTCCTTATTGACCACTGAAGTGAAATGACATGATCATCATCAAACCTTTTGGGATACAGCTAATTATTTGTGTCTTCAAACATGTGTCATGGTATTTTTGGACTGCAACATATCCTTACAACATTTCCACTACAATTACCCGCATGTGCCCAGAGACGCAAGAAACCCACATGCTCGCAAATATAGGTGCCAGAGCCCAAGTGTGTATTGCATTGATGCAGGAGAAGTTGGTATTGACATAGGTGCCAGAGCCCAAGTGTGTATTCGGAAACCTTTGTGGAAATGTGTCCGTTGGTGAGTGAAGCATAACAAAAAGCTGCAAAAGTGCCAGGTGATATAAGAAGAGAGCATGTGGGCTAGTTGGAAAGTGAAAAGTGTTAAGGCTGTAATAATGCAATTAATCTAAATGCCATAGTTTAGGCCTTTGTGGTTACTTACTCTTTAAACACGTGTAAGAAGATTCCCAAGTTTAACAACAAAAGGATTTCCTAACCCTGCCCATGAATCCTGTATTGATACACCTTGCAGTACTGAATTTTCAAGACCATCCCACCACATTTATGAATAATTTTGCTATTCTGATGTACCAGTGGATCCTATCTAAGGAGCTCATGCTATAATAATACAGGTTTTGGACTGTTACTCTCAACAAATTCACAATGTCTTAGGTGTTATCCTTAAATGGCAGCCGAGGGTGGTGATGGACTCTAATATCCGTCAGTTGTCAACAATTAATGTTGGACCTGAAATTCGATGTCCATTTGACTGCCAGTTAGATGTTTTTTCTTTTTGATTGGAGCAGTCAGTTAAAAGCTCGTAATATCTTGGGCCTTGGCCATGCGGTGGAGTTTGGATCCTGGTTTTTTTTAATCGAAAATATTTTTTTTGAGCCCACACTGGTGTAGCTGGATTGAAGCCATTTGTCACTTGTCAGTGGGAAATTTGCAGAGTATGGAGTTAGTAATCAATTTGGTATCAGGTATGTGAAAATCCAAGATAAGGGCTTTGAGATTGATATCTACCAGCATTTTTCAGATAGATATATTTGAGATCTGTACTAATTAGAACTAGCTGAAACTGTTCTAATAATGAAGAAGGTAAATAGAGAGCCTCAGAGACAAAATTGAAAAAATGCTTTTTACAATCTATAATGGGTACATGGTTGAGATATAGTCATATAGATTACATGTTTGATGCGTTTTATAGTTTTCATGGATATTGGTTGCAATGACTTTTTAAGGACCAACAAAGCTAAGACTTCCTGCTGTCAGTGTTATTCTATTCAGAATTTTAAAATAAAAGACAATTCAATTACACATTATGTAGAGGTCAAAAGACAAATTTTATTAGTTAAATAATTATAGTCCTCTTTGCTTTGTTGTATTCAATACATGCACATTTTTGTTGATTATTGTTGTTCTTTCTTTCTGTAAAAAAGGATAAAATATGTACTAAACAGAAAGGCAGATTACAACAAAAGGAACATCATAGAGAGGTGTTTAAGAGCCAAAATTTGTTACAAAGAGAGACATCACCGATAGAATGAAGCAGAACCTATAATGGACCAAAACTATGAATATCCAGATCATCATGTTGAAAACCAAGCAGAGATTCTTAACCTGAGGCATGGTAAAAGGGAAACTATCATCTGGGATAGGTCAAGTGGCCCAGGCTTGACTAGAAGAGGAGACTTGAACAGTATCCGGGGGAGTGTCTTGCTGTATCATAGTGGGGCCTGAGAGACCAGGAATTTGCATTGTGACCCCCAACCTTCGTTTTGCATCGCCAGACATCATGATGGCATGGACAACAACCAACATTTTATCTTGCTTGGTGACTATGTTTGTCAGAGTCTCAACACAGTCTTGAAGAGTGCCAAGCCTGGCTTACTGATGGATCAGAAGCTGGTCCATTGTAGAGAGAATATCCAAACCCGGATGATGTATGTCCTGTTTTCCAATGATTTGGCCAAGGAGCTGAATTTTTTTCTGAAATCTTCAGCATAACAGATAAAAGTTGATTATGATGGGATACAAAGGAGTTGGGTTGGTGGAAAGAAGGTAAAGAAGAACGAGGCAATTGAGGTGTTTTGTGGTGGGGAGCTATGTTACAAGATTCTCCGAATTCCAAATAAAAAATTTGAAATTCGGCGATTTTAAACAAAACAGAAAAAACATTAAAATTTGGCCAAAATTTCGTTTTTTATTATCTTTAAAAAAAAAAATCCTTACACGTTGCCATGCATGGAAAACCCTTGGGGGTTGTACCCAGATAGTGGGCACCTGACGCAGTGGGGACACCAAGTGCGGCTACCAACAAAGGTAGCAACCCGTAAAAAAAATCTTATCTTGTGTCAGCTAGGTTTTAGGTCTTTTATTTTTTATACAAACATGTTTAACTCTCTGTTATTTTACACCACCTGGAAGCTGCTATAAAAATCAGCTTCCACTATCTAAATTTTAATGTTTTCTATTTTTTCTATTTAAAATATTTTTTTATGTTTTCTAACTTTAATTTTAAATGTTTTTATATTTTTCTATTATTCAAACTAAATGGCATATCTTTTCTGAACTTTATCTATTGGGCGAACTTAAACCGAATTTCATCCTCGTCGAACTTGAACTCGAACCTTGTGACTTAGGTGAGGGGAGGAAGAGGCTTCAATAAAGAATCCCCATTAATAAGGTGTGGAAGGTCATTATAAGGGATGGGGCTAGTAGGACTAGCAATTGGGGTAAGGTGAGCAGCAACAGGTTGGATTCCAAGCTTCCAGAATGAGAGAGTTAAAGAGGGGGAGGTCTGAGACAAATAAGGAGCAAAATTCAGACCTGAATTTCCAACATAGTCATGGGAGGAAAACCTACCAGAGTGATATTGTTGTCCTGTTGAAGTGGCAGATGCAGACATGGATTCCATTATCTTAGTGCTCTGTCACAAGGTATGCCTAATTTTGTGGAAAATGTTCGAACTTTGCCGAACTTTATCCCTGCTAAACATTTAGTGTAATTTTATCCATCACTTTAACCTGGGAGGTTTTTGACATGATTTTGTACTATTTTATAAATATGTAAAAGCAGAGACAGGAAAGTTCTCTCTACTTTGTTCCTCCAACATTTATGATTTTTATAGAAAATTTCAATGATAAAAAAATCTCTTTTTTGAACTTAAAGATGTTTTTTTCCGAACTTAATCAATTGGCCAATTTGAATCACACTTTATCCCCATCGAACATGTACTCAAATTTGAACCTTGTGACTTAGCCTTACTGAGATCCTTCTCCATCATTCTGGGCTTCTGAGATGTGGCTGACTGTTGTAGGCTCCCCTGGTGATGGATCTTTGTCATGCTCATGGCTTCATCATCATCAGTCATCTGAATTGGATGCCAAGAAGTAGTTTTCATATTTGACAAAATGGGCTTGAGATTACTTCTGCTGAGGAGAGAGGGCAGTTTTGTTGTGTCTGTGATGTTGTCTGCAGAACACTTTCAGTATCTGGGGCTTGAATTCGTATGGGAGGCTGAGTTCTGGCCTTGCATCTATTTATAAATCTTGTGGGTTTCCTAGTTTTCCTCCCCATTCAGTGAACTGCAAACAAATTAATGGTGTTTGGTGGCTACCTGGAAGAAAGTAAATTGTACAGATTAAGTCAGATTGTAGACAAACTTTGGTTTGAATTTTGAGCTGCTTACAGAACAACTATATGCAGGAGTTGGTGGCAACAGAGAAGTGAATAATGGTGGGTGGATGGATCGATAGTGGGGAAATGGCCATGGCAGATTTGGTATTCGAATTAGGAGCTGTTTTAATAAAACTTGATCGCTATCTTCCTTGTAGGATTCCCACTATTCCATTAGCCAAATTGTGAATTGTGTCGGGCTCAAGGAAAGCTGCAGCCAATTTAAAACATTCTTTATTTCAGAGGAATGAAATCTAAGATAGGAGGATATTGGTGGATTTTGTATATGAAGGAAACATCTATGCAAGTGTGAACGGGAGGTTGTGACAGGTGGGTGCGAGTGGGAAACACCACACAAGGGCCCTGCGGGTGTGAGGGTGTGTCATATGAGGTTAATATGAGGGACATGTGTACTAGGGAGTAAAGGTGGTGTGGGAGACTGCCAAGATTTGCAGGTTGTGTTAGTTTGTAGCATATACAAGCATGTAGCACTATGAGACAAAGAACCATTGGTTGGATGACTTGTAACGTGAGTGCGGACAAAACCATTTGTGACTGTGTAACAAACATGCTGACTATGCCCCAGAAAAATGCTAAGGGATTTGCTTTGAATTGTGTAACGATATTGAGCCTTGACGTATGGGTTGTCGAAAGATGGGGGAAACCTGCATGAACTAGGACAGGTAGGAGAGAAGGATGATTTACACTATGACTGATTTTACACAGATATTTACAAAAGCACATTTCTAGTTCTCTTATAGAAATGATGATGGGAGAAAGCCCATGCAAGGGTCTTCCAGGTTTGAGGGAGTGTTGAGTGAGGTTGATGTGAGGGACACACGTATTAGGCAGTAGACGCAGGTGTTGGGAGACTGCTACGATGACAGTTTGTGCCTAGTTCATGGCATATACAAACAAAAAACACCACACGACAAGGAAGAACAATTGATTGGATGGCTTGGAACTTGAGCCCAGACAAATCCATTTGCGACTGTGTAACAAACATGCTAACTATGCCGCAGAAATGTACAAAGGGCATTGTTTTGACCTGCGTAACAACACTAAGCCTTGATGTATGGGTCTTCGAAAGATGGGGGAAAGCCCTCATGAACTTTGATGGGTAGGAGAGAAGGATGATTTTCACTATGTCTGGTTTAACACAGATATTTTCAAAAGCTCATCTCTAGTTCTCTTTTAGAAATGCTGATGTGTTATGTTGTGGAGCCTGTTTTCATGTGTGGAAGTGTTGAAGACTGTACACTATCCACAGTTTTTTGGCCTCGAAAAATGTGCCCGATACCTCGGGAAGCATGCTCTTCTCATATGGGTGGGATTTTTGACCCATAGGTTTATGGGGTGGTTTTGGCCCATGGTTTTGGTACCCACGGTATTGTAAAACTGCTTAAGTAGTTGCCTATTTATGTGATTTTGTGCATATGGTAGGGTTGATGTAACATTGCAGATGTGTGTGAGTTCAAGTGTGAATTTTGTAGAGTTTGTTGAGCATAGCTCCAAACAGATATGGGTATTGTATTGAGAGAGAGGTGGCTTGTAATAAAATCTGAGCAAGTGATTCTTGGTGGACGTAGCCCAAATTGGGTGAACCACATTAAATACTGTCTCTATATTGTGTTCTTTTATTTTCTGCACTTTTATTTTCAGATCTGTAATATTTTCTGCCTATTAATTTCTACTATTGCGATTCTGTGTGGGATTGTTCTGCATATTTTATCCTTTATTTCCTAACATGATGGCCATACTAAATATGATCGATTTGTATGGTTGCCATCTGCTAGTTCACTAAGCTAACACCTATCTTTGGGTTGCTTTGTTGTTAGGGCTTCTTCACCATTGTGATTAAGCTAAGGCTTATTATTTTCTTAGTGATCATTGTTAATTATAGTGTCGTATTTTGCATTACAGCATCACTAATTATACATTTCTCAGATACCTAGAAACGCTAACTAGGGTAGTGTACCCGCGTACCAATGTACTGGATAATGGTCCTGGCCCAGGTCCTGGTCCTGGTACTTGCCTGAAATGTTTCCGAAACTCCAAAACAGTTCTGGTTATGGCTTTGCCATGCCCCGGGATGTTTCTGTACTGTTTCAGCAGTTTCTGTTTTTAAATGCCAAAAATAAAAATAAACACACTAGATACTTCTTTTTCAGCAGTCCTTAAGGAAAATCTAGATGATGTATTCTAGAAGCTAGATTATAATCATGTGCATATGAAAATTTAAGCATGTTCAATGTTTTGAACTTTCATTAATACTAAGTATTTCAAGTGTTTTATCTTTTATAGACACAAAAACGAGTATTATGCATTTTTAAATATATTTAAATATTTTTTTTAATAATATATTGTAGGGGAATTTCTGTGCCGTTTCGTACCCAAGGTTTTTTTTGGAATTTCTGCGTTTCAAACTTGTACCCGTACCCCTTTCCTGGCAACCTATTTATAATGCTACACTACATTAATCACATTACTTTGTCGCTGAGGTGGAATTAGATATAGGTAGGTCCTCCTAAGAGTCATCAACAATTGTATGTACTATGTAGGTGGCCCATCATTAGGTCTTCAATACTTGAAGTGTCATAATTGGGTGTGGCAGTACATGATTTTTTGTGTGATTTCTTCATTTTACAGATAAACTAGGGGCAATGCTTGCCACTCATTGGGACAAACCACGTGCTTACATTGGATGCATGAAATCAGGAGAAGTATTCGCTAATCCGTAAGTTCCTTTTCTGTAATATGAATTCTGTATTTCAAATCTATAGAAGACATTTTATCTAATCTATGAGTTCATTTCCTACCCAGTGATGCCGCCTATGCTATACATATTAGTAGTTTACCTAGAGAAACATGGTTCAGCATTTAATTTGGCTTGGTTTTAGTTTGTAACTCAAAACTTCTTTTTTCAGGAACCATAAGTGGTATGAGCCAGAATCATGGAAGTTTGGTGACGGTAAATCGTAAGTATGTTTTGTCTTTGCATAGAATAAATTATTGCTGTAAAAGGAGAAGCTTTATGTTCTTATTTTATATTCTATAAATGTGGCGATATTTATGTTGCCAATTTTTCTCCAATATCATAATTTGAGTGGATGATTTTTTAAATGTGAAGTAAATTGGATTAATGTAGACACTCAGGTTCAAACCCAACGTGGGAACGGATGTGAAAAATTCTTGTATATATATGAGACATCTTTCAAAATAAAAAATGTGAAGTAAATAAATTTACTTGTATGTTCATCGCTCTGTGTTTTTCTTAAACACTTGCAGTCAAGCTCACATGGGCAGAATTGAAAAGCACTAGAGTTTGAACTTTAAACAAACCCTCAATATTTACAGGTCAGTATAAGAGGGAGAGGGTTGACTTCTTTCCCTAGAGTGCTGCAAAGTATTGCCAAACGTACCCAACTGTAAAGTTTGAGAGATAGAGAGGGAGGGAGTGAAGGAGGCTGGATATGCCCACAATATGGCCTGGGCGGTCCGCATATGTCTGCAGACATATCCAGACAACCCAGGCCATATGCTGGGCGGATCCAAAAAAAAAATGCTTTTAAATTAGTTAAAAATGTTTTTCAATAATAAAACAGAAAGTGACCCAAAAAAATAATACAAAAATAAATTAAACTCGGCAATGGATCATACAATGCCTGCAAGCTGAGTAGAATGCCGCCTGAGGTAGATGAAAAGATGTGGTTTCAGGTTAAGGTTGCCTTAGTCCACGGGGGAGCAGACGATCTGTGTTGTGACTTGATGCTCCATCCTTGGTCTTCTAGAAACAATTTGTCGACTT
The DNA here is from genome assembly GCA_019776745.2 of Taxus chinensis. Lineage (NCBI taxonomy): Eukaryota > Viridiplantae > Streptophyta > Pinopsida > Cupressales > Taxaceae > Taxus > Taxus chinensis. Next base: position 214,189,223 of record CM034153.1, on the reverse strand, counting down.
ACTCTCTGCTGTGACTAATGCATGTTTTTTATTTCATGTCTGTTCAACATTGTTTATGGATTTGTTCAGGATAGTACTAACAGTATGTCTTGTTTTTCTAAGAAACTATTCTGCTCTCCAGCACTTAAACCACCGGTCCTCCCCAGCAAGGCTATGTTGGAATCCAGCTACTTCCATTTGTCTCATTTTGTTGGCGCTTCCTGAGTTTTACATTTATGCTCTTCTATTCTGTGCAAGTTTACTTTTCCTAGATCTCTAGATATTTGTGCTGTATTATTATCATTAGTTTTTGTCAAGGGATACACCAAATGTATGTGACAAACATTTCTAGAGGGCACGGTGACTATCATGAATAAATAGGGAGGCATGTGAGTTTTGATGGCTGCTAAGTTTTTCCAAATGTATTTTCTGGTTATTTGGTTTTTATATGCATACTATGTTGGTAATTCCCTAGGTTGCTGGGAAACGGAAATGGGTACGGAAACAGATATGGGTCCCAAATGTGGAATGCTGATTTTCAAAAAACTCTTGGGTACGAAACAGCCTAGAAACATCCGTACAATATATTAGAAAAAATATAAATATTTATAAAAAATGCATGATACCCATTTTTAGTCCATAAAAGATTAAACACTTGAAATATTTTGTATTCATGAAAGTTCAAAACATTCAACATGCTTAAAATTTCACATGTACATTCAAAGTGGGGTGCGACTGATTTATTTGTTTTGAGCGTTTTAATTTTTTTGGGGTTTTTTCCAGCAACCCGTGCTGCTGGAAATGGGACAGAAATGTCCCAGCTTCGTACCAGAAATGGTACAGAAACTGCCTGGGTATGAATCCAGGACAGGACTGCGTTTCAGGGCCATAAAAGGATCTGTTTCCGTTTTGGAAACATTTAATATCCCCTTCTAGAATAAGTTAGGAATTAATACAAATCTGATCACACAGTTGAAAATAATTAATTTTAAAACCCAAACTGCTGCAAACTTAAAAAATTCATATCTTTGGCTAGGGAAGTCCAAATGAGCTGAAATTTTGGATAATGGACCACAAAAATATGAGGAACAATATGCAAAAATCAGATTTTGCACAGCCAACCCGAAACCCTAATTGTGACCTAAAAATTAGGTCGCCCAGCACTTTTAGGGCACAAAAACTACTCGAAAAATTATGAAATCACCCTCTCCTTATTCCTCCTAATTTCTACAATCACATTCAATATTAAATCAACCCCAAAACTGCAGATTTAAAACACAATAAAACCCTTCATCATATTCAATAACATGCAGATTTTACTCTCAATAAAAGGCACCAAAGCTAGAAAGAGAATCACCAAGTAGATTTGCAAATCTAATGAAAATACTTCAATTGAATATCAAAACCAGCTCACTAACTTCCCACGCAAGAGAGAGAGAGAGAAAGCATCAATGGGCATACATCCCAACTCCAAGCATGGAGCATAAAATAAATATCATCATAACATAAGTCTAACAATGATCCTAACACTCCTTTTATAAGCAAGGAGGCACAAACTTCGAAATCCATAGGAGAGGAAAATTATTAAATAAAAGCAGTTTATTTTCCCTAGATGTGGCATCCCCTTTTTAAAAGGGTGATTTTAATATTTAAAAGCCACATAAATATTATTTAATTAATTCCCCTTTTTAATTTGCATTTCTGGGAATTTAATTAAATAATTACTTGCTCCATAAATATTAAATAATTAAATAAATATTGCATTATAATGTCAAATGATAAAAATCACTCTCCAGGCAATATTATAAAATTATTTAATATAATTTTTCCCTTGCAACATCCCTAAAGCCCACGGGGAATGATAGGCTAAGGGTCTCTAAAAATGGGGACATTACAAATCATCCCTACTCGGAAATGTGGGGGGTTGTGCATTTCCCTGCAGCGTAGTGAATTCCTATTTATCAAACTAGAATTCATATCTTTATGAGATTTTTTTTACTACCATATCCAAAGCTGTATCCGGGCAAAAATAAATCGATTTATCTGAGTAACGGATTCTCTATATCCGAGCCATATCTGCTACTTAGATTTGAAGTATTCTTCCAGAAAGCTCTCTACCTTGGTGTTATAATGGAGATAGGCCCCAATGAAGATGTACACATCAAACCTGAAGCTATGATTTTGGTGACAAGTGACTTAAAATTGTTGCAGAGGCGGTTGATATTGAGGGGTATATAACTAGGATTGTTGAATGCTCTAGTATTTGAGAGAAGATGCTGCATCCAACCATCACATTAGTTGCCTGGTAATGTGAGATGAAGGCTTTGAGTGACATGTTTTATAGCTGCAGCTGCAGCAGCAAGACTTTGATAGTGCTTATCTTCCTCTCTTTCATCCATTTTGTTTGGTAACAAAAATTGACTTAGCAGGAGATGGCAGGTTCAATATAAATGCGGGTCTGATTTCCATTAGTTATTCTCTTCCTGACATTCCTCATGACCTGCATCTTCATTAACCGACTACCTAGTACCTTTGTAGATTTGTAGCAGTTAAAATTTGATATGGCGGCTGTCCTTTGATCGAGTAATGTCACTGTTTATAAATATCTCTTCAAGTGAGTTTCAACATTAAAGAGGGAGGCATCACATTTTAGTTGCTTATTCAAGCTTTGTGAAACCATATATGGCTCAAAAGATGGCTACCCTTTCGTGGAATTGCTTCCTTTTTGACCCCACTGTTACTTAAGGTTTTAACTACCCAGTTAATTTCCTTAGGGCATGTCCTATATTAATCTGCAACTCCCACAAGACCTTAGATTTGTCAGGATTTTCCAGTAGTTGTAAGACCAATCTAGAATCCTCTTGAATGGAAGCACATGTGATGCATTTGAAAATTGAGAATTGTAAGCCCTGAGTGGCCCCGAGAAGCTTGGCCTTTGTGGCTTTACTAATGCCTGATGCATGGATGGTTATTATGGCTTCTATATGGTACCTTACTTCTGCTTTACCGATCCATCTTTTTTTAACCAGCAACATAACCTTATATTATGTAAAGCTCAAAATTACATATTCGACTATGCCAAGCCTGAAAGCTATTAGCCCAAGCTTGAGCATTATACAACAAAAAAGCAGAGAAAAGAATCATGACGGAGAATCAAGATTAAGAATCCACTGAAGTTAACTTTTAGTTATAAGTTTTAGATAGGATGAGGAATAGCCAAGAATAGTGAGTGAAAGTGAAAGATGGGAAGGAATGAATAAATATTTTATCTGTTTAAATTATTCTGTATATGTTTGCCAGATTAGCACTCTTTGATTATGTGTATGGTTATTATCACAGTTTGCCTATTCATATTCGGTGAATATTCTGCAAACCAAAAAAAAATTGACTCGGCAAAACTCGGCGAATATTTAGGAATATTCAGCAACTTAAAAAAATACTCAAATTTCTTTAAAAACATGAATTTTATGCAAAATATAGCTACAAAATGTATCAAATGAGTCCATAAAATGTTGGAGAAGTGTTTTTTATTAGATTGAATACAAAGACAATACAAAATCGCATCATCATGTGAATACGATAGCCGACTGATAAGTGCTATGAATTTATGATGATTGCCATTGAAAATTATCATCATAAATTTCATATCCATGCAAGTTACAATATACAACAAGTTACCTTTTCCTCTTCTCCGCTGTAGGGAAATATTGGGGAGAGGGTCTAGTGCCTCTACTAGTCTCCAGACTCGATTGCGTTTCCTCGCTCCTCTGAGAAGGCTGCAACTCTGGCTCCAACTTGGTAGTAGATGGTGGTGGCTCCTCTGCTGGTTGTTCGAGATCACCTCCAAAGATGTCATCCAATCCAATATCTCCTGTAAGTGTTTTTCCCTCCATAGCTTCCCGCTCGAAAGAAGAAATCTCATTCTCTATGAATGCAAGGATTTCCTTTTCTTGCTTAGTCCACTTGCTGTATGGATCTATCTCATCGAAATCAATAAGTTTCTTTGATGAGGCCTCCACTTTTCTTGTGCGAAGCCAGAGATTGTATTGCACAAAACCAAGTCGTTGAGCCGTTTTTGAGTCAACTTGTTGCGCTTCTTCGTGTGAATGGCCTCAAACAAACTCCAATTGCGTTCACATCTAGAAGTGCTACAAGGTTGAGATAAAATTCTGAGGGCTAGCTTTTGAAGATGCAAGGTGTTTTCTCCCCAATCCTGTCACCAAGAACCTACAAACAAGATAATCAAAAGTTTATAAGTAATTAATAAAATCAAATTTGTAACTAATTAGTAAACATTCTAATTTTTATTACCTGGTGCCTGTGTGGTTCTCCCTCGGATAGCTAACCCTGAAGAAAAGAGTGTCCCCCTAGCATGCTTGTAATTTTACAGCTCTAAAATAATGAGGTCCCTCGTCTCAACCTCTGGTATCATCCTCTCAATAGATGTTGAAAGGACCTTCATAACCTCTCCGTTCACATCTGTGAAGCCGTCGGAGAAGAAAAACTTGGGGTTGAGGTAGTATCCCACTGCATGAATAGGTTGGTGGGGTTGATTGTTCCACCTCCGATCAATAATCTCCCAAAAGGGACCATAACTGGCGATATCCCCCCTATAATAGTTTTGGATAGACTCTTTGGCCCTATCCATGGCTTCATAAATGTACCCCATAGGGTTTTGCTCCCCATCAAGCAAACACAAAACCCTCACCGACTTTGACACCTTCACACAAATTAAAATGTAAGGTTACAAACTGACAAATAAAGTAAAAAGGTAAATAACAATATATTTATAATTTAACAAATTAAAATAAAGGAATCAACTCGAAATATAAATCGAAGTTTGAAATTACCTTGATGATCTCTATAGCTCTCTTTGTAAAGATATCATCAAAAACTATCTTTGCAGTCCTCTCTCCATTGGCTTTCCTTGAATATTGTGAGTCTAGACATGCTTGACTCACAAACATTTGCTTCAATGATGTTAACAAACTAGAAATACTTTACAATGTCAAGAAGTTAATTGCAAATTTTGTGACACCAGCTCGCACAAGCTCTTTCCCCTCTGTGGGTTCTCTCATCAAGCTTAGAACCCAAGGGTGATTATATATGCACTTTGTTATGTTTCTTGCATCTTCTACAACCGGCCTCACCCAATCAATTCTGTCTGTCCTCCAAAAGAAGGTCACGACAATGAGCTGCACAAGGAGTCCAAAAGAGTGATGGATGTCTCTCCTGCAGTAGTTTCCCAGCCACCACATATGCTGTTGCATTGTTTGTGATAGCTTGCACAACATTCTGTATACCCACCTCTAATACAATCTTCTCCAAGATAACACTCAAGTTCTCTGCATTTTTTACCATGTTAGAGGCATCAATAGACTTCAAAAACACCATCTCACCATTTGAAGCTGCTAAAAAATCAATGAGGGTGCAGTTCCTTCCATCTGTCCACCCATTTGAAATAATGGTGCATCCGTATTTGTGTCATTGTTTCTTTTGATCTTCTAGAATTGTAGTGGCATCTGCAACTGCACCTTTGATCAATTTCCCACACAAATCTTTTGGAGAGGATGCCTTGTACACTTTCCCCGCAACTGTCAATGTTGTCACCAAGTACTCCCAATACGGGCTCTTCGCCACATTGAATGGAAGGTTGTTGTAGTATCAGAAATTCACACATGCTTTACCCACTTCCTCGTGCTTATCCTTGTTCCAGGCTATACCTTGCAATAGAGGTTGTGCTCCAGGTATGTTCCTTGGCACAAAAAAGCTAGATGCATCAATAGACTTCTCTGCATTTTTAACCATGTTAGAGGCATCAATAGACTTCAAAAACACCATCTCACCATTTGAAGCCGCTAAAAAATCAATAAGAGTGTGGTTTCTTCCATCTGTCCACCCATCTGAAATAATGGCGCATTCGTATTTGTGCCATTGTTTCTTTTGATCTTCTAGAATTGTAGTGGCATCTGCAACTGCACCCGTGATCAATTTTCCACTCAAATATTTTGGAGAGGATGCCTTATACACTTTCCCCGCAACTGTCAATGATGTCACCAAGTACTTCCAATACAGGCTCTTCGCCACATTGAATGGAAGGTTGTTGTAGTACCAAAAATTCGCACATGTTTTATCCGCTTCCTCGTGCATGTTCTTGTTTTAGGCTATACCTTGCAATGAAGGTTGTGCTCTAGGTATGTTCCTTGGCACAAAAAAACTATGTATGCTGTTGTTCGAACTCGATGAAGCAGATGTGCCTCTTCAAGTTCATATGCGTGGACCACGAGTAGAGCCCACAATTGTTGCCGCATCATCCTCTGAATCCTCAGTCATTCCAGCCCCAGGTCTAATAACTTCTGCTATGGCTGCATGCACCCTTTCCCTCTCTAGTTTCTTCTCCTCTAGCTCTACCAGCTCTGCTTTCATCTCTTGCTTTGCCTCTTTCGTAACATTGGGGCAAACCACAACATCCTGACAAACAATACATGCAAGGTGATACTTCAGACGATTGATGCCTCCAGAAATACTTTGCCACATAAATTGCAAACCACTGTTCCCTGAACTGCTCCATGTACACCATACTTCCAAGCAAGGGTATGGGCATTCGCAGGAACAGTTCCGGCTAGTGATGTTGACTAGATGTCGAACCTGATGTTGTTGTTAAGCTCTAATTTACAACACAACACATTTAAAAAAAAAAAAACAAACATGCTTTATCCACTTCCTCGTGCATATCCTTGTTCCAGGCTATACCTTGCAATGAAGGTTGTGCTCCAAGTATGTTCCTTGGCACAAAAAAACTATGTATGCCTTTTCTCGAACTCGATGAAGTAGATGTGCCTCTTCTGGTTCATATGTGTGGACCACGAGTAGAGCCCACAATTGTTGTTGCATCATCCTCTGAATCCTCTGTCATTCCAGCCCCATGTCTAACAACTTCTGCTATGGCTGCATGAATCCTTTCCCTCTCTAGTTTCTTCTCCTCTAGCTTTACCAGCTCTACCAGCTCTGCTTTCATCTTTCGCTTCGCCTCTTTCATAACATTGGGGCAAACCACAATGTCCTGACAAACAATACATGCAAGGTGATACTTCAGACGATTGATGCCTCCAGAAAAAGCTTTGCCACAAAAATTGCAAACTGAATTGCTCCATGTACACCATACTTCCAAGCAAGGGTACGGGCATTCGCAGGAACGGTTCCTGCTAGTGATGTTGACCCAGATGTTGAACTTGATGCCGAGCCTGATGTTGTTGTTAAGCTCTAATCTACAACACAACACACATCTAAAAAGCAAAAAAAACAAAAGCTTAATCAAATTAAAAAAAATGTTCCTGAATAACCATATTTCATCGTAATTTAATAAAAATAACATACCTATGGTTGCAAATGAATATTAAAAATTTAAAAAGATTCACAATCACATTGAACGTTTTTAAAATTACAAAACATATTCGATGAATCGATTACAATATGAATATATAAAATTTAAATAATTTAGAACAAATTTGCGTAAATAAAACCCATACCTTCGGCTGTAAATGACTATTAAAAATTTAAAAGCATTCACTTTCACATTAGATGTATTTAGAATTACAATATGAATATGTAAAACTTTAATAATATATACCAAATTTGCAAAAACTTGAAAGAATTTAGAAAAAAAAACTTACCTCCAAATGCAATTCTCCAAATTTTCTCTTTGAATTCGCTCAAAAATCCGTTCAACACATGCAATGCAAGCTCAAATGGTTGTGTGAATGAAAATGAAGTGCTTTGGGGTCTTATAAAAGGGAAAAACCGAGTTTTTTGAGTGTAAACGACATGTTTGCGTGTACAGTCCGCGTTGGTGAGTTTTTAGCTCGGACTCGCCGAGTTTTCCGAGCGATTATCTGTTTCAAATTTACTCGGCGAGTACTCGCCAACTCGGCAAGTACGTGCCGAGTATGCTAACTATGGTTATTATACATCCTCCAAGCTAGTTTCCTTGATTGGGCATTGTTGAATAGTTGGAAGTCCTTAATATTTATTCTTCTTGATGAGATAGGGTTTTTAATCGTCCCATAAGGTTAGGGGAAATTTAAAATGGGTCGAGAAAGCTTGCCTTATGAAATTCTAATGAGCACCATTGTAGTCCATCTCAACCATTATGGCCAAAGGAAGTAGTATGGGGAGATAGATTGGGATTGCTCGCATTACAGACTTTATAAGTTTGATTCATCCTGCAGGAGTTAACAAGTGTGTTGTAGTGCCCTGTGTCGTTTCAACCGAATAGTGTTTAGTGTAGACTCACGTTATGAATTAATTGATTTGAGATTGTGTTTCCATAGGTGATGGCACGTCAATACAGAGCAATGCTTAAACTTCCTTTGTAGCAGATTTTTCCTTAGGACAAAAGTTGTAAACATCTTGCCTAGTACCCTAGTGTAGAGTTTTGGTGTGAGCTTTACGTTTACGGGTTATTGAACCCTGACCCACATTTAAGTAAAATTATATATGCATGTATAGACATATGGATTATAATAATAATAGTAATGATAATAAAATAAAAGAAATAGAAATAGTAAGTAATGAATAATCATATAATGATGAAATCATAAATAGAATAAAATAAAATAAAATAAAAGAAATGACAAAATAGAAGGTGGTGGGTGGAAAAATTGAAAGCGGATGGTGGAAGGACTGGTGGCAAGCACATGGCAGGCTTGGCTGACGGTGGAGTGTGGAAGCTGATTTGCAGGACTTGGGCATCCATCCAAACATAACGAAAACAATAATTTGTCATTTGTGGCAGTTGCAAGTACCGAAGTAGACATGTATGCGAAATTTCGCAGCTTGCACAAGGCATGTGGACTGTATGAAAAAATGCCTCTGGAGATGCAATTCCTTGGCTGCCCGTAAGAAGCTCAGACTTGGAATTTGCTAATAAGTTTCAAAATTGTGTGGCCTCCTCAAGCTCCTTCCTAAATTTCTGCATTGTTTGGAACAAAAGATTGACAATCTGGTTTGGGTTTTGTTTTGTGGGTTGGGCGAGGAGCATGAGAGCCTGAGAGGAGTCGCTTGTTTAGAAATGAACGTGATGGGAGTTTTGAAACAGAGTGTGGTCATTCATCAAAGCATAATGGGAAGCGGATTTTGTCTGATGTGGGTGAAAGTACCTTGGTTAGATATTTATGAAAAATGTGGTAGCATGCCCAAGGCATGCAAATTGTTTAACAAAATGCCTACAAGAATTGTGGTCTCATTGGAATCTATGATGGTAGAATATGCGCAAATCGGTCTGTTAAAATGGCGTTGGAAACTCTCAAGCACTACAATGCTCGGGTAAATGCGTATGCAAACTTGGAGCTTTCACAAAGCATGTGAACTGTTTGATGAAATGTTTTGATTGTCTCTTTGTTATCAGGCATGGATTTTTCTTGTTCCTACTAGCTAGGTTGTTACATTCCTTTTTGCTATTGTTAAAAAAAGCAACCTTATTGATGTGTGCAAGTTATATGAGTGAATGTTAACAATTTTCTGTATTTGTTGTAGTAGTGTTTGAACACTTGCCAGAAGTGGAGATTGGCCTTCAGAAAACTCTTTGTTTTCTTAGATACGAAAACCACCTAAACCGTACACTAACTTAATGTGAAGTGAAATTGAACCTTAATGTGAAAAGGGAGGCTTGGGCTCGTAGTCGTGTGAATGAACTCTGTTTAATGAACCTTGATTTGGCAGGTTACCAGTTTTTGGCAGAGAATTGGAGTTTCAAAGCACATTTGCATTTCACGTGCAAATTGCTTCTGGAGCCTTGAACCCTAGAGTTCTCGTGTCCCAGTGTATTGCAGACATACGGACTTGTCGAGCACATTTACAACTTAGTTGCAAATTAGTCTTGAAGTTCGAAATGCGTCATACACCACCCAATGTTTGGTGGACTTTCTAGGTGCGTTAGCAAGGGAAAGTTCCGTCAAGGCTTGTGCGGAGGCACATCAAAACCCCGCCAAGGTCATGGATGAATATTTGAACTGCCCATGCAACCCAAAATCTCGCCAAGGTCTTGTGCAAAAATCTTAATTGCAAAAACATCCCACAGTTTTGCCTAGTGTAAAGCAGACTTTCTAGTTGCAAAACCATCTTGAATTACCACCCGATGTAAAGTGAACCTTCTTGTTGCAAAAAGATCCCAATGTTTTGACAAATATAAAGCGAAATTTCTAGTTGCAAAAACATCCTGAAGTCCCCCCTAGGAGTAAAATGGAGATTTATTGTGCGAAAACATGTCAAAACCCCGCCATAGTCTTATATGTTATTGGTGATATTTTGTGTCTCTAAACCCTCTTTTCTAAAAGATGGAAATCAAAATTTGTGCTTGTACGAAAAGCAAGGTTCTCTCTTTGAAATTAGGAAATGTAAAAGAAATATGAAAATTTGTGATGTTATCATCTTTCTCTTTAGAAATTGGAAACATATTTGAACTACGAAAGCATGTGAAAATGTTGTGATCCTCTCTCTGCAGCCGAATTATGTCAAATGAACTGTGAAACCTTTTAAAAGTGATTTTGATACCCTTTGTATCTCTCACCCCTTTTGAAAAGATGCAATGCGTGATTCCATAGTAAGGAAGCTTAAATCCATCCTAGATTCGAGTTGACCCATGATATTACAAGGTTGTAGTTGAAGGAAATCTCAATGAATGGTGTCACCAAGATCTATAATTGCTTTAAATCTAGACTTGTGAATACACACTCGTAGATTCAAATTTGTATAATTAAACTTGTGTATTTTCATCAATTGTTTTCGAAGTGTTAGTAAACTAGTGAAACCATACCTTCTCAGGTTTTGAAACTTTCCAAGCAATTTTGCATGTAAGTTGTAAAATGCTTCTGAATATTCTAGTTCCTGATTTGGTTTTTTCATTGTTTTTTAGACTTTATGAGATTTGGAGCAACTTTGTAATTTGCATGCAAATTGCATTTGGAACTTTGAATTTCGATTTGGTCTTGTGCCCTTGTATTTCGGAGTTTTCGAGCACACATTTGCAACTTAGTTGTAAATTGCTCTTGAAGTCCTGAAGCCCGAAATACACGAGCCCCTTTGTTTGGCGGACATTCAAACTTCTCGAGCAGATTTGCAACTTACTTTCAAATTGCTCCTGGGGATCCAAAACCTGATTTGCTCTAGCCCTTTGCCTATTGGCTTTTGGAGGTTCGATGCACATTTACAATTTGCATGGAAATTGCATCCTGAACCTCGAAACTTGAAATGGTCATGGCTTAGTGTAAGTCGAACTTTTAGACTTTTTGTGTATGATTGCACAAGTCATACAAAATACTCGCCGACCTCCGAATCTTGCCTTAGTCTTGAGCGGGGTTTCAGGACTTTCATGCACCTTTGCAGTTTACATGTAAATTGTTTCTTGAACCCCGAATTCCAAAATGCTCTCGACATAGTGTATGTTAGGATTTCAGAACCCCTGTGCACATTTGCAGTTTGGCTGCAAGTTGCACATTGACCTTCGATCCCTGGGTCAATGTTGATCCATTGGCCGCTAACATGTGTCAAAATCTTGTCAAAGTCTTAGGAGGAGATTTAACATGCAAAAACATTCCAAAGTTCTGCCAAGGAAGGGGTGGAGATTCAAGTGTAAAAACAACATAGAACTCTGGTTAAGTGTAGTGCGGAGAAATCGGTTGCAAAAACAGGAGAAAATCCCAAAGAGGTCTTCATGGGGGTTCTAAGATGCAAAAGCAATTTTGAGTTCTGTCGAAGACGCTATCAGAGTTTTTAGGTGCCGAAGCAAATCAAATCCCTGCCAAGGTCAGTGGCGGACTTTCAACGTGCAAAGGCAACCCTAAACCCTATCGAGGTCTTAGCAGAGTTTTCAAGTGCGGAAGTAGGCTAGAGTTTCATTAGGGTCTTCATCAAGCTTTTTAGCTGCAAAAGCAAGCCAAAACTCCACCAAAGAGTATAGTGGACTATGGAAGGTGTTTAAGTAAGATTTTTTGGGGTTTTCTACACGAACCTTCCGTCATCTATGTATGAGATTTTTGTCGTAAATAACATACATCTTAACAACATTTTAAAAAGGAAAATGCGAACGCGTTTATACCATGTATTGAAATTGTGAGTATCATGTAAATTTATAAATTGTAAATGAATGTACTTGGCTTAATCAAACCTTATTTAAAGGAATCGAGTATTATGAATATTATTGTAGTTTTCATGTGGAAATCTCTTAATGTATTGTATGAAATAGAACACTAGAATTATTGTAACGGAATTAATTCTCTAAATCTGGCATTGTGCTATTTGCTCCTCTTGGATGCACTGTGATAATCTAAATGAACCCTAAACATCGTATGAAACGACTTATCGCATAACATAAATTAATAATCGAATACACGTAAAGAAAAAAAGACTTTATAATGGGACTAACTGCCCTTTTTGATACCTCTCTAAAACAATTTGAGTGATTCATGTTGAGATCTTGTTGCTACCTTGTATTGACCTTGCAAATTTTGTGGGGATCTAAAGGGTATGTAATTATTGGGTTATGTTTAGAGTTGGTGTTTGGGAGTTGCTTGGAGTTGTTGTCTTCTTGGAGTTTGTTGTTGCTTGGTTGGTCAAGACATGGACAATATGGGTAGGAGTTGGGCATTACTCATTTGCTTGCTTTTTGTAAAGGAATCATTCCCTTACCCTCTCTTCCCTAGTTGCATAAATGTTGTGTTTTTATCGCTCCTTAGAGCATGTATTAGGTTTCGAATCGAATGTTGTGGGCTTGCATTTGTACAATTGCGGGCATGCAAGAGTGGATATGTGTGTGTGTGGGGAATGAGATGAGACCCTCATTGGATGTAAAAGGGTTATTTTCTTACCCAAGAGTTGAAGAAAATGCATTGTAAGTTGATGTTTTCCTCGGAGGAACCAAGGGAGAGGACGGTTTGCCTTCAGTGGAGGCAAAAGGGTTTCTTATTTATTGGAGGTAAAAGGGATATTTTCTTGCCCAAGAGTGGAAGAAAATGTGTCGCGAGTATATGTTTCATCCGGAGGAATCAAGGGCTCGCCATACCTCTTTTGTGGAGTCAAAAGTGTGTTGTTTGTGTAGTCTCTCCCCTCTTTGCAAGTCTTATTAGTAGACTTGGTTGTGCGTGTTAATTTTAGAAGTATTATCCTTCTCTCTATCTTGTTTCAAGCAAAAGATCTTTTGTTGCATGAGTGTGTTTGTGAATGAGGAAACAAATCAGTTGTGTTGTGGCGTGCTAAGTGTCGTTGGTGTATGTACTGTAGTAAACCCCCCCCCCCCCCCTTTGCCGCCCCTGCGGTTTTGGCTGTACTATTGTTTTGTAAATTGTAGGCATGACATTTGTAGTCCAGTCATTAAATTTTATATATATATATATATATATATATATATATGCAGTATATTATTATCCTGAAAATTAGTTGATATTTATTTTCTAGACATTTTCTCCATCAGCCCATCGGTGTTCTAATGCTGTATCATATATGCAACCTTACTTTTCTAGCTATATATTAGGAGTATTTTATATTTTGAATGAAAGGTCCACATTCTTCTTCATTGACAGTCAGCTAACTATGGTTTCTTCTGATAATTATTCATAGTGTAGAGCGGGATTTCTCTAATGTTTGAATCAAACATCTTACTTGGCTAGCTGATTAATATCATGTACACTGTATCATAAATCTTCTGTTATTTCTTTGCTTTTTGGATGTTGATTGGTGCGATTTTCCCAAGTACTAATGTTGATTAAATGGTCGTATTTTTACTAATGTTCATCAACAATATGTCTGATACCATTTTGTGCTTAATCAGTTATTTTCGTCATGCATCTGGTGAAATGTATGTGATATCACGAGCTGTGGCACAGTTCATTTCAATAAACAAGTTAGTATTCTCCTTCAATCTTTCTCAAGCACATTTATGTATGTTCAAGGCAGTTTTAATTATACATACAGATACAAAGTGCGTAAATGGCACAAATAACTGGTACATGGACGTGTAGATTCATTCCAAACTGTCTGGAACAAATCTGCATGGTTCCATATGAAGTGCCTAAATTGGTGCAAATATCTGGTATGGACAGTTTAGATTCATTGGAAACTGTTTGGAACAAATCTGCACTGTTCCATACACCAGATATTTGAGCCATTTTAGTGTTCTCTATATTGATATAGATTGTTGGAAGTTGACATTGATATAGCACTTTCCACCAGGTAATAGACCCATGCATTTCTTAAAGTAGTTCATGTAGACAGATTTTTGTATGAGTGCTTATGATAATTATCTAACCATGGGACAAGTCACATTTGAAATGTTTGTGTTTCATGTGTCTATGTATGTTTGAGCATGATATATGCGATCCGAGTGATAGCTTTCTTCATAGCAAAATTTCAAAGCTTAATCTGGTTTAATGCTGAACTTGTACTTCTCTCAGTGCTATTCTTCATGTGTATGCCCATGAAGATACATCTGTTGGATCATGGATGCTTGGTATATCTGTCAAGCATATTGACGAAAGTCAACTTTGCTGCTCAAGCTCAGCACAAGGTTATCTCTAATTTTCTTCTTGTCATCTATTCATATTATTGAGCTAGTCTCTGTTGTCTGTATGTGTCAGTGTTCTCCATTCATGAGATTTTAGATTTTGTAGTTCATTTTATATTCATTGAATCATTAGTATTGTTTCCATTGAGAAATTTATAGTGACGATGTCATATAATTAGTAATTGACACATGACTTGTTTTAATAATTTGCAGGTGGAATATGTGCAACTGGCTAGAGTTATTTACAAGGATTCTGTCTGTTCTGGGATGAATAAACTCTAGAGAACCCCTTGGCATTTCTATGCTTTTGCAGAGTACGGGCAAACCATCTTCAGGAATACCATTGTATCATTGCTGATTGATTAGCACGGTCCTTGTGTCTGTTCTTTGATGAGTAGAGATCACCTTGACCACTTATGTTTTTGCAGCTTATGGTCATCCATCTTCAGGAACACTATTTTACCTTTTGTTGATCTATCAAAATTTCAAAAGAGCGGGAGTATTCTCCACGTGGAGCCAGAGAATCCATGTTACTTGTTTGTTGATGAGAGTTTTCATTCTCAAGCAAGTTGAGGGCAGTATCATTTTTTTTATACGAGATTACAATCCGTTTCCATTATTTGTTGTGGCATATTCATTTTAATGTTCCCATTTTCAATTTAAGGGTTTTCAAGTTGTGTAACGTAAAGATTGGGCAATCTGCTAGAACTTCTCTAACCATTTACCTTGTTCTGATCTGGAACACGCGAGAAAGCTGTTAGTTCAAGCAAACTTTCATATCTCCCTTGTATTCATTAATTATATCAAACTTGATTTATTCTTTGGTAATGATGTTTGGTGTGTAAATTTTCTTGTTTCAAAAATGAAAGATATTTATTTAATATCTATAATGCCCTGCCTTCTTGAATACATGGCGAGGCCATAATGAATATATGGGACTTCAAAACTACTAGTAGGTTCGTTTTAGTCATAGTGGCATTTCCAATTTGGGTGATAAATAGCTTGATACTAAACCATGTTATTATGCCTGCTATAGTTTATCTTTTCAGATCAACAATGAGCTTTTCAATGCATATAAAAACCATTTACAAAATGCTAATTGTCATTTAGTGTAAGTCTGTAGGAATGTTTTACCAAACAGTATCTATATTTGGTGCTTTTCCTTCTACCCTATAATTGTAGTCAAAGTTGGCACAGAACTCCAATAGTACTGTTCACAAGAGTGCTCAATGCATTTCTAACAAACCTGGAGAAGCACGTGTGCAGGTGCAGGTGTGGTACATGTCCCAAATTTAGGAGGGAAGGATTTGACTATATGCATGTAGAAAATTCGAGAATATAAATCGAAATTTAGACATAAGCTGCAAGACACATTCAACACCGAACATTGACACCATGATTTATTAAATCGTGTTTCTATCATTTACAAGTTGTATACAAAAATATTGAGAATTCATACAAACATGGAACGGTGGTGACATTTTTTTATCAAAAAAATAAAAAAATACAAACATGGCACAACGAACATTGAATAATAATAGGATTCAAGTTACAAATATATCAAAAATTGGAACTTCAAAGTCTTTAGAAGGAAAAATATCGAGGCTCGTTTGAGTGTGGGGAAGTAGCAAAGGTTCAGGAGTCACATCTGTATCATTCTCCTCTCCCTTTCATCAATGTCTCAGGTAAGGAAAAATATTGAGACTTGATTGAGTGTGGGGAAGTAGCTAGTTTCAGGAGTCATCTGTATGATTTTCTTCTCGAAGTCATCATATAATTTGTTGTTGTCTAAGCTAGGACCAAGTTATAATGATTAGAGCCACCAGAATTTTTTTTGGCTAAACAAGAAACAAGATGTAAAAGAAGGTTCATATTCCCCAAAACTTACTAAGATGTAAATCCTCAAATACAATTTGGACTACACTAAACAAACTATTTGGATTGCAAGCAAGAAGCGCAATAGTATCACTAAAACAAAAGTTGTTCGGACTCAAAATGGAGGAAGGTGACAACATAGTGGAACACATAAGTAAGTTTCGTTCTGTATTAAATCAATTAGCTGGAATCAAAGTAGATGTTCCCGACGACGATGCAAAAATAGTTTTACTTAATAGCATGCCTCCTAGCTACTCTAATATGGTCTTCACTTTGAGCAAAATCAATCCAAGTTTGGAAGACTTGATTTCTTCTTTGATAGAGGATGAAAATAGAACAAATAAAATTGAAACAGAAGAAAAAACATTATATGGAACACATGGTAAATATTTTAAAAAGAGATACAGTCATTCTTTCAAGCAAGGTTCAACCTCCCAGGATCCAAAGAAAAGGCTTATTTGTCACTACTGTAATGTGTCTGGACATGGAATAATGTTTTGTAAACAACGAGCTAGGGATCTGTTGGATGGTAAATTGAATAATAAAGCTTTTATTTTTGAAAATAGAGAAGAAGAAAGTGATTGGGAAGCAGCATCCAACCATTCACATGACAGAGAAGTTGCTGCTTAAGAGAGTGAAGAAGACTTTCTCTTCTAAAAAGAATGCATCCACTAGAGGATGGAGGTATCGGAGGCTGGAGGTCATTCAGCGACCTCTCGTCAGTCACCAACGACGGGGCCGCACGAAGCTGTGGTGATAGTTTGTGTGTGAGTTTGCTTTTATTTAAGTGTTGCAGTTGATTTCAGTTGTGTGCAGCATAATTCTTTCTCAGTGTTCCTGTTATGGCTTGAATAAGTGAAATGTTCACATTGAGGGGGGGAACATGGTCTCAATGTTCCATTTTCTCTTTTCATATTTGTAATCAGTGAGTGATATTTCGTACATAATTCCCTGAAGGAAAAAGCATAGTGGAGAGATGAAAGCACAAAAGAATAACATCATCGTGATATTGAGGTTGTTGGTTGTCCTGTAAAACCATCCCTGTTGAGGTTGTTGGCTGTCCTGTAAAACCATCCATGTTGAGGTTATTGGCTGTCCTATAAAACCATCCATATTGAGGTTGTTGGTTGTCCTGTAAAACCATCCAGATCATGAGCACGCACGGGCGACACGCTGCAGAAGGAAGTGCAATTACTCTTCCCCATGTTCGCACTAAGGGGGGGAATGTTAGGAAATCAATCATTTAGTGCTCCATTAATATTTATGATTTAATATTTACTTAGAGGTAAATATATGTGTGTAATGTAAATGTTAATATGAGTTAACAACTCATATAACAATATTAGTTTTGGTGAGTTTCAATAGCTCACGTATTTAGGTGTTGAGAGAGAGATTTGTGGGAGTGTTGTTGAACAACCTCCTTGTTTTTAGGAATGCATATTCCTATATATATGCAATCCTGTGATATGAATTATAACAGAGCATTATTGGTTTATCATTTGGTTTCAGAGCGATGTAATCGTGAGGATTAGTAGGGGAGATCATTCATTTTTTGCCCCAGGATATGAGATATTATAATCAGGAGATTTATAAGAGATTCTTTCAGTGGGAAAGCTTGCAAAGTCATACGAAGCTCGAATAAACTGACTATGCCTGGCATCTAAGAAGCGCCCTGATCGGCTTGGGAGAAAATTGCAGGACTGTGCGTATTCTGTAATTTATTGGATTTTGAGGCTTGTGTTTCTGAGGCCACGCTCCCACTCTCTTTGTGTCTGCTCCACTACTGGTCAAATCCTATCGACCCTCAAACCCCACGTTTCAATAAAGTTGTCAAGGAGGAAATGTGTCAGATTTCCTTTATTACACTTGCATCAAGAATTGTAGCCTTTCACGTATTATTCCAAGTTTTGTTTTGGTCTTAGCATTTCATGGTGTCTCCCTACCGCACCTCTTGGCATTCAAGCCTACACCAGTAATCAAGAATCTATAATTCTGCTATCAACAATCCATATATCCAATGAGCTACCAACAATTCATTATTAGATCTATTCATAATTGCGCATGCAGCTATGTAAGTGGGATTCTGTGGTCAAAGATCTGCTAACATTTTATATTATTTTCAAAGAATATACCAAAGCCTCCATTCAATGCAAGTTTGGTCGGGTGAAGAAGAAAAGTGCAGTTTATCTCACCAATGGTAAAATTTCACATTTCAAAACTGATCAGGAGCCTGTGGGAGCTCTCTAAGCATTTGGTTGTGATGGTCTTCTCTTAAAACGCGGGCTCCCCACACGCATACGCCTCTCACATGTTGCAATCAATAGTAAGCATGTTGTTTCAAAAGGTGTATTGTTTGTCTTTATATATTATATAGTCGTTTTCATTTAAAAAGTAATCTCAGTTTATTACTTTTTAAAAAAATTTAGTCCAGTTGTCATATTGTCTTCGGACGCATTTTCGGTTGAAACCGACGTCCATTTTTTTAACATGGCTAAGTTGAATCGAATGGAAAAATTTGAAGGCAAAGATTTTTACACATGGCAGGTGAAAACTTAGTTGTTATTAATCAACAAAGATTTGTGGGAGATTGTGGATGGCAAAGCAAAGAAACCAAGAGATGTAGATGAAGTGGCAATATGGGACATCAAAGATCGAAAAGCCATAGCAATCATTGGATTGGGATTATCTGATGCGTATTTGCATCATATAGATTTGTCAAAATCCTCAAATACAATTTGGACTACACTAAACAAACTATTTGGATCGCAAGCAGGAAGCGCAACAGTATCACTAAAACAAAAGTTGTTCGGACTCAAAATGGAGGAAGGTGACAACATGGTGGAACACATAAGTAAGTTTCGTTCTGTATTAAATCAATTAGCTGGAATCAAAGTAGATGTTCCCGACGACGATGCAAAAATAGTTTTACTTAATAGCATGCCTCCTAGCTACTCTAATATGGTCTTCACTTTGAGTAAAATCAATCCAAGTTTGGAAGACTTGATTTCTTCTTTGATAGAGGATGAAAATAGAACAAATAAAATTGAAACAGAAGAAAAAACGTTATATGGAACACATGGTAAATATTTTAAAAAGAGATACAGTCATTCTTTCAAGCAAGGTTCAACCTCCCAGGATCCAAAGAAAAGGCTTATTTGTCACTATTGTAATGTGTCTGGACATGGAATAATGTTTTGTAAACAACGAGCTAGGGATCTGTTGGATGGTAAATTGAATAATAAAGCTTTTATTTCTGAAAATAGAGAAGAAGAAAGTGATTGGGAAGCAGCATCCAACCATTCACATGACAGAGAAGTTGCTGCTCAAGAGAGTGAAGAAGACTTTCTCTTCTAAAAAGAATGCATCCACTGGAGGATGGAGGTATCGGAGGCTGGAGGTCATTCAGCGACCTCTCGTCAGTCACCAACGACGGGGCCGCACGAAGCTGTGGTGATAATTTGTGTGTGAGTTTGCTTTTATTTAAGTGTTGCAGTTGATTTCAGTTGTGTGCAGCATAATTCTTTCTCAGTGTTCCTGTTATGGCTTGAATAAGTGAAATGTTCACATTGAGGGGGGGAACATGGTCTCAATGTTCCATTTTCTCTTTTCATATTTGTAATCAGTGAGTGATATTTCGTACATAATTCCCTAAAGGAAAAAGCATAGTGGATAGATGAAAGCACAAAAGAATAACATCATCGTGATATTGAGGTTGTTGGTTGTCCTGTAAAACCATCCCTGTTAAGGTTGTTGGCTGTCCTGTAAAACCATCCATGTTGAGGTTATTGGTTGTCTTATAAAACCATCCATATTGAGGTTGTTGGTTGTCCTGTAAAACCATCCAGATCATGAGCACGCACGGGCGACACGCTGCAGAAGGAAGTGCAATTACTTTTCCCCATGTTCGCACTAAGGGGGGGAATGTTAGGAAATCAATCATTTAGTGCTCCATTAATATTTATGATTTAATATTTACTTAGAGGTAAATATATGTGTGTAATGTAAATGTTAATATGAGTTAACAACTCATATAAAAATATTAGTTTTGGTGAGTTTCAATAGCTCATGTATTTAGGAGTTGAGAGAGAGATTTGTGGGAGTGTCGTTGAACAACCTCCTTGTTTTTAGGAATGCATATTCATATATATATGCAATCCTGTGATATGAATTATAACGGAGCATTATTGGTTTATCATTTGGTTTCAGAGCGATGTAATCGTGAGGATTAGTAGGGGAGATCATTCATTTTTTGCCCCAGGATATGAGATATTATAATCAGGAGATTTATAAGAGATTCTTTCAGTGGGAAAGCTTGCAAAGTCATACGAAGCTCGAATAAACTGACTGTGCCTGGCATCTAAGAAGCGCCCTAATCGGCTTGGGAGAAAATTGCAGGACTGTGCGTATTCTGTAATTTATTGGATTTTGAGGCTTGTTTCATGCTAAGTGCTACATGGGAGGAATATTAGAGTTGTTATAATACATTAGGAATAATCATGTATAAGTTGTCATAACCATGTCTTAAGTTGTCAAAACAAACCCATCTATTATTGAATGTAAGTTGAGAGAATATCTCAACAAGAGGAGGATACGTTTTATCGTTGAGGATAGAAGATTATAGCAACAAAAGTAGTGTTTGTATGTGGATATAGGTTTAATATCTCCATAGGAGGAAGAGAGAGAAATAGTTAGCGTGCATGTAGTGAAAGAGCTGATAGAAGAGGACGATAGAGTGTTGAAAGGATGACATATGTAAGACTGCAAACTTTGTAAAGTCACGGGGAAAAGGATCAAAGCTTATGAATGCATGAATTTTGTATTTTAATTGGAACCTTAGGTGTAAATAGAAGCACTTTCAATGGTATTTTTTCATGTTTTAATAAGAATGTTCAGATTGTCATGATCTACTTCCAAACAACTTGTAATGTGTTGTTTGTTCATTGCTTCCTTAAAATAGGAGTTCGAACCAGTCATGATAACTTTTTAGTCTCAACTCCAAGTGATTTGAAATTTGGTATGTAGGTGAAAGAGGTCATTCTACAGATAGGTTTTTAATATTTTATAATGATTCGGGGCATTTTTGAAGTTATAAGGAATTTTTTGTATCTAGTTTGAGAACACATGCAAACTGTTTGATATAATGTATGTCCGAACAATCATAACTTTCAAACGCCTTAATAAAAATGGATGAAATTTGGAACATATGATCTTTGTAGATATTTATAGAAGCTATGAAAATTGTGGAACAATTGACCTTGTGCAACAAAATATATTTAGATCAAAAGATTTCGTAGGCTATATGTTCTAACATCTTGTGCATGTCTGTGATTGGTTGATGTAGTTTGTGAAGGATATAAGCATCTGTTGTGATATCTCTTAGTGGCCCAAATGACAATCAAGTTTCCGGAAAGGGATGTTCTTAAGAACTAATATTTAACTCAAATGAATGTTATGATATCAGGGAAAGGCATTGATAGATTTTGGCCTCATCTCTTCTAGAATGAATTGTGGATATCAAGCTAGAGGTAATATGTTCTTGAGCAATGAGTTGGAAGTCATAAGAACTTTTCATGTAATGGATAATGAAGGTATGGATATACATAACTCAATGTTGAACATTGTTGTGATATCTATATGGTCAAATTATGATGCTTGAAACTAAGGACTGTTACCTAAGATACCCGTGGGATCTCAAATCAACATTTCATGACCAAAACAGAGTAGGTTGAGCTAAGATTGACATCATTTTGGTATAAGAGCGAGAAGAACCTCTTTTGTTTTCATATGTTTTGCTAATGGTGAAATGTTGAATGGTAGAGTGCACATCACAGGTGATTAAGGAGAAGAGGCTACAAGTAGTCAAGGCCTAGAGTGACTAAAAGAAGGATAGTGTGGCAAGAAGAAGAAGTCCAAGAGCAGGTTGAAGCTCAAGAAGGATCAATAGACCAAGGTGAAAATTACTTGGGCGAATATCTAGTGAAATGGATAAATTGAGAAGAGTGAAGGGCTTAGAAGAAGAGGGATGCCACAAGAGAAAAAGTTATCTAATCTCATAGGAAGAGATAACTAAAATAAGAGAAAGGATTGAGAAATTAGAGTCCATGATTGAGACCATGATGATCCAAGAAGTTGGATGGAGGATAAGAAAAAAGGTGAAGTGGCCAATTGAGCTACTGATGATGAAGAAGAAGAGGTAAGAGTTGATTGCCTTGGAGAGAGAAAAGAAGAAAGGTACTCATAGAAGAATGAAGAATGAGTTACCAAGTGAAGAAGTGAAGAGAGTTATCATTGTAGAGAACATGGAAAAAGAGGTGTCTAAAGAGGCACTTGAAAAAGAAAGCATGAGGAAGAAGAGAGTGTCCATGATGGGGGAACTCATGAATATGTTTTGGTATATTGTTTTGATTTTCTAACTCTTTATTTCAATTTGTACATACAAGTGTAAGAGATGGCCTAAAGAAGATCAAGGACATGACTTTGATACAAGCAAGAAATAGATTAAATAAGGCAATTGTAAAGAGAGATGAAGTGATAAATCAACTTGTGATAATTCATGATGAAGAAGTGCATTCTAAAGCACATACAAGTGAAGAAGATGTTGATAGGACACTGCTGCAAGTAAGTGAAAAGAGTGAATTAGCATTTGAATTATATGATGCATTGGGAGATGAAATAGAACATGTACATCAAAAGGAAGAGTCCTTAGGTGAAGAAGTCTTGACAAAAGACATGAGCATGCAACATAATGATGATGAGGTAAAGATACATACAAATTTTGATTCTTATCATGCATATAACAAGGAAATTGTAAAGAATCAATTCATACAAGAAAGTACATATAAAAAGGAGGTTTTCAAGATGAACTTAGCTTCTAAATATGATGTTTCTAATGCCTCTAAGAAGTCAAATGCAGATGCACAGGTTATGAAGGGTATGAATGAGGTAAAACTCAGAAAATTGGCTTATGATCATGGCTACATAGTTCCTAAATGGCTTAAGAAATCATATCCTAAGGTAAAAACTCAAGTTTGAGTAGCTAAAAATGTAAGAAATGATGGAGATACATCTCAAGAAGATGCAACTGATGATGATGGGCATGAGAAAGTGATGATAACACCAAGAAGCCTTTGGAAGAGAATTGAGGCACATCCAAGCAAAGAAGAGGATGACAGTGAAATGAGAAGCATACAAGAGACATCCAATGAGCACAAGAGGTATACAAGGGAAATGAAAGGTAAACAAGTTATGTATGATGATTTGAAACATGATGTTTATGAGTATACTTCTGATTTATTGTCTCAAATCATTTTAGAGGAAGATGAAATATGGAATGAGATACGATGATGAATAACCTCCACTAGGGAGAAGGATCAAAATTGGCTTGTGAAGATCAATGTCATGATCAGGTGATGGTAAAGGATTAAAAACCATTGGATGAAGAGGATTCATACCTCTTGAATGAAGCTTATGAAAACTTCTTAAGACAAGAAGAAGTGATGATACAATATGATGATGTAAAACAAATCCTAGATGAAGAAGAAAAATATTTAGCTACTAATTTTGATAAAGGATATGAGGATATTGATGCTATCACTTTGAGTGAAGAGTTGAAGAAGATAGAAGAACTTCTAAATACTTCAAAGGGGTTGTATACAGGTATAAATCAGAATGAAAGCCTCATGGATCAGATTGAGAATGAGATAAAACAAGAGCAAGACAAGAGTGTGAAGACATATTTGAGAAAATTCATTGAAGAAACAAATGAGAAAGAAGAGAACCAATGACATGAAGACACTTAAGGGGCTGCATGGCCTCATGTTTCTACATCTCACCTTTATTTTGATGTTTTAAATGTAGGTTTGGAAGTTGCGGAGATGAAAAAAGTTCTAAATCCAATAGACAAACTCTTGAACCAAGAAGATCAAGAAGATCTTGAAGACATATATGAAGGCGAAGCATGGAAATGGAATATTGCAGCTGAGAAAGAGAAAAGAAGGAGACTATACAAGAAAAGAGAGAGAAACAAGAAGATGAGAGATAAAGACCATATCAATGAAATCCAAGCACTGATGCTTCAAGGAAGACCATGGGATCCAAACATACAAAGGAGATTGAATTGAAGATGGAAGCACAAGACATTTAAACTGGAGTTAAAATCCTTTTCTTACCCAGGGAGTCTGATGTAGGAGCATCCTTCATGATGCTTAGTGTAAAACAAGGATAATAATCCATACAAGGCATGCATATCATGTATTAGGAGTTTTAATAGTGGCGTGGTTAGGATCACTCATTTGTATTCATTCAACATGTACAAGTGGATTCAATCAATACTTCACCCTAACTCTATAAGGTGAGGAATATCCCAATGTTTAACTGCTCAAATCAAGCTTTAACTGACACAAATAACACAAATATCTCAATGATTCATAATCTCATATTTCAATATACTTCATTCCATGCCAAATTCACCACCACATTGTCTTCTCACTAAGGATATATCTCACTTATTCATATAATTAAGTCTGCCTTCTTCCCTCACTTTTGGCTCCATAAATCAAGCATGCACCTTTCCTTCTTATAGGCTTCTCCCAATTATTTTAACTAATTCACCCTGTCATAAACTCCTAACAAGATTTAAACAACCATAAAAAATATTTCTATTCAAAGAAACTAACTTCTCACTTGTTAACACCATTCTATCCCTTTAGCATGCCATTAACACTTTCTCCAAAAAACATGTCATATTAGCTCTTAAGGATTATTCAAGGTATCCTCCCTCTTTTATCATATTCACATATTCAAACAAGTGTTAAAGCATCTATTACTTTGATTTCAAAAATGTCACCACACACCCTTCAACTTATATACTCAAATAAGTTAGATTATGCCCTTAAGACATGTCAATTGGAATAGTCATGCATATAGGATTTTAGGACAACCCACAAACTTCTTTCAACTGATTCCTTGACCTCTCACCACCCTCATAATGTACCCAAGAATTCATCTCTCAACTCTTTACCTTCCTCTTGCAAACTTGCATTCCCTTTTCTTGCTTTCGAAACCTCAATTAGGTCTGTTGTAGTCAAGATTTTGTTATAACTTTTGGTATGGATGATTTCAAATCCTCATGAGAGAATTTTATGGGAATCCTTTATTTCGCACGTTTTTGTCATAATTGTAATAAGGGAATTTGTTTGGATGATAAAATGGAAAAAGAGTAGACTACATATTTAACAACAGACATGGAAAAAGTTGTTGATCGTAATGCTTCCAACAATAAATGAAAAAAATGGATTCATTATTATTGTTTCTATTCCTGATACGAGTATTCATTTAAATATGGGGCTTGAAATTGTATGGAATTTCAAATATGAGACTTAAAATTGTACATGAAGCAAGCATTCGAATGTGGGACCGTAAATCATATGACATGATTTGTTTAGATGAATACCGAGTGCTTCTAATTTGATAACATGAATGTTTTGTCGGTTTCTTTGGCTATATGAGGACACAACAAGATTTGGGACTAATATTCAGCCTCACATAAACTTGTTGAATTTGACTAATAAAAAAGAGGCAATTTATTAGGGATTTGCCACCTAACATTGGTAACAAATTCATTGATGAAAGGCTTGAGAGTTTGTGTCTTGTATTATATGGAGTTTCCAATATGAGACTTGAAATTGTACATGGAGCAAGCATTCTAATGCAGGACCACAAATCGTACAACATGATTTGTTCAGTCTAATAGTGACTACCTATCATTTTGATAACAAGAATGTTTTGTTGGTTTCTTTGGTTATGCAAGGACACAATAGGCTTTGGGAATCATCTTCAACATCACAAAAACTTGTTGAATTTGACGAAGAAAAAAGGGGCAACTTATAAGGGTATTTTCTATCTAGCAATGGAAGCAAATTTGCCGACAAAAGGCTTAGTAATTTACGTCTTGGACTATCTTTCTAACAAAGCTTCACACGTGGCACATGGCATGCACAACACAATTGGATTCTAATGGGATCAAATATGCTAAGACGAGGGAGATGGTCAGTGCAGTTGCAAGCCCCCAACAACTCAAATCCCTCCACCATCTCTCGAAGACCACATAAACACATAATTATCATGAGAACACATTAATTTGTAAACACACACACACACACATGATTTGTGAGGCTATTTAGACATATGTACATTTAACAATCAAAAAGCAATCTTCAATGTCCATAACCAATTTTTTTTATATTTTTATTTAATTTAAAATATTTCAAATATCATGGAAACATAAAACACAAATGATGACGAAAAATCTATCAAATTAACAAAGTTATATTGATAATATATTAATGTACGTGTCAACAAACTAATAATAAAAAATCAATCGAATCATAAACTAGACACAAAAAATGATTTAATTGTTACCATCACTCTATCATTATTGTCATCTTATAATGAACTTGAATATACATTTTATTTTAATATCCACTCAATCCTATGCATTCAAGTGTTAACAATTGAAAACATCCATTATTGCCGAAAAGTATATAAACAAACAACAAAAAATCTAAGTACAACTTAGAAATACTTTATTACAAAAGAGAAAAAAGAAAATAATTGAGAAAATTTAAAAAAGAATCACTTTTAGATTCTAATACACTCGAAAAAAACTCATGTCTTTATTTCCTTTTTAATTTTTCCTTTCAAATTTTCCATTCTTGGCCTCATGTGCAAACTAATATTTAGATTGAAATTAAATCATAATTGTGTTGTTACAAACTTACATATTAATAATTCACATAAAGGATTTTCAGTGCAATATTTGTTGAATATTAAATTCATCTTTAACCCCTCCGATGTAAAAAACCTTATTTTTAATGGTTTTGTAACTATTTGGGATTACTAAGATCACATTAGTGTGTCTTCTTAATAATATAAAAATTGAATAACACTAAAAATCTATCAACACAATTTAAATAGAAAATACTTCAAGCAAATGCTCACCCTGATGATGGTTCCGGTACGTGAACTGAAACGTTGGTGTTGATCCTCGCTACACAACGTATCCAAAAGTTTCAATCTTTATCTGACCTGCAATATGAACTTAAAATATTTGACATATTGTAAGGCCACACAAATTTGATAACATTAAATATTATTAATAAAATATAGGTGGAATACATTCGGTTGTTAGAGACATTAACTCTCGATACAATCAATCATAAAAACTGCATTTCCTATTGCAGAAGCAAAAATGCCAAAGCAATATTTACAAAATTGAATTTTCATCGATGCTCAAAGGTTTAGAAGGAAAAACATGTGTACACACATATTCATTGCCCCATAAGTGTTAAAGAGATGCATATTTTTCCCTATTACTAACAAAAACATAAAACAAAGGATAACACTAAGTGACACCCTTACGAGGGAAGTATCATTAAATAAAGATATCATCTCACAAGAAAATTGGAAAGTATCACGCCATTGCCCCTAACGTCCACATTCTACATCTCTGCTTGAAATTTCTCAAGTGAACCCCACATTTGTGAGTCACGTGTAATTGACCACATGTTGATTATGGCGATGGTGCTCGATGGAACACAAACATTCCATGAGCCATATTGGTGTCCTATGTGGAGAGATTTCATTTGTAGAGTCTCCTTAACCACACTCTTTAAATAGGGAAGCTTGCATATATGAATCCATCATGTTTGCCCACCATGCCTCCAACCTGTCTTGCACCTTCCTTTGCGCTTTAGGGTTCCACGTTGATTCCGCCATTGCTCATTGTGTCGTGTTTATTCCTTCAAATATCATTTCTTGAGAACCATTAAAAGTTAAAACACAGTCATGAAGTTGATTCCCAACCATAAATAATGAAAGTAAAAAACAAATTACAACGGAAAATAAAAATATATGTTATACCCGGAGAATAAAGATCATGTCCTTATCGTGCACCTTATCCTTTTCATTAAGAGACAACCAAATGTCGACAAATAAAAATCAATGTTGTCGTCACAATTGTGGATGTCCATACCCTAAAACTACTACTCCTTGATTATATTTCTCACAAAACCTCTCACACGTGACACGAGGCATGCACAACCGAAGCACTACTTAAACACCTCCTCATGATGTTGCACTCAAATGGAAGCGACCTCTCAAATTGTGAATTCACTTGTGATGTTACAAATATAGAAGGTCCATTACAAAGCTTTATCCAAGGTTGGCTGCAATGGTGTTGCATATATTTGTAATGTCAATATGCCTTATTCAAGGAAATTTGATGATAAATTTGCAACTCCTGTCACCTAGCACCATGCTTTTTTTTATTAGAGGTAAATAGTTTTTTTAAAGGGACTATACCCTTGTACAGAAAGGCTCAAAAGCTAGGATAGAACATGAAGCCCAATAGCAGAAAATAGTCTGCTTAGAAAAGTACCAACACTTAGCATCAATACAGCAAAAAAACAGCTGATGAACAACAACTAGTCTACAACAACACCTCAACACCATTGCAGATCCAAAAATTGTTGTTTGGCAAAGACAAGGAACAATGTAGAACAACCGAACAACAAAAAAGAAACAAATCATTGACGCGGAGATAAATTTATTTTATTTTTCTTGTTGTCAACAACTAAATGAGATAAATTTGTTGCATTTTCCTTGCTGTCAACAATAGGATTTTCCGATAAAGGAGTTTCTGGGACAAAATCAGATTCAACCTCTGCATTTGAATTTGATTCTAGGTCCTCTTTTGCACCAAAAACCAAGTTTTCCGGGAGGGCATCTTTCCACCAGCTGTGTTTCTCATGTTGGTGCTTTGCCATACCACAATTAGTAGAGGTGTGACCTAAACAGAAACATCTTCTACATCGGAATGGAAGACCTTCGTAATCTAAAGGTTGTGACCAAGTTCTGTTTTGCACTCTAAGATCAATGGTTGCAGGAAGGTTTTTAGCTGTGTCTAGTTCCACCAAGATCCGAGCATAGGTAGTATGGGTGTAATCAAAGGTTTGAGAATCTATAAAAAGTGTAGTTCCCAAGGTGTTTCCAATAGATTTCAAACATTCACCACTCAAGAATTGGAGGGGTAAATGGGGTAATCAAATCCAAATAGGTTTGCATGAAAAAGACTCAATGAGCGGGTTAAAAGAGGGGAACCAGGATTTAATGACCAGGTGCTTAGATTGGCAAACCCAAAGCTTGGAAGCAATGGAGTTGTTATCAACTATTGAAGAAAAAGTTACAATGAAGATACCTTTAGCACACGGGTATAAGTCTAACCTTTCAGTGATCAATGGAGTCCAGTGCTTGGAGATCCATGCATGTAGATCAGGAAGGCTCGGCCAAAGTCCTCCGAATCTGTAGATCAGAGCATGTTCCTTATAGTATTTTTTAGTTGAAATGACCTCCTCCCCAAATTTTATGCATGGGGTATTGTCTGCAGGCTTCATAGGAGAATCCTTGCCGCTTAATGCATCTTTGAATGAGGTTATAGTGGGGCCGTGAATAGATGCACCTTGACCAGTCCCGCCAAGAGCATGGTGAATGCCCATTACAAATGCCCCACCTCCACCAGAGGGAGCCTGACTGGCGATTGTGCCATCGTCCTCAGAAGAAGTAATATTGGAACCTTCGCGGGTAGTGAAAGCGAGATTAATCCATGGTAGGGCCGAGTCCTCAGCCCCCAAAGCCTTGCCGCTTCCAACTGCAGGTTGTCTCGTTGCATCCTGACGTGCATTGCTGGATCGTGCCCGGAGGTCGCCGCCGCCATGGAAATGGATAGATTCCATACCCCATTTAGGGTTTGTGCAGGGTCGGTTAGGGCTCGTGGATTTCTGAGAAGAATGGGCACGGGTAGCAACCATGATTTCTGATAAAGAACAGTAAATCAACTACTACTAAATTACTTCCAATAGTCTATGCACTAATTGAAATGTCATGCTAGTGCTAGAGAGATGAGTCCTTTGTTTGAGTGGGAAATACTGTCAAATATTTGAAAGAATATACATGTCTTTCAATGCATTTATTAAAGCTCTTACATGATTCAATCTCATTCTTTTGATTTCTTATCTCTGTAAGAGCCCATTTAAACTACCAAGTCATCCCATTGAGATCGCTTTGATTGCAAGTGCACTCTTAGAAAAAAAATCAGGGAATCAAACCCACTATCACCATTTTTGACATACCTGACAATTTTTTTTACAGATTAACATTATCTTTATATAAAATACGGTCTTGAATCATAAATAAGAAACCGATTACCTTGACTAAGTGAAGGTTTTGGAATATCCGCTATAGGAAGAACATGTATAAACCTCATTTTTATGCTTTTTGAACTTTTCTTTTGTGCGGGGATTTTTTTTTATGAATTTTAACTTGAGCGGGTGCCTCAAGAAGCATGTTGGGATTGGAGTGTGGGTAAGTGCATAAAGATGGGTTAAAAAAACGGGGTCTTAAGTAGACATGTTTTTCTTAAAAATTGAGAAACTTATACTTTCGTTGATTAATTGCGATACTTACACTCAAAATTTGAACAAGGTATAAAAACATGAACTGGTGGTGTTAGTTCCCATTTTTATCCTTTTTTATCCTTGGCACCATCTTTCTTGAGTTCTCCATTATTTATTAGTATGATCTTTCATTTCCCCATGTTGTTCCTCATTTTGTCTTTGCCTCGTGAGATTTGTTCATAGTCATGTCGATGCAAACCTTGTCAAGATCTTCAATTGTGCCCCCATGGAATTGTGTTTGGACTCTACAACATGATACCTAATGTACTTCCCATATTTATTTCAATTTAGGGGGAAAATGCACAATTGTAAATCTCATGGTCCCTAAACCTTCACGTTGCCATTATAGTACATAAGCAAAAATACCCATCTCGAAAAACTAAGTATTTTTGCAGTGGATGCTACTTTGTGTTTTTGTAGTTGCAAGTCTACAAATTGCATGCCCAAGCTCGACCCACACAAAAGGGAATATTTGAGGTATCATTGGAATTCGGGTCCTCATATTAGTTTTCACTTTTTCACGAAAGATTGCGAATTACAAATGAAATTCTAAACTCCGTAAAAGGAATATTCAAAAAATATTCTCTTACCCATTCACTTATGTGGAAAAATCAAAGTTGTTGTAAAAATGCATGTTATAACTCCATCCCTGAGGCTTGAAATTGGATACTCCTCGAATCTTGAAGCCGCAAAGGAAACATGTGGCTTCACAGTGTTGCAATTGACAACTTTACAGTTGTATTTCTGTAACCTACAATTTGATTCGGGCATGTGCATGGAGATGGGGGACCAAAAAGTGGCCAAAAATATACTTATTGTCCATTTTAACCATAATGTGTTCATGTTATGGCTTGGTCGTGTTATAACGCGATAGCAAAAAAATTAATCTTGTGTTATAACACGAGCGCATTATGGCTTGGATTTACAAATCCATAACATGAGCTCTCGCTATGACTATAATAAAATATAGTCAAGGCCGAGACCTCACAAAATAATTCCACAAAGAAAAAACTATTGTGCAAATAACGTGAGCGAGAAAAAGGACAATCATGTTTTTGGAGGTCAAAACTTACGTGCTGATCAAATCAACCATGATAGAGAGTCCAAAAGGTGAGTTCTTGTTGATTTCATGGTAATTTTCATTATAAAACTAATTTTTTCTTACATTGTTCTTGATTTATTTTTATTTTTATTTTGCATATGATCTAATAGCTTCACTTGAAATCCCTCATTCACCCGCAGAATAGGGTGAACAAAACATACCTAAAACACCCCCTTCAATTCCAAGACATCCTCTAAACACCCAAGAAAACATTTTAAGGGAGATTAAGAATAACAAAGTTCAAATTAAGGGATTAATATATACCCTAATATACGCCAATGCGACAAATACCCATCGCAAAAAACTTGCTACACCATTAGAGTCATTCATATCTAATATTGATAACATGGTGGATTAAATAAACAAATGGGAGGGTTACAAAACCAATTGTCAAAAATTTTATGTAGACAAGTTGTCTTATGATGCAGTAAAGAAAAAAATCACCAAAGACAGGTTGTGTAATTTGTTCACTGACCCTAAAACTAATGCACCGTTACTATTGAGTTGCAGAAGATTTCTGATCCACTGGTGTAACCATGAGGGGATACAAATAATTTTTGGTATAAATGGTGGATGGTTTTTGACCAACCACCTTGCAACAATTTTGAGGTACCACAATATTTCTTGAGGAAACTATATTATGAGTTCATCCTCAATGAAATACCAAACTATTTTGACATTCAAGAGTTCCAAGGCAGAGGCAGAGGCTTTGCACAAGATAGATTGAGGGAACAATGATTGCAAAACTGACCACTTAGACCCCTTACTTTCCCATTTAATCAACATGTCCAGTCCCTTCTGTTGTGAAGGAGATAGTGGAGGTTTAGAATCTTGATTCTATTAGGTCTTTGAAACATTCATTGCTTCATCATGACAATTGTCTCTACTAGGATAATGAGGTTGGTGCTTCAAGGCATCAGACATCATATAACATACTTTGTCATGCTTGTGGGAGTATATGCACCTATGTGGTTGATGAGGTAGCTCCACAACCTAGCGAGGCGACTTCACAACCTAGCGAGGTAGCTCTATAGCCTAGTGAGGTAACTCCACAACCTAGTGATGAACTCATTAAACAGATAAATACTGACATTAGTTATATTCCCCCTTGTTTTAATATGAATGAATTCTATTACTTTTTCTCAATCCAAAGTAGAGAATATATGCATTTTACTAGATTAGTGTGTGAATATGTTCCACCATCGTGTTCTAACCAAAAACTATGAAAAGCTATTAGTTTTACATGTACAGATCAAGGAAAGAATGTTTTCTCTAAAATGCAAAGTTTCAGGCCTAAGATTTCAAGACTGTTAAGCTTCAAAGTCTTCCCAACTCGCTTCAGAGTCTTCCCAGCTCATTTTGGAGTCTTCCCAGCTCACTTCAAAGTATACTTAACAACTATGAGACCCTGCCAAATAATATCAATGAACCATGAAATAATTGGAAGTTTCCAAGCATGACAACTATACCCTTGTGCCAAAATTTTCATGTTCTATCATTCTTAGGCACACCAAGTCAAATAGTTAGTCTGGTCACACCATATTTGATGTAAATTGGTCCCCTAGGTGATTTAGGAAATTCAATTTAATCCCCTAGGTGATTTTAGGAAGTTCTGAAAAGATGTTATCTTCTGGCAGTATTGGGAAGGGCTATTGTTGGCCTTCCTAGGACTGGATCAACCCCCTTGGAGTGGAACAGAAGGGAAAAATTCAACATGGAGGTGAATTGAAGACCTTAGAACATCATGGAAATGATTTTGGAAGGTTTGGGGAATTTTTGAAAGACTTGGAGCAGTCTGAATAAAAAATAGGGTTCACAAGCCTAGGCAGTACACAGGCCTAAAACAACTGTTGGGCTTCAGAAGAAGATTCTGGGAGCTCCAGATGGAGTTAGATGTAAAAAAAAACATTTCTTAAAATAGGATTCCAAGACCTACATGATTGTGGAATCATATTTTTCACAACACCTTTGCGCATATAGTTTGTAGGTAGTTTTTCTCAGGCACAAGTGGAGTCCCAAATAAAAAATCCACTTTTTCAGGGATCAAATGGATGAATCAAGACATGATACCCCCATCCATTGGATTAAAAATTCCATTTCCAGTCAGGATCATATAAAATTTCACCAATAAATTCCACCGGGAGCTCAAGTTATCATCGTTCCAAGTTACCCTCTTGAAGGCAGTTCAGGAGTTAGTCAATTTTCGGGAGGACACGTGTCAGCACTAGGAGCCTGGCAGGATTTCATGTCCCCGACATCCCTGAGGTCAAGTACACCAACCTTGGAAAAATGTACCCATCCCCCATGTGACCTCTGGGACCCTCATGTGACCTTCAGACTTGACAGTTCAGCCCCCAGGTGCATTTTAGAGCTCAAATTCCCTGTCGTCAGATCGAGGACACGTGTCAGCTCCAGGACCACCATGGAATTTTATGTCCCTCATGTCCCTAAGGTCAGGGATAGAAGACATGGATAAATTTGCCCAACCCCTATGGGGAGTCTTTTGGTCATCCACGTGACTGACTTTCAGCCCCCAGTGCTTTAAAGCAACTTTTTTCACCTCCATTCCCTGTTGTCGAATTGAGGACACGTGTCATCCTATTGACCACCGTGGAATTTGATTTCCCTCACATCCCTTAGGTCAAGGACATCAAGACATGAAAAATGCGCCCAACATTTTACCTCCATGATTTCAAAAATTTAAAATTCTAACTGTCGCTTCACCTGCTTCCAGTGCTTCTAGCTGCTTCCACTCCCGTGCACAGATATTTCCATTCTTCCTCTGTAACTTCTCATCCATCATTCCACCATTGCTGAACCTTGAACCAAACCTGCCACAGAGGTACTTCCCTTCCACTCCATGAAATCACACAGGTCCCAGAAGGAAATTTGAGCAAACACAGAAGGAGAGGCACAAAACGAAGAAGGAGAAAACAGAGAAAACTCCATGGCCATGAAACGAGAAGTTGAAGAAATATCTCAAACAGATGTGTGAAACAACAAGTTGTATTTTTTTGTTAATTCCTCTACCCAAGGCCATCAAGAAGACACCTTCAAACTCTCCTCTCATGCAACAGAGCATCCACAACAAAGAAATCCCACTTCTAGCTCAACGAAGAAAAAATCCAATTTCCCGTCAAACTGTTGGGTGAAACGAAGTAGAATTGCACGTGAAGCATTAGAAGAAAAAACCCACATCAAAAATATTATTTTTTTCACAAACAGAGGAGAAAACTGGACCTGTAATTTTGAGGTCCATTAATGGTTGCCGCATCCAGAAGCACTGTCAGGCCCAAACTTTGAAACTTTAAAATCTCCTAGACTATTAAGCGGGCGGGCCTGAAATTTCAAAGGGGTGATATTGGGAAAAAACCCATATCAAAAAACTTCATTCCACATCAATCCAACCTCCAGAAGCCCACTTTCTAAAAATAGTAGGTCTACTACATAGGGACTGCTATTTCAGGAAAGTCATCAACAGAAGAACCTGCGAAGGAGATGGTGACATTGAAGATGCACTGCAGCTGAGAACTCACCAGAATGGGTATTTTGGAACTTACTAAAAATAGTAAGTGGTCCACACAGACACCTGCTAAAAATAGAAAGTTGATCTAGAAGGAATGAGGAACGCAGGGAGAAAGAGGAAAATAGAGCCGCAACATCCAATTGAAGATCAGGGACTTGATTTTTCACACTTACTAAAAATAGTAAGTTGTTCTTTCTGGGCTAAACATGAAGTCAAAGTGGATGGGTCAGAAGCCGAAACATCCCTTTTCCTACGAGTATGATGTGGAAGACAATGATGTATTGTTCATGGACCTAAATGACCTTAATACTTGCATGGCCTCCAAGGACTGAAAGAGGATTGAAGACCAGATATTCACAAGTGGCTTGTTCATGGCTGTAGGACACCAAGTGTCTGTGCAGAGTCTCGAGTTAGTCCTAGCCTGCTCTTTCCACTACGAGCCCGAGACACGAACCATCCAAGCTAAAAATGGTACAATGATGGTGGTCATCATCCCTAGGACCATTTCACTCTCTCTACAGATACTGACATCCCCCAGCATGGTCATCATCTCAAAGGATAGGGCCTTACATGATTGGGAAACAATGGATTCATATGTCTAAGGAGTAGTGCTCGGCTCATGGTTGAAAACAGGAAGAAAGCCTTCCAAGATGCCCAAGAATCTTCCAAGGTGTGAGTTCTGAGAAGGGTATTTTGATGTCATCACTCTCCTCAGTAGAGTTATGGGTGAAGCAAGCACAAGAGACTTCCAAGACTGGATGGGCCTTTTCATCCTGACATTGACAGAAGGAAAGCAGAGGATTGACTGGGGGCAGATCATCAGTGACAATATCCATCTACAACTACTCCAAGTGCCCATGACAAGGAAGTTCCACATGACTTCTTACCTAGTTTATCTCCTTGCAAGCTCGAGATCATTCAAAGGATTGGCTCTCACACAGAACATTGCTGCCAAGGTGCCTGCATTCAAGAAACTTCCACAGTTGGTAATGGAGGAGAGCAATAGGCATTTCACTCACATGAATGATGCATTCACCATGTACATGGTCCAAAGCTTAGAAGGGGATCTTGAAGCTAGGATGTCACCACAAGTGGCATCCCTGATCAAGGAATATGGCTCGTACTTCATACAATTCTCAACCTTCTCCTACATACGAGTCGTTGGCTTCGACCAAGCTCTGCTGAGACTACCTAAGTACCTCAGTGACCAGATTGTATTGTTTGAGCTCTGCAGGTAGATCACTCAAGTGAATAACAAGCTCAGAAGTAGGAGAAAGAAGTTGATTTCATTCCCTATATCTCTAGGGGTGTTCACGTGTAAAATCTCAAATGACACATCTCACCTGGAGGCCACTTTCACACATCTGACTTTGCATTCCTACATCACCAGGCCCAACTTTGACATCCGAGAAGATCCCAACTCATTCTATGTCCCATAATTGCAACATGAGCCACAAGTCAAGGACTACTGGGCCAACTATATTGACGAGTTTGAAGTACGTGAAAAGGACCACATGAGGATGACAATCAGCAAGATGAAGAAATTCAAGTTCTCTTGGTATGAAGACATCTTGCATGATGATGGGATAGAAATGTATGATCCTGAGTATGTAGTAGTCAAGATTACCCAATGCCCCAAATCAACTGGCATGTTCATAAATCAGGAGATATATTGGAGTGGACTGAAAAGGTGGTGAGGAGAATGAGGAACTGGTTTCAGAAGAAGAGGACTATGGTCATCCAGTCACGAGGAATTTCTCCAAGCCAGAAGAAAGCTTCACATCATTCATCTTCAAAAGTGGTGGAGGTGACTTCCAGCTCTAAACACTCTAGAGCGAGTTCAAAAAGGAAGGCCATAAAATTGGAAACTTCTTCCCGTGAGAAGACACCCAAGAAATTCAGGGTAGAAGAAGGCTCATTGGCATCGTTGCAGGAGGAAAACTTGATCTCAGTAATGCAAACAAAAAATCCAAGTAGTAGAAGCACAGGTGAATGAGGAGTACATGGTTCATGATTCAGTCTTCAAGCTACCATAGGAGGTCTCACCTCTTGTTGACACCAACACCCCTCTCATTCAGGACTTTCCTCCTCCTCCAGAACAAGGAATGGTTGGTGCACCCATCATTGAGCCTGAATCTGGTGAAATGTTTCTGTGGATGTGGGAAATGGTCATCCCTGACACTCACACTATGCAACAAGTAGCAGCCCCTGATCTATCAATGATTGTCTCATTGGCTAAAGAAAAAAGGTCAAGAAATATTACACATACAACCTCACGATTCTACAGTGGGGAGATAGGTAATCAATACATCAAAGTAGCTTGGCCAAAGGTAATCAAGCCAGTGGATGAGATGAGACTGACTGACTACGAGATGAGCATGATCCAATTGGGACCAACTACTCATGAGGGAGATTTACACATATATCAACAATCTTCTGCTCACATGGTGGCAAGGAATAAAGAATATAAAGATAAGATTGAGGTACTAGAGGAACAAGTACGAAATCTTTCATCTTATGTGCAACACCTGGTGGAACCAAGCACTACAACACTTCCTATTGAGAAAGTGGCACCCATCAGTAGCTTTGATCCAGAATCCATCAGAAGAACGCATGAGCTCACGATGCAGGGGTGAGAAAATAATGAATGGATCGACTCAATCTCTGAAAAAGGGAAGCCAACACTCCAAGAGGAATTCAATCTCTTTGCATACATGTGCACAACAACCAACAAAACGTGAGCACTCAAAGAGGATGTGGAGAAAGAAAGAGAGTACTGGGAACCTCTGGGACCAGTAGTGAGTGAGATGAGCAACACCCATCATTAGGAGTTGATCGACAAGAAGGTTTTTGAAACTCCTACAGAAGACTTGACATGTGTATGGGCGAGGGCCTTGGAAATCAGGTTTGAGGAAATCAATCAGGCCTTCACAGAGCTAGAGGAGAAAGAAGAACAAACATACAAGCTGCAGGATAGTATAAATTAGAAAGTTTGGAAACTTGGAGTACCTGTAATGAGTGAACACACAACTGTTGATGAGTTGATCGTCCCTTTCAAAGAATATGTCAAGAAAGGGGTGGGAAACCCATTGTCCTTCACTAAGGATACTCTCAACTTCCTCTCAGAGATCCAAGCCTCCATTACACTTATCATAGAAAAGCACTCATCATGGTTCAGGAAGTGCAAGGACATCAACAGTGTGATCGATGGATGGACTGAAACCTTGAGCTGCATTCACATCCCTCATGCCGAAAAAGTAGAACCTGCAGTGGCTCGTTTCAACAAGGAGCTTGGAAAGACAAAAGTCTTCTCAGGAACATGAAGTGGAGAGTAGTCAGAGAACGGAGCCAAGTCCACCACAACAGCTCATTCTTCCACATAATTCTTCTTCTTTCTTCTTCTTCTTCTCTTCTCACTCAACGCTCTCTCTCATCAATGTTATATTTTTGCGTTGAGGTTTGCACTTTTTAATATTACTTTAAGTGACTTTAGAAACATAATGTAAACTTTAAGTTTCCTTGATTTTATAAAAGGGACTTAAATATTTAAGTGGAATATGAACAATCTAAAGTCAAATTAAAGTATTTGAAAAGTCACCGGGAAGATGAAGAGTTGCATCCTCTTCTATAAATTGTAACTAGCTCCTCATTTGATGGTCTTCTTAGACAAATTCTAAAATCTTCTTAAACTTCTTAGATATTGGAGTTGTTTTTTGTGAATTCATGAGAGAGATATCCTTGTGAAGAGAGCAAAGAGATAGCAAATTTCTTCTATTTTTCCCTACTCAAAATGTCTTCCATTTCTATGATATGTACAATTTCTTCTTGAGCTTCAATAAAGGAAGAAGGAATTTTAGCCTTTTTTGACTGAGGGGTTTAGTGGTACTTTGTGTTCATCAAACTCTATTTGGTCTTGTTGTTGTTACGCAGATTTGTTTTCTTCTAAATTCAAGTGCATGTAATGAAGTTTCTGGCTGGTGTATGCAAGTCTCTGATTTTCTACTTGCAACATTAGTTTATCTTTTCTAATTTTCTCACTCCCTTTCCCACTCTCCTAGAAAATTCTTCCCTTGTATATATCTGCAAGGTTTTTCCACAGGGTCAGTGGAGTGTCCCTGTTGGATCCCCGACCATAAGGCCACCAGGAGAAAACTCATTTTTACTTACGCATGCACATACGACAACTGCACCGGTTAAGTAGAGGGACTTAGACTCCCAGAGCATTGGTAAGATAACCACCAATTTTTGCGTACCATTTAATTTCAAAGACTTTAAATTCTTATTCTTTGACTTTTAAAACTACAATTTTAATTCTATAACTATGTTCATATTTCAAGCAGTGTGAATTTCAAATTCCAAGTTTTGTGTGTTTAATTCTGCAAGTGAACAGTTCAATTCTATTTTAACGATTTGTGTAATTTCTTTCAATCTAGCTTAGATTTCAATTCGAACAGTTAGGAGTAAAACAAAAACCCTCACTAAAAAAATAGCTCCATCAGGAAATTGTTGATTTCACAAGGAAATATTATTGCATACCACCTTGGACACTTCCTTGTTCATAATGACATCAACAATAAAATTGATAAAAATGAAGAGTTAACAACAAAGCTCATCATTTTTGGCACTATTTCCGGGGACGATAGTATTAATAAGAATCATTCAATTGACCATTTCTCATGAGAATATACTTGATAAGAGAAATACATAAGTAAACCCAAATATTCCGAGGGTAGATTCATCCCAAAAGGTCCTCAACCACAAATCTTCCATTCATATGAAAAATCCTTGGATCAACTTGAACATTTGGAAGAAGAGTATTCACCCACTAAAGAGGATGCAACTCTTACCCTTCCACCACCTTTATAATATTTCCCTGAGGTAGGGCCATCATATCTAAGAAAATATAGATAAGAGAATTGAGATAATCTGAGTTACCAATCTTAGGTTAGCAGCCTTCCACCTGCACCAAAATTTTCACCTAAGAAGAAAAAAATTCTTTACAAGGTTAATTGGGAAAGAATGGCAGAAGAACAACCAAGAGTCCAAAAAAAACCTTGTAATGTTGAATTCATTGTGCCTCAAAGAACATTTACACTTGATAATCACTCCTTAATTGCCGAAGGTACCTGTAAGCTGTAAGACAAAGATTTAGTTGCAAAAGCCCACAAACCAAATGAAACCTAAAAATGAAAATACAAAATGGGGAATCGACTGACCCCGACGCTCACCCCAAGAGTGAACTTATGACCAAGCACCACACTACATCTCAAACTCCATGTAGTTCTTGTGAGTGTGTGTAGAAATGATTCTCGAGTGTAAGTTGCACTTGATAGCATGTTGTAGCTAGAGTGTAGAAATGTATAATATGTGTGAATGAAATAGAATGAACTTCCCTTTCCTATGTAGTGTATAAAGAGTTGGTGCAACTCTTATCCCTTGAATAGATACTATATGGATGCCTTGGAGTGCTTTAGATGCCTTTGGAATGCAATCTTAGGTGATAATAGTAATGCTTAGTGCTTAGTTCTTCATTTTAAACACACATCTATGTATTTATATGATTCCCTTGTTTGAATTTTGTAATTGACAATTAGAAGGCTGACCCATAAGTGAAGAAGATTCCCAAAATATAAAAGAGGCCCAAAAGGAGTGAGTAAGGTGAGAAAGTGTGAGGGGTTCCCAGAGGGGGTAGGAGTGGTTGGGCATTGCTGTCCAGGTTGGGCGCTGGTGTATGAAGCCATGAAATATTAATAAGTAAATTTATAACTGGGTTGTAGGTTGTGCAAGACTAAATAGAAAATAAGAGATAAAGAAAAGAGGCCAAAGATAGTTTTCAACCACTAGTTTTCTTTCTTAGGAATCATATAAATGCTAGTATGCTTTTAGGACCTAGAAATGTACCCAAGAGCGTGATTTTGTGTCTAAAGTTACCATGGGAAATGTCCCCTTTACAAAACCCCATTTTGTTTACAAATTCATTGTTCTAGTTTCATTTTTTCTTTCCTCTGTTCTGTGAAATGTTTTGATTCAACATTTGTTCAAAATAGTAACTCACTACAAGCTCATACACAATTTTAACACAAAATGAAATCATAAAAAAAATACTAAAAAAATACCCTTCATTGCATTAACCATTACCAAATTTGAAACATCTCGTGCTGGTAGCTTAACCAAATTATTAGACTTTATGCTTCAAGTTGAGTGGATGCTCAACAGAGAAATCATTATAACATTTACATGACATTTTTATCCAAGTTAGTTCTTTGGTTTTAGTGAGTTTTCCTCCCTTGAAGGGTTTCTCACATTAAATCATGTCTCTTTGTGTGTGTTCTCTTGTTGATTGCATGTGAATGATTTTGGGGTTTCATCATATCAAAGTTAAGGAAATTAAGTTGTCTGTCAAATTTTGAATAAACATTGATTCACCCCCTCTCTCAGTGCCTATAATTTCCAACAATTGGTGCATGTATGAGTGAATAAGGAGAGAAAATTATTTGGGAGGGTGTTGAGGAGGTGAAAAAGTGATCACATTCAGTTGTTTGAGCAACAAGGTCATTAGGCAATCTTCATATTCAGGTGGGTGCTCAGTCATTTTAGGGGTTTGTATCCTCCTTTTAGAGTGGATGCTCTACTAAATATGGGTTGGTTTCCTTATGGAGTTGGTGCCTCACTAATAAATCTCTTGTGATGTGTAATATTTTCAAGATTCCTTTGTGTTGAGTAATATATACAAAGGCTCAATGGTTTTTCTTCCCCTTGAGGGTTTCCCACTT
Source organism: Taxus chinensis (assembly GCA_019776745.2). NCBI lineage: Eukaryota > Viridiplantae > Streptophyta > Pinopsida > Cupressales > Taxaceae > Taxus > Taxus chinensis. Next base: position 214,146,904 of record CM034153.1, on the reverse strand, counting down.
TATATCTCATGTTCTTGTGTTCTCTCTTGCTTTATGTTCTTGAGAATGGTCGTTTCATGATTAATAAGCTCACATTGGCTAATGAATGTTGAATTTATATGCTTTGAATGATGTATACAAGTTAACATAACTGAAGTAAAAGATTTAAAAGACTGATTCACCCCCCATTCATTGTGCTTCCAACATGCAGAGGAAAATAGTATGAATACGAGAGGGCTATCAAGATCAGAATGGTGACTTCAAGAGATTGCATATGCAAAATCCAAAACATGAGGGAGAAGTTAGGGAAGTACATGGATAATATTAGTCAAAGATTGAAAAATTATTCCCCTCACAGGGGTATACACTCTAGGAACTGCAAATGCTGAAAATCTAATTGAAATTCTTCAATAGCATGTTACAGGTGAATTGGAGTCCCCAAAGGATCTCAATTATTCTTACATTCAGAAATTCATTTAGATGGAAATTTATATGAATAAGTTGGCTAAAATAATTAATAAAATAAGATTTATTTCAAATGAGTGTGATAATGTCTTATCCAAACAAGAAATAATCTTACTTTATCATATGTGTCCAGATAAAGATCCAAATTTAGGGATGTTTGAGCAATTTGAAAAGTACAGGAATAAAGTGGAGGTATAAATAAATGAAAACTAAATAGATCTTGACCCCTCTTAAATATTTTCTTCATTCTTTATTCCTTCTCCTCATTCTTTATTCTTTTTGTTCATCATTCTTTCAAATGAAAGAATCAAATCGTATGATTGGAAATAGTTGACTGTAACATGCAACAAAATATTTCTCGGAGCATGCGATGAATGATAAAAATGAAGAAAGAGACAAAAAGGAGTTTGTTTGCAAAAGGAATATCCCTCACTCCTCTACAGAATTTAATCATGATTCAAAACCATTCTATCCTGGCATATCAAGGTGGAATCTTTTCAGTTAGAACAACTCATCCATCTAGTTTACAAATCAAAGGTAAAATGGCCCACAAGTTTGAAATTCTAGGGCTTATGGGGGGTATCTAGGTATAAGCCTTTAATTTTTGTATAATAATGAAGGTATGTCTTCATTATAAGGGGTTCTATTTTGGGGAATTTGCTAAGGTGATTACATTATATAGTCATTAACAAGCATTGGGAGAAATTTTCATGCCTCCCTTGTCTAGTGGGAGTATACAAAACTATTTTCCATGCTTAAGTCAGACATTTTGGAATATAAGTGAGAGCACAGTTAATGAATATCAATTTTGATGTAATCTTATGCTTGTTAATCAATGAAATACAAATGAGTTCTTTTTAGTTTTTGCATATAATTGGTCATTGAATATGATTTAATATAAATTACATTAAATATTTATTTCAGAGTAAATAATGTAACAAGTAGTATACAAATGATAATATACATTAATATAAAAATTATAAGTACTCAAGCAGTGTAAAACTCTAAGAAAATGAGAGAGATAGATGACTTAGCTAGTTCCTGCATGATCTGGAGGTAGTCGGGACTGTGTATCTGTTGGATCTAACTAGGAATAATATCACAGTTGCAGAAAAAGAGTTCTAAAACTCTATATTATGTGGGAATGAAGCACCAACATGAGGATGGGAGTGCTCGGGCACTAGTGTCTATGTGGATATTCAGGATCTCCTCTTTTTCTGGGTCTGAGGGTCTTCTCTCTAATATTTGATTTGTCACTCTGACTTCGTTGTTAGGGTTTTAATCACACCTGTAACCTATTAAATAAACCCTAGCTATCTACACAAGCTCTTAAACACATTGGATCTGAATAAAATATGCAATATCTGAAGTCGTACTGACCCCGGTGGTCACCCAATGAGTGAACTTAGTAGCGAGCACTGCACTATGTCTCAGACTCCATGTAGTTATGTGGGCTTATGTGTAAAATAGTATCTTTAGGTTTTCCATCACACCAATAACGCCAAGATAACGAGCTATAGCTAGCTTTGATGCAAATGTGTGGTATGGAATTTGACAATTCCCCTTCCTATGCAATTTATGCATCCCAAAATGTAGTCCATTTTGATAGTTGTGATAATATGTAGATGTGATAGCCCCTTTGAATTGCCAACCAGAATAATAGTGTGTATGTTGTGTATATATATGAGTCTCTTGTTTGAATTTTGACACTAGTGACACAAAAGGCCGAATATGAACATGGGATAAGGATAAGAAAAGTGAAAAGGTCGACCACAAATGTCAAAATGTGTAAAAATAATAAACAAGACAGAAGCGTCCAAAAGGGACAGGAGTACCTGGGCACTAGTGTTCAAAGTGGGCGTTAGTGTCCTAGGATAAATAATGACAAACGTGAAAAGATAGACAAACATCATCCCTGTGACCTGACAAAAAGTGAATACAAAAATGACAGATGTAGAAGAGAGTTACAGTAAAAATCAATGAAATACATAGATGGATAAGAGATAGTGTCACTAGTGAATATTTTTATTACTTAAGATTCATGCATATAACAACATATTCAAGACATAGTAAAATAGTAATATGTGCATGATTTGGTGTCTAAATTTTCCTCCCTTTATGTTATTTGAATGAAATTGAAGTAGCGTAAAGGAAATAAGGAACATGCCTGTATAGATTCTGGAGAAGCTTGTATTTGTAGAGTTTGTGTAGAATAAAGAAACTCATAGCGTGGCGAATCATGGATCAAATTTTTGACCCATGTGGCGTAATAGGAGATAACAATTTTTCATAAGGAGTAGCTTGGAGAATAGTCATGATGTCATTAGAGATGTTGGATTGTTTGTCAAAGGTGATAGAGGGGTAGGGAGTGATCAATTCCCAACCCGATTTGTTGATAATGGGAGGATTTGGGCATCCTACCACCAGAGGAAAAATGTTGGAGAGAGAAGTCTATTTTTCTCTCCTTTCATGACACTTTCCCAAAAGATATGCCCATTATAGATGGATAAAGACAAAATTTGTTACTTGTTTAGTTCCGATTGTAACTTGTTCTTGATTTAAGAACCCACATAGGAGTAGTATAGGAAAGGCAATAATGTCTCATTGTACCCACTCTTACAGTAATAAGTGTTCCATTTTGAATAGTGTTATATGGAAGTTAGGTCATTTGGAAGCGATGGTGATGTAATTCAGCTCCCAAGTTAGGTCATCTAGGATCGATAGTAACGGTGATCATTGTATTAATTGATTGATTTGAGTGATAGAGGTTAATTGAATAAGAAGTATTTAGTATATTACTCACAGATAGGTTTTGGTTTTCCCCCAGATTAGGTTGTTTAGGGGGATAGATTTGGAATGCCAACAAGTATTGATTATCGTATAGAATAATTGTAACCATGTTTGAATGAGATAATAGAAAATTGTGATAGTAATGTACTAAGAGTGTCGATGAATTGTATGCCCCTTTTCAGCGAAAGGGTGAAAGGTGGAGAAATGAACATTGATCTGAAACCACGACTGTAATAAAAGTTGTAATAGTAAATGAGAGATAGTACAGGAGAGGTAGTAGTATTGAAAAAGTATGCATATATATTGATTAGTACATGTGCTAGATATGAATATAGAATGGGAAAAATTATATATTATGGTGCTAGTGGAAATCGTGATGCGGATGTCTTGAATGGGGTGGAAAACGAAGTAACAAGGCTTAAGATATGGGCTTAACCATGTGTCGTGTATTAGTTGTAAGACTAGTGGTAGGTAGTAACTATGGTATGGACTAAATTTGAATTACCCTATATAGTAATATTGAACTATTATGGTATATTGGCTATGCAGACGACCAAGGAGCTGGTATGTGTGACCAAATTTTGAATTTTTTTTTGTCAAATATGCTTGTTTTTATCAATTTTAGAATTTTTTTGAAATTTTGTAGAATTACGCGTTTCTGACCAAGACGGAAGCGGACAAGGTGTTTCTGTCCTTTGGGACACTAGCGCCCATTTGTGACCTACTTATCGGCGTTAGTGACCTACGTCTGGACACTAGTGTCCAAGGGAAGGATTTTGGTACTATTTTGTGAAATACATGTAATTTTATTGATTTGAGGTTGTTATGATTGATTTTGAAGTATGTTTGGTGTGTTGATATTGCATTTTTTTTTGTTTTATTGTGTTGTACAACAAGGTATACATTCCAAGGAGTTTTAGGTGGGCCATCACTTTAGTATGTTACTTAGTTTGGGGTTGATAGATGATGAGTGGGATATATTGGACCATGTCAACTTGTGAACATTACAAGATCGGGGGAGATACCCCATAATATGTCGTTATTGATTACTTTGTGCGAGAGATGGTGCATGGATACTTGTATATTTTAGTTACCAACAGGCCAGATGATGGTGACATTAGATTACATATATAGGATAATATGGTTGCCTATTGTTGGAGATAAAGTATAGATCATGGATGTATTAGATGCTCGTAATCAGATGATGGCAGCACGATAATATTTTATAGGGTCTCGAGGACAGTCCAAAGCATATATTAGCTTGGATGCGATTGTGAGATATGGGGTTTCATGATTGCGGAAATTTATCGCAGTAGTTATAGATTCATCAGTGGAAGTGGAGGGTGGTGGCGTTGGAATTTTTTACAAGATGCATGATATTTGTCGCATTATAGAGGAGCACGATACTATATATGCATGGGCACGATGTGTGTTAGCCCATTTATACAAGGAATTGTATAGGTTTACTCAAGAGGATCACATAGGTGGGTTAGGAGCTACTAATTTGTTACATGTATGGGCCTATGAACACATAACTATATTGAGGGCACTCAATGGGCCACGGGTTGATTGGGCTCGACTAGAAATATTTGTGGTGAGGTGGGTAGGTACCCGCAGTAGGAAGATGGATATGACCACATATAGGTCAATGATAGATCAAATGGGCCTAGGGGTCATTATATAGAGATTGTATAGAGACAATGGAGGGTGGTTAGAGGATGGTGTTTAGTTTTGGTGTATTCGGTGCACTATATGGTTAGAGGATCGTTTCCCAAGGGTAGTAGAGTTGTTCCAGGGTAAGAGAGTGTCTAGACAGTTTGACATGGCCCAAGATGTCCCCCAGAGCTGTATATATGGTGTCGATCTACTAGGGCCCTAATATGACCAAGGTTGAGGCCAAGCCCTACAGGAGCACAACTGGTGCCCCTAGGACCTGATGAGGCTAAATAAGCCATAGGGCCTATATAGGTGTATAACGTGGGGTGTACTCAAGTCTATAGTCACTGGTGGGAAACACACCGAATGGTGTTGTTATTTCCAATGGGTGTTTATGTGGCAAGTGAGCCAATAGTTGGAGGAGTTGAGGCTCGGGAACCTGCCCTCGATATAGACGATATAACGACGAAATGAGTAGAGCATAAGTATCATTCATTTCTATTTGTTATTTTTTGATATATTGATATTATTGATGGATACGAAGATGTGTAGTAGTTAATATTTGTCATGTGATTGTAGGCGATGCTTATTGGACACTGATTGTAGATACTTCCATACGCACATTGACTCAGAACGTGCCCCAGATGTGCTCGTTGAAGGATGGATGCTAGAGCGGGTGGACATGATTGCGGGTGAGAATGCCCATTTATTTGAGCTTGTGGTGATAGTGGTGGCCACGTGCATAGTTTTGTTGAGCGATCATGATGAGGCTCATGCAAAGACAGAGAGAGAAATAGAGGCTATGGTGGGAGGAGGCCTAGATTAGGATGTATTTTCACAATATGTGGAGTTGCAGGGATGATATCTGGAGAAAACGGAAGAGATTTCTGTATTGCGGAGCTAATTAAAGAGATATAGGTCTCAATACTAATGTCGTAGAGTGAGCGGTAAAGCTTCTAGTTCTAGAGCTCCCATGATGATAGATAGTGATAGAGAGGATGATATTTGATGTATATGATGTATTGAGGTGTGGGGGCTTTCCTCCCAGTGATTTTATTTTGTAATTATGATTTTGGATTAGATATATATATATATATAGACATGTGTTAATGTCACTTTTGTTGTTGATGTTCAATGTATACTATGTGATGATTATGATTTGTACTTGGTAGTGATTGTTTAGTTTATTAGATTCTACGTGCATTGTTGGAACTATTGATTTAATATATATTGTTGGTTGTTGAAATTTTTTATGACGTGGAATGAATTGCTAAAGAAGTAATTGAATAGGAATTGGTTTGTGAATAACATTGACTAATATGGCATATGGTAAATAGAAATGTACGTATGTGATGAAATGTGGTAGCTAAGTAGAAATGGCAATGTGCTTTAATAAGATAAGAGAATGACATAATGATGCATTGATAATTTCACAATGAGGAGATGTAAAATAATGTTTGTAATCGTGTGTGATGAGGATGAAAGGGGGAAGAAGAGTGATCGCCCCCAGTGTGAGAGTGAGGTTCATTTTAGTAACAATTCCCTCAACAGTCATGTATGAACCTTAAAAACATGAGTTCATCGTTGAGTAATGAGATGGAAATGGATATCATCTACCAGAGGTGAAGATGCATGCGATATGTAGTAGGATCACGTGAAACAACATCAACATGTGTATAGGTGTCGAAATTGATATTAGAGGAAATGGTGCCAATAATGGGAGATGTGATGGTGGGAAGTGCAGAAGCAAGCTTCTTTGGAAGCCAATGAGATATAGCAGCAATTTGGGTAGGGTGAGATGATGTGGCTAGAGGTGAGAGAGTTGGAGAGGTAAATGAATAATGACCTTAGGAGGTGGACAAATAATAACCTTTGGAGGAGGTGAATGAGATAAGCTAACAGTGGCATAGGTGTGCTTATGTGGAATAAGAAAGAGAGAGCGCTCGCAAGAGTGGGAATGGAAGACAATGAAACCTTTATCTTCCAATTGTTGTAGTCTATCATGGAGATCATAGCGGTAATTTTCATGGTAGCCATTGATGCATTGGAAATTGTAAAAAGGGTAGTCATGATGGCGGTGCAACCAGTGAGGGGGATGATGTTGGTTATAAGGTAAACATATTAGTCACTTATCAAGTAAGGTACGCAAGACATCATGTGGTTTATTTGTATTTGAAAAGTGCAATGGTTCATAAGTGGGAGGTGGGGGATTCTTAGGTGAATGTTAACACGGTGGTGGGGAAGGAAGATGCTTACGCGGATGAGGAGATGGTGACCGTGGAGGAGGGTCAATAAATGGAAGAGGATAAGACTTAGTAGGCAAGGGAGGAATAAAAGTAGTAGAAGTCGATGTCATAACATGATCCACAATTAAGTATTTTTCTAATTCAATAACTTTATAACATAAAAGAGTAAATGAATCACATGTATCATATAATAGCTTTTATTTAAATGGGGGAATTAAGACACGAAAAAAGATAAATTACATTTCTAGATCAATATGTTAAAAGAGTAATTGATGCATGCAAGAATTAAAGTGTAAAATGTAATCTAAGATTGATTATTTCTTTCCTTGATGGAAAGAAGTCAGTGTTCATATGTAACTTTAGGACCATTGTTAGAAATAAAACGTCTTAGAAAAGCATCCTCTATATCATAATAAGTACTTTGGATCCATTAGGTAAATGAGTATACCATTAGAGATTATGATCAACAACGCTATGATGAAAGGCTTTGAGTAACAATTGATCATTGGAATAAAAATCCATGGCTAATTGGTAATATTTTAGATGCAAATAGGGATTTCTTGTGCCATCGAAACATGAGAAAGTAGGCATGATGAAACCCTTAGGGAAAACAAAATTGTGAATCATCTTAGGAATGGGATTTCTAGGAAGGGAATTATTGTCAATGGAGGTATAATAGGCTTTAATCTCGAGGGTAAGGGTATGAACTTGGGTTTTCAAATTACCAGTAACATGCATGAGAGAGAGGATATCTTGTGAAGGGATGGTATGGGAAGTGATAGGCACATTTAGGGGTTAAATCTTGCCATTGTGAGTGATCATGGGAACCTGAGAAGGGGGAGTGGATGTGGAAAGAGGGGATGGAGGTGTGAGAGGAGGAGATGATTGTGGCTCTACAGATATACTAGGGGTAGGATCATGAGACATAGTAAGAGGTGTATTTGGGGTAGGATTGGTATCAACATGGCCATCATTGGAAATAAGTTCAGAATTAGAATAAAAAGGTATAGATTCACATTTAACATCCTTAATGGAAGAAACACAGTTGTTATCATGTGCATTATTAGAAGCATAATTAGAGTGACTATTATTCACATTTTTGCAAGGAAGGATTTCATCAAGATTATCATCAACATACACTGAATTTGTAGTAGTTTAGCATTGGATTTATCATGGAAATCATTTGGAACAATGTTAGAAGTAGGAATGGTAAGGGGTATCGATTCACATTCAATTTGACTAGAAACATCATTTATCATATTTAAATTTTCATTATTATAATCAAATTCATTAGTATCTCTGTTTTCACAAGCAAAAACCTCATTATACAAATAATCTATATCAATGCTATCATTTGCCATAGTATAGAGGAGAGGAGGATGGAGTAGGATCATTTGTGGCTACTGGGTAGATGAGGGAGAACATGTGATAAAGTTTTGGTCAGGGAAACTATGTTAAAATTAGGGCTTTTAGAAACCAACAGGAAGAGAGTTTTGGAAGTCAAGGAGTTGTTGGAGGATTTTTGTATCATATTGAGAATTTTTCATGAGGTTACAAAACTCAGCTTCTTCAGAGGCATTGGAAAATACTGGTTGCATGTGCATATAGGTCATATCATGCTTTGGATATGGGTACCTTTTTTTAGCCATGAGGGTTTAGGATCCTAGGGCAAGGATTTAGAAGAAGAGAAGGTTTACCAAATGATTTAATATAAATTGAATTAAATATTTATTTCAGAGTTACTAATGTAACAAGTGGTATACAAATGACAATATATAGTAATATACAATTTTTAACTACTCAAGCAATGTAAAAATCTAAGAAAATGAGAGAGATAGATGAATTATCTGATTCTTGTGCAACCTAGAGGTAGTTGGGACTGTGTATCTATGCTACATCTAGCTGGGAATAATGTCACAAATGGCTAGAAGAGAGTTATGAGACTTTATAAATTGCAGGAAAAAGTGCCCAAAAGAGGACAGGAGCACCCTTCCAGGTACTAGTGTCCATTCTAAGTGCTAGTGTCTATGTGAATATTCAAGATCTACTCTTTTTCTAGGTCTGAGGGTCTTCTCTCTAATATCTGACTTTATCACTTCAACTTCATTGTTAGGGTTTTGATAAATCACACCTGTAACATGCAAAAAAACCCTAACTATCTACACAAGCTCACAAACACATTAGATCTGAATAAAATATGCAATATGTGAAGTTGGAATGACCTCGATGTTCACCAAATGAGTGAACTTAGTACCGAGCATTGCACTACATCTTAGAATCCATGTAGTTTTGCATGCTTGTGTGTAAAATATTTTCCTTAGGTTCGCCCTCGTGTTAATGATGTCAAAATAGAAAACTATAGCTAGCTTTGATGAAAATGTGTGGCATGGAATTAGCACTTCCCCTTCCTATGCAGTGTAGGCCAACCCAAAATGTAGTCCCTTTTGATATGTGTGTGTGATAGTGTGTAGATGTGATAGCCCCTTTGAATTGCTAACCAAAATAATAGTGTGTAATGTTGTGTATATATATGAGTCTCTTGTTTGAATTTTGACACTAGTGACACAAAAGGCTGACTATGAACACGAGATAAGGGTAAGAAAAGTGAAAAGGCCAACCAAAAATGTCAAAATGTGTAAAAAATAATAATAAGGACATAAGAACTTAGAATGGACACAAGCGTCTAGGTGCTACTGTCTAGAATGGGCGCTAGTGTCCTGAGATAAATAACGACATATGTGAAAAGAGAGACACAAAGGAATCCCTGTGACCTGACCAGAAGAGGATAAAAAATGATAAACATAGAAGAGAGTTATGGTAAAATTGATCAAAGACGTAGATGGACAAGAGATAGTGTCACCAGTGAATACTTTTCTTACTTAAGAGTCATGCATATAACAACATACTGACATCATAGTAAAATAGTAATATGTGCTTGATTTTGTGTCTACAAAATAAATATTATGTTGTGTTACTTTACAATGTTTATTTAGTTTTAAAATCCTTTTTGTAATATTACTTAGGAGGTGACTGCTTATAGCCCTTGAGTTTATCTTGGGTGTTATGAATTGATGTAATAAAATTTTTACTGAATATTTATGCATACGTATATGTGTTGAAGACTCAGAGGTTATTTGGTATTGTTTTCACGAATTTGGTATCAATGAATGTGAGTTGAAGGTTATGTTCTCTTAATTTTGTCTCTCTGTATTTTAAAAGCAGTAGGTTGGAATGATGGGCACTGATACTTCTCCCCATGATATCCACCACCCCCACTTCATTTAACTATGTAACATTCTATCCTACCCCCTGCAAATTACATTATCTTTTCCTATTTTACATGTGTATGCCTACAATTTACACCTTCCTCGCATATTACAAGTGTGTTTGCCATGATGTATGAAGATAAGCATCCCAACATCATCATATCCCAATTTTCCAACAATATACACAATGATGTTTGTGATCACATTTTATCTATCTTCAATGGCTTATGTCTGATGTATCAAATGTTTACAATGCTTGCATGACTATTATTTTGAATGAGCATTGCATTTTATGGTTGCATTTGATCTCAAATTGAGGTTCCAACATGTTTGAGGGTTTGAAATATAATATCTCACTCTCCCTTATAAGCCACCTTTCAAGTCTTCCACCTTAGTTCAAGCAGGACCATAAAGTAGTAGGAGAACAAACACATCCTTAGTCATGTGTCTCCCCATCATTCCCATATGGAATGGTTAAGAGAGATAGATAGATCCATCCCTAGATACAAAATGACACATCAACAGGTTTATCCTTTCTCATTGTCCCCTTTCTCATCATTTCCTTGTCTAAGGTGTTAGATTGGGAACCAACACTGCTATCAAGTATCAAGGATTCATTATGCTCACAATAGCCTTTAGTTTAATTTTTATCACCACCAAAGTTTGGGTTTCTCTTGACCCCGAACCTAACCCATTGGCTTTTGGAAAATCTTGACTATGACATATTTCTAGTATTATCGAGATCACAATACAAGCATCATTTTCCCACTTACTATTGGCATGGTCACTATTCGTAATCATTATTTTCCTGATTATTATACCAACATAACACATTAGACTCGTGCTCTGCATGCACGGGGTCCCTCTTACACTAATGAGGAATATATTATGGCACTTAATCACTTCCATGTGATAGGATTGTTTATTGACACATGCTTCTAAAAAATTCTAATATCATTGATCCAAGACCCATCATTGATGACCTCTTTGATGATATTTGGTAGTTATCTGACTATTCCCCCTCATTTCCCAATGAAAAACTTTATTTATAGGTTCAATTTGACTGTTGAGGGAGCAGTTACACACGCGAACCTCACTTTTCACACACACACTCGGGGGCAACCTTGTTTCCCACCTTTAGTTGCATACTCTATATCAACACTGAAACATTTTCAAAATATAAAAAACATTTAAATATTTAAAAAATATAAAATCAAGACCTAGTTTTATAGCATACATTGTTTGCACTTTACATTATACATGTTGGTTATTCCTTTGGTTTGATAGATATCATTTATTCTTTACACACATACGTTCACATGGTTTATTGAGCATAATACATGACATACATAGAGTGATACAAAATGATAGGTGTTGGCCTCCCCTTTTCCAGACTGTTAACTTTTGGGGATATCTAATTTCACATATTATATTCAGGTTCTATATCTCCATTATAGTTCCTTTCTTTCCTCATTACACTTAGTTACATATACCTGTTATGTATTTGTTATCTTTTGGACTAACACGACTAACACATGTGATTTAATAAAATCTGAATATTTTATTAAAATCTAAATGCAAAGATTTGTTATAATTAATAGACAACGAAATATAAATGCTAAGCAATTTATTTAATTCTAACTATAAAATGAAATGAGAGGGATAAGGTAATTATCTTAATTTTTCTCATCCTGAAGTGAGTCTAAAATAGAGAATGTGATGGAACATGAGCATAGGAAGTCACAATTAGGTTCAGAAAAATATATAGATGCTCGCAATTCCTAGACACGGGTGCATGAGTAAGGATATGGGGGTCTGCGGGTGCCTTAGACCTCTATGGGGGTGCTGAAGTCTGTAAAAATGGTCAGAACTTAGTTCTGATAGTGTTGCTAGGGCTTCACACTTGTTCACCTTTGGTCTCCTTTATGTCACACTTGGATCATCAGGGTACTTGTAAATCTGCACACAAATATCCTCCTGCAAAATCGTCATAAAGACATCAAATCCTAAAAAAATAAAGATGCAAAATGAGAGATTAGATTGTACTCAGCTGTCACAATGGTGAACTTATGACTAATCATTGCACTACATCTCAGACCCAATGTAGTTTTATGTGCTTGTGTGTTCAATAATTCTCCTAGGTCACCCTTGTGCTAATGACGCCAAGATAATGGGTAGTAGCTAGATAAAATGTAAATGTGTGGATGGAATATAATGAACTTCCCTTCCTATTAAGTGTGTATGAAGAGTAATGCGCCCAAATGCAGTCCCTTAAGATATGTAGATAGATAGCCCTTGATAATAATTTCCTGTCATTATAATGGTGTGTATGTTGTGTTTATATAGGGATCTCTTGCTTGAATTTTGACACTAATGACCTGACACGTTGACTAGTACCTCGAGATATGAGAGGGAAAACTGAAAAACGACCAACCTAAAATGTCAAAAATAAAATAAAACATAAAGGGGACACGGGCACCCAGGATGGACAGAAGCACCTGATGCTAGTGTCCAGTCTTAGGTGCTAGTGTCCAGAGACAACTGATGACAAATGAGTGGAGATTAATTGACAAGGATCCCTATGACCTAACTAAAACTGGGTGTATGAGTGACAAGTGTGGAAGATAAAAGCAATAAAAACCAACAAGACAAGTAGATGGACTATGGAATGGGTCACTAATGAATAACTTTCTTAAGCAAGATCCATATATAAAAAACCATACTTGGTGTTATGGTAAATAATAGTAAGTGTTTGATTTTGTGTCTCCGACATGTATCATGTGCAACACTTACAATTATTGCTTTAGTATCTCTTATACATCATATGTTATGTTTTTTTCATCCTAGTTAGATACCCTATTTTTTCATTCATGTTTGTTAGTTGTGTGTGTATTTTTGTTTTCTACTATGATTGTGGCCTTAATTGTCTTGCAACATTGTGGGTATCCCATGTTTGTGACATCATGCCTTGTGTGTGGTTGTGTATCTCTTATTTCAAAGGTTAAGGGCCTTGATTATCTTGCGACGTCGTGGGTGTCCCATGTTTACAAGAATTTCACCTTTTATGTGACATTGTTTGACATATTTCTACGTGTTTTCACATTGTATGCACTTTTTTTGACTAACAAATGGTTTTATATTGTTTTTTGTTTTAACATTGTTATGGTTATCATGTTTCATTTTCTTGTTGCTCTTATTTTGCGCAATGGCTTTTACCAATTGCATCCCCCTTGCAAGTATAAATTATTCTTTGTGACCACAACATCAGCTTTCTAGATGTTGTAAAAAATTTCTCAACATCTCAGAGATGTGTATATATACTTTATTTTGAGCCATGCATTCAAATTATTCATCACACATGCCTCAAAAGAGGGGGAAAACATATGGGGTTTTATTCTACATTTCCACTAGAAACATGCACTTTTTTTGGGCACAGACATATGCAGAGGCATACATAAATACCTCAAAATTAGACTCAAACACAAAAAATCAATAAAATATGTATATGGTAAAAAACATATAACCTGGTCAGGACCGTATGGACGGTTCTAATCTAATTATATGGTTTTTCCCAAATGAAAATTTCTCCATATCTTTCAATATTCTCAGGTTTTTCATCATTGGAATAACAATTTCATATGGTTTCATACTTAGATTCATGGGCATAAAGCATTTCATTCTCTATTCCTCCATGATACTGAGTTTCATCTTCAGTTTTAGACATGTTAGGGCCATGGGTCTCCTTTCTCCACTCATATTTAAGCATGCATCAGTTCTACTCATTTTCTATTCAGTTGTGTGGCACATGGGAAGAGTATGGGAGCACGTATTTCTCTTTTATACTATGTGTCCTAATTTACAGAATTGGGACAATATTCGTTTGCAGTAGTATGGTATGTGGGGTTAAGGAAGGTATTAAATCAGCTAATTTCTTTATAGGTAGACTTTCCTATCCTCTTGAGCTTAAGGGGAAAATTTCATAGTTGTTAAATGAATTTGATACACAATATTCTTCCTTCATAGGGTATTTTTGATCCTTGACTTTTTTTCTTCTCTTTGGCATTTGTGTGCTGGGTTGGTACACTTAACACATCGACCTCGTACAAATTAGGGATTGGTAACCCCCAATTCTCCATCAAATTTAGTAAATTTATAATCTTCAAGGCACAAGAACGAGAGCAAATTCCCTTTACAAAACAAATAAGTGTATTTATTCCATGTGTTCATCTCTTTTAGGAATTTTTTGTTGCACATTTCATTACAATACTTTCATTACATGTGAGTTACAATTCAATTTCCTATCTTGGGCATTGACTACACTTTATGTTACATGTTTCATTTTGGAGCATGCCAACACCAACACAATGGGATACTACAAAACACCATTATTGTAAGTGAAGAAAAAGTGTCTACACACTCAGGTATGTTTTCCTGTAAGCATGTAATTTCATTTCATACTTAAAGGGGGATAAATGTAGAAACTCAAATTTGAAAATTTATCCTTTGACACTTATGATCTTGACATTACACACTTTCATGGACAAATGCACTCTCTTCATTCTTGTTTAGCATACCCTTATAACACTTTATACACTTGTTCATCTTTGCACACCTCTCTGTCATCTATCTCTCAAGTTTAAATACATAAAATACATCCAGAAACAATCATTCTTAGTCTCAGAAATTTGAAATATGTTTTTCTCTCTCTAATCCAAAAATGTCAGTTTCAATCAGTTTTAACAGATGTCAATCTAGACCCTATTATATAGTTTTGGACCGACATGTCTTGATTTAATTATTTTAATTATATAACATTATTATGGATAAATATATCCCCTTGGTCAACCTTTCACGAAATAAAAAAAATCAAAAGCATATATAAGAAATTAAATCATACCTCATTTGGTAACCTGGAACTTTAAGAACTCGTGTAAAAGCAAACACTAAAGGCACTTAAATATCCCTATAATACAAAATAACGCATGCACATATATTATGATAGTACCCTCTATAAGTTTGAAGTCTCCTTCCAAGTCTAGGAGGCTCCATCTTAATTCTACAAGAAATTAAAGTGACCCTTCTTGAGTATTTGAGAAAGTGTGAAACTCAAGCAAAGCATTCTCAAAGGACGATTATCAAGTTTGATTGAACTACGATAGACATCACATGCTAGGAGAAAAAAATGCAGTTTGAACCCTCTTCGGAGTAGTGGTGACATCGACAGTGCACAAGTGTGCCATCAACCCACCTAATTTTTTTATAGGAAATCCTTATTGCACTACAAGGGTCCTACAGTTTGAGCAAAATTTAGAAATCCATTTGAAAGGTGAGTGAAGATTACCAACACATAGTGACCCATATTTCCAAGCAGGTGAAGTAGTTAGGAATTTTACAAACCCATATTCCAAGTAGGTCCAAGACCATACAAAAGGGTTAGGACCGTATGAACACCTTGGACTAAGTTGTACAATTTTGACCAGGCTCATTTTTAGATTAGAATTTCAACAAAAATGCATTTTTAGTCTCGTATTTTCCTATTCTTGCACTCAGACCACTCAAACACTACCAAATTCACATGAAATTAGTTAAGTGTACTTTTTCCCACTTATTTTGATAATTTCTGGATCAATCGTCACTTTGGAAAGTGTTATTCTGATTTTTACAATTAATGTTGGAATTTAATTAAATCAGAATGTCCACCTATAACAATATTCATCCTTTTTATGTATGTTTAGTTAAAACATTTAAAACTTAAAAAGGGATGAAAAATTCATCTCCAAAAAAAAGTAAAATCATATTGTAGCAAGTTATTAGAATCCATGCATCTAAAGGATAAGGAAGTTGCAGGAGTTCCTATAAGACCTTGAGTTTGAGGGAAACGATAAGACCATAAAATATCTCATCTTACAGACTAAAAGTAACACTTTCTCCTCCATTTTGAGTAAGATTTGGAATGAAATTATTTTTATTTTAAAGTATTTTTACTATTTTAAAGATGAAACATGAGGTATATAATGAATTAATCTTTGCAAGTAAAATAAATATTATCTAATAATTTCCTAACACCTAAAAATTCTTGCGAGAAAGATGTGTTATTATGTAAAATAGGGCATGTTGGATGTAGATGAAGAATGATTGAAGGACAATATATTATTTTGAATCATAGTTTTATATAAGAAGAATCTCTAGACTAACACATAGAAGATCTAAACTCACACGTAGTAGTTTTGGATGGATATTCAAAAGCCTATTACTAACACTCTGAAGCTTAAAAATACTCAACAACAATTCCAAACTATTGTACACTTATCTAGAAGAATATTTGAGAGAACACTTATCATTCAATATGAAAGGATATCCTAGGATCATGATCCTTTGAATCAAAACAAATGTACACATGGAAGTTAAATGTCATATGATACGTAAGAAGTTAGAAAATAGGAATTAAGTACTCTGTCATATTTTGTTCCTACGAATGTGGGATGAGTCTTAATTATTCAATAGAAGAAGTTAACCATTTTTTTATCTCCAAACTTATCATTTGGCAAAGTTAGGACATGATTGAGTTCTTTTAGGACTGTTTGTTGTAATTAAATTTCCCATGAATGTAAAAGATAGTTATATATTCATAGAGGCTCGACTAATTCAAACTTTGCATATATATTATGAATACACCATCATAATTTTAGGTGGAGGATGAGGATCTTCATCTTCATATTTTTGTAACAACAATATTATATCAATACAACTCCAATTTACTGTATATTTGTATTAGAGACTATCCAATAAGTTCTTAAGATCCAAATTTGAGGGAAGAGAAAGGGTTTCTCTCACCCAAGGAGGAGTACAATTTACGGTATTTTATAGAATAATATTATGCTCTATTTTCTTTCAAAGCATTTAATTTTCCTATTGTTGAGAAAACTACAGGATTAATGAATTATGCAGTCACATAATTAGAGTTACTTTATATTACTTACTTTAATTAATTTGATTATAATTTTTTTTGGATTCATAGTGTAGCTGTGAATTAAGTTCTTGCTCAATTTCAATTTTAGTAAAAATGAATATTAGGAAAATGTTTCTCTCCTTCTTATTACATATAGCCATTGGACACCACCTTGGTTTGACAAATTATGAATTAAATTGAAGTAACGATGACCCTCATCACTTCCTAATCCTACCTCACACATAGCAGAGCCTCTAGTTGTACATGTTACAAGTTGTTAATATTATTCTTTAAAGAACAACGTCGATGCTCTTAAGACCCAAGTATCCCATATAGATTCACAGCTAAGCAAACTATATTAACTCATAACAAATGAGAAAAGGTATTTTGATAGACCCATAACAACCTATAAAGATAATCATTTATGATCTCACATAGAGTGAATACCCCAAAGTAAAGTATCTCCTACCCCTACCTCTACCACTTACATATGGAGTCACATATTATCTATGTTACTCAATGAGGGTCTTATCACATTACCTCCCATCTCTTTTCACCCTGCATATTGATTACAAAAATAACACATAATAACATTTTGTGATTACCATAGACTTAATGGACATAATACAAATTAATGTTACAATTTACAACAACAAATTACGGTGTTTGGTCATTATAACCACCTCATTATAGAAAAAAATGATACAAAGTTGTGAAGTACACAAAATTAGTTACCCAAACAAAAGGATAACATTGGGAAATCAGCCAAACTAAATTTCCCTTCTATATGTCTAGGGACATGTGGACATAACTCAGTGGCTCATACATTTTTAAAATCTATCCTAAATCACACACAAGAGGCATAATATATTGCAAAAATAATGAATGATGAATATTGAACTTCAGAATCCTCTTACCAACCTAATGTCATACATATATACAAACTCATATTAAAGATACATCTAAAATAATCCCACCACAAAAGGAAAAGCCTAAGTGTAAGTGTCCAAATCCTATAGAAAATATTTCAAAAACACCCCAAAAGACTTCATTATCTTATTTAGAACCATTAATTATCATGTCTTCTATAAAAGGACAAACACTCAACAATGTCGAAGATACTAATTTCCATGAAGTTAGTATGTGTATTCTAGCCTTGATAAAAAACCTTGGGTATGATGTGGAAATATTTAATAAGATAAAAATTGACAACATGAAATTGATTCAATCGCGAGTGACACTTTGGTCCAAAAAACTTGTCTTTTCACATTCCACATTGGTCTAGACTTAGTTCGGTATGATGTTTTCACATTCCACATTGGTTGAAATTATGACTACATTGAATTTATTTTCTATATGCATGTAAAACAAGTAAAAATCAAACTATAATTTAGTAAGTAAATCATAATATATGTATAATACAACTACATCAAGATAAATCTATCAAAGGGAAGAAAACATGGAATTATATAACCAAAACATGAAAACAAAAACCTCCCTTAATTGGTGGATTTTATCTCGATGTGTAAATGACCCATTGAGCCAATGTGCACAAGACAAGGGTGGAATTTGGTATCTAAGGGGTTTTTTGATGGAGCAAGAGGCCCATTCAAATAAGCTTGTGCCATATTCAATTATCATCTTTGTTCTCCAATAAAGGTTTTGACAAGATGTCTTAAAGAGAATGTCTATATATGTCTTACAAGGACATGGTGCGTTTTAGGATGGGGGTAGATAATTGCCTATATGGCCTTCTCTTCTTAGGAAGAGTTCCATTATTATGCATATGGGATAATGGTAGAGTAGGCTTAATCTTAGTTAGGTAGGATTAGGGTTGGTTAAGTAGGATTTAGAGCAATTAAATGGTATTAGTCCTCCATATGACTTAGATGGGGATAAAGGAGGCATAATAAATCAATTGGAGATTAATTAATGTGTTTGAATTATATTATAGAAGCTATTTAAGAGGATTTTTAGAGTAAATTGATGAGTTTTAGAGGCGATCAAATGCGGAATTTAATTAATGAAGTATCATTAATTAATAGAAGAAGAGGGATTTCTAGCTAATTATTAAAGGGTTATTAATTAACAAAAAAAGGAATTTTGATTAATGAAATGTCATTAATTATTATTCAGAAGAGGGCTATCATTAATTAACAGAAGGTTGTTAATTAATAAATGAAGATGGGTATTAATATGATTTAAGTGCCTTTAAACTAAGTCTAATATGGCAGATTTTAGTTGTTTACATTTTCCCATATTTGGGAGGGTGTCATGTTAGCAATGCCCTTTCAAATAAAGTAGTACACATAATATTATGATAGGAGGGATGAGGATAAATTGATAAGAGGATGCCCCCTTGAGAGACCATGTGGTGATAGAAGAAGTGGGTGGACTCTCAAAAAGAGGAGAAATGATCATGGAGGGAGGATTAATTCATATTAGCATGGTAAATTGGAATAGACATGGACTTGGAAATGATGACCGATAGGCCACTTCAGCAGATTCAGGGAAGGGATCGATGGACCGAATTTACAATTTGGATGGCTATTTCACAAATAGGATGGATGGTTGATAGGATAGAAAAATATAAGAACGAGGTGATGTTGCTTGTCTTGCACATTGATATGGTTTGGAACAACCTTTATTTAATATTAACATAAAACAATAAGAACTATGATATACACAACCATAATACCAATGTTTGTAAGATGTTGTATGACTGGATAAAATCAAATTACAATGTAATATAATTAAGAAAATAAACAAGCACAAGAAAACAAACTCAAACAAATAATTGTTTAACAAATGCATTTTATTTTTGCCATGTTTAATACCCAACTGATGTAGGTTTGCGAAAATGGAAATGGTTTTTCCCTAAGAGAGGATACATGCAAGGGATATGGATGGGGGACAAATATGTCATAAGAGATGACAAAATGAGCCATAACTTTCCCCAAGCAGGGATGCATGTTGGGGAGACTTGGATGGAAAATGATGTCTTTTTTGGTAAAAATTTGATGGTGTTTCACCTATCCACAACCACATGGTTAAGTATAAGATAGAATTTTTTATTTTCTTGATTTTTTTGGAATTTTTTTATTATATAGATGTTTTATATTTTGATGTTTTATAGATGTTTTCTTATTTTTATTTTTACAAATGAAATAACCTTAAGACATGTATGGTCATCTAGTTTAAATATTTGTGTGCCCCTTTTCTGGGATGTGTGATAAAGGTGACATGTTGATTTTAGGCCATATGATTCCCCAACATAATGTGGGACACAAAAATGGTGAATAAACAAATGATATAAAGAGGTATAATATGTATTATTGAAATGGGTAAAAAAATTCCCCCAAACATGGTAAAAAGGTAATAGATGCACTAGATGTTATGAGAAAAGTAGAAGACAAGTTTGAATTCTATGAATGAATATGAAATAATTAGTTTGATGATTGTCAATGAACAATCACTGAGCCAAAGGCATAGATTGTGAGACAAAACATGGGTTATAGTAGGAGAGTGAAAAAGGTCCAAACAATGCATGGTAACTTATTTTTCTAGGTGGTCTTCGAGATCCAGTGTGTGCATGTGAAAGTTAATTACTTTTTGAACTAAATATTTGATGGGCAAAATGAAGACAAACTAGTCAATGTGTAGGAATGATTAGATTTGATAATGATTTGATGAAGTGTGGAATGAGATCCGTACATTGCTCCACTGTCAACCAAACATTTATAGTCGTGATACAGATGTATATAATTTTAGTCACAACATTGATGAACTACTAGCCAAGAATCCATAGCCCCGAAAGAGATACTAGAAACACCCCTAGAGAGTTTTTTATATCTTTTTTATTTTTTCTTCTTCTTCTTTTTATTTTTATTTTTGATTTCTAAAAATATATTTAACTTTCTCAATTTATTTTGAAGGGTTAAGAACCACTAATGACTAGATGGAAGGACATGGAAGTGATGGTGTTGATGAAATTGGTTAGTGCCAATAGATATACCTAAAGGTATTCATGATAGTGATAGGATCTCTAAAGAGGATATTCATTCTTTAATTTAACAAGGTAATAAAGGACCAAGTTCAAATGACTATAAAAGAGATTGTCGCCTCACAATGAGTGTGGATAGACAAATCAAAAGCATGTCAAAAATGACAATGATGGTTGATATGAAAAAGGGTGAAAAGAAAGAAAAGAACATTTGTGTGTAGGTGAAGCCTTATTGTGATTGTTAATGTTGTGATTTTTTGTTTTTGTATATTTCAATTTTTTAAGATTTTGGATATTTTGAATTTTATTTTTATTTTGATATGTTTTGAATTTGTTGATTTTAGGATTTCATAGTTGTTGTGATGTTTTTAGATTTTTGAAATGTTTTGCTTTTGTTGGATTTTTAGATGGCATGTGAAGGGAAAATTGTAAAGGGAGAAGACTTGTTCTAGTGTCAATGAAGATGATGATAGTGGATGAAAGGGGGATAGATAGGATTCAATATGGAATGGATGAAAAATATCAAAGATAGGGTGGGGAAAATAGGATAGGATGGATTGGGACCAAAAATATCATACCTTGTCATGTGAAGGGAAAATTGTAATAGGGAAAAGACTCGTTCTAGTTTCAAGGATGCCGATGATAGTGGATGAAAGGGGGATAGATATGATTCAAGATATGATGGATGGAAAATATCCAAGATAGGGTGAGAAGACTAGGATAGGATGGACTAGGACCAATAGTATCATACCTTGTTAGAGGACCTAACAACAATGTTTCTGATTTCTTTGATGAGGGTGACCAAGAGTTTTTTCTTCTCATAAGTGATATTAGATCCAAGCTCGATAGTCATGGTGAGATCATACTCGACAAGTGATTTCGATTTGTCTTGCAATTTTACTTGTGTAGGGAGAATCTTAAATTCCTTATCCATAGTTTTTTGCACTTTTTGCCATACTTGCCATTTTCATTTATTTTATCTTTTCAATTGTGTTTGATTATTGGATTTTTGGCGGTTGGATTTATTTTTTATTTTTGGAATTTCTTTCTTTTGATGAAGAAAAACTTATTTTTCTTAAAATTTGATGTGTGATTTTTTTGGCCCTGGGAAATGTGGGAAGGAAGTAGGTGTTTAGGATTGATGGTAGGATTAGTTTGGAAGATGACAGGCTTACACAGTTACTAGTAGAGGGATGATATGATGGATGGATATGAGGTAGTCTAAGGATTGATGGTAATGGGTGACTATGAAATGGCCCAAGGATAGAGTGTGATAAGTGAGTAAGATGTGGCCCAAGGATAGATTTCAATAGGTGATGATGAGGTGGCCCAAGGATATGTAGAAATGGGCCAGTAGGAGGTGGCCCAAGGATATGTAGAAATGGGCCAGTAGGAGGTGGCCCAAGGATAAATGGTAATTTTCTAGTAGGTTGTGGCCCAAGGATAGATGGTATTCGAAGACTAGGATGTGTCCCAAGGATTGATGGTAATGGGTGACTAAGTGGTGGCCCAAGGATAAATGGTAATGGGAGACTAGGAGATGCCACATGGATATATTAAAATGGACAGCTAAAAGGTGTCCTAAGGGTAAATGGTAACATAATATTGGGAGATACCCCAAAGATAGATGGAAATGGATAGCTAGGGGGTGGCCAAAGGATAGATGGTAATGGAAGACTAAGAGATGCCCCAAGGATAGATGGAAATGAATAATTAGGAGGTGCCTCAAGGATAGATGTTAATGAGCAACTAGGAGGTGGCCCAATGATTGATTTTGATTTGGGGATGTGATATATGAGGGATGATTGAGTGATGAAAGGATAGGAGATGGACCAATGATAGACCTAGAAGGTTCTATATGTAAGGATAAATGGGATGATGGGAGGATAAGAAGAGTTCCATGTTGGGAAACGAGACATAGTTGATTGGAAGGAAGGGGTCTAACAAGTGTATGGGATTGAGAAGTTGTTTAATGAGGGATATGATGGGCTCTAGTGGTTTTGAACTTGTTATCTCAAAAAATAAACTTAATAGTGCTTTGAAATGATTTCTTGGAACAACTTCACTTATTAATTATTAGAAATGGAAATAAGTGATGGTATTTAAAGGATCGATGAGGATAAGATAAGGCTTAGTTAACATGTGTCTCAGGGGCCGAAGAGGGATTTTATTTGGATTGGTAAATTGAGATGGCTTGGGGCCAAATTAGTATTGTTGGATTGTATTCAAATTTCGGATAGTTTGGCATTGGTTTGTTTATAGGACTCTTTATTGTGGATAAAATAATGGGTCCATGTGTATTGGATGGTGACACAGGGGTTGATTTAGATTTTTTATTAGATTATTTTGGCATGACATGGATCTTTAATGAGGTAAGATGTAGCTTGGATGATTGGAGGTATTTTAGGATAAAATATATTAGATGAGACTCAGATGCTTGATAAGGATTGGTTTATGGATGGGATTGATCAGGTGATGAAACATGGAAAGATTAAAGGGATAATTAGGTATGATAAGTTAGCCACTTGTTGGTTAAGTTGTTAGATGTCGTCGAAGATGACTATATTAGGATTTTGATGGGATGGTTGATGTAGAATGAGTTCCCTATTTTTAGTGACATGAGGAAGAATATGATATATAGTCATGAATTTCATTATTTGATTTGGTTTAGATGGAATTTTAGAAGAGTTTTGGGTTGTTTGTTTGTGATAAACCAGGATGAATGTTTATATTTTATGTTTTTCAAACAAGATGAGGGAGAATCAAGCAAAAACAACATATGTCATATTTGGCCATCTAACTAGGATAACAGGTGTCTATGGGAGTCCTCAATATACCTTTCACTACGCAAGGAAAAATTCCATGAAATTAGGAATGTTGTTTAGTAGTGTGGTTCAGAGGGTCAAATCACCCTTGCCTTCAATCCATCCATTTCAATGGAGTTTGACCAAGAACAATAGTTGTTTCCTGTGAGATCCTATCGAAGGCATGGGTATTAGAACATGGAAGCCCCTCACTTCACATTGTCAGTAAAAGAGGTCAATGCTTAGCCAAAAATGATAGGTATTCCCACAAATGTAGATATCTCACCAAAACATGAGATTTGTTCAAATGACTAGGTGATGAAGTCCCAGCCACTGAACCTTAGAAGAAGAAAAATGTCTAATTGTTTCTTATTTCCAAGGTCACCTTGTAGTGTGAGGAAAGAGTATATACAGTTGGGATGAGGTATAAACAAACAACAAAATGTGGAAGGGAAAGAAACACCCCATAAAATGTGTTCAAATAGATGATTAATCCAATATATACAAGAAGGAAACACAAATAACTAAAATTAAAAATATTTCAATTTGGATTGTTTGTTTGTTTTTTTTTTTTTTGCATAATTGACTTTGACTAGTGATTAGGCAACCTATGCACAAAGTCTAGGAGTTTGTAGCCACAAAAGTTAATCTAATATGAAAAGTTTTAGGAGAAAGGAAAACCTAAAAAAATTGTAAGTAAGAATCCCAAATTTGATATGTTCATCAAATAGCTCATCTCAAGACCTTTCTGTTAAAAAATAGAGTCATTTTGAGTTCAGGATCGAAAGTTGTGGCCTCCAGAAAATAGGTCATCATGATCATATGCAAGACCATTGAAAGGTGTCGTGATCAATGGTTTCAAGACTATCACAAAGGCCAACAAGACTGCTATAATGTCTTGCAAGACACCACACAAGCTAGTGAAACCACCATAAAATTTTGTGCGATTTTTTTTTAAGCAAAAATGCCATAGAGGACTATGAAACTACCATTGGAAGGAAAAACAATTGCAAATATTCACGAGACCATTTTTGGAAGCAAGACCACCATAAAGGCTATCCAAACCATTGTTAGGAGCAAAATAACCACATAGGACTGTGAAACTGCTACCACAAAATGTAGATCTAGTAAGATGAATATAACAATCTTGCAGCTTATTAGAGTGAGCCTGTCGTTACAGAGGTGAAACAAAAAAATGAGGTAAAAGTTCAAAATTGTAGAATTTTTTCTTTTGAGGTTAGATTTGGACAAAATCCAACCTCCTTTCTACCTAAAACAACTCAACATTTCCAAAGACCATAAAAGGTGAAAAAAACATGACATTGAAATCAAATTGCATGCAAATATACATAAAACTTGAAAAATAATGAAATTGCATGTAAGGCAACAAATTTCATCCCATCGGGCATGCAAAATGTATGCATGTAAAAGAAGTAGAAATTAAACTAAAAATTAGCAAGTAAATCCTAATATATTTCTAATATAACTACATTAAGATAGAGCTAAGAAAGGGAATAAAACAAAAAAATGCATAATCAAAACATGAAAACACAAATGTCCCTCTGATCCGTAAACTTCTACTTTGGAACTCTACGAATCACATAATTATGTTGTTCTACTTTCAACTTTGGAAAATGACATATTTGCTTAAATATTAGAGATTTAATGACTAATTATCTAGTGCTATAGAAAGGAAAATTGTAGAGAAGAGAAACAAATTCACTCCAAAAACCAATAATTTTATCTTGGAAACCTCTAATGGTGAAAAACCAGTCGGGAACAACAAAACACTATTTCTTCCCACTTTTATTAGTCAATTATAGACAACTACAAATTACAAGGAGTGTAAAATGGAGATAACAATGTAAACCTCTCCATTCCTATGCATGTTTGCTCTGTTTCTACACCTTGCTCCTAGAATTCCAGTCCAGCACTGAAGATCTTTCTCACTTGCTCTCATTAAACTTAAACCTTTGCTCTTTTGATCTCTTTGGATCTCAAAATGAATCATTTCTCTTGCTCCTCCTTATATTTATAGCCATCTCCCATGTCCTCCTGTGCACTGGAGAATGGGAAAGGTCAGGGAGGGAAGAGACACAGATGGGTGCTTCAAATTCACGTCCATTCACGCTCCATTTTTTTGTTCAGAAGTGTCAAGAGCACTGCCTTGAGCAGAACAACAGTTACATGACCGCCACCCAGGTTGGGCGGTAATTCTATAATCACCACTCTACGCAGAGCGACAATTCTATTAAAATGTTGATAGAACCTCCTTTTCCTCATTTTTCTTTACTTTTCCTTCTTGGTGCTTATGGAACTGATGAATTGGTTTTTTGTTCTGGATCCCTATGGATCATACCTCCCTTGCTTAGGAGGCTTTTGGTCCTAGAAAATCTTAGTGGGGGAGTGGTAGAGGAATCAACTCCCTCTTTTGCTTTGTCAAGTACTACTGGATCTGCCTTGGTGTCTTCTCTTCTTGTCCAACCTGCCACGAATCCTATGGATATCTGGTTTGCTACTCTAGTACTAAATCCTCCTCTGAGTTTTTCGAGTAAAAACATCTTTGGAAGGTAGCTTCTATATGGTTTCTTTATCATGCATAGATGACCATAGTAGGTGCGAGCTCTTGCAATTTTCTATCGGGTGCATCCACGTGAAGTGTGGCAGACTTTGTCTCTTGAGACGGATTTTTCAGATCCTCCCCATGTGTGTTGCTGTTATAGTCACCACTATTGTTTGTATCTCCTCTTCTCCTTACTGCCCCACGATTAGGTCCAATGAATCAATAAGTAGATACGGTGAATGCATAGCGGAAGCTTGTATTGCTTATTTAATGAGTAGTTCTTGTGGTGGCTTCTTCTATAAAAACTAACAAGTGTTATCCAAATTCTCCATCCTTTGGTTAGAAACATTTGTGCTCTCTACTCCATTTTTCCTTTCTTTCAATGAAAGTAAATGAAATTGATGATTTTCCTGAATAAGTCTTTGTGCTTGGTTGGCACTTACCAGAGCCTTCTTTGATTTGCTCTGGTGTGCCCAGATGTTGAAACTAACTCCATCCTTGACCCATCTATACCGGTTCTCCCTCCTTGTGAACACAACATCCCTAGCATAAGAACTTCCGAAGACAACATCAAATGCATGAAGTGGAATGATATCAGCCTCTAATACATCAATATATTGGGTATTTATCCCAAACTGAAACTTACACTTTCTTGTAACCTGTATTTCTACACCCTTCTTCACCCATCCCAATGGGTATGGATGTGGATGCGTGCAAGTCTCTAGACCAAGTTATTTTACAACCGTATCATAAATCAAATTTGAATGAGAACCAGAATCTACTAAAGCATTTACCTTAGTCTTCTTGATTTGGATTCTGATTTGAAATAGCTTACTCATCTCTTCTTCTTCTACGCCCTTGTACATGTTAGTAGCCGTGCATCTTAGCCTCTCGTCTACATCCAAATCATCCTCAATCTCCACCTCTTCTTCTATATTCACAGTGGCCATGAATTTCTTAGAATCCATGGTTTGGTGATTTGGGTGCAATTCCGGATGTAACTTCCAACATGTGGTGTCAGTATGTCCATTTATATCACAATTCTTACACAAATTATTAGGATCTTTACAAGTATGCAAAGCAGTGGCGGCATGTTTACCTTTCCATTTACTTTTGTAACTTGTTGATCCCTGCTCCTTTTGCTTTTGATTTGTTGACTAGTCTTCCTTTGGATCTGCTTCTCCTTGCTTTTTATCATCATCAATATAATATGCTTGCACGTAAGCTTCTTTGAGATCCTTGGGCTTCAAGGAGATTAACTACCTCCAAAGGTCAGTGCGAAGTCCTCCCAAATATTTGGTCAAAATTTCCTCATCCTCTAAGTCTGTATTTAGTAACATGGCTTGTCTCCAAAAATCCGTAGTATAGTCCTACATGCTTTGACCATTGCCTTGCCTAAAGTACTGCCACTTAATCATTTGTTCAGTCTTATGGCTGATAGGATAGAAGTTAGCTCTAAGAAATTCTTTAAAACCTTTCCAAGTACTGACAATAGGACGTTTCATCCTTTCACAAGTGGTTAAGCGGGTTTCCCACCAAACTAGAGCACGACCTTCCATTTTGAGACGTGTAAAGGTGATCCTTTGTGCCTCAGTGACATTATGCACACTAAAATAAACTTCCAACTATTTTAGCCATTTATCTAGTAATTTTGCATCTACTTGTCCTTCAAAATTCTTTATTTCAACTTTTGTTTCAACTTTAAAAGGAGTATGAGCATATTTTACCTTCTCGCTTAAAGTTGTAGCGTCTTCTTCATGCCCTTCAAAATCTTCCTCGTCGTGGCTCCCTCTGATACCAAATTTTTCTACTAGTGCTCAAACCACTAAGTCCATGGAATCTTGCTTAACTTAAGTTGTATTTTACAGATTTGAAAGCTCTTGTTGTTTTCTATGCAACCTATTCATCATGGTCTCTAACATCTCGACTCTACGAACCAAGTTCGCTTCCTCCATTTGAGCTTGAATTCTCTGTTTCCACTTCTTCATAGAAATATTTGGTTCACAAGGTAAAAATTCTTCACCTTTGGACCTTGTCACTATCATACAAATCACAAAAAAGAATTGAATACCACAGTCCTAAATATTTATCAGCTCTGATACCAAAATGATCCATAAAATTCTACTTTGGAACTCTACGAATCACACAATTATGTTGTTCTACTTTCAACTTTGGAAAATGAATAATTTGCTTAAAGATTAGAGCTTTAGTGATTAATTATCTAGTGTTATTGAAAGGAAAATTGCAGAGAAGAGAAAAAAGTTCACTCCAAACACCAACAATTTTATCCTGGAAACCTCTTATGGAGGAAAACCAGTTGGGAAGGGCATAACACTATTTCCTCCCACTTGTATTGATCAATATAGACAAGTACATATTAAAATAAGTAGAAAATGGAGACAACAATGTAAACCTCTCCCTTCCCATGCTTTCTTGCTCTGTTTCTACACCTTGCTCCTACAATTCCACTCCATCACTAAAGATCTTGCTCACTTGCTCTCATTAAACTTAAACATTTTATCTTTTGATCCCTTTGGATCTCTGAATGATTCATTTCTCTCACTCCTTATATTTATAGCCATCTCCCATGTCCTCCCATGCACTAGAGAATGGGAAAGTCCAGGGAGGGAAGAGACACAGTCGGGTGCTTGAAATTCATGTCCATTCACACTCCATTTCTTTTTTTGTTTAGAAGTGTCAAGACCACTGCCTAGTATAGACCGAAGGTTACATGACTGCCACCTTGGCTGGGTGGTGGTTACAAGACTGCCACCCAGGTTGGGCGGTAGTTTTGTAACTGCCTCTCTGCGCAAAGTGGCGGTTCTGTTAAAATGCTGACAGAACCTCCTTTTCCTCATTTTTATTTACTTTTCCTTCTTGGTTCTGATGGAATTGATGAAGTGGTGTGTTTTTCCAGATCCCTATGGATCACCCTCGATTGGTGGATTTTCTCCTGATGTGTGGATGTCATGTTGACCCAATGTTTGCGAGATGAGGGTACCATTTGGTAGCTTAAGGGGTTTTAATGGAGCAAGAGGCCCATCCAAATTGGCTTGCACCATATTCAGATATCCTCTATGTTCTCTAACAAAGGGTTTAACAAGATGTCTCAAATATAATGTTTATATATGTCTTATAAGGACATAGTGTGTTTTAGGATGGGAGTAGAGGGTTGTTTATATAGCCTTCTCTTCTTCAGAAGAGTGACATTCTTATGCATGTGGGATAATGGTAGAGTAGGCTTGAATCTGGTTAGGTAGGATTAAGATTGGATAGGTAATATTAAGAGAAATTAAAGGTATTAGTGGTCCATAGGACTTGAATGGGGATAAAGGAGACCTAATTAATCAATTGGATAATAATTAATGTGTCCATATTACCTTATAAAAGTTGTTTAATAGGATTTTTAGAGTAAATTGATGAGGTTTAGAGGTGATCAAATGCGGGATTTAATTAATGGAGTATCATTAATTAATATATGAAAATGGATCTATTTAACTAATAACTGGTTATTAATAATCAAACAAAGGGGATTTTAATTAATGAAATGTCATTAATTAATATCTAGAAGAAGGATATCGTTTATTAATGGAAGGTCATTAATTAGTAAATAAAGATGGGTATCAAGATTATTTAAGTGCCTTTAGACTAAGTCTAATGTGGCAAATTTCAGGTGTTTACACTTTCAACGGTGAAGCTATTCAAGTTTCCCTTGATGGAACAATTTAAGAAAATGGACATCCTATGAAGGATTCTCTAGGACATCTAAATGATCATCCCCTTGATAAGATCATAGGATAACCTTCATATACCTCTCTTACTCACAATTTTAGTGTTTTTACATGTACAAAACTTCTTATATGCACATATCCTTCTCCTATCATGTCACAAAGGGAATTTTCTCCTAAAAAAATTATAGATCGTTTGACGTATATTTCCCTTGTTTGTAACTACGGTAAATCCCAATAGTGCAACACATTTTAGGGTTTTGATGTGATTGTTGAGGGAACAATTATTACCTAGGACCCCACCCAGTCTCTTATGTCATTTACATCTTATGGGCCAAGGCCCTTATTTTAAATCCAAGATGGGAGTTTCATTCATATTATTCTCTTATGAAAAACATATAAAATGGGGACTTGAATACAACTTACTCATTCATTGTATCGTGTAAGACACTATGGTTATTGGGATTTAACACTTTGTATACCTCATATCATTTTTGTTGGTGAGAAATTTTTTTGGGTTGACAAACTTGTGGATTTCTCGCCAACGCTCTAGGAATTTAAGTCCCTCTACTTAACCAGTGTAGCTGTCGTATCTGCATGCGCGAGTAAAGTGGATTTTTGTGGTGGCCTTTCAATCGGGAATCTAACAAGGGAACTCCACTGACCCTGCGGAAAAGCTAGCAATCTCTTGTTATGGGAGACTTTGTCTAAAGAGTGGGAAAGTGGAGTGAGAAACGAGGTAAGAGAACTAATGTTGAGGGTAGAAAATAAGATTCCCACACACACTAGTTAGAAATTTCATCACATGCACTAAAATTAGGAAGAAACAATACTGCAAACAACAACAAGACCAATTAGAATTTAATGAACACAAAGTATCAGCAAACCCCTGAGTCAAAAAAGGCCTGAAACTCCTTCTTCTTGTATTGATGCTCAAGCAAAAATTATACATAGTATGAGAATGGAAGACATTGAGAATATGGGAAAAGTGGTTAACTCTTTTCACTCACAATTTAGAAAAATCTCTCTCATGAACTTACAAGAATACAACTAGCTAGAAGAATTTCATAATTAGAACCCTTTGGAATTAAGAGCTCATTACAATTTATAGCAATCTGAATTGTCCTTTCACCTCCCTCACATGACTCTTCGTTTCCATATTCCGCTCGTGACCTTTCGTTTTCCATGAATTAAGTATTTCTCTTATACTTTTGAGAAAATACTTTTTACAAATTTAAAATAGGTCACTTAAGTGAATAGGATGAAATACAATGATGATGCAAAATGAAGAATTAGAATTGAGAGCGGAAGTAGAGAGGGAAAGAGAGGGAGAGGGAAGAGATGGAGGGGAAAAGATTCCTTACGATGAACTACTTTGAATGCCTTGATGCAACCATGAAATTTGAGCGAGGATTTCTACCACTGGTGATCTTTTACACTGATGAAGATTTCTCACTTGAATAAATTTGAATCATTTTCCCAATCTAATGATGACCACAAACTCTATGATGCATGGACATCCTGGACCATATAATGAGTTTTTAGAAACATTGTTATGATGTTTACCACTGTAAACTTGAGATGAACACATACGATTCCCACGATGACCCTCTTTGAAACTTAGTAGATGAACCCTTTGACTTGTTGAAATCATTCTGACCAATTCACTTTGGATCACTCAGTTCCTTAAGTGATGAAGATGAATTCACATGATGTGCCTTGCGATGCCTTGCTTTGCTTCTATAAACCATTACACTCAAGATTATGCTTATAGGACCTCCATGAAGTTATCATTCCTCCTTTTCAACTCATGAAACTATCTCATTATCCAAAAGGGAGTCCAAAAAGTAGTAAGGTGAGTGAAAACAAAGTCATATGTAATTTTCCACTCTGAAATGAAAACTTTCTATTATTAGAATACGAGCTTGTGCTCTGTTGTTTTGGGGCATATCACTTGTCTTGCTCCATTTTCACCTTCTAAACCATCTATGATATTCTAACCTCCTATGTTCCTGAGATATTGCTATTTTTAGCAGGTTGTTATTTGGGGACCTGTTATTTTGGGAAGAAGTTGTTTTTTGTCTTACTTTCCATTTTACCTCGTTTCTGATTGTCTTGAGTGATCGAACTTGTAATTCAATAGGAATCATCATTTATAGCATGCAAGGAAGTATAACATATGTTATTTTTAGTAAGTGGTGAAAACTACCTCTATTTGCAATGGGAATAACTTTTTTGGATTCGGCTCTTCGTCATGAATTCGTGCTCCAATTTTCATCATGATTCACTTTCTAGAAAGCTCAGAAATGAAAAAAGAAAATTTGTGTCTGATAAGAGATTTGGGTATGGAGCTTACAGAGTAGAATACTGATAAAAAATCAGTTCTTTGTATCTTGAGAAACTGCAAACTTCATCGTGCAAAAACTAGTTTAAGAGAAACTAGAATTTTTAGAGACCCTTCCCTCTGAATTTTGGATGATTTCACCCATGGATCTTCGGGAATTTGAAATTTTCTTTGAAGAGGGTAGAATGCTGATAAAAAATCCCTCCATATCCCTAAAATTAGGAACTTCATGGCGCGAAAAATAGTTTGCACGAAACTAGATTTTTCAACGGTCATTCCCTCCAATTTTCATGCGATTTTGCCCACTAGAACCCTGAGAAGTGGAGAGGTAGCTCGCTGATTTTTTCCACTACTATGTCATGGCGGCCATTAATGGAGCTTGAAATTTGAAGGTCTGGTTTTTTTATCCATTCGCGATGAAATAAAATCCATTGTGATAGGTTTTTGCTTCTGGTGCTTCACGTGAAATTTTACTTCAATCTGACAATAGTGAACTTACAATTGAGCATTGCCCAACATCTCAGACCTAATGTAGTTTTGTGTGTGTGTGTGCAGAATTGTGCCCTAGGTTGCTCTTGTGTGGGTTGCACTTGGATAATAAAGAAGTAGCTAGATGTAGAATGTAATAAATGTGTGCATGGAATATAATAAATTTCCCTCCTATGAAGTGTGATTTAGAAAACCAGCGCTTGTGTCCCTTGTGATGGCATTAGATGGATGCAATGGAGCTCTTAAATGCTTGATGGATGCAACCTTAGGTAATGATAGATAATGCTTAGTGCTTGGTCCCTTATTATGATCACATAACTTTATATTTATATGATTATTTTTCTTGAATTTTGTAATTAACCCCGAAAAGGCCGACTACCAAAAATCTAAGATGCTCAAACGGCTAGAAAGGACCCAAAAAGTGTGAGTAGAGTACAAAGGGGATAGGAGCGCCTAGAGGAGACGAGAGTGCCTGACGTTGGCATCCTAGTTGGGCACTAGTGTCCAGGATGACAAATGCCGAAGAGTAAAAATGCAGACTAAGAAAGTGAGGGTGCAAGACTAAAAGTAGTAACAGAAAACAAAGAAATGTGGCCAGAGACATGGGTTAATTAGTACTTTTCTTACTTAGGAATCACATGAATAATAGTATGTAATCAAGACTAGATAATTACCCAAAGTGCGTGATTTTTTGTCTGCACAAGTTTCAACACAACAAGAAAATATTTGTAGATATAGAAGTGTGATTGCATGAATCTAGGTTCAAATCCTAGATTAAAAGACATAGTCAGATCAAATTTTAGAATTAAGTGGCATAATACAGTAACAAAGGATGAATTTGGAAGCCCTGTAACACATTCGCTAGGTAAAGTTGTCCTAGACACGCAAACATGTTTTACAATCTATTTCAGGCCCTCATATTGTACAAACATTGTTGTGACACTCTACACAACATCATTGCCTAGTTTCATACCACTATCACACATCTAAAGTTGGTCTTGGGTGAATATATTTAAAACCCTAACCATAATCTCCATTTCTACTTTTTAGAAGTTTTTAAGTATACAATTCATCCTTTCATAATCTAGGACTACTATAGTTATTGTATTTGTGTTAACTATTTTGGATTATCTCGTTACATATTATTGGTAATATCTCAATTTGATATGCCTAATTTTGAGACTACACAAACAAACTTAATCACTTGTTTATTTATAGTTACGACTAACCTCCAATGACTACAAACTGAGAAGGTGGAATAAGTGGATGGGTCAAATCAAATTTGAAGTTGGTATAGGCAATTGTGTCACGACCATATGGGAACTGCTTACACATGTCAGGATTGTACAAATAGCTATGGTCACGGGACATGAAAATCACAAAAATTATGTGAGGATTACCTACATGAAGATTCGTGAAGGAGTTTTAAAAGTTCGAAAGTCTTTGTAAGAGTTTAATGACACTGAAATTGAACTATTCACGCACATACAAAGAAAAATACATAAAACCTATATAATAACGTGGAATAAATGGCAAAGGGACCATTTTTTAGTGTGGAGATTGAATTAGGAAATTCCATTACACAATGGTGAGGATGATTTTTAGAGTTGTAGAAGCAATTCCAAAATGCATTGAAGAAGCATATTCAACTTAGGTAGTAAGACATGTATTTATACGTAATTTTACACGATTATGTTTTGATTTTTGAAGCCAAAGGAGGAGAGGGGAAGGCCGAACAAACATGCACACTCACACCACAACCAATCAATTATTATGTTAGCTAGAGGGTCACTTCCTTTGTGGCGTCACCCCTATTGGTATAAGGATCATGATATATTGAGTTTTATATTTTACTGCGGATCGAGCCAATCAACCAATGTGGGATTAATTTTTTGATTGAATGAGGGTTTTTAGAGTTGTAGAAGCAATTCCAAGATGCAATGAAAAGACATCAAACTTGGGTAGTTAGACATGTATTTAGAGGTAATTTCACATAATTTCTTTTGGACTTTCGAAGCCATAAAGGAGGAGAGGGGAAGGTCGAGCAAGCAAACATACTCATCTCACAACCAATCAATCATTATGTTAGTAAGAAAAATAGCAGAATTTAGTTTTTTCACATTTGTGAGAAAAATGTTAGACATAAGATACATAATTAATATAGGTTGCATTTCGTTATATTCAATGCCTTCCATTGCCATAATTCCACTTTTTCTTTTTCTTTTCTTTTTTGGGCAACTAGTATGAAATCAAGGTTTGGCCAGTGACTTCGAGCTACAAAACTCTAACACAAGGTGAACCTCCATTACCTCGTGGACGGTGCATAGAGAGCCCTCGCTATGCCACTTGGATTTGTACTTGCAACTTGAACGACCTAAAGCAGTGGCCAAGGCCGGGGACGAGACCCAACACGTATATTCCGCTAAGTTTAGCGGCCTTCCCCGTATTCCAAAACAAATTAAAAAGACCCACGATATGTGCAGGCATTTAGCTTTTGGCACAAAAATGGCGAAAACGAAATCAAGATTTCAGAGCTATGTTGAAGACCTTCGTATGTAAGATTTTAAAAAGGATCGAAAGAGGTCACATTTATTCAATTCAATGCATTTCATATACAACCAAATAAATAGATATAAATCTCCTTTGTAATATGAAATGTGGGCATTGATTTTCGGCTAAAAACATGGCAGAAAATTCATGCAAAACCCTCGTTAAAGGCCTACAAACCCTCTGGATGCACACAAATCTCACAAACAAGAACACTCATTACCTTTTTCAATCTGGAAATCAATACCTGATTCGGTTATACTCGCGGTCATATGGAAATCTGGGGCCAAATTATACAAAACCTTCAAATCTGAGAACCTGGGGGCCTCATTGTCCTTCAGTCCAACTGCAAAAAAACTTTCCCACATATGATTGTAGGCTGCATTCTACAGAGACCCTGACAGATAAATGGAAATCTGCAGCAATGAAGCTGAAGCAGACATTCAAACAGAAGTCAGACACAGGGAATTCAAATATCGGCAGTGCTTCTCTGAGAGCTCAGGCCCCTAAGGGTCTGTTTAATAAGCCACTTAATGTTGTTAAGGCTAGTTTCGATAGGTACAGGGAAGCTGTGGGGCTTCAGGTGGATGCATTCTGGAAGAGGAATTATTGGGTGTTGGCAGGGGCAGTGGGGATTGGCTTGTGTCTTGTTCTGTGGAGACTTATGTTTGGAATTGCAAGCACTTTTGTGGGGCTGTCTGAGGGCATGGCAAAATATGGGTTCCTTGCTCTTGCAACTGCAATGGTGGCCTTTGGGGTATGAATTTTCCACAATTTAGCTCCCTATTTTGATTGAAGATTGAATGCTTGTGTGTTTTCAGTTTTTCCTTTCTTGATAGCATGGTAATTCTATCAATTGAAGAAAAGCCATTG
The DNA here is from genome assembly GCA_019776745.2 of Taxus chinensis. Taxonomy (NCBI): domain Eukaryota; kingdom Viridiplantae; phylum Streptophyta; class Pinopsida; order Cupressales; family Taxaceae; genus Taxus; species Taxus chinensis. Next base: position 214,110,202 of record CM034153.1, on the reverse strand, counting down.
ACTCGCATTACATCTGGGGTAGATGGGAAAGGGCCGAACTCCTCGACCAAGCAAAATTAGAACTCATTACCAGGGCTACTGACATTGCCTGAAATCAAAATAAACACAAAGACTTTCACAAAAAATATCAAGAAGCCCATGGATTACTCGCCCATCCATTCATTATTGTTGGCAGGTGGTCGAGGAGCTTGAAAGATATTGTGTGTTTTCTCCTTGTTGGTTTTTTTTTCTCCCCTAAATCATATATAATGTTACTTTGTAAAGTTGTATGACCGGAACTACATTTTGTTAATGCGAAGTAAATAAGTGATAAATTGTATTGTAATTATCAAAGAAGTTTGTAACTCTGAACTATGAAACTGCAAGAATCTTTTACATGATATCTCGCATGCTATATGATGCAGATTGTAGGACTTTGAGGGTGTTAGATGCTTCCGGTTTGCTATTAGATTCATTGGGAACAAACTGTAATGATCATTATATATCTGACTTAAAATGAATGATCCTACCTTAGACTGCTTTCCCAAATGATGCATCTCTTTTATGTTTATAATGCTATGTTTTATGTTCAGGCAATGGGTTTTATTTCACATTCTCTTTCTTTCTGTTTACTCCGAAATGATTATTGTATGGGTTATGATCTAGACTTCAATGCTTGGTGCTTTATCATGGGAGTTGAGTGCTTAGACCACTGAAAGTTTATACACTTTTATCATCCAAATTTACAGTTAAACCATACCAGCAATCTAAATATCAAATGTGTATTTTCTGGTCTACAAGCCAAGTTTCCCGATTCTGCTGATTTTTATTGGTTTGTGTTTTTTTTCCTGTTATATACCAAATATGGTGGTAAGGGATGGCCTACATGGTAAAGACATTCAATTATTATTATTAGCCGGCCCAAGGAATCTGTTTGAGCAATTATCTTAATTGTTTTTTATGCAAGAAGATATAGAGGGAGGAAGGCATGATCGTTGCAAATGGTCTATCCTTCTCTAAGAAGTGCTGCTTTCTTCAATCATCATTAGTGTGATGCTCCTATTATTGATTCGTTTTTGTATTATTATCTGTATCCGCAATTTTTTGATGGATAAAATGATGGTTGATAACGGGTTCCTCACCCCTAAACAGAAATAAGAAAACCATTACAAGGCAATTAAGCCAAAATATCACCCAGTGTCTGTGTACGTTATTCTAACTGTCTTTGTCTTAATATAAGCCAACTTAAAAACTACATGTTTTTGGCATCAACTCCATACATACACACGCTTTATTGAAATAGTTCGTTAATTCTCTATAATTCTGGCATATCAGTTTTGCAGTAAACTATTAACACCTGGAGACACTATCATCCAAACCAATCTAGTAACGACAAGTCTCCATATTTTCAAAAGGAGGGTAAACCAGACTGTATAAGCTTAAACATAAAACAGGCCTCACCATGCCTGAGGAGGTTTTCCGTTGAGTGGGTTCAAATACCCCACCCCTATTCCACAAATATTATGCCATCCATTTGTATACACCTAATTTTTCACTTACTAACGATTTCTTTTGTGCAAGCCATTGGTGTATTAATCTCCCCTGAGTGCATGTCTTAAGAGGTGCACAAGGATTGGAGTGGACCTGCTCGTAGCATGTCGTGGGAGATCATTGTGGTACTCACCCTTCCTACCACTGCAGAATCACCACAAAATACCTCTGTACTGCCTCCTTATATCACCATCACATCACATTTCCATCTCCAAGTGTCTTCCATTACCCCTCACCTTTCTGTGGAATATTTGCAGCCGACATTTTTGGCCATGGCCAAGGACATCTTGCAAAAAAACTTGTCCAATGATTTCCTTGGCCCGGCCAAAGGCATTGGCTAGGTTTGAGTTGTGACTTTAGGTTATGTTATAAAGGCATCATTATAGTTATTGCCCTTGTGCATTATCAAATAGTTTGCTATGCCCTTGCTTGCAAATGTGCCCTTAAAGTTATAAGAGGTTAGTTTGCTATGCCCTTGCTCGCAAATCTGCCCTTAAAGTTATAAGAGGTTTTAGGGTTTAGTTGAGCTTACACTTGGAGATCATCGTTGGAGTATTAGGTCTAGGAGAAGCAAGAGTAGGAATTGAGCCAACAAGGTCTACCTTAGTCTTTGGAGACTCCAACTTTGGTCAACGTAAGTATTCTTTCTATCCTTCTTGAGTCTTCTCCACAACAATCTCCCACAAGGTGCTACAAGCCATGTAGAGGGATTAATGCACCGATGACATATCCCAAGGTAAATATCTCTAATTGTATACTTTTTCTTTTGTTTGGTTTGAATGATCCTACCTTAGACTGCTTTCCCAAATGATGCATCTCTTTAATGTTTATTATGCCATGTTTTATGTTCAGGCAATGGGTTTTATTTCATATTCTCTTTCTTTCTGTTTACTCCGAAATGATTATTGTATGGGTTATGATCTAGACTTCAATGCTTAATACTTATCATGGGAGTTGAGTGCTTAGACCGCTGAAAGTTTATACAGTTTTTATCATCCAAATTTACAGTTAAACCATACCAGTATTCTAAATATTAAATGTGTATTTTCTGGTCTGCAAGCCAAGTTTCCTGATTCTGCTTATTTTTATTGGTTTGTGTTCATTTTTTCTGTTATATACCAAATATGGTGGTAAGGGATGGGGGTAAAGACATTCAATTATTATTAGCTGGACCAAGGAATCTGTTTGAGCAATTATCTTAATTGTTATTTATGCAAGAAGATATAGAGGGAGGAAGGCATGATCGTTACAAATGGTCTATCCTTCTCTAAGAAGTGCTGCTTCCTTCGATCATCGTTGGAGTGATGCTCCTCATTATTGATTCATTTTTGTATTATTATCTCCATCCTCAATTTTTTGATAGATAAAATGATGGTTGATAACTGGTCCCTCACCCCTGAACAGAAATAAGAAAACCATAATAAGCATAGTTACCTAAGACTCCGGGACGACGGGATGGGGTTTCTGGGACGGCAATTTTTTTTTGAAAATTTTGGGACGGCGGGGGGACAGCAAGGGGACAACTGATAAAAAATATATATAATTTATTAATTTTACAAATATAACATGAATAATTCAATAAACTAAGACTTAAAATTGAAAGTTTGAAGATTGAAAGCATTAATGATTAATCCAATTATTCATCACATAAGCCAAGGCCCAAAATGCTACAGCTATATATATTATATTCAATGTTCAAAACTTCAACATGACAATGAAAGACTAAATAGTAAATAGTAAATAGTAAATCTGAAAATTAAAAACAAGTCTTAGTCTTACACTTCAATAATCAACACGAGAAGAGTACAAATACACCCACATTACATATGCTATGAAATATTATGTCATGTCTCATGAGTCATAACCAAAATGACATTACATAACCAAAATGACAAGTGACAAGTGCAACTAAAAAATCGCTGTCAAAGCCCTCTGAAGGAACAATTGCGAACCGCTCCTCCTCACTAGAAGTATCTGTATCAACTCCATTTGCATCTGCAAAGGAGATATCAACCAGTCCTCACTACTCCTGATCTTCATCAATGTGCCTTGCATCCTCAGGATCCACATCCCACCGCAATGCTGGGCTCTCCTTGTACGTAGGTGTCTTGTGATCCATGAGACGCAAGGCACTATGTACAGCAACAAGTTTCTTTGCTCTCTTAGAGGTAAGTTTGTTCCTCTTAAGAGAGTGGATCCACCCATATGTTGACCAATTCCTCTTAGAAGCAAAGGAACTAGAAACCTGAGAAAGAAGACGAATAACAAGTGTACGTAGCAATCCTGCATGTCCATACAATTGCCACCAAGTAACTGGACTCTCCTGTGCCAATGTGGTCCTGTCTATCGTTGATGAGTTTTTGTCGCCATCCAGATAAGCGAACTTGAGTCAATCAGTTTTGACTCATGAAACATCCTCTGCATAATACATTTTTTTGAGGGCTTTCAAGAAACCCTTGCTCACCTCCTCATCATCTATTGGGAGAACTCTGCTAGGCCTCTCAACATATTATTTCGGATTTAGTGCGTATGCAGCCATGTGTAAAGGAGTGTTCAACTTCTCCCATCTCTGCTCAATGATAGGTTAAATATGGTGATAGTAGAACTCTAAGGTGGGGTCCCTTGCCCGAACATCAACCTTCATCTGGCCAAGCATACTATCAATACATTCGTATATCTCACCAAGGCTAGGGCTTTCAGAATCCCCATATTTTATTACACTGAAAACTGGAGATATTATGGATGTGATATATCTCACATCTATCCAAAATGTTTCATTCACCATGATTGCTTTCACCTTCTTCCCTTGCTCTATCTTCGACCTATCCCACCTAGACCACTCTGATGTCATGACCATACACTGTAATGATTCCTGCAACTTAGCCATCCTATCTAACAAACTAAAATATGATGCAAAACGTGTGTCCACTGGCTTGAAGAATTCCTTCCTCGAAAAGCTATGGAAGAGTGCCAATGAAATATGGTGGTTGCAGATGAACATCTGCACATCTCTAGCATCAGCCACTACATTTTTGACCCAATCAATTTTTCCAATATTTTTTAGTGCATTGTTCATGACACGCACACAACATGGGGTCCAAAATATATGTCGGCAATGAGCCTCGACAAGCTTACCTGCTGCCGTGCACACATAAGCTGCATCTGTAATAACTTGCACAACGTTGGCAGGGCCAACCTTCTCAATAGCATCTCACAAAATGGTGCATTGGAACTTTGCATCCTTCTTCTTCCCTAAACAATCAACTGCCCTTAAAAAGTAAGGACCCTCTCTGCATAAAACAATGATATTTATGAGTGGGTGGTGTATGATATCTGTTCACTCATCCATGATGATGCTGCAACCGTGAGAGACCCATGTGCACCTCATTTCCTCCATCAGTAAATTAACTTTGGAATAGTTTCTATCCAAGATTGTGGTTCTCAACTTCATGTCTCCTGGGGGCAAATAACTCACACCTGTTTTGGCTACCTTAGCCATAGCCTCCTTGAAATAAGGAGAGTGAACAACATGAAATGGAATGCCAGTAGCAAAAAAGAATTTTCCAATGGCATCTTTAGCCTCTTCTCTAGCCTTTGTATCATACATTTCAACAACTGGATTGGAGGCCACAACCTTCCTCTTCCCCCTACTACTACCAAAAGCATCCAATTCAAACACCTCATAAGATGCACCTGTAACACTACCAGTATTAATTCTCACAGAATTAGAAGGGGTACCAGTGCCACTAACATGACGGCCACGAACTTCTAGAACCTTTTCCACCATATCTCCATTATACAGCCTCACCATGTCTGACCTCTCTTCAAGTGATAGTTGTCCACACATGCCTACACCTTTCCCCGCAATGTGCAATAAATGTGCATTCAACCTAGTAATGTTGTCTGACCAAGATAATGAGCATATGTTGCATTTCCATATTTTAGTGCCCCCTAAAATGTTTGATCTAGGACCCCGCATAATTTGACCAAATTGTTTCAAAGGTTTTTTCTTATCAAAAGGCCCCCCAGCATACTTTTTCAACATTTCGGAGGGGCAACTGAACTTGACCACACTCCCTTGTGAACTAGTAGCAGTATTAGGTGTTTCTAATAGTGTTCCTTCTCCTTGCACACCCATTTCAACCTCATATTCAACTTGATAATCACTATTGGAACTCATTTTGAAGCTGCAATAATTAAAATACAAAACAATATAACCAGACAATACAATAAAACAATGAATACAATAAAAAAAAAACAGCAATGAATACATTTAAAAATTAAAAAAACAAGCAATAAAAATGCCCTCCCTTTATTCTTTATCTCATTCCATCACTTGCTAATCCAGGAAAAAAAATACAAGCAAATGCAATGCCTTCACTTTCAACTTTACATTTGGAAATTAAAAAACCAAAAAACAAAGAATGGTAGTAAATTAGTAATGTATGTACATACCTCTTGCTCTTGCTCTTGCTCTTCCTCCTTGCTCTTGCTCTTCCTCCTTGCTCTTGCTCTTTGCACCTTGCTCCTTGCTCTTGCCTTCTCTTTTTTTTACTCTTGCTCTTTCCTTCTCTTTTTTTTGCTCTTGTTTGGTGTGATTAGAATGCGTGTGAAATGCTCTTTCATAAGTTTGTTTATTGCTTTTAGGGTTAGGTCATGTTGCTTTTAATTAGAACGCATTAAAAGTTTTAAAAAATACAAAAAAAAACATAAAAATGATAAAATATGAGCTGTTTTACCTTTTGCTTGGCATCCCCAATGAAGTCCCTAAACCATGTTTGCACTCGGGACGTCTCGGGTGCGTTCCTAGTTTTTAGGGGACGTCCCCCTTATTTTTTAGAAAATGGGGACCGCAGGGAAACGTCCCCATGTCCCCAAGACGTCCCGAACATGATGAAAACCTTTGGGACGCGTCCCTGTGTAACACTGATAATAAGGCAACTAAGCCAACATAGCACCCAGTGTCGTGTACATTACTCTAACTGTCTTTGTCTTAAAATAAGCCATCTTAAAAACTACATGCTTTTGGCATCAACTCCATACATACACACGCTTTATTGAAATAGTTCATTAATTCTCTAAAATTTTGGCATATCAGTTTTGCAGTAAACTATTAACACTTGGAGACACTATCATCCAAACCATCTATTAACTACAAGTCTCCATATTTTCAAAATGAGGCTTAACCGGACCGTATAAGCTTAAATGTAAACATGCCTTACCATGCCTGAGGAGGTTTTTCGTTGAGTGGGTTCAAATACCCCAGCTCTATTCCACAAACATTATGTCATCCATTTGTATAAACCTTATTTTTCACTTACTAACGTTTTCTTTTGTGCAAGCCATTGGTGTATTAATCTCCCATGAATGCATGCCTTAAGAGATGCGCGGGGATTAGGGTGGGCCAGCTCGTAGCATGTCATGGGAGATCATTGTGGTACTTACCCGTCCTACCACTGCAGAATCACCACTAAATACCTCCATACTGCATCCTTATATCACCATCCATTTGCTCCAAGTGTCTTCCATTACCCCTCACCTTTCTGTGGAATATTTGCAGCCGACATTCTTGGCCATGACCAAGGACGTCTTGCTAAAAAACTTGTCCAATGATTTCCTTGGTCTGATTGAAGGTGTTGGTTAGGTTTGAGTTGTGACTTTAGGTTATGTTCCCCTATATAAAGACATCATTATGGTTAGTTCCCTTATGCATTATCAAATAGTTTGCTACGTTCTTGCTTGCAAATCTGCCCTTAAAGTTATAAGAGGTTTTAGGGTTTAGCTGAGCTTACACTTGGCGATCATCATTGGAGCATTAGGTCTAGGAGAAGCAAAAGTAGGAATTGAGCCAACAAGGTCTACCTTAGTCTTTGGAGATTCCAACTTTGGTCTACGTAGGTCTTCTTTCTATCCTTCGAGTCTTCCCCACAACAATCTCCCACAAGGTGCTACAAGCCATGTAGAGGGATTAATGCACCGATGACATATCCCAAGGTAAATGTCTCTAATCCTATACTTTTTCTTTTGTTTGGTTTGATTGATTATTCTGATGTATCATGCATTAGATATGATAGTGTAGCATGTCCTTATCTCTTACATTGTAGTTCCTTTATAGCTCTTGCTTATTGCCAAATAACATTACAACCATTAGATCGTGATTTTAGGTCTAGAGGCCACCCCCTTAGGATCTATTTAGACCCCACATCCCCATATCTTTTATATTGAGAGCAGATTACCCTCTTTTAGCTTTTAGATCCACATACAAACTCACCCCCCTTTGGGCATATCTTGTTTTTGTGTTGACTCTAGTATGGTCTACTACTTATATCTTAATTTAGAGAGAGAATTCCTATATTGACCATCTTAGCTAGCATTTACCATGCACTCGATTAGTCACCACAACAAACGTTGAGTTCCTGTGCACCCATGTAGCCATGCTACCTCCACCACCAAATGGTCCCTCATTGACCCCATAGAATTTCAGCCCTTATTTACTATTCCAGTCCTTCCAGTCACCTTGTGTCGCAAAAACCATCTCCACCTTATCCAGCCCCGCTTTCAAAAGTTTATCGTGGTCTTTCATTTCCTCCTAAGTTTCTCCCATGACATGATGCGTCCACTGAAGACACAAAAGAGATCTCTCAACTCGATCAAGCCTGACATTTCAGGACTATCTTCATGCTGATTTTTTCTTGAACACCCCCAGACAACTAGTCTCCTTCCTTCTTGGGCTTAGGCCTTTCTTAACGTGAGGGATAGGGAGAGGGAAATAACTAAGAAAAGTAAGGATGCTCTTTATTTCAACCACCTGTAGGTCTCTCACATATTTCACAAAACCCATATAGTGATTATGAAGGTCCTAAAAAATGGCCACACACAGAATTTGATGATGTTGCTATGCTTGGGATTTATTTTTCTCTAGGGAAATCGTCTTGGGTCTCTCTCCTTGTTCTTTCCTTGAGAATCACCCATGAGCGTAAGTCTTCATTACATTTACTATCTACTCTGCTGAATTCTCCATTGATTTTGGCCCTGGCACTATGCATATCATGGCCAACGTGCCTTCTGTCTTAGCATGAAAGTGTGTTCTGTCTTAGCATGGAAGATACTTTTCAACTATCTGTCTGAAACCACTCCACCAAAGGCCACTCCTCTCGTCTTTGGCATGCCTCAATCAATATGCTTCCCTTTATATGCCATTATCAGATAGAATGAGACAAAGATGGAAACGCAATAGACCCAAATAAGCATTGGAGTATGAAATAGAATGCAATGATATGACAGCCTGCTTCGGTGCAATCCCTAATATGTCATGATGGGACATTATTATTGAAAGGATTGAGGCGTAATGGGAGTCTTTTCCTTGTAAGTTGTAATGTTTACAAAGTCAGCTGTCTGTCCCAAGACAAGCACAATAATGAAATATCAGGATGATGGCTTATAATATAATATGAGGTTCTTAAGCCATAATATTCATTGGCAATACCCAAAGGGCCTTGATCTATGCCTGCATTTGCAAGGAGGCCTGTGGGCTCATTTACTTCCATGTAGCAATGGTTGAAGATAATGTTTGTAAACAATTCCGTGATGTCCTAAGCCTCTTTTAAAATGCCCTCAAGCCTACAGTTGGGTGTCTCCCTTTTCACAATAGCATTTATAAACATAGTTACCTAAGACTTCGGGATGGCGGGACGTTGGGACGGGTTTTCCGGGACGGCAAATTTTTTTGAAAATTTCAGGACGGCGGGGGGATGGCTACTAAAAAATAAATATAATTTATTAATTTTACAAATATAACATGAATAATTCAATAACCTAAGACTCAAAATTGAAAGTTTGAAGATTAAAACCACTAATGATTAATCCAATTATTCATCACATAAGCCAAGGCCCAAAATGCTACAGCTATATATTATATTCAATGTTCAAAACTTCAACATGACAATGAAAGAGTAAATAGTAAATAGTAAAGCTGAAAATTTAAAACAAGTCTTACTCTTACTCTTCAATAATCAACATGAGAAGAGTACAACTACACCCACATTACATATGCTATGAAATATTATGTCATGTCTCATAACCAAAATGACATTACATACCCAAAATGACAAGTACAACTCAAAAATCACTATCAGAGCCCTCCGAAGGAACAGTTGCAAACCGCTCCTCCTCACTAGGAGTATCTGTATCAACGTCATCTGCATCTGCAAAGGAGATATCAACCAGTCCTCGCTGCTCCTGATCTTCATCAACGTGCCTTGCATCCTAAGGATCCACATCCCACCGCAATGCTGGGCTCTCCTTGTACGTAGGTGTCTTGCGATCCATGAGACGCAAGGCACTATGTACAGTAACAAGTTTCTCTGCTCTCTTAGAGGTAAGTCTGTTCCTCTTAAGAGAGTGGATCCACCCATATGTTGACCAATTCCTCTCAGAAGCAGAGGAACTAGAAACCTGAGAAAGGAGACGAATAGCAAGTGTTCGTAGCAATCCTACATGTCCATACAATCGCCACCAACTAATTGGACTCTCATGTGCCAATGTGGTCCTGTCTATCTTTGATGATTTTTGTAGCCATCCAGATAAGCGAACTTGAGCCAATCAGTTCTGACTCGTGAAGCATCCTCTGCATTATACATTTTTTTGAGGGCTTTCAAGAAACCCTTCCTCACCTCCTCATCATCTACTGGGAGAACTCTATCAGGCCTCTCAACATACCACTTCGGATTTAGTGCATATGCAACCATGTGTAAAGGAGTGTTCAACTTCTCCCATCTCCGCTCAATGATAGGCTGAATATAGGTGGGGTCCCTTGCTCGAACAACAGCCTTCATCTGGCCAAGCATACTATCAATACATTCGTATATCTCACCAAGGCTAGGGCTCTCAGAATCCCCATATTTTATCACACTGAAAACTGGAGATATTATGGATGTGATATATCTCACATCTATCCAAAATGTTTCATTCACCACAATTGCTTTCACCTTCTTCCCATGCTCTGTCTTCAACCCATCCCACCTAGACCACTCTGATGTCATGACCATGCATTGTAATGATTCCTGCAACTCAACCATCCTATCTAGCAAAATAAAATACGATGCAAACGTGTGTCCACTAGCTTGAGGAATTCCTTCCTCGAAAAGCTATGGAAGAGTGCCAATGACGTATGGTGGTTGCAGATGAACATCTGCACATCTCTAGCATCAGCCACTACATTTTTGACCCAATCAATTTTTCCAATATCTTTTAGTGCATTGTTCATGGCATGCACACAACATGGGGTCCAATATATATGTCGGTAGTGAGCCTCGACAAGCTTACCTGTTGCCTTGCACACATATGCTGCATCTGTAATAACCTGCACAACGTTGGCAGGGCCAACCTCTTCAATAGCATCTCGCAAAATGGTGAATTGGAACTCTGCATCCTTCTTCTTCCCTGAATAATCAATTGCCCTCAAAAAGTAAGGACCCTCTCTGCATGAAACAATGATATTTATGAGTGGGTGGTGTTTGATATCTGTCCACCCATCCATGATGATGCTACAACCATGAGAGACCCATGTGCACCTCATTTCCTCCATCAGTAAATTAACCTTGGAATAGTTCTTATCCAAGATCGTGGTTCTCAACTTCGTGTCTCTTGGGGGCACATAACTCACACCTGCTTTGTCTATCTTAGCCACAACCTCCTTGAAATAAGGAGAGCGAGCAACATGAAATGGAATGCCAGTAGCAAAAAAGAATTTTCCAATGGCATCATCGGCCTCTTCTCTAGCCTTTGTATCATACATTTCAACAACTGGATTGGAGGCCACAACCTTCCTCTTCCCCCTACTACTACCAAAGGCATCCAATTCAGACACCTCATAAGATGCACCTGTAACACTACCGGTATTAATTCTCACAGAATTAGAAGGGGTGCCAGTGCCACTAACATGACGGCCACAAACTTCTGGAACCTTTTCCACCATATCTCTATTATACAACCTCACCATTTTTGCCCTCTTTTCAAGTGGTAGCTGTCCACACATGCCTACACCTTTCCCCGCGATGTGCAATAAATGTGCATTCAACCTAGTAATGCTGCCTGACCAAGATAATGAGCAAATGTTGCATTTCCATATTTTAGTGCCCCCTGAAATGTTTGATCTAAGACCCTGCATAATTTGACCAAATTGTTTCAAAGGTTTTTTCTTATCAAAAGGCCCCCTAGCATACTTTTTCAACATTTCGGAGGGGCAACTAAACTTGTCCACACTCCCTTGTGAACTAGTAGCAGTATTAGGTGTTTCTGATTGTGTTCCTTCTCCTTGCACACCCATTTCAACCTCATATTCATCTTGATAATCACTATCGGAACTCATTTTGAAGCTGCAATAATTAAAATACAAAACAATATAAATATACAATACAATAAAACAATGAATACATTTAAAAATTTAAAAAAAAACAGCGATGAATAATTTAAAAAAAAAAAAAAAAACAGCGATGAATACATTTAAAAATTAAAAAAAACAAACAATAAAAATGCCCTCCCTTTATGCTTTATCTCATTCCATCACTTGCTAATCCAAATAGGAAAAAAAATACAAGCAAATACAATGCCTTCACTTTCAACTTTGCATTTGGAAATTAAAAAAAAAACAATGAATGGTAGTAAATTAGTAATGTATGTACATACCTCTTGCTCTTTGCACCTTGCTCCTTGCTCTTTGCTCTTGCCTTCTCTTTTTTTACTCTTGCTCCTCTTTTTTTTGCTCTTGCTTGGTGTGATTAGAATGAGTATGAAATGTTCTTTTTATAAGTCTTTTTGTTGCTTTTAGGGTTAGGTCATGTTAGTTTTAATTAAAAAGCATTAAAAGTTTAAAAAAATATTTTAAAAAACATAAAAATGATCAAATAAAACTTGTTTTACCTTTGGCGTAGCGTGAAAGACGCCTCGACGTCCCCAATGAAGTCCCCAAACAGTTTTTGCACCCGGGACGTCCTAGGTGCGTTCCTAGTTTTCAGGGGACGTCCCCCTTATTTTTTTGAAAATGGGGACGGCAAGGAAACGTCCCGTCCCGTCCCCGTCCCCAAGTCCCCGAGATGTCCCGGACATGATGAAAACCTCCGGGACTCGTCCCCACGTAACACTGTTTATAAGTAATTGTGAATCTCCTTCTACTATAATTTCCTTCGGTCCCAAGGATGGAGCCATTTTAATTCCTTGCACAAGAGTAGTTACTTCTGCCTTGTTATTAGGCCCCCTTGATTTAAAATTGACTCTGGTCCTCAAGATGTATCCTTTACTATCCATTAACAAACGTTCTATCCCTGATATCCCCGGATTGCCTTTTGCGCCCCCCATCAAAATACAACCTAGGAATATCAGGTGATGAGGGTCATTGTAAACCTCCTCATTTAATCTAATGATTTTGTCGAATTCAGTGCTGTGTCCAAAGGTTGTATGCAATAGAGAGGATAAAACATTTGCGTGACAACAACATGCATAAAACGAACTAAAGCTTATCTTCTTCAAAAGCATGAATTGCTGATATTAAATCAAATCTATTCCTAAGAACATTCTGTAAGTGAAATTCTGGAAATGATAGCTGAAAACAGAGTAATCAAAGGATTGTTGGAAATAAACTAAGTAAAGTAGTGGAGAAGCGCCACGGATCTGCTGGTTCAAAGAATGCACAAGTGAATGATGTGAAATGTGAATTGTTCCAAGACAAAACAATGCAAGCATACAAGATTGCAAATTACGAAAATACAAGAGAGATAATTGAAATAACACAAAAATAGCTCCAATTCAATACGATCAAATAGAATCATGCAAGAGATGTGCATATAGGAGGTGAATGTGTACCTCCTCCTAGAATCATGACAATCTCCACCTAGAATAGAGGTAACCAACACCTAGAATGATGCAATAAAGTGTATGCCTAAGCAAGCATATCCCATAATTGTAGGGAAACTCCTACTGAGGTGGTATATCCCGAGTAGGATAATACAAATAAAGCAAGCAAAATAAATCCTACACTAACATAAAGCAGCTATACAAAATCATCCTTCTTCCTCGGGCTGAACAGACCCTTACTCCCCTTTGGAATAGGATTAAAAATTGATCACAAAAATGCTGACAAATTGTTTGAGAACTTGCTGCTATATTATATTCAAATTTATGCCAAAATTCACTAATCAACCACACCCTAACTGAGTGTTTGATAGTTACATTTATAGGACATCTCTTCCTGATTTACCCGGTCAATCCTCCAAGAACGTGGAGCTCTTCTTGAGGATACATTTATTCTGAGAACTCTAACAAACTCTAACTGTGTTTATCCCATTCATAAAAAAGTGATCATGGGATTTATTACAAACAAAGATTTGTATTCTAACTCTACCTACTCGCCCCAATGATGAGGAGCAAAACACGGGCAAGTTGTTTACTCAAATTTCCTAAAGAGATGCCACTACAGCTGCTCCCAATTATCAAGGAGACAATTATGGGAAGTTATTATAATTGAAGACCTCTAACTAAACACTACGTCTAACTCTCAGTCGCTTGAGCAAGGTATTAGGCATGCAAGCCTGTTCTCACGGTGAGATTTTTATTCCTAACTGAAATCCTATCAAAACACAACTACCTTCTAATTACTTTCCTTTAAACTAAGACAACATGCCTATTTTTATTGCTCATGTTTATAACTACATAATAACTCATCTAAAGTATGCTATATCGAAGGATTAGCCGCATGAAGTCTTCTACTTTGAACAAGTATTACTAGCTCAACTCATAGTTGTCTCCTTCAATTAGAATTCTGCCGCCTTCCAAATCCGCTTTTGAATGATTGAATTCTCCAAACATGACAGCTGATTTGTCATGTTCACACCTCTGATTTTCTATTCACAACTATCATTCAATTTGCAGAAATGTGTCAAACAGTTTCTGGGTTTTGTTCTCCTCGTTGCAAGCTTTCCAAAATATTTTAAAATTCTGATTTTCATTAAGAAATGAGGGAGATGTTGTAATTTTTCTGGATATGTGTTTTTGTTTTATTCTCTTCCATTCATCCTCCTTTCTGGAAATCTTCACACGCTGCCCCTTGATTCCATATTTCTCAGTTGTCTAAGAGGCAAGTGTAAGAGAGCACTACATTAATGCTTCGATTGTTTCAAGGTGTTTACTCCTTTGCTAATTGTTTTGCAAACGTTTTGCCTTTGTTGAGTCTTCAATGCCTTTTGCTCTGTCTTCAAAACAGCGTATTTGATGCTCTTTAATCCTTTGACAAGTCATGCAGTCACGCCAATTATTTATCTGCCTTCCTTGGGAGCTGCTGGGTAATGGTCTGTTTCTTCCAGAGCTGTTCCAGAGTCAACCTCCCTTGTATTTTATAGGCTGCGATAATTCCAGAGCTTCTCTTATATGACTGTTTTGAGGCTAGAGATAGTCTGATGCTGATCTGAAGTGCTTGCTACTGGTCTGGACTTGATTTTGCTAACTTAATCTTTGCTTCAACACTTTGGCATTACTCTTCATTGTTCAATGAATGGAACAACCTGTTTTGCAGCATTCTCCAAGAAATATTAAAACATAACAACAATGTTGGAGCAAAATGACTCCTGAAGAAGAAACCAAGTATGTATCTTACATTCTACTTTTAAATAAGCTTTAAACTCTAAAACCACATCCAAATCCACTCTAAGCTTATTTATTGATGCAGGTGCCATTGTATAGAGCACAATCATGGTGCTATTTTCTTGGTAAGAGGTGTGATAAGTCTTATTATGTCAATAAGAAGCCCTACATAGGCTTCAAGTTGTGGTTTGTAGTCATTTAGGGGTGTTAGAGATTTTCCCTCCAAAACCAAGAATTCAAATTTTGAATGGTTTTGGACTATTTGGAGAGTTCTAGAGTATTTTAAGGATCTTGGTCATTAGGTGAGTGGTTTTTGGAGTTTAGTAACGTGTATTAAAAGTCATTTATATCTCAAGTTGGTTGTAAATAGTCAAACTATAAATTAGACCATGATAAGCCTCATTCCAACGTTGAGAAAGACCAAATCAAACATGTAAAACAACTTAAAAGTTGTTGAGAGATTCTTGGGATCTTAAACCATGTTTGTACATTCAGTTTGAGAGGTTGTAGGTCGAACCAAAACCAGAGAGGCTTGAAAAAGCATAAAAAGGAGAAAACCAGTTTTAAAGGTTGGAATGGTTGGTATGTGAAGGTTGCAGGGGTTGTATGGTGTTTTCAAGCAATGAATGAAGCAAAGAAGACTTCCTTAATCTTGTTCATGCTCTTGCAAGTGTGAGTGATCCATGGTTGATGATTCTTTTGACTTGATCTAGCTTGTATGTGGTTGTTTGTAGAAGGCGGGTTAGAAATGATACAGTTTTGCTTACACAGATCTGGTAAATCTATATTTTTATGCAATTTCATGATAGATCAAAGGCCTATAGATTGTTTTCCCAGGTGTATCAAGCCCGTACAAACCTGATCCAAGTGGAATTGTAGAAAAACAAGCATAAAATTGAAAGTTATGGCTTTTTGAGTGCTTGCTGGTCTGTGAACCCTGAGCTAGGGTTAAGAGTGCAAATAAGGGTGTAACTGGAGTTTCCTCCGTCAAAATCACATGGAACTTTGTGAACAAGTTAAATTGGACCTAAGAAGAGTGCCTATAAAGTTTTAAGTTATTTGGAGGTGTTTTGATCATGAAAATCTTAAAAACTCAGATCTGCTGTTAAGAAGCCAAACCCAAAACCCTATTTGGGAAGATTAAAAGTGCCATAACTTGAAAACGGTTGATCATAAACTCCTGAAATTTTATAGGTAAGCTCCTTATGATGTTTGACAATTGATCCCAAAGTTTCAAGTCTTGAAAATACGTACAACAAAAGATATTGATGACAGTCTGTCTGCAGGTCAAGAAAGAGGTCTAATTAGGAGCTAGTTTGAGAAGAATTCGCAATTTCTTGTCTCCATAGTGTGGGTAAAGGCCTGAATTTGTTTGAACATCATATTCAGGGTGTGATAAGAGTCTACAAACCTTTGAAGGACCTCCCAAGTCATTTATTGATTCATAACTCTAAATGTTGCATACTAGGCCTTGTAGCCCTACAAGGTAGTTTTGAAGGAAAAGCTACTGTTTGAGGATTGCAGGTTGAAGCAAAGATCATAGAGACCTGGAGGTGATCTAATAAGTCCAATACAACCTATTAAAGCCTTGGATAGTTATTGAGGAGTCATATGTCCGAATATTGACAAGCGAAGTCTAAGGAAGGAGACCTAGTCTAGTAGGTCTATGAAGACAGTTTTGCATTTCTTGAATTGCGGCAGCGTGTTGAGGTTGTAATTGTATGTTTGGATCTATATGACATGTTGAAAGATGGTACAGCCTTGAAGAAGCATAATGGGAGTGACACATTGAGTTTACCTTTCAAGATTGCTTACTGCTTAGAATGTGTACAGGGAGGCCTTAATAAGGAAACTTGTCAAAGTACGTGTTGTGTGAAGTTTTGTGTTAACCCCTGCATCATTTATGGAAGCGAAGTAAAATGTCATTTTTATATAGAGATGAAGTATTTTATGGCCTCATCATCGGGGGTGGGGGTACCCATCTAATCTCTCTTTAGTTTACTTATTTTACACTTACACCTTTCATGGGGAATTATCTGCATCATTATTATCATTATCTATATGTGTGAAATTCTTGTCATTATTATTGGTATGTAAATTGTTTTTATCTAGGCACACATTCTTTTGTTTGAAGCCTCAACACTCATACCAATTTTATTTTGTTGAATTCGTAAAGATATGTAAACAATATATCAATGTTAAAGTTTGCTATTCGTTGTGAATATTTATAGTTCCATGGAGTCTCGAGACAGTGGGATGGGTCTAAGGGATGAGAGGACCAAGGGCTAGGTTTGGGGGCGACGGTGCAAATATCTGTAGTAATTGAAAAATTAGTTATAAAAAAATGTGTAAGGAATAACAAATGAAACTTTGAAATACTAAATACATTGCATTGGAAAATGAAAATGCTACAAATTAATATTTATATCATAATTTATAGTCAAAACGATGATTACATCCAAATTTAAAATACAATTGGCCAATGGCCCAATGCCTCTAATCATCCCCAAAATCCACAACAAATTCCTCAACAAACTCCTCACCACTCGAATTGCTGGTTCATTTATAGTTTTTTTTTAGTGCTTAAAGTGTTGGCAGCCCCATAAACTATTAGGGTTACGGTTGGGGGCACAAACATCTAAAACAATATGTTTTTCATTAAAAAAATAGCTTTTTGTCATTTTTGTAGTGGGGGACAGCCACGTCTCTAAGACAATTGAGGGACTTCAACAAGTCTTTATGAGGTCTCAGGGACATCCCCAAGTCTCCCAAATGTCCCCTTTGGAACAAGAACGTCTCCATTTTGGGGGGACATCCCTGATTGGTGGTGGTGGTGGTGGGACGGTGGAGGGGGGACGCTTCCTCAATGTCCTCAAGTCCTTGGAACGTCCTCCTCCCTGGAAACGATAATGTTTTTTGGAGGATACGCATCCCCCTGGAACACTAGAATATTCATGTAACTCTGTACTAGATACTTTTTCTTCTCATTCGTCAATGCCTGCCTACTTGAATCAAAATGCGGTTGAGGAAGAGCATAAAGATGATTTTTCTAAAAGATTATGCCTCGAGTATATTCTTTTGGTATTTATGAATGTAAAATAGTTATATTTTTTTTCCATAGCTGTAGGAAAATAAGCAAAATCATCAAATACACACAAGTTTGATTCTATTCTCTAGGAAAATAAGCAAAATCAACTCTATCCCAAGTAGTTTTTGAGTGTTTTGCTAAATGCCTACTCTACAATTAATTTTCAGCTTGTCGAGCTCTTATTCAGTCTGGCATTGCTTCATAAGCAATTCAAAACAAATATAATAGTATGTATTAAATAAGAAAATATCTTTATATTGATATTTTGTTGCAATGATGTAACTAGCCTATTCAATAAAAAAAAATTATCTGATCATTCGGATGCCTGTTGAGTAGATTTGTGATGCAAGAGCATCCAAGGAGATTGTGCAATCTTGCATCAACAAAAGCAAAAGTCTTTTTCTTGTTATTTCATCCTGTTTAACAGTTTGCAAGGTCTCACAACTTTCTTGGAGTCAAATTATCCCTCAAAGACTTATGACGACCATGTGCTAGTGTTTTTAATGCTTGAAGCTTGGGGAGAGACATTGACTCACTCACCAATTACTCTTGAAACTTTTGTGAACTATTTTTCTATTTTGGGAATACTAAGAGACTGATTCTTATGCTTGGAGGCTCAGTTAAGGAGTGAGATCAATTCTCATGCTACACAAGAAACAATGCTGAAATTCAGGCAATTCGTTCCTCTATTCTCATGATGTCAATAGCTTTTGCATGGTGTTGGTAGAGCTTTTGAATACAACATAGTTTGGAGAGGAAGGATAGGCACTCTTAGAAGAGGCAAACCACTGAGTGTGGAGTGAGAATGAGAAGAATATAGTGAAACCACAACACAATGATCAAAACCAGTAAGAAGACCTGTTTTGACTTTTGAGGTTAGAATCAATAAGAAACCTCTTAATTAAGCTCATTGTTAATGCAGTGTCAGGACATAGTGTATCATGCCCCTGTAGATTCAATTTACTGGGTCACCGTGACTAATGCCATTCTAGGCTAGAAATCACTGAAATTGTGTTGTTGTGTGTTCAATCCCCTATTTCAATCACACAGTAGAAGGGGTGCAAGAGCAGGAGCACCTAGAGTTGCTGACTTAATGCAAATGATGAGAGAAGTCCAAGCAAGACTGGTTGCAATGGAGACAACCCAAAGAAGGCGAGTTCATATTGAGGATGTAAGTGATAATAAGGAAGAGAGAGCCCAAGGAGCTCAAGAATCTAAAGGAGTAGAGGATGCAACTGAGATTGAATTTCTTAGAGCCATGGAAAAGATTGGGAGCAAACCCAAGCTGGACACACCTTATTATAATGGGAGCTTGAATGTTGAAGAGCTCATGGATTGGATTTCAGAGATGGAAAAATATTTTGATTATGAGTCAATGGAGGAATCCAAGAAAGTGAAGTTTGTTTTCCATAGGTTAACGAGTTATGCATCAATATAGTGGGATTATGTACAAACTGAGAGGAAAAGAAGAGGGAAAAAGAAAATTAAATCTTCGGATAGAATGGTGACTAAAATTAAGGCCAAATTCTTACCTTTAGACTATCGCACGAGTTTATTCAAAAAGTTTACAAAATTGAGACAAAGGAAAAAGAAGTGTGAAGGAGTATGCTGAAGAGTTCTATAAACTTACTATAAGGGTTGGACATGTGGAAGATAACCCAGAAAAGGTAGCAAGATATGTGAATGGACTGTGTTTTGATATCCAAGATGAAATTAGTTTGCCGAACTTAAGAACCATATAGGAAGCCTACCGATGTGCATTGAAAGTCGAGGAGAAGTTGTCACGAAGGCACCATGTAAACTTTAGAGGTGGAGGAAGACCCTCAAGAGGAAGAGGGAAAAATCTTGGAGGAAAATGACAAAACTTTGGGGGAAGAGGGCAGCAGACCCGTGATGAAGGAGCAAGCAGCTCGCAGACCCAAAACTTTAATATAAGAGGAAGAGGAGGTTATGCACCTCAAGGAAGAGGATTCTATGGAAGAGGAGGAGACCTCGAATAGTGGCAGGACTGAGGAAAGCCCATATTTAGATGCAATAATCCGGTATGCCGGTGGTCATACGGTACATTATATATAAAAAAATATTTAAAAATATAGCCAAATAAGTGCCCATAAGTAGACCCAGAATAGTGGCAGTAAGACTGAAGGAACAACCCATATAGCCCAAGGAGATGAAGAAAGTTCAGATTACTATTGGGGTTTCTCTTACCAGGTCTTACTTGCACAATGAAGATTACCAGAGCAAGGAGAAGCCTGTGAATGTCCTTTGATGAAAATTGAATGCTTTTGAAACCCATCTATTGAAAAGAGACAAATGGGTAACGTCCAGCTACAACCCTAGGCGTAAAGAGCCTCTGCGTACCAGGTATGAATCTTCCCATGCAAATCCGGCTACCTAGCATATAGCCCAAGGTAAAAGTTGGATTGTGCAGTTAATTATTGATGGTGGAGACACAAAAGAGATAACTTAGGGTCTTCAAGGCAAATGGTAGAGCTGTAAGTTTGGGTTAAAACCGAACAGTACACCCCAACCCCTTATAAAGTTTCAAGGTGGGTTAAAACGTACACCCAACCCTTATAATGTTTCTTAAAGGACACCAAGTGTTCGTAAACTAACAATATGTGGCGAAATTTCAAATTAGAGCATATAGAGATGAAGTTGTGTGTGATGTTATGCCAATGGATGAGTGTCATGTGTTGTTGGGTAGGCCATGGCAGTTTGGTCGGAGAGCCTACATGATGGTAGGGCAAACACTTATACACTTGTGACGGATGGGAAGAGATTCATGTTGAGCCCATTACAAGACAAGGGAGAAGAGGTGGACAGCATTCAAAGGTGATGTTAGTATTTGGAAAAGAATTCCTAACAAAGACAAAGGAAGAGGCATGCTTTGCCTTCATCCCCACACTCATGCAAGCGGAGGGAAACACCAAGGTGAGTGATCTATCTGCTGAAATTCAGAATTTGTGTTGGAGGAATATGTGGAAATAGTGTACAATGATTTTCTTGAGGGATTGCCACTAGTAAGAAGCGTTAGTCACCGCATGTACTTAACGCTAGGAGCAAGTTTGCCAAACAAGGCAGCTTATAGGTTAACACCTCAAGAGAATGAAAAGATAAAGAGACAAGTGCAATAGCTGTTACAAAAGGGCCTAATTCGTGAAAATTTGAGCCCATGTGCAGTCCCAGCTGTGTTAGCACCCAAGAAAGGAGGAGAATGGAGAATGTGCACAGATTCGAGGGCAATAAATAAGATCACTATTAAACATAGGTTCCCATTGCCAAGGATGGATGACTTGATGGACTGTGTAACCGGAGCCAAATGCTTCAACAAGATAGATTTGAAGAGTGGGTATCACCGAATCCGGATAAGAGAGGGTGATGAGTGGAAAACAACCCTTTAAAACCAATGATGGGTTGTATGAATGGCTTGTTATGCCAGTTGATCTATCTAATGCCTCAAGTATGTTTATGAGACTTATGAAAGAGGTGCTGAAACCATTCACGGGTAAGTTTGTGATAGTGTATTTGGATGACATTTGGTTTTTAGTGAGTCTAAGGAAAAACACTTGACACATTTGAGACTTGTGTTAAGTCAGTTGAAGGAAGAGAAATTCTTAGTAAACTTGAAAAAGTGCAGCTTCATGAGAGAGGAGCTCCTTTATTTGGGATTTGTGATTTCATGAGATGGGTTAAAAATGGATCTAGAGAAAGTAAAAGCAATAGTGGAATGGCCTTCACCAAGGACTCTGTTTGAAGAAAGAAACTTTCATGGGTTGGCTAGTTTTTATAAGAAATTTATTAGGAATTTCAGTGGTATTATTGCACCCATCACATAGACAATGAAAGGTGACAATAAGAAGTTCCAATGAACAGCTGCGATAGAAGAGAGTTTTCAATTCTTGAAGAGGAAAGTGACAGAACAGCTTGTGCTCACTTTACTTGTTTTTGATTAAGTACTCCAAGTTGACTGTGATGCAAGCAGGACGGCCATAGGCACAATACTCAACCAAGAAGGTAAGCCCATTGCTTATTTCAGTGAAAAGTTAAATAAAGCAAAGTGAAAATATTCTGTTTATGATCAATAATTCTACGCAATAGTTCAAGCTCTCAAGAAGTGGCGGCAGTATTTATTGCCCAAAGAATTTATTTTGTTCACTAATCATCAGATGCTGCATTATATAAACAGCCATGGTAAACTGAATTAAAAGCACACAAAATGGATAGAATTCCTTCAAAGTTACACTAGTTTTAAAACATAGGAGTTGGAAATCTAACGAAGTGACCAATACCTTGAGTAGGCTAGCTCTTGTGTTTAGTGAGCTCCAAGTGGAAGTCATTGAGTTTGACACAATGAAAGAATTGTATGAAGAGGACTCAGATTTCAGAGAAGTGTGGGCAGCATGTAGGAGTCCGACAAGTGTTGATAGATATCCGTGGCTGGAATATATGATCCAAAATGATCTGTTATTCAAGGGTAAGAGGTTGTGAATACCCCAAGGTTCTATGAGGTAGAATATTTTGAAAGAGAAGTGTAATGATGGTCTAGCAGGTCACTTTGGGTAATGTGGGTATCTAAATCTGAAGTTGTGAAGAATGAAAAATCCATTGATGAGATCACAGCAGGTTCATGAGCAGGAGCTCATGTTTTATGTACCCTAGGTGTTTGATGTAGGAGCATTCAAGGGGATTTCGCAATCTTGCATTAACAAAAAAAAATGTTCTCTTTTTTCTGCTATTTTCATTCTGTTGTTTGTCAGTTTGCAGGGTCTCACAAATTCCTCAGAGTCAAATTCTTCCGCAAAGAATGACTGATGACTGCCATGTGTCACTGTTTTGAAGGCTTGAAGCTCGGGGGGAACATTAACTGACTCACCAGTTACTCCTGAAACTTCTGCTAACTGTTTTACCATTTTGGGAATACTGGGAGACAGATTCTTATGCTCAGAGGCTTAGTTATGGATTGTGATCGATTCTCATGCTACATAAGGAAAAGTGCTAAATTTCAGGCAAGTTGTTTGTCTACTCTCATGATGTCAATAGCTTTTGCATGGTATTGCTAGAGCTTTTGATTACATCAGAGTTTGGAGAGGAATGACTGACTCTCTTCGAATAGGCAGAAACCACCAAATGTGGAGCGAGAATGACAAGAATACAGTGAAACCGCAGCACGGTGATCAGAACCAATAAGAAGCCCTGTTTTGAGCATTAAAATCAACAAGAAATCCCTGATTTGAGCTCGTTGTTGGTGCAGAGTCTGCACATGTTGTATCACGCCCTGGTAGATTTGATTTGCTGGGTCATAGTGACTGTAATGCCTTTTCAGGCTAGAAATCAATGAAATAGTTATGTTGTGTGTTAAATTCTCTCTTTCCATCACACAATTGCAAGGTAGGACTCTTATTGTTATGAGACTCTTAACTTGCCTGCATTAATTTTTCATGGAATGAGAGTTATTTGATGAAAATGTTAATGTTTTTTGGTTTTTCTCTTTTCCAACAGTGGTTACTGAATACAAGTCAAGCAATTTTGATCTTTCCATTTCACAAAATAAGAAATGTGATTATTATAAAGCAAAGATTTTACTCTTCATGCTTTTAAGTTTTGTCCAACATAGTAAATTTAAGCAAAATTTATATAAAGAATTGGCTAATGTTCTTAGGAAAATCTTATGAGTTGAGAGGATGAAAAAAAATGCTGGTTGTATAATATTAGTCCATAAAGCTTTCCCTAATTTCGACCATCTTTGGGTTCTACCAGCATAAATTGGTTTTAGATTTGCCACAATGTGGCCAAATTGTTTGTTTATATCAATGTGTATTTCATAAAAGTGAAAACAAACTTCCCTGAATTCTTTTCATTCCTTTATGCATATATTATTTGATAGGTCTGATTGTATAAAATAAGTCCAAAAGGCTTTCCCTGATTTTGTCTAGCTGTGGGTTCTGCTCGTATAACTTGGTTTTACATTCGCCACAATGTGGCCAAGTTGTTTGTCTGTATATATTTCATAAAAAAAAAAAATGAAAAACAAACTTCCTTGAATTCTTCTCATTCCTTTATGCATATATTATCTGATAGGTGCACTGTATTTTCCTTGGTTGTCTTGAAAAAGAAAACATCCAACCATATTTTGCTGCCAAGGAATAAACTTGCTTTCTTTTCCCATTCCTAGAAGTGAATTGACCAAGCTGTATGATTCCTATGTTTGTCCGCTTCTCAAGCATAGTTTTCTATTATCCAAAACAGTAAAGAAATGCATATGGCATGAAACATAAAGAAGTCTTATGCACTGCAATTTCAAGCTCCAAAGTGTGCAATTATCAATATACCTAATTTAAATTTGTTACTTTTTTAGACTAAGTATTACTTTTTGTATTTGACATTCCTGTGGTATATTGTTTCTTCTTGTTCAAGTTTCCAGCTGTAGTAAACTTTTAATACTATAACTAATGCCACAAATGTCAATTTTATGATGGATTGCTGCACAATCTTCCCCTTTCAGAACAATGCATTTTGGCATAAGTATTTTATCAAATTTCAACTTTATTCGCCGCCACTTCCTTTTTTCCTTCTTCCTCATGTTTTTTTGGTCACTCTCAAGCTTTATCAAGAGAGAAGAGGTTAGGAGTCGAGACCATAGCAGTAACTATGTTTTGTAGGAGACAATGAAATATTTTGATGGCTTGCAGGGTCTTTATGCACGGGCAAGATATACAATCAATCCTGATAGAGTTTATAGGATTGCAATGCGCAAATTGAATACATCAGCTGGAATTTTGGAGGTTATGGGAGCTCCTCTTTCAGGAACAGATGTGCGGGCATATGTCATGTCTGGAGGACGAATTCACCTGAAAAACTTCAAGCCCAGCTTGCGCAGCAAGCGCTGCTTTATCATATTCCCAATACAGGGTTCGGAAAGGAGAGGTCTTGTTAGTGTAGAAGTCAAGAAGAAGAAAGGCCAGGTTTGCTTCAATTTCTCTCCAGAATTTTATATAGATCAACTTTTTGAGAAAATAGTATTATTCTGTTAAAATGAAATTAATTCTTATGGCAAGAAGCTTTATTTATCTCATATAATAAATAAAAATGATCAGTCTTATCAATTTTATTCGATCAAAGGGATCATAATTCTGGAGACCTGAATTTTCTTGGAATTCTATTAAAGTGAAATGAAATCTGTCTGTGCAGTATGATTTCAAACTGCTTGCAGTGGATGTTCCCATGGCAAGTGGACCTGATCAAAGGCTATTCTTGATTGGAGATGAGGAGGAATACAAGGTTGGCGGTGGGCTGATTTCTCAGCTTAGGGATCCAATAGTGAAGGCAATGGCTGCAGAAAAAGAGTTCGAAGATCAAGACCAGAAAGAAGAGGAGGAGGATAAGCAAAGGGAGCTGGTAGAAGAAGAGAATCGGAGGCAATTAGAAATAGAAAAGCTTGAGAAGGAAAGAAGGGACAGTTTATAAGCACCTGGGATTTTTGCGGATAAGTCTGGTTCTTGTTTAAGAACTCAATAAGTGTCTTCCTTTTTAGAGAATACAATTTGTTTGATTTCTTTGAAGATTAAGACCATTGTTACTCATGCATTTTATTTTATTTTTAACTTTTTTCAGAAGCATCTTAACATAGATGATTTTTTTATTGTTTTTACTCAATTTTGGTGATTGCGATGAGTTGGTAATAAAGCACTGACTTTGGAAAATCATCCTGCATCATGCAGTTTTCTTTCCTATGGGCCTGGTTAAGTGTCTCCTGCATTTTTTGGTTAGTTAGTGTGAGTATCTCGTGGATTATTACTATAATGATTAATCAGTTACAGTTTCTTGTTTTGGTGTTTTGCACACGCGTGGCCATCCATTTACCATTTACTTTAGCTGTTTACAATATCTCCACTGGTTTGATTTGTAATTAATGTAGATTGATATTGAAGCTTCCAAACATAAACTTAGATTAAGTCTGAGAATTTTGGTTTGAAACATATTTTTCTTAAGACAGCGCTGTTTCAGTGATCACTGGCCTGATTTGGGAGTAATTTGCAAAGCAAGAAGATTGTTGATTACTAAGAATCTGCATATTTCATGACAATAATCATTCTGGTGAGGCTCAAATCAATACTGTTTTCTTCTTTCACACTCTTCTCATATTAGAAGAAAACATAAGAAAGCGGCCATTCAATTTACAACTTTTCAAACGGATGACCATTTCTCATTCATGATTTTTTTTTCATGTTTCTTTTTAGACACTCGCAAGCATCAGCTATTTGATCTTCCGTATTCTTGGTCTCTTTGAGGCCAGATCTTTCTACTCAGAAAGCTGTATCAGGCGTTGTGTAATATAGCATTTTTGTCCAACTAAATCACCAATAACAAGGGTTTGGCTGCATTTCTGTACGTGGAACACCTTCCGTTGTGAAGAGTGCCACAGGAAGGCCTAGAAATATTTCTTGAGTGAATACAAAAATGTTGTGGTTTGCTGGGAAGCATTTCCTGTCAGTTTCCATACTGCTGTGATGTTCTCGCCCTTAAAAATCACATTTTCCCTCTCTTTTTTGCTGCATTTTAGCAACCATGTAAAAGTTGAAAACAGGTATTAAAATTACAAACACAATTAAAAATAAAAACAGGAGAAAAAAGAACAAAACAGCAGAAGAAAAGAAGGGAATAAATCAATTCCCAAATGATTTTTCTTTTTTGCAATAAACATTACTGTTTTGGATCCTCTTTCATTAGCGTGATGATTTCAATTTTCAACACACTTGGTGCCATTTTCATTTCAAGGGTGAGACTAATCTACTGTACATTATTATTAGTTCCTGCCGAAGGTAGGAATACTATGCCTTTCAGCCCAGCCTATTAATTTTATTAAACTGTCCAATAAGATTCATTTATTATTTTATTTTTTATTAAGTTCTAAAACTCTTATAAATAATTTTAATCAATTTACAAATGAATATATGTATTTTTCTGAATCTCTGATTGGTGTTCAGGTTTTGAAATGACTTATTTAAGGTCTTATTCTGTTATCAATTTTTGAGAATTTAAAAATAAAAAAATGTCAAGAAGACAAGTGTCCTAACTTTTATGTGGGATTTTGACAGCATTGATAAGTACTCTGCAGAATCATTAATTTGATATTGATTTTTGTACTTCAGAAACTAAAGTCACTTATTTGAATGAAAAGCATGAAGATTTTTTTATTGTGCTTCATCTTATCGTGTCTCCACCGCCTTTGTGAGACTTCTCGAATTTTCTAATATGTCAGATTACAGGTGAATTAGCTTCTCTGCTTCTTGTTCTTAGATAGTTATTCAATTATGTCAATTTGTATAGAAAAATATAAGCAGTGTTTTGTCTTTCAGTTTTATTATTTCATTCACAAATTCCATAGTTAACTTTCGCAAATTTTTCAATATATGCCTCTTCCCCTATGCTATACTAAACAATATATTGTAGAATTTGTTTCATGCTATACTATTGATATCGTGGATCTTCATCAAACGCAGCTGTCGTATTCCTGTAACAGCTTAAGATCTCTCTTATGAAAACACTCAATTTAGCATAAACCCCATTGTATTCAGCGGAAGCGTAAATTGAAGCGAAATTAGCCCTCTAGACCTCCAATGGAAGCATCAACAGTCATTGACATCCTTGCTGATGGGCAGAAGAGCATCATTTGATGGATTTGCCATTTAAGTCACCGCCTCTGTTAGAATACATAACTAGCATAGGGGAAGCCGCCATATCTCAGTTTCTCAAGGAAGCCCCTGCTTCAGGGCCAAGCTTATTACAGGACCAGAGCAATAAGTACAACAATAATAGCGACAGCTCCTCTCTGAGTGGTCTGCCGCCTTGAAGTGGGGGAACCTGGCCGGATCTTACGATTACGGCCCCAGAACAAGTCTACCCTGAATTTTTTCCCCAGGTTTTATCATTACGCTATGGTTTGAGTGAAGCTTTGTTTTTGTTTGCTAAAAATTCTTTGCGGTCAGGAACAATTACATAAACTATGTTTGTGTGGAAGTGTTTTAGATATATAAATATTGTTATGTATGTACATTGCAACCCTTATCCACTCCATTCTTTTGTTAAAAAACAGAAACAGGCCCAGGCCATGTATGCAGATATTAATTTTCCCCAGTCTTGTTGCTGCTATTTTTGATAGTTTTAATGTCATAGTTGGGCCTGAGGTGGGGTTGCTGCTGTACGGTTGCTTGAATTCATTGTGCCCATTTACAGGCTTTGCCTGTGGAATATTAAAAAAAAAGAGTTTTCTTCTTCTGTTTCTAACGATTTCAACAACACCTGGAGTAATTCTGTTTGAAGAGTATTGGGTTTTCAATTGACAAAGCTTGTGTGAAAAAGTTATCTCGAAATTGTACTCTTTGGTATGCTAGAGGTTTCAATTATCTGCTGGTTAGGGCTATGTTGAATGTATTAAATCTATGCATTAGGTCGAAACAGAGATCCTGAAAAAATGAGTAATCACCACTAATGCTAATAATCATGCCTACAATTTCTCGGATGCATACTCCTAAATCATGGCAAAATAAAAGTTTTGCAGTAGGGTATGACATCTATCGATCCATAATACGAAGTATTTTTGTTCCATGTTGTAGTACTGGATTGTTCACCCCTCTCTATCACACAAACTTAAGATAATTTAAGTTAACATACATTACACCGTAATTAAACTCTAACAAACTTAACATTTTTATTGTTTCTGGTGTAATTTGCAACTCATGTGCAATTGCTAGTTGCACAACATTTGCTTCAAAATAATCATGGCGTTGAATGGAGATGTGTGACATAATCAGTGCATAAAACCACGTCTTTACGCCGAAGGCGTTCCCCCTATGGGAAAGGCTCTTGCGGACGTTTCTCCGATTATCTTAAATTTGACAGCCTCCCGGGCGTTTTTCTAATACAAGGCGTTCATTCTCAAGAGAGGTCTTCTGCTCGATTTGAATAACGTATTGCAGAGTTACAGAGTCTTGAGAGACTTGTGCAACTAGGGCACTAGGTTGGGTCGTTGTTGCTGCTTTGGACAGTGAAGCAAACATGTAAACGAAAAGAAAGAGCAATGAAACTTAGCACGGCGACATGATAATCAAGTTTGGTTAATGTTAAGGCGATGAAAACAAGTGGCAATGATAAGAGGGTAACTAGTCAAAGTTATATATAGGATTCCGCAGGGTATTCTAGAATCCCAGTGCAACTTATGCGTCGCAGTGTTATATCACTGTCGAATTTGAATAAGATTTTGAGTTGAGCGAGCACATTAGAGCGGGCGAGTCGCGAGTCATCATATTAGGGAATGTTGCAGTCAACTGGTTTTTCTAACCGTATCCTCATTCCAAAGTTTTGATAATTGTGGCCGCCAAACCCACACCTCTTTCTTGATGGAATTTAGACATGGTAGTGGGCGTGGACATGGCCATGGATAAGGCAGAGGCCAAGGCCGAGGCCGAGGCCGAGGTCGCAGAAACCAAGTAGCAGAGAATTCTGTGGAGGAGCTTGATAAAGAACCGGAAACCTATCATGTTGAAGCCATGCAAACATCGTAGAAAGTGTTATTTCTGCTGATGAGTAGCTGCATCCGAGCCTGTGGGAGTGAGGTTCCATTTATTTTGTTGTGCACTTTGTCCAGACTTTATAATCAGTTATTACACATATACATGAAGGGCCCATGCTGCATTCTACACATGGTATGTGCGGTACGGGAACTTGTCTTGTGAGTCTTGATGGATGTACTTTCAACGTAATCTTGTTCTACAATAAGGTATTTCAGTCTCTTATAGGGAGGAAGAATAGAACATAAAATCCAAAGTTTTTCAAAATCCCTGATATCAGTATTAGAAAGTGAAGAATATTTGATGCATTTCCCGCTCAAAAAAATATTGATAAATATATATAACTAGATCTAATGGTGAGTTATCAATTAGACATTGAAATTCTAATTACACCTAGAGGTGTTTAACAATGGCAGGCAGGGTGGTGGTGGTGTGCTGTAATATGTGAGTGTGTTCATTTTTAATTTTGACCTTGAACTTGACATCTATTTGACAGTCAATAAGAAGTTTTTCTTTTTTCCCTTCCTGAAGTTGATCAAAAAATTATAATATCATTGGTCATATGGTGGAGTTTAGAGCCCTTTTCTTTCCCACACATTAGTACAATGTAAGATTATTTAGGGT
This sequence comes from Taxus chinensis, assembly GCA_019776745.2. Classification (NCBI taxonomy): domain Eukaryota; kingdom Viridiplantae; phylum Streptophyta; class Pinopsida; order Cupressales; family Taxaceae; genus Taxus; species Taxus chinensis. The sequence goes on along the minus strand of CM034153.1, from coordinate 214,079,758 downwards.
TTTTATGTTAGTGTGTTCATGGATCTGATCTATTTATTAAAATCCAATGCATTTGTGTTTTTTTGTTTGAGGAAGAGGGTATACTACGCTGGAGTATGCAACTCATGGTCAATTGACAGATAAGGCAGATGTGTATAGCTATGGCAGGTTGGTTCTGAAGATTGTGAGTGGCAGAAAGGTCAGGGATCCTAAACTTCCGCCCAAGATGGAGCTCCTTCTACAATGGGTAAAACTCGAAACTTTATTTAAGATCTTTCCTAGATTACTTGTTCTGAGGGGCATCTTGAAGAATCCTTTGTGTTTATGTATAGGCGTGGGGTTTACACGAGAAAAATGAGGCATTTGAGCTGGTAGACAGAAGAATTGCAAAAGGAGAATCTGAAATCGACAAGGAAGAGATAGTAAGGGTAATTCACATTGCTCATCTGTGCACACAAAGTGCTCCAGAGATGAGACCATCAATGTCGAATGTTGTGTCGATGTTAACTAGTAGTACAAAGATTTTGGTTCAGCCCACTCCACTGTCTTTTATTGATGTCAGCTCCAATTTGGACTCCGTTAATATCGGGTGGATGGATTCTTCGATGGTTGCATCAACAGAACCCCCCCTTTCCATTTCTCTTGAGGTGCGTTAGGGGAAAAGTGGTTTTACATATTATTCTCATAGGACATTTAGCGCATGGTTTTAGTAATTTTATGGAGGCATCACTTTATGCATGTGTTATTAAGTAGATGTAACTTTTTAAGATCTCGATTCTCTGTCAATATATACTGAAAATATTGTAATATTCGAACTAAATAGCCAGTAAGATGATATCTGATTTATTATTGATAGGTTTTAAGGTTGTTAAAGACTGAGTTTTTTAATCTGATTTGACATGTGTTTAATAGTTAATTATGTTTCAGATCATCTCATTTCAAAATGTTGTAATTATCGCTGTGAGCATTGTTTCTCACTAATCCATTGCATGTTTATGATTCTGTATATGTTTTAACGTCTGACTAAAAAATGCAGTTCATGCCCGGCATTGTGCATCTTATGTTTTACATTTATGTTCTTCTAAGGTTTTGTTTGCAAATTCCAATGGAGCTTAAGGGGTCTAGTCTAGTCGAGAACTAATTGGATTATATGCCTTGCATGGCAATAAATTTCCCATGTTTTGTGGATGGATATTCAATGACATTAAAGGATTTGTACTATATTTAATGATTTTCAAGATACTTACGAGATCGAGGATCAATTTTTTTCGTAAAAATAAGTTTTTTTGGATGGGTTCAATTTTAAAGTGTAAAGTGTCAGTATTTTTAAAACTAAAAAATAATTGTTTTTAATTAACATTCAGGGAGAGGGGATGCCCATTTCAAGTTGTCCCCCATCCCTGACTTGCTCAGGATGTCACTAAATTCTTGGGGAATTGTTTCCATGTGACACCTATTAAACTCTTATCATTTATGCCTTTGTTTGGGTTACATTTGCTTATTTTTACTCTAATCAAATTTTAATTTTGAACGCCTGCTACACACTTGGTAGTTATTTGAACTAAATTATTATTCATATAGTTCCAATGGTTCGAGATGAACATATGAAACTCTTGGTAGCAGTCTAAAACTTGTGTTGTAGTTTAATGATTTAGAATATTTATAGTGTCACTTTCAATCATTCTATATAATGGTTAGGTGTGCATATTGTATATGCAACATAGACTGTAGGATCCTTTTAAAGAGATTTTTCATCCTATATTTATGAAATGGAGGTAGTGAAAAATGATATATGTTTGGAATGTGATTATATAAGTTCACAAAGTCTGTATTCAAGGAATAGGGCACTCATTTGTATAGCTTGCCTTGAATAATGTATTAATAATTGTTTTATAAATATAAAGAACCAAATCTTTTAGGAAATCATGGGTATTTTTTATGTGAAATATCGAGTACTAAGCTTGCATGTTCACAGTCTTTAGTTTCTATTCCTGTGGGTTTGACATTTTAAGGTCCCTTTACTCTTACAATGATGTTTGGTTTTAGGACTTGTGCAAATGTTTGATTTGACCCCGGACTTAGTGTTGTGGGTTCTACTTTTCTCCCTTCAAAGATTTAAATGGTTCTGTAAAGTAGTTGTGCAACAACCTAGCACTATTTCTCTAGAGAGTTGATCAAACTCTTTCTTTAGTAGATTGTATTCCATGTACATCTCCTCGGCCAAAACCCACACCTCTACCTATGTTATGGATATTATTGGTTACATTGACCCTGACTATGCAAGAACATCAAGGATTAATGAGAAATATGGTGTATACAGTTACGAAATTGTTCTTCTGGAGTTGCTGACAGGAAGGAAAGTTGGGGACAATGACTCAAATTTGCTTTAGTTGGTAAGATTTTTGTTTGTTAATTTTCTTTCGGAGGTTACATTAAACACTGATTAATTACTTTTAAGGTTTGTTTTCTGGAGCATGAAGCAATCAAATGTGGATGGAGTTATCTTTGACATTGGCATGTGAACACAAATTCTATCAAAAGCAGACAACAACACAGTCATAGAAACTATTGACACATAAGTTGTAGCAACCTGCAGGGATCTTGGAATTGTAAGAAAAATCTTCTAGGTGGCTTGGTAGTTTGTGTTGGAATAAGAAAAAAAGATTGCTTTTGTATTGCACATTACTTTGCTTTGATGGGTAGTGTTTGATTTGCTTGATGTCATGCTTAGATTAGTTAGGTATTTCTTGTTTTATGTCATGAGATGTCTGGACTTCATGAGTATTGTTTATTTAACACAGAGATTTACATTCATACATGAAAGCCTTGTGGGAATTGAATTTTGAAAATAAAATTTCAAAGCTTGTGTCATGCTCGGTTGTCTCGATTGTCATTGGTCTAGATGGTTCAGGCTTATTTGATTGATTTAAGGATGATATTCCTTCGATAATATGTTAAATGCCTTCTATGTTTTTCCGAGTACTTGTCGAAGTTTTTATTATTTGAGGTGGCATGTAGGGATCCTAGGATTATAATAAAAAATCTTCCAATTGGCCTTGCTTTGCACCAAGAAACGGCTCTCTAATCGACACCCCTTATCAACATCAACTATAAAAGTAATGACTAACCCTATAAATCAAATAAAATATACCGTTCGGTGTTCACATTGCATTGTGCACATGCGATTGCTAGTTTTAGTCGTTGCTATCCTTATTTGATGGTTAGGTACTTCAGGAGCACGTCTTTAGTTTATGGATACAATTTGTTTGTTTATGACTATTGAGTCATCGTCATATATTTGTAACCGTACATATTTCAAATGTTATTTGTAGCAAAAAGCATTCGTGAAAGGAATCTTTATGAGACCATGTTTTTGTAAACTTGTTTGTTGGAAATAACTAAGAAAATTCACCACAACCTTTACTCCTAGATACTCTGGTCTCAATTTGGATTTTCATTGAAGCATTTTTCGTGTTTTGGAAAAATTCCCTGTTTGAAAATCCTCTATGTCAAAAAACTGTTTGGTTTCAAGGCTAACTTTTGTTAGGCTTCTAAAAGTGGGACATGTTAAGAAAAGCCATGTAAGGCGTTTTACACAATTGAAAGCTAGCACATTTTATTGTGTTGTGTTGCATACATTACTTTCTGCTAGTTTTAATGTATTCAAACATGAGTGAGCTACAATACTATTGTACCTGCCACACAGATCCAACTAAAGTGCAAAAGTGTTTGAAATGTGTGATTCTCCAAAGCTGCAATACTGCTTAAACATTTTGAAATTTCACTTTTAGCTATTTCTAAACAATTATTTTACGACTCCAAAATTCCACTTATACCTCTTTCTTCCAACCCTTGGCCAACATAACACTTACAAAATTGACAAAATATAACTTAAAGTTTTGCAACATGAATGGCAGGAATTGGTCGTTTCACAGAGCTTGTTTGTTTATTGTATAGTCAAACATATGAAGACAAATCTGATTGTGTGGACATGATGTCAGTAGTGTTTTTATCATCATGGCATTGTAATTGAATCTATAAATAGTAAATTCTAGATTGTTTCAAGTTGGTAAGAAATACTAGCGGACAACATCATATAGGATTGAAATATTAGATACTTGATGGGTTATAGATGCACATTGCCCATGCATATGCTTAAGAAAGAATTCTTATTAAGCTACTTAAAATGCTTGAGATCATTGTGTTTGTTAAAACTCATTGGTAATGGTCATATGATGATGATGATGATGACGACGACGACAAAGGTGGCGTCTTTTCATGTGTTTAAGATTGGATTGATTTGTGGGACCTATTCCAGTTTGTAAGTCCTCACCACAAATTTGATCTTGGGAAGGGATATTCCCTCGAGGTTGTTTATCTATTATGGCCATTTTTTATTGCAAATTCCATTATACAATTGTTTTGTTCATTTGAGAGATTACAAAACATGTTACAATCTTGCCACCTCAATAAAGTGGAGACAATTTTCATAAAAGTTAATTATGATTATGAAAATATGGGAGAACTCCATTATTGCATTGATGATTAGTAGCTTATGATAGAATGTTATGGATACACATCTCTCTAGGAAATAGCTTTTTTGTATTCCTTGCAAGTGAGAGTCCATATTTTTGTGAACCTAACGCTAACATCTCAAGAAGAGTGGTTTTAACAACAAAGATACTAGCGGTGGAGTATATGGTTGTATTCCTATTGAGTGGTGAATGAGCCTTAGTGTTTCTCGTATTTGACACGTTGAAAAGAGATAAATGGCAAGCTAAGGAAAATCAACCCACATATCTACCACCTTCTTCACCAAATGCGCTATTCAACTTTTATAGACAATAAGGAATGGTGATGGGTGCAATCTTTGTCTAAAATAAACATTCCATAGACTTACATTCAAATTATTTCAATCAACCTATGCGGAATTGCAGCTATGAGAGTTGAATGAAGCACTACATAATTGGGAAAGTTCTAGTGATGCATTTCTATTACAAGCATTCTCATTCCATTGCTCTATAGAGTAAATTTCATACCAATAGAGAAGTCAACTGGGTGATTTTTTTTGCAACAATTATCAATCATCATCAAGCACAGGCAGGGCAAAGCTAATGTATTTGCAAATTGTATAAGAAAAATATCAATAGGCATATTGCTTAGTGTTATGACCATTGGTTATCACATTGATTGTTCATAATAGCCATGCAAGGAAGATGTCTTCTTTAGTCTAGTTCACCAACATCTTCAATTGGCATCACTTATGCTAACTTCTTTATAAAAAACAAATTTATGAGCTCAAACTATCGTGTACATTCATGAGAGTGTACAAGCTCACTTGGAATGCTCAACATAGTTACACATGGAATTTTGGTGTATATAAGATTGTGTTAGTTTTAGAGAAAAAAAAATTTATTGGCTCTCTAAATCAAAATGTTTATAAATGTTTACAGTTGTGTTGTTTCTAACAAAGCAAATTCACCTAATAAGAAACTCATTGCCAATATCTAGTAGGCCATTTGAGATTGTTTATGATCTTGGGAGCAACTGCTGATTTATTTATTGTGAGTAGTTTATATGAATATATTATTATTTGAGTGCTGGCAAGTGAAATATTCCTAAACTGTGTTTAGTACATAACAATATTTTTGGAGGGTTAGTGTTGACAAGAAGTTTTCTTGATTGAATATGTGAAGTTTGTGAGATGTCCCTTTCAAGATCCATTGTGATGAAGGCTTAGAAATGTAGCATCTTGTATGCACCAAAAAGTGCAAAGCTTTTCGGGTGCACTCGACCTCTCAAGGTCGTGTCAACACAATTGAAAGAGGATTGTGGAGTAATGTGTGTATGGACCATGGGTTGGTGTGCCTATGAGGATGCTTTAACCTATATCAAATATGCTTTGCTACCCTGAATTGTTCATCCAAAACAACAAATTGACTAAACGTGCAAGTCTTATAATAATTGGTCTTAGTGAGATTATAGAATTATAGTTTCTAATAAATACTGGTGTCTAGGAATGAAGCAAAGTTGGGTTGGATCACCCGTGGAAACCACCTGCTTATTGCTAGTTGGTCTTTCCCATGAATGGTCATACACATGAGTGAATGAGAATGGACGAGGCTAGACCCGAGGATGAAAAGAGAGATCAGATCCTGAGATTAGATTGTAGATGACAAAGGTCATGGATTTGTTGGTTGAGTTGTGCTCGTATAGATAAGTCTTGTGCGTTTAGGACATGAAATTGTTCAATGATAAGATTTGGTATAGCGGTTCAATGGAAGTTTTTTCGTCAAGTTCCGAATCAATGTCTATTCAGATGTTGTCTTGCTCAAAAGGAGCAGGAACATGTGGAAATTGTCCTACCTTGCCAAGAATACTTGGTTGTCAGTGTCATTCAAAGGGTGTAAGACGTTATCCTATAGTTGTGATAGCTAGAATTGGAGCTATGTGAATGATTGGAGCTTATTCAAGAGATTTTTTGAAGTGGTTTGAGCTTGGGCAGGGGATGTCTAGATTTTTGTTTGTTAATGTTTTGAAAATGTGATGCTTGCTTAGTTTTATATAAATGAACTGAAGATTACAACAAAAGTTTGTGGTTGATGTAAAAGAAAATTATTTTTGTTTAGTGGAAAACAAGGTGGTAGTTTGCAACTTTTTGTTTGGAGTGTGGGTTTATTTCTACAATGTCAAAGCAATTTTTGTCTAATGTATTGAATTTTGTAAATGCAAATATGAAACTTAGTGGTTTGTTGTAAATTAATCCAACAAATAAAATTAAGCATTCAAATCACGAAACAAATATGTAATTACAATACATGTAGATTTCTTTTAGTGTTTTCAAAGATTTTTTATGGATGCAAGACAATGAAGCTTTTTTTACTTGTTGAAAATAAATTTAATATTTTCAAATCTAATGCAAAGATTTTGAATGGCTTTTTCCTAGATCTAGAAGATGCACAACTACAAATAGATTTTTATTTCCAAAATGCAACTGCGAAACTAGAAATATCCTTTTGCAAAAAAACTAAACTATAACAACAGGTGATTGATTTTCTAAATGGATTGTCAATGATTTATAACTTACTAAATACAATATAAGAAACTAAATGCAAAATCTGATATCTATTTTCAGTTATAAGAATAGATCCATAGCAAAAGTGTTTTAAACAAACAAGACATATGCAAATCCTAATCTAACTTCCTTTTGATTTTTATGAAGAAATAAGAATATAATCTAAGAAATTGAACAAACTAAAAGAAAATAAAATGAAATCCCCAACCTTTCTATTGTAGAAGAAAGATGGAAATCAACAACGATGACCCTTAGCTTGCTACCTATTGTTTTGCACTCAATTGACTCAAGGAAGAGTTGCAACAAGGATCGTGATGGAAAATAATTGGAAGGAATCAAAAGTAATGCACAATTGATTGTGGTTGAACTCTAAAAGGGACAAGAGTGTTGTCTTGGTCTCCCTTAGACCTTTTACTGAGAAAATATGAACAACTAAATTTTGGCCGAGTCTCAAAGAGTAATTAACATCAAGGATGAATGATGCCTCTCTGATTCTTCACTAAAACAACTTCTAAAATGGTTTTGGAATGAAATTTGGAAATTTTTCTAATTTCAAAGAAATCTTCAAGTTCTAATCTTCTAAACCCTAAAATGATTGTACCATCTCTTTTTCAAAGAGATTCAATTTCCTATGCAAACTTGATGAAATTCAAGTGAAAGATCAAAATCTTGATCAATAGTCATGATTAGATGCAAGAGAGTGAAGTGGATTTGATGTTGAGTGATATGAAGGCAAGTTGTGTTGATTAACATACAAGGCCAATGAATAAACATGCAAAACAAGTCAAAAAACATGTTCTTGAGTCAAGTCTTAACACATGCAAATGTGGTGGAACTGTCGATACACATAGGCGATGATTACACAATTTTCATGGAAACTGATGAGACCTCCGGTCTTATGACATGGCGGTTTGTGAAGGTGTTGCATCCATTTGCAAGACCATTGTGAAAACTACACAAACTGCCACAAATGTTGCACAACCACTGGGGTGGTTCGCATGCTTCATATTAAAATTCAAGTTGAAGACAAGAAAGAAGGAAAATATTCAGTCCTAGTAGCTGGGGCAAGTCCTGAAGAGAAAATGAGAAGGAATAAATAGATGAAACAAGAATAAAGGATGAAACTTGGTCTAAACAATTTGTGTATATTTTCAAGGTCATAACATCATCATTATGTCTTTTCAAATATAACACCATACAACATTTGGGTGCTTGTGTATTACACCCTTGGGGAAGCGCCCTACCATGAATTAGCTAGGATGTATTTCTAGAGAAGTGCACATGAAAGGAAATGGAGAGGGTTAAAAATATTTGTTGTTGATGTGGAGCAAAATAAACTGAAACTCTCTACCATATGCAGTCAAGAAAACATGAATCAAGTGCAACATACACAAAGGGTAGCAAAATGTACTACATACTCAAAACACAACCAAAGTAACTCACTGTTCACATGGGTGTGATTCATATACATGCCATGTTCCGTTGAGAGGGAGCATACGTTAATGTTAGACACAAACTTGAAAATTACAAGGAGACATGCAAAAAGCAAGACAAGAAATACACAACATAAAATATTTTAATGTTAGCGGGAAAATACAATTGATGCTAAATTGATGTCATGTCACCTATAAGCTCACAAAACTTATAATTAGTCAAACATATTATTAAAAACACAATTTAGGCCACTACTATAATAAGAAGTAAACTTTCAAATTTTAAAATTAATATAATGGGATCATGTATATGAGATTTTACTTAATTTGGAAATAATTTGCACACTTATCTTCTTGTATCTTTTGAGCTTTGGTCCATTGTTGACCATTTTGCAAGTAAAATTAGTCTACGGGTAGGTCAAGACAAGAGGATGGTAGGGGTGCCGTCGGAAAGAGGTGGCACACTCATACATATGAGTTTTCTATAATGTTGTGTTTTGGGGGAGAATGAAAAATTATTGAAATCTAAGGTTTGGTTTAGTGAAATTTGATAAAATTAGTGTCAAAAGGTTTGTTATAGTGGGTAGATTAGGAACATGTATTTTTTTTGTACTTTTGTGTTTTTTGCTATTTTTTCAAGTTTTTCCTTTCTAGGTCATGGTTGGTGGAACCATCAATTGCAGGGTGGAGCAAGCAGTCTTCATAAGCCAATGGTTACTTATTTGCATCAACAATTGAGAAACCTCTGCAGTAATCATGTATTTGTTATGACAATTGCACATTTGTTTCCTATAGATAGGGTGGTTTTACAACAAAGTATTTAGAAATTACTTTTTGTAAATTGTTTTTTGATTAGGATCCTTTTTTGTGAACGTAGGGTGGTTATGTGAGGTTGAACATGGCTAAAGAGTAGGATTGGTTTCCTAAAGAAATGGATTTATTGACTACACATGAGATAACCCTTCATGATTGAGAGGGGATATGGGAGATTACGTAGGTACCATTAGTGGTAATTGCCAATATAATACTTTGTGACCTATTCACTTATTGGGATACAAACCAGAACACCTTCAGGTTCCCATAGGCTCAAGGAGAACATGTTATCACTCTAAAGGATATTTGTAGGACCATTGGGCTTTTGATTGCGAACATGATGATGGAGGAGCATTAGAACCTAAGCTTATGTACATGTTGTAAATATCATATTTTGTATGAATTCATGGTGTGAGAGTGTCTTAGGAGGTTTCCAGAGTTAATAAGGAGCCATTGAAGCTTCATTTGTCCATAAATAGGTTGAATAAATATAGTTTGGACTTTCCCTCCAATTGGAAAAATTTGAATGTGTGAAGGCATGTAAGTCTTGTGGTAAGCTGTAAATTGTAAAGAAGATCAAATTACCTATTGTAATACCATATTCTACCCTCAAACTCGGTCAATAACAATTTGGAGGAAGAATTGGTATGCCTAATGCTAAAATAAGTAAGCTTGAGTGAGTAAAAGGTTTGTTGAGGAAGTTTATGGATTGATTTCAACTATAAACTATTCTTAGAAATATGGATTTGTTCATGATAAGGTGTAATCATTCTTAGTGGAGACAAGATAAACCACAAAAGGATGAATAATCAATAAAGAGGAGATATGAGGTGTGAGTGGGAAGAGAGGAAGAAGGCCTCTAGGCCTATAATTTTGCAAATAAAATTTTAATTGGTCAATAAAGAGATTATTGTTGGTTCAAAGGTATGGGAAGATTTTCTTGAATTCATTTCCATTTTTCTAAGCCTTGTGACATGTTTTGATGTTTGTAGATTCTTAAAATTATATTTTATACCAAATAATGATCAATGTAATGACTCCCATGCTGCTCTGTTTTGTATCTAAGGTCTTTGTATAGAGAAAGCTTATAGTTCACAACAATAGGGACAATTCCAAGCTTAGACCAATAAAAGGAATACTTGCACAAGGTCCTAACAGAGCTCAAAAGGTAAAATTTTTGTCTTGAAACCATTGTTAAATAAAAATATTCTAAAAACTCTCCTACCAAGTTGATTGTAACCTTAGACTAGGGTTTGGACAAAAATGCTTATAACTCTGCCATTTTGAAGAATTAGAGACCAAGATTTGGAACATATCACCTTCAAGAAGTTTAATTTATTGTGAAAAATGTTTAAGGTTGTTTGGTGTCCACACGTGTGATATTTTCATGAGAGTCTAGAAGAAGCAAATTGTATTCAGTCAAGAGACCTAAGTGGTTAATATGGAATGTCTAGGAAAAATATACAAAGGAAAAATGTCTGAAACGTAGGATTATATGAAAACATGATAAACGGTATCTGAAAAGTGTATCAGTAGGTTGTGGAAGTGAGATTATTGAAAATTACACCTTAAAATGTCCTAAAACGAGCCTACAAGACTGAATGAAGAAAGGACTGTATATTATGAAGGAGATCTTAATCTAATGACTCCCAATCAACTTTTTATAAATGAGGTCATGGTAATATGACTACAATAGAGTAGGAGATGGTGAATATGACTAGAATTAGGTATGATTTATAATTCATGTTCTTAGCTTAGCAAGGACTTGAGTAACCATTGTTAGAGCATTATGATTGTAATTGAGAATGATTTTTTTTTTTTAACATCAAGATATTTTTGGAAAGGAGTGGTAATTAGACTAAGGTCATTTACAGATGTAACTAATCCTATATCAGGGTATTTACACCTCTATCAATATCTTAAAAATTGTTGGTATATATTGATCTTCCACAAACAAGAATGCAACTACATCTATAAGGAGAACTAGGAAACATAGATGGTGATTGAGTATAGGCAGGAAGTAGTTGCAAGTGAATAAAGTTGTATGTTGTTCTTGATATTAGGAAGGTTCATTATTTTCCAGAGAGTTCATGGGAACAAGGGAGAAAATAAATTCGTAACATAGTACCATGAGTCAAGAACCAGTCTTTGAGAACTTCGTAGTATAGTAATTGCATGGTTGAAAAATAAGATAGATTAACTTTAATATAAGAAATGGAAAGAATCACACATCCTATCGGGATCAAAGGAGGGAGTTAATGCTTGAAAGAAGGATATCAATAAAATACCACTATGACATTCATATTAGCAAAGGGATAGAATTTAGTTGTGTCTATAGTTGAAGGAATTAAGTTGGTTTCAAGAAAGAACTTGGATCGTGGGTACTTAGAAGTAGTGTGGGGTTGAGAATAGACATTTTAAAATTATTTATGACTGTAATGAATTCATAGTATAGAGGACAATATGTAGATTCATACTTATATTTAATATTTCTCATGATTATCAATATAACTATACAGGTCAGAGCATAGACACAAGTTGTGAGATGTATTTAGACTTAGTGGAATTAAGAAAGGTATCTAATATAGTAGAAATACTTGTATTCATTTTACTATAGAAGGTGTTTTGCAGGGTACAATAGTCCATGTTATTGGTTGGAAACATCAACCAAAGGTCATTTAAGACCAAGATCATTTCCAATGAATTCCACAAGACAACTTTTTTCATTCCTACTACATTATGAGATGATTGATTGAATGTGTAAACTTATTATGAAGGTTTTTGATCTTGTGGATGCTTATTGTGCTCTCATTTGAAAAGAGTAGGATCGTGGGTTTATGATATCAAGTTTTGAAGTTGAGAATGCTATCACATGACAATTACATTGATAGAGGCTACAAAAAGAGTGGAGGATTAGAGATTGTAAACTTTGTTGGACATAATCAGGTACCCAATGCAAGTTCCAAACAAGGTGTTAGGTAAGTGAGATTGTTGAGATCTTAGATCCGTAACTTCTAGAAATTCATCAGGTGATCATTGGTGTGTTGGCCTCTTAGATAGTCAAAGATAAAGAGACCAAAAAACTCATTTTACTGGGGCCCAGTTGTTAAAAGAGATAAAGGAGCAAGGGAAACACTTTAGATGGGCCTAAGATATGTAATCTTAGACATACCATGATTTGTACAAGATTTTCTGGTTTGGAATGTAGTCATTGAGTTATATAACTTTGGTCATGAGTTGGATATATGAGTGCATGTTACCTTACTCGAGGAGAGTGCTCGTAAGAGCAGTAGGGTTATTAGGGATAACAAGTATACAAAGATGGCATTGTTTAAAGACATTCCCTATATTGGTGGGTACTCTTATGATTGGGGATCTAGTATATTATCCATACATGGGGATGCTTGGAAAAATTGACATATGGGGACATTCATGATGGCTTGTTCAATGGTAAGATAGGTTAAGGATAGAAAAGAGTAGATCGAGCGATACCTAGATTCCTAGGTTCCTTAGCAATTCGACCTGCCATATTTGGAAAACTTAGTGCCTCCAGTCCTTTTCAAGAAGGGGAGAGATAGGATGTTTATCTCATAATATTGGGATGATAGCCTCCAATTCTAGGTGTAGCGATTATGACATAACAAAATGTAACCCATGAAGGGGGATGTGGTATCAGATGTGGAGTGGGAAGTGATTGTAAGCAAAAAATTGTGTAAGTATGCAAACATGAGATGATTATTAAACCAAATCAATTCTAAATATAACACAACCATTCACTTACCTTAGATTGAGCAATGACAAAAAGAGGGAGAAGACAATATAAATGTACTTACCTACAAGTAGAATCCTCCTTCTTTGATTTTTTGATTTGCTCCTTAGATGAACTTAGAATGCTTCATATTTGTGGAATGATTTTGGAAACACTTCCTCTTGATAAAATGATGCTTTTGGCTCACTTGGATGCTATGAAGATTGATAAATTGCTTAAATATTTTGGCAGCATAAGTTTGCAATTGTTCTAAGGTGCTTGCCATGGAGGGTGGCACCTCTATTTATAGCTAGCGGAGGTAAAACTCAATGGTTGAGATCTTGCCATGTTGGATAAGATCAATGGTTGAGGATGCATAAGAGTGAGGAGTTTATAGATGTGGAGAGTTCTATATTTCATGAGAACTCTCCATTGAATTAAAAATTCAATGGAATAGTGTATATTAATTTGAATATTTGAAAATGGGAGGGAAGAATGGAGAGGCTTCTAGAAATAGAAGCTTCTAGATTCAGAGGGTCATTTATCATGTAATTAGGTGGAATTAATTGTGTTTAGTGGGCTGATTAGATGGAGAAGCTAGGCATAGAGTATGTGTAGGGTAGGTGGTAGGTGGTGTAGATACCCCAAAATTACACGCATGTTTCCACTTGTTCCCATTATTATCCTAGTACACCCTGTTATTCACCCATTTGTGATTAATTGATTAAATCAATTAATTAGTACACAGTGTACCCCTTTGGATTAATTAAATTAATCCCATGTATCCTTTGTATCCCCTTTAGCTAAATTAATTGTTATTTATTAATTAAATAATTAATTAATTAAGTGTGTGCACATCCTAGTCATCTGCCACTTGATCAAACTCCACTTGGACTCTCTATCCTTATCCTAGTTAACTACACTTCTAGAATCCTAGAAAGGTGGGGGCAATTAAGTTGCACGTACAACCACCTTTCCGGATGCAGCTTTTTGCAATTAATTCATTTACTGCCCTGGAACTATTGCAACTTCCCACAATGCTATTTTTAGCATATTCAATTATGCGTGTATGACCAAATTTAACTACTTTTGCCTCTATAAATTGTAGGCTTACCTTCCTTACAAATCCTCTTGAATTTGACATACAAAAACTCTGTTGAATTCATTGCGTTGGTAGCACTTGCATTCAAATTTTGGAGAGCACTCAAGAGCATCCAAAATCATTTCTGACATCCATTTTGCAAGGTCTTACAGGAGACCCTTATTTGAGGTTTGCATTGGAAGGTTACTGGAATGTTTACAAATTATTTGTTTGTCTTTCATTATTGTGATTTTTCTCTGCATACATTTTGGCACGCCACCTCCCTTCCTACGCAGACTCTACCCCGAGCCCCTACCCATCCCCATACTCGTTTCCCACACGCAAACCTTGTCCCTCCCCACCCTGGGCTGGCCCGCGTCCATCCATGTCCCGAGCTCACCATAGATCCTACCCATCTCCCCTACCCCACCCGAGCCCATATCTTGATCCACACTCTGTCGACCTGCACCTCGCCCTCACTCTCGTGCTTCTACCTTGCCTGATCCTGTGCTACCACTTCGATCCATTCTCGAGCCTTCCAAAACTTCCACTCCACCCACGGCCGAGTTGTTCCAACCCCACTCCGTCGAGTCACATCCCTACCTCGCCTGAGCCCTTCACATGCAAACTTAAGGTTTAGGTTTTGGTTTATTTTTTTAGTTTCTACACTAGTTTATTGCCTTAGGTTTTCCATATTTCTTTCTTTCTTTCTTTATTTTTTATTTTTTTTACTTAAGTTTTAAACTTTAGTCTGTTTATTTTTATTTTTTTTATTATCTTCTAATTAATCTTTACTTACTTTAGTTATTTTCTCTCATTAACTTAATTCAGTCATTTCCATTCAATTCGGTTTATTATTATTCTTATTTTTCGTGCATTATGTTCACTTTCACTAATTGTGCAATTTGATCATACAAGGTTCTTAATTGTTTTCGATTCAACTCATTTGTTGTTTTGCGCCTTTTCAATCAAACGTACACTTGTTTCCACCTTTTTAAACACTTTGCCTTGTATGGCTTGATTGTGAAAGTTACCATTTTAGCGTTATTAGACGTTTCAATATAATTTTTCATGCTTTGTACGCCTTTCTCATATATGTTTAGTCGTTTTGCCAACTAGACTAACGATTTCTAACGTGTTTTGTGTGCTTCTCACTTGTTGGTTTCTGTTGTTTTTCTCCAACTAACACGAATCACCCACGCGTATGCTCTTCCCTTGTGCTTTTTAAAGCAATCTTGGGAATCAGAAATGTGGTTGTTTCTTTCTTTTTTCATTTTTGGGGAATTAACGCTTCACTTAACCAAAGCCAACCCACACGTATGCTCTTTCCCCGCACTTTTTAACTGATCTTGGAAATCAAAAACTTGGGTTCGTTTATGTCATCTTGTTTATTTATTTTACTATGTTTACCTCATTCCGGAAAATTTTCTAATCATTGTTTATAGGACCCGCTCTTACACAAGGTGGCTAAATACTCCAAAAAAAACTACTAACTACAGGTTGCCAAAGGAGTTCAACTAAACCACATTAAAATCAAAAGATTAAAAAAACACCACATCCAAAACACTTGATTTGCAGGTTCGGTTAAGAGCTATGGCTCGACCGCTTAACTAGAACATAACCCTCTTGGCATAAGCTTTAAGCTACAACAAAGGGGGTGGTTCTAGGAAGCCCAATGTAGTCCACACCTTGAGGGAACTAGTGGATGAAATGGGAACCTTTTAATCCTACCTGACTAGTAAAGTCTTGTGAGTTAGAGTCACGGATATCCTTAGTGGCGACACCAGAGTGATTCATTATGAGAAAGATCTTTGCTCAGGGTTTCAAAGGGGGTAAAGTAAAGCTATCAGCTAGCAATAGCATCACGCTCACTCGGATATACTGCTGACACCTAGTTGAGAGAGCCACCCAGGAAGCCACGCCTTTTCCAAGCCAATCTGAGATAGAGGCTACAACTTTCACTTCACCACTTTTCATTTTTCTCACATGTTACACAGTTGTGTTTCACTTTCATCATTCACGTTTTCTCTCTCATCCATCTTATCACTTTGTACACGTGTCTAAGTCTAGGTTTGTGGACATCCATAATCACACTTAAGCACTTTCATTTTCATATAATTCTTGACATTGTGATACTTGCTTTATCACAGTTAAGCACTCTCTTGATCACCTTGATCTTTCATTATCGTAAGTATTAAGTTTAATGTTATTTTTTTGAACTCTAAGCATTCCCCATTCTTACATTTCACATTTACTTTCTCAACTTATTGACATTCTTCACTATCATTCTCTACTCACTCTTACATCATCGCATTTTTGCATCCACTTTGTTGAGTTGCAACGTCTTCCATTTTTTATCCTACCATATTACATTGTCGTATTTCTCAATCATTTTGTTGCATTGTCCACATCCTCATTATTTACTCACTTTTCTCGTTAAAATCATTCACTTTGTTTTAAGTTGAGATCACTAATCCATCACTTCCCCCTTGTCTCTTATCTCCATTTTTGTGAGATTCAGACCTTTTTATCATCGTATATTCATTTCTTATGATGACCTTTACCTTTTCGTTCTTTTAGTGCTTTCACTTCTTTGTCATGTCTTATATTTTAACACTCTTTTTTTTAAGAGTTGACATTGATCATCATCTTCTTAAGTCTCTCCTTTTACCATTCATCTTATTAAAAGTTGAGAAAATCCATCATTTTCTTTCTTAAGTCTCTTCACTTAACATATTTTTGTTTAGAGTTGAGCATCTTTCATTGTGTTAAAGGTCTCTTCTTGTCACACTTGCAATTGTCACAAGTTTAACATGCTAACCTTTCGTCTCTCTCCTCTTTACGTTCACTTTTGTAAAGGATCATAAAATCATTTCAAACCTCTTCATATTTCTTAACACTCACTTTGTCAAGAATCATCTAAACTAACATTTCAATTCATCTTCCACCTTAATATCACTCATTTTTGTTAGGTGTTGCAAAGTCCTCTCTTGTCATCACTCTTATCACAAATTTTGTTAGGATTTGATTGAATTCATCTTGTTACGTCTCGTTTCCCTTGATATTCATTTTTGTTAAGTGTCGAGCACGTTTCAATTTCCCCCCCCCTTTATCGTTTCTCTTAATACTTACCGTGTTAGGAGTTAACCCTTTTTACATATTTTCATCACTCTTATCATTCTTTTTTATTACGAGTTGATCACGTTCACCTTGTTAAGTCTCTATTCCTTTAACACTCATTTTTGTTACGGAATAGAGCACAACTAAATTCTCGTCATCCCTTTTTCCCTTTACTATAATTTTGTTAAGAGACGAGAACTCGACTAACCTTTTTTGTTTCTTCCCTCTTAGCACTCATTTTGTTACGACTCAAACTTTTTCCATTTTCTTCCCTCTTCCATCTTAGCATTCACTTTGCTAGGAGTCAAGATTTTCAAACATTTTCATTGCTTCCATCTTAGCATTCAATTTTCTAAGGGTTGAATTATTCATTCTTCATTCATTCTACCTCATTTCTCATTACAATGGTGGATTTATACAATTCATCATTTTCCCAAGAATGGAAAATGGTGAAAGACACTGTTGTGGGTTTATAAAAAACAATGAAAACAATTCAATTTTGATGAATTGTATCCATACCCTTTTAATATGGACATCTTATGCATATCCTTCCCATGGTATTTTGAGACACCCAAATTTGAAAAATACAAGGGAAAAACTGATCTGAGACAACATATCAAAGAATTTTCCATAACATGTCACGAAGTGACATATAACGATAGCTTTCTCTTGTGGATTTTTCCTATAAGTCTAGGAGGAAAAGATTTGGATTGGTTCTTACACCTTCCCAAGGGATCTATAACCACCTTCGTGGACCTCTCAGAGAAGTTTGTTAAACATTTTTTTTTCAACCTCACCTGTAATAATCATCGTACTAGAGATTCTCATGATGAATATTGGTACAACAATCACAACTGCAATGTCATCATTTTTGGCATCACAATCACAATATGGCCAACATACATTACCAATCAATTGAAAATACAATCATACAACCTAGCCAAGACACTACGTTGCGTAAAGTTAAACGTAAGTTTACACCCCTTGGTGAAAGTCTCTCTAGTGTCTTTCATCAACTCAAAGTGGCTAGGATGATAAAATATCCCGTTACAAGACCTTGGATTGAAGGAGAACCTAAGACATATTGGTACAAACCTCATGCATATTGTGATTTTCATCGCATTGATGGCCATTCAACCAATAAATGTACACGTTTTAAGAACTGTCTAAAAATTAATTGATAATAGAGAGATATTTGTAGATCTTAACGATGAAGCTCTTGCAACTGATGACATGTCAACTTCCACACCTTCAAATGAAGATTTTACTGTTATTCCCACTTCTATTCATACTGACGTTCCACGAGATCAAGACGAAGGTCAAGTATCTCCCCCTTCAAACCAATCCATTTCTTCTACAAATTTTCTTCCTATAGTCCAAACAAACATTGAACATGTTTCAGATCATCTTCTAACACCTAACGAGAACTTGAATTTGCTTCAAGAATATCTTTCAACCATTTACATCATAGAAGAGGGTCCATCATCAAACACCATTGAGTTTGATTCTATTCTTTCCATTCCATCTCCTACACCTAACATATCTAGTTTTGTTGTCGAATTACAACCACAACAATCTTGGACACTTGTGACAACACAACCTTTTGTGTCCATTATACCTCACATGATCCATCCTATAGGAATATCATCAATGATGATTCTTACTTGTCAAGATATCTACATGCGTACATTCTTTGAGGTACGTATACCCAGGAATATCCTTATTCAACCATTTTAAGATTTACTCGTAAATATTTTGTCCGATCAACTAATTCACAACCTGGAGGGAAGAACATTGACTATTTCCTTTCTATGGCTTACAAGGAACCCTGAGTCTACATCTAGAGATTTATCCTTCTTTCCTCACGCTCTTTCTCTCACAGGTGAATATGTATCTCAACATCATCCCCGCATTGACAATCTTCTTCTAACATCAAATATGTCTTTTAATCTCATCGAAGACTTATCTAATCACACATCCTTTGACTTGGATCCTGTCCACCCAAGTCTATCCTTCAGGACCCATCGAATCATTTGATTCAATATTTTGACTTGGATCCTATCCACCCAAGTCTCATATTATAGGACTTATTGAAACTTTGGTTTCAATCCTTTGACTTGGCTCATGTCCATCCAAGTCTTGTATTTCAGGACTTATCGGATCTTTTGATTCTCCCTTTTGACTTGGATTTTGTCCACACAAGTCTTGTATCTCAGGACCATTCAACTTCAATAAACATGGACCTCTTTCTTGATGAGTTCATTTCAACTCCTAAATGTGTTCATTTATTTAAAAAGCACAAAAAGAGAATAAAACTCTATATTAGAGCATTGTTTTCCAATCATAAACGAAAAAGTGTGTACAAATAATTTTAGGCATTCAATCTATTGAAAAATATTTTAATCATACCATTATCATATACTCGTCTTCTTCACCCATTCATGATGCGGGTTAACCTTATTCCTCTTGGTAATTTTGTGTCTTGTCTTTGTTATGGTTCTTATCATTTCAGATCTTTTTACCTACAATTTTTTCTTGAAGCTTACTGATGGAAAAATCCTCCTTTTAAATAGGTTCTCTCTTTAACTGAATACACTAAACTTCTTTACCCGGTCCTTTTTTACTGCCCATCTCAATCTATGGTGTTGAACCCTTGTGTCCTACTAGTCACACGAGGTTGAGACTTGGGGGAAAAATGTTCCTTCCCAATAAGCAAGCTATCAACATACTAGGAAAATTAAATCAATCACAAAAATATAATTTTTTTTATAAAATCAATACACATTTCGTCCTTCGTAGTCTTCGGTGATAAGCCCATATTTCTTACTGGAAGTATGAGACTGGGAACGAAGAAAGCCTTTAATCGCCTACATTTTTCTTCAGTGTTGAGCCCTTGCCTTTTACTGATGGCATGGGGCAACCTTTAGGGGGTCCTTTATAAAAATAGAAAAATAATTAACTAATAAAGCCTTTATGAAATCTGAATCAAAGTATTTAATCAAAAACATCCCAAGAAGTAATTTAGTTGCTCATGTTAACAATAGACAAAAATTCCTTCAACCTAATTTTTCCAATCAATAGGTCATCAATGGATCTAAGTCAATTCAAAACCTAAAAAGTGGAATCATCTTGGAATCAGTAAAATAATCTTGACTAGAGATGAGTTGCATTTCTTCTCACATGGATCATTGTTACACCTTGTGTCTTCGCATCCATTATCTTTACCTTTCATATCACTATTCATCTTGTTTTCACGTCCTTCTTGGCTCTCGGTGATGAGCCCTCACATCTTCCTAGTTGCGTGGAACCACGAGTGAAGTGAAATACCCTATCATTTTATCATCTACATTTCTGCCAATGGAATGGAATGTTTTTTATTATTTGCATCTGCTTTCAAGTAGTGTACCTTTTTACCATGTTCTACAATTACCCAAAAAAATCAAAAAATATCTCACAAAACTTCAAAACACAAAAACAATATAAAATTGTCCAAACTCTAAAAATAGTTTCAAACTGTCACAAACAAAACATTCAGAAAATGTTTGACAAACTTTCAACAACTAGATAACATAGTTCAACACCTTCACCATTTGATGGCGCTCCTCATGATTGTTCCAGAACATACTCATCTTTATTTCCCATGGTGTATATCTATTCCCGAGGCAATCATTTACCCTTTCACAATATAACTTTGCCTTGGGGCACACTTGGATTTTACATTTTAATCCAATACTTATCAAAATTCAATGGGATCTGACAAGAGTATATTTTGGAGTATCTAAGTATTACTCCACTCTTCGCCAATCCTCTCACATGCTAAGATATCGCTTGGGGACATTCAAATCTGTCTAGTTCTTCAATGTGGAACACATTCTGAGTGTCAATAGACGTTGTTTTTGTACATTGTAATGTACTGTTGCAATTTGTTAACATTGTGATGATGCTTTTTATTCTTTCAGTTTGTCATTGTGTTTTACTTTGTTTACCTTTACTGTAGACCAATTGCAAGAAATTTATTGGCAGCCTAGTTCACATATAACTTTGGTTTGTCTTTCTTCCTATTCATATTGGGTTTGTTTTCAATGCTCGTTTCATGTTTTCTTGTCATTTGCACGTGTTGTGTTTTCCTCCTGGTTTATTTAAGCCATGGAATGTATTCATTTTTGTTTGCATTCATATTTCAAAACTTGTGAAAATCCACAAAAAATCAAATATTCCAAAAAAATAAACAAAATCATCGCAAAACTTTCAGACAAACATTCACTTATCACAAGAATCCTATAATTGGAAAAAACTTAAAGTGAATCATTTAAAATCTCAATACAATCTTGATAAATGACATACTTTTATCTATTACCCTAGTGATTGTGTCAATCTTACAACTATCACTTTCTTCCCTTTGCATGATATGCTAACTCTGCTTGGGGAAAGTCACTAAATTATTTTTCCTTCGCGATATAACTTCACCTGGGGAAATTTCAACCTTGATCATTTACACAACAGATTCAGCAAGAGTGTCATAAGGAGTCGCTTTAACTCCACTCTTCCAGTCTGATCCTATTCCCATTTGGGAGCATTTGTATCTACTCAATCATCATTGTGGCACGCATTAGGGGCATAGTTGATTGTCTTCTTTTTCAAATTTGTGTTACATTGTTGATGTTTACTCTTTTTGGACCACTTACAAGTAGTGTAATTACATCTTGGTTCCTTTATACCTTGATGTTAACACCTACTTTGTATATTGGGTTTGTTTTCCTTTTTATCTTTTCTTTGTTGTGTGCATTTGTTTACACACATCTGGGTTAACCATCTTGATTCTTTTGTAATCATGGTGACAACTCTATTGTGCAAAAACAAAAAGCAGGTTGCTCTAAAAAATTTACTCTCCAAATAACACTCATGCTATGAACACATTCCTTTCTCATCCTTGTTTTAATCCCTTGCTTTCTTCCTATCAAGCGGTTGTCTGTTGCCTTACTACATCATCCACCCACTTGAGGGGGCATTCCTCTATTGTTCTGTTTGTTGGGGCATCCCAATGCTTCACAATTTTTTTGTTTGCCGATCTGCATGTGTCTACTATCTTTAAAGCATTATTACTCTGCAATAACACTTTAAAGAGGGGTAAAATGTAGACACTCCAAAATTACACTCATGTTTCCACTTGTTCCTAGTGTTATCCTAGTACACCCTATTATTCACCCATTTGTTATTAATTGATTAAATCAATTAATTAGTACACATTATACCCCTTTGGATTAATTAAATTAATCCCATGTATCTTTTGTATCCCCTTTAGCTAAATTAATTGTTATTTATTAGTTAAATGATTAATTAATTAAGTGTGTGCACATCCTAGTCATCTTCCACTTGATGAAACTCCACCTAGACTCCACTTGGACTCCCTATCCTTATCTTAGTTAAATGCACTTCTATAATCCTAGAAAGGTGGGGAAAATTAAATTGCACTTATAACCACCTTTCTAAATACATATTTTTGTAATTAATTCATTTACTGCCCCCAGCACTATTGCAACTTCCCACAATGTTATTTTTAGCATATTCAATTATCCGTGTATAACCAAATTTAACTACTTCTGCCTCTATAAATTGCAGCCTTACCTTCCTTACAAATCCTCTTGAATCATACTTACAAAAACTTTGTTGAATTCATTGTGTTGGTAGCATTTTTATTCAAAGTTTGGAGAGCACTCAAGAGCATCCACAATAATTTCTGACATCCATTTTGTAAGGTCTTACAGGAGACCCTTATTTGAGGATTGCATTGGAAGGTTACTGGAAGGTTTGCAAATTATTTGTTTGTCTTTCATTACTGTGATTTTATCTGCATACACGTGTGTGAGTATTTTTAAATTACTAGAAAATAGTTAATGAGGATTAGTTAGTATGGTAAATAAGATATTAATGATTTATTGATATTTGTAAGGATGTAATGAGATTATGGAATGGTGAAAAGAAGCACTTGAAGTATGATTTCATATAATAATTAATTAATTTTATAATTAATTATTATATGGTTGATAATGGTAATGGATTATTATATATATAAGCATCTTATTTGTTAAATGACCTTGTTGAAATTTTGCATGTCTACAGTGATCAACCACTCATGGCTAGAGGAGTGATTAGGAAAGTCCCAACAAGGTAGGGTCCCTAAGGGACACAGAGAGTAGGGTGATAAGGAAGATGTAGGAGAGGAAGGGGAGAAAGATTATTATCTCGAATGGTAGGAGGGTGATCCTAGTGAGTTCACTCTACTTTTTAGTAGCTTTTCTTTCTAAATATCCTAGCATGATTGTTAGCTTCATCTAGTTTTTCTATTAATCTAATGTCATGCACATATGTGTACAAATAATATATTTGAGTTGTGTAGCTTGATTACAGATACATTATTCTACCTTTGCTTCACCCCTTCTAGAATGACCAAATTCTAGTTCTTGATTGATCATGGCTTGTTGATTATTGTTGGGTGACAACTGAATGTGTTTTCTCATACTCATCAAGATCTACAACTTATCACCAAAAATGTGTTAGTATTACTAAGCTAGAGACTCAATTTAAAACCCTACGTGACCTCTTGACACTTTAGGATGAAGGACAAACCCCATCTTCAAGTTAATGAACTGGGATTTATGTCGAGTTAGAGGTAGGAGCCAATAGATTGAGGCATCAAAGTTGGTTGAGGAGTCCTTGACACTCAATGCCAAGTAGTTCATGAAGGCCATGAAGAAGGATCTCATGACACTATGGTGTGGATGGATCATGATGATGATGTTGTAGGCTACTACTGTTAACTAGTGATACATTTTGTATATAGTATGTGACTTTTTTTGTAATTTTATTTTTGGCCCACACTTTCTCTCTTAGTGTGGATACGATGAGACACAATGCATAAAGCTTTAAGATTATATATATGCTACGAATTATGATGTTTATGTTGTGTTAAATGTTATGGAATATTGTCTTTGTGGTTTCTGTTTATTTCTTCTCTATGAGTGATTTGGAAGTAGGACAATGTGATGAATGCAATGTGAATGTTTAGTTTTATTTTGAGATGAGTAATATAATGTATGTAAATGCAGAATGGCCTACAAAAACATGCACTAATGATCCATTTTATAGGTAAATACCAATCCATTTCATTATTATGTGGATAATATGGTGATGAAAATATAAAAAATATGATGGAAAGATGGAGGGAAACATACTCAAAATGTTTTAAAAGGAGGAACATCAACCTTAGTCTTTAGGGGTTGCTAGGGAATTTAGGGACCTCATAAAGAAGCAAAAGGGAAAATATTCACGTACATGGGTTTAGACTCAGATAGGATTCCCAACCTTGAAAAAATAGTAAAATATGTTGCTTCCTTTATAACATGAACATCTAGACAAGCAAAGGGATTGGAATTCATTCCTCTATTTCTCCTTTTTATCACTTTACACTTAGCTTATTAGATACCACCTATGCCTAGCCCCATGCCATCAAGAAGACAAGAGGGATCATAAATTATAAATATACCCAAGGGAGTAAGTAAATCCCCCCAATATTGTCCCCACACAACTAGTAGGATGTAAGGGCTCACCATTGAAGCCTAGTAAGGACAAGCAATGTAGTTGAAATAATGACTTGTATATTTTTTTGTAACTTTTTCTCAAATTTGTATCATAATATTTTAGAGAGAGGATTATTTTCCCCACACCCGAGTCCCATTCAACTTGTAGGATGTAAGGACTCATCACCGTGGACCAGGGATGACAAGTAAATTTTTTGAGAAATGAGAGGACAATCCAAAACAAAAAATGCTATATATAATAATGCTTAATGTGTAAGGAGTTCAAAGATTCTTCAAACTATTCATTGTCCAAGGTACAAAGACAACAAACCTTGTTATTGTAATCCTTTGTGACCAAGTATGGTCCTATTGTTTAACCCTTAATTAAATTTTAGGTCAATTTAATTAGGTGTATAATATATTAGAGTCGATTAAAAATATTACAAAGATCCACAATATAAATGTGACTAACTTAGATTTACAATTTAGATCAAATGGGAAGAATTATACAAACACCGATCAACCAAAAATGTAATCGAAAGCATAAAATAGGAGTATAGAACTTGATTAACTAAAATATGGAAATAGGAAAGTCTATCTATATTTAAGTTAATCTAAACTAGTAACAACAATAGAATAAGTAATATAAACTGAAATGTAAACACTAAATGATTTTATTTAATATTTAAATGAAATGAAATAATAGAAATAGGAGTGATAGGGTACTAACCTGAAAATGACTTACCTCGTTATGTGTTGGACTTGAACATGTTGATGTGCAAACGAAGCACGGTGTGATGACACGGCCCGGGAAATTGCAGCAGGTGAAGATCCACATGGACTAGGGTGCCTGGAAGAGGACTAGGGTGCTTGTGGGCACCCTGGTCTATAGTATGGGCATTCTTGTCTACAAAAAAGCTCAAAATCTGAATTTGACAGCGTCGTTAGATCTTCGCAATATATTTATCTTTATCGCATGGTTTTCGCAATACCTTCACTTATGTATTCGCCATGCATCATGTGATGAAAATCTACTTGCAAAACCCCATACAAAGCATCAAATCCCTAAATAAATAAAGATGCATATGAAGGGGTTGGACTGTCATTAGCAGTCATAATGGTGGACTTACAACTAAGCACTGCACTACATCTCAAACCCAATGTAGTTTTGTGTGCTTGTGTGTGCCTAATTGTGTGCCTAAGGTAGCTAGCGCAATGATGCACAGAGATAGGGGGTAATAGCTAGATGTAAAATGCAAATGGTGTATGGAATAGAATGAATACAACCCTTCTTATGCAGTGTGTGTAATGCAATGAT
The DNA here is from genome assembly GCA_019776745.2 of Taxus chinensis. Taxonomy (NCBI): domain Eukaryota; kingdom Viridiplantae; phylum Streptophyta; class Pinopsida; order Cupressales; family Taxaceae; genus Taxus; species Taxus chinensis. The sequence goes on along the minus strand of CM034153.1, from coordinate 214,053,614 downwards.
TCCCAAATGTAGTCCCTTGCCTTAGTAGATAGCTAGCCCTTAGTAGTAGATAGTTTGCCATTAGAATAGTGTGTATGTTGTGTTTATATAGGGATCTCTTGCTCAAATTTCGACACTAATGACCCGACATGCCGACTAGTACCTAGGGGAATGAGAGGGAAAATGACAAAGACTGACCTCAAACAAATAAATTAGATCTAAGTGTTGTCGGGACCAAGGCACTAAAATTAAGGACCGAGGTGCCCACAGGCGCCCTAGTACTACCCTAGGCACTCTATTCAAATACTAGGGATGAAAAATGACCAAATAATAGCACCTTGAGACTCCCTGGGAGATGACCAAAAGTATGCAAATAACTGATGACTGTGCAAGAAAAATGATGATGAAGACCAACTAACTAACGACAGGACTAGGGGATGAGTCATTAGTGAATACTTTTCTTACGCGAGATCCATATATAAAACAACATACTTGGCGGTATAAATGTAATAGTAAGTGTGTGATTTTGTGACTACATTTTTCCCCACTTTATGTTGGTGAGCGAAAGCTCAGTAACATAAAGTAGATAAAGATGCATACTTGAGAGAAATCCAAAGAAGCCCATGTTGTAGTAGAACGCACAAGATGTGGTAGTAAAAGTTTTCCAAAAGAACCATAAAAGCATGCCAAACCATGGATCAGTGTGTTGATCCATGCAACATAACGAAAAGTGTATTATTATGATGAAGTGCACTAAATGAGAGTGATGATTGCAATATATGATGATTTTGAATGTGTATAATGACGATGAGATGGGGTAAGGAAAGATCGATTCCTGACCAGAACACGTGTATATGAATAATCAACTAGAGGATTTAGGCATCCTGCCGCAAGAGGAAGAGTGTAGGGAGAAAAGTGTGTTATTCTCTAATCTCTAACTACATCCTCAAGATCTAGCCGCTGCAGATGGAATTAGATCAAATATTTGTGGTTTTTGGATCCAAATAATTTCGATCAAATAGTTGACCCATATAGGAGTGGTATAGGAAAGACACTCTTGCCCCCACTCATGGGTGTTACCGCAATGTAATGGCTTCCAAGTTATTTCATTTAGAATCTAACGTGAAATGATGGGTTCTAAGTTAGGTCATCCAAAAGTGAACACAAAATGATGGCTTCCAAGTTAGGTCATTTGGAAGGGAATGCAAAATGTAAAATAGCTTCCCAAGTTAGGTCATATGGGAAAGCAACAGATGTAATCTCCCAAGTTAGGTCTTCTGGGAAGCTACATGTAATTCCCTATTTAGGTAATCTGGGAGGCCAATTATGTTGAATTTGTATTGATTGAATGATATGATTTCAATTGTTAGAAATTTGAACGCGTGAATTGATTGATTGATTGGTTTGATTTATTACTCGTAGAGATATTTTATGCTAGTTTCCCCCATGTTAGGTCATTAGGGGGAATCGATATAAACTGGTGAATGATCGCATAGAAATATTTTTAATTTCTTGTTCCCCACAGGTTAGGTCATTAAGGGGAAGTGATGCAACGTCACATGGAAAACTTGTATATTTTTTTCCCCCAAGTTAGGTCATTAGGGGGAGTTGATGGTGAAATATCGCGCAGTGAATTAGTACATGATGAGTTGACAGTGCTAATTAATCATATGGTAATGTAAGGGGAATTATAGGATGACCCCAATGATATGCCCCCCTTTCAGTGAAAGGGGAAGTGATGATAAGAACGAACGCTAAGCCGAAAGTAAGCACAAAATAGATAGAAATTACAAAAATGTATATGGAGTGAATGGAAGACAAAGTCAAGGAGAGATAATGCCTGTGTAATGTGTATGTGATGGTGGTAGGTGGAATTCTAAAAATAATTCTGCAAATGGGGTGTAAATCAGGGTAGAAACGCTCAAGATATGACAAAAATTGTGTAATGTGTATTAGTTGTGATAATAAGCACAAAATAATGACTATAATAAAGTGGGTGATGAAAAGGTAACTATAAATAGTAAGATGAAAAAGTGTTTAGTCACCTCATTTGTTGTTTGCATGATTGTGAAATTGAGCTATGAGTAAGTAAAGATGTCGCAAGTGAAAGCAACACGTCCTAGTCGGTTTGAGAGAGTGGCGACCGTCGTAGAGTCACACACGACTTTGGTGTTGGTAAGTGCATTGTTTTTCAAAAAATGTATGGTGTAGTAGTCATTTTTAATGAATTTTTGTAAATTTGAGATTTTAAATTTTCTCGATGTTTTAGACTAGGACGATAGCGGTGAGGGCGCTAGTGACCCTTAGGACAGGAGCACCCAGATCTGGGTGCTAGTGTCTTGCTCCTAGGTGCCCCAGTCCTGCATCTGGGCACCCTGGTCTAGAACCTTGTGTAATGTGTGCATTTGGTCTATAATGATGAAAAATAATATTTGTAATGTATATGAATTTGATAAGCGAGTGTGTTTGGATTTATATAGTGTTATAACATTGTGTTTGTTATCATTTTGTGGTGTGCAAAGGGATATTCACTCGAGGGATTTCTGTGGTGGGTGTCACATGAGTACGTTGCTTGGATTGGGTCTGTCAGATGATGATTGTGATATTATGGACCGTGTCGGCTTGCAGCACATAGCACGGATGGGGGATGTGCCCCACAATATGCCGATGTTTATTGCACTATACGATAGATGGTGTGCGGATACATGTACATTTTGGTTGCCTACAAGGGAGATGACTGTTACATTGGAGGATGTGTATCATATATTGTGGTTTTCGGTTGTTGGAGAGAGAGTACACGTTATGCCAATGGAGGATATGGAGAGGAAAATGTGAGCTGTTAGATGATATTTTGTGGGGACTCGAGTACCTGCCAAGGCCCATATCGATTTGGATGATATTCTGAGGTCTTGGGTTCCGCACTTGCGGAAGTTCATTCCAATGGTCATTTCTTCATCGATTGCAATCGAGGGAGGAGGTGTAGGCATCTTGTATAAGATGCATGATATATGTCAGCATATAGAGGAGGAGAGCACTAGATATGCATGGGCATGGTGTGTGTTGGCCCACCTATATAGAGACCTATATCGATTTACTCATGATGAGCATGGAGGTGGGATAGGAGCTACTACACTATTACATGTATGGGAGTATGAGGATAGCAGTGTTGAGGCCATTTGGAGGTCCATAAGGGGATTGGGCTAGGTCAGAGATATACATGAGACCATGGATTAATATATGTGGGGACAGGATGGATATTGATGCCTACAAGGCACTTATAGATAGGATTGGGCCTCGAGGTAGTTGTATGGAGGCCATATCATGCAACTATGGAAGATGACTCGAAGATGTTGTAGAGTTGAGGTGCATTCGGATGACTATGTGGTTAGAGGATCAATTTTCAGGTGTGGCCGAGATTTTTTCAGGTGGAGAGAGTATCACAACAGTTTGGTATGGCTCAGGATGTTCCCCTAGAGCCATATATATGGTTGAGAGCTATGAGAGCACCTAGGAGGGCCGGAGCTAGACAAGGGCCCACAACAAAGTAGCTAGCACCCCCCTTGTTCCAGATGAGGTAGACACGGTAATAGAGTCGGTAGATTGCAGACGATGTAGGTTGCATAGAGGAGTACCGCGCATGGTGGTGGAAGCATCGATGGGTATTGTTGTTCCCATTATTTCTAGGTCCAAGCGGGGTTACTGCATGGAGGAGGAGGAGAGAGGGGGAATCCCATGCCCCATGAAAATGTAGAAGTGGCTATAGTGGAGCACGAGTATCTATATGTAACTATGTTGTGTTTTTTTTCTTGGCATATGTTTTAGTAATGGTTATCTAATTACGTTGTGTTATTTATTTTATAGGTGATGCGTATTGGTCCTTGATAGTTGACACATCCATCAACACATTGATGCGGAATGTGCCGACAGATGTACTCGGTGGAGGGATACTTGAGCATGTGGATGAGATCATGGGCGAGCATGCCCATTTATTTGAGCCAGTGGCCGTAGTAGCAACGAAATGCACTGTATTACAAGTTGAGAGGGACAAGGTGCATGAGGAGAATTGACAAGCCCGTGAGGCATTGGGTGGTGGTCCTTTAGCATAGGATGTGTTCATACGATACGTGGATTTACAGCTTCAGTTTGTTGAGCAGTCTACGAAGAACACCTTATTGCGTAGGCAAGTGGAGAGATATCAAGGCCGTGAATAACGATGTAGAGTGAGTGGTGAGGCATCTAGTTATAAGGCTCTTACAGTACCCGAGAGTGATAGTGATGATGAGGTTTGATTAGTATGATTGTATATGATGTAGGGTGAGTTTCCCCCAGTGATGATTGTATTCGAAATATATGTATGGACACATGTTATTTATATATGATGAGCTTATTTTGTGGTGTATTGATGTTGTAATGTGATCGATGATGTATGATGTGGTGATTAGTGTTGTATATCGTTCTTGCTTTTGATATTGACTAATGTAATTATTAAATGGAATTTAATGTAATGTGTAGTTAGTATGATGATGATTGATAGGTATAATGAATGTAAAAATGGGATGATGTATGATTAATGTCAAATAATGATATCAGAATGATGAATGTAATATATGATTGTCAATTGAACGCATTGTATAATTTGTAATGTAATCGATAATATGTTAGTATGATAAATAGGGGGGAATTATGAAATTCCCCCCAGCGTATGAGATGATTAGGTTCATTTAATTAAGACCCCTCAACAGTCAATGATGAGCCATGGAAACCAAAGAGTGCATCATTGGGAAATGATTGAGTGCGCTAGATGAATGATAGAGTGAAGCATGTGATGAAAGGTTCTTAAAGAAAAACCCTCAACAGTTGTGTAAGAACCGTAAGAACACAAGTGTGTCATCGGGGGGTAAGGTGATAGTAATCACCTACCAAAGACCAAGGTGACATGAAGCGGTGGAAGCATGTGGGATGGAAGTAGTATGTGAATATGTGTCAAACTGAATGTCATATGGAGTTGCGGAGGTATGTGTGAAGGTGGAGGGATGTGGAAGCCAATGTGGAGGAGCAACGTGATGTGGTGGATAGCATGAATGTGATGGATGTGATGGATGAAGTGAATGTGATGGATGTGATGGATGCAACAATGTATGTACGCGGTGGAGATCACGCTCATGAGTAACAAACTGTGGTGGTGGATGCATTATGACCTAAGCACCAGGTGGAGGAGCTGACTCAATTGTAGTAGAAACTCTCTGACAATGTAGAGGAGAGATGGATCACTCATGTGGATGAGAGATAAAGGATATAATGCCTTGATCCTCTAAATGTTATAATCTATCACACAAAGTAAGATATTCATTATCTCGATGACCATTTATATGATGATAATTACAATAAGGTTGGTCACGCTGATGTTGTAGCCTATGTTGTGGATGATGGTGGTTGGATGGTAAGTGAATTAGATTCTTTTCAAGTAAGGAAAAGAGCACATCATGAGGTCTAGCATGATGGGAGAAATGCAATGGCATGCGTGACATAGATGGAGTGGAAGGAGAAGTGTCTATTGCGGAGGAGGAGAAGAAGTAGTCTGTGGTGGTGGAGTAGGTTGAGCGGGTTTTCCTTGCTTATGAGGAAAATATGGAGACTGTGTAGGATGCTCAACCAATTTAGATGGAGGAGGAATGGATGATATAACAGAAGTAGATGTATGTGGAGGATCAATAACATTTGTGAAAATAATATCTTGCTCTAGATCAAGGACTTTGTAGCATAGAAGAATAAATGACTCACATGTATCATACTGTAATCTTTGTTTGAGTGCAGGAATCAAGCCATGACAGAAAATGAATTACTTCTCAAGGTCTATAGGTTGGAATACTAACTGATGCATACAAGCATTAAATCATCTGATGAGCTCTGATGTAAAGTATGTATGCAATCATAGGTAACCTTAGGGCCATTGTTGATGATAAACCGACAAAGGAAAACATTCTCCATGTCATAGAAAGTGCTAATCAACCCAAAGGGAAGATGGATGTACCATTGCAAAGCCTCATCAGTAAGATTATATCAGAAGGCCTTAAGTAATATCTGGTCATAGCTATAACGTAATGTAAAAGATGAGTATGAGGATCATAAGTACCATCAAACAAGTAAATGTAGGCATGACAAATTCCTTAGGAAATGCATAATTATGAATCTTCTTAGGGACATAGTTACCATGTAAGGAATTGTTGTCAATAGAAGCATAGTAAGCCCTACTTTCTAGAGTAAGATACTGAACCTGAGATTGTAATTAACCTACGACATGCATGAGAGAGATGATATCCTGTGAAGGAATAGTGGGAGATGGCAACAATGTATTAAGAGGTTGTAATTTTCCATTGTGAGTGATCATAGGAATATCTAGGCATGACAAGGGACATTCTGATGCTAAAGGAACACTAGTAGTAGGTTATGAATAAGCTATAGTAGGTGATGTAGATGGAGTATCCATAGCAGTGGTAGGACTAACATTAGCAAAATCACGAATAGGTGAAGTGATCGGTGAAGATACATCTATAGGAGAAGGCAAACAAATGGGTGTAGGTAATGTAATAAGAGGATATGAAATGATAAGAGAAGAAGAAGTGAGAGATGGAGGTGACTCATATATATTGTTAGATGCAATCTTATGAGAAGGTAATGATGGAATAGAAGAATCACATTCGGAAGCATGAAAAGAAGGAGAACTATGACTATCAACCACCTCATCAGTATCAGATAGAGACTCGGAAATGAGAATTTCGCTAAGGATGTTATTAATAGTGTCATCGACAAAATATGAAGGAGTATGCAAGCTCGTATGAGAAGTAATATCGGAAGTAGGTGAATCATGAGATGGAACTATAGTAGTATGCTGAGTAGGAGAAGAATTGAAATACACATGTGAAAAATGATCAATACCAAGCAAATAATTGATAAGAGAGTCATCTAAAGTTTCCTTGGAGAGATCAAAAGGAGGATCACTAGTAGCCATATAGCATGGTGTACAACGAGTGAAGGCTATAGGATCCTCAACAATGTTAATGCCAATGGGAGAATCTTCAAAGCGAGTAGGCACATATTATAGACCAGTTAAGAGTTCTTGTTGAGTATGAGTCGGCGTAGGAATAGGATTACCATAGAGAATCATGAGCTCAACAATGGCAACCTCATCATATATAGGGTTGACACTAAAATGAGACATGATGGGCAAAGAAGATGAACTATTCTTAGCCATTAGGGTTTGAAGCAGATCCTAGGGAAAAATATTCTAAAGTACAGGTTCACCAAAATGATTAACTAAAATATGAAAATATGAAAGTCTATTTATATTTAAGTTAATCTAAACTAGTAACAATAATAGAATAACTAATATAAACTGAAATGTAAATGCTAAATGATTTTATTTAATATTTAAATGAAATGAAATAATAGAAATAGGAGTGATAGGTAATAACCTGAAAATGACTTACCTTGTTGTATGTCACGACTTAAACAGGATGTTGTGTGCGATGAAAGATAGTTTGACGAAACAACCCATAAAATTGTGGCAAGTGGTGATTTTCCTAGACTGGGGTGCCTGGAGGAGGATTAGGGCACCTTTGGGTGCCCTGGTTTATAGTATGGGCACTCTAGTCTACAGAAAAGCTCAGGATCTAAATCTGACAATGTCACTTGATCTTCGCAATATCTTTATCTTTGTCACATGGTTGTCACAGTACCTTCACTTATGTCGTTGTAAACCTGTGATGAAGATCTACCTACAAAACCCCATACAAAGCATCAAATCCCTAAAAATGAAATATGCATATGAAGGGGTCAGACTGACCTTAGTTGCCACAATGGTGGACTTACAACTAAGCGTAGCACTACATTGCAAACCCAATGTAGTTTTGTGTGCTTATGTGTGTAATTGTGTGACTATGGTGTCCTAACGCCTAATGCAGAAATAAGGGGCAATAGACAGATGTAAAATGCAAATGGTGGATGGAATAAAATGAATACGACCCTTCCTATGCAGTTTGTGTGATGCAATGATGCCCAAATGCAACCCCTTTCCTTAGTAGATAGCTATCCCTTGATAGGAGATAGATTGACCTAAGAATAATGTGTATGTTGTGTTTATATAGGGATATCTTGCTCCAATTTCGACACTAATGACCCGAAATGCCGAATAGTACCTAGGGGAATGAGAGGGAAAATTACAAAGATGGACCTCGAACACTCTAAATTAGACACAAGTGTTGTCAGGACCAGAGCACCTAAAATTAAGGACTGGGGCGCCCATGGGCACCCCAATACTACCCTAAGTGCCCTAGTCAAAGACTAGAGATGACAAATGACCAAATAATGACACCTGAGACTCCATGGGAGATGACCAGAACTGTGCAAATAACTGATGACTGTGCCATACAAATGATGACAATTACCAAATAACTAATGATAAAACTATGGGATGGGTCATTAGTGAATACTTTTCTTACGCAAGATCCATATATAAAACAACATACTTTGTGGTATAAATGTAATAGTAAGTGCATGATTTTGTGACTACATAAGCACTTAACTGATTTTAAATGAATTATGGAGAGATATGAGACTGTACAACAATGAAACTAGGAGTTTTGAACCTAGCTAACCTTCGGAACTAAAATTAGAACTATGCATCTACCTGGGCCAGGAATGTATAACTCGATCAAGACCGTATTGTACAGTTTAGACCCTTCTTTATAGTCTTGGACCTACTCTGAATCAACTTCTGTAACTTTCTAAGTTGGTCACATTCCTAGATTTGTTTATCATTGTGAAACTCTAGTTATTACACATGTAGCAAGGTTCTCCAAATGAACTAACCATCATCTCAAACCCTAACCATGGATGAAGATTCCTATAAAACAAACATTAGAAGGGTTGTGGGCACCCGCTGTACTGCCAACATTGGCACTACTCTAGAGAGGCCTAAAATTACACGTCATTCTCAACCTAGCATATGATATCTATATATATCAATCATATTTGAAACTTTATTTGACTTGGATCTTGCTAAAACACTTGGAGAGAGGATGTTTGTGTAATGTTCCTTTTGGAGATGAAATTGAAAAGAAGGGAAAATGACACAAACCCAAATCAAAGCAATCTGAAATTTATAATAGTCAACTGAATTATTAGGACAATAAGGTACACCAGTTGGAAAAATTCTGACAATAAGAGGAAAATTACAATAATTCACCACTAATACCACTTTTACATCATCCAAAGCATGTAGGAAACTCTATAAATAATTTAGAACAAGTCCAAGAAAAGAAATGAGCCTTCAAACCCTAGACTAGAGTATATTTAATTAAATTTATAACATCAATATATCCACTTACAAAAATGTATGGAAGTTGAGATTCCAAGGCGCAAAATTCAATCTGACAAATGTAACCAACCTTAGAAATTCTGAACAATCCAAATATCAACAAATAATGAAGTGTTGTGCCTTATATATCACCAAAATCATCCACTATGTAATTAACTACCCTAGGAGAGGATATGAAATTTTGCCAAACATTGATCAAAAAACCCTTGCAAAACAAAAATAGTAAAATGTGTGGCTATTTCACACTCAAGACTCTTCAAATCTGATCTCTTCTTGAATCCCTCACTCAAATGGTTCCCTAACATTGAAAATTCTGAATGCATCCCTGAAATATTGAAGTGAAACCCAATTGCGACCTCTAGATAAAGCCACCAATGCAGAAATTGAGGGTTTTTTTCCTCAACTATTATAATCTATTGAGGGTTTTTGTCCCCAATAGGATACCAAGGAGATTTTTTCCTCAATAGCTGAAAGTAGAAGCACATGTACTCAATTCCCTAAAATCAATATGATAGATAGATGATAGATGCCCCAAAGGAACCCATTCATCCTCCTTTTATTGTAACTTCTCTTTCCGCTTTATTTCAATTTTGGTGGCCGAAATACTTTAAAAGTCACTTTTATTTTAATAATAAAATGTAAGTTGCCTTATAATATAACACAAAGTTACATTTGACTGACTTATTTAAATCATTAATTTTACTTTAACTATTTTTAAAATACTTTTCTTAATAATCATAATAATATTATTAAGTTCCCTAAAGATTAAAAATGAGCAGGCCCAAATCAAATTATATTATTGATTATTTTAATATAGAAAAGGAGACATTACAGTCAGCCCTTCCCAAATTTGTTTTCCCTTAAGCAAATGCCATCTCATATGTGTAAGTATCATTATGCCAAAGTGATGGGTCATGTTGTAGTGCTCATAGATCCTGGACCTTGTACCTATCAAATGGGATAGCTCCTACCAAATTTCATAGTATGATATATCCCAAATGGATAATGAATGTCATTCTACCTCAAGTTGGTCCTCAAAAAATTATAGATATCTGGAAACATCCGACATACTCCCTCTATATTGAAGGTTGTCATCTGCCCATGTCATTGTGTTGTTTATGTCCTGTTTGGCTCCTCTTATGCAAAGAAGGTTTTGGGATACCGGATCCTAGTATCCCAATGGATGCTCTCATGATTTAGTGAGTTTTTCCTCCCCATATCTCATAAAAATTATATGGTGGATAGGCTAAAGATGAATTATGACTACCATAAATTACTTGGATTTTCATCCAACTAGGAACCCTGGTGGCTTCCGTGAATATCTTCTTCAGATGAAACCTTTCTCCTACTTCTTCCATTAAATGATTTCCATTATTGTGTGAAGGCTCACAACTATACTTAGCTAATAAGAACAATCCTATGCTTCTTATTTTTACAACCAATAACATAAAAAAGGTACATTAGGCACCAAATTGAAACTTTTTTGCAAAAATCAACAATGCAGGCAATATAGTGGCTAAAACAACCATGCAAGGATTAAAAATATCATATTAGCAGTCACAAACTTGAAAGAAATCCTTCCCCTAACTGAAGGCACTTGTAAACCCACCTGTATGATTACATAGAATATAATGTAGTAGCTAGAAGTAGTGATGGTTTTATCCTTCAAACTTAAAGCTTGGGGCATGGTTGTCACCATTATGTTCTCCTTTTCCTTATGAGGTAGTATATCATCCATCCTTGCTCTTAATTACCTCCTAAAAAATCATAAGGGTGTTGGAATATTTTAACTCACTAATCTCATCAAGTGAGCCCTTTCATACATCATGTTAGACAAAGATAATTTCATCAAACTTTCCAATATGCCTTTATCCAAGGAAAGTACTATGATTACAACACACAAGATTATAACGAGTATCACACCTTGACTGTAGCATTGTAATTTCTTATTCAACCTTGGACTTATGGTGGCTGGAAACCATCTTGTAACAGCTATAAAAATCCCATCAATGACTATAGGCGGAATATGCATCTTTCTTGTTACAAACTCTTCTTTTATTTCAACAAAATGTATATGGGAGAAACCAGAAACATGGTGGAAAACAATCCAAAAATTTGAGATAATTCCCATAACAATACCCACTATGTTAATTTGATAACACATAACCAAAAGATCCCATTTTACCCAAGTCTCAACCTTCTTGAATCTCCAAGGATCACCTGGATTCCAAAATTTTGTGTACAAGAAATTTGGAACTTGTATGAAAGTATCTACATGCCCTTTTCCCTTCAAAAGGCTTTTTAATCTATCACCATTTTCTCTATATTGTCCATGATAACCAAAACTTTTTTGTGATGTACCATGGATCATCAAACTTGACAGAAGATCATTCTTTTCAACATGCTTTCCATGACGACAACACATTTAAAATGACATAGTAGGAAGCAACAAATCCACAACACTCTCATATCTTTGGTTGTCCACAACTTTCTCACCTTCCTTTTCCAGATTAAGAATGATTGAGATATATTCAACACCTTAATTCTTGTGACTCCTAATTATTGAGTTAGGAATGAAATTGTCCTTCCTCTTAGGCTTTTCACATTCAATATGTGAATCCCTTTCCACCCTAGCTTCATCCCTCTTTTGTTGACACATGCACGACGCATTTTCATAGTTATTGTCAGATTCATTAACACCATCAACTTGTTTCTTATTGATTGTTATTATCAAAATTTCATCAAGCTGAACATCAACATTATCATCCCACCAATGGAATTTAACCACAAAATTCTCTCCACAATCTTGTAAATATAACTTTCCTTGTAATGTTGGCTTATGCTCCATGATTTATCCCTCTTCCCTCATCCTCAATGAAGAATTCTTTTCCATAATTTCCTATAGGTGTTGTTTTTCTTAAATGGATATAAAATTAACTTTTCTAGCTCTTCTTATCCATTCATGACACCTTTTTTGGGTTTTCATTACATTATTTGTACTTAAAATATGAATTCCTTTTTCTCTTTAATCCCAACATTTTGGTCATTTGAATACATACCTTTTTCTTTAGAGGCCTCTTCCTCTTCAACTTTCATATTGGATTCCTCTATGGGTTGTTCCTTTTTGGAACCACCAAATGTGGAGAGTGTCACTTACCCGAAGGCATGTTGAAGATCCTTTTGTGGTGCTCGAGATCTAGGCTCAAGCCTTGATCTACCCTTTCTCACTCCTATGAATTCCACAGTTGAAATGGCATCGTGAATTTCATTCAGAAGAGTCGTATACTCCTCATCATTGGCTGCAATATTGTGATCTACTAAATGTCGTGTTTAAACCTCTGGAATGACTTATTCTCTTGGGAAGGTAAGCTAGAAAGGCCTAACGAAAAATCAAAATTTAACCCTTGGGGCTACCTTATATTGTGAACCTCTGACGAACTGCCATCACCATTGTGATGTCTCAACCCATGAATATTTTACAAGATTACGGCTTGAAAAGCCATAGCATCCGCCAACCTCTCTTGCCCTTCACTAAGTCTATCAAACTTGGCCTTGTCAGAACCATTGTTGGCCATGTTAGGCCCTTGAAGTGGATAATCTGAATTCTTCTTTCCTTTACTTTCCTTTGATAGAAAATGTATTCTTTTTTACCTACTTGCATGAATACCCTTCAGGATAGGAAGATATTTTCTCTAATACCACTGGCATGTCCCTTTCAAGGTTAAAATTGAAGAAGAAGGGAAAATGAAACAAACCTGAATCAAAGTAATCTTAAATTTATAACAATCAACTAAATTTTTAGGACAACAAGGTACAACAGTTTGAAGACTTATGGTAGTAAAAGGAAAATTATAATCATGCACCACCAATACCACTTTTACATCATCCAAAGCATGTAAGAAACTTTATAAATAATTTAGAAAAAGTACAAGCCAAAAATGAGCCTTCAAACCCCCAACTTGCGTATATTTAATTAAATTTGCAACAACAATGAATCCACTTACAAAACTAGTTGGAAGTTGATATTCCAAGGCCCAAAATTCAATCTAGCAAATGCAACCAACCTTAGAAATTTTGAACAATCCAAATATCAATAAAGAATGAAGTGTCGTACCCTAGATATCACAAAAATCATCCATTATGCAAGTCATTACCCTAGTATAGGGTATGAAATTGACCAAAAACTGATCGAGAAACCCTTCCAAAACATAAATAGTGAAATGTGTGGCTATTCCACACTCAAGACTCTTCAAATTTTACTCTTTAAATTTTATATCTTCTTGAATCCCTCGTGGAAATGGTGACCTTGCATTGAAAATTTTGAATGCAACCTTGAAATACTAAAGTGAAACCCGATTGTGACCTCTAGATGAAGCCACCAATGCGTAAATTGAGGTTTTTCATCCTCAATTGCTATAATCTATTAAGGGTTTTCATCTTCAATTATTGTAATCTATTGAGGGTTTTTGCCTCCAATAGGATACCAAGGAGGGTGTTCATCATCAATGGCTGAAAGTAGAAGCACAAGTGCTTGAATCCCTAAAATATAGATGATAAATTCCCCAAATGAAGCCCTTCATCCTTCTTTTATAACTTCTTTTTCCTCTTTCTTTCAATTTTGGTGGCCAACTTACTTTATTTAAAAGTCGCTTTTATTTTAATAATAAAACATAAGTTGCCTTATAATATAACATAAAGTTACATTTTGCCAACTTGGTTAAATAACTAATTTTACTTTAATTATTTAAAAATACTTTTTGTAATAATCATTTTAATATTATTATGTTGCCAAATATTAAAAATGACTAGACCCAACTTAAATAATATTATTAATTATTTTCATCTATAAAAGGGGACATTATAGTTTAAATGTTTGTATATGAGAGATACGACTACCTTGACCTGGTTTATAGCTTCAGACCTAATGTGGGTGATATCATAATGACTGTAGATGTGCAATTCCAATATTTAGGGAGATTTGGATGTCTTTTGCAAGTGTCAAAAGTAACCGCTCTAATGCATTGCCTTAGGATTTATAGTTTATCAAATGAGGTTGCTTATATATGGTTCCATAGATGATTTATCTAAAAAATATTGATCCGGATGAAGTATAAGACCTAATGAAAGGTGTAAATTTGAAAGTGTGGTTGGAAGACATTTTGGTCCAATACCATACAAGTAGGTCAAGACCGGATATACGGTCTTGATCGGGAGAAGAGAATGTGCATAATGAAATTCGGAGTTGATAATTTGATGTCTCTTTATAGATCTTGTGCATTGTATTCTTAGGATGTGTTAACATGTCAATGTGCAAGGATAAACAAGCTAAACAATTGGCCTTGGAAAGTGCTAAGTTGAAAAAGGGTTGTATTTATCCTAGCAAGAGTGCATAGTCAAATCAAAGGTTGCCAAAGTGAAACTTACCAAGTTGCATTTCTATATTTGCCCCCTTTTAAGTATGAAATTGAAAATTGCATGCTTAAAGGAAATTGTACTTGAGTGTGAAAACACACTTTGCCTTTGCTTGAATATTTGATTTGTAGTTGTGTTGTTATGCTTGGTGTTGGCATGCTCCACGATGAAACCACTAGCACAAAGTGTAGTCAATGTCTATAATAGATAATTGACTGTAAGTCAAATAAAACATGTAACATGCAAGATTTGTATATATGTAAAGTGAAAATATGCAAAAAGGAAAGAATGCACTTGTTTTCTCGTGTTTTTCTTTTGCTTGGATATTTTTATTTGCTTGAAATTCATTAAATGGTTGAGGGTGATCAATCCCCAATCAGTGACGACGAGAAACCAAATTGTTAGGTAAAAACCAAAGTGTCAAGTGCATGTAACCCTAGACAAAAATTTGCAAGAGAGAAAATAAAAAAGAGATACAAATACACCCCTGCGAAGGAATAATACTATGTACCAAAGTTATTCAGCAACTTTAATATCTCCCTATTTAAGTCTAACAATAGAGGAAAGTCTTCCCATGAAGCCTTTAGTTGCTTCATTGCCTTCCATAACCCCACAAATCCCACTGCTACAGATAGATCTAGACCCAATTTTATAAACAACGACATACAATACAAAAGAGAATAGGTGCCCTCAAACTCTTCCCATATACTGAACAATTGAGTATAAATAGCTGAGTATAAATTGAACCAAATGCTGAAATATGCCAAAAATGTGTTAACAATGTTGAACTAGGAAGGAGACCCATTCCCCCAAGATTATTGAAACTAAGTGGAGAAGGAATGAAGACTTTCATGCTCTTTGTACTTATTTGAATTGAGTAATATGGATGTGAAAACTTGTAGAAAACCTATATACATAGGTGAAAATGCTAAAAAAAACCTGTTATAATTTCCCTTGGTTAGCAATGTATGGGGAGGTCAAGACTGTACTATATGATATTCACTAAAGAGTATGGTTTTGACCTTGTGTTATTTTTGCCAAAATTCTATGCATGACTACATTTTTAGGTGTTTTTATCGTATATGTACTAGCATCTAACCCCAAAATTCTACATGTATATACTAAAAGTGTAAAATAAACCCAAATATATTCCCCCTCTTTGAGGCATGTGTGAAAACCATTTGAGCATGTAGGTCAAAAGAAATAAGTTTTTACTAATAAAGGAGATGTCTAAGAATTTGTGTAGAGTGTTGAAGAGGTGGCCACCTTGGAGAAACTATACTTGCAAAAGGAAATGTGTTTGCTCATGATGGAAACCATGGTGCCCAATAAAAATAATGCTAATAACAAACAAAGATAGTAGAAATTACAGAAACCAGTAGAAACAATGCATGCGAAAGAAAACAAGAACCTCATGAATGCATCGAATGGAAAATAATGACATATAAAAGCATACAAAATATAAGAATCCAAAAAGCATGGGACACCCATGATTTTATAAGAAAATAAAGGCCATATACGCCTGCAATCAAGAGCAAGTAATTAAAACAAAATAGGCATGATGTCGTAAACATGTGATACCCATGGTGTCACAATATAATCAAGGCACTTAAGCCACAATCAATGAAAAAAATTCTCAGTAACACACATAACTAGAAAGCATGAATAACAACCAAGAGGGAAAAAACATGATAAAAAACCATGAGAATAGTGAGAAAGAGATGTCAACACTGCACAGGACACATTTGTTAGTCTTGTTAATCTGAAAAGTAGAAAATACACAATGCATGTAATTAAGCGTAAATGAGGAAGTGAAAAGGATCTATAATAGAACAATAACTCCTATAGAATGTGGAGGGATTTCCCCCAAATGATGAGAATGTAAGGAAACACGAGTTATCCTATAAGCATGTATTGATCTGTGTGTTCCACATCCAACTCAATATACCAATTGAACGCTTGCATGTAAAGAGATAAGGCATGTTATCTATCAAACCAAAGTAACAAGTAACATGTGTAATGTAAACAACACAAGTAAAGAGCAGAAATCCTAAATTTGTATTTTTGTAAATATTTGAATGTTTTCTTATCATCGAAAT
The DNA here is from genome assembly GCA_019776745.2 of Taxus chinensis. Classification (NCBI taxonomy): domain Eukaryota; kingdom Viridiplantae; phylum Streptophyta; class Pinopsida; order Cupressales; family Taxaceae; genus Taxus; species Taxus chinensis. Next base: position 214,036,748 of record CM034153.1, on the reverse strand, counting down.
TCATAGTTATGTACAAAAGGGGTGGGTACTAAAGAATCTATCTAATGAGAACCTCTTGAGTAGGTGAAGGAGTAACCACATAAGATAGAGATTTGTGCCTCAATGGTGATGAAAATTCAGGTGATACTATTGTAGTATCATGTTCAAAATAAAGTGTAGTATATATAACAATACCATGCACAAATCAGTGTCAATGTAGTGGACGAGAGGAATGAGTGTGATGGACACTAGGAGGGTATCAAAAAACTATGGTGGTAGCATTTTCACTAGAGGGCCAATATAAGACTCTAAGGGAGTGAGAGCAATGAGAAATAGTATTATGAAGATGCTGAGAGTCATGAGATGTAGATTGTGCAATTGAAGGCCTATTGGAAGACCTAAGAGGATCAACACCAGGAGAAGAAGTGTGTGTAACAATGGTCCTACAATAATCTACAGAATTACAAATAGAGTGTAGGAGTACTAGCCTAGGGGGTAACATAGAAGTTATATGTATGTGAGAGAAATTGTGTGCAACCAAATACATATCTGTAGAAGGACTAAGACTAGGAATTGCAAAAGGAGAACTAGCATACAAGGAGAGGCAACCACAAAGGGAATGCCTCTAATGGTGGATGAACTTAGCACATTAATGTATAACTAAGGGAATGGCCCTAAGAGTACGTAATCAAGGGATACCTAACCATAAGGCACAAGAACTAAGAGTAGATACAACCAAGAATGAAATTGATGTAGTAATAGGATCAATAATTATGGGTAAAATAATGTGGCGGTAGTGAGGATTTGGATCAAGTGAAATATTGTGCATAAAAATGCCCAAATATTGAAGTAGTGTAAGAGAATAAATATTATCCTTATTATGTGGATTGGCCAAAACACCCCGTATGGGTTTGTGGTTAATGGATATAGGAATAGACAATGTATCTGAAAGAAGCGTAGTATCCATATCATTATCATCAAAAGTGATGATCAGAGCAGAAGATAGTATATGATTAATTATGAAAATCATTGCGTCTAAGGGGTAAGAGGGAGGGGGTAGTACATGATAAGTGTTATCTGCACCTGAATAAGATTTTGTAGTGTCATACTTCGGAAGTGGATCATTGAAATTTTTTAGTTTAGAATTATTATTGATTAACTTTGAGGTTTATGTAGGTTCGGCCCATTCAATAACTTGAGAATCGATAAGATCTTGAATAAAATGAGGAAACTTTAAGCAGTTGTCTGTAGAGCTCCCATCACATTGATGATAATCACAATGGGAATTGACATTGAACTTCTTTCCTTTAGGTCTATTCCTATCAACATCAAATGGTCGAGGGAGTGTTATGAGATTGCACTCAAACAATTGTTTCAAGATAATGTGAGGAGGGCTTGACAAGTGAGTAAATTGATGATGCTCGGGCTAGTGTTACAGCTTAACAAGTTGCGAGATAGTATTAACAGTGTCTTTAGAAGCATATTTGACCTTCGTAGGCTTACTTTTGAATGTGGGTTTGCTTGAAAACTTAATGGTAGATGCGGGAGGAGAACTAGCAATGTATTTGACTTTTTTTATAAGTAACAATTTAGCCTCACACTCTTTCAAGGTATGACATAAATGGTCAAAATATCAAAACTTATCAAAAATTAATGAATATTACAAATGGGCTAATAAGATTTGGGTGAATAAGTCTTGCAATTCATTATTGTAGTGCCCCTCTGGTTGGTAGAAAATTCCCCTTGCTCCAGCCTTGATGGGTTGTGTGGATCATTGAAAAATGCTTGTGCCGAGTTGTCATTTGATCGCGTTTGGAGTGACCATAAAATAAAAAATAGCAATAAAATAAATTGAAATATTTTCACAGTAAAATAATGAGGGTAACGTTGAATTTGTCCTTCACAGGCTAAGTATATCTTTTTGTTTTCGTCTTGTGCGGTTATGTCGTCTTCTTGCGATCCATCCAACTTGGGATCATGCTTGAAGTTGATATTTATAGATGTTTTAAACATGACGTTGATCTAAATAAATCGTATTATGAATAATAATACAATCTTTATAACTTTCAAATAAATCTATTTTCGTGATAAGGTAAATGCAGTAGCAGGAGCCGTTGTGGCTATGATTTAAGTAAATTTAAAATAATACAATAATATAAATCATTTGTTTTTTTTTTTAAATAAATGAAAATAATAAAATAAGTAAATATACCTAATACTCCTAAATTCCTCCAAATTATTGGAGCTTATGTCAAACTTTTTTCGAGAGAATGAAATAATGAAATTTTTGGGTTAATGGTAAAATGTTTTTATTCAATGTGTTAGCATCTGTGAGAGGATTTTGGAGACTATTCTAGGTAAGGGAATGTCATGGCAATTTCTGGGCATGCGTGCATGCCAGAGATGAATGAGTGAGTCTGGAACATTGTTTTGTGGTGAGAAGGCCTTTGGAGATTTTCAAGCTAAATGCATTTAGCAGGTGTTAAGCCTGGCTCCACAACCTGTCAGCACCTTTCCTTCTGGTTGCGTCCTCTCTATGCCATGAGACGAAGTATGGAAGTGGATAGTTTTTGCATTATATGTCTTATTTTGTGGTGTTTTATCATAGAGAGGGTGGAATTATACTTTTGGCAGGCGTGTGTGAACTATATTTCTGGGCGGACAAAGAGATGTGGTCTTCTGCAATGTGTTTGACAAGTGTAGAGGTCAGTTTCCTCAAATTGTGTCACCATCTTGTTGTCTTGTGCCATTGTTGGACTTCCAAACAGGCGAGGACTCTTGTAATATGTTTAAAACAGGAATTTTTTTCACAAGTTTTTGCTGCAAGTGCCCTGGTTATGTGTATGCAGACGTGGGAGAAAATTCTAGGCTTTGGATGTGCAAGGACTGCAATCTATTGATTAAAATTCCAAAAAACAAATGTGGTCACGTGGACAGTGATGACTGCAGGATGTGCGCCATCAAGGATTTGTTAAAAAGGGATTTGGAAACTTGAAAAAAAATGCAAATTGGTAGGTGTAAAGCCAAACACCTCCACCTTTGACAGTGTACCCCTACCTACGCTAATGGGAGTTTTGGAGTAGAGAATATTGGCATGGCCTAGTGCAGGAAATATTAACTGTTTTCTAAAATGCATGAGAGTGGAGCGGCCTCCAGGACATCAATAATTGCAGGATTTAGTCAAATTGGGTTCGTTAAATATACTTTAGAAACTCTGAAACAGATGCATTTGGAATATTTCCCAGGGAGACCGATGAACTATTTTCCAGAATTCCTCAAGGAGATATGTTGTCATGTGACGCACGGTTGATGGGTCTTCACTAAATGGGTTCATTGAATAGGATTTGGATACCTTCAAACAAAATATGGTTGGCTGGTTTGAAGCCACACCCCACTCTACCTTTGTTGCTTCCTTCCTAGCATGTGATATGGTGGAAATGAGAACAACACTTGGACACTATTAGCATATGGATTTGCACGCATGCACATGACATGTAACCGTCAAGGAACAAATTCTCTCCTCAATGAAAGTGGGGACGCCTTTATTGAAAACCAAAATTGTATTTACATCTATAAATTCAAAATTGTATGTGGGGGGTGTTTTGGGACATCAAATGGAAAGAAGTGTGAATGAGGCAAATGGAATGGAATGATGGAAAGGAATGAATGAAAGAAACATATAACAGTTAGGTAAAAACCTAGCCTACTATTGCATGGAGAAGAACAATGAATAACTAACTTCAGATGAAATAGAGTTTGAATCGGCTAAACAAGAATAAGTAAAAGGGAACACACATGAGCAAGTAGATATTAGATCTTAATCACTGTGAACAAGAACAACATATCAATAGCATTGACAATAATATCAAGACAATATTCGCATGCAAGATTTAAACACTAACATCTAATGAACATAAGAACATCAAATGCTACAAGAGATAATGAATGGGACATAAAGTTCATATTTCATTAACTCCAAAATGTCTTCACAAAAGAACACAAAGTTTCTTTCCTGAAACAAAGCTTGCACAAAAAAGTATTTTCTTCTCCTCTCTCAAAGTCACCCTTAAAAATGAGCCCCTAACTTCCTTTTATAACCAAAAATTTGGTTACAAAATAGTTAGGATTTACATGAACATTAAATTAGGGCACTTTAAGTGAATTTGACTTTTTAACCAAATTTTAAAAAACAACTTAAAATGAGAAACCACTTAAGTTATCAAAAGTCTGCCAAGAGTGACTTTAGCAATAACATCACTTTAAAATACCATTTTAAAAATATATAACAAGACCCAATGCCCTATCCATTAAAGTGGGGTCTGCCTATCTCAACCGTATGAGAAATGGACTCTCCCACTTTGTTAGATACCATAATGTTATCTCCTCATCCAATTGGTGAAAATAGGATTTGCCGCCTTTGCCAATTGAAAAGATCTGAACCTTTCCAATGTCTCGAACATCTTCTTACACAACCAATAAACAATTGTATTATAAACAACATCATCTGGTGTACAGTTCTTCTTGAAAAACAGTTGAATGTCATGACACCTCCAATGGTATTACAAAACATGGCTTTAACAAACACCCCATGAATAAATATAACCCGTTATTTGCACTATACATCTTATTTGATGAAGTCAAAAGCATTGTCTAACTTTGCAAACACTTTCTACAAATTGAATAACCTGACTCTTCCATCTCACTGCACAGCCTATCTTTTATTGGTTCACTTAACATCACCAATAATCACCAAAAATAGCATTTTCCTTGTTTGAAATGATGGAAGCAGTTCTCATATTTCACAACAATCTCGGAAACAAACTCGGTTGAAGTGTGTCAGCATGCACACAATTGAAGGTTCTTGTCGAGTCAAATAGTTATTCCAAGAGACATTTTTATCAATCAATATGGCAATGCAAACTTCTCATTTATGTGACAGAGGAATGGTTATTTTACTCATGAACATCATTTAGGAATCTGAATCGAAAAATATCCTGTTGTCTTCATCTCGTGGGTAATTGTTAGTGTGATCTATCTCCTCCACAAAAAGTAGGAAAAGTATGAATCGTTCTATGGACTTCAATCCAACTACATCCAAGTGTCTTTGTAATTCCTTCATTCCTTACCTTTTGAACGTCATTCCGACTACCCATTTCCACATAAATGTCTAATAGAAGAACATCAGGTGTAGGATTTTTAGGATCCAAATCAAAAAGGAGTGTTTTGGTATATACCCCTAGCCTTATATATTTATGTGATCTACACACACCAAGCAAACACATTCATACAACCACTGCAGGTTTAATTGGCATTTTGGTGAGAAAATTTAGAGCTTCTTCGAGATAGCCAACATGGCCAAGAAGATCAGCTATACATACATAATGATCCATTGCAGGCATAATGCAATAAGAGACACCCATGCCAACGAAGTATTTACAACCCTCATCCACTAAACCTGCATGATTGTATGTAAATAAAACACAGATAAAAGCTTGAATGATCTGCATTGTATTTCCTTTTACTGGCATGGAGGATCTCCTTTTCTAATGCATGGAACTACTCCTTTCTTAGACGTGTGGGCTTCCTCTTTGGCTACGTGGTGAGTTGATACATGTGTGGTAATGTTTTGGACTGTCTTATTTTATCTTGGCCAATGTGTGGGCTCTTCTTTTGACTGGTGTGTATGGCATTTATTCTCCTTTGGCGTGGAAGTGTGTGGGCTTTGGTGTGTTGTAATTACTTTGGGCTGCAAGCTCCCTACCAAAATAAACGCATATATCTTGGGTTGACAGTTGTGTGTAAACTGCCTCCTTTTCTTCTTACCCTTTGCGTGAATTTTAATCTTTGTGTTGATTCTTCGACTGCATTTGGAAGCAATAAATGCGTGAACCTTTCTTTCTCCTCTAGATATGCATGGATCTGGGCTTTTCTTTACCTCTTCTTGAACTTTTCCTAAGTCTATTTGACCAATGCGTGGCTTTGTATTCCTTTGATCAATGTGTGGCTTTCTACTTCCTTTGTTGGCGTGCAACCGGAAATGCAATATTGGCTGTGTGGGCTTCTGTATTTGTGCCCAATCTGCCATAATAAAACAAAAGAAACAACTTTAATAAAAATACATAGCAAGCACATAAAATAAAGACTCTTAAACCTAAGTCTTCTTTTTCGTTATTTTGAGGTCGAGCTAGATTTAGCATGCTATACGGATCAGGAACTTTACATAGAGCATGGATGATCTTGAGCAAATGGCGAAGGATGGCTTCTTATAAGCTTGTGATTCTGAAATGGAGACCACTGTCTGGAGATTTCAAGGTTCTCTGGCTCTAGCCAATGTCCGTGTCAGGTTTCCGTGTGAAAGTTAAGGAGTGCCTGTGGAATGATCTTTTCTTTCTTTTGGCTCTGGATGTCCGCAATATTTTCCTTGCTTTTTCTTCCCAATTTCTCCCACTTCTACAACTTCTGTAACCGTCTTCTTGCCAATTTATTGGAGGATGGAAGCAAAATTGTAATTGCCTGGGAAAATTGGAAGCGGAATTATAAATGCCCTCGGCAATTGCTCACGGCACTTAAATGTCCACGATAATTGGGGGAAATGAGAAAAGTACTTCCAAATTCGTCAAACAACTTTTTAAGGATTAAATTATTATTTATTTAATTAAAAAACCCTAAAATTTAATAATTTTGATTTTATTAAATAAAAAGGTAAAATATTAATTAATTAATTAAAACACGATTTACTACATAGCGGGAGAAATACTTATCAGAAATAGATGAAACGAAGGCCAAAACAATCAGGAGAATAAAATGATCATAATGAGGGTGATAAACCACGAGAAAGGACACTTCATAAAAATTTTAAAATTTTCATGTTAAAATTTTGCGAAGTCAAAATTAGCTGACAACAGACACCCATCAGAGCTTCAGGAAGAGCTACAATTTGTTTAATTTTGTTGTCAATGCTCGGCTTGATGTGTGTGCAAAATGTGGGAGCATGCAAATGCATGTCAATCGTTTGAAATTTTTTTGAGAGAAATGAGACCAATGGGACTACAATGTTTTAGAATATGTGCAAGATTGGTTGAAAATATGAAATATTAGACAAGGCACATTAATCATTTGACGAAAATCCTCTTCAATTGCATGGTCTCGCGGATCGTGAATGTGGACTGCTTGGAGTCCCTCATGCCACTTCAATTCTTGAACAAACATGATCATCTTACCCTCTCTTGCATGATTTGAATGTTATTAGTTTTCTTAATTTTAGTGGAGTTGTAAATCAATCTAAATAAAAATAACGTTTGGGTGAATCAAATGGGACACATTATTCTATAACAAAAAAATTCTATGTTTTGTACGAAACCAAACAAGTGGCCATGAATGTAAAACCTACTATGTTTTACCTCGTGGATGGTTGGAAAAACTTTGATATCAGTTTTGGTTATGGAAGCCATGCGATTGGTGAATTTAAACTTGAATATTAGTCAAAACTACTCCTTGGTGACCTTGTAAAATCTAAATAAAACCTATTTTCTTTAAGGCGCAAAACATCCTTATAAACCCCAAAATGAGAAAAATAAGTTTGGAACGTGTCCTTTGTCACATGGAGTGTGAAACCAAACCCTAGTTTATCCCTTGAATGTTTGTTTTGACCTTATTTCATCATGCATTTAGGATCCCAACTGGCTAGTTCACATCTTTACACATCTGTTGAAAACTAAAAAATGTAGTTTGGTTTTGACCCACCATTTTGGCCTTGGGGGTAGAAATGGATTTTAGCTTTTGCATACCTCTGGTAATTCTATGGGATAATCACTACGACCCTCAGTTTGGAGAAAAACATCATGCAAGATAGTTTTCCAAATAGGTTTTGTAGGCCTCCGGTAATTGGACGACGAGGCCGTTTGGGTGTATTTACAATCAATGGCTCCAAAACGAGGGATTCCAATTGAACGTAGTTCACCAGTTTGGGTTGTGTCAGCTCCAAGTGTTTCCCTATATATAGGAGAGTAGGTAGGGATTAGTTTCATTATGCATTTGAGTTTTGGAGTTTGTTTTTGATTGCTGACTTTTAGACTACTTGGCTAAATTTTGATATTTTTGGAAACTTGCGACTCAATGGAGAAAATTGTCATAAGACCTTATCCAAGTAAAATAATGATTGGGAAACCTTGTAAAAACAATCAAATGACTGTAGGAAACCCTCTTTTGATGCTCTCTTAAAAGGAAATCAATTGTGGAAAATGGTGTTTTTCTCTCTCCTCTCTCTATCTCTCTCCTTGGCTTTGAAAATGAAATTAAATGGCAATTGTATTTCTTACTCTCCTTTGAAGTGTGTTAAATATAGTTTCATTATTGTTGGAAAACTATGAAATCATAAATCATTCTTGATTATAGTTTAATGCCAGTTTAGCAGTTGTGTTGACCATGCGGTGGTTGTAGGTAAGCAGCACAAGAAGAAAATGGTAGTGTTGATTATGCTTTTGTAATATGGGATATCGTTGAAATATACATGTAATATTAAATTAATTTATCAACACTATTGTTATGAACATGAATGTTATTTATTGATTATTTTACGATAAGTAATAAATTGTAATATATTGGCATTTTGAGAAAATGGGCATTTTATCCTTGGAGTAATTTGGATTATAGGTATGTATCTTGCTAATGGTGTAGATGTACATTTTAACTAGAAATGAAATGATCATTCTTAGAGTATGTTGGTCGAGGAAAATTGACTAAGTACCAACAGAGCGCAGAGGCTTACGCGCAAGGGTACGTGTGGGGGGAAACATAGTAGCGCGTAAGGGGTGTAAACAACAGAGAAGCAGGTTAGCACACAAAGATGCACGCATGCATGCAGAAGACCAAGGACTTAGCCGATTTTCTAGAGAGGCGAAAAATAGAAAATAAAATTTGGAGTGCTACTCAAGAAATATTTGAAAATAGACAAAATCACGAAAACTTAATGGCTAAGTAAGGGATAAGAAAGCACATGCAGAGCAAGATAAAGAACATGCATGGAATGGGCTAATAATAGGATTAAAGCATGATGTATATTTATTGTAGTCTATTATTAGCATAGGTTGAAAAAAACATGCAAGCTATTATAAGCACACCTATTATTAGGGATGTGCAAGAAATCAATGTAAGTCAAGTCCCCACCCCTATATATAAGTAGTGCATCTTTGTTATGAACTAGTTATAGCTTGGAGAGGGTATGTGATCTACAGTTCTTGTTGCAAGTATGTTTTGATTTTTTAGGAGTGTGTGCATGGTCTAGCGCATGGATGTACTGGGTATTCTTGTAATCAAGTTCCATCTTATCATATGAATTATGGTTATGATGGAAAATTATGTATGAATTGCAAATATCTCTATGTTTGAACATGGTTTGATTGGTATTCAGATCTTGATATTCATTGTCTTTGAACGATTTCCTTATTATATATGTTGTCATGTATCTTTATGTTATGATTTATTTACTTGTGTGAATGATTTTTGTGGTTAACAAACATGCATGCTAACATCTTGATAAGTATAACAAAGGAGGGACATGGCGGTTGTGTGCGCTTTGGGTGAGCTTCCAGACTTGTCTAGATGAAGTGTCAGTGCACATAGCTACTATTGTATAAAACAAGACTACATTCTGGTTATGTTACCAGGGCCTCTTTTCAAAATTTTCACTAGGATTTTGCATGCACATGGCATTTCAATTGTCTCTGGAGAATATTGAGAAATAGATATATGACGGTCAAGACACATTTGCACATAGATATAACATTAGACCTTACTTTAATGCATGAAAGTGGGTGGAAGATAATCTATATGACTGATTGTATGAGATGTTCTTCAGCTTCTTCCCAGTATAGTTATACTCATGGTTGGCAGCTTACATGGCTAATAGAGGTGTTCAGCCATAAAGAAGTCTGGATGCATGAAGAATACCAAACACTCTTTGATTCGGACAAGCCGTGGACTAGAGCTGTGGATCATTAGTAGGAAGATGTGTTGTGCAACTTTAATTTGGAATACACAATCTCGACATACTCTTTCCTGGAGGAAGCTGAGTTCTGGTTCTTGTATGAGTAAAGAGGATCCTATTTACTCATGACACCCTTAGCTATCAAAATCTTAATGGTTGAATTGGGAATGGAGATATTACCTATGGAAGGATAAAACCCCACTGCGTGCGGGGGTAGGAGAAGCTTTGGGAAGGATGGCGGCAGCCCAGGCGGAAGAAATATAGAGAGAGGAAAGAAAACTCAGGTATAATGATGTGTGATAGAGGGTGGTGGAGGCGGTGATGAGGTCAAGAGGAGTGATAACTGGAAGAAGTGATGAGGACCCCGCAGAAGGCGAGGGACCACAGTATTATGTCCTTCTGAAATTCGTAAAATGTATTAGAGAGACCCCATTGACATCTAATGAGAGTGAGTTTGAAGAGAGAATGAGAACCGTGGGCACGTATCTAACCCAGCTTCGTCTCCTAGCCTTTGCGTAAGGTGTTTCAAATCCAAAGGTAGTTGTCAAAGAGAATCATAGTGAAGGTGAACAAGCAGAATCTCCACGTTGGGTAGGAGGCATAGGTAGCCATATTTTAGTTACCGCTCAGGAAGCACGACATATCTGGGACGCGTACATGGCATTGCAGTAGGCACCAGTGTTTGGAACAAGTGCATTTGGAGATTTTTTAAGGCACATCATTAGGGCAAAGCATTAGCATAAAAACATATTGAAGAAATCCAATAGGTGTTGCTATAACACAAACAGTTGGTGTCTAGTTCAGTATAACCACTAGGACATAAGGAAGTTCATCTACCATACCATCAGTCATAGCAGGAGGCTCAGGAGGGTTAGGATAGCCACCATGCAGAGGAAATATTAGTGGAGAATCAGGATAAGGATCTAGTCTCACCCCAGGACAGGGGCCGCCACCACAAAAACCACCCCAACAACCATTACAGCCCCAACAAGCACAATAAAAGACACCTAAAGTTTTCTTTGATATGTCTCTTCACTTTCCAGATTATAGAGATGTGGAGAATGTGGCTAAGCATGTGCACAAGTGTGAATTTTTATGGAGAGGTAAGTGCCAAGTCATGGACTAGAGCTATGGATCATTGGTAGGAAGGTGTGTTGTGCAACTATAATTTGGAATACACAATCTTGACATACTCTTTCTTGGAGGAAGCAGAGTTTCGGTTCTTGTGTGAGCAGAGAGGATCCTATTTACTCACGACACCCTTAACTATCAAAATCTTAATGGTTGAATTGGGAATGGAGAGATTACATATGGAAGGATAAAACCCCACCGTGCACGGGGGTAGGAGAAGGTTTGGGAAGGATGGTGGCAGCCCGGGTAGAAGAAATACATAGAGAGGAAAGACAAATTAGGTATAATGATGTGCGACAGAGGGTGGTGGATGCGGTGTTGATGTCAAGAGGAGTGATAATTGGCGAAAGTGATGAGGACCCCAAAGAAGGTGAGTGACACCAGTATCATGTCCTTCTGACATTCGTAAAATTCAGTAGAGAGAACCCATTGACATCTGATGAGACGGAGTCTAAAGAGAGAATGAGAACCGTGGGCGCGTATATCTAACCCAACCTAGTCTCCTATCCTTTGCGCAAGGTGTTCCAAATCCAGAGGTGGTTGTAAAAGAGAATCATAGTGAAGGTGAACAAGTAGAATCTCCATGTTCGGTAGGAGACACAAGTAGACATATTTTAGTTACCACTCAGGAAGCATGACAGATCAAGGATGTGCACATGGTAGTGCAGTAGGCACCAATGTTTGGAACAAGTGCATTTGAAGATATTTTTTAGGCACGTCATTAGGGCAGGGCATTAGCATGAAAACATATGGAAGCAATCCAATAGGTGCTGCTATAACATAGACGGTTGGTGTCTAGTTTAGTATAACCACTGGGACATAAGGAAGTTCATCTACTAGACCACAAGTCACGACAGGAGGCTCAGCATGGTCAGGACAGCCACAACGCAGAGGAAATTTTAGTGGGGAATTAGGCTAAGGATCTAGTCCCACCCTAGGACAGGGACCACCACCCCAACTATTGCAACCCCAAAAAGCACAACAACAGACACCTGAAGTCTTCTTTGAGATGTCTCTTCACTTGCCAAATTATAGAGGTGTGGAGAATGTGGCTGATCATGTGCACAAGTGTGAATTTTTATGGAGAGCTAAGTGCATACCATCTTCTGATACAAAGGAAACTCAATTTTCCACCACACTTCAAGGGTACACACATAGCTGGTATAGAAAATATGATCCACACCAGACTAGGGTGGATTATGATGCACTACGCACTGCCTTCTTGGCTAAATTTCACATTCCTGAGTTTGAGCAACAGAGAATTAGCACACTCAAGGACATCAAGCAAGAGTTATCTGAAAGTGTGAGGGAGTATGATGTGTAATTTAAAACTATCTTATCTAAGCTATCTTATTATATTCATCAAACTCAACATGCACAATGGTTTGTTGGAGGCTTGTTGACTCTGTTTTGAAGGGCCTTATCACATAAAACATTTACTGATCCACGTGAGGCTTTGGAAGCATCTCTGCATGCAGAAGTAGTTAGGAGTGCAGACACTAGAGTGATCCCTTTCCTAGAGGTACAAATAGCAGCTACAGCTAAACAATTGGAGAAGTTTTCTACCAATTCGACACAGGAGACACGTAGTGGATTATGGTGTCCTGATTGCAATGTGGAAGGAAATACTAAGGATAGTTTTCCGCGTAGGAATATGTGTGCACTGTTAAAATCTTGTGAGATTTTCCACAAGAATCATGATGTCAAGAATTTCCCTCTCTTGTAGCGCACAATAATGAAGAACGTCTCCATGTACTAAAATATTTGTGATGTACATACCCATGATACAATTGATTGCCACCTAATAGACCATATTGATGAGGCATGTGAGACTGGATTATGAGTGACCACTGTGGCAAGTAGCTCCTAGGTGCAGGAAGCCTAGCCCAATGAAGGGCACATAAAACAAGACCAAGGCACATGAACTTCAAGAACAACAAAGAGGTCCCCTAAGATTACTCTAACCAATATTATCCCAAAAAAGAAGACAAATCCTCCAAAGAGGTGAAGGTGAAGGTTGGTAACTATTGAAGAAAGTGAGGAAGAGAAATATGAGGAAGCGGCTACGTGAAATGAAGTGTCCCCTATCATCCACAATTTGGGTAGGATGAGGAGGATCCAAAGTACGAAACCCTCTAGCATGAGGAAGAAATGTGCAACAAGCGTGAAGAGGGACCCATTGGAGATGAAGAATAAAAACAAAGGAATGAGGAAGAACAACCTATGGAGAAGTCATTGGAGCCATAGGTGAGGATGGGGGTAGCATGCATCTAAATGTGGAAAAAGAGGTATAAGGAAAGTGAAGTGGAGGAAGGAATAAAAAGGACGAAATATTGCAAACACCACAGATGAATTATATAGATGATCATATAAAGGTGTTGTGAGCAAGATTGCACAACACAGTGCATAACAAGGACCTTTATGGGTGGGAGGTAATTGACCCAAAAGGAGCAAAAATGCACACTAAGAAGATGTTTTCCTAGAGTATGTAGACTCACATGGAGGATCTTGAGTTTGAAATTAAAAACAAAGCATATGCCAAGCACAAAATCAAGAGGGTACCAGATGCAGTCCTCACTACCATCAACAAAATAGAGCTGATTGATGAGCATGTTAGCAATGCATTTAATAAAATGGCAGTGAAGGTGGCACATATAAATTTGGATAAGGGGGGCACTATCAGAGTGTTGTTGAAGGATAAGGACAAGGAACAAGAATTCTAGCAACTCATAGAGGATTAAGGGAAGGCAGAGAAGCGTGCAAGGTATGCCTTCAACAAATTCGTTTACATTGTAGATGTTATTATAGCAATGTGCCCCGAACTGGAAGAGAAGGCTAAGGATGAATACCCTTCAGAATTGTGCTACTCGGAAGACCTAGTAAGGATGTTATTACATGAAAAGAAGTATGTGTAAGGGTCTTCAAAAGAAGAGTTAGATGTAGAGCAAGAAAAAAATAAAGAAGTTGTGGTGTGCAAAATAGTTGAGTATGAGGTGTTAGGCACCATGATCAAATAAGCTTTAAAGAAGTAAGGGTGCACGTTTGAGAAATTTCAAGACCTTGATCCTATCGTCAAGGTGCACACCACTCAAGAGGAAACCAAACTTAAGCAAACACAAGCCACCAAGAATGACAACAAGATTGAGCAAGAAGAGATCATGGATGAGATTGCACTGAAATGGGATTTTCTTAAGCCATGAGAGATACATTTGAGGTAAGACTCGAGGAACTTGGCTTGTTGGTTGTGCAGAAAATGGATGCATTGGAGGGTATGGCCTTAGGCCTTGCTAGAATTATTAGGGACTTGAAGAAGAAAAGTGAAGAAATGACCCTTGAGTAGGTGTTGGACATTACTGGATTGGTGTTAGATGCATCTGCAAAGGAACTTGCAAAATGGGAAGATCTAGAAAATATCATGAAGATGGAGTTCCTAGAACTACTCTAGCCTCCCCAGGAATATTTGAATGTGTGCACCAGAAAATTGATATTCTTTGATTCATCGATATATGCACCACCATTCTTTGGTCTCCCATTTCATTATTCTTTGATTCATTGAAGTCATTCTTTGTTGACATATTTCTGAGGATAAACAATATCCCTAGTGTGGGGTAATGTTGGTCGGGGAAAATTTACTAAGTACCAATAGAGCATAGAGGCTTACGCACACGGGTACATGTGCGGGAAAATATAATAACACATTAGGGGCACACACAATAGAGAAGCATGTCAGTACGCAAGGTTGTGTGTATGCATGCTAAACACCAAGGACTTAGCCGATTTTCAAGAGAGGCTAAAAATAGAAAAATAGAGTTAGAGTGCCACTCAAGAAAAGTATGGAAATAGACAAAAAAACATGAAGACTTAGCGACCAAGCAAGGGATAAGAAAGCACATGCAAAGAAAGATAAAGAACATGCATGGAATGGGCTGATAATAGGATTAAAGCATGATGTATATTTAGTTTAATCTAGTATTAGCTCAGGTTGGAAAATCATCCAATCTATTGTAAGCACACCTATTATTAGGGATGTGTAAGAAATCGATGAAGGGAAAGTCCCCACCCTTATATATAGGTAGTGCATCTCTGTTATGAACTAGTTCTAGCTCAGAGAGGGTATGAGATCTAGAGTTCTTACTGCAAGTATGGTTTGAGTTTGTATGAGTGCACGCATGGTCCGGTGCATGGATGTATTGTGTATTATTCTAATCAAGTTCCATGTTATGATATGAATTATGGTTATGATGGACAATTGTGTATGGATTACAAATATTTTTATATTTGAACATGGTTTGATGGGTATTCAAATATTTATATTCATTATCTGAATGATTTCCTTATTATTGGTGTTTCTATCTCCTTACGTTATGATGTATTTCCTTGTGTGAATGATTGTTTTGGTTAACAAACATGCATGCTAACAACTTGATAATCATAACAAAGGAGGAACTTGAAAATTGTGCGCACTTCAAGTGAGCTTCAAGACTTGTTTTAATGAAGTGCCAACGCACATAGCTACTGTTGGATAAAACACGACTACATTTTGGTTTTGTTACCAGGACCTCTTTTTAAATTGTTCATTAGGATGTTGCATGCACATGCAATGATTACTTAACAAGGTGGGCAAAGGCTGTGCCTACGAAATATCACACTACAATGACAACATCAAGGTTCTTGTGGGAAAATATTATTAGCATGTATGGGTGCCCATTGAGTCTAACTAGTGATAGAGGAACTCATTTCTTAAATGAGACTATTAGAATTTTATTGGCAAAATTTATGGTGGCACACCATAAGACTACTCCCTATCACCCTCCATAAAATGGAACTGGTAAAGCTTTCAACAAGATCATGGGACAAACAATAACAAAGATATGTGATGTTCGGAGAAAGGATTGGGATAACAAGGTATCATTCATTCTTTGGGCATATAGAACAACCTATAAGAAGTTGAACAAATCCACACCATTTCAGTTGGTGTTTGGCACGAAGGCTATATTACCTATCGAATTTATGTTATCATCACTAAGTATTATGCACGCACATGGATTATATGATGAACAAGTTATAGATGAGAACATTGAAAAATTGATGTAGTTAGATGAGTTGCATACCATTACACGTTGGTTCCAAAAAATAGAAAAGACGTGACATAAGGCTTGGCATGATAGGCACATCAACAAAATGTATTTTACAGTTGGAAAGATGGTACTTCTGTATGAATCCAAATTTTTGCCCCACCTAGGGAAGTTAAAATTCCATTGTTTGGGACCTGTTAGAGCTCAAAATTGCACCCTACCCCGAATCATAGTCAACTTGGGATTTTGAGGCAACATGGACTGTCTCTTAGTTGTGCGACCTATGAACTGGGACAGACCTCTGGAGAAGGCTCAATTCCTCTACCTATCCTAATACTAAAAGAAAATCCTAACCTACCATGCTAAGGGACCAGGGATACAAGGAGATTCAGAAAAAGGGTAAATCCTAAGCTAAGAAGGGTGGCAATGACACCAGGAAAATGGGTTGACTCACTCTCCACAAAGTGGATGAAAAGAAGACTGCGCATACTTTTAGTGAGAGGGAAAAAGTAGTGCCATGAAATAGGAACCATTTTGTGAACATACAAATTTCCTGGAAGATGAAACTTGCCTTGGAGTTGGTGTAAGAAGCTAGCATAGTCAATCATCCACATCACATGGTGAGTCATCTTGCCTTGATAAGAGTCATAGGAATGTGTAGGGAGTCAAAGGAAGGTGTCATAGGCATGATGGTGCTTGAAAGAAATTAATCGAATTAGGAAACCACACGAGAAGGAGGTAATGTAGTGTAATACTAGGGAGAAAATAACAAGACATAATACTGGGTATATGACATAGATGAATATGGGTTGTGGCATAGGAAAGTGCAGGTAAGGATGATTGTAGCCTTGAAAGCAGTTACACATCACCCCTATTTGTACTTCCTTTAGCACTATGGAGGAATGCAGACAAAAGCACGATTTTATTAAAAAAATATGTCTTTCCATGCTTTAAATCGGTCTTATTGTGTTGGAGCAATACGATGTGATACCATCAGAGTGAAATCTATAAAAGGAGTGCATTTTTTAGATATCGGTTCTTACATTATCCTTCTGAATCATGGTATCATAGCTTGTAGAGTGAAGAAGTCGTGAATTTCTGAAAATAGTTACTTAGAGCTAAGAAGATCTTGCTCAGAAAACACATGAACGAGATAGCACACGGCCTAGTTTAGGAGCTCCTTTAGTGGAAGTCAAAGAGTGGGGAAGGAGTGGAGGTTTGCATTCATTGAGTGAGGGTTGGCACTCTTTGAGCTAGGGTTCACATAAGCACAAGTGCACAGGATTTGAATTAGGGCACATGATCATGGAAAGCTAAGCTAGGGCACAATTTTACTTAGGTCATGTCCAATATTTGATGCAAGGAGCCTCATGAGAGGCATTTAACACATGGCATGGGAACTTGAGAGTGGATCCTTCACTATGTTCATGGCACCTAGGGCACAAAGATGTTACATTCATTACTTAAGAGGGACTGAAGATTGAACAGTTGAGTTAGATGGCACCTGAGTAATTTGAGTGGGTCAGCCCCATGGCTTTTTAGCATTAAGAAGGATGGTCGGATTAGGATATGTGTTCACTCTTGGTTCAAGTCTTGTCAGTTGGTCCAACAAGTCAGTAGATCGTTTTCCTATTGCCATATCATCGAGGAAATCCTAGAAGGCATTAGAGGAGTAGTTAACATTGCTATAGAAGCTATTGATGGCTTTATAAGGGTACCACTAGGTGTGCCTTGTGCGAGAGGATAAGGAAAATACCACATTTTCCATTGAATGGGGAATATTTTCATATAATGTGATGCCCTTTGGATTTATAGAAATCTAGTTCAGCAACAGATGAAGCACATTGAGATTCACATGAATGTGCATGAAAATATCATCGATATACAGTATGTTCTCAGACATAATTGATGCAGGCTTTTCATGACTAAATTCACCAAGCCCTTCACTGCAGGTGAAATTATCTTCACTTGACTGGATCATCTATGGATTGGGTGAAAGATTGCTACTGATAATTTGAGATTGATCTTCTTCAAGATGTAGTTATTCTAAGCATCCTCCCTTCAACATCAAGAAAGATGTATGTTTGTATATGGGAACCTTTAGTACTTTACTTGGGCATATTATTTGTAAGGAGGGGTTTTTGGTGGATCCAACTAAGATTGTTGTGATTTTAGGACTGAAAGAGCCTACCAGTCAGAGTGAAGTGCGTAGATTCTTAGGGAATACTAAATATTATAGTAAGTTTATCAAAGGATATGCAAATATTGTTGTGCCCTTAGAGGAATTTATCAAGGCTAAAGTATATTTTTATTGGGGTGATGTGCAGCAGCAGACATTTGAAACCTTGAAGGAGAATTTTACCATTGCATCGATCTTGCACTTCCCTTCATGGAACAAACCCTTTCATGTACATGTTGATGCTTTTGGCATGGTTATTGGCATAGTCTCGGCATAACCAGGAGAGGGTAATGTGGATCATTCCATATGCTTTACAACTAGGAAGTTGACACCAACAGAGAAGAACTATACAATGACTAAGCACGATGCATTATCAATGATTTGCATGCTTGATAAATTTTGATAATACTTATTGGCCACACCATTTATTTTGTAGACAAATCATATGGCCTTGAAGTACTTAGTCAACAAACCTATTCTGCAAGGGTGCATCTGCTGGTGGATATTCCTTTTTCAAGAATTTGACTTCACAGTTGTAGTTAAGTCAGGTAAGAGAAATTTGGGACCTGATCACTGATCAAGGATCAACTCTAGAGAGGATGTGCAAAGTATTGACGACAGTATGTTTGATGCATATTTGTTCAGGTTGAATCATGCGCCAACAGATTTGGATGACATAGTAGTATTCTTGTGCACTGGACTTGCGCCAGAAGGAATAAATACATTAGAAAAGAAGCAACTTGTTATTTGAGAACCACCATACCAGCTTATTAGAGGTGACATGTATAAGATGGGTAGAGATGAGGTCTTGCAAAAATGTGTTTTGGAGCATAAGTGGGAAGCCATCATGGAGTAATAGCAGGAGGCCGTTATGCAGGAGATGTTACTACGTGCAAGATCCTTTTAGCTGGTCTTTTGTGGGAGACATTATACAAAGACACTAAGGATTTTGTTAAAGCATGTGGTCACTACCAAAGGATTGGAAATCCTGGAAATATATATGAAATTCCCTTAAGGCCTATAGAAAATGTGAAACCTTTTGAAAAGTAGGTGATTGATTTTTTAGGGCCTATTGTACCACCCGCTCGTAGGACATGTGTGTGATACATTATCACATGCACTGATTACTTAACAAGGTGGGCAGAGGTTGTACTTACAAAATATTGTACAACATCAACCACAATAAGGATATTTTGGGAAATAATCATCAGTAACTATGGGTGCCTATTGAGTCTAACCAGTGATACAGGAACTCATTTCTTAAATGAGACTATTACGATTTTATTGGTAGAGTTTATGGTGATGCACCATAAGACTACTCCTTATCACCCTCAGGAAAATGGAACTGCTGAAGAATTCAAGAAGATCTTGGGACAGACATTAATGAAGATATGTGATGTTGGAAGGAAAGGGTGGGATGACAAGGTATTAGTTGTTTTGTGGGCATATATAACAACCTATAAACGATTGAACAAGCCCACACCCTTTTAGTTGGTGTTTGGCATGGAGGTTATATTACCTGTGGAATTTATGTTACCATCTCTGCATATTACATGCATAGGTGGGTTGGATGATGAACAGATATGGATGAGCGTATTGACAAGTTGATGCAATTAGATGAGTGGCACGCCATTGCGCATTGGATCTAGAAGATAGGAAAGGCACGATAGAAGGCTTTGCATGACAGGCACATCAAGAAAAAGTGTTTTACAATTGGAAATATGGTGCTTCGGTATGACTCCAAATTTTTACACCACCTATGGAAGTTGAAAGTCCATTGGTTGGGACCTTATGTGGTAACCAAGATACTCGAATCATGTGCATGTCAATTGCAAGCACTGGATGATACCATGTCTCCTGGTTACTTCAATTGGAGTAGGCTGAAGCCATACTATAAATAATCTTCCTTTATGTTTGTAATAAGGTAGTATTGTCATTTAGATTAGATTTCCCTTTCATGTTTTGTTTTTTCTTTGCTTGTTTTTTGTAATAAGCACATTCGCGAACAGGAGTTGATTACTACTTATTGAGTTGATGTGCAGAGGACTACGCATACTTTTAGTGTGGGGTGGAAGCAATGTGAAATAGGAAATTTTGTGAACAACAAATTTTTGGATGATGGCACTTGCCTTGGATTTGGTTAACAAACACACAAATTTTTTTAAAAATTAGGTTTCTCAATGGATAAGAATGAGGAATTCATGAGAGAATAGGAAGGTGTCACAAGTATGATGGTTCTTGAAAGGAATTACTATTATTGGAAAACCATGTAAGAAGGAGGCCACACAGTTTAATGTGAGGGAGGTAGCAGTAGGACCGACTACTTGGTATTTGGCGCAGAGGAAGGTGGCTTACGGCATAGGGAAGTGCATGCAAGGATGATTGCATCTTAGAAAGTAGTGGCACACCAAAAGGTTATTAGTGTAGCGTTCGGAGGAAAAGTAGAGAAAAGTGAAAATCAAGAAATACATTTAATGCTTTAAATTGGTGGTAGGTGAGGATCAATAAATGTGATAAAAATTTGGAAATCTATAAAAGGAGTGTGGGTGAGTTCATTCTTACCTTACCTTGTGAAGAATTTGAGCGTTTGAAGAGCAACAAAGTGCGAATTTGTGTGAAATTACAAAGAGCTAAGAAGATCTAAAGCAAACCGGAATGAGATAGCACGCAACCTATTTTAGGACCTCCTTCAATGGAATTCAGACTGTAGGGAAGGTGTGGAGGTTTGCATTCATTGAGTGAGGGTTAGTACTCATCGAGTTATGGTTTGTAGAAGCACAAGTGCACAAAATTTAAATTAGGGAACACATTCATGGAAAGCTAAGCTAGGGCACATAATTACTTAGGTGTGACAAATATTCAAAGAAAGGAAGGAAGGATTGAATGCTTTGTGTGGGAACTTGAGAGGGATTTTTATTCAACACCTAGGGCACGATTTTGTTACAAATTCAAAAAGTGTGAAGTTGCATAGTTGAACTAATGGCACCAAAGAAAGAAACCACAATATCATCTAAGGGTAAGGGAAAAAGAAAAGGCAACAACAAGAAGCACAAAGTGGAGGATGCACCATAGGAGTGGTTTTTAGAGATGCAATACCCATGTGATGTTATTGTAGGGTAGTCATGGGAGTCTCGCTTGACTAAGTGCAAGATCAGTGACTACAACCATTGCTTGAAGTAGTATGAGGCAGAGATAAACATATAGGTATTGAAAAAAATGGACCAAAGGACTAAGGATGGTAAGTTGGTCTACGATGACACAGTGTAGAAGGACTTGGAGAGAGCAAGAGTTCTCTAGTTGTATGAGTTGCCTTTCTTTGGCAATCCCAAGTGCTTGTATCAATGGATAATGTCATGCATCCATGAGGACTATTTTTACTTTGCAGGGAGAAGAATGTGCATTACCATGTAATTGATTGGTAGATTCATAGGTTTGCACAGTTTGGGTTTTGAAATCAAACTAGACTTGGAGGATGGCACAAGTGTAGAGGCCACTGCCACTACAATAAACTATCAGAGGGGAGGTCATGTGATGGATGTTTCATGCATAACTGACCCAAACACAAGGCTCACCGCGTGCCTCATTAGTTGTAACTTGGGCGTGTCGGAGAGATGGACACAGGTGAATAAGAAGTGGCTTCATATAGCACATAAAATGACGTATAAGACTGCATACAACATCACACAATTTATTGCCGAAGGGATTATTGAAGAAGCATGTGTGTAAGTTGTGAAGTTAGAAAATATAACTTGGGGTGCCATCCTTATGTTAATTATTTTTGAGGAAATAGGGGTGTCGAATGGGCCCAATAACAAGGTATGGATGTACCAGATGGAGAATAAGTCCCCAACGTAGAGGTTTGTGAAGTATACATGTAATGGAGGCATCAATAATGCTTATAAGCCCTGGGTAAACAAACGGTATAGGAGAATACACAAAGCATTCAAGGACGAATGATGCATACCAAAGGAGTTTCCATCAATTTTAGAGGGTAAGGCCAAATTTGCAGTATATCAACATTATTGTTTGGGGAGATTTTATATGAAGACTCGAGAACAAAATCCCTTAGTGAAATCTACCTTTCGCATTCACCGCCAACTACTTCCAAGCATCGTTGAATATAATTTTTGATGTGCGGGAATTGAAGTTTGATGTAGACAAAATATATGTTGATTACCACACGGTGCGCATCAAATTTGTATATCTCTCATGAAACGATGGAGTCTAACAGTATAAATATCATATTTAGAAACTCTGATAATATGGATATAACTCCTAAGTAGTAGGAAAGGAAGCGGCGAGAGTCTATATCTACTTAAGGCCTAGTGTAAATTATGGAAAGCATATTGATGACATAGACCTTAATCTGTAGAAACTCCCCAAAATAAAATAAACAGTCGCCACTAAAAGAACACGCAAGGAGACCCCTCCCTGTTAAGAAGAAGAAGAAGAGGATGACGAAGAGGATGCAGAAGAAGAAAAGAAGCATACCCTAGATCAAAGCACAAGGAAGAAGAAAAAATGAGAGCGTAGGGGGGTAGGTCAAGGTGCGAGAATTTCTGGAGCGACCAAATTTTTTCTAAAGAAACCAAGTCCTAGAAAGAAAACCCTAGTGAAGAAGAAGACCAAGGTTATATCGAGTGAGGAGGAGACAGAGAACTTGGGGAAGTTTGACAAGAAGGAGGTTCTGTGGAACTCTCTGATCATTCATGATGTGGATGACACGGATCAAGATGAGCATGAAGCACACGATGAAGAAGGATGATGAGTATGAAAATGGCCATGGCGAGCCCATCAGGGAGGATAAAAGTGGAGACTTAGAGCATGAAGAAGAGTGTGAAGTTGAGCATGAGGAGGAAGAGAAATATAAGGATGCCATCGTTGGAGAAGACACATGTATGGGAGAAGTGAGTGGCGTGGTTCACTTTATTGCGCAGGAGGTGCCAAAGGGGAGCAGAGGGAAGGGAAGAATAAAATGAAGGAAAATCCCCTAGGGCCTTATGTTGTAATATATGGATGATCCCACGAAAGTCCTTTGAGAAAGGTATCACAGCTCGGTGGCCACAAAAGATATATTTAATTTTTCATTCTTCTATAAAAATGAATCCCTCCCACATACCAAAAATATGTTTATCTTGGGCCTATTAAACACACATGGAAGATCCAGAGTTAGAGATAAACACATAATCATTAACTGAGACTCAACTAAAATATGTGCTAGGAGAGGTCTTTTTGGTGGTCGACACATAGATGTTCACCGATGAACACGCGTGTAATATGCTAAATAAGATAGCATTAGAAGTCAGGGTGAGGATTTTTGAAAAGGATGCCTCCATCAAGAGAATGTGTGAGGAATCCCGAGAGAAAGACAAAAATATTGAGGAACTTAAGCAGTAGTTGAGATAAGAAAAAGGCCGAACACGCGTGGTGTATAAAAAGGCAGAATGCATTGTAAATGTTATCACTATTGCATACCCAAACCTAGTTGAACATGCCAAGGATGAATACGACTCAACACTACACTATTCATAGGACTTGGAATGGATGCTCTCACATGAGAAGAGGAGGGAAACAAGACCAATAAATGAAGAGATATCCTTGCAGAAGAAAACTAATAGGGAGTAAGTGGAAATACATATTTCACAATATGAGGTGCTAACGGCAGAGGCTAAGGAGGTTGTGCAAAGGGAAGAGTTTATCTTAGAAAACTATCAATATTTTGATCAGGTTATGGACACACTTGCTGCCAATGATGAGGCAGAGTTAAGGAAAATATAGGCCAATATGAAAAATAACAGGGCCGAGTGGGAGAAGGTGTTTTCCGAAGTAGAGCAGAAGAGAGACTTGATTACAACTTTAAAGGTCACACTCAGAGACAATGTGAAAGATATCTTTCCCTTGGTCATGTGTAGGATGGATGTGCTAGATGACATGGCCTTGCAACTTGAGAAAATGATTACAGAGCTCAAAGGTAAAATTGATGAGTTGACCCCCACCGAAGTACCTTCCATCATCGATGTCACGCCAATCAAGAAAACAAAGGAGTTGGAAGGTTGGAGCGAGTTAAAGAATATTTTGGATAAGGAATTTCCAAGGCTCCTTCCACCCAAAAGGGCATGAGTAGTTATTAGATGTAGATCGTAATTCTTTTTATTCTTGGGGCGTAAGCCATATTATTATTCTTTATTCATTCATTCAAGACATTCTTTGCTTGACCTATTGTTGAGGATGGACAATATCCCTAGTTTGGGGTAGTGTTGGTCATAAGAATCGACTAAGTATCAGACATGTTATGCACAGAAGGACATGCGCGGAGGACAAACATATATGAACAAGTATGGAAGGACCCATAAGGGCACATGCGCAAGGAGGAATGTAGAGAACAAAGCATTGCACAAGGATCCACGCACCAAGGGAGGAAAGGTAGGTGAACGTGGCTAGGCACACATAAGCAGAGGAATGAGACTTAGTTGTTTTGGAGCCTTGGCTAATAATAGGTGAAAGTAGGATGACTTGAGGTGCACACAAATTCTATAATTAAGGAAAGCACATGCATGGTAAGAATAGAAGTGACACATGAAAGGAGACTAAAATCAGGAGTTAAAGTATGCAAAAAAAGGATAATTATAGTTTGAGCTATTATTAGGAAAGCATGCATGTTGTTATTAAAGCATGGCTGTTTTTGGGAAAGAAAGCATGCAAGTCATTTTTTATGCACACTTATTATTAGGTGAGTGCATGAAGCAATGAAGGGAAAGGCTCCACCCTTATATAAAGGTAGTGCATCCTTGTTGTAGAGAGAGCTTCTATATATCAGAGTGAGTGCTGATAGAGTGCGAAGTCTATAAGCTGCAAGTAGTTTTGGAATCTGTTTGAGAGTGCGCATGGTACAACACATGGATGTATTGAGGTTATTGTAATTAGCTACTTGTTATGTTATGATTATGGTTTGTAATGGATAATTACATTTGGGTTGCTAAATTGTCTTTCTAAGCATGGAATTATGGGAATTCAAATATTGTTGGTTATTCTCTATGTTGAATGATTTCCTTATTATATGCATTGTTGAATTCGTTATTATATCTTCTTGAATAATTGATTTAGTTATGAACATGAACATTAATGCTAAAATTCTAATATCCATAATAAAGGAGGGACCTGGTGAGTACGCATGCTTCGGGTGAGCATCCAAAAATTTTTAGATGAAGTGTCAGCGCGCACAACCCTAGTTTGGGTAAAATAAAGACTACATAATGATTATTACAAAAAACATATGCACCTTGAATGATGTCAAACCAACAAAAATTCCTAAGGCAATATTAAAGAAAATGAAAATAAAGGATGGCATCATTTCGATCCAAAACATTTATTAAAATGGGAAATATACAATATTGAGATATGAGTGCATGTCTCATATACATATTATGGGTGAAATAATGAATTCGAATAAAATAATGAATATGTAGCCTTAGGAACAGGAAATTTTGTTTACAGGATAAATTATTTCGAGACCTATAGGGTTAAATAAGGGAGTTTAAATGGTAGTGAAGGTGGAACCATATTAAGTGAAGTGTTGAACAAATAAATGAAATGTAGTAAAAAAAAGGTAAATGTATGTTTCATGTCAAGTGCCTTCAACCCTTTAAGGATAATAATTAAAAAAGATTACAATAAAGAGATAACCATGAAAACATGATATTGTGGAAGGTGTCTATTCATGATGTTCATGTTGTGGTTGGGTCTTGGTTTCATACTTGTAAGTTTATATAAGTGTGGCATTGATTTTCATATTGTGTCTTTTGATATTTGCATGCCCTTCATATTGGTGTAAATGTTTCTTGGGGTGTTGAGAAATCTTTTATGAGCATGTATGGTGTCTCATAGTTTTATCAAGTAAACGAAAGTCAAAAAATAAAATTATTTTGGTCTTGTGTCTGGGTTCTACATGGGTGGGCACTAAAGTTGGTATCAGAGAGAAGGTTCATACTCTTGAACCTCTGGGAAAATTTTGTTTTGTAATGGTTATTCATGATGGTGGAGAAGTGAGAAGAGTAATGTGTTATTTTGTTGTGATGTGACAACTTGTAATTGTGATTATATGAATGCACCTGATGTGCATACCACTTAGTGTGGACTTGTTATGATGTTGATGTGATTCTTGATGGGCATAATTTCTCTCTCTCTTGAGAATTCTACATGAAATTCATGTGTATTACCATCGTATTGTGTGAAGAGAATTTTTTCTGAACCACGAAAGTTTTGTAGTGCTTCATTTTCTAGTGATATTTGTACACACCACATTTCGATACGTTGTCCCTATCCCGCGTTCGCTCCTCCTTTTTCTTTACCTCGTACATTTGTCCCGCCCTTCTTATCCAACACCGTAATTTCCCTCCTAAATGTTTATTCCTCTTATGTTCATACCCCAATCCTATTTATCATCCTATAATTATTTAAAACCCTTCATTATCCCTAAACCCACCTATAAACCCATTAATTATTTTAATCACCCCCATTCCTAACATTAATAGTATTAATATTATATTATTATTATAAACTTACCCCCATTTAATTCCCTTAAATTTCTCACCTACCACCCCTTTTAACTTCCCCTAATTTCTCCCCACACATCCATGCAACCCTTAATTATCCTACCACGTATTTTCCTGCCATTTTAACCCCCACTATTTTGAAATCTAATTTGACCTCCACATACGTAACTTGTAGTCTACTCCGGTCACCGTCGACTCAACTGAGTTGTCGTCGACCCTATTTAAACACCTCTACCCCTCCTTTCAAACCCCCAAAAATTTTAGATCTCAAGCTATCTAATGAACTTGTATGCAAGCAAGTGAAGCTCCTACCATGTATTTCTAGAGGCCTTTGCATGTTATCTATTGAAGCTATAGAGGCTTGAAAATTTGATGTTTGATTGGGATCCTTCTTTTGGCTTTGTAATCTATTTCAAGTAGGTATGTAGGTCATCTTTAACCTCTTCCCATTTATTATCCTTCCCTCGAGCCTCTACATGCTCATGTTCCCCATCTAATCATCTTGTCAACTCTCACACACTACATCAGTCGTCGTTGACCCATCCTAGTCACCGTCGACCCATCCCGATCATCGTCAATCCACCCAGTTTTGACCTTGTTCTCTATGTACACCATCATCTTCTTCTTTTTTTCTATTTCTCCCATCATCTAGATCACTCCATCTCATCCATCCACTTGTTATCAACCCCTAATCTGGTTTTCTCACCCTGATCGTCCTCTACTGGGCCTAGTCACCATTGACCCTACCAACTCCTACTTAATATCTACTTCAAGTTACATCCTCTATGTTCACTACTACTTCTACATCAGATCCAACATCTTTGTATTAGATCCAGCTATGTTCCTGTTCAACCATTAATCAATTCGTACACCGGTCTTCATTGA
This sequence comes from Taxus chinensis, assembly GCA_019776745.2. NCBI lineage: Eukaryota > Viridiplantae > Streptophyta > Pinopsida > Cupressales > Taxaceae > Taxus > Taxus chinensis. Next base: position 214,008,962 of record CM034153.1, on the reverse strand, counting down.
TTGTACTAGTCAGAGCTGGGTCACCATCGACTTAATCATGTTTGGTTTATCTTTCAACATATTTCATCATTAGATCTTCATTTTAGCATTTTTTACCTTACATCATATCTTTGTTTAGAATATTATTCTCATCCTTCCATCAGATATTATTTATCAATATTTATTATCAAACGTGGGTTAACATTCATCCTAGGAAGCTGTCACTTTCCCGGGACTGACCTTTTCAGGCAACCCACCATCCTATTTTACTAATCTTTTTTGTGTTATATTCTCTTTGTTGTGCAGAGCATCAAGCTCATAGCGGAGAGTTCTCTTTTGCATTTACCTTCACCATTTCCATTGTTATCTAAATTAGGAGGTAGCCTTAAACCCTCCCATAGTTTGGTTTTTCTTTATTTCTTGTATCCCTTGCATTAACTTGTCACGGGAGAAGAAATATTGTAGAACATTATGGCACACCCGGTGGGACCTACCTTTCCTTTTTGGTGAGTCCTTTATTTTCTTCATTTCATTTCATATTCAACTTTATTTCTTTTCATTAACCTCATAGGTAGGAGCTTCACTTGCTTGCATACATGGCGTTTTGATTTCCTGTACTAACAACATGCTTGCTAAAATAAAATAAAAATAAGAAATAAGAAAAATAACAATATCCAGGTATTTTTATTTGTGCTCCCTATTTTCTATTTCCTGCATCATTTTGTGTGTGCTCTCATCGAACATCACATTTCGTTTTTGGGTCTAAACAGAACACCTTCATTTTTTCTTGCTCTTCTAATCTAAATAGGGGTAATTTATTCCATTCACTTCTTCTCACACACATCAAAACTCACATACTAACTTACACATATTAAACATCTTCTACTGGGTGGAAATATTGGGATTTCATCACCTAATAGGAAATACATAGCGATGTTCTAGCCGCGTTATAATTTTTTGACTATCGGTATATTGGCTAAGCACTCGACACCCTTATCGCTACGGTGTGTGAAGTGTGGGGGTATGCACCTATATCAAGCCACTTACTGGTAGTCATCACATATTTGTGCCTCATGTACCTTCAAGTATATCGAGGATGACATTCAAAACATCTTGAAACCATCCTTAGATCGGCCACTTCTTTAGGGTCCCTCTAAACCTCTTTCTTTTCTTTTTCACATACTTTAATTAATCAAGATGATTAAAATTTTGTTACTTGATTTGTTTATTGATAAACTGTATAATTTTTTTTGTTTCATACCTGATAATACCCATTCTCAGCCTAGTAAAATGAAATAATATACCTCATCTAACAACATCCCCACTTCCAACGATCTTTCCCAACAATCTCATGCACTTGCCACCATTTCTTCTACACCATTGATCATTACGCCTTTGGTCTTTCAACCCCTTGTTTTTATGGTTTCTCTCCATGAGACCCATCTCATCTAGAATTATCCCCAGATTGAAACCAATCCTTCTATCTCTCATCATTCCATTCCCTCTGGACCGGCCACACCCTTGTCTGCTACCCCCTTAGAGACCCTTAGACCTCCTCCTATCCCTCACAAGTGCTTGAAGTTTTAGGAACTCCTTGACGCTAATCCCATTGCCATTCACGACTATCTTATCCGTATATCCACTGTGATTCCTCAATCCCATAAATCTACTCCATTGGTGGTCCCTATTCCACCCAGCCTACCTTGCATTAACATTATCCCTACATCTTCCCTTCCCATCTCGTCCTCGTTTACTGTTGGCATAAATGCCCCCATTCAAAATCCTCAAGGAACCTATTCTCTTCTGCCACTACCCAAACCATACATCTAAATCTTGGTTCCCCTCTCCACATCCCAAGTCCATGCGGCTCCCTCGTAACCCCATCCTTCATAATTTACTCAGACTCATGAACCCCCACTTTGAACCACCTTCCAACACATGTTTTCTCATCACACTATCCAAACATCTTGAACACCTCACCCTACACTTCCCCAATCAAATCCTCTTGTTGTTCAATATAAACCTCCTTAATCTCACCCACATACCTACATCTCTCCTCAACATCCTATCTTATAGCTCATCCAATTGCAACCTCTCAATTATCTCCCTCCTTATTAATCGCCTCCGTCAACACCTACCTACCTTTAGCACTATCAATCACATCCTTAACCCAATCCTTCTACCTCCTATAATCCAAAATCTCATCATTCAATCCCCCATCCCCACACATGTAATGACTCTAGGTAGAATTTGTTAAGTAGGTTATCTAACCTCGAAGCTGCCACCTTGGGTCCCAAAATCTCATTCACGTACGAATAATTTTTTAATGAGCTAATCCATCCATCACTCCCTGTCAAAACTTATCCTCCGCATTCGGAACTCCCTAAATTTTAAAAATTCAATAATAATGATGACCCTCAACAACACCTTCATGCCTCTAGGCATGCATGTTATCTCATCGCACACGATCAGGATCTCATGTTCTATGCATTCCCTATCTCATTGGTTGGTCCTGCCTTGGACTAGTAATATTGAATTCTACGGCACTTCCTCTTTTCATTCACCCAACTCACACAATTATTCTTAGAACATTTCTCCATTAATATTACAAGTAAGATCACCATCATAGACCTTTATGTCATCAAACAATTCGATGAAGAATCCATCACAAACTTCATTGCTAGGTGGTCTGGTCTCATCAATCAGTTATCTTTCTCCCTTCCTCAAACCGAGCTCATTGAGCTCTTCTCCCGATCCTATGCAAAACATGTCTCATCAACCCTTCAAATCCAATATTTTTAGAGCTTCAAAGAAGCAATCACCATGGCTTGTAAACTAGAACTTTGCACCCTTGAACAAGGCCATGTCAAACTACGATCTAAGAAACTGAATCCCGAGCACACCAAGTCCTTTAACCACAACGATAAATCTAAAGATGCGGCCAATGTTGTTATTATTAAAAAAATTGTTGCTTCCACCTCACATAACGATCCTCCACAAAGAGCTCCTCAGTCAACTCCCAACTACTCCCCTCAGGGAATCTTATAGTTCTATTTTTGATAAACTTATGGTTGCGTGCCTCATCCATCTTCCTCCTATCCATCCTGTTGATGACTCGTGTCCCAAAACCATGTTTTTTTTGGAGGATGCTTGTTGTAAACATCATTAAGTCTATAGTCATGACATTGAAAATTTTTGTACCTTTAAAGACCTCATCCAACAAGTCATCAATTAGGGGGACCTTTAAGTGGACAATCCTAATGCTCCTCCTAGCCAACCTTTAGAGGTCTTCATACACCCCTTTCCCAATCATGAATATAATAATCAAGCTAATCCTACTACATCTAGAGTTCCCAACATCCATGCGATCAATACTTTGGGTCGAGATTCAACATCTCCACCTGCATCCATTATCCCCTTTATATCTATTAAACTTGTGTTTTCTTCAACATCCACTCTTACCTCTACCATCCCATCCACATCCACACCTGTGTCTACTTTTTTCTCCACATCCACTATACCTACATCCGCATATGCTTCACCTATCTTTATTCCACTGACACCCACCTTATTCATGCCTATTTCCTTATCTATGACTTCATCTTCCATCATACTTATGCCCGCCATTAGATCCACATATGTTACATCTACATCTATCACACTTGCATTTATCTCAACACCTATCTCCACACTCATCCCTATACCTACCTCTAATTCCATACCCTTCTCAACAATTGTATCCACGGTGGTATTCATTCCCACATCTTTCCCAACCTCTATCTCCATGTCCATGCCTACAACCAGATCCATATCCACATCAACATCTAAATATGTGTCCACATAAATATCACCCCTTTCAACCTCTTCCAATCAGACATCCCCCCTTGATTCAATTTCAAATGGTATCCCAACCCCATCCTCATCTCCAACCAGTACCGCATCTTCTCTATCAACACCTCCATGATCCATAAGCTCTTCTGACTTCATCAATCATATTATCTGGAAACCCCTCCCATCCTCAATCCTCGTGCCTAAAAAATATACATCATCTAATTCAACCTCTAAGGATCCCCTAGTAAAAATCATCATGATCCCCGCTAAGGGTAAATCATCATGACAACAACTAAAGATCCTTAGCACTCCCATCTAGAAATATCTCACTCGTCTGCATAAAAATTGGAGATTCTTTCTTCAAAGCCCCGTCAATCCAAACCATCTAAGAAATACAACACCTCATCATCTATTTTAGGGTCTCCCCCATATATTTTAGGACCATGACCTTCATTCCAAGCACCCTTCATCATCCAATCTCAATCCAAACCACCAATCTCCCCATCCAAATCCAAATCAAAATCTCATATCACTATCAAACCTCATAAGAGTAAGGCACCACTTTTGCCTTCATGTACCTCTCGTAAGCCCAATCAATCCAAAATCCACGCATCCCCTTTAAAAAATACCCCCATTGGGTCTTATATTGATATCCTTCAGCGTCTCATCCAAGAATCCACAATCACCCTTCCCCTTATCAAGCCCTTTAACCCACACAGACCGAAGCCCACGTGGTTTGATTCCAACATTGTGTGCACCTATCATCATGTCCCTGAACATAACATAAAGCATTACAAGGCTCTTTAAAACCTCATCCACAATCTCATAGAATAATATTACCTTATCATCAATGAAGACCACCCTCTTCCATCTATCTCGCCGACAATCAAATACAATCCTCCAATAAAATCCTTGCCTCCTGATAAATCTAAGTTGGGTTCTCTATCCAAATCATTCGTCGCAATCCCCCCAATCTCTATTTCTCCTAAAGGAATGCCCCCTCTCTTCATCGACGATATTCATATTACTAATCCTTCTCACCCTCATGAGCCTCAATCATCTATTTAATAAAAACCCAGAGTCATCATCGTTGCTCCTTCTAACGAGCCTACCCCATCTCCCTCGGCATCCACTAGCTCATCCATATCTGCATCCAAGTTGCCTAATGTGATGCAACATCTCTCACCACAGGAGTATCCACTCCTCACTTTTAATCCTCTCACATCTACTTATTCATCCACATCTCCCATGCACATCGATCCATCTCCTTCTTCATCCAACCATCCCATGGATACAAATGACATTGCATCCTTTCCCTCTAACCTCTTTTAATCTCTATCAATTCTCTAGAAAGGAGCCAACATGGAAATTTTTCTCCCAACTAGATTTGACCATATATTATCACGCTTAAGTATGATTCTAGAGCCTATCACTTAGCCTCCCTCAATGGTAAACTAGAAATGGAACCTCTCAATGCCTTGCACTTGCAACCTTTCTACTATTAACATATCTACCAGTGAGACTCTAGTCACACTTAGCGATACTATTCCATCACCAACCTTTCCATCTCTCATCATAATTATCTAGAATTATGTGGTCTACTGTCATTAGCCTATCGATGACCTTAAATGTGGGCACAATGGCTCTGATCATAACATATTGCTTGTGGAAAATTTCATCCTCCTAGGTGGGAACCCCACAATCATTACATCCATCACCCTCTTATCTACCTACTGAAACCATGCTAAGGATCCCTAGGTGTCACTTTTACATCTTATCTTCACCTCCCCAAGTGGTCTACTTGGCTATCCCCAACTCTATCCTAAAGTCAAAATTTTGGATGTTCATCAAAAGTTATCTTATCTAAAAATAGATTGCTCCCTCGAAGGAAGAAATCAATGTAGGGAGAGAAATCAATGTACAAGATTGTGAGAAGAGGAAGAGTGAATTTGAGGTTTAGAGATGGAAAACTTTAGAGTCCTAGGTTTATTTCATATTCTCATTTGGATAGGAATTTGATCTTTTTGATAAAAATGAATGAAGCTAGTGTGCATGTTTCATTTGGTAAATATGGTTGCAATGTGGTGTTTAGTGCCTTAGTAGTGGAAATAGAAGTGTGCACAGGAAAATTTTTAATGTTTGATGCTAGTGTGATGAGTGTTGCATGTTACAACTCTATTGTTCCTAAGGAATCATGAAAAATGCCCTTAATTATTGTAGAGAAGAAAATTCTATAGGATCAAAGGATGGACCATATTGGATAGAAAGGTACGCATGTATTGTAGAAAAAATATATGGTGAAAGGGATATTTTTTTATTGGATCAGGTAAAAACAAGGATTGTGACTCCCAGAGGCCTTACAAAGAAATATGCAACATGACAACACCCAAACTACGACCAGAAAATGAAAAAGGACCCCAAAGAGAGATAAACAGACTTAACTCAAGAAACCAAGGTCTAAAAGAGACAACCAAAACAAAATAAACACCGACCCACCAAAAGTCTGTAAAATAGTTAATACCACCACTTAAACCTTCTAGATTACATAGTGTGTCACCCATTATCAGAATCATCAGCCCCCTAAATGTCTCCTTGATGTTGTCTCTGTATCGCTCACCCTCCCAACAAACAAGAACCTTTAGGTAGTCTAGGTTAATTTGGGGTTTAAAAAGATTTTTGTCCTCCTTATTGATCTTCAGAACTACTTCCAACTTACCCGTAGGAATCTCCTCCATAACCGGGTTTGGTCTTTCAGATTTGGTGCTAATGATCTTTCCCACATATTTTGAGTCCCTATTTTTCGTTTCATAATACTTCCATGTTGTTTCTTCAAAAGCATCCTCCCTTTCTAGATATTTATCGAATGAAGTAGAGGAAATAATAGTCGGATTGACCTTAGACTCCTTTGTTTCGTACCCAAAATCCTCCTCTTCATCTAACCCGTCGGTGGTCTCACTATCATCTGAATCTATTATTTTATCATTGGAATCAATTATGGGCTCAATTCAGGAAATAGGGAGATGGCCCAACCCTCATTTTTCATCTCATCAACACTCTTAATGGTGGTCTCTCCACCTATCAAAAGGTTGCCATTTTCCATAGCGCCAACCTTTGAAACATGATAAGGAGGATTATGAGGAGCAGGATTTGGGCTTTCCATGCCAGATTCAACACGGACAGGTGGCTTCAACTGCCATTCCACAACCGACCCTTTGCAAGAACTGGCCATGTTCCCAAGTGACTTGCATTTCACACAGTGAACAGGGGAATGTTCATACACTAATTCATGTTCCACAACCCCATAGGTCGAGCTCAAACGGATAAAGGCAGGCATCTTTTTCTCGGGAGAAACATTAACACACATTCTAGTAGAGACCAATCTTGTTCTAGCCAGAGTAGTAGGATCTATAACTAACATATCCCCAGTGGCCCTAACAATCCCTCTCAGCACCTCCACTTCCCAGAACTCAAGAGCTAAATTAGGGAGCTTCACCCAGACTAGGAAAGCATTGGGTTTGAAATTCTTCATATCTAGACCAAGTCGTCATTTGGCTAGATGTAATAAGGTCTTTCCATAAAGCTAGGGTCCACCATTAATGGCATATTGGTATTCCTCTTCTCTATTGAACCAAAACAAGAAGGATTTATTTGATACATCCACCACATATATATTCCCCTTTGGATCCCATTTTATCTTGGCCCAGGCCCTCATAAGGTCAACATAAAGCATAATGCCAACAAAACTACCAAAAACTGAGAGGTCGTACTTGTTATTATATCTCTTCACCAGTTCCTATAGCACAAACAATGTCAGTTCATTCTCCTTCCAGGTCAGATTTAGGGGAGGAAAAGGAGATAAAGAGACACTCCTTCATGTAACACACCCAACCCAAGATTAACCCTCCCCAACTTCCTTAGGAGGAGACCACCGGCCAGATAAAACCCCCACATGAGTTTGAAATTTATCTCGCTCATTCCATCCAACCCGCTCCCGCTCGTTTCCGTTAAAGGGATATTTGATTACCCTTTGGATTTTGATGTTTGTGAGCATGGTGTTTATGGTAAGAAGAATCAAGTAAAATTCCTTCAATTATTGCGAGAGAAATTGGAATTTGGTGAGTGATACATAGTGATGTTTTCAGACACATGAAGATTCCATCAATTTAAAGGTTACTTTTCTATGTCTTTGATAGATGATTTATCTAGGGATACCTAGATATATTTTCCCAAGAAAAAAATGAGGTACTCAAGAAATTCAAGAAGTTTAAGGCCCTTCTGAAGAATCACTTGGAGAAAAGGATAAAGGTGTTGCACACAAACAATGGGGGAGAATATTTATCAAATGATTCTAAGTAGTTTTATAGGATGTTTGGGATTGAAAGGTAATCATAACTCCATACACACAAAAAATGGATTCGCGGAGAAATTGAACAAGTACATGATGGAAAAGGCTTAGAGTATGCTTTGTGGTGCAATCTTAGAGCATAAGTATTGGGTTAAATAAGTGACCACTTCTTATTAAATGATAAATAAATCAGTTGTTGACCCAAAAAAAATTGCAATATCAAGGTCCTTTATCTTGCATGCATGAGTGAGACATGTAACACAAGATAATTGAGCAATAAAAAATCAGTAATGTTTTCACACTTGGTGGTACAAGAATTACATGAATTGAATAAGAAAAACGTGATATAAAATTTTGTATACACTTGAATAAGAAAATAAAGTTTTAAATACTATGAAGTGCATACCAAATCATAGAAAAATAAACATCTTAGAATACTATAATGGAATATAATAGAATATTTGTGTGGAAACTAGTTATGCTCGGTCATTCAGTAATCATATGAATACCTATAAATCCTCATTATAATGGAATTTTTGGAATTATTGTGAACTTATGGGTTGATTTTGTTTATTATATTTTGATTTTTAGTTCATTGGATGTGTTCAAATTTGTTGGAATATTATAAGTCTCAGTGTTTCATATAGGAAGGTATAGTAGCTGAGCCCATAATTGATCATGTATTACTCATAATATGCATGGATTCTTCTTGCTATTTTGGTTAGTTTGTTGTTTAAATGTGTTTATTTTCAATTTTTGGGATTGGTTACATCATTTTCAATTATCTTATACTTATTCCTTAAGTGTTAGGATTGTCATAGGTATTCACAATTATCTCATAGTATGAGGTTACTTATTTATTTCCATGCCTTGAGTGAGAATTTCCATCGCAAGATTTATAAAAATGTTGGTGAATTGAAGAATTATTGTGGGACATGGTTAACACATGTATAATGTAGTATCCATCCTTAAATGTTACAAATTTCCATGCCAACACCCCCCACATCAACTCTTGTTTACAAGACTCTTAAGAAATCTTGAAATTGTAAGAAACAAACCTTGCGATAATTGACAATCTTTATTTGCAAAACATTTTCTCATATCCCAAAGGAAAAAAAGAAATAAGATAGATTATAAATTTGTGAAGTACACCTTTATGAGGTATGGAAATGGTATTGAATATTACAACTCGTGTAACCCATGAAATAAAAGGGTAATCTATAGCTAGAATGTAATTTTCAAGGAGTTAAAGAGCAAGTCTACATTATAGTGTTATATAAGAACAACAAAAAATAAAGAAACATAAAATATGTAGGTTAAAATAATAACTAAAGATCTTGTATTTGAGTATGAGGTAACTGGTGACGAGTTGGAAGATCAACAAGAATAAATTACAATCCATGTCTTAAAGAGGTCAAAACTAATGAGAGCAATACTAGAGAGGTGTAGTTCAATAGATTTTTTTTAAATTATTTTTTATTTATTAGTAATGAAGATCCCAAGATAGTAAAGAAGGAACTTGTATCATATGAATACATATCATGAAGAAAACCCATGGAGGAGGAAATGAAGTATTCAAATAAGAATTAGACATGGTGTATACACCTAACATTTTACATTATTAAATTTTTCTCTTCATAGGAACTATTGGCACATTGGCTTCCTCAAAGCATTGTCCTCAGGGACACTAACGAGAGCATGGAGTAAGAAAAAATGCTTATGTGCAACCTTCAATAGTTGCATTGTTCTAGTTAGTAGTGGTACTTATGAGAGATACTTGATGTTTTTTTAATTATATCACATTTCACATATTGTCATACCTCTACAATCATCTTTTAGAGCCTCTATACAACATCAATTTACTATCTACTTAGATTCATATCCATACCTAATTTTAGCACACATATACCTTTGTAATGTCACCTTTCATAAGATTTGAGTATCCATTCATCAATCACAAATTTCTTTTTTTACCCTCGTGATTTTATACATCCCACAACTAACAATATCACACATAGTCAATATTGTTTGGCATGTAATTTTTAATAGCCAATGACATTGAACATGGTTGATATGGTCGGCTAGTAAAAATTTCAATGGCCCATCACGATTGTCATATATATTCAACATTTGAGTGCTCATTGCAACAAATCATCATCACTCATTATTTTTTGTGGCTATCATCAATATGCCCTTAAAACATTATAGGTTTTAAGGATGGTATTATTTAGAATTTTGGAGTCCACACTTGGATCATTAGGTGTTTAGGATTCCCAAACATAAGAGTTGCACTTACTATGGTTTACCTAATCTTTGGAGTCTTTAAAAAGAGGTTTTCATAAGTATTTTTGTATTCATTTGTGATCCCCATATCAAATCTATCATAAGGTGTTGCTAACTATGGTGGGAAGTTAATGCACCAACGGAGTCTAAAATTAGGTATCTCTAACCTCTCTTTTCCTTTAAGTTATTTTATATTTGGATGATTACTTGATGTGGCCATGCATAGGTTAGAGTAGTATAACATATTATTAATTTATTTCATTGTTTATCTATTGGCTCTTGTCTTATAGATCAGCCTTTGGGATTTACAACCTTTTACATCTTATTGATCCTTAGAGCCTAGGTTTATAAAAAATCATCATAATCATTTTTTTGTTAAAACTTGTATAATCCCATTATCATCAATTATTATCGAGAGCTAGTTAGATGTCACTACTCTATCCTATATCTAGTATTTAAAACCCTACATATTTTATCGAGTGTGGAATATTATTTTCCCATTTCTACGCCTTTTATAACTTATAACATCAAGGCGTGCATATTTTTCATGACACCTCTCATTATCCTAGTCTATATTCCCATTATTGAGAGACAAATGATAGTTTATTAAGTCATTCTTTATTTAAACTCTAGTAAACCCAATGTGAATCGAACATGAAACCTTTTGATTGAGTCATCTTCATGTTTCCTTATATTACTAAATCATCCTAGATATTTCTAGATAATCCTAAATATTGCCTAAATTTTCATAAAGTACTTAAACATAAATGATCTATTTGATAATCAAAATTAACAACAAAATGAAACTCCCAAAATTGGGATTCCTCTATTAAGACTAACCCCTTTTATCGTGATTTCAATATGGCTGACACTAATGAAAAAGAAATAGGTCAAAAGGAAAAAAAGAAGGAAAACTCAATTTAATGCTAACAATAGAATTTGAGAGGAAGAATTTGAGCAAGAGGAAGAAAATGACACATAATATGTCTATACTCGCACTATACAAGAGTTCATCCTAGCCTACCCCAATTTTTACAATCACCCTCCTAAAGTCATTGTGGCCAAGATGAAGGAAAATGGTACTACTAGGGGAAACTCTTTTGATATCAATCCTTTTCACGCACCAGGTGTTAACAAAAATGAAATTAAAAATCCTATCCAAAATTCTTGTCAAAATCCTCTTGATAATGATCCAACACAACTTATTTTGCAACTCATTGACCGAATGAATGAACAATAAGATAGTGCTAACAACCAATTTCTTCAAATGAATGCAAACCTTGCTCACATGTATAGGATACCTCAAACATATTCCTTATCATTTTCCTCCCCACCCCCTCTATTATATCCCAATCAGACTCCAATTACACAACCTACCATAACCAACAAGGTTCTCCAATCGATTTAGAGGGAATCTTTGGGTCGTTATGTAACCATTATAGATATTAGAGGTATCTCCCCAATTGTTTAGTAGCATGCCCCATTTCATTCAATGAATGTGGACCTACTAAAGAGTTTGAATTCACTTGTTGAATTAATTTTTGATTGAAAATCATAGTATTGTTACATGTTTTACTCTTTCTAAGGGTTTTATTTCTATAGAAGAGATTTCACGAGCATGTTGAGTGTTTTTAGTGTTTACATGGAAAATCATTGCATATTTGTAGAGACATTGGATTATAATGTTCATTTTTAGTTATTTTATGTTCTCGTGATAATTTTTAGGGCGTTAAAGTCAAATTTTTGATCTTGAGGGTACAATATGAGTTCTTTAATGCATTTATAGTTAGGTATGTAATATTAAATATGACTTCTCTAATGTCTTGCCATGCCTTATTGCTTTGGATTCAAATTTGGGTCTTCCATCTATTTTAGACGGGTCTAAGTGGTTAAGGGCACGAAATATGTCTTATTTTTTTTATGAAATCCATGAAGACACCCTTTTATTTCTGTTAGAGTTGGAGGATATTCACATTTTATATGGACAAGTGGTCTTAAGCACTTTGTCTTTGGGGACTAATCCCACATCCACCAAGAGACAAGTTTGTAAAGTGTTTATTTAATAAAATACTTGCATATTGTAGTGGAGCAAGTGAAAGGGATCCACGGTACTTGGAAATACTTCTGAAACTAAATGTTAAGCCAACCTCTATCCTTAAAGAGAAATTGAAAATGAAACAGAACCACATGAAGAAAAGGTCGTGCTTGTGACTTTTTTTTCTTATGAGATTTTAGAATTCCACTAGTGGTAAGTTATTTAGGTAACCCTATCTTGTCACACAAAGGTCTTTCTTGTGAGCATGGGAGAGATGTAACTATGCAGACTGATAACAACATCCCACCACTAGAATTATTGGAGTAATTCCATTCTCTTAATAGTAAACCCCATGCATTCAACCATATAAGCTATGGTATAAAGGTCGCTTGCAATGGCCACGAGAAGCCCTAATACTATTTGGAGGCTTGGATCCATTATTGTGGATAGAGGTTTTCATGTAAGCAATCAAGATGTGGTAAGCACAATGAAATAGGTGCTAGATAATTTATAAAAGTAGGAGATGATCATGTGTCTTTAGCCACAATTACTTCAGATAAATTGAATCTTCCTAAATGGACAAAGCCTTAAAATAAGTTGATGCATATGTCCAGGGAGGATCTAGAAATGATTTTTCAAGAAGATCTGCTAGATGAAGTTCTAAAGGGTGAAATATATCTTGCTAAAAGGGGTTTGATTTGTAGGTTCAATTGAATCTGACCCAACCTCCCTGAGCACCACAAATCAGTAATGAATTCATGGAAACCCCTCACAAGGACAACTTGATGATTTACACCTACACTACGGCTCTTTTATTTAGTTGTTGAACGAAATTTTGTTCTCGTGCACAAAACTCAGGCTTGGGGTGAGTATGGCATTATGATTAAGCCATGCTTCCCCTCTTTCAACCCAACCGTTGAACCTCTAAATGTCACGCATGTCTAGGTTAGGTTTTGAAACCTATCATTTCCTTTCTAATTTGAGGTGTGATTCAAAAATATTGGTCATAAAGTGGGTAGACACCTTAAGTTTGACCTTGGTACTTTGGGTCTCTCCCACACAAATTTTTCCCATATATTATTTAGTATCAATATATAAAAATATCTCCCAACAATGATTATCTTTCAGGTGTTGTACTGCCCTTAGGTCCAACCATTATACTACAACGGATTACCATTCATGTGTCTCTGTTGTTTTGAAACTATACATCTGACATTAGACTATGGTTTCTTCAAACATAAGAAGAGGAAAGTGTCTTCCTAGTGGAACGATGCTCTCTCTTAACACTTTCTAGTTCATCACCCCCTATAGACTCCCAGGATCCTACCTTGGATTCTTAGGTGGGGGAAAGTGATTCTATGGTGGGCGTTCGATCCAATCTAGCCTCAGAGCCAACCCAAGTGGTGACATCCCAAGTGGGGATGATGGTTGAACCAATATTTTCTCTTAAGGATGAAAAATATTCTAAAATGGTAAGGGTCTCCCCTATTGTGAATCTTTTTTAGCCTATTGATTCGATTGAGGGCTCTCCTCTAGGAGATTCAAACCTGGATCATAGTATTGACAAGAAAGATTGGTTTATAGTGTAGATGAAAAATATATGCCTTCTTAGAAATATCACAAAAACTATTCGCAAACCCTGACCGTGACGTTAGCTAGGGTCTCCCAATTAATAATTTTATATCAGGTGACGATGTATTAAAAAAAAAATTATGGGTGAGGACCCCTATCGATGCCCTCAATTTATCAATTAAAAAAAGTATTAAGTTATCAACCAAAGAATAGAAAAAGGTTTCTAGGCTAAGTGGCATTTTGTTTAAAGCTACTAGATCATGAAAAGTAGCATTATCTAGTGAAATATCAACATGGCAAGGGTTGAACACTTTCCTCAATGGTTTAAAATAATTTATAAATCTAAGGCACTAGATTGTGCCATGTGGCAAAATCTAATTACCTTATTGTCTCATGGAAAATCTTGAAGTTGTTAAGAGGTTAAAAAAAGACTTGATAGCCCTGAAATCCTAAATTGTGTCACGTGGTGATATCTAGTGAACCTGTAGTGCTTGGGAGAAATAAGTAAGTGAAAGGAAAAGGAAGAAGTGTAATGTATAGGCGTGGAGTCCACTAAATGCTATCAAGTGTCATAATGTATTACCTCCAGACTTTATATGGTTCAAATAAAGGCATGGTTGAAAACTTACTCTGTGTTCTGCTCTCACTAACATCTAATTTGTGGTCTCATCTATTATTCCCAGAGGAAAGGTGTGTGATAATGAAAATTTTAAGGTTGAATACTTTCTTGCAGGCCGACTCTATTGATTCTCAACAAGTGGCAATGCATAATGGAGTTCTCACCAAGATTTGTACCTTGAAGACTTCTACCCAAAATAACATAGCATTCCATCTTCCACAAGATGTTGTCAAGTGGATGGAAAAGACACAAATAACACTACATGTTAAGTTTGGTGATTAAATAGATGTTGAAACAAAGGCTAAGCCCAATTCTATATGGTGAAGTGACATATGTCACCACCTTAAACTTTTAGAGCTCATGGTCAATGAAGAAAACAAAGGTAAGTAACCGAAGTGGTTGGGTGCACTTGAGTTGTCAATGCTAATCCACAATGTGGCATCAATTGTAACAATTTTTTAGATTATTTCTCTTCTTTGGATTTTTATGTCATGCATCTAATCTTCTCGAAGGTCCTATAAAAAATTGTTTGGTCTTAAATTAGGAAAGAGTATAATTGATATAAATATAATTTGTTTTACACTTTTGTAGAGGGTTGAAAATGATAGTGAATGTCAATCTTTTACGAAAATTGAATTCGTGTTTTATTTCTTTCCTTATGTTTTTAGTAACTCTATTTTTAATGCTTTTATGATTTGATTTCCATTGAAATAATATGTTTTAGTGAATCAAGATAAATTGAGCTTATGCTAGTATGAATGGGTGTCACAATTCTTGTAGTTAATCAAACTATTATGGATAAAAGTACGAGGTTTGTGCAAGTTTAGATTCACAAATAATTATTCCTCAGATTCTCTACCTTATCTATTATAGTATAAGTGTATAGTAGACTATTTACATGATGGTAAAAGCTAGGATTTTATTAGTGCTCATATATTTTGGTGATTTATAAAATAATTTATGAGTGTGATGATATGATTGTTAGATATATTTGGTCCATAAGAATATTGGGAGAACAATATTGTCTCGATGGTTGAAAAAGTCCACCTAAGATTATATTGAGTAGTTCGTGGAGATAGAATAGGACCATTTGGTTTATATACTATATATATATATATATATATATATATATATATATATATATATATATATATATATATATATATCGTTAAATAAAATAATGAATTCTTGATTGTCTAGACCTTGCAATTAGGTCTAATTAATGGTCTCATTTGGTATTTGAGTGGTTTAAACTAGAGGATATTATGAGGTTTTAATATTGTTTAAGGGGGCAAAGTTTCTGCATTATCAACCTTGTTAATGAAAGCCTTATTTTTTGAAAATGGTCTTAAATTAGTTTGGTATTAGGTAGTTTTATAGAACTATTGTTAGCGGGAGTATGATGTGATATGTATAATCAATTCAACAAAATATATTTAGATCTCTAGTTGTGTAATATGTACATTGTTGTACATTCATGTAGTCACGTCAATCAGTTACATGATCAGAAGCCTATGCACATTTTATGATATTTACGTGTGTCAGATATCAACTTTATCTCTGTGCTATTGTGTGTGTTTGATCTTCAACACGTTTGGTGTGAGGGAAAAGAAAAGAGAATTGTTTTAATAGGAGAAGCAAAATGTTAATAATCCAATAGTGCAACATTTTGGTTGTCTTGGCATTGATTTATTGCTCTCTAGTTTCAACCTTTTTAGATTCATTACTCCTCCAAACACAGGTAGCTGAATTACATGAGTTTCAAGCATCTTTCCATCCTCGGGAACTCAACCCGTGTTCTTCTAGGCTCATCCAGCCCCAGGTCTACACATAGTTAACATTACTGCCAGCTCAACCTGGATTTCTATCATGAGCTCAGAGTTGAATACTTGTTGAGGTGTGGGCACTTCTTGTAAATATAGTCACTAAGTATGTGAATATAGTCACAAGTTGTTAAATGTTAAAGTCAATGTAAAATTAATGTAAACTCGATATGATAGCTTCTAGTTATATTTGATATTTTCTCAGTAATGTTATTAGGTGCATCTTTAAAAGTTTTTCATGTTTGGGTTTAGGCCTTATTAGTTATTCATCAAAATTATGTCTTATCAAAGTCTAAAAATGTCAAATTATTTTTTGTAAATTGGATGCATTATTGGTAGAATCTGACATCCAATTTTCTTAACATTGTGGGGGGAGTCATACAAATAAACATAATGTTGAAATAATTGAGATTCAAATTCCAACTTGTTGAGTAAACAACACATCTATTGGAGGGTGGAGGCATAAGAGGTTGGATGGTGATAAATTTCCTCTCGTTTTTCGCTAATGATGAGGCCGCATATCTATAGCAGTGGTAAACCAATCAACGAAAAAATAACTAAATGCAGGATTAGTCTCTAGGTGGTAGTGGTGACCATATTATATTGTTCATGCAATGATCTACAATGGTGGCTTTATACATGATAATGAGGACCTGGTCCTCAATCTTTCATTTTTTATACATATGGTGTGTACAAAAATAAAACATTGTAATCAATCCCCTACTAAGATTGAAAATAGGAGAAACTGAAAGTCATATATATTGTAAATAGATGAGTAAGATATTAGTTGACTATGAAGATTTTATTACTGTCGTACTTCTACTTCAATCCGTTGGTAGAAATCTCACTTGAAGTGAAAGCAATAATTGTTGAGTTCTTGTATGTAGATAAATTAGTGGAAGTGTATTTACCCTGTGAAAGAGTTCACTAGAGTGAACACATGAATTGTTGAGTTCTCATATGTAGGTGATCATGTGCAACAAATATCCAAAATAACATAATCACATACCTAAAGTTTGCATTTTGTAAGGATGCACATTTCTGTTTCTAGGACCAATGGTGTGCTTACTCCTGATGTTTGCACTACGGGGGTGTTAGGAATTTATTAGTGCTCACATTCTATTGTAGTGAGATATAAAATTATTTATGAGTGTGTGAGAATATGATTGTTAGATATATTTGGTTCATACAAATATTGTTGTGATGGTTGAACCAATCCACCTAAGATTAATTTGATTAGTTCATGGAGATAAAATAGGACTCGTTTGTTTAGGGAGATCATATTCCTATATATATATATATATATATATATATAATGAAGTTCATAAAATAATTGATTCTTGATTGCCAAAACCTTGCAATTCTCTCCAAATGATTTCAGTAAAACCATTGTAGAGTCCATGAGAGATCATTCATAGTGAATCATTGCAATAAATTCTGATAATATTGCTTTTGCCTTACCCTCTTTCCCTTTTAGTTTATCTTGATGTCAGTCCACTTTAAGTTTTTTTAGCTTCGGTGAATATGCACACAAGTTAATTGAGCTGATGCAACTATATTAATTGGCAAGGTAAATGTAGAGGTTTCTCTCTATTGTGGTAACTTTCAAAACACTTTGCAGAGACTTATTTCAGTAGACTACATAGTAGAGTCCAATACTATAAATTGTGCCTCGGTTCACTCCTTGTGATCCTGAAATGAGAGGGATAACAACCTATTCAATCCTTTGGTGCTTGGTTTATGTTCACATATCTTTGTGAACATGAAAAATCTCATCAATAGTAACATGATAAACTAAGTAGCTTAATAAGTAGGAAATAGTTAGTGATGTTGTGAGATAGGAGTATAAACCTATGAAAGATCCAACATAACAAAGATATATGTAATAATTAAGAGTGAAGAGGTAGATAAGTATGATAAAACCCAAGAGAGGAAAATTTTGTAAAACATAAGCTACCAAAGGATCCAAAAAGGCACAATGGTTAGATAAACCCAAGAGGGAAAAATTAATTAAAAGATACCAAAAAACCAGAGAAGAAATTATGGCCATACAAATGCAAGAGGAAAAGTATGTAAAAATAAACTACTAAAGGACCTAAAAAGGCACATTGGCCAGATAAACTAAAGATGGGAAATTTAGTGAGTAAAAGCTACCAAAGGACCCAAAAATAAATAATTGTAGAAGAAAACCGAGAGGGAAAATTTTGTACAAAAAACTACTAAATGATCTAAAAAGGAACATTGGCCTAATAAACCCAAGATGGAAAATTTGTAACACAAAAATTAAGGTTTAATGTAATTAGACTAAATGAATTTGTGCAAAGATGAAATGAGATCATAATACGATAAATAATAATAAACATGCAAATCCTAAAACATGTCCAAATAAATAAAATAATTACACATAACATAGGTGAGCTAAAGTAAGGAAAGTAAAAGTTAGGGTTAGTAAGAGTTGCAAAATTTTCAAACTTAGACGGAGTGATATTGATATGAAAGTGTCTAGGAAGGATGTGCAGAGTCTCATCAAGTTGCCTTAAAAATCAAGAAGTGCGAATAAGAGTGGAGGATGAATTTTCTTGTTGTAGACAAATTCCTCCAGAAGACTTTTTACAAGATGGATAATTGTTTCCTTTGTAGGGTTTGGCGAGGTCTCACTTATGGCATTGTGTTCTTTTATGTCTTTAGCTTCATATTATATGATTGTAAATTTATGATCACATTTGTGTAGATGACGCGGACGGGATCAAGGAGTCTAATGAAAAACAACCTTATACCTCCAACCCTCAAAATATGCATGAAAAGATAAATCAAACAAAAAATAAATTGCAGATAGGTTGGAGAGATCAAAGGAATGCAAATTCAAACACTAAATAGAAAAAATGATTCACTTCATATATTCAGAGAAATAATACTCATATACTGATCGCCAATGATTTATTCTTAAATCATATAACCATTCTCCTCTGTGGTATCTCACATCACATATCATATGGTTACAACATTCATGTCATTTATTTACCAACCTCGTTATTAAGAGAATTAAGCTTACATCTAAGCTCCTCTCTTAAAACAAACTCTAACTACTTGATTCCCAAAGTTATCCCTCTTTAAAAAATACTTATGCAATTGGTATTTGTTTACATAGCCATCCAATGCCACAAACTAAGACTCCTAAATTTATGGAATTTAAATGCAATTATATTTGTAACCCCTCCATTACAAAGCCTAGTATAAAAGACAAAGAAATATCAGTGGAAGACAAAATAAAAAAATATTTTAAAGAACGGGTTTCTCAACAAGGAAGCACAACAATAAAATATAACGATATAAGGTATTTCTTCAATAGAGGCCACCATCATTTCTAAGTGTGTGGCTAATAAATATTGAGCTTTGCAAAAATTCAAATACATCATATAATTGGATTCAATAAAAAACTATTTAGTTAATATTCTTAGTGTTATCGACATTGTTAACCCTCTAAAGATATCAATGCAACATGATACCCCATGGACCATACTACCTCTATTACTAGAACATGGTCTTTTGGCCTTACCTTCTAGGTGACACCATATAACTACTAAGATTTATAAATAATTTGATTAACCCTTTTGTTACTAACATCGTGTTACTAGTAAGAATGCTAATCATTATCAAGTATCAATATCTAATATACAAATGCTTAAAGATAGTGGTATAGTTGAAATAGACCACAATGACTCAACATGACTCAAATGAGTATATCCTCTTAATATACAATTCGAGCATTTCATTTCTAGCCTATATATCAATAAAATTATTGGGAACATGCCTTGCTCAATACATCTACTTCCAAGAATATATGTACAATGGAGGCATACAATGATCTTGATATTACTCCATTAGATATCATACTTGTACAATCATGTGAATTTCAAGGCTTTATCATGTTACTTTTTGCATTTGGTCTCTACATTTTAGTAACAAAAGTATGGGTAGTGCTCGACCCACAACCCAAACCCCCTTTTTGGGAAGATCATGGTTATGATGCTTAATGGCTACCCTTTATGAAAATAATTACAATATTACTTTCCTACAATTGGATACATATATTACAATGAAACAAGAGGACCTCCTTGAATACCTATGGAATATAACACACTGGAAAGACATTATAGCATAGCAAGTTCCACCTTGTATTGATGATGAGTACATTATAAGTCTACTTTGGCTTTAGCGAAAAGGACACCTTAGTTGTTCTTGCCTTCATAAGGTTTACTGTATGGTTGATCCTGGTCCACTAGGCTTCAATCTTGATATGTAAATTACCTAGTCAACATAGAATAAACACATTTTGTCCCATATTTTTTTAAAAACATAAAAATATTTGAAAAAATTAAAAGATCATTCAAATATTCCAAAAATACAAAATTAGGACCTGAACATAGCTTCAATTACTAGTTTCTACTTTACATATGTTGTTTGTCATGAGATTTGATAAATATTATATTCTATTATATATACACATGTGCATTTTATGAGGTATTTGAGCATGATGGAAGATATACAAGACTCTACATGATTTTAGATGTTGGACTTGCCCTTGTCAAATGCCTTTGTTCATCTAGAGGCATCTTCTACACAATCAGGTGTTATTATTCTATTTATTTCAAACATTTATATTTTAAGAGGTTCGAGAATTACAAACCTAGATCTATTTATAGCGATGTGGTTTAAAAAATTAATGTTTGGGTTTAGAAACACCCAATGTCCTACAACATTACATTTTGTGGCGCATGTGGTTTCACTTTTCCTTGACTATTGGATTTATTATTCCCCAAGAATCTTAGTTTACTTTTATTATTTCTCTTTTGGCTATATGGGTTGGGTTTCTTCATCCCCCAACTCTCTATTGGCATTTACATTTGGGAAAAGCTACACCCCTAACCTTATTCTAATTAGGGATTTAATCACCTCCAAGTCTCTATTGGTATTATTACAATTTCCCTCTTCACATGCTTTAATAAGGGGGCATGGTCTTCTATAGCTACATGGTAGAGTTGGTTCTACACGTGTAGGTATACTCCTTCCTTGATCCTATCTATGTTTACACATTTTAAACTATTTTTTTTGCTATTGGTAAATGGTTTTAGAGGGACCATACCTTGTAGTATAAAAGGGCTCAAAATCCAAATGATACAATAACAGTAAAGTGGTTTTTGACACGTGTGGGCCACACCCCAACAGAAAGCCAAAAAGCTAGATAAGCATATAGTAAACTAAGGATAAAGTTTCAATTTTAATTATATGGATATTGACTACACTCTTGTATTGCAGGTTATGCTCTTGGGGGAATCTCGCAACCATTTAAACATTCAAACAATAAAACAATCGAGTAAAGACAAAGTGTGTTTACACACTCATGCGTGTTTTTCCTTTAAGCTAGAAAAATTTGAGGGGGGGAATGTAGACACCTAAATCTGGTAACTAGGTGCGTGATAATACTAACTTGTCTTATATTCATTTATTCCTACTTGCACACACAAACAGAGTTTAAATACACTATTGTGACATTATCATACTCATTAATAAGGCTTACAAATACTGCCTATTCTCTCACTATGGTGCTCAAATACCTACAAGACCAATCTCAATGCTTATAAACATTCTACATCTCTTGTAAGACTTCTTTAGATCTTCACTTGCTACATTGTTCATCCTCGGACACTGTTGTCCAAATCTAGATAGAAATGTTAGACGATACTACCCATTAAGGGGCAATAATTATATTTTCTCATGTTTATCTTATTCCCACTCCTAGTCAAGCTTAATATAAAATCATATCCCATGGAGTATAATAAAAACAAGTTAGACACACTCATTTACTCACTTGACATTCTCAAGAGCTCCTCTAGAAAATACTTATCAAGTCTTATGTAAAGTTACCCTAATTTTCCTTAAATTAAGAGAAAGCATTAGGAATAACCTCTATACAAGTCTGAAGCACTTTAAATCAGGTTAAGAAAAGACCATGCTAAGTCAAGAGCATGTCAAATACAAATTAAGTGTTATCAAGCACCTACACACCAAACGATACTCAAGGGATTTCAATTTTGGCCATATTTATCTACAAACATTCTACTTTGGCACTTTATTCAACACTCATGAATGGTACATTCTATTTATAGCTATGCTTTCTATTAGCATTGAGGTAGAAGGGAAAACATACTGGGAATCACTATAGATTTACATTCACTTTTTCATAAGCACTAAGAGAACTACATGGAGTTTGAGCCCCTCATTTATGCATTACAATAATGTGCTTGGTCAAAATCAACAAGGATGTTGACCACTTAGGGCAATCCAACTACTCTACACACCACTTTCTTTTGTTATCTAATGTCAACTTGAGTGCTAGTGAAGGGGTCTAGGGTTTTAATCATTACAAGTACATGTACAAAGGGTTTGGTAGAAGCTAAAGTGCAGGAAGTAGTTAGAGACAAAGATGAAACAACCTAGAAAGAATTAGAAGTGTAGAATAAAGCCAACCAATAACACTAAGTGAGATGGAAGCACCACATGTTAGTGCTAGATCCCGATGTTATTGTCAAGCGAGTTTCTAGGGATCCATTTTAGTGATGAAGCACATTTTGTCTTGTCAAAACTTGTTTTCCCTAATTCTAGATCCAAAATACTTTGCAAAACATTAGAAAAGCTAAGTGAACTCAACTTCTTGTACTTCACTCTATTTAACATGTGCCCTAATTGAATGCAACACCTTTACATCATTTTATATGTACTCTCATAGATGAATGTTGGAGCATTTATTTATTGGTTTGATTACACTTTATTTATTTAAGATTTCAATCCTAATTAAAACTCCTTTAATTCTAAATTTGGGTAAACCAATTCTCTCCCGACTTTAAAATTCTTGGAAATTCATATTATAAATCAATCTTATTGTTGAAATGAATGAATTATTCTTGTGTGATACCGATAGTAAGAACATTGTTTATTATGGTGTTATTGAAGACATTTAATGTTTGAATTTGTATTTAAAGACTATGTTTTCGTGTTGGTTTTTGCGTGAGTCTAGTGTCATATATGATCCTCTTACTTCTAGAAGTTATAATGTATTTCACATTGA
Organism: Taxus chinensis; assembly: GCA_019776745.2. Lineage (NCBI taxonomy): Eukaryota > Viridiplantae > Streptophyta > Pinopsida > Cupressales > Taxaceae > Taxus > Taxus chinensis. The sequence goes on along the minus strand of CM034153.1, from coordinate 213,985,349 downwards.
TTGTTAAGGTGGGATGGGTAAGAGACCTTATTGTTCTTTATGGTTGGGTCATTAGCTCAATAAAACCTTTGACTCACTAAAGGATCATCTTATTTGACATAAATATAATACAAATTAACAAATGTACTCTATTTGATCTTCCACATTACATATTTAAGGGTTTATCTCTGAGTAATATATTTAAAAAATAGTTCAAGGTTGAAATATATAAATGCTGTCATGTATTTACCTGTAATATAAATTTAATGGAATACACACCAATATAATAAATATATTAATCAACTTCTTTTTGGGTTCACATTTGTTTTTATGAATGCGATCTTATATTAATTAAACAAGTAAAGTGATACGAGATAATTTTTTTTAAAATTGAGCGGTATGGAAGAACGCCCCAAAGTCACGAAACAAATTAGGCAAAAAAGCCTAGGAACGAGAGGTAGCAAAAAGCGTCAATACATCAAAAAAAGAAGATTAAGTCGCTGCTGCAAATTGTTGTCTTGTAGGGATGCCAACTAAAGCCAGACACATATTTTCCGGAGTCTAGCACATCCCATCCCGATCCATGGTGGCTTTCTTCTTCAATATCTTCAACAGGGGCCCAAGAGGGTGAGATGCAAGCGCCAACCATGTAAACTTATTTGTGGTGGAGGATGGCTCCACCCGATATGAGTGTGAGGCTCATGCGTAGGATGAGAGCCCCAACAGTGTTAACTGGGAGGCGGGGGGATATCCCAACTTCGGTGGTGAGATGAAGGTGGGGGAGTGAAGCTCCTCTAGAAAGGTTGGCTATGAGGAGAGCGATGAGCGCAACTAGGAGCAGCTCCAGCGTCCACCACCTCATTGCCGACCATTGACATTGCCATGTGCGAAGAGCGGCAAGAGGGGAATGGAGGCAAACACACAACATTGCAGGGGGTGTCGCCCTAGTGACGCAAGAGCGTCTGTAGATGCTCCACCTCTAACGCCACCTTATTGGCTTAAACTTGAATTTGTTGCAAGACATTGGCGAAAACCATAGACTTGTTATAAATAAAGAAGTGATGATTGACATCGACATTAGCAAATAAACAAACATTCCTTTCTTTCCATAACCAAAACAAAAACCCCCCTCTGAAAGCATTCCAAATCTGGGTAAATTTATGTGGCAATTTGGGATTGTCTCCCAGTAAGACATGATGCCAAGTGAAGCACTCGGGGGAAAGAGGTTGGAAGAAAGAATGAATCCAATCCCAAGCACCCTGAGCTTTGCGATAGTATCATAAGAGGTGTGGGAGAGTTTCCAGATGCCCAAAGAAGGGGCATTTTGGTGTAACAACTCCCAATTGAACCAGACGTGTTCCGAGCGGGAGGCTTTGATGAGGCACACACCACAAAAAGTGTGCTATTTTGGGTTCCACATAAGTGGACTAAACTATAAGAAATCTACTTCGCTAGATAGAACACGAGGACCAAATTCCCCATCGAGTGTTAAGCTTATCCACCATGGGAAGATGTGGTGGAAGCCATGCATAACCTTTGCTAGCTGAGTAGTTCCAGAAGGGGGTGTCCACATACCACTTCCAGTCTGTCCACCATGTACGAGCCTGAAGAAAAAAATTCTTCTAAATCATGTGATCTGACACAAAGGAAATGATATTTTCAATGAGGGTTTTGTCTGGCAGGGCTAATTTAAATTTTACCTTGAGCTCTTGTCAGGGAAACCAAGATTGAGTGTGCTTGCAAAAAAGATCTTGGATAGTACGTACTTTGCGTTTGAAGAAGCGGAGAGCAGGAATCCAAGGCACCTCTGTCAAACAACGACCTTGGTATGGGAACACGTGTAAACACCATAGAGAGTGGAGATTGAAGGAAAGGCCATTACGGAAGCCATTGCCATTCCACATAAGCCAAGGTTTAATCTACTCCCAAGCTTTCCAGATGCTTTTAATCATGAAGGTGCCCACCACTTTGATTGGAACATGGGCAATGAGAAGGTTGGTAAAGCCAATACCTTTCCATGCAGATCAATTATAGGGGGTGCCTTCTACTACACCATGTCGCAAAAGCACCTTCCAAGCTTTCTTGCTGTTAATGGCCCGAATGATCCATTTAACGCAAAATGCTTGTCCCTTCCACAACATGTCGACAAGGCCTAAGCCTCCAGAGTCCTTGTGCAAACAACATGATTCCCAATCAACTCTATGACACCCCTTGCCCTTATGAAATGAAATGAAAGATTTTAATGACGTCCACGAGACTGAAGAGTCTATGGGACCAACGAAACCGATACATTAAGCAGTTTTTAGACTCTTTGTCATATCAACTCTTCTATTGTGAATCTTGAGCACTAAACCAACGATCTTTTGAAGTTTTGTTTCTGTAAATAACTTATTTAAGTTGTCCACTTTTAAATCATTTTTGTACTGGATCCAGATATCATCATATGCTGAACACTCCATAATGAAATGCCATTCTGTTTCAACAACCCCTCTGCTACAAAAAAGACAAATTCTCCTTTCCCAATCCTCTTTGGGAATAGTCCATCTACTAGTTTTACAACGAAGATGATGTGATCCGGTCCTCAGCTGAGCCACTAAAATCCTTGCCTTATTTTTGAAAACTGCCCCTAGATAAGCATTTTCATCATGCTCCCAAGTGGGGTTGAATTCTTTGATATAATGTGCTTTCTTACGACCCATCTGTTCTGTCCACATGGTAGTCCTAAACTTCTCCATCACATAATTTTTTATTTCCCTGTTATTGTCAGGACACTCCTGAAAATCGATGCCCCATTTCTTCATCCATTTGTTGTTCTGTTTCATCCAGGTTTTCTTTCTGTGCTCTAGATTATCCTCTATAACCATTTTCGGCCAATGAAGATCGTCCATGCTTTCAACTTTTTTCAAATAGCTTATTAGCCAAGTTATTGATGATGCATCCACCGGGAAGGTACCTGCTTCAGCTAACAAGATCTCATAAGGAACTGTTGATTTAACTTTAAGATTACTTGTGATTAGATGTTTCTAGATTCTTTCTAATTATCGCCATCCATGCTTTGACATGCTACTTCCCCAAACCTCACAACCGTAAAGAGCAACCGGAGTATCCAACAAACCAAAGAGGGTTTTCTTAGTTTTCCAGTCCTAAAGCTCAGCTTTCCTACACCTATTTTGAAGAAGGTAGGATGCTTTCCAAACTCCCTGTATCCTTTTTGCTCTAAGTCTCCCAACTCAACTTGTTGTGGAAATCAATCCCAAAATATTTATATTTTGTAACAATTTCCAATGTACTCCCCTAAAAAAGAAAGTTAAATTGCCTCTCTTTTCTTTTTAGTGAAAAAATCATGATTTTTGTTTTGCTAATGTTCACTTGCATCCCGAATTCCTGACAAAAGAGTTCTAAAGCTTTTAGATGCTCCCTTAATCCTTGAGCTGTTGTTGAAATTAAGATAAGATCATCGTCATATAGGAGTAACTTCACCACATACTCGGCCAACTGAACACCCTCTCCTTTGGTTTTACGTAACCACTCTTCAAGCTTATCAATGTATAAACCAAACAAAGTGGGAGAAAGAGGGAAACCTTGTTTGACCCCAATGTCACTACCAAAACATTCAGACATGCCTTCTCTGGTTCTAATTTTAGCTCTGACCTGCACATAAAGTCTATTTACTGTTGCTCTAAGCTCGTTTGGAATCTCAAGTTCCTCCATCTTGTTCCACAATTTGTCTCTAGGAACTGAGTCAAATGCTTACTTAAAATCAACAAAACAACAAAAAGCTTCATCCCCTTGGGTATCCCATACCTTTTCAATCAAGTGCCTAAGAGTGATGTAATGATCAATGGTTGAATGTTGAGATCGGAAACCTGCTTGTCCTTTTGCTCGTTTGCCCTCTCTTTCTGCTCAACTGCTGATTCTACGCTCTATCATGCCCCCAAATAACTTACCAAAAAGAGGATTGATCATAATAGTGCAATAGTTAGAAGGATTATTGATATCCCCACTTTTAAAAAGAGGAATAAACACACTAGTCGTCCACTCTAGTGGGAACCAACCTGAGTTACATCATTGAAGATTTTTCTGATATGCGGAGTGAGCACCTCAACCCCCCACTTTAAAAATTCAGTTTGCAACCCATCAACATCTTGAGCTTTACCATTTGCAAAATTCTTTATGCCATGTTTGATGTCTTCCTCTGAAAAAAGTTCGATCGAGGTATGAATGATGGGAGGAATCTCCTTCTGTTGAGACCGCTTGTAGAGAGTCTTCACATATTCTAACCAATGAGCTTCTGTGATATTGTTTTCTATGTGTATTTTGTTTTGATGTAGCTCCTTGCATAATCCCTTGGGATTGTATTTTCCAAGAGAAATTAATTCACATAGGAAGTCTTTAACTTCCGGTACAAATTATCTCCAACAATTAGTTATGCCATTATTTTACACCAATAGAAATGCTGAAGAAAGACAATAATTCCAGTGCCTTTGGCAGGAACTGAAATTCATATTCTCCACACCACGACAAATACGTATGGGGACTTCTTTGCGTTTGCCGGATAAGGTGTGAAGTGAAAATTCCGCACTAAACGCTCGAGAGTGGTCAAGAAAAACAAGGAGAGCGAAATGCCCGGATTCTGAGAAAACATGATGCTGCACTCCCTCACCTTATTGGGATTGGGCACAAATTCTGTTTCTCTGCCACACCTGTAAGTTCTTTACCCATCAATGCTCACTTCGTTCCAGTTCATTACAAATCATTCTCTTTACTCCTCATTAACCAAATCAATGGATTCAATCCTGTAGGCCAAAATTGTCTGTAGGACTTATTAAACTGTAGATGAAGATTGTTTCCATGGGTCTCCCGTTCCAAAATGATTTCTCCAAGGTTGGGTACTTATTTTTTATTTAAATTTTTCCATGGAGCAGATAGGATTCTAACCTCGGATTCCTCTCTGTAGACCACTTAGGATTCGAACCTGGCATCTCCTATTTGTATGATGAGGTGTGTTACCCCTGAGCTACTTGTTCAACATCACCACTGTTTTTTCAAGCTTTTAGTATGGCTTTGATGCCATATTATCTTTACTCATGGACCAGCGAGGTCGCGAATCTAGAACGTCTCTCATTAACATGCTGCCGGCGAGCTACTCATCTTCTTACGTCTAGGGTGTGGATTGTTCGTCGAACATTACGTGCTAGGTTATGAATAGCTTTCATGGGATTCGAACCTTGGTCGAGTTTATGCTGCTCCGTCTCTCATACCTTATATGTGTGTTTGGAAACCTTGTTGTTTTCCGATATTACACTATGCTATTATTTACAAGGTGAGGTGAATTCTGGCAGAATTTAATTGGCAAACATTGCAAAGAGTGCACACGCATATTTCAAGCCATAGTTTTTTTTTATTTGTTGTTTTTCTCCGTTATCTCTTTTGTTGGATAGCTTTTTACCCAAATTGTTTCCAATAAAACCACGAGGTTGCAGATCATTTGATTAGCTGGTAAATGCATTCGTTATAAAAATGAATAAATAATCATTTGATTTGTTGTTTGTTCTTTTATACCATTTTTGCCATGTGTATGTTTGTTTGATGGTCCATGTTCTAGTGGTAACGTGGAACAATTGTCATTATTTTTTCTTATAAATTGTTTGGTGAAGTTGGGCTAAAATGCTAACCTGCGCTTGTTAGCTGAACTCTGAACTGCTTATCAGGCATCCTGGTTGCACCTTTCTGAATGGTATGAAATTAGGTCTAGATGTACTCCAATGTGTTTGGAGTGAATCTACTTTGCTCCATATATCCAAAATGCTGGATAGACAGTTCCCTTATAAGCTTCCTGAGTTTGAGTTTGCTTGAAGCTGCATTCCCCTAAGCTGGTGAATGTGAGTGTTTACCAATTTTCCAAAAAAAAATGGCACTTGTTAAGCTAGGAGACAAAGTTAATGCATTAGTTGAGGGATGTTATTCTTAGACCTTTTTTTGGTACAAAGCCTCAATTTTCTGTTTAGTTTCTACCAATTCTATCCATTTTAAGAAAAACATGATTTGTAGTAGTAGATGCAGTTCCAAAACTTTAGAGGCTTCAAACGGTTTGTTTTTTCTTAGTAGGCACTGGGGATTTGAATATTTGAATAACATTGTTCTAGATTCATCTGTGAACAAGTTTTTGTTTGATGTTTCGGATCTCACTACTGAGCCATCTTTAGGGAAAAACGAGTGAAGCCACTGCATGGAAAAGGGGGGAGTTGTGTCCCTTAAATAGTATATCGTGATAAAATAAAGTTAGAAGACTAGACTCAAGTAAAAACTTTTGCAAAAATGTTCTGCAAAAATGTTCTACAAAAATGTAAAATTAATTTATTAGAAAAATCATATTATAAATCTAAATAAACAATCAATTTTAACTAATAAACAATAAGATAATAGGTTAATTAATCAATTAGTTAATTGAAAAAATAATTAATTATTGAGCTATCTAATTAATAACTTAATTTAACTAAACAAAAACGAATGTTAAAAAAAGAATAAATAATTTAATTAATTAATTAATTTACCTTTATTATTTAACTAGTTGTACTAAATTAATTAAAAACTAATTGATCAATTAGCTAATTGAGTTAATTAGATAGTTTGGTTTGGATTTTATTTTATTTTTTTGTCTCGACTACAATTAAGTTATTAACTAATAGGTTTTTATTAATTAACACCTAAGTTACCGAAATGTTTTGGATACGGGAGCGGGAGCGGAGTATCCAATACGCGGAAACGGAAATTTTTTTTTTGACCCTGGATACGGCAGTACAAAAACTATAGATAAATTTCAGCCTTCTAAATAGGAATTTAATTATTAACCACATATTATGCATATCAAAGACAAGAGAAAAGACAAGTTATAAGTTAAATAAGTGAATAACCACAACAAACAAGCTAGGATACTGATAAAACTTAGAAACTTAAAAGCTTAAAAGTTAAATTAAAATTTAAAATACTTAAATCAAACACAATGTGGATGTCATGAATCTCATGATATATTAAATTCAATCATAGATCAATATTCAAAGCTCAAACTATCTTTCATTGTCAATATTCATCATATTCCTCTTCATCAAGAGGATCAAAACCAGCTACATCATCATCATTATGTGGTTCATTAGAACCACATGGGCTCGAACCACTCGCACTAGGGCCACTGCCAGTTGCACCCCCTTGTGCATGTAGGTCTCGTGGTGCCACAGAACTCGTCTCATCATTATATGCTCCATGGTGGGAAATGGAAGCATCCAAGTCAACTATCTCTGGATCAATGTCCCAATGTTTTGTTGACCCTTCCTTGTACTCTGGCTACTTGTGGGATAAAAGGTGCAAGTTGGAATGTATGTATACCAAATCTTCAGCCCTTTTAGCCCCCAATTTGTTGCGCTTCTGTGAGTGGATGAAATTATACGTACTCCAGTTGCGCTCAGAGGAAGATGCGTGCAACCTATTAAGGCAACCCAAACTTCAAAGTCAATGCAAAGTTAACTTCAGATTTAAACACTCAAACTTAAATTTTAAAAAACTAAAAGAAAAGAGAATAAAAAAATTAAAAACTTACCTGCGCCAAGACCTTGATTGCAAGAGGTTGCAAGTAAGCCGATGAAGTACCATGGAGGTACCACCACATATGTGCATCCATCTTGTATTTGCTCCAAAGAGCGAGAAGGCTATGACCCATTTCTGCTATGAAATTGCCAAACTCTACCATAACCTGGTCTTGGGCCTCAGGATCAGGGAAGAGCCTAGCCAATGCCGCCATATATCCCTCACTGACTTCCGCATCCCTGTATGGTGCTACCCTCCCTGGCAAGGAAAGGATCTCTGTGCTATAAAATCTAGGAGTCAATGCAAAAGCTAGTAGATGTAATGGGGTGGTCATTTTGTTCCACCTCTCAATGAGGATTGACTTCACTTGTTTGAAAAATATTTCCTCGGGATCTTGTTCTTTTGCATTTATGACGGCTTTTATATTCTCAATCATTGAGTCGATGTCGTCATATATCTCTCCTAGACATAGTTGATCCGTGTCAGTAAACCAGATCATGCTCATAATGGGCTCCGTAAAACTCAACAGATAACCCACTCTATCCCACCAAGAGTCCTCTAAGATCAAGTTCTTCACTTTTTGAGCCCCTTGAGTGTTTGATTGCCTCCATACAGACCAAAGATTGGATGTTACCATCCTCATGAGTGCCTCTCGCACCTTCACTAGTCGTCTCAAGATGATTGTGTGTGATGCAAACCGAGTCTCAGCAACCTAATAAGAACGAGGAACAAAAATTAAAAATAAAATTTAAATTATAAAATTGAAAGCTAAAAGAATACTAAAAAACTTATATTAAATTTTAAATTAAAAAGAAAGAAAGAAATAAAGCTTGTCCTTACCTTCAGTAGCTCCAACTGCGAGAATGATCTAAAAATGCCTTGTGACATGTGGTGGTTGGTGACAAACATTTGGATTTCTTCAGCTTCTGCATACACTTGCTGGATCCACTCTATTTTGTTTGCCATTTTCTTTAGCATTAAATTCAATGAATGCACAGCACAAGGTGTCCAAAAAATATGCCCATACCGTGCCTCAACTAACATCCCCGCAGCTTTGCAATTTTTGGCATTGTCCGTTATCACTTGGACAACATTTTCAGGCCCCACTGCCTCAATGGACTCAAAGAGAATGTTGGCTATGAATTGGGCATCCTTCACTTGCCCCTCACAATCAACCGCTTTAAAAAACATTGCCTCCTTAGGGCATACTGCAATCACATTGATTAAAGGGCGGTTTCTTGCATCTTTTCATCCATCAGAAACAATGGACACACCAGTTTTGGTCCATGAGTCTCTAATTGGTTGCAAAGAGGTTTCCACATATTTTTTTTGTCTATCCAAAAGGGTGGTGCGGATCTTCTCATATCCTGGTGGTTTATACCCTTTTGGTGCCTCATTGATGGCTTTCACCATCTCATGCCAATAAGGTGATCTCACAACATTAAAAGAAAGACCATTAGCATATACACACGTTGCAATGCATTCATCTGCAATCTCCCTGTTCTCATTCTGAAAGGCTTTTTACAATGGCCCTTTTGTCTTACTTTTCTTTCGTGCAAGGGAAACATCCTCATCTGTGGAGATAGGAGCCACAAATGGATGTGGCATGGCCACAATTGGGGATCCACTAGGTGATGGAGCAACTGGAGGCCTTGCTGAACGAGATGAACCTCCTCTTTTGGCCAATGGATGACCCACTCTCATAGCCACTTTAGCCTCTGCATCCTCCTACTCTTTGATATATGCCAAAACATTTGTTTTTGGCACCCCAGCATTATTCCTCCTCTTACATACTCTTATACCATTACCCGTTATGGCACACAAGTGGCTTTTCACCCTACTGTAAGAGCCTTTGAATAGTCCATCACACTCATTGCATTTCCATTCAAAACAACCACCACCTGCAAGTTGTCGAACTATTGTTATGTGCCTCCATAACGGTGAATTTGGGTCAAAGTCTTTAGCCAAAGATTGCCCAGAAGAAGCAGAACTTGTTGCCATTGTAGAAATACCTACAAGGTTTAAAAAAAAAATTAAGCAAAGAAAACAATGGCATGCAATTGCATTGTGATTGAACAATGAAAATTAAAAAAATTAAATGAAAAGAGCAAAATAAAAATGAACATAAGCAAAAAAATGTAATGTGTGAAAGATTAAATAATAAAAAAAAAAATAGAGGAACAAGGCTAGAAATTAAAAAAAAACTTACCTTCACTTAGTAAACCACAAATCAAATCCTTCACAAATCCTCCTTTGCAGCTCCCCACACTCCTACAAGCTTAGCAATAGCTCCTCACACTCCTACAAGCTTAGCAATAGCTCCTCAAACCCTAGACAAACACAATGCAATTTTGGAGAGCCACAATGTGAGTTTGTTTGCTTTATGTTTTGTTTGTGTGTTGTTCTTTTGTTTTATTGTTTAGAGGTAGCTTTTAGGTTTTAGATTAGAAGAATTTATAAATTTTTTATTGTTGTGTGCCTTTAAAAACATAAAAAAAATTAAAAAAAAATTAAAAAAAATATTTTTTCCAATGTGGGAGCGGCCATGGAGCGGGCAGGGGCTGCGGAAACGCCCGTGTACAGCGTAGGCCGTACCCACACGTTTCCACAGCCCCTGCCCGCTCCCACAGGCGCTCCCGCTCCCGCTCCCTCTCCTAGACGCTCCCGCTCCCGCTCCGGCTGCCTGTATAGGCGTTTCCGGTAACCTAGATTAACACTTAATTATTCAATTAGCTATCAGATAAATTATTATTTTACTATTTAATTTAATGAATTACAATAAATTAATTTACAATTTAATTAAAGAAATTAAATGAATTTAATTAGTCGAGATAGACAACAAGACAAAAAATACTAACCTAGACTTTGACTAACTTGGTTGGGGATGAGTTTGTCGATGAGGGGTCTTCAAGTGTGGCTGAGTTTGAAACCATCATCCCAATTTAGATCCCAAGACTACTTCTTAATCTCGATTGCTTTTTTGATTGTCCTATATTTCCATTGTTTGTCGAAGGTTAATATTTTAGCATCACCAATAAGCATGACATGATTGCACTCATGTTCTGCCAACACCGATCTCTTAATGTTACCATGTTGTAAATCTTGGGGATGCTCTTTGAACCTAGTTTGGAATGATCTCCCAGTTTCCCCTATGTAGGATATGCCATAGAAGCACAAAAATTCATATACGCCTTTCTTAAACTTAGGTTCTGAACAATTTCTAATAGTCTTGATGGTTTGCAATAGGTTTTGATGTCATTCCTTATAATTATTCTTGCTAGCTTTTCTGTGGTGCCCTAAACATAAGGTAAGTAGGCAATATCGTCAAAGGCACATCAAAGCTAGCTGAAGCTTACAATGATAAGTGCAAACCAAGCTAAGTGACTCATTCAAGCAACCGATTGTTTTTGTTTACTTCTTTTGATGGACAGGCAAGATGATGGGCCAATTTTTTTAAGGTGGATTGTGCTAACAAGGGATTGAAACATGTAGATGAATTGTTAGATTCTTTTTAATACGTGTTTCAAAATCTGAAGGGTTTGCCACCAAAAAGGGACGTAGGGCATGAGATTTGATTGCTGCCCAAATCTCCTTTACTTAACATTGGTTTGTACATGTAATCAATTTTGGAGAGTAAGGAAGTGAAGAAACAAACTCAAGAGTCTATGGAACAAGGGGTCATACACACAAGTACTTTACCGTGTTGGTCAGCCATTGTGATGATACAGAAGAAAGATGGCTCTTGGAGAATGTGCATAGATCATAGAGCCTTGAACAAGATAACTACCATAAACATGTCTCCAATGCCACAAATTGATGACTTCTTGGACCAACTTAGTATGCCAAGTACTTTACAAAGTTCTATCTCAAATTTCCAAAATTTCCATACCATTAAGTTTATATGATGGAAGAGATGTATGGTAGACATCCTTCAAGACAAAACAAGGTTTGTATGAATGTGGTTCTTCCATTTGGTTTATGTAATACACATGCTGCTTTCACAAGAGTGATAAATGATGCATTGAGGCCTTTCATTGATACATGTGTGATGGTAAATCTTAGATGATAGTTTGGTTTTCAGCGCTACATGGGAACAACAACTAACTCATTTGAATCAAGCCTTGCAAGTGTTGAAAGAAAAAAACTTTTGTGCAATACGAAAAAATGTGAGTTTGCAAAACAATCACTAGTCTATTTGGGGCATGTGGTTGGAGGAAAACTAAGAGTGGATCCAACAAAAGTTAAGGGTATCATTAAGTGGTCCACACCTATGAGTTCTACAGAGACTAAGAGCTTTAATGGATTAGTATAACACAAAGGACGTTCATTCCAACTTTCTCCACAATTGCAACACCTCTATATACTATTGCAACCATTGGTAAGAGTTTTCTTTGGGGTAAGGAACATGACAATACTCTTGATTCTTTGAAATACAAAATCAGCCATGCATATGTGCTTTCTCTTCCTAATTCGTAGTAGCAATTCAAGTTTGAGATAGATGCAAGTGAGTTTGCTATTGTTTGTTATCATGGAGAGATATTTTATTAATCGATAAGAGTGTATCCTGACTATGATAACGAAATGCACACATTTCTTTAAACAATTAAGAAATGGAACCATTATTTATTAGGATAAGAAACAATTAAATACTGACTACAAACCTCTTCAATATTTGCAAGCATAAAATAAATTGCAGCAAACATGACAGTACTCAACGATATCATTTGGTAATCAAGTACAAGAAGGGAAGCACAAATGCTGTGGCATATTTGTTGTCTAGGCTGCCAATTTCGAAGGAGTTTCAGCTTTGGCAACAATTTCACAATCCAAGCCTTTCAAAAAACAGGCTTTTGTATGCACAAGATGTAGATTTTGGGGAGACATTCCAACAATTGAAGACAAAGAAAGTTGATGTAGAAAGCAACGCTGATTTATACCTCAAGGATGGATTACTCTACAAGTTGGATAAACTATGTGCGCTGAAGGAGGAAAAAGTTCTATTGATGAGGGAAGTACATAATTCCAATGTTTTTGGTCATTTTGGTGTTGGTAAAACTATGGCCCTTTTGCAAGGTATGTGTATTGGCCCAAAATGCAAAAAGTAGGTAGATTCATTTGAGGATGTGAATTTTGTTGTCCAAGTAATGCCAAGGTTAGGAAAGGAGGGTACATGTCTCTACATGTGCCTACTAGACAATAGGAAAGCATCTCTATGGATTTTGTGGTGAATTTTCCAATTTCCAATATGGACATGACTATTGTTTTGATTCCATGTAAGAAAGGCCAAGATTGGGCATGAAGCAACTGAATTATTCTTTTCTAATGTTTACGTACATTTTGGTTTACCCATGTGCATTGTATTAGATAGAGATTCCAGATTTTTGGGAAAGTTTTGGACCACCTTATGGAGAAAGATGGATACGGGGCTCCAAAGAAGCACAACTTTCCATCCTCAAACTGATGGGCAAATGGAAGTTGTGAAGAGGACTTGGTACAATTAATAAATGGCTTAATAACAAGCATCCAAGGGCTTGGGATGAGTTGTTGACGTATAATCAACACTTATATAATAGGGAAGTACATACATCCACTAAAAAATCACCTTTTGAAGCATGTTTGGGTTATTCGCTTTCTAACCCGCTTGATGTTGCAACGGGACAACAAAAAAGAGGAAGAACTAGATTTTGAGGTTCATTGAAAGGATCACGCAAATCCATATTAAGGTAAAATAACGTTTGGAGAAATCTCAATCCAAGTATAAGGCTAGACATGATCAACACTGAAAGGAGCACATGCTCAAAGCGGGGAACAAGGTATGGATATATTGAAGCAAAGAGAGGCGTCAAGGACAAGCTAGGAAGCTCAAACCTTTAAAGTGTTGGCCATTCACCATCTTGGAGCAGGTTGGATGGAACGCTTTCCAACTTGATTTGCCCCAAATTTAAGTGGATGTACTCGGTAGTAAATTGTGAGAACTTGGAACTATATGAGCCATCCATGTTGGATGAAGAAGAGGAAGGGTAATCACTACTCTCTATTGAAGAATTTGTATTGGATGCACAAGGATAGCCAGAGGAGGATGTAGTGTTGTAATGAAAAATTAATGAGACTAGAAGAGGGCCTTGCTATCTAATTTTGCACACATGGCAAAATTGGACAACGGGGTCCTATTTCAATCAAATCATGACATTGGTCCTAGGAACTCACTTCCGGTCATCACTGAGATAACACAATTAAAATAATTAATAAATTGATAAGTGAGCTCACCTAGCCCAACTCGGGCTTAACTTAGTGCTAGCTCATGGAGGTACTCGGTTGCATCATGTCGAGCGAGTCGACATGAGCTCGACGAAAGAAATGTGAGTCAGGTTTGAACGATGGCTTAGTCAATGCAACCGACAAGTCGAAAGTTCAGAGCTTGTTTGACTGAGCTCGTTGATGTTGATGCAAGGATGTCGGTGTATTGAATCATGTTAAAAACTCGGTCAACTGAGTGGGGAAAATGATCCGAAGCGATCTCATGCATGACTCGATGCATGGTAATAGCTCGGTTAGGCGAGTTCTTTGTTGTAAAGGTTCAAAGGGGAAATCAAGTCGAGTTCGTATTTTGGCCTTAGGAGGGACAAGAAAAATTCAAACTCGGTCGCAACACCGCAAGGACCGCAAAGAGCAACTCGCTTCCAAGCCAAGGAGTATCTCATGATTGAGCTCAATAGAGTTGCGCGAGTTGATTGAAGAGGAAGCTCGGTTTGGGCTCGTTGTGAGACAGATTGCAGCAACGTGTGTTTTAGGTCAGGCTCGGACTTTCAAGTTCAGGGGAGAGTTTTCTTCTTTTTGCCAACACATTGACAAGACAAACCGGAGATTCCACGACGGGTTTTAAGACTCACTTTGCCAAGAATGTGGGGACTTCGGGAAATATTAGCCATATAACCGCGTCGATGGATGGCTAGATGGTCTCTGGGTCTCGAGTTTCTTTATGCCAAACGCGGAGGTCCGGGTCGCTCGAGCTGAGAGGTTCGACTTTTTTTTTCCCGCAGGAAGTCAAGACGTGGAGTAACTGGTTTGTCGAGCCAAGTGCCAATCCCAAACGATTCGGCAGAGAAATTGGGGAACGTGGGAGGTCGTCCTAGCACGACGTGTTGAGATATTCAAATGCTGAAACATAAGGTAGTTTGGTTGAAGCTTGGCGGTCGAGCAGAAGAAGATAGGCTTTATATGGGCTTTTCAAGCTCGTGTTAATCATGTCAAAGCTTGGAGGAAAAAACGTTGCAGGTAATCCATGAAAGGAACTCAAAACTCGTACAGCCGAATTAAGCTCATTGAGCTAAATGGAAGGTTTCCTGGTTGTATGGTGACGAGCTTGCAGGATGACATTGCAAGGAGAGGAGATCAAGTCTCCGAGCTAAAGATAATAGCGAGCTGGGGCGTGAAATGCAGGATTAACGATGATCTCGTGTCTAGTGTTTGAGGCACTCTGAAAGGGATGACTTGGTGAAGCCATGAATGTATCAGTAGCCAAACTCAGGGATTCAAGTCGGCAAATGGAGGCAAGCTTAACTCGCCTTGGAAAACTTAGTGGACAGATAGCCCAGTGCAAGAAAAGCTCATAGACGAGCCATACTGAATGAAGAGCTCATTTTGACGAGTTAGGGATCACAAGCTGAGGAATATGACGGAAAATGAACGGGAATTTTAGGAAAATGCATGAAAAGCTAGTTTGGCTTCATGTGGCGAGATCGGGCTCGAGTCATATGGAACAAGTGAGGAAGTGAGTTTGAGACGAGATCAAGTATGGCATGGAATAGTTTATTAGGATCCAAACCTAGCATGTTATTGTAGAAACAAATTACAAGCTAGAGGAGCTCGAGAGGTTTCTCGTGGAAGAAACGTGCATGAGGGCTGTGCCACTCACCTTGAAGGTGTTGATTCCAGATGTATGGATACACAACGAACTCGGCTTGGAGCTTGGCCCACAGAAGGTATAGGCAAATCAGTCGTGGTCGTGGTAATGCAGAGGGCTATACTCGACGGTGAAGTCACTCGATGCATCGGGCTATAGGTTGAAGCTCGGTACTTTGGTGAAAATGGGATATCAGGAACTAGGTGAGCTCGAAGTTACAACACCGAGTCAAGCTTAGAGGGATAAAGAGTTCGAGAGGTTTAAGTGTGGAGTTTGTAGACATGTTCCGGCTCAGTTATGCGTTAAAACTACCGAGCTTGCAGACAAGGATGAAGCGTGAGACAAATTCGCATTGGTCTGGGTCCGAATCGAGGAATGATAATTTTTAGCTCAGCCAAATTGAGTTGCATCGAGCTACTCAGTGTAACATTGCGGAGTCATGTTTCAGGGAGAAATGTTGGATTCACTCAATTGAGCTAGTTGTTAAGCTCATCTTGCTCAAGCTCGCGTGGTAAAAAGTTGGGAAACTTTGCGGGAAAAGTTCCAAAGGAAGTCCTATGAACACGAGCTCAAAAATGACTCAACATTGAGTTCAAGGATGGCGTGATCAAGCTCCTCACCGACGAGGTTATACATAGAGCGAACATGGTGAGCCGATATGTGGGAGATAGCTCGGTTATGAGCCACAAGAGTTCGGCTTAGTGCAAGATGAGCTCGGTAAGAGGAAAAGATGCCGAGTCAAGTTAAGCCGAGCTTGAAGCCAACCAATGCATATAGAACCCAGCTTGATGTGTAAAGAGGAGCTTGATACGAAGGATAAAGAAGATGGGTGGATGATGGTAACGAGCTCATGATGAGCTTGGTTGATATGATGCATGGGAAGAAACTCGGGATGAGCCGAGTTGATGCCGAGTCGTTTGGCTGTGAGCTTGCAAGCGAGTTCGTCGGTTGACGTTGGAAGGATAAATCAGCGATGAGCTCAATGGTGAGCTCGTGAAGGGACGGCTCGACTCGAGGAAAGGGCGAAGGAGCTCGCGGCCATTCATTGAGCAAATATGAGGTCGAGGTAGAACGATTTGCAATGGGCGCAAAACGAGCCAAACTCGCAAGGAATGTAATGTGGAGCCCGACAAATATGGACTCGACATCGGAGGATTTGCAACATTGGGACAAATGGTCGAGTTGCTCGCTTGTGGAAGAGCTTGTGTCGAGTCGATCAGGAGTAGCAGAGTCGATGGCTAGCTTGATTCAAAGTAAGTTTGGTCGTGGTGAAGGATAAGAACTCGTCACTCAACGTTGATATTGGGACATTAGTGAAACTCGACATGGAACTCGGGAGTTGGAGAAGAGCTCGTTTTGGGTTCGACGTGGAAGAAGTAAAAGGAGCTTGGCTGCGTGAATCAACTTGCTCGACGAGTCAGCGGTTAATGGGGAGTGGAGGCCGATAAGCTCGGTATCAACATACACACATGCCTAGGAGTCGAGATGAGTTCAAAGGAGATCGTTGGATGATGCAGTGGTCAAAGAAAACTTGATATGGCCAAATGTGGAGAATGAAGAGAAACTCGCCGACCAACTCGATGGGTTGGCAGGCGAGCCAACCACTGAGTTGGTCCATTTTTGCAAATTAAGACTCTTCAAGGCAAACCAATCCAAAAGAGGCCCACCATATTTTAATTAAATTAATATTTTTTATTTAAATATTTTAATAATAATATTTATTATTATTATTTAAATATTATTTTAATTAATTGAGAAGAATAAGTCAATCTGGGCATTAATGACCCATGATGGAACCTTTTCAAGTGGTTCAACCAACTGTAATAAATGAACCATCATGTACCTTCAATTTAGAAAGGGAATTTATGACTCCTCTCTCACAACTTCTATAAATGTAAGTTGGAAGCTCATTCCAAGGGGTTCCAACAGGTCAGACAGGTTGGACAGTTAGATATCTTAGGCAAGTGTGTATTTTTTCAAGAACCCTCTTTCTTCTGCAAGTTGTTCCTATATGTTGAGGAAACTTTCAATCCTCCTTTCAAGACTGTAATGGCAACTATTGCCTTTTCCTAATGTAATGATGCATTGTGCATGTTGTTGAAGTAATAAAAGTGTGTGTTTGTGACTAATCTTGGTCCTTTCATCCTTCTCTACTTCTTTGTGCCTTTCTCATGCTTGTAGGTACACTGTGCAAGTTCAAGTTTCTATTGTAGGTTCTTGGAGTTCTGTGCTTATCAAGTGGTGGAGTATTGCATGCAATTGAGTTGTGGTGTTTGTTCACCCTTCTCAAGTTCATCCTTCTTCATTGGAAGACTGATAGATTATTTTGTCTGATCGAGTTCAACAAAGGGAACGCATGCTTCCTAGTCTATGGTATTTTGTACCCTTTCTAAGTTGCAGTAGGTGAAGTTGACTTGTGGTGCACACACCCTCTTCCAATCAACCCTTCCTGAGTCTGGCAACACCCTTTATTTGGTGCATCACCATCCCTAGTATAGTTTCATTTCTTACAAATCTCTTTCTCTAAAACCCATGAAAATGTTAGCATAGGACTAGATAACCATTTTATTACACTAGGAGTAGTACAACACTTAGTTTAGGAAGAGGAAGCCGGCCTTCTCCGGAGGATCACCTCGAGCCCAAGTCCCCTAGCTTGAGAGGTGATCCCATGTTTCCCAATCACACCGAACGTCCTGTTCACATTCTAGCCATTCGGAGGGTGCAGTGAATTGGCGACAACAGGCCTCAAGAGTCTTGGCAGGGAGGCATCAAGGAAAGACACCGAGACAAGCAAAATGGTACCTCAAGGAGTAAGTGGAATAACCCTTCTCAGATTTCCTCCACGAAAATTTTGTGGGAACAAAAGCCTCTTAGAAGGTAGTTATATCCAAAAGGATCAGGAAAAGCAACCTCTCCATCATCCAACTAAAATCACTCAAAAAGAAGGCTCATAAGCGAGTGCTTTTTGTAATTTAACGAAACCACTGGTTAAGATATGGTGGTGTTTCTGTAACCACTGCTGCTGCCATGGTGGTCCTGCAACTTAACTGCCATAGCAGTTCTGTCCTGTTGAAAGTGACAGTCTGCCGACGAAAGCAAAATAAGCAGTGTAGTGGCAGAATGATGGCATCTCTTCAGTTTTGAGTCGTTTGGGAACCCTTTGGTGCATTGAAGGATGATACTCCCAAAACATGTTGTATGGGAGGCTTGAATCCAAATGAAGGCTTGAGAATGTGAGAATTAGAGTTATTGGTCGCAGTTGGTTGTAGAGGGAGAAAGAGGTGCAGAGGGTGAGCTAAGTGAGAAAACCGTAGGATGATTGTTTTGCTTGTTCTTATTTACTCTTTGTAAACTGCTCTTGGCCAAAAATAAGAAAAGGAGCCGAGCTATTGCCACTTCTAGCTGGTTTTTCCCACACCAGGATTTCTAGGTTGAAAGTTTCTGTGTCAAATTGTCATCCTTGTTTCCTGTTTACTGTTCATGGTTGCTTACGTTCCTAAGTCATTGCTGCAAATTCTGTTTAATATATCCAACAACTCACTCCACTAATCTAGCACTTGAAAGCATTTAAAACTGTCATTTGAAGTAGAATCCAAGTAGGACAGCATCTTGTGATTCTATGAATTCATTCAAGCAACTGTATTTAAGAGTTTAAAGATCAGCTCTCAATATACAGATTTTGTGATCTGGATTCTTTTGATATTGCCCTGTAGGCCGTAAGTATGATTCATATAGGTACATTATTCTTCTAATGCAATGTGTTTCTTTGATTGACTGGTTCTTATAAAGTCAATGATTTCTATATTCCTTCTGATTCATTTTTCTCTCTCTCTAGTTGATTCAGTTGTCATTCATTTGTTTGCAAAGAAACATGGCCATGAACATTACCTGTGAATTTTGAAGTATGTTTAGTTTGTTGAAGTTTTTCTGATGCAGTTGTTTCGGTGTTTCTGGTCAGTCATTATATAGATCGTTTTTTTTGAAGGCGTGCATCCTTCAGCAAGCTACGGCATGGCCTCACTATTTTCACCATTGAGCATTAAAAATAACAAGTTCTAGCCATCTGGTTTTAGGAGCTATTTTAAAGAAGTTGTTTCTGTTGCCACAAATGATTAATGCATTTCTATTGTGTGATTAAATTGTAGGTCTCATACACCATTCTTTCTCTCTCAAAGACAGGCATTGACACCATGCATGCTCCGGTCTTTTCCCAGCTCTTTATTTACCTCAGGTTGTGTACTCGCTCTTGTGCATATTTTAACAGTATTACACAGTTCGACAGTATATTACTTTAACAAATCAATAATTCTTGGACATATTTTTCTCCTTTAATGGAAAAATCTTTATGTTTATATCTTTTATCAAATTGTCAAGAATTTTCTGTAAGTTTAGTGTCATTTTCTTTGAAAATTTGACTTGTTTCCATACATTCCCCTTTTCCTTTCCTTTAATTCACTGCGTATAAAATTGAAAAGTAAAGGGGCTTTATCTGTACATTGACTGAACATCAAAGCCTATGGAATTTTCAATGGTCCCCTGGGAGAATAGTAACTTTAAAGTTATTTGAGTGAGGGTTTCCCCCCCTTATTATGATCGAATGTGGTTAATCTATCCTAGTCAGGAATGGCAAGGTCTTGTTATTTTGTGATCTTATTTGGAATCACTGTTAGACTAATGTTGCAGCAACACTCACGCTAGAAGAACCTTATTTGTTAGTATAAAAACCCTTCCATTAGACTATTGTTTTAGCATCACTTAACAAAGAACAAATACAGTCCAAAGGGCAGAAAATTGAGTGAAAGCCTGGGCCTAACCAAACATAGAAACTAACTTGTAGCAATCCTTTTTTTAACAGAACAAAGCTTTATTTTTGTGAAACATTTAGCAGCGGAGTGTGCTTTCTCGTGAAAGTGCATTGATATGAAGGAGACAAAGGGGCATCCGCGTAAATATGATTATATGAAGCAGCCTTTTGTAAATGTAACAAAAAGTGTTCTAGAATGTGTTGTAAATTCTCTCATGTGGCGATTCTTATGTGTTTCCATCTATTCAATCCAACAAGGTGCAAATGAATTTTAAAATACTTTTTCTTAAAGTTATTTCCTCTTAGTAATTTGTTACAGGATTTTTCTGCAATTCCAAGTGTCAGATTTTTAAAAATCACGACTGTTACTTTATTCTGATGAAAAGGATTTACTGGTTAATTATGATTATTTGCTTCTATTGTTATGGTTACCTGAAATAAGTTAACAACTACCAAGTGAAGTTGTCTGGCTTTTTGCTTTCCCTTGTTTTGCTTTTTAACACACATTTTTGTGGGAAAAAAATGCATATTATATATTGATCCAAGCAACATTCTTAAAAAAGAGCATCTCATGTTACATTAGTGGACAATAAAATGTGGGTTCACTTATTTTAACCTCCTTCCATAGCAAATATCATAAATTTGCTCTTGGAACTGACATAACTTTATGGGAATACCACATTTTTAAAGGAAGCTATAATATTTCAGATTTTTTCTTCTAAATTATGTATGCATCTTGAATATTTAACAAAATTTGTAAATTTGGTAGTTTTAGAAGAAAATAGAAGCATAAAATGTGGGTTCACTTATTTTAACCTCCTCCCATAGCAAATATTATAAATTTGCTCTTGGAACTGACACGGCTTTATTGGAACACCACATTTTTAAAGGAAGTTATAATATTTTAGATTTTTTCTTCTAAATTATGTATGTATCTTGAATAGTTAACAAACTTACGTAACTGGTAATTTTAGAAGAAAATGGAAGCTTTCCATTCATTCATTCTAGACTAAAGATGCTTATTGAGTTATTGACCATACCATCCTGCAATGGACAGGGGTGCAAAGACGACGTTTAACTAGCCTCAAAGCTAATTTTTGGGACTCGATCAAATCTGGGTGAGAACAAACAACTCAGAAATTAAAATGAAAATTCGTACACTTTTCTTCATTAGTCTCTCGCCATATATATCTAAGTTTAGGCGTATATATTTGCAATCAAACTATTTTTTCCGCAACCCATATGACTCGAGTAGTTTATGATGCCTTGCATTTGTTTTAGAAGATTTCACGGATGTAGGAGTTTAATGGTATTGATCCTAGCATCACTTTCCTGGTAAAAGACGTTTACTGTTTTCGTATACCTTGTACACAGTTGAGGAAGAGTATAAATCTAACCATTATTGTCATTTAGTTTTATAGCTTTTCAATCTTTATTTAGGACATAATACCTACATGGAAAGCTATTTGTGCTGTTGGTATAACTATAAAATGTTTGCCCCCTTTAAATAAGTTAAAATAAGTACGCAAGGTAGCTTTCTGTGTTTCGGGTCAAAGTGCAGGCAGTCAAACAGTGTTAAGTATTATTTTCATAAGAATCTAGGGACCATCCTCAGTTTGTGTCTTGCAAGCGTTATACTGCTATATTTGGTATCCAGTATTGTATGAATCAAAGTTGAATCTGATATGTTGGCTGGGTGTTGCTGAAATCTTGAAAGGTAATTTTCAGGACTGGCAAAATGCCAACAGAGGGTATTGGTATGGGGCATATGAGAATGTTTTAGAAGTTGGTTGCTTTACCAAATCTGAAAAATAGCAATTTGGTATCTATCTTTTCTTTCGTTACATACAGAAGATACGTAACAATGGATTCTTTCCAATTTCAGAACTGACACAAGTGATGGAGACACTTCTCATTTAGTTAAATATCACATCTAGGGTTTCAAACTTTTTTGTGTGAATTCTAGCATCTAAATTGTCTTATTTTGTTGGCTTATGTTTACCCCAAGATTAGATTGTGGCAAGGTTTATGCACATCTATTTGGTTATTGCCTGTCAAATATGTTGGTTTCCTGTCTACAATTATCTTTTTACTTGTGCATGCACATGCATATACATATATATTCATGTCTAGATGTGCATGTATGAATTAGCATGCAATCACCTAGCCACTCACATACACAGAAGTTTGTGTTTATTTATTTAGATTTATATATCAATCATCATAGCAACATGCATATGTATATATTATGTGTACATGGACATTTTTTTATTAAAACAATTAAGTCTTATATTACAGAATAAGGAAATACGACATTAAAAATAAAGTGTTACTTTTACTCTCCACCCAAGCAAGAAAATAAAGCATCTAAGATTGGATCTCTACATCAGAGGACTGAAGTACTTTCTAAGATGGAGCTGAGCACATACGAGATTGATGTTTGTCGAAAAATATTGTCAAAACACAACAATGTTCTATATTCACAGTGTTACAAACTTTCAGCCCAAGGCAATATAAATCCCGAAGGTGCCACATGCATCTTTGAGATAATGGATGAAAACACCAATCCGATACTCAAGAGTTAAGAAAGATATGAAGTCACGGGAAAAGAAGAAATCCATAGCCAGGAACATTAACACAGGAGGGCTCATAGGAACCATAGAGCCCAAAGAACTAACTGGGACAATTGCATACATCATTGAATAAGTATTTGATATAATGTGTAATGAAGCCGCCTTGAACATTTGGCCCTCAATGATAATAGCAGGGAGTTGGGGGACCAATATTCACCCCTGAAGGTGGACAACGGTATGCACAAGACAAGTCAACAAAAGGTCAGTTCAAAAGAAAAGAATTGAAGGAATCATAAGGACGTTAAAGATGTCATTAGAGGTGCATTTATGTGTTTTACAAAGATGATTCGAGAGGGGAATTTGTTAGCTATTTAAAATACCCCAACTATTTGTTATATCTGTTGTCATCAATATTTGCGTATTTTATCTAATAACTGCAGAATTATTCATAAACCTTCTTGCCAGTGCCTAGTTGGGTAGGCAAACCCACTTTCTGTGTTAGAAGAGGTGATGGAATTTGGGCTTTGCCATAAGCAGGCGTGGGGGGACTATTTTAGGGGTGGACCCCCTATTCTTCTTTATGATTGGAGAGTTCTTTGGTTTGTTGGGATCACATGCAAATCGGATGCAGTAACGCACATTAGAGATGGTGAATTGTGGTGTTAGTGCAGGGAGATCCTCTGGTGGCTGAGGCTCATACTTAAAAGATGTTAAGAAGCTTATGCAAGCGTTGAGAACAGAGCACCACCAGCTCAAAAAAAGTCATGTTACAACTTGGTAGCAGGTTTATATAAATACATTTTTTACTCTCTATTTGCATCTTCATGTGGAGCAACCTTTTTTTTGTGTGGGATCCTATTGGTGTATGATCATCCAAAGGCACATGCTTGCTCAAGGTATAATAATATTTTTCCATAAGTGATGATAACAAATTATATACGAATATCATAATGTATGGATAAACTTTATTTGCATGGCCTTAAGGTGACCCATGAATTATTTCTTTCCTCAGTTTGTGTGCTGAACTTCCTTTAGATTATTGAAGTGTCCCTTCATTCCTGTTTTGGTAATTATAATGTACTCCACAAGAATCTGTTGTGCATTTTAATTTGATGGTTGCATCCCAAGGTGTTGGCTAGATTTTCTGCATAGCATAAAACCTAGGCAGTCATGAGATAAATCTCCCTCATTTAACCGGTGAGGCTCCCGTGTCAGATTTGTCAATTTAAGTATGCTAATATCTAAATGGGGTTTTACTTTAACTATTCAGTTCATGAACCATAACTGAACAGTTCTGCAGCAAGTAAGCAACTGTTTAAAAGAAAGGTGTTGGCTAGATTTTCTGCATAGCATAAAACCTAGGCAGTCATGAGATAAATCTCCCTCATTTAACCAGTGAGGCTCCCGTGTCAGATTTGTCAATTTAAGTATGCTAATATCTAAATGGGGTTTTACTTTAACTACTCGGCTCATGAACTATAACTGAACAGTTCTGCAGCAAGTAAGTAGCTGTTTAAAAGAAATGAAATATTTATAGAAGAGAGGAAAGGGAATTATGTAAACACAGAGAAGAAATGAGGAAGATGTGCATCGCAATCAATAGATAGCAGAGTTGATTGTATGCGCATAGAAGAAACCAATAGATGTAAACATAGAATTCCAAACAAAGGAAGCTCTAGATCCAGATCTAAAATAACACAAAGTTTATTAAGAGATCTAAGATGAAAAGCAAGAAACACAATACACCGTGACACAAAGTTCTCCGGAAACCTGCTCCTCTGTATTCCTTTGCTTCAAGTGGCTCTCAGGGGTTCAACACAAAGTCTAGAACACAAGATTGCTGCTTACAAATTCTGATCCTTAACCCGAAGGTTCTTCTTCTACTTATAGAATGTAGAGGGGCAATTACAAGTTGGAAGCTTTTAGTTGAACTGGCACATGTGGAAGTCGGAGGAAAGAAACAACTGGCAATCTCCATCCTGGAATTCCTCTTTGCATGACATGTATGATTTGCAACTGAAAATAGAACCTTCTATTTTGCACGTTCACCACCTATCTCCAAGTAGTTGACTTCTTCAAGTAATAGCTTTTAAACCAATCACTTAAGTTGTATAATTTAATTGATCGGTCAATTACTTTGTCGGAGGAAAGAAAAAGGAAGAGCAAGAAAGAGGAAAGTTGCAGTCTTGCTCTTTTTCATATTCTGCATGCAACTAATTCTTTTGCCTTTGAGTCTCACCAAATTGGACCTGGGAGTAGCTGGATCTGGAAACAAGCTGGAATTGGAAACGGCTGGAATTGGAAACAACTGGATCCGGAAACAACAAGCTGGAATTGGAAATGACTGGATCTGGAAACAAGCTGGATCTGGAAGCGACCTGGATTTTGCCTTCGCCTTGTCTTCTCTTTTATCCTTGAAGCTTTTGCAGTTCTTCTCCAGTACATGCATCAGTGTAATGTTTGCCGTAGATAACTCATCATCCTTATTTTTAATTGCATATGAGCAATTAAAAATTCTTGAAAGCACTCCGGATGAACGAAAATTCAATGAAGGCCTCAACTGGAAGATGGGAGCATTTGCACAAGATCTTGGAAGGAATTTTCCATGCACTGACTTCTTCACGGGCTGCATTCGAAACAAGAGGATGAAGCCTTTGTGTCGGAAGCTTTTGCAACTATGAGATCTGGATCTGGATCTGCATATGGATTTGCATCTGCATCTGGATATGAATCTGCACCTGCATAACAAACTCTGGCAACTGGGCTGTGGATGGAAAAACTGCAGCTCGAATAATTCCACTGCTTTTAATCTGCACGCATGAGTGAAGTTTTTTCCTGCATGCATCTGTCTATCAATTCAGCAAGAGGTTCCGAGCCTAGATCCGTGTCTCCAATATCTGCAAATTTAGAAGTGATGCATGACTCTGTTGTGCTTTCTTTTTCATCTTTCTTTGCCATAGTTTTGTCTATCTTTGTATGAACAATTCTTTTTCTTCTTATTTGACTGGAATTTTTCAAAACTAGTGCAGATCTGGATAATCCTTCAGATTCGGAGAAAATATTCAATGTATTGGACATTGATATAAGTTCCTTTTCTTTATAAAAGCACCTGTATTTAACTCCTGCAATTAATTCAGACAAAGATGGCAACCGGAGCATGCATAATGAATTTTAATCACAAAAATCTGCATAATTCAAGCCTGCTGCCCCAAAATTTGACGTTTTATTTGCATGCAAAACAAGCATGAATTTTACCAACATCAGCTGAGCACCTGTATCACTTCTACAAACAATTATGCAGACACAAATCAGCCTTCTTTAAAGCATGCGCCAAAACTAGAAGCGTTTAGCATCAAATCCACCTTCCTCTGAGCAAAATCCTTCTCCAAATGGGGCGCACTTTTTCTCTGGGCTGCACTTCTTCACCTGTGAATTAATTAATTCATCCTTATGGCAGCCCATGCTTATATAGCCCTCATAATTATTTAATTAATAATTGCCCCTTCTATTCCTGGCAATTAATTAATTAAAAATCACGCTTTTCTCTTTAACTGATGTGTTAAAATAGTATGTTTAAGGACAACCATCCAATTAATTAAATTAATTCAATTTAATCATCCACTCTTCACTTCACTTAAGCTTCACAGTGTGCTTTAACCTTAGCAACTGAAAATAGGAATTTATTTAATCATTTAATACTTCAAAAAACATTAAATCCTTCCTAAAAGGGGCGCACTTTTTAGCATGAAGGGGCTGCCTTTAAATAAATAATATTTATTTAATTTTAGCCAATCTATTTCCATCTTCTTTATTCCCTTTTACCTTGTTGACTTTCTTCCATGCTTGGGCGCCAATTTTGGGTGAATAAATATTAATA
Organism: Taxus chinensis; assembly: GCA_019776745.2. Classification (NCBI taxonomy): domain Eukaryota; kingdom Viridiplantae; phylum Streptophyta; class Pinopsida; order Cupressales; family Taxaceae; genus Taxus; species Taxus chinensis. Next base: position 213,958,632 of record CM034153.1, on the reverse strand, counting down.
AATATTTATTTAATGCATTATTATTCACCCAAGGTGGGTCGCACTTTTTGGCTAAAAAGAATTCTATTTTTAAAAATACATGACAATGGGAATTTTTACCCTGCAAGGCAGCCCCGAAAATTCCATGATCCACTTAAGTGATTTGACTTTCATAATGGGATTATTTACCTGGCAAGGCAGGCAATAAAATCCCATGATTCACTTAAGTCACTTTTCTTTTATTTTGCCATGGGAATTTTTACCCTGCAAGGTAGGCAATAAATTCCCGCCTGCCTGCTGCCTCTAATTTTCCTACTGCAACTTAAGTGAATTTCTATCATGGGAAAAAGTACCCTGCTAGGCAGGTACAAAATTTCCACCTGCCTACTGCTTCTAATTTTCCCATTGTCCACTCTAATTCTTTGTTTTCCAAAAATGCGGCCAGCTCAGAAGAGGCTTTTTGGTGCACGACTTCGCTTTTTCCTAGTGAATCGGACCTCTGATGGCGACTTCCCTCTGGCACAATGTGCGTATGTGATCTCTGAATACTTTAGGCCAAGAATCGGGCTGACCCGACAAAGGAATTGATCTAGAGAAATTTATCAGAAAACGAAACGAGAAAACACAAAAACACGAAAAATTGCGAAAAGTCATAAATAAAGCCCAGAACTTATTCCTAGTTAAAACCCTTCTGGTATATAGGAATAATAATATGTTCGATTACAATAGGTTTAAAACGGAGCGCAAATTGCCTCAAACGGGGCTCAAAATAATTAAATACAAATTTCCCGCAGACAAATCCCGATGACAGAATATAACAATTTTGGGCATCTGGGTATTTGGCGAAAATGGCTCTTTGGGAATATCCTGACACAATACAGGAACTTTCTGGCATTAAAAACACAAAACGATCCATTATTTTAAAAGTACGAAATTTTTTCGGATAGGGTAGTCACAGATTTCAGGATGAAATCTGGGGGATACCACAAGGCAAATCCTCAGTCATTATGGTCATTAAGTATCTTGTGATATGCATCCTTACTGTTAGAATGATAATATTGTTAACATATTATTAGCTTTTTATTAGTTTGTTACAACTATGTTTTTGAGGATGTGGTTTGGTTCCCATGATACAAGAAGGATCTCATGATGTACTATTTGCCTGGTTATAAATACAGGCTATTGCAATGTAATACACATGGCCCATGATGTAATCTATCTGGTACTAGGGTAGGCTTTAGGCCTCAGAAACCTGTGACTCTGTGTTTAGGGCCTTAGGTATGTTGGTAGTTTTGTGAAGATCCCGTCCGCTGGTAATATAGCTGGAGTCTGGGAATGACAATCTATCCCCTTTTTATTTGTGCAGATAGCAGGCTACTATCTATAACTGTTACAGTCAAATCAGCTGGCTCACATCGAGTGTTTTTTGTTTTTTTATTTTTGAATGGATGCTTCATATACTAACAAAAATGTCAAAAAACAATAATTTGCAACAAGGAGCTGTAAAAAAGAATGAGCTGTACAGTGGTATCTACAGTCAAATCAGGTGGGTTACATTGAGTGTTGTAATCCAAAGACCTAAAAGAATCCATGATGCGATGATATTGCTGTTGAAAAAAATGATATGAGGTGGAAGAGCAGTCCAAATCTCTTTTTATGTCATTGGAAGAGCGGTCCTGGAAAATGTCATTGCCATGTGTTTGGATAATGTTTAGGCCATGCCGGGTAAGGAATGAGTCCCAGCAGGAAAACTCCCCTGCGAAAGAATGCAGCAGCATGGCGTTGGGAGATCGCCATAGGTAAGGAATATGTGATCTAAGGATTATGGTGTTGACTCTGGTGAGAATTAAATGGATACTTGAATGACCGGGAACTACTTATTATCTATATCGTTGGGAAAGTATTATAGAAAAATGCATTGTTCTTCAGAAAACAAGAGCTATATGGATCGTGAATCATTTAGTTTATATTGGAAACCTGTGATATCAATTTAATTTTCTAAGATCTGTGCGAATGGGTTTACAAAGATGTGGCAAGTAAGGATTTTCCTTGTTAAGCCTTATTAATGGGACATGCTTTCTTTAATTTGGACATCACATACTGTTTGCACGGTTGAGAGATATGGTGGCACAACCTCCAAAAACTTGGGGTTAATGATATTTTAGAAAGTACATTTGCAAGGGAATATTCTTTGGTATGATTAATTTTTTTTGTTGGAAGTTAGCCTTTAATATTTTATTGGATTTCTCTCTTTGTAGAGGATCGTATTATGTATATATGCGGCATATTTAGAAAAAAAACTTTTGATATGCACACGAAGTGCTTTACAAAGTGAACTTCCATCTTTTAAAAGAATTTGTCACTCTAGGAAGCAACTTTTGGATTGGTAGATGGATGGGAAGGTGAAGTGTGGTTAAAATGGTGGGAAGCCATTTTAAGTTGCTTTAGATTAAAAATAGATTGATTGAGTTGCATTATAGTTGGCATTTTGTAAATCGACAAGGTGTATGGACGAGCCTCTAGCTTCTGCACAGATCTATGATCCGAGTTTTCAACAAGTAGAGAGAAATAGTAAGAGATTCTGCGAGTCTAAAACACAAGGTGGAAACACAGTTGAAGAGGATTAGAATAAAGAAGAAGCCAACATTGTGGAAAGTTCTCCAAGTAATGAAATTCATATTAGATTTATTGCACAAGTCGTTTCTTCATGTTTTGAGTTTCATGGTGTTAAAGAGAAGAATGTGAGAATGGAAGCGATAAAGCAAAAAATAAAATAAAATTGGAAGTTGTTAATGAAGTGGTCAACATTCTTAATTGCTGTCCTTGTACAACATTGTAGGTTGTCTCTGAGGAAGCATGGTAAGGCAGAAGACCATTGGTAAGTGATATTTCATGTTTTTGGTTGTGTTTCTTTTGAAGTAATTTCAGAGAAGAAGATAGATGCAAAACATATATGTTTGTTGGCTGTAATGAACAGTAAAAATCAGGCCTCTAGATGTGTCTACGAGCGAATTTGTGGTTGAGCAGTACTGTGGTTAGTAGAGATGTGGTTGTAGATGAGAGATTTTTCTTTGGTAAGGTTACATATACCACAGTATGAGTAGCCGCTGCTAATATTTCTGGAATACGTCTTGATGTTGAACTAAAACAAGGCTTAGAGCCAAAACTTCAGAGTCAATTTCTTGGGGGTTGATAAAGAACAAAGTGATACCCAGTCTTCACAGCCAATTCAGGAGAGTTAACAATGGAGACCGAAGTGGTATTATGCTACGAGGAAGGATATTCAGAAGGATGCATTGCTACTAGAGAGTCAAATGGTGGCAAGCAGGTAATTTTTGCTCTTGCTTTTGTTGTTTCATAGGTATTTAAACCTAGCACATTTGAAAATGCCAGAGGAAAACCTGAATAGGAAGCTGCAAAATATGACTTGGGTGGCAAGATTGCCACAATTGGAAGGCCACAGGGTCCTTTCTAATGCAGTCACGGTTAGGGAATTAAATGAACAACCGTAGCCGATGTAGCCTAGGATCCCAACACTAAAAAGTAGACATCCAAATGGTGCCATTGTGCAGGATGGAACACAACAAAGCTTAGTTTTATTGCCTTTCAATGTGGAACTGCAAGAACACACAAACAACACAATTCCAAAGTGGTTCCAGACTACAAACATGCAGAGATACAATTTCAGTCCCTCAATGGATGTGATTGAAGCCTACAATCCTTTGTGCAGGCCTGCTTGCTCTTGGAAAGGCTATTCTTGCAAGCTAACTCAACTGCCTGGAGAAGAAGAACTAATCTATCACTTAGTCAATCTAGCCAACCTCTTGCTCTCCTCTTTTGAATGTAGCACACTCCCTTATCAAAATGTCCACCATTTTGGAAGTCCAAACACTTCAGCTTCCTACATGAAATGCTTTGACTTCCCCTTGTGACTCTTCAACTTTGTCGATTACATCATTCTGACTAGCCAGTGCATGGATGTTTGAATTGGTGTGCACATCGAATATTATTTTGGCACTTCGCAGTGGTTTTGTGTAATTTACAGAAGTTGTGCGGATGCCCAAATGGAAATTTGTACCGAACATCATTTTGTGAAACATTGCATGGGGGTTGGTCCTCATAGTATTTTTATCCTTCCAAATGAAAACTTGGCATTCAAGTCAATAGGAACCTCTTTGCTGCACGAAGATTGCCTCTGGAGGTACTCGTTCGAAGATTCGGAAAGCTTCACAAACTTTGCAAATAAAGAACTTACACAGAGATTTGTAGAGCTTGCACCAGTTTCAAACAAAATAACTTGTGCAGAGAGCCGTGCAATTATGCAAATTTGCAATGATGCAAATTTGCAATGTGGCATAGGGTGGTGTGCACGGTCAAAGTAACTAAGCATAAGGTTATCTTCGGCATCAACTATCATGTGCCCTTGCACTGAGCATGATGTATGCACTTATGTGTCTGCACAAGGGCATAACAATGACGCCTAATAGGAATTCACAGGTAGATGAAGTTGCATGAGACTTCATAGTCAAAGGATACTATGTAGAACTTTGCATACTTCACAGACAAAGGATGCTTCCTATATGATCTCAAAGCTTCGTAGAGTTTCGTATGCGACATGACAAAAAAAGTGCACTCTTGTGGGAGTGCGAGCGTGAACTCAAAAGAACTTGGATCCTTCAACAGATCAAGTCCTGCGATTAGAGCTTATTTCTACGCATGTTTTTAATTGATTCAAGATTGCCAGTACCCCATGGATGCTCTTGCATCATACAGCCAAGTTAGACAAATTTGTGACTGCATGTCACAAAGGTAGGATGAGTGGTAGAGCCACTCCTTTGGCTAGTTTCCATGGCCAAGGTGCCCCCTTTAGCCTTGTTAGGTACCTCTGAAGTTTTTCCATTTGTTTCTTCCTTTTTTTCTAGCCACCTATTGAGTCATAGACCATCCTCCTCTGGATATAGCTCTGATTGCCCTTCTCTTTACCTTGCCCATCATCTGGCCATAGTCCTTCCACGTCCTCCTCCAATCATCTCTCCTCTTCCCTTTCCATCCTCTTTTAGGCTGTTTCCACCTCTATAACCGTCCACCTCCACCAAGTGTTTTCTATGCCATTCTTCTTTCCAACCACACTCCTTTCTTGCAAGAGTATACCTCATTCTATACTTTTTTAAATAGCTTTTCTGTAAAAGAATCCCTCATATCTTCCGTCATCATACCTGCAACCATCTTCCATTTGTGGCCTCCAAAACCCCATTCATTTGAACTCTTCTCTACCAAACACTCTCCTCTTCTTGTTTTGTGCATTGACCTATACCTGCACCAAGATCAGCAAACCAAGCATTTTGGGACACAACAACTCCCATGGATACTAGCTCCTTCAACCACACCACTTCTGCGATATCACTCTTTTGTAATTTCCCTTCTGCACATCTTTCCGTTTCTCAACTGTTGCAACAAACCCATCATCCATAGTAATATGGAAATTATACATTCCCATATGCATCTCCTCCAATGGCATCTCTGCCGCAACACTACTCTCTTCGTCATTCAATGCTCCCTCCAAATGGGCATCATCTGTGTTCACTTGCACTTCATTTACTTCCATCTTCATGTCCTCTAAAAGATATACTTCTATTGTAACATCATCCTCTTTTACATATGCTTGGGCTGACAACATCATCAGCTGCTCCACCTCATTTTTTCCTTCCTCTCTTCATCTCCTTTTGCATCACATGCATGCCATGTACAAAGAATCTTGAACTCCCTTTTCACATATGGAAACGATGCATCTCATCATGGTCTCTTCTTCAACTACTATATGGGCTGATACCACACCATGTGCATCCTTCGTTATTGCTTTTATAAACATATCCACCATCTCTACCTCATCTTTTGCCTCTATGCCATACGTGTGACATTCTTCATCTTCCTTTCTTGCCCAAATGATCTTTGGATCAATTTCTATTAAAATTTTTGAACTTTTCTTTGTACAACGTCACTCTCCACACACCTCTCAAGATGGAGAGTGAATGCATACCTTTCTCTATCAACTGCTGTCCTATGGAGAATGTGTTATACTTCTCGCCCTTTTCTTTCAATCTTTTTTGTGAGTCTTCTCTCCCACCTCCATCTGCTGATTTGAATGAATTATCACTTGCGTGTCCTCTTAGGGACATTCTTTGAATGAAACCATCAGCTGTCTACACTCTATTTCCTTCTTATCAACTTGAAGACCATCCTCTATGGTTGTCATATTCATATCAAACAACTCTACTACTGCTGCAATAGCTTCTCCTTGTTCAATTTTGGGGTCCTCTTCCCTTGGTTGCTTATGCACATGAGTTTGCTAGGTTGAACTCAACCTTTTCCTCTCCTCTTCCATCTTCTCCATTGCCGGACTTGCACATAGATCAGCCACACTATGGGAATTGAGAGTTCCCACAAACACTTTTCCTTCTTTTCACCATGCCAAGTAGGCATATTGTCCAATTTTGCATTCTCATAATATCTTGCACTCACATGATGAACTATTAATGGTCCATTATCAACTTTATCAACCCCTATTCCTGCACTATCACCATTCATCATTTGTTTTTGTGCCTCTCCTTCATATGATGGTCGTAAACTACATTCTTGTTCTCACATGGACATACTTCAATCAACATACCTTCATGCTTCTTTCCATCTGTAAGTGGTCCTCTCCAATGGATAGCTGTACTCTTTCTCATCACTTCTCTCTCTATTCTCGTTCATGAAGATTTCTTCCTCTATGGGCTGCTCAGATCCTTCTCTTGGCTGTTCTTCAAAACAGATTTTTTAATTTTTTTTAATAGATGCTTCATATAAAAACAAAAAACAATATTTACAACAAAGGGCCGTACAAAAGAAAGAATTGTAAAATGGTATTTACAATGAAAATCACAACTTTGTCCTTAAAGCAACAAGGACAACAATGAAATCTGAATAATCCCTAGGTTCAATTTTTTTAGCTTCCCTAATCAAAAGAAATCCTTTTGTAAGTAATCTCATTCGAACTTTGCTTCTCCAAACGTAATAAAAGTCATCCAAATTGCATACCTCATTCCTGAAGACACAATTGCATCTAAGTTTCAAGATGATAAACACGGCAGAAACCCACACACAATTCCAAATACTCCTAAAAGGACCACTTATAAGAGTAGTGGAATCACCCAACAAAGCTGCCCGCTAGTGAAGAGGTCCTTAAAAAATAGCTTTCACACTGGACTGCACAAGCTTCGAATACAATCCCACTAAAATGACAGTCCCACAAAAGGTGTTTAACATTTTTCAGTTTAGAGCAATAAAAACATAGAGCATTGGTAAGACCGCACTTGGATAAATGAGCCCTTGTAGGAAGCCCCTAATATATCACAAGCCAAGCGAAAACTTGTATGATACCCCAATTGTCCACACACTATGGAGTCTAAGTACCCAAAAAACTTCTCCATCAGAGACAATCCATCTAGCATTGAGAACTAGTGCAAAAGTGCATTTCGTATGCAACATATGATAAATTTGATGTGTGTCATACCGAGAGATGAGATGTCCAAAGCGCCATCTCCAATCCCTTTCTAGGGCTGAAATTGAAAAAGGAGGAAATCGCACAAACCCCAAATGATTAAACTCAGATTTATATCAGCCAACTGGTTTTTTATGACAACTGTAAATCAGCAGTCTGATTTTTATAACAGTAGCTTGTAATTAGTGAGAAATCACCCAAATATCATCAAAGAACTCATCAATAACATAGGAAAACACTTTAAGAAGATTTTAAGCCACTTTTCACCATGAAACTTGATCAAATACTCAGCTGGAAAATTAATTTAGAACAGCAGAGGTACAGCCAATAGAAATGATCAAAATGGAGGTCTCCAAACCCCGATAATTACAAAAGATGATAGATTCCAGCCCTATAAATTATGCCAAGTCTGAATATCAAAGAATAAATGAGTTATGTGCCCTAGAAGACACCAAATCACACTCAAACCCTAGTCACTCCCTAGGAGAGGGGCTCCAAAATATGCCAAAGCTCTTTGTAGGTCTTCTTCTTGATGCCCTAGATCCAAATCAGCAAGAGAGTCTTCAATAAATGCCTTCAATTCACCAATATGGAGAGTTTTCGTTCTCCACTATGCCACAAGGAAGGGTTTCATCCTCCTTGGATGCCACACAAGAGGGTTTTCATCCTCAAGTGGAAAGGTATTGAGCAATCAGCCCAAAAACCAAAATAGTAAGTGTATATGCGCCAAAGATGATCCAAATGAGGCCAAGGGACCTCCTTTTATATCCCTTGGTTGGTGTCAAAGGCCAAATAGGTGAAAACCGACCTCCAAGCTTCACTTTATCTTTTAATTCCTTGTTGGGAATCTCATAATCCCAGCCAACCTGCCTTAGGGAGTAAAACACCAAAAAAAACATTAAAAATAATAAAAGAAAACTGAAACGAAGCTCAATTACTTCCCTTGTTCACTTATCCTTCTTGGCCATGGGAAGAGAATGGCAAGAAGTCTCCATTTGACATTAATTCAAAAAAGGGGACATTACAGTCCTCCCTTCCCAAAATTGCTTGTCCCCAAGCAATTGCAAATGTGGATGCTCCAATATTGTTGCACTTTCCCATGTAGCATCTTCAAGGGGCAATCCCTTCCAACGAACCAAATATTCCTTGATACTTCAATTCCTTAACTTCTTCTCACGAACCTCCAAGATACTTTCCGAAATTAGAATTAACTTACCCTCTTCATCTAATGGTGGCAACTCAAGTGAGGGAGTAAGGTGTTGTCCAAGTGCATTTTTGAGGCACGAAACATAAAAAAACATTGTGTATTCTACTATGTTCCAGAAGCTCAAGTTCATATGCAACATTTCCCACCTTTCCTTTTACCTTGTAAGGACCGTAGAAACGTGGTTTCAACTTCTCTGCACCACTTTGTTTGAGGGAAGATTGCCTATAGGGCTGCAACCTTAAAAACACCATGTCACCCACTTCAAATGACCTCTCTTTCCTATGCTGATCTACATATAGCTTCTGCTGATTTTGGGCATGTTGGAGGTTTTCTTTGAGCTCTTTCAAGATATCATGGCTTCGCTGAATTACATCTTGGGCCTTTGGCACTCTACTATCCGTCATAACCAAATCAACAAAGGATGGAGCATCATAACCATACAAAGCTTTGAAAGGAGACATACCGATGGACATTTGAAAGGTGGTATTGTAACAAAACTCAGCCATGTATAACCATTTCATCCATGCTGATTGTTGCCCATCAATGTAATTTTGTAGGTATCCTTCCACCCATTTATTGACTATTTTTGTTTGTCCATCCGTTTGAGGATGGTAGCTAGTGCTAGGAGTGAGTTTGGTACCTATCAATTGAAACAATTCTTGCCAAAACATGCTCATAAATCTGTTGTCCCTGTCACTTACTATATCCTTGGGCAGCCCATGAAGTCTAAACACTCCCTTAAAAAACACATCAACCACTATAGGTGCATTGTACTTAGCTGGAAGTGGACAAAAAATGAACGTATTTAGTTAGTCTATCAACCGCCACATATATTTAGTTTGTCCATCCGTTTGAGGATGGTAGCTAGTGCTTGGAGTGAGTTTGGTACCTATCAATTGAAACAATTCTTGCCAAAACATGCTCATAAATCTGTTGTCCCTGTCACTGGGTAGCCCATGAAGTCTAAACACTCCCTTAAAAAACACATCAGCCACTATAGATGCATTGTACTTTGCTGGAAGTGGACAAAAATGAACGTATTTAGTGAGTCTATCAACCACCACATATAAACAATTCTTACCTTGAACCATGGGCAGCCCCGTGATGAAGTCCATGGAGATACTTTCCCATTTTTGAGTGGGAATAGGAAGAGGTTGTAGGAGCCCAGTTGGAAATGCATGTTCCGCTTTGTTTTGTTGGCATACTAAGCACTCCCGGATGTATTGGAGCACTTCCCCCTTTAGGCCTTTCCAATAGAATCTCTCTCACCTGTTTGTAAGCCTTGAAGTAACCTGGATGACCAGCTGATGGGTCATCATGAACAACCCTTAAATGGCACCAAATAAACTCGGTTCTTGTAGAGAATGAGCCCATCTAATACTTTGTACCTTTCATCCATCCTTTCACCCTAAAAAATAGCATTAGCAAACTTATTTTTGACATATTCAGCTGTAATCAAATACTTCCAATCTGCTGCTATCTTAGATAAAGAACAGAAATAAGATTCTCTTGACAAGGTATCTTCTACCAAATATTTGACTTGAGGATTTTCTGGAAGCATACCTTGAAGTGTCACCTTCTTGCCCATGTCCATAAAGCTTATTTCCATGTTTTGGTAATTGAAAGTGAGTTCTCCCAATGAATGCAACCATTGGACCCCAAGCACAAGATTAATACCAGCCATGCTAATCAAATAAAAATCAGCACATACCTCATGCTTTCCCAATGTGAAGAGGAGTTGGGGGAACCTTCTTGTGCATGTCATAGAGTGGCCATCCACTATCTTAACCATGAAGCCTTTGAAGTTTTCTACCCTCAAATCCAACTTGGCCACCAAGCACTCATCAATGAAATTATGAGTGGCTCCACTATCAATCAAAACTATGACCCCTTGCCCTTGTAGGTCACCTACCATCCAGAATGGATGATAACTAGGTGCACCGGTCAAAGTAGCAAGAGTGCCATCCACACTTTCCGGATCTTCTTCCGGTATATCATCTTGCTTGGCCTCATCCACACAATTTTCATCATCTTCACAATCTGAAAATACCTCAATGTAATGCACTTTACCCTTACCTAAACAATGGTGATCGGGAGACCATGGATCCTTGCAAGAGAAGCACAAATTCCTCTTTCTTAGCTCATTTCTTGACTCACCAACATTGTTGGTTTTGGGCAGCTCCTTGTGAATAATAGGCATCCTTTGGAAGGGATTTCTTGGCTGGTCCAAGGGAGGGTTTCTAGGCTGTCCCAAGGGTCCTTTGGGCTGTCCACTCGAATTAACCTTGGGATGTCCGCTGATCGCTGTTGTTTTTGGGGCAGCACCTTCAAGGTCCAAAGCCTTTTTGATTGCCTCTTGAAGAGACAAAGGATCAAAGGCTCTAACCAAACCCTTGAGTGGTTCGGTCAAACCCTCAATGAAAAGAACCACAAGTCTCCTCTTTGTGACATCCGTAATCATTACGGAAAGTCTCTGAAACTCAGCCACATACTCATCCACTGTGCCTTGTTATTTCAACTTGTGCAAAGTTCCCGAAAGTGAACTTCCGGGTCAACTCTATCAAATCTACCAATGAGTCTTCTACAAAACTCATCATATGAATGGATCTCATTGTGCCCTTGTGTCACCAATCCATGGAACCACCACTCATGAGCAATCCCCTCTAGGTGAAGGGTTGCAAATTTGATGGCATCATCCTCCATCATAGGCTTCAAGGACAAATATGTATCCAACTTTTGGATCCATGCCCTAGCTGTCCCCTTAGTCGATCCATCAAAAGTAGAGAAAGTCATCTTCCCCAACACATTTTGCACCTCTTTCTGTGGCGCATTTTGTCTTGGCTCCGGCCTAGACCTCCCTTTGCTCACACCAATGAACTTGGCAAGTGTAATGGCCTCCCATATCTCCCTTGGAAGTGCCATATATTCTTCATAGCTTGTGGCAATACTTTGCCCCATAGAGGGCCTTGCTCCCGCCTCCGGAATGGCTTCTTCCCTTGGAAGGAAAGTAGGCCTAGTGGCTGATCCGTGAGCTGATCCCAAGGGTTGTCGTGAAGTATTTGCTCCGGATGAACTGCCTTCTCCATTATGAACCCTAGGTTCATGAAATCTCTGAAGGGTTAGGGCTAGGAGGTCCATGGTGTCCGCCAATCTTACTTGCCCTTCAATTAGCTTGTCAATCTTGGCTTCTTGGGCATCCTAATGAGCCATATTGTCCTCCTCTCTTGGCTGGTCTGATTTCTTTTCTCTCCTTTGATAGCAAATGAAACCCTTGTTGCCTTCTTGCATCAAACCCTCAGGCTGGGAAGACCGGTGCTCTGATACCACTGTAATGTCCCTTTCTAGGGCTGAAACTGAAAAAGGAGGAAATCACACAAACCCCAAATGATTAAACTTAGATTTTATATCAGCCAACTGGTTTTTTATGACAGCTGTAAATCAGCAGTCTGATTTTTATAACAGCTTGTAATTAGTGAGAAATCACCCAAATATCATCAAAGAACTCATCAACAACATAGGAAAACACTTTAAGAAGATTTTAAGCCACTTTTCACCATGAAACTTGATCAAATACTCAATTGGAAAATTAATTTAGAACAACAAAGGTACAACCAATAGAAATGATCAAAATGGAGGTCTCCAAACCCCAATAATTACAAAAGATGATAGATTCCAGCCCTATAAATTATGTCAAGTCTGAATATCAAAGAATAAATGAGTTATGTGCCCTAGAAGACACCAAATCACACTCAAACCCTAGTCGCTCCCTAGGAGAGGGGCTCCAAAATATGCCAAAGCTCTTTGTAGGTCTTCTTCTTGATGCCCTAGATCCAAATCAGCAAGAGAGTCTTCAATAAATGCCTTCAATTTGCCAATATGGAGAGTTTTCATTCTCCACTATGCCACAAGGAAGGGTTTCGTCCTCCTTGGATGCCACACAAGAGGGTTTTCGTCCTCAAGTGGAAAGGTATTGAGCAATCAACCCAAAAACCAAAATAGTAAGTGTATATGCGCCAAAGATGATCCAAATGAGGCCAAATGACCTCCTTTTATATCCCTTGGTTGGCGCCAAAACCAAATAGGTGAAAACTGACCTCCAAGCTTCACTTTATCTTTTAATTCCTTGTTGGGAATCTCATAATCCCAACCGACCTGCCTTAGGGAGTAAAACACCAAAGAAAAACATTAAAAATAATAAAAGAAAACTGAAATGAAGCTCAATTACTTCCCCTGTTCACCATTTGACATTAATTCAAAAAAGGGGACATTACAAATAAAATTTTGAATTTCTTTTATGAAAGATCGATTTGCAGGGGATAGTGAAAACTCATGGGTCAATGACCTCCATTCTTTTTAGTTATGTGCATTAGCATCCCACAAAGCACTTCGTAAGAAAATTCCTTTCTCACCGAGCCTACGTGCCTAAAAAATGTGGGATATTGGCTATAAATATATACTGTAATTTCCACATCCAAATTGGTCTATCAGCTAAATCCCAGCCAGTTTGACTACTAGATACTCTCCAAGTGAGTAAACTTGCTATTTTAATCCAGGAGGCCCAGATACTCCTGAAAACAAAAGATCCTTCAATCTGAAAATTATTTGGATCAACAATAATTTGATAGATCTGAAAAGAGCCTCTAACCCAAATGACGGACTGAGAATCATCTATGCCGCATGAAAATCTGCCAAGAAGAACCCTTCAAGCACTGGATCACTCATTGGCTACAAGAATACAACTTTGAGTGTTAATATCCCTCAACCCCAAACCACATTCCTCCTTGGGCATGGTACAAACAACCCACGGCACCATAGGAAGACCTCAAGTGCCACTATATTTGGACTAGAGATAAGTTCTCAATATCTTTTCAAGGTGATCAAATTGAGTTTTGGAAGGAAGCCTACATGAAACATAATAAATATGAGATGCTTGCAATATTTTGTTCAACACTTTCAATTTACTTGCAAAAAATAGGTCTTTGTTTTGCTAGAGAAGAAGTTTATTTTGCAACCATTGAAGAACTTAGTCCCATGTACTAACTGGGGAAAGATCCAAGCCAAAAAAGATGCCTAGGTATCTGACAATAACTCCAGGTTGAACAAACGTCCACTCACTGGGAATCCAAAGAGGTAAAATATCCCACCCAACAAGGAAGACCTCGAGTGCCACTATATTTGGACTAGAGATAAGTTTTCAATATCTTTTCAAAGTGAACAAATTGAGCTTTGGAAGGAAGCCAACATGAGACATAATAAATATGAGATACCTGCAATCTTTTGTTCAACACTTTCAATGTACTTGCAAAAGATAAGTCTTTGTTTTGCTAGAGAAGTTTATTTCTTCAATCATTGAAGAACACAATCCCATCTACTAACTGGGAAAAGATCCAATCCAAAAGGGATGCCTAGGTATGTGACAATAACTCCAGGTTAAACAAACGTCCACTCAGTTGGAATCCAAGGAGCTAAAATATCCCACACAACAAGCCAAAGCTCAGATTCATGATGGTTGATTATGGCTCTAGAGGTGCTGCAAAAGGTATCCAAACAATCCTTGGCTCCCGCAACTGAGTTTTGGTTTGCTTAGTTAAAAGAAGAGAGTCATCGGCAAAGGGATTGCTAAGCATTTGTGAACTGTCAGGAAAATAAATGCCTCTAACTCTTTTCTGCACATAAGCAGCTTCTAGCAAATATCCTAAAGCATCAGCAGCAAGCACATCAAGATAAGGTGCAAGCGGGCAGCCTTGCCTTATGGAACGATGAAACGCAATGCGCGAGGAAAGAAAATTGTTGATAGAAACAAAGGAGGAAGCACAAGAGAATAAAGTGTTCGTAAGTTTGAGTTACTCACATGACAACTTCACTCTCACATTGCTTGTTAAGGCAATCCGCTTCTCTTCACTCTCAAGCCTCAATATTTGAATTTTCATCAACCATTCTTCGTGGAAACCAAATGTTCCTATCTCCTCATTTTGTCTTTTCCATTTCCTTTTTACTATCTCCTCTCTTGGAGATCTCTCCAACATGCAACGGTCACCTATTGAGGACAATACCCTTCAATAGGATCACACTTGAGGACGGAAACCCTCATTTGTGCATTGGTGGCTTCATATGGAGGTCACAAGTGAGCTTTAATGAGGATATTTATTTCTTCCCTTCTAACCCTATGCGACTTACTTGGGTGAAGGGTTTGATATCATCTAGGGCACTTTTGGACAATTCGAGTTGATAATATTGTTTTTCATATTTTTTTGGTGATTCTTGGAGAGGTTTATGAGCTATTTTTAGCCCTTGTTTGTGGCTGCTCTGCTGCTGTCATAAAATGAATTGCAGTTGGGTGTAATCTCTTATTTTGATGTAATTTGGATGGATAAAGGTTGCTGTGCTTGAAATAATTATTTAGAAGGATTTTCAGCTGTTATTCCATGGTTGTATGATGATTTGAACTGCCTATACCGTTGCCTGCCCTAAAGGACTGATGTCTAATTGCTCGAATAGGGTTAAAGTGTGTTTCCAGTCATTTTGAGATTGATGCTTGTTGGTTGATGGTGTATTTTCAGATTTGATTCATTTTGGGTTGTGGCCAAACACTTATTTTTCAGTTTTTGCCCTAGAAAGGGACATTACAAGTTAATACTTAACTAATATTTGACTTACTGCTAATTTATAAGCCTTATATTCTTACAAATGGAATGCAATACAGTCAGGTTATGGTTAACTAGTAAACGTTTTCATTTTGATCTATGCCTCACCGCTTTCATCATCTACACAACCTTAAGTTTGTTAAGTGATCAAAGCTTCCAAAGTGAATTTTAATAGTTAGTTTTTAAAGAGAAAATAACAAAGTTTAAAAAAAAATCCAAAAAAAAAGAAACATTTGTCCCCGATGTCCCCAATAAAAAGCTAACATCCCCGAAATGTTCTTGCAACTTTTTACTGCTCGGAACCGTGGGGGGTCATCCCCCTCGTCCTTCTGTCTCGGGGACGTCTGACACTGCTGGTTTGGGGGACGCGCCCTCGTGTAACATTGCTCTTGTGTTATTTCTTCCGTTTGATTCCTCGGAATTTTCAGTACGATTTTATCACATTTGAACCTTCTAAGCCTCACTGAAGTGTAATGATGGTGAAGATGATCATTACATGTTATAAAAGGAAACATGAAGATGACTCACTTAATGATGGAGTAAGATTCACATTAGTTTACCAGAATGTAATAGTGATGAAGATGAGAAATAAAAGGAAACACAAATATGACTCAATTAATGGTGGAGTAAGATTCACGTTGGGTTCACTAGAATGTAGTGGCGGTGAAGACAAGGTGAAAAAAAGCAAAAAAGGAAACATGAATATGATTCACTCACGGCGGACTTAGATTCACGTGAGGTTTACCAAAACGTATGTGGGCTAAGGAGGTCTATATGATAATCCTTTTTTCTCTTCTCAACAATATAGATTATGATATAAATAAAAGACCATTCTAGGGCCTACTCACAAGTAAAGATAAAAATCAAGGACTGCATGAGTCGTGGATTTAGAAGACAATTATTCACACTCCATCAAAGGTGCAAGGTTCCAAGTCCTAAGTCTAGAATAGGGGATGGGATCTTATTAGGTCCTAAGTTGTAAACATAAACAATAGAGGCAAGTGCATGTGTAGAATCCAAACTAGGGTTGTCAAAACCAAGTGGTAGATAGGAAAGGGCCAATAATAAGAATATTGGATTAGACATAAAATATACTACTCTATCCTAGTCTATATACATGTTATATCAATCGTAAATTAGTCAAATCAGAATATACATAAAGGGAAAGTAAGGTTAAAGATACTTAACTTTATGAAAACACCATTGTCGCATTTACCCCCTAGGTTTAGTAACACCTTATGAGAGATTTGTTGTGGGGGAAACACAAGGACATGAAGAAGACCATATAAACCACAGTTGGGGACTCCAAATACTTGGTAAACCTTATTGGTACAACTCCTATGTTTGAGTATCATAGACCCAATGCTCCAAAGATAGACCTCCCAGTCTAAGTAGAACTAAACCATAAAGACCTTTAAGAGTAGCTTGGCGAGTGCAGGCACAATAATAGGCGATCATGTCATGATGGAGAAATGAATTCAATGATGCCTATAAATAGGGGATCATAACATGAAGTCACAAACTCTCATAGTTGACAACATCGACCACGACTTTTAGAAAGTTCTACTAGATGACATAGACCATGGTTGATGCCATCGGTTTGTAATTGCTAGCATGAGGGTCCTGAGGGGAAAGGAGGTAGAAGTGGAGCAAACACTTGGGAGCAAATGCGAAGGTGATCTGAACGTGCTGTAAATAGGTGTGAAGGATTTCACAAGAAGATAGTAAGGAGATAATGAAGGAGATGGTAAGGAGGTAGGATAATCTAAGGCATATGAGACTCACAACAATTCTCTCTCACGGTTACTGCCAACTAGCCTAGCCTTGCTCCCGGTGACACCCCTTAAGGCACACACTTAGGGAGATAATGCACCAACAACCTTCAAGAAGAAATTGTTAGTGAGAGTGAAAAATAAGGTGTATACACTTTCCAACCCACCCAGATCAAATCTTACAAGGTGTTGGCTGGTTAGAGCTGTTTGACTAGCCAAAATTGGCTGGTTGCTTGGTCTCGTTGTGGGGCCATTCAAATCCCATGTTTAAAATGATTAACAAATCAATGGCTTTAAAATTCTCAAAACATTATTATTATAAAACCCTCTCGCTCTCATCCTTTTCTCCTCGCCACTCTTCCATGTACCATAGTGATGCTTCCCCCTATTCACATTAAAACTCAGCCCCCTCTTACACTTGCCTTTTGCCCATGCCTCCCATATCGTTCCCATACACTTTCACCTTTGCACACTCCCTTTCCATTTATTCATGGCAGGTAATAACTATCCAAGGAAAAACAGATCTGTTACTCTCAATGGCAATACTGTTTCTCCTTAGTAAGCAACGGTCACCTGCCAACTTGCCACGATATATAGAGATAAATGCTATAATAATCAATGGGAGAAGTCACAATAGAATGCAAATTGGTTACACCAGGACAAGCTGACATGATTACACAAAAATGTGGGCAAGATTAGAGAGGCGGTTTGATTAGTAATGTAGTGATTAAGCACGAAAGATTGACTATATCTCCACAAAGTGCCTGATTGCTTCTACATTCTATAAGAAATACAAACTGCTACCACCAATTTTTCCATGTTGCACTTATTTTCAGCAAGGGCACAGTCCCTATCTGCTATTTCAACATCATCACTATTCTAATGGAATCACAGCAAGGACAACCCTCTCCTTCCATCAGTCAATCTTCTCAAGCCCTCAAAAAATACTCAGCTGCCAAATCTTCAGGAATATCATTCAACTTATAGGTATGAAGGAGTGTTAGATTGCTAGAAAAGCTATAAATAAGAGTGTAGAGTTCAAAGGTTAGTAAGGGTTAAACATATTCTTTTTGTGGATTTCAAAAGAGGAAAACTAAGTTCATCTCCAAGATGTAGATGATTGAAGATAACACTCGAGAAATGATGTCAAATATTAAGGAAAGAAACCAATGATGAGCATTTAGTTCCTAACCGTGCCAAGTATACACCATGTCACACCTTCTCCTAGGAGAAACAACACTGCTGCCCTTTCTCCTGCCAGTGCTTCCTATACTTGTAAGGCTTGCTATCATACTAAGCACACCACAATTCAAACTGTGACCACCTCCAATCAATATATGCCCCATTTCTTCTGACCTTAAAAATCCCCAACTGTTGAGCAGTATAGTTCTCAGGAAGAACTTCACAATAATATCCTCCATATTAATAATCTTTACTCAACTTGGAAACAAACCCTCAAGACGTTGAGTGACAACATAGGTTTTATTGGCCATGGACAAAACCCTCAAAACCTTAAGTGACAACATAGGTATGTATGGCATTCAGAGCGCCCAGTTGGATCTGACTATTGCTAATGTGGACAAATGCATTCTCTTCATGTCCAATATTCAACATCTGCAAAGTAGACACATGGATACTGTAGAAAAGATCCTCTTTGGATACTCGACAAAGTAGAGAATGGAAAAAGAAAGAATATACTGACAAATTGACAACACTATAAGTGCGTACAAAACACAAGTTTTTGGCCATGCAATAATGGGTTCTCTCTCTCACAACAATCAGGCCATCATCCTCAGTCAAAATCCACTCGCTCCCTACCATCCTATTTGGAAGCTGCTCTACGCATGGGAGACCCTCATAATGGAGGAGGGCCATGCAACCGCTTGGGAGAATTGGCTACTCAAAGGAGGAAGAACAGGAAGAAGATGATACTTCATAATGCAGCTATATCCAATATGTCTTCCCTTTTCCCATCTGATGACCACAATTTTGTGAATTTACTCATGGTTCTTTGTGTCCATAGCAGTCAAAAGCACTATAATGAATATTGAAATGCTTTGTTGGCTCTTATTGATTATGTTTGTAAGGGTATAGTTTCCACTAGATATTTGATAGGTAAAATCTTTTCCAAGAAGTTTATAGTATATACTGATAGGACAGAACATCTTCACCAAACTTGGCAGTTAGAGCTTGTAGGCCTCTTTTGGCCCCTCTGCCCCCTCTCCTGGTCCTGCCTTCTTCAGGAGGTGAGATGGTTGTATTCCTCTCACTTTCACTTTTGGTAAAATATTTTAGCCATTTTTCAAAACCAAAGACATAGGTCGGGGTGGGAGCAGCAGGAGAAAATTATCCTAAGAAAGGCCGTCCACAGATAACAAATCGCCAAACAATTGGGAATCAGAGAAGATAGAAAGTTGAGACAGTGAACTGGAAAAATAAAGGAAATTTGAGCATTTAGAGGGATAATTCTTGCCTTACATCAATTTTTGCTATTGATAAATGGCACAATGGTCATGGTACCATTAATATTATTGATGGAATGCATACCATAAGTCTCACAGACAAATGTACCAAGTGGATTAAGTGAGGATATGGACATCCTATGCTTGCGGAAAAAGGCATTCTGATGATCACTATCACAATTAAATACTCAGTACCTCTTAATACATTGATAGATGGTGGGGAGGGAGTCAACATGCTTCTGGAAAAGATTGGGAACAAACTCAAGAGAGCACCCTTGATATACACAATATTTAAATTAAAAATCGCGAATCAGATTAAAATTACACCAATAGGTTTGCTACTGCTGCGAGAGATTACTTTTGTGTTGAAAACTTGAAACCATTGGCTCTTGATTTTGTGGTGATTAAAATGGTGAGTGTTTTGCAGCATTATGAGGCAATACCAGGATTGGTATCGTTGGAGCATGTAGAAGCTATACATGATTGGAAGCATGAAACCGTTGTTAGATAATACAGATGGAATGCAAATATATTCAATTAAAAGGGCACCACCAAAGGCAAGATAGTTGAAACACTTTGGGGGTGTTCTCCAAGACCATATTAACTCCTTAAACGGATATAAAGAAGTCTTTTTAATTGTCTTTTTTGGCTAAGCATCTCAAATCCCTCTACAATAAACAACCAAAGTAATAATAACCATTTACAAAAGTGTTTGTAAATTTCATATTGTTGGTGAGAAAATTTGTCGATATGGCAAATTAGGTGTTTCTGCCAATGCTCATGGGGCTACGCCCCTCTACATTGAATGATGCAACTCCCATTATGGAATGTAAACTAATCTTAATGCTATCTAACTGTTGTGGGTTGGCCATATAGGTCGGGGATCACACAGGAACACTCCATTGAATCTGTGGCAAAGTGCTTGTACGGGGTACAAGGGATGAAATTGCAGCAATGAGGGGTGAAGGAGAGAAATTAGACACGGGAGGTTATTGTCGTGAGTAGGCCAATTGCAGAGTTCACACCCAATAACAAGAGTAGTTCATCATTCAATATAGAGGAAAACAACAATGAAGCTATCTAGTGAGAAGAACAAACCCAAACACAAAGTTCTTAGATTCATTTATCAAAGATACAAAGCTCTTTCTAGATCACTTTGCTTACAAAGTGCATAAAAGAGGGAAAAGAGGAAACATGAGAAAGGGAAATGGAAGAAAAGTAGCTTTTATTTCTTGTGTAGTGATGAGTACAAAGCATCAATCAATCTACAACAATTCACAATTGGTACCAAAAATACGAACTTTCATGATCCTTTGGAATGGAGAAGCCATCCCAATTTATAGCCTTGTGAATTGACCTTTCATCTCCCCCTACATGACTCTTCGTGTTCCTATTCCACTTGTGACCTTTCAGTTGCCCCTAGAAGAGACAAATTTAATATCCCTCTTATAATTTTGAGGGAATATTTTTACAAATTACAAATATTGTCACTTAAGCGGATAGGACAAAATACAATGATTGTGTACAACGAAGAATTAGAAGAAAAGGAGAGAGGAGAAGGGAAGGGGATTGATGGAACTTGTTGAAGAAATTCCTTAGGATGGAGAATTTGCTGATGATGATCACAAACTCCTCCTTTTGCATGATTCACATATACCTCAAGTTGCCGAATGAGTGTTTAGAAACACTGTTGAGAGATCCCCCAATGTGAGTTCAAGATGACCGCAGGCACTGCTCATGATGATCCTCTTGATGATTGATTGATCAACTCCCTTAGCTCATTGAGCTTACTCCAACTAACTCATTTCAAACCACCTAGCCTACTGGCTCACCCAGTTTACCGACTCACCTCCACCAAGATCAAAAGATGCTTCCAAGACCCCGATGGAAGTTTGATTTCTCTGTTTGAGCTATGGGATCATCATACAACCTTTGTTTTTATTCCTTGATGTTTCCTTCTTGTCTGGAGGACCATGAATGTTATGAATTCACATTATTCAACCACTTACTATTTTTAGTCATGCCTCACCATGGACACATGCTATTTTTAGCAAGTACACTGCAAGTGTCGGATTGCCACGAAAAAGGTCTTGAAATTCTGGGTTTTATTTCAGGGTTCCACGCTCCAAATTTTGGATGATTCCTTCATTTGAACAAGAGAGAAAGTGGGGTTTTCATCAGATGGGGCAGAATACTGATAAAATATTAGTCCATATCTCGAGAAATTGTCAATTTCATCGCGCAAAAACTAGTTTAAACGAAACTAGATTTTTAGAAGACCCTTCCCTCTGATTTTCGGATGATTTCGTTTGCCGGGTCTTTGGGAGTTTGGGGATTTCTTTGAAGAGGGCAGAATGCTGATAAAAAATGGAGTCCTCCATATCCCTAAAAAAAGGGAATTCCTGGCACGAAAACTAGTTCATGCGAAACTAGATTTTTCGGGGATTGTCTCCTCCAATTTTCACACGATTCAGCCCATTGGAACCTTGGGAAGTGAAAAGGTACCTTGCTGCCCTTTCGCTGCTGTGTCATGGCAGCCATTAATGGAGCCACTGAGCTTCATGTATCGCAAACAGGTTTGCAAATGAGAAAAATTAGCTCAAGCCCTTGGTACGATCATTTTCCGGGTTCACTGGCAGTGAGAAAACTTTGTTTTTTGCAATCAAGGATGCCTCATAACAATTTTAGCGGCATGGTGTTGTTCTGAACAATTTGCAAGTTTAATGGAGGTTTTGCAACAGCATTCATGGAGCCTTGGAGGAAAAGTGAAGTGGAAACAAGTTTGCAATGGCTTTTATACATTCTTTCGGCATCATCTTTCTTGCACACACGTGGAAGTAGCACGACAATTATATTTTTTGCAATTTTTGGCTTTTTAAATCCTCTTGAACATGGGCACATTTTTGTGTGTTGAATGTCCCAAGGAGACAAGACAATTGGTGCAAAAAAATGCGCTCTCTTCTTAGCTTGACAGGTGTCACTCTATGATTGCTTGGCGGAGGAGAGAGAAGAAACACTTGAAAATGTGCTCCTGGGGGTATGAGGACAAGTGGTCAGCCATGGAGGACTTGTAGCAAGGGCTGAGAGCGTGGGCGCATTTTTGTGTCCCAACTGTCCCAAAGGGACAAGACAGTTAATGCAAGTAAATGCGCCCTTACTTGGTGAGGACAAGTGGTAGAAGATGATTCAGTGAGGCAGAGAGGGAGATGGGCGCATGAAAATTGGCTTGTGGAGCCTTCTCGGGGTCACATGGTGAATTAAGGGATGAACTTGGGCACGGGGCACATTTTTGTCTCCCAACTGTCCCAAGGGGACGAGGCAGATGGGACAGGAAAGGGCATCCTCACCTCGGAGTGACAAGTGTCACTTCGTGATTGTGCAATGGGAAGAGTTGAGAATAGGTGAGAAGGAGCTTAACTGGCAAATTTAGGCTTCGTCAAGGTCACATGATGATCTAGGGGGGTATTTTGGGCATGGATGCATTTTTGTGTCCCAATTGTCCAAGGGGGATGGGACAGCTGGGACACAAAAGTGCACCATCACTTGGTGATGATATGTGTCCACCTTCAAATTTGGTTGTCCCGAAGGCTTACCTTGGAGAGAAGCTTGATGACGTAGTTTTTGCAGCATTTGGAGTTCTTTTCGGGCACTTCTTTATATGAATTTGACTCCAAACAACATTTTGAGAAGAATGGGATGGGTCTCATGCTCTGATTCTGCCTGCAACTTCCTCAAAAATAGCCTTTTTTCTTGGGACCGCATATTGTGCTTGTTGAAAACAGACTATGGAAAGAAGCGTGTGGGTCTTATGAAAAATTTGAAACCACCATCATTTAGAGCCCTGAATTGCCTTTCAATTGGTATCTTGTTTGACCTCCAACTCATTATGGAGCTCCCAAAATCACTTCTTGAAGCTCAGGTGCTTTTTTATAGAGTAAGCTCCTTCGGCCTCAAAAACTTGTTTTTGCCGAATTGGCTCCTAAACCTCTGAATCTTTTTAAAATCTTCCTAAATTAGTTGCACAATGATCCTAGGTCATCAATACACCTCCTTGATGAATTTGAGGACTTTCAATTCTGGCTCTGGAGAATATGCACCTGTCGCTTGAGAAAGGCTAAAAATAGCCATTCCCAAGCCTGCTGAAAGATCCACCTTGAAAGGCACTATCTTGAAAGACTCATTTAGACGTGTTTTCTCCTTTTTGACAGATGGGTGAGGGTGTGACCACAGACATTGAAATCATATAAATGGGGGATAAGTCTGGCACAGGGGATAGATTAACCTGGAGAGGTGTTGGGGAAGGGTTACAACGAAAGTTTTTGACACTAGGGTAAAGTTGTCCTGTTTTCAAGTGAATTTTGCCCTTGCAAAAATGTAGGACAACAGGTCCCATAACTTGAGATCTCCTCTTGGCCAGGTGAGAGTGTGTTCTCACCAATTATGGGGTGAAATTGATTATCACGTTCTCTGTCAGGATTGGTTATGTTTTTGCTCCCTCCGAGGGGTGGATAGTAAGGAACACTTCATTTTCAGATTCCCCATTTACTATGAGATCCAGGGAAGATATCATTGCCTCTATAGGGGTTTAGGAAATGCTATCTACTTTCTTCAGCTATCCAGAATAATGGTGCCTAGCTCTTTGCCTTTGTGAGGTGGTCACCCTCTAGTGCAAATACCTATAGGGGCCCCTAGAGTCTCTAGGGTTGCCATGTTGATCACCTATTTCTTCTAGAACATCAAGGCGATTGACAAGACTAGGCACCTTTTGGACATCAATACTTCACACATTAGAGCTGTGGTACTTCTCTCAGCACATCATTACTACATATATTACTCAAATCCTCCATCCTACTTTCTGTCAACATCATGGCTTTGCTCCTTGTCAGCGTGCATCGACTCCTTTCTAGTGAAACAGATCTATTACTTATTGACCACCCCCAGACCATAGGGAGAGATTCATATTACAAGTTTCTTTTCTATTTTAGTTGTTACACTAGTGATGGATGTTAGGGGAGTTCTAGAGGAAGCGCTTTTCTTCCTCCTAGGATATCCCAACCCGGCCCCTTTGACCTTGGGTATTCCCCAATGAGCATTATTAGGTCTTGTATTGGTCCCTTCACGGTGATCGATGATAGCTTAGGCGACTACTCCACTTTAATCACAAGAAGAGATATTGGATGGGATTGCTTTATAATCTTCATCAGCACATGCTTTTGGGGGCTCCTGTTTGCCCTTCATTGCTATTTGTATTGATTTCATTACCACCTATGTTAGTGGTACAATGCTTTATTTAGTCTTATGTACTTTGATTCTCTTATTTTACTTCTAGGATTCTCTCTTCCTTTAACTTTCTATTATTAATTGTTGTATCCTCGAGTCTTGTTGTCCAATATATGACAACTATCTGATTTTTATGCAAACCCATAAGACATTAAATACAACAATTTGAAATCTTCCTTTCTTTATCAAATAATCTAATGCAAAATACCCAGTAGTTGCCCAAAGCATTTAGAAACCCTATTGTTCCCAGCTATATGATGCACAATTGAATTCCAACAATGGTGGGAGTTGTCCTCCTGATTGTATCTGTAGGCCATAGCGACAGTGACAGCATTCGACTTGATGATGAATGCTTTGCATTCTCTGTGAATGGAGAGTCAAAAGTTGAAGTAAAAGACCCAGCATCTCAGAGATGGAAATCAAGATTTGCAGAATGAGCTGCTGATGCCCTAAACACTGATTTGAAACCCTCAGGGGTGTAGACATGTTACCCTAGAAATGACCTGCAAGATCAGTGCACCTAGGTTGCTGGCCCTGTTATTGAAGGAATAACTCGAGCTGAGGAGAGATCTAATCAAACTATGAAGTTTCATTTCTTGAGAATTGCAAATGGCTGAAGCGAAGAAATGTTGACTGATATGCCCTAGATAGAACTGCAAATTTGATCTGCAGAATTTAAGCATAGACGTGTCAACTTTGGTGATCCAAAGATTACACTCAAATGTGACCCCTGAGATGAAGCCAGCATGAAGATATTAAGGGTCCTTCCCATTCCCAATTTCTTAATTATTCAATGAGGGTTTCATTTGGTCAATTGATGGAATGCACACCCAAGGAATTGTTGTCCTCAATGCTTTTGGAAGCAAAATGCTCAACGTATCCCAAAAGGAGAGAGATACTAGGCCTACGAAATTTAGTTTCCACTTCACTGGAGAATCTTTGTAAACCACCTCAGATTCCACTATCATTGAAGTGGGACACACAAGCATATGTGACAGATGTGGATCCCCATACCTAAGTAATGCAAACATTCAGCATTGGTTGTTTCATACATACAATGGAATTCCATCACAGAAGTACAGAAGGCGTATTTATTTCACCACAAATTCCATGCCTTGGGGACATGGATCAAAATAAGAAACATGAAAATAAGTTGGTAAAATTATGGCTATAACAAGAATCCTTAGGATTTGATATTGGGTGGTGGCATCATGCAATGCTAGAACATTGGGATCTTAAATGCTTGCATCCTCCTAAGGGATTCCCATATATCCCCATTTAGAGTTCCCATAAGTTGCCGATACATTTTGCGATGATGGGTACAGATAGTGGCAGCCACTGATGATTTGCTTTGCACCCGGATATATATATACTATATATTCAAAAGTTTAATAAATAGGAATTAACCTACATATTATGCCCATACTTAAAACAAAACAAGACTAAATAACCAGCAGTTCGAACTATTCTAAAAATATCATCACAACCTTGGCACAAACATCAATCTCCTTTTGCCACATCTAGTCAAGAGTGTTTATTACCATTTAGGAGCTCATACATGCTATTGGGAGTATGTGCTTCTATTTGGTACCTTCTGTAGAATAATGCATGCTGCAAAACCTGTAATTTGCATGACTGTCCCAGTAATGTGTTTATTCCCACTTTTAAAGTCAGAAAAAATCATCATCCCTTGTTACAGGCCTGGAAAGGCCCTGGGAATGGCTGGGTGGGTCTGGGTATGCCCGGGTATGTCTGCAAACATACCCATCCGTACCCAAACCTGCCCAGCAGTTTCCAGGGCATTTCTATCGGGCTCTATTTTTCAATCTACACACGAAACAAACATATTAATGAAATCAAGAGCTTCCACCAACATCCCGACAACTGCTCCATCATGCCTTATAGACATGTTCAACTCTCTTCCAATGCTCGCATCTTCTTTATAATTTCTTTTCATGTGATAGACTTCCAATGATCCATTCTTGCTGTCCCACACATGGCTCTAGCTGTAGCATTGCATTTTCTTGCTCACAAACAACATTGTAGTGGTTGGAAACTCTTTTTATAATAGTGACAAACAATCCTTCACTGATGGTAGGCGGAAAATCTTTCCACCTTGTGACAGAAAACACTTTTGTGACTGTCATAAAAAGTGTTAAGGGGCTACTTCTGTTGCGAATAGCAGCAAAAAGAATAGGATAACAACTGTCATACTTTAGATTATTCACAAAATTCACATATGACAGCGATATAGGGGCTGGAATCAACTATATAATGACGGAAAATTCATCAACAACAACAAACTGAAAATTACTCAAGTTTATGATTGAAATTACTTGTATGGCTGCATACAAACTGTTTAGCTGGCTAGAAATGAGGATGACAACAGCCCTCCAACCTGGAATAGTGAAGCTTTTTTGAAGAAACATATCCTCCTTGAGTTCCCCTTCACACCATGTAACTGAAATTTCCTCCAAAATAGCCTCAAATTGAAAATAACTCACTTCAATGATTGAAACTCCTTGCATGACTATATATATATAAAATGAAAACAAATAACAATGATAAATTCTATATATAGTACAAAATATTAATAGTAATAATAACATTAATAATGGTGATGATAAAGACAAGCGGCTTTTGAGAAATATTCCTCTAAATACTATTTATATTGAGTGTGTGGAAGATGGAAAGGGGGGTTACAAAGAGAAGAAAGGGTGTGAATCCTTCTAGAGTTTAAATATACGAAGAATCAAAAAGAAATTATGATCTATGGGTTTGTCCCATTATAGTTGCACTTTATTTCACAAATGTTATGGGAAAGTTTATGTCATGTCCCCTTTTCAAATAAAGTCTAAAAATTAATAATATAACTTAAGTGTTGAAAAGTGACTTTATAAAAAACACTTATATTATTATTATTAAATAAATATGACTTTTCTATTTTAAGTGAACTCAATTATTAAATAGAAAGTCCCTTTAATAAGTAAAGTTAAAGGCCCATAAATGGCTCCCCACTTGGGAAAAGCAACGAAAAGGTTATAAAAGGAAGTGTTGGGGTCATTTGGGAGATATCTTTTGTCTACTATCTCTCCCCTGGGAAACGTTGAGCATTTTGTTTGTTTGTGCATTGAGGACAAAAACCTTCCATTGCATTCATCACTCGAGGACGGAAACCCTCATTGTGATTAGATTTGAGGACGAAAAACCCTGAATATCTTCTTGGTGGCTTCACTTGGGGGTCACATTTGAGCGTAATTTTGGATCTTAGATCTAGGGCACGTCTATTTTCAATTTGTGTCAGTTTGTAGTTCAACTAGGGCACATTTTCTACTTTTCCCGCTTAAGATCTGCACTTCAAGTGAAGAAATTCAGCCAGTGGAGAGACAATCCACCAGACTTCAGTCAGGGACAGCTAGGGCATGATTTGTAGCCATTTCTAGGGTTGTCTACACCCCTTTGGATTTCAAATTAGCGTTTAGGGCATCAACAATGGACGGAATTGGTTGGTTTCAGTTTGCAGTGTTTCCTTTTGGTCTCCTCTTGTCACTTGGAGCGTCTTTGTGAGAAAATTGCTGTAATCTTATGCGGGTATTTTTCTTGTTTTATGGTGTGAAAATTAATTATAATAAAGTTAGACTTTGGTTGGAAAAATTATTCGTGAATCTACTTGTACCAAGAGGGTTTGTGAATGTTTTGGGCCTGCTGGGTATCTTTGCTATTGTGATTATTCTTCAAAATAGACTGTTGAAATTTCAGATTAAGGTGTATTTTCTATCTTACAAGTGATGCATCTGTTAGCATATGCAAAGAGAAGAAATAATTAGAGAAGGCAAACTGCACTGCTCAAATGACACAGGCAGGTCCAATTTATTATAGGAGGTGGTTACACTTCGGTTGAACAGTTACCAACTGTATCACAACTACATAACAGTTTTACATGCTATATAAAGTGCTATATTTTAACACCCCCTCTTAATGACTAAACCGGAAAGAAGACAAAGTTTGTTCCAAAATTTTACAAATTTCCTAAATCCCATATGTTTAGTCATGGCATGTATAGACTGTGCGATATGTTGTACTTTAAAATCAGCTGTCCATGACTGTGTTGCGGTTGTCGAATGAAGAAGAATCGCAAAACAAAAATCTGGTCCCATTAACAAAGGATACGGCAAGTGGTCCATTGGTTCTTTGTTACGTGATTCATTGACCAGTGATGAATCACCAATGGTTGAGAGTGTCAGCCCCATCTCCAGAGTGCTGAGATCAGAACCTTGGAGAAGTGGATTGAAAAATCTGTTCTAGGCTTGTGTAGCCTGCAGGAGTTTGTACGAAGACTCAGTTATCCTGCAATTAAAGTCACCTCGATCATGTCCTTGCAACATCATGTAGTGCTCATCCAACGTTCTCAATAAGAGAAATGTGACCATTTGTGCAGTAGGAGTTAGAACCAACTTCGCAATAGTAGGAGAACTAACCATCTCTGTCTCAGCAGTGGTAGGAGTGAGAACCAACTCCTCATCTATTTGCCCATCTATCCCCCTTTGTTGGGAAAGATCCTTCACAACACAATGAGCAAACTATTCATGCTCTACTGCCCTTCGAGCAAGGACCTCTGAGTGAGTGGTTGGGCATGCCATCTCACCATGCATCGTCAGTGCATTTGGAATCGTGGAGTCTCCGTCCACAACAAACTGTTCTTCATAATGAGGAAATCCATCCTCCCAAGGCAGGTTCACCTCCCATACACCTGGTATAGTGGATACTCCCTCCACAATAGGTGCATGTAGGTTGACTGTATCCAAGTCAACATATTTCTGAGGAATGGCTTCCTCCCAAGGCATTGTTGCCTCTTGCACATTTTGAATGGTGGAGTTGTCCTCCACACATGCATTCATGTTGATTGCAGCCGGATCGACAAGTCGATACTGACCACCTTCCCCAATACGAAGGGCAATTATCCGTCTCTGTTTGACATCAGAGACAACACACTTCTTTCCACAAAAATCCACATAAATATTGGGATTTTCAGTCAATGGACGAAGAGATAGAAGGTTCTTTTGTAAAGAAGGTACATATCTAACATTCCGTACCAACAATTTATTAGCATTATTCAATACAATGCATATATCTCCTATCCCTTCTACTGCAAGTGATTCTCCATCAGCTAGTACTATTGATTCAAAACAGATATTTGCAGTAAATGAAACATACCAATCCCTACAACATGAAAAGTGCGTAGACGCACTAGAGTCAATGATCCAGCAACTGGTACCACTGTCATTCGAGCATGATGTCGTAAGACAATAAAGAGCATGCCCGCCATCTGAATCCCGTTCTTTTGCAATTGCTGCCACATGTTCCTCATCACATGGCTTTTTGTTTTGCTGCGAAAGATCATACTTTTGCTTCCGGCAATCCTTCTTTAGGTGCCAAACCTTGTGACAATAATAGCATGTGCCCTGATACCAAGTGGAACCTGATACCAAGTGGAAGACTCACCAGATTGACGTTTCGACTTTCCCTTTGACTGAGTGACAAGAGCACTCTTTGAATGGTCACAATTAGATTCTGCCTGAAGTTGTCCCCGCTCCTTTTGCAACAGTAGGAACTCACCTTGTCAAACGTGAGTGTTTGACTTTCAACCATTAAATGGAGTGCCTGCACAAATGATTCATACGAAAGAAGGTAAGCTATTCGGAACCAGAGCTACCATATCATCGTCGTCCACCTTTTTGTTGATGGAAGATAATTGGTCTCGGAGGTCTTTCATCCGAAGTAGGTGCTCAGACAGTGATCCACCTTCTTGTAACTTTACGGAAAAGAGCATATTTTTCAGGTATAAAACCCGACTCTTTTATGACGTCTTATATTTATCCTTCAGATTGGTCCACAACGTGCTTGCCATAGTGGCATTCCGCACTTCTGGTATCATATCATCCGACACTGACAACTTGAGAAGTAATAACGCTTCCTTATGACGTTTGTCATAATCCTTGAAGTTCGTCGCTGGTTGACTTTCATCACCCTTGATTATTTTATCACAATCACAAAACTCCGCCGACTGTTAAAATCTTATGACTCCATACATTAAAATTAGTGCCTGTTAATTTTTGCGTCTCCGGCAACGTCAAGTGTGATATATTTGCCATTTTATTATTCCAAAGTAACGGAAAATAATAAAATAATAATTTGCCTCACACTTAAAAATATCCTTTTTCAGCAAATAATATTAAATGAATTACTCCAGCAATATACGTGGCTGTGGGAAAATATTTTATGCAAATATTTTTATGAATAGGCAAGGAAATATTAAAAACACTAAATAGTTTTATAAAAAAATTTTGCCTTGCTCGGTTTACCTCTGCCCTTCTCCACAATTTTCCAGTTTGCTGCTCACGTTTTTGCAGGTTTCACGTTTCACTGTTCACATTCACGTTTTACTGTTCACGTTTCACTGTTCACGTCGCGTTTTACTGTTCACGTTTTTTTTTTTTTTTTCCCTTAGCTGCACGCGTCCCGCGCTGCCCTCGTCTGTCCCGCGCGCGTCTGTCCCGCGCTGCCCTTGTGAAGATGAACCAGCGATTTTGCTCCACGGTTTCTGTTATTGTCTCCTTTCACACGATTTGCAAAAAACGACTGTTTCTGCCCACGTTTTTCTTCACCACGATCCACGTATCTATCTTCTTCAGTTTGTGCCCTACTAAGGCTTCCCCAAACTCCCAGTTCGTCCCTGTTACAAGGCTTCCTCGAACTGCGAGCCAAACGCTCTGATACCAATGTTAGAATATGCAAAGAGAAGAAAGAAGACAGAAGGCAAACTGCACTGTCTAAATGACGAACAGGCAGAGTGTATTTATTAGAGGAGGTAGTTACAATTGGTTGCATAGTTACACAACCGTATAACTGTTCACCATGCTATATAATGTGCTATATTTTAACACATAAAAATCAGATTATTATATTTTTTATAAGGGTTCCAAGGAAATTCCATTTTTTTTTAGATTTGTCCCGTATGGGACATTACGGTGGTATCAGAGCATAGATCTTGACAGCCTGATGGTAGTCATGGAGTTAATGAGTAAAGGTGGATTGGGAACAAAGCTTTGCAAAGCAAGGAGAAAACTTGAGCAACCATCTTAGTCAAAGAATGTTCTACTCAGTATTGTGGAGGAAGTGGCAATTTGTTTGTCCATGATGAGACAATCGGAATATAAATCTATGTTTTGGGTAATGAATCCATCAATGACTCATTTGGTTAAGCCCAAGCTGTTGAGACACTCAAATTCGGTTGTGAGACTTGTAGTTATCACTTGTATTAGTGAAATTACAAGGATAACAGTTTCGAAACAGCCATATAGTGACAACACAATGAGGAAAATATTTCAGCTGATGGTGGAAAGTTTTGAGGGTCTTGATGACCATCAAAAGTCCTTTTGCTAGGAGGGTCGCTATACTAGAAACTATGGTAAAAACCAGATCTTGTGTTCTAATGTTAGATCTAGAATATATATATATATATATATATATATATATATACATATATCTTGTTAATTATATATATATATATATCTTGTTAATTATACATGTACCCTTTATATTCATTATAGAGTAATTATAACCATCCTATTCAGCAAGGGTTTTAGCCTTTAGGTATGTAACAAAAGCTACGAGTTGATGAATATACCCCTCGGCACAACTAATCATAATCTTTTCAGTTTCATGTTTACATTCTAAGGACAATATATAAATAGACTAGCTATTTTTGGTTCTCCATTATATTGATATGTTTTTGGCACAGAGACGGGCCTGCATCCTGTTTAACTTGACACAATTTAAGATTAATTTGAGGCATACTTGTGGACTTTCTTCATTTATGTAGAGTTACGCTGTCTACTGATATTAATTTAATTACATTGTCTAGTGATGCAGCATTAACGCTGACCTGTGTCTTAACTTGAAGAAAGAAAAAGCCCCAGAGGCAAATAATGTGCTATCAATATGAATGTACCATGAATTCTTCATTAGTGTAATATAAATACTTCCATGGTTGAGCCCATGCATTATGAATCAAAATAGAGCGTGAAAACTCTTAATAAAATAGATACATGCATGGTGTTGTTCGAAATTATATCCATGCTCACAACCCACTTAAATCTCATTGGTAAGATAGAATACAGAATAACAATAACAAACTTCACACACTCAACCCACCAACTTGTGGGTTAGAGCTAGTTTACGTTGGCTTATCTAGATATTTTGAAGCTATATCTTCTATGGTTTCAAGATTATTTACATCTCTATGCATATGTTCTTCTTGAAGTTGAATGGTCTTTGCTGCATTTTGCGTCTTTTTCAAAAGGAGGAGATGTCAACTATGGTTTATGAGATTTATGGATCTGTGCTCACCTTTTCACCCCATCCTCGTGACAGTTTGCTGAAGAACAATCCAATCCCAGTTATAGATCCTGTTTCAGAACTTCCAGAGGAGAAGCAAGAGGAGGAGGAATCAGAGCCTAAAGAAATTGTATTGATTGAAAAGGAACAACCAGATGGAACAATTGTAAAGATTTTATTTTCTTCCGGGGGTTATGTTGATGTGCATGATCTGCAGAAATTATGTGACAAGGTACCCTTGCTGATTAAATTCTTTGGAAAGATTGTCTTTTTTCTATTAATTTAGATGATTGCGCTCATCTCATTTTCAGTGAAAATGTAGTATAGTCAATTCAGTTTTTAAAAATGATTCATTTTTATCTTGCATTCATTTTGTTGTTTTTGTCTTGCTGTTGTTACTCCTTGCATAGATAGTGCAGTTTACTGTTTTACTTTATGTGACATGTTCTCAATTTATTTTATAAAGTGCAGAGGAATGAGACTTCACTGTTGCACTCAGAGTTTCAATTCAAAGGAGAGAAATACATAGGAGAATTAACTACTAATTATATCAAGAAAATTCTTTACTAAAGGGTTTATAACTTTATATATTCAGATTATATTACCTAGGGAAAAATCTGTGTAAAATACATCACAAAAATAATTCACAAAATTTAGTGAATTGCCCAAATGACTTCAGGAGGTTGAGGGCCTTTAGGTTCTCAATCTTGTGGTCCAGGTCTTCCCGTGATCTATCGATCTAGTTCCTAAAGGCCCTTTCTTGATGAAGGAGGGGGAGGGGGAAGGCACCAAAGTTCTCCCTTATCTATAGGCCCCTTTAGGCTCTCAACCTTTAGGTCAAGGTCTTCACTCTCCCCATAGCTACTTGGGAATAGCAAGTAATGGTGATTGATGAGATAAGATGATGCTAGAGGATGGTGGATTGGTGAAGGGAGAGGGGCATAAGCATAAAGGGCCTGAAATCGAGTGAGCGCTTCTCAACCAAGCATGTTAACAACCTCAAGGAGAAAAATTCAATCAACACCCAACCTCACTGATAGGACCATCATCCCATCATCTGATCCCCTTTCAGTGACCCCTCCTATTATATTAGAGAGAAAATCAAGCCAATTCCCAACCATGGGGTAGTCTTTGGGCACTTGGATGATAGAGAACGGGTTAGGCACCTGTCTAGTGGTCGAGCCTTATTAGGAGAGGAAGGGCCATTATTGCCTCGAAGTTGGTAGTTGAGGGCAGAATATATATAGTAGCGAGCCACCCTTCATCCTGTTGATTCCTTTTGGTACGAACTATCATCACTAAATGTCGGGTCTATATGTTTGCTCCTCCATCCAAGAGCAAGATTCATAGTAAGATCCTCATATTCATATCGAGATCCTTTCTTGATTCCAAAGGTTCCCCATTCAAAGATCCCAAGATTAAGGTCACCGTCACTTTATTCATCCCTTGATTCATTCGTGAATCCCAATTATTACATTAGAACTATATAGTACTTAGAGTGGAAGGCACTTGATAGTTGATACTTCCAATTAGGTAACTTCACTTATTAAGTCAAAAATTTGACTTGTTCTTTGGAGAAGAAGCAAGGTTCTTCATTCTTCCCCCTCCTTGTCCTATCAATCGATTCCCTCTACCTCCTTTGGCAAGAGAGTGTCTAAAGGTCCTCAAGGGTAAGGTCAGGTGGTTTGCAATCACTCATTCCATAAGGTCCTTTAAGAAGAGAAAACCTTTCTTTATTTCTTGAGGAAAAGACCCTCTTGTTGGTCGAGTGCCTAAATGCCCTCCACCTATCCTAACATAGGAGGGAGAGGGAAAACCTTAACCGTGCTCTCTCGTTGGTCAAGATCGTAAATTATCTTGTAATTCTCATGTTAGATGAGTGCCTAAAGGCCCTTCATTAGGAGAGGGTCATTTGGATTTTTGATCTATTGATCAAGCGGCTAAAGTCCCTTTTGAGTGTGTAAAGGTCTTTGTTTGACATTAGTGCCTTTAGGCACTCATCTAGTAGGACTAGGGATGGGAGTGCTTACGCACACCTTTGTTGGTCGAAAACCCAAAAAGGCCCTCTTCTCCCTCAACTAGAATTTGTCAGGGTAAAACTACAATTGATAGATAGACCTAGATTGTGCACAAGGAGATAGACAAAAAAACTAGTTCATAGAAAAAGTAATCAACGTACAGGATGCCAAATAGATTAACACAAAATTTTTGACAAAGCATATTGATATAAACTAGTAACTAGAACCAAAGATATTAGCTTAGTATTCTAGTTTAGCATGGACAGTAACAATTGCATTTAAGTTTCCATAACAAGTATGGCAATACATTGCTTTGAGAAAATTATTGAAGCAAGGATTGAGGAACCTCTTCAACATGGTGATAACATAAGTGATCTATGCCTTGAATACGATAGCCCTAGGTCGAAGGCTTTTCGTGCATGGCTATTATCTCAACTTTCCATATTTGTGAGCTCTCTCAACATGCATACATTGAACAATCTCATGTCCTTGAGATCAATTTCTTGGTTTACTGCTGATGTTGTTGCAACCCTTGTGTTTGTAGTCTGCCGTTGTTAATAAATAAAATAAATGTTGTGGTATCCAATGTAGCTAATGTTGTTTATTATTGTATTATCGGTTTTGGTAGTGTATTAGTCACTTTTTTAATTATCAATGGTTGTGTATTAACCAAAAACCTTTTGGTCTTCTAAAAAGAAAGCTGAATGTGATGCAATAAAGCTATCATTCACTTATATTCTTCGTTCATTGAATGTGATGAGGGAGAGGTGTCGTTGGGAAAAATTAGAAATATTTGAAGACTAACACTAAACAAGAAGAAATTAATCCTATTGAGCTCAAATAAAGGCTGTAGAAGAATACAACATGAGTAGGGAGTGTGTATTCACCTTAGATTTGTTTTGCTGACATTTCTTTTGTCTAGGGCTTTTTGGTGCATTAATCTCCCATATTTGGGATTGCAGTGGGGATGTTTCAAGTCAACTCTGTGAGAGAGGTGTCTTGGGTGCTTCATACCACCTTCACACTATCTTCATACCACCTTCACTTGTGATTTGTCATCCTCTATTTCCTAGCCTTTCCTTTGATTCTCTTCCTAATTTTCTTGCTTTTAGGCAACGTCTTTTGCCGGACCAAAGTTCTTATTGCACCCTATTTTGGCCGACGTTATTAGATAGGCCAATGATGTTTTAATTTCTATCAACATAGTCTAATGTGCTGATGTCATCATCTGGAACCAAAATTTGATTTTAGGGATTGATACCCCTATTTATAGGTTTCTTTGTCATTTCTTGACGAACGACAAATTACACTATGCTTGCACCTGCAAATCTCCATAGGGAAGATAAAAACGAATTAGGGTTAAAGAGCTTCACCTAGGGAAGGCAAGTTGCAGTAAAGGCCTTGAAGTTTCAAGTTCTTAGGAGCCACACCAGAGAGGTACGCCAAGTCTTAAGAGTTTCCACCTGTGATTTGATTAGGTTTTCTTCTATTCATCTTGATTTTGCCTACAACCATCTCTCACAAAATGTTGAAAGCCAAAGGGGAGAATAATCCACCTATAGGTTGACTCGAGGTAATACCCTGTATTTGGCCTCTCTTTATGTTGTGCATGCTCGTATTATGAATGGTGTATGTTGTATTTCATTTATTGCTAGCACATGTTTGATATCATTTACTTTATTGCCATCTTTACATTGTTATCATGACCCTTTGCCACAATCCTTGACCTAATCATCATAGCTCTTGCTTATTGTCTAATGACATGTCAGTTCTACTCAAGTCCTCTACCCTCTTCTCTAAATAGAGAGTATGTATTACAGGCTTCCCCATACCAGAGGCATCCCAACCTTTACTCACAATCAAGTTAATTATTTCATTCGGATGACCACTTCCCTGTAACCCCAAACCAATTTGTGGACATACAAACTTATATGTTGGATCTAGAATTGTCTTCTACCTTTCACCTATTTAGTGGCTTGTTAGATGTACAAACCCATTTCTATGGTATATACATTTTGGTGAACCCGACGTTAATCTTACCCCAAATTTGGTTTTGTTATTTTCCTTTTCCAACTCAATTCTTTGACCATTTCATGCATTCCAAATTTCTCTCCCCACAGAATCCCTAAGGGTTGCTCTCATTCCTACAATGTAGCACTTCCATTTAAATCACGACAATATCAAATGGTCTGATCTTGCCCAAGTGCCATCCAATCCTATTCTTGATTGCAATAAGAAAACTTCCTTCCTTCCGAATAGAGGGGACACTAGGTCCCTCTAACAAATCCAACCTCAATAAGAAAACAAACATTTTTCCAAATAGAAGGGACATTGTAATGTCCCTTTTTAGGGCTGAACCACACCAACAAGGAATTTACACAAATCCCAGCTGAAAATAATCTGATTTTTAAAACAGATCCAACAATATTAGAAACCCTAGCAGCGAACATGAAATTACACTTTTAGGGCATCATACATCATTAAAAGCAGCTGACAGTAAATAAACAAGTCTTCCTAATGCAACAAACTGTAGTAGCACTTAATGGCATCCATTCTCATGCAATATGGGCTGGAAATTATCATAGTAATATCCCAAATACTCAATAAATCCAGCAAGATGAAATCTGGAGCAATTTGTAATTTATAAATTTATTTCAACTGCAAATACAGCCGAAACTTTTAAAATTCATAACTCCATCAATACTTGGAGTTTCAACACAAACCAATGCTCAAAATGATCTTGAAGAGACCAACTATCCAATGAAAGTGAAATCACAATTTTCCAACCATGAAAACCCACTGAAAAGTGATCCTGAAATCTTCAAATGGATAGATCAAGCTGGAAATGAATGTGGCAGCCCCCAAAAGTGTGCCCTAGCTAGAATGTGTGCCTTAGTAGTGATAAAAACCCTTGCTGTTCTGAAATTCTGAATTTTGAAGCTCCAATGTCAATCCTGGATGAAGTCACGAATGCTACAAATGAGGGTTTATGTCCCCAAGTGTTGTGAGTATTGAGGGTTTTTGTCCCCAATAGAATCCAATGGGGGTTTTCGTCATAGTTACCAAATCTAGCCGAATCTGCACTAAATCCGGTTGGATCTACACTAAATCCGGCCGGATCTGGATTTTTCAGTCGACTTGGATAAATTCTGTCCGGGTCGGCCCTAATTTAGGAAAAAAAATTATTTTTAATTTTTAATTTTTTTTTTTAGTTTTTTGGAAAATACAGTCGACTATCAACTTTATATATTAAAAAATATAACATTTTAAATTACATTATTAAATTTTTTCATTGTATTTGTCAAATTTTCGTATTTATAAAATTCAACTTATATTTCGGACTGGATTTTTCCGAACTTTTTCAAGAATTTGGGATTTTGGATTTTTTTGCTCTCCCAAACAAATCCAGATTTCCGGACCTGGTAACTATGGTTGTCGTCCACAAGGGGGTGAAAATGAGAGCTCAATGCTCCAATTTCCAAAAGAGAAGTATTAATTCATAAGATGATGTCCATAAATGAGACCCCATCATTTGCTTTTATAGCCGTTACTTTTCTTTCTTTGTGGAGCGCTCCATGTAGGCCTCTTTATTTCTTTTTTAATATTTGATTTTACCTCCTAAAGAGGGATGACCTCTCATTTTTCTTTTCTTTTAGTATTTAAAAATATTTTTTTATTTTAATAATAATAATATGTTGTCCGAAAAAAAGAATTGGCTGAGCCCAACTTAAAATATTATTAATTATTTTTAGTTTAGAAAAGGGGACATTACAAACACTTGGTCCTCTAACAAATACAATCAAGCTAGAACACTCCTCTAAGAAGATAGTGACCAAAAGGGAAAGTTTGTGGACAACATTGAGTTCACTCCCGAAATCGAACAATTCCTAGCCAAAAATCCTCATTATGTGGGAAAATATCGTGAAGAAATTCA
Organism: Taxus chinensis; assembly: GCA_019776745.2. Lineage (NCBI taxonomy): Eukaryota > Viridiplantae > Streptophyta > Pinopsida > Cupressales > Taxaceae > Taxus > Taxus chinensis. Next base: position 213,919,399 of record CM034153.1, on the reverse strand, counting down.
ACTCCTTTGGAGTTCCATACACAACCCCCCCCAACCCCCACCACTAACATGGTGGCAAGTCATGTCAACGCCACAAATTCCCATATATTCTCTACTTCCACAACTCCATAAATTTCTAACGCATTGGTGGGTTCCACAACTAGTACTTCGTCCCCTTATAATCAAGCAAATTAGAAACCACAAATGGACAATGCCCAAAGGTTTATAAAAGTATTAGACACAATGGCCCAAATGCAAACCACGGCCAATATTCAAATAACACAAATCAAAAGCAAATTATGCAAATGACATTGACCGAAACAAACAATTTGGGGAGATCCCACTCCTCCCCCTTGACGGATGTTAACATGAAACCTATCCCATAACTTCCAATTCAATACAAAATGCTTCAAAAATTACAAAAAGAATGTTAAGCCCCTTACAATGCAACTATGGATATTGGAGGAATCATTTCAACTATCACATATGATAGGTCAACCAACCGTACCCTACATCTCAAAGCTTTACAAAGATTAGCTGAAAACTAACACCTATGCAAATTCTAAGCTTCTAACAAAACCCCTTATTGGAGATGCCTTAGAATGGTACAATCAACTCAAACCTCACTCCATAGTTGAAATTAAAGGCTTAGTCAATGCCCCTGTCCAAGAATTTCAGTACCATGATTTAGTTGAAGACAATTTAGGCATTTTTGTGAACACAAAATAACTAGACAATGAATAAGCACTTGACTTCATCAAGCAATGGAAGTCCTTAGCCCACAAGTCCGACCACAACATAGTGAAGAAAGTCTCTTCAACATCTTTACCTCCACATCGAAATCAAAATTTCAATACGAAGTATGATCCTCTTCTACTAAGATCTTAGAAGAAGACTTTGGCCAAGCAAAAGACAAGATTATCTCTTGAGACGATTTGAGAATCCTCAACAACAAAAACAAGTCACTAGAGTCCTACTCAAAAACAAAAATCGGCACGCCACTAACGATAGTTTAATTGATACTTTTGACCCTAGCTTATGTTCAAAATGCATGATCAATGCAATTATTTCGAACACACCACAAATTGCTACACTTTTCCAACCTATCATGGAAAATCCCATTTTATCCAAATCCTCAAGCAAAGAATCAACTCATTAACCTCTAACCAAAGATTAAATCAAGTGCAAATTGCCCAAACCCTGATCTCAAGAGTTAGATCCTACTGAGTCTATATCTCAATGGATTGATCCGCACAAATTTCCTTGGTGGCACACAATCAAGGGCTATTCTCTCAAAAACTGATGCAATGCCAAAAATTTAACATATTCTTTTTTAATTGGAACTAACTTTGACCATGATGCCATAATCCAGGAGAGATACCATGAATTTCTTGCTGCCAAACAAATTTCAGAAACACAAGGAAAACACAGAGCTATGTAACAAGCTGGTGTGCATTTAGGCATTTACACCAATTCCTTAGTGGATCATCCTAAGAGCGTACCAAAATCTCCTCCTAAAGTCATCAATGACAAAACAATTAGCTTTCTACCAATCCTAGTTAATTGGAAAATATAATAGAAACAATCCATCCACTTTGACCAACGAAGAACGAATTACACAAAATTACAAATGCAAGGTATGAAGCGTATCATTGCATGCATCGAGCCAGGTTACCCAACCCAACATCCACCAACTAATGTCCAAAAAACCTGTAGAACCATCCAATTTAATCCATCACCTCAACCAATTATCGAAAACATTTTGGAAAGTCCAATTTCTGAAAATCTTTGTTCCAGCCAATGACTTCAAAGGATTCTCCCAATGTCTTTGGCCCGTACGATATAGAAAAAGACCAAAAAATTAAAATTCAGATTAAGTCCCTACAGAGACTAAATATGACATCACGATACCTCGTCTTAAGGAAAAACAAAAACCAAGCAACCTAGCTTTGATGAATGGGACCCCATTGAAGAATTATCCAACTTACTTAGTGAAATCCCATTTCTCGAACTAATGCGAACTTCACCTAAACATCAAAATCGACTTAAGCAATTTCTATTCAATATGAATATTCCCCAACCACCGCGAATTGACCAAGAGGTATCCTTACATGGGACCAAATAAAGCATAATGCAACCATGCGATGCACTGTCAATGCAAAGAAGCAAGATGGTGAGTGCTAAACACACGAAATGGATGACCTACCTAGAACAAATTCATTTGGTGATCAAGCACAAGAAAGGGAAAGATAACAAATAAGCTGACTACTTGCGAAGGCCTCATGTTACTTCACTTCTCACTTTTCTTGACACTAGAAGCCACTACAACATGGATTTGGGTTTCTCACTACATTGCAGATCTAGATGTTTCACACACTATCAATGCCCTTTCTCTAGGACATCTTGGTGAATTATATCTGCCAAACCAGATTCTCTATAATCATCGTTTTTTCATGAACCAGGGTTTACTTGGGAAGGCTTTGTCCCTTTCTTGCTTGGTGGTGACTATTGCCATGAAGTATCTTTTGGTATCATTAAAATGTTCATAGATCCAAAGGGTTTCCTATTATCTTGCACCCATATGGTGAGGGTGTTTGATCCTGAGTGGACTCTCACGACCTTGCATATGAGGGATTTCTCCTATAAAATCCATATCTTGTTTTCCATTTCATCAATATTGAAGGATGATACCTTTGGGGAGCATCCATCTTGAGATAACATCAATAGGTTTTGTTTGTGGGAAAATTTGGTTGAGATATTATACAATGTGCATGAAATTGCAGAAATTATTGTAGTTCTTTGTTGTTTATGGGAGGTTCATTTGACACCGTATATTTAAAGTTTGGATTAGCTTGTGGTTGGGCGAGGGATCTTAGAGGAGGCCCATAGCCTCCCCATGGAGGACGAAGGATGGTCTTGCATTGTAATGTCCCCTTTTCCAAACTAGTTCGATTAGAAGACTTTGAGCCCATTCCGCTTCCCGTGGGTAAGAAGAAAATGACGAGGGAAGTAATTGTCATGTTTTTCAGTTATTTTCGCGAGCATTGCATTCTTCTTTAGTAGTTTTCCATATAAAGTTAGGTCAGCCAAGTTGAGAAGATGAAAAGCCAAAGGACAAATAGAAGAGAAGCATCCTCATGAGGTCGGTGCTAGTTTGGAAGCATTTTAACTGGTTTTGGCGACACAACAAGGTATAAGGAGGGATCACTTGGCTCATTTGTGCATCATCATCTTGTCTAAAATTAACATTGCATGGTTTTTGGGCTGATTGCTCAACTACTTCCACTTAAGGGCAAAAATCCTTTGGCATGGCCAACAAGGAGGACAAAAACCTTCCTTGTTTGATTGAAGAACGAAAAATCTTCAATTCATTGAGGATTCTCCATCCTGGGGTTTCCAAAGAGCTTCAAGAAGATTGGTTTTGTAGATTTTCAGCTAGGGTTTGATTCTACAGTGATTTTCAGCCCCTCTCTTAGGGGAGTGACTCATCTTGTGGAGGAGTTAGGGGGTTTCTACGGCATGGCGACATCCAACTCGGCCATCATTGCATTCCTCATATTTTTAGCAGCTGGAATCTTTTTTTGGACTTGATTTTTGGGCTTGGAATCCTTCATTTCCAGCCACTTTGTAAGGGTGTTCACTGCTGTCATTTTATTTAATTAAATAAATTCCAGCCGTGGTTTGAAGGCATATTTCTTGGTCAATAATTGTTCTAAAATATATCTAAGTTTCCCTACATGTTTTGGATGGTGTGAATGATTCATTTTTGAAGAAATATTGCATTTTCCTTACTGCTGCTACAAAAATTCAGACTGCTGTACCTTGCTGTCCTAATTTTCAGTTGGCTGTGATAAATTTCAGTTTACTATCTGTTGGGGTTTGTGCAATTTTCCTTTGTTTTCAGTTAGAGCTCGGAAAGGGACATTACATAAACAGTCTAATGCTGGAAAGGAATGACAGATATGGATTGGTAGAGAAATACTGCAGGTTATAGAGGGGTGAAGATGGGGGAGACCACTCAATTTGAATCCCAAAAAAACCAAAAAGGAAAAAATGTAATTGCACCAAGTCGCAATGCTAACCTTTATCAATGTTTTTCAACATTCAATTATTCTCTCATAACACATCTAATATCCAACTTTATGACCTTTATTTTTCTTTATGGGTTTTCATCCTTTGCGGCTCTTTTCTTACATTCCATGTGTGATCAATTCAATTTGACAGATTTTTCATTCAAATAGTAATCTGATCTATGATTTTTCTGTTAATAGCAATTCTTGAACTGTAACAAAAAAAATTTCATTGTTCCGATTTGGGGACTTAGGAAATCATTACAATGCTTCGATGATCAATACATGTTGAAGATGCTGGTATGGAGTGTATTCATACGATTTTCTTCCATATCTTATCAATTTTGGCACACTCATAAATGTCAGAGCCATCTGAATTGCATGTCAAATAGAATTTGATTTCAATATGAAAATTCAATGCATATCTAAATCAATATCAAGAAGACATTTTGCATTACAAGAGTTCTTTTTCTGGGTGCTTATCCTTTGGAAGAACTGGTTAAATAAGTGTTTTATGAATGTTTAGTTTTTAAAAGAAATTCTTCAAACGTTGTTTGATTGTCTTGATTTAAGACACCCAAGAACAATAAAATATGTGAATATCTCGACCTCCACCTTAAATGCTAATTTATGTTTTTTACCCTGGTGGAATTCTTGAATTTGAATTTTGTAAACTGGTATTGCAAGATGTTTTCACCTTTTTATAGCGAGATGGCTTAAAATTTTCTGATCGTGTTTGAACTTGTAAAAGATTGATATATACATAAAATACCTACTTCCACATGGGGCTGCAGTACATATTAAAATTGCACATAAATCTTGTAATTTTGTTTTATACTACACAAATTGTGGTTGAAATGTTCATGTCATTAGGCTAAGACCTAGTGACAGTTCCTTAACTTTTTCATAATAATAATAATAGTTGCTCTATATTTTGGACTTTAATTAGTTTTGATCTGTAGGCATGTGATCACAATTTCTATATCTATATTGTGTACCTTATGATGTTGTTGTCAATGATCTGGGTGGGATTAGGGCAGGTAGGTTGGCCAAGGAGACCCACTACAAAAGTAGCAGCAGCATTGAGAAACAGCTACATGGTGGCCTCTTTGCATTTGCTTACACATCCACCAAATTCAGGTGCTTTCATATTTGTTCCCTATAGGCTCTAATATATACATTTTCTACTTGTCGTCTATTCTTTGATATAAGTACACGGCTTTTGCAAATTTCTATATAATTCCTATCTTGGTTGCACTTTCTGCTTTTGTTGGTTGAATTAATAATGTTAACTAGTGCCTAAAGAAGTTCTTCTCTAACAGATGGTGAGGAACAGCGGGAACTAATAGGCATGGCTCGTGCCACTTCAGATCATGTATTCAATGCTACAATTTGGGATGTTTTAGTTGATCCTCGCTATCAGGTAACTATTTTATCTATGACATTCTAAGCTAGAAGAAACTGGTTACACTAGAAGCGATGTATTTATAGAAGACCAAACTAACTAGGATCAGTTTTAGAGAAATACGACTCCTATTATTTAAAGGACAGTTTCCCATGCACCTGAAGCACATGAATGGCATCATAAGGCAGAAATTTATAACACTCTCTTTGTATCTCCCATTTTCTATTTGTATGTTGGTATATACTATATTTTGCTATATCGGATGACAAGTCTCGCCCTCGTATCTTTTCTTATTATTTTAACTATTTCCAGTTATTTAGATAATAACTTTATACCTAGCAATAAAAGAAAGAAGATTGTTATTGTGGAAATGCGACACTAATTAAAGACCAGGGGCATGTGATGCTGAAGCTATGTGCTCAGGTTCCTCTCCATAACACCTTTAGGAAAAGAGAAATGACCATTCCAATTCTTTAACAAGAGCCCTCATTCTTATGGTTAGCTCCACTTTCAATGCACCCAAGCCTGTAACTCATTGTGGTTCACTCGCGATTCGACACTCTTTGTCATGATACTTGAAGTTCATGATGATTCCCTTTACTACCGTTGAGCTCCCATTCTAATCAAAATAGTAGAAATGGGATTGGTGCTATGGCAGGCATGTTATCTGTCATACCCATCCAGACTTTCCTATTACCCTTCTAACTCCTTACCACACACATACATGCTGATTTATCATGCATGGATTGATATATTATTCCATGCATGCATGCATGTACAAGGCCCTATGTATTTACTACATTGGCATAGGATCCATACCATGTTTGAGGGTAATGTAGTTAGGGCATAGGGAGTGTTCATTTCATTGGTATGCAAGGCTTGGGACTACCAGCTAAGGGGAAGCACATCACCGGCATGAGCCTAAATCCCTTAGCACATTTATCACACCTAATTTTACCACCGCTCTGTGCTTCTTGTAAGGCATAGTTTCATTGGTGTGCAAGGCATGGGACTACCAGCTAAGGGGAGGCACATCACCGGCATGAACCTAAATCCTTTAGCACATATATCACACCTCATTTTACTACTACACTGTGCATATTGTAATGCTTAGCCTCAGTGTTGCAGTAGAATGAATTATCCATCGTGCTTATGTGATGCATAAAATCAGACTTTAATCCAAGCGGAAATCTGCCTCAAAGACAATCATAAAAGAGACCACACAGACAGGCCATTCATAACATGGAAAGATAAAGATATCACATATATAGTATCAAAAATATAGAATAATTTAATACCAAAACTTCAGAAAACGATGTAGTTTTTTGCAACTTCATCTAAATTTATTACAGTCTTCAACCATTATCCTTAAAGAAATATAATATCAGCAAAAAATGTAGATTTAGATGCAGGCTGCCTACCTTACTGGCAGAGAATTAATAAGGCACATTTACCTTGATTTCCAGCTAAACATTCGAAGTTATATCAATAGAAATCGATGACAATCAGGGTGGAATTAATTTTCACAAGTTATGACTTAGGAATGCTTAGGTTCTCATAAGTTTGTCTTATAAACTGGAAACAGTGACCTACATAGTCCTTATAAGGTTCCAAATTTCCAATATGGTGTACACTAATTTTGGGCTCTCATTAAGTGAGGGCTCACAGACAACATATTCGTAATATTTGACATTGTAACACCTCTTCTTTTGTAAAAACCAATGTACTCTAGGGTCGCGTGCCCTATTTTTTTGGGGCTGTCCCCTATAGGGGACATTTCGAGGACACGGTGATGGGTAGGAAACATCCCCTAAACATTCTTGATTTTTCATGTTTGGGGGAAACGTCCCCAAGATGGCAAAAAAAGGGGTACACAGGGGATGGTAGAGGTAGGCTAGGACATCGATTGGCCATATTGGGGACGGTTAGCCATGGACGTCCCAATAGTTATGAAAAAAACACTTTAAAAAATTCAAAAAAAAAAATGGATGGCCCCCCCCACAAGGACCCCCACAACCCTTTACACCAACCCTATACCTAAAACAACCACACTAATAGCTAAAACAAAAAAACAAGCTCATTTTTGCCATTTTCCATTTTCCATTTTATGAAGAAGTCAAAGAAGAATAGCAATGGGAAGAGAAGAGAACAATAGCGAGAAGAAGATGAGAGCATTAAACTATATCATTTGAGGTAAGTTTACTATCCATTGTTCATTTGCACAAATTCTTTTGCATTTTTTAAAGTTTCAAACACTTAGAAGGAAATTTTTTGTTTGTTTTTTGTTTTATATTTGCACTTGTAGTTGTGTTTTGAGTTTTCAACAAAAATCAATGAGCAATAGTGAGGGTGAAGAGATTCAAAAACACAGAGGCTATAGAAGCACTATTAGGGGTTCTTCCGAGAGTGGGAGTGTTGTAGGGACCTTGGGTTCAAATAATCCATTTAAATGTTCTTTTGAACTCAAAATTTATGCAAAGGAACCATTTAATCCTAAAAAACCCCTTTCACAATTTGCAACCACCATAGATAAATACAAGAAAAAAAAGTCAGCAGGGACTAGAGTATGGTTATGTCATTTGTGAAATATGGAATATAGGGGCACCCACACGAGGGTTTACTCTCATCTTTTGTGCATAAGTGGACAAGGGTAAAAGGTTGTGCAAAAATAACCTTATCTAAGAAGGCTGAGGACTAGGTTGTACATGGAGGGTGAGACGAGAAATAAGGGTATGCTAATAGAGATTACACAACCTAGTATGTAATTCCCTACCCAAACTATAGATGTTGAGACTCAAAGGGGATAGGGTTTTGTCAAGGAAAAGAGAAAGGCTACTAGTGTTGTAGGGATGTTCAATGTGCAATCACATGAAGTAGCTAAGTCTTCCTTTTGCCAAAATTTTTAATGTCCATGCCATACCATTTCATATGGCACGTTCTTCCTATTTCAAACAAATGTTCAAAGATGCAATTGTCTTGTTTCCCCCTAGAGAGCATAAACTATGCACCAACCACCTTGATAAAGAGTATCTTAAGGTGACTGTGGTGATGGAGGAGATGGAGTAAACTTGGATAAGGACAGGCTGCTCAATCACTATGGATGGGTGAACTGATATTAGACATTGAACACTCGTCAATATCATTGTCATATGTCCTGTCTCTTATTTTCCTAGAGCTATTGATTGTTCAAGGAAAAGGATCTAAAGTTGCTGGTTTGGGTGCAATTCGGGTACGACAATTTATTTTTTGCCTTGGATATATCTGTACAAAATATATATTAAAAATAAAAAATATATAAATTATAGCCTAATAAATAAGAAATTAGAGACATTAACCATATAGTATGCATATAAAACATAAAATGACCACAAAAGTGAAAATATTATCCAAATTCCAAATGTCATAATAATCAATATCTCAAATGTCATGTGCTGATCATAATACATCAAAAGTAATATTCAGTCCAGTTGCTCTTCATCGAGAGCATCAATATCAACATCATGTGGTGCACAAGAACTACAAGGACTACCACTCCTACTAGCTCCACCATTCCTGCCAAATATATTATGCCTGACAGGAGAGTCAATGTCAAACTATGAGTGGTGTGAACGAAGAATTCAGGTCAGTATCTTTGGTATTTATATCCAAATGCTTTGACAACCCGCCATTGTACTCTGGATTCTTGTGGGAGTTAAGTATTGCAAAGAGAACAAGAGAGGATAGTTTTTGCATTTATGTTTTGCTTTTGTCTTTTGTGGTCTTTATCTTTGTTTTTTGTGTTTGAGTTTCTTTTTGGTTAGAAATAGTTTTTTATTATATACGTTTTGTTTTTTTTGCTGGCTTTTCAATGAACAATAATAAAAATAATAAAAAGCTCATTTTTGGATGTTGGGTACCCCTAGGGTGCGTTTTGGATGCATGGATATGCTCGGATGACTTTGCAAATGCACTTGGGTGTACCCGTGCATCCAAGACATACTCAGGGGCTACAATACTGGGTACTAGGTACGTACCCAGGCAGGGTTCGTGTTTGGGGGGCACATCAGCTACATAGAAGAGGATGGATGCAAACTTATGATTTCAAATTTTAAAGGATGCCATAGATAAGGTTGGGCCCTCAAATGGTGTATATGTGGTAACCGATTTAGCTTGTGTATGTAAGTTACTTGGCTTGACGGTGGAGGGTGCATACAAACACATTTTATGGACCCCATCTTGTGTTTATGCATTGAAAAACGCATTGAAAGACATTGTGATGATAGATTGGGTGAAGCTAATAGTGGTAAAAGTTAGAGAAATACAAATATTCATTTGCAACCATCACACCTCACTCGCTCTATTCAAGACTTTTTTGAGGAAGGGATTCCTTAAGCATGTGGATACTAGATATGCCAACTACTTTATTTTGTTAGAAAGGATGCTCGAGGTGCAGGAGCCTCAAGAATTAATGATGATTAATCAAGTAGATGGCCAAAGGCAAACGAGAGTTGGGGTAGATGGCAATAGGCAAACACAGTTGAAGAAAAAAGTGTGAAACAAAAGATTCTTGACAATGATTGTGTTGGAAGACGTGCACAAGGAAGAAATAAAGAGAAGGTGGAATCCTACATAAAGCAAAAACAAACATTCTAACAAAACTAGAATCAAATATAACTACGTAATCTTTAGAGGCTTTCACTTTGAAAGCAATGCTATGACTAGGTAGCTGTAATGAAATTACTTGTATAATTCAGATCATGAGCAGCAATATAATACCAAATAACACAATATTCCAGAATAATGATCTCAATATGCAATTAGAATAGCTTCGCCACTTCGAGGGGGCAACCTCCAAACCATACAATAATACTCAAATGCTCCAATGATGATGAATTACTACCTACAATCCCCTATATATACTATTCATATGTTATGGCCATCACCAAGGCCGACCTACTAAGCATGAGAAAGTATAAATGATATAATAAAATGATATGGTAAGCCACAAGTCGGCTACTCATATCCTAATACAAGCAATAGGTTAAGGGCGTAGCATGCCCTTCCCCTTCAAAGAAACATTGTCCCCAATGTTGAGAAGCTCTGGGTGCTACTGCAGGAATGTCATATCTTCCCATGTTGCATCTTCATTGTCCATATTCTTCCACTTGATCAAGTACTCAGTAATAACCCGTGTCCTCAATCTTTTAGTGCGTGTTTGAAGGATGCATTCAGGTTCCAAGATGACCCTCCCCTCCTCATCGAGCTCAGGTAACACTGTTTGGGCTGATACTCTCTGTCCAATTACTTTCTTCAGGCAAGAAACATGAAAGACTAGATGTATTCTGGTGGATTGTGGAAGTTCTAATTTGTATGCTACAGTACCAATCTTCTGCAATACTTGATAGGGGCCATAATACTTTGGTGAAAGTTTGTTATCCTTTTGTTGTTGTTTCAAAGACATTTGCTTATATGGATGTAACCGCACAAAAACCCAATCACCGACTTCAAAATGCCTTTCCGTGCGATGTTGATCAGCCTGTTGCTTCATGCGGTTTTGTGCCATGACCAAGTTCTCCTTGAGACTAGAGAGGACCTCTTGTTGATACTGAATGTGTTCTTCTACTGCTCTAACCCGCGGTTTTCCTCTCAATGATGATGTGATGGATGGTGGATGGTACCCATAGAGTGCCAAAAAAGGAGACATTTTAGATGAAGTATGGAAGGAAGTGTTATACCACCATTCTGCAAGTGGCAACCATTGGACCCATCTTGCTTGTTTATCTGACGTAAAGCAATGAAGATATCCCTCCAAACACTTATTTACAACTTTTGTTTGCCCATCAGACTGGGGATGATAAGAAGAGCTACGAGCTAACTGAGTACCCAAACATGAGAATAAATCAGTCCAAAAATTACTAGTAAATATAGGGTCTCGATCACTTACTATAATCTTCGGTGTCCCATGAAGCTTCTGAACTGTGTCCATGAAGGCTGTTGCTACCGTGCTTGCAGCAAATGGGTGTGCCAAGGCACAAAAATGAGCATATTTGGTGAGTCTATCCACCACAACCATGATGACATTTTTTCCTTCAGATTTAGGCAATCCTGTGATAAAGTCCATGGAAACCTCTTCCCACCACTGGCTAGGAATAGATAGAGGTTGTAGAAGACCTGGGGATCAAACTGTTTCACCCTTATTTTGCTGACAAACCATGCATTCTGCCACAAATTTTTGGACATCCCCTTTGAGCCCTTCCCAGAAGAAATCTTGTTTGACTCGATGATAAGTTTTCAAGAATCCAGAGTGCCCCCCTACTGGAGAAGAGTGAAGCTCAGATAGAATCCTATTTTTAAGAGTGGAGTTCTTACATAGGTATAATTTGTCTTTATACAATAAAGCATCCCCTTTCAATAAAATTTTTTTAGACATGCTTGGATCATTCTGGAGATGATGAATGAGGTTTTGTGTGGTTGGGTCATTTCTCCATTCGGACCTTGCCTCATCTATCCAATCTTCATGTAATATGGATATGGCACATAACAAGGCTGCAGTTGAGTCATCTTTCCGCGATAGAGCATCCACAACTACATTCTCCTTCCCTTTCTTATAGATAATCTCAAAATCATATCCCAACATCTTGGAGACCCATTTTTGTTGTTCTTCAGATGATAAATGCTGCTCCAAGAAGTATTTCAGACTATCATGATCTGTCTTCACTTTAAAGTGTCTTCCTATGAGATATGGTCTCCATTGCTTTACTGCATGAAGTATGGCTAGCATTTCCTTCTCATAAGTCGGCTTGGAAAGATTCTTACCTTTGAATTGACGGCTCAAAAAGGCAATAGGATGGCCTTCTTGCATGAGAACTGCCCCCATACCCACCCCTGATGCATCACATTCAACAATGAATGTTTTGGAAAAATCTGGAGTAGCCAAGACTGGAGTGGTGCACATGGCCTCCTTTAGTTTCTCAAATGCTTTGGTTGCATCCTCACTCCAATGGAAGGAATCCTTCTTTAATAAAGTTGTGAGAGGTGCAGCTATGCTTCCATAATGCCTTACAAATCTTCGGTAATAACCTGTAAGCCCCAAAAATCCTCGTAGATTCTTTAGGGTTTTTGGAACCTTCCACTCCATCATGGCTTTGATCTTATTAGGATCCACTTTAACCCCTTCATGAGAGACAATGTGACCCAAATATTCAACCTCCTTGAGTCCAAAAGAACACTTAGAGGGCTTTGCATAAAGTTGATGTTGCTCAAGGGTTTCCAAAACATTATTTACATGATGCAAATGTTCCTCCCATGTTTTGCTATAAATTAATATATCATCAAAAAACACTAAGACAAACTTCCGCAGGAATGACTTAAAAATAGAATTCATCAAACTTTGAAATGTAGAAGGTGCATTTGTGAGTCCAAAAGGCATTACTAGGAATTCATAATGGCCTTCATGTGTTCTGAAAGGCGGTTTTATGAACATCCTCATCCTTGATTCTGATTTGGTGGTATCCCGAACGAAGATCAAGCTTTGTAAAATAAACAACACCATGCAACTCATCAAGCAAATCATCAATAACAGGAATAGGAAACTTATCTTTGATTGTGTACTTATTAAGTTCCCTATAATCAGGACACATGCGCCACATGTCATCTTTCTTCCGTACCATCACTACTGGAGAAGAATAAGCACTCTGACTATGGCGGATGATTCCTGCTTCCAACATCTCTTGTACAATCTTCTCGATTTCACTCTTTTGCACATATGGGTACCTATAAGGTCTGATGTTAGGTGGTTGACTTCCTGGTAATAACTGAATAGCATGATCATGATCTCTCTTTGGAGGTAAGCCCTTTGGTATATTTTCAAATACAACAGAGTGTGCATCCAACACTGCTTGCATATCTGATGGTATAATGTCCTTAGAATGATGAGCCTCCAATGAAAAGAGTTGTGCCACAAATCCCTCTGCACCCTTTTTTAGCATTTTGTGCATCTGATGAGAACTTACTATTTGTGGAGACTTTGCTCTTAAGCCTCTTAGCTCAAAATTCCTTCCTTCAGAGTGAAATCGCATGAACAAGTCTTGGAAGTTCATCTCAATGGTTCCCAAAGTGGTAAGCCATTGAACCCCTAACACAATGTCTGCTCCTCCCATAGAAATGGCATACATGGGACTATTTAGTATGTAATCTCCCATGGAAAGCTTAATGCTATGGCATTTTCCAGAACAAGCAACAGTACCTCCATCAGCAATCATTACTTGACATTCAGGAGCTGGATAAATGAAACAGTTTAGGTGCACTGCTAACTTATGATTGATAAAGTTGTGAGTACTTCCTGAATCAATCAACACTGTGATCCTCTGTTTTTTTAGGAATCCAACCACCTTTAGGGTTTGGGGGGTGCTAATACCTGAAATTGCATAGCATGAGATCGTTGGCTGAGGATCTCTTGACCTCCTCTGGCTCAACCAAGACCTCTGACTCTGCATCTTCATTATTCTCTTCATCTTCACTAGGCCCATCAATGTAAAACAACTTCTTTTTAGCACATTTATGTCCGGGTCCAAATTTACTGTCACAGTTAAAACATAACCCTTTTTCTCTTTTTTCTTCAATTTGTTGAGGTGTCAATCTAACTGGTCGAGGGAGTGCTGGGGCCAAGGTGTTGCGATCTCTAGTAAAAGTGAAATGTTGTCTCCTACTTGAAAAATAATTTCTCCTCTGCCCTTCTTGCCATAATCATCGAATCAGAAACCTTATGAGGATTAAACATGCGCACCTCATGCTCAATGTGATCCTTAAGACCCCTAAGAAATAGGTCATTCAGATTCTCTTCAGTAATATTTTCCACCCGCAGAGAAAGGTTTTGGAAGTGATGAATGTAATCCTTAACAGATCCTGTCTGCCTCAACTTTGCTAATTGGCTGAAGTAATTATCTGACACACTAGAACTGTAGTGTAATTGCAACTCTTCAGTGAAGACTGTCCATGTAACATTAAGACCACTCTTCTGCCTTTGAGCACATAACCATCGATACCATATGAATTGGTCAGGTTCGAGATACAAAGATGCCATGGTCACCTTTTGTCCTGATGGAATCTGATGTAGTTCAAAGAAATTCTCAATTTGGTTGATCCAATTGAGTGGATCCTTTCCATCAAACTTGTGCATCTCCACTTTTGGAAACATAGTACGGGCCTTGCAAAGTGCTTGTATTTGGATTGTGCACACTCGAAGATCCACTCTAGCTCATGTGTCTATTATGTTGACCTGAGGATCCACCTTGATTGACATAAGTATGATTACCCATCATATGTGTACTAAATTTTTGCATGAAATCCTCCAATGTATGTCCAATCCTATCCACATCTTCTTTTCTGGCCACCCTAGATTCGAGGTCTCTCAGGTTAAACTCAAGTTGGCTTACTTTATGGTCTGTCGAAGTAAACCCTAACCCTGAGGAATCTGTAGTTATATCTTATGTCTCCAACTCCTCAACTACTATCTCATCCTTTTCTGGTGTTTTACTTGGAGTGATGGGATTCTTTTTTCCCCTTGTGGAAGGCCCCGCCATGATGCCCCAAAATAGTAGGATGTAGGGATCACAGTCAAATTTTAGGGTTTTGGATTTCGATAAGAATTTGGCCAAATATAAAAAAACTTAAAGAACAAACCCCAAATAAATTTTGTTTTTCTTTCCGAAAATGTAACGAATTTGAAAAAATTCCACAATTTGCACCCTAGGGAGCAATTTTATGAAAAACCCTAAATTTGTAATAACTTTTGCAAAATAAATCAAAAAAGTTTGAAATTTTCAGGGAACCTTACTTGAAATGTTTCGCAACTCTGGTAAAAATATCTCCCACCAATTCGCTCTGGTTCACAATATATGGTGGAAACAAAAAATTAGGGTTTTTTGCCCTAATTTTGGCCCATGATACCACTTGTAATGAAATTACTTGTATACTTCAGATCATGAGCAGCAATATAACACCAAATAACACAATATTCCAGAATAATGATCTCAATATGCAATTAGAATAGCTTTGCCACTTCGAGGGGGCAACCTCCAAACCATACAATAATACTCAAATGCTCCAATGATGATGAATTACTACCTATAATCCCCTATATATACTATTCATATGTTATGGCCATCACCAAGGCCGACCTACTAAGCATGAGAAAGTATAAATGATATAATAAAATGATATGGTAAGCCACAAGTCGGCTACTCATATCCTAATATAAGCAATAGGTTAAGGCCGTAGCAGTAGCACTCCATCAAGCTGCTTCATGACCTTCGTAAAGGTGTAGTTCCCGAGTTGAATTCCCGAGTTGCCGAATTCCACCTCTTCGAACTCTTGAATCACAAATCTCCCGAATTATTGGACAACCATCCATAAGCTACATTCAGCAATTTGTAATCATCCAAAGCAATATGGCTCAAATTATTTTGCACTAAAGTACAAAATCCCTAGAATCCGGTCAACTAGAATATAACAATATCACAACTGAACATAACCGTCAATTTCAATCAGGCAACCAAAGAGAGCCATTACAACAGCACCTAAAGCCAACAAGAGAATAGTAACACAACAAAGTCGACTACAAAAGAATGCTTCTATTAAATACATCTGTCTACACACGGTGTATCATTATGTAATACCATTTTTTTTGGGAATGAGTTGCTTGTTAATATTGAGTTAATCTTCACAACTGATCTTTCATGATTAAGTTTGTGAAAGGTGGCTTTTCTTGTCTTTGATAGTCTCTCAAAAGTCTGTCTTGTTATGCTTTCAAACTGTGGCTGCCTCTCATTATCAAGCACCTAAGTGGACTTCAACTTTGTCAGTCCAAATGTCTGTAAAACATGATTGATCAAAGAGAATTTCTCATAATTTTTATAACTGTAAAACCTATTGTGCAAACGTTATGGATTCTTCTGAAATTTAATTTGCTATCTGGAGATTTGCAGTGTGTAATTGCTTTGACCAATCGGAAGATTTTAATATCACTCAGGGCCAAGGACTTGGGAAGGCTTTGGTCGAGCAAATGGTACGTGCTTTGCTTAGAAAGGAGATTGCCAATATCACCTTATTTGCAGATGCACAAGGTATAGTCATGAATGTGTAGATCACATGTAATTCATCTACTCTGCAGTTAGCACTGAAAAAGGCATCAAACATTAGATGAGATATGTGTTTTGTTTTGCATGTTTCATTGTTTGTTTGTGCGAAATCTTTGTGAAGATAAGTTATTTGCTTTTTTCATACAATGGTAGGCATGCCTTTGATATCTTATGCTGGCATGGAAAATAAATTTATATAAATGATTCCATCCAAGGATGAAGTGATCTTAAAAATGCATGGACGCACTATGATATGATACATGATGCTAATAAAGGAAGCAAAGAAAAAGATGTTACAATTTCTGGCTAATACAGTAGAGGGAAGGTTCAGCAACCACATTTAAGGAATGTTTAATAATGTGCAAGTCTCCCACAGGCTTCCCCCTTGAAGCTTCTCAAGTTTTAGCTGCACATGATGTGATGGTCACTATCTCAAGATTATGGTCAGTGCCTGTGTTACATTACTTGTGCCTAACTGTACCTCTTGCAAAACTCTGAATTTTACTGGTTGCTATGGTGGAATTTATTTGGTGCTTGCTGGCAATAATTGTTGACTTGTAAACCAACTTCCACCAGTTTATTTGTGGTAAATTAGTGTCTATAAGCATCGTCTCACTTAGTTTTCCGCAGCTTCCGTTCCTGGTATCAGTACCAGAATGACCACTTATCAATACAATCTCTTGACTTCCTGTATACCAGTTTATTTGTGGTAAATTAGTGTCTATAAGCATCGTCTCACTTAGTTTTCCGCAGCTTCCGTTCCTGGTATCAGTACCAGAATGACCACTTATCAATACAATCTCTTGACTTCCTGTATACTATTAATCTTGTAAGACAATTTTTTGTGATCTTCCATCTTTTCTACATGTGATTAGCCTGCGAGATTAGAAGGTTTTGCCAGGCTTTTATATATATTTGAATTGTAGAAGTATAACCTGTGAATTTCTTTTTGGATATAATAATCTGGTAAGTTTCTGTTTTTGTTCAATTTTTCAGTTGGTCTTCATAAATTGTGCTACTATATGCTCTGTTTAATATACAGGATTTGTTTCTGCTCTTTATCAACAGATACATTTCTTTATTAGATTTTAAAAAGGAAATTGATTAGCATCTTCTGATGCATGCCTGTTATTCGTTACAGTCGTAGATTTCTATCGGAATCTAGGTTTTGAAGCTGATCCAGAAGGTATCAAGGGCATGTTTTGGTATCCAAGGTTTTAGCTTCTGGTGTATAATAATAGCTTACAGCGATGCTATATTTTCAGCATCAATTGCAATTCTGTATGAAGTTTTTGTATTGTGTAATTTCTATGTTGTTCTTATGTGTTTTATCAAGAGGTATTCTTGATTTTGTGGAAACAGTAGAAACAATTGCAACGCTGTTATGGTAGCTCCAAAGCCTTGGATCCTATAAGACACCCCCATGTGTAAAGTTTTCTTGGCCAATTTTAATTTGGCCAATTCTTTCACAGGTGAGTTTTCCTGAGGTCTTTTTGAAGCCACTTTTTGGCCACAAAATATGTGGTTACTCATCGAATTCTAGAAATTAATTATCTGCCACGTTCGGTGGGCCTATTTGCAAAGCATAACATTGTATGTCTATGGAATCCCAGAGGTTACTTCTCAATCTTTCATTATTCATTTGATCTCTCCACAACATCCTTGCAAATGTCCTCTTTCTAATCTTTTGCAATTGTAAAATTTTATGCCAGTATCACAAATGCAAGTTAATGTCACAATATGACAAAATCCATGACATGCTTGCCTTCTGATGTGGATTTATTGGTTTCTCCAATAAACTTGCGTTACATGGCATTTAAAGCATACTATTTCTTTTGATGTGTAGCTTAATCATTATGAGGAGACCAGAATCACTAACCTTGTCGATGGATGAAGCATGAAGATGTGTGTCACCAGAGTAGAACTCCTGACCTTGACAAGATAATGAAGGAGATGGAATTGATTCCTATATACAGGAAAGCTAAAAAAAAGGAAAGAAAATCATTTATGAGGTTGAACACGCCAATTTTTAAAGACCACAAATAAAATGGCCTTTCAATTAAAAATATCACAATTTAGTATCTGTTTGTATGGTGTGTGACCAATTATAAAACTATTAACGAGTAGATTAACAATGTTGAATGAAGAAAGATCATCATTCTACATGTTTAATTATTGCTAGTTTTTTTTGTTTATTCGTCTTCCAATTTTTTAATGTGTAATTCACATAAATTACAGCATAGTATGGAGTCTTGTAACACTTGTAGTATAGAGAAGTTGCCATGCACTTGATGTTTCATATAAATTTCACAATTTGGCAGTCTTCTTTCATAAGACCTTGGCTAGTGGTCCCCTTCATCTACCTTGTCACTTCAAAGTTTATTGGGATATACATTTACTCAAGAAAAAACTCAAATGGAAATATTCTAATTCGGCATTCTTGCACCATACTAACAAATGCGTAGATGCGTTTGTATACAAGGGAAAATATACATCTTACCTCACACTCTCGACTTCTTGGGTTGGGTTGAGACAGCCAAAATCCATAGAAAGATGGGCCCCAAGGATATGTTGATTTGGATGATTAGCTTATTGGGTTGTTATTGGGCGTGTTTTCAAAGCAATTGTCTTTCATCATGTCCTCATTCCCGAAATTCCTTAGCTGCCTTGTTTTGAATATCGAGGCTTGTTACCATGGAATTAGGAGGTGAGGATAATTAGTAGATCACAAGACACGTTAATAGAGCTATGGTTGGCCTAATGGTGAAGAACATGTGCTCTTGAAATAGAGGTCACAAGTTCAAGTCCTACGGAGGTAGGGTATGTACGTCTCGTTTGTAGCAAAGTTAGTTGCCTCCCACATGTGAGTACGAGGTAGTCCCATATGCTATACGCTGTTTGTAGACCCAAAAACAGGCCGCCCGACATCGTGGACTGTAAAAACCTATTATTATTATTATTATTATTATTACTATCATGTCCTCATTCCCGAAATTCCTTTGCTGCCTTGTTTTGAATATTGAGGCTTGTTACTATGGAACTAGGAGGTGAGGATAAGTAGTAGATCACAAGACATGTTAATAGAGCTATTGGTCAACATTGTTTTATTTATAGGGCCTAGTTGTATGTATGTCATGGGGATCCTCCCAACTCGAAGGGGCTGATCTTGACCATGCAAAGTTACCAAATGACTAAGAAGAATAGAAGACACTTTTAGGGAAAATCCTATGAAGAGAACTAGCCAAAGAGAATAAACTTAGAAATATGTAGGAGGATTAGCTCATGCTTAGAGTAGCGTGTGCCTATGTGAAAGCTAATAGAAATACTTGAAAAAATAAATCTAAACTAATGAAATAAATGAATAATGCAAACATACTCAAAATTGGGCAAACTATGAAATCAAATCGCCTAATCTCTTGATCAAATGATGAATGAAAAAAAGAATGTGTGAAAATTAAATTAAGGTTAGGTTCATTCAAGAAGGTTGATCTCTACTTTCGGAATCGAACAAAAAGGTTAAGGCAAAAACCTAATCGTACTTATTTTTATTTAGCAAATCTAATTAATCAAAGTGACAACTTTGCTAAAAAAACGTCTATAATCCTCATAATAATCTCCATAATAAAGTAAAATATACCAAGAATATATATTAGAGATGATATTGCTGAAAAAGGAGTAACTAAGTTGTTTGCAACTCAAACGATGAAAGTGCAAATCAAGAGGGAAGTGCTTTCCCACATTATGATCACAAGAATCCTCATTCTCAACCTTGCTGAAATTATATGCCTATGTACTTTATCCTATTCTTTTTCATTGAATAAAAGTGACATTATTATTCAAGTATTCAACATTTGAATGTATTTTGGTTTGCATGTGCTATAATCCATAGTTTGCAAGTGAAGTTGCAGGGTTGTCCGCCACATCAATATCCCAAGCCTTCTGATGTGGATCATTGGTACCAAAGCAAAAACTTTCATGTGCCTATAGAAACACAAGCACGATGACAAAAAGATCTATTTAAATTTGCTTCAAGGTATCTTAAAGAACGTCCTAGTAAGAGCAAAATGGCCAACATGTAGAAGCAATCCTTAGAGGCATATGTACATGTATCTTGGTCCTATCTCCTTATCCATTTCCTATCTATATAGAGGCTAGCGGTCAACCTCGAAGAACAATACATCAAATTCTAGCCAAATTTGGAAACTCACGATACAACTTGGCTATGTGCTAGAATTCTTTTGTGTAACCAACAACTCACCATTCCAACATCAAATCCCTTTCAAAGTACAAGTCAATATCGACATTCTAATGTTTTTAGGTATAATTGACTCCACAACATTAGATAGTGGGATTCAAGAGTCGGAGGCCTACTAATATTTGAAGGTAAAATCGAGTCCACAACATTAGATAGTGGGATTCAACAATTGGAGGCCTACTTGCTCAATTGCTTCAGTGACTCATAGAAGATAACCTTCACTACGTTGACATTATGTTGGAGTGTTCACACTTGATGTGGTTTAAGACTTTTCTAAGCCACTTAGCATTGTTTGTGTTAACATTCCTTAAGAGTTAAGATTTAATCTGGAGTTCGTTTGATTATTGTTGGGGCTAAAACTAATTGTGCATGGCAATTTGTTAAGTGCTCAATTATAGTTTATTCTCCTAATTTTGAGATGATCATAACAGCCATTTAGTTGTGTAACTACCTCAAAGGCCTATTTATAAGCACTCCCTCGTTGTACTATGAATTCGGATTTGTAGATATGAGATGGAGACATTTTGATCCTTTTGTGTGTGTACATAATTTGTTGTGTCTTTGTCATGATTGAGGCTGTGGTAATGAGTGTGTTGGAGAGATCTTGGTTACATGAGAAGTTTTAACTTTTTTGATATGGTATTAGAGCAACCTCCTTAGCAAGCATTACCTAACGTTTTGGTCATTTTTTAATTAACCATTATTTGTAGAGTATAGTGCTGATTTTATAACTCTGTTAGAGCCTTGACTTATTTGGTGAATCTCCATATAACGTCTAGCGTTGCATGTTAGATATTAACATTTACGTGGTGATTAGGGACTTCCAAATAGGTGTTGGAATTATTTTTTACTACTATTGGATGCCATCCTATGTGTGGTTTATTACAAACTAGGCATTGGCATCATGCATTGGTTGCTTTGAAGTTAGATTGGTGAAGAACATTCAAGAAGACAGCTTGTTTTTAGTTCTACCACCACCCAATCTATATGTAGCAACTATTATCTCATTTGATGTTGGTATTTCCTGATTATAATCAACATTGAAAAGCTTTTTTATGTAGCTGCCTCTCGCTTGTGTCTGGACTACCAACTCCCTCGTAATCTTTTTGTGCCCATGGTAATGGTGTTGACATTATATAAGTGAAGCGTTTGAAGTGTGCATTGAAACAAACATCTCCAACAGACCTTGGCATCATAGCTCCATGCGTGGGCGCCATACTACAAGCTTGAAGATTTTAAAAAGTCAGTTTTGATGTCATTCTTTAACGAATAAGTACCACTTATGAATTTTCATAACTTTGTCCTCAAAACTACCTTGCAATTTTTTGTTTTGCTAGAGAATAATACCAAAACCACCTTCATGCAAACCCGTTGTATAGAAAAAGAAGTATGGTAGAAAGGTGAGCTATCTTATTTTTTTCAAAGAAGTTTTTTAAAGACTAATATTGCCTTGTTGGGTGCATTTTATGTAAACAAACACTATCGTAAAGGAGGTTTTTTATAATGGGGATGCAGTTTGTGTGGGCCCTTTATTTGGTCCAATTTTGACACTAATAATTTTTTGTGCATACTTTGTCCCTCATGTGTGTCGAAGACCGGAGGGTGAGGTCCAGTCTGATAAGCAATGAGACCCCCTCACAAGCAAAACTTTACACATGTTTTCCTTTTCTTGATTGCTTCTTTCTCACCCCAAATTTGATCTTGCTGCCTTTTTTGCCTCTATTCCTCTCCATCACGGTTTCTTGTCCTGATTTTACTACCCTCCAATATGAGAATGAGATGTTTTTCCCTGAATTCTTATGCCATTTAGAAGGGCCTAGTTAAATTTGTGGAAGATAATAGAAAAATCAAGAGGAAGCACTCTTTTCTTCGTATGAACGACCTCATTCACTCCCTACAAAAAGCAAGGGGAGCTTGCAACATCCCTCTCCTATTGTGGATCTTCATACTCTTGCTCCAAGTCCACATTCAGCTCTCGCACGTACTGACTATTATTTGTCAGTATTTGAGCCTACACTTGCTCCTGATGCTCTTATTGCAACTTCTACTGCTGGCACATTCTTTTAATACCACTTTTGCTCCTAATCACTTGATTGAATCCTTTGAGAACCATACTTTTGATTATGGTTCTCGCATACTTTGTTCCATAGAATTTTTCTAGCGGAGGTAATGACAAACATCCATAGGGTATTGCTTTGCCTATTTGGCCTATTAAGGGGCATTTTTGTCATGACATTGGTTATAGAACAAGAACAAATCTTTTGGGAGATCACTTAATGCCATAATTCTTATTTTGTTTGCTCGACTCTTTGTGAGAATCATGAGCTACACATGAGTTTTGCTACACCTTCACTCAAGATTGAAGAACCTGAGATTTTAGTTGTCAGGCATGATCAACTTGACACACATTCTGATTATTCCTTGCATGGTCCAGTTGTGCACTTTGCACCAAATCATATGCAGGCATCCTCCTCAGCCATCCATATTTATTTTGGGTGGATTTCTGATCACTTGTGGTAGCAACGTAAACGTTCATTTAGAGGGCACTACATGTGTGGCTCCCCCATTCATCTTCTTGATCCACTCATCGCTTCTTCTGCATTGTAATGCTCCTTATTGTTTGAGTTATTTTATTTGGCAGTTGTATAACAACTCTCTTGTTTCAAATGACATCCCTTAGAGATTGTCAACATTCTAAAGTTTCTATGTGTCACTTGGTGATGTTATTTTAGATGGGACTATTTTGTTTTTTTACCGAGTCTACAAATCCAAAAGTTGTTTCTTCATGTGCTTGTGCTTTTTTTGGGGCAATTTTCTCTACTTCAGTAGTTTGGCTCTCCTATTGTCACCATGTATACCTTCTTGAGAGGTATATTTCATCTATATCTTTGGCATTTTTTTAGACACGTTGATAGTGTTCTTCATCTTGTATCCAAGTTTTCCCTCCTTTTGAAGTGTAGCCCTTTGAAACCCAACATCAACTTGTTTCTATTCGAGTAGTTGGTTTTGTCCACTCATACATATTTGTAGTGTCACTCCTCCCACTCAACAGTATGGGGGGTATGGTTTTGATCCTGCTTTGGGTGGCATGTCCATTAGATTGGTGATTGCTTTTGGTATTTGATGCACCGCAATTTCAACTAGTAGTAAATCCAATTTAAGTTTGGTGAACTCAACCTCTTTGCATGCTATTTTGGTGAATTATAGTGTCACCTATTTTTTGTTTTGTGTGATCAAGTAGTAGATCCAGACCACTAGTGCAAAATCAATTTAAGTGAACATGTCTTCCAAACAATTTTTTTGGTTAGCAGAATTTTAGCTCTCAGGAAGAGCAACAAATTCAAACTTGGTACTATTTGTAAGTTTGGCATCCACAACACTTGTGCATTAGTAATTTCAAGCCATATGTTTTCATAAGATCTTTTGTGAATTTCGAGTCCATTGAGTGCAATGGGCTTCACTCCATCCAGTGCACCTACTTCAACATTGTGGTTAGTCTTGAGTCGTGTTTCTTGGGATGCCTTGCAACATAAGTTCTTGTTCCACTTTAGCTGTTGTTTTATTGGTTTTTTTGGGTGCTATGCAGTGACTTATTTCATTCACAACTTATTTTTTTCTAATTTTTTATAAATCAATACTTGTCGGGGTCCATACTTAAATCTTTCTGCAACTTTTCTCTTTTGTCCCTCTCTAATTTTGCACTTAAGGGAGGGTGTTGGAGTGTTCACACTTGGTGCGGTTTAATACTTTTTAGAGCCACTTAGGATTGTTTATGTTCGCAGTTCCAAAGAGCTAAGATTTAATTCGGAGTTCGTTTGATTATTGTTGGGGATAAAACTAATTGGGCACAACAATTTCTAAGTGCTCAATTATATTTTATTCTCCTATTTTCTAGATGACCATAATAACCATTTAGTTGTTGTGTAACCACCATATAGACCTACTAATAGGTACTCCCTCATTGTACTATGTATTTATATTTGTAAATATGAGATGAAGACATTTTGGTCTTGTTGTGTGTTTGCATAATTTGTGGTGTCTCTGTCATGATGAAGGATGTGGTAATGAGTGCATGGGAGAGATCTTGGATGCATGAGAAGTTTTAACTTTTTTGATACATTCTAGTGTCCCTCTTGTGGGAAACGATCAATGAACAATCTAAGAAATACTACTAGTCCATTAAGACTTGAAGTTCATGTGTTAGGGATATGCAAAAGTATTGCCCCCTCAAATACTGAGGATGGGTACATGAAGTTCCAACAATTTCCGTATGTAAGGATCCTTCTTAGTTCCATGACCACACTACACATTTGCGTGGTGACATAGCTGAGCAACATAAGGCACTAAAGTACATCAACCAACTTTCACCTTGTATATACACCAAGATGGGGTTCTCGACTTGTGACACGTTGGAGAAAACAAATTACAATGGTGCTAATATTAAAGCCAAACAATGTTGAAGTATACATTTTCCTTTTTATCCACTTTCATGTGCAAGATCTAGTTTGTGTCCACTCGTTATCCAACCCTCCGAAGAAAATCCATATCATGTAATGGCAGGGAGAGCAACCGAAGGTTGCACAACACTTGAAGGCTCCAAAACCTTGAATTTCAAACAAAGAGAAGAATTAAGGTGATAAGTGGTGCCACCCATATCACACAAGCTTATACAACAATTCTAGATGCCACACAAAATCCTTAATTATGCAATCTACATTAGGTCTTGCTCAAGTATATGACATTGATATGAATTCTACTTGTCTGAGTGCCAACACCGCTGCCATTGATAGATCAGAGGAACACAAATGCCTCTTCCACACTAAGTGTTGGGTCAAGGGTTAGCCCCTTCATGCTATAATTTATAGTGGGAGCCAAATGAACATCATTGCACAAAATGCAATCCAATTCTTAGGTCTTACAAGTGTATCCTCACCCATATTATTTGGGATAGCTACAATAAGGGAAACATTTGCAGGTTCTATGAAAATGCACTTTCAATTATGTAAATCTCATGGAGGGCATGGTCACTTGTGACATTGCACCACTAGAAGTTTGCGACATCTTATTTGGAAGATCATGTGTATGACAGTGATGTTGTATATCAAACTAAGACACAACGATGGACCATCCATGTCAAAAACAATGCCTTCATCATTTTAGAGGCATCTACAAAGACCAAACTCACATTAGTTTCTACTAAATAATGATGTGATCTCATTCGCACATGCATAAGTTTGTACTACTCATGGTTCCGTTAGAGGGTCTTGTGTAACTGAGAAAGTGTATATTATCAACGTGCTATGTCACACCATCATTTGTTGTACCGAAACAAGTTATTACAAAAATCTGGAGATATATTCAAAGAGCTAAAAGGCATTACAACACATTGTGCAATAAAACATGTTCAATTTATTTCCCGGATCCCTGCTTTTGAACGATCCACCATACCACTTGTCCTTTTGGAAGAATGATAAAGTTTGGTACCATAACTAAGAGCTTCTTGATCAAGGCAAGTTTAGGCCAAACTCTTTTACTTGTGGTAGCTTGATAGTTCTTGCACCAGAGAAAGATGACACATGATGTTCATGTATTGACCACTGTCCAATCAACAAAAGTACAAAGACAAATCAATATCCACTATCGCGTATTTACAACCTCCTAAACTAACTTTGTTGTCGCGCATTGACCAAAATTGACCTTAAGTCAAGTTACTAGTAGGTAGGTTATGCCTTTCATATTGACTAATGTGCCAACAACATTCGCACCCTTGATGAACAACATGTATTGTCATTCAACATTTTTTACATGATTACATCCTCATCTTTAGTGAGATTTGAGAGGAGCATGTCTCTAACATCCTATACACATTACATAAACATAAGTTGGAAGTGAACATAGCCAAGTGTACATTCAATTTTGTGTAGATTCAATATTGGCTCTACATTATTGACCATGCTAGCATATATGTAAATGCATATAAAATTAAAGTGATCCAAGATTGACCAATTCTATGTAATCTCACTAGCTCAAGGAGTTTTCTTTGGCTTGCTAACTTTTGTTGCATGTTCGTCCTTGGGTTTTCACACATATATTGACCTCTTAGCTAGATCATACATACCAATGCAACATTCTATTGGACTCCAATGTAGCAAAAAACATTCAAGGGGTTCAAGTAATGCCTTTGTGTCATGCCAACTATGGGAATGAGTGATATTGTCCAACCCTTTGAGATCCATATTGATGCATTTGACTGTGCACTCAGTACAATACTCATAAAACATGGACATTTAGTTGCATATTGTATGACGGGTGAAAGAGAGGTTCCCAACCAGGTTCTCAAATATAGGGATCCAATCTAAGATCGACCACACTGTGCAGATACAAAGGTGCTCAAGGAGCACTAAAGTCATAAATCTAAAGGATATTAACCCTAGCCCTAAGATAACTATAGGTTTCCAAGGCCTATAAGCAAGATCAAGATAGGTATCACTGGTAGGATTTTGAAGTAGAAGAGAAACAACTAAGGGGTGGATAAAGCCAAGGGGTGCATAATAGTAATAAGGCAACGTAATAGATAAAATACACACACACACACACACACACACACACACACACACATACAATCGATAATAATGAATGAAAAATAACAATAAGCACATACTAAAATATTAGAGATAATAAAGAGGGTTAGAAATACTTAGTTATAGTGTGTGTGTGATCCGTTGATGCATAATCTCCCTAGAGACAACAATGTTGAGAGAGAATCATTATGGGTGGAGAAGGGGAAAGATCAACAAGAAGATCTATACAGTCCTTACTCACTATGGTGACCCAAATGCAAAAGAGGTAAGCTCCAAGACTCCAAAGTCATCTAAGGTGTGAAGTGCAAATTAGTGCAAGTAATATCAAGTGATCATGTTGTACAAAGTGTAAGCGTAAGAAGTAGGTTTCTAAAGTGGTTGTATAACAAGAAAGCACGTTGGCTACTGAAAACCAAAACATGAGGGTATATCGCCCATAGTAATTACCCTAATTGCAACAGTACCCATTGCGTAGGCTATGAAATTGGCAAAAAGCAAGGTGTTGGCTAAAGCCAAAACATGTGCCATTTCCCATGGGAAATGGCATTGTCCTTAGGGGAAACCCTAAGGTCATGGGCTGAAAATATGAGAAATGGAGGCCAGGGATAAGTAACGGAGATAAAAAGCATAGTGAAGTTCCATGAGTGAGACCAAAAACATGCAATAATAGTATGGAATAAGAGGCAACAAGTAGACATAATTAGAAAAATACACATAATGAGTGCAATGTGTGAATCTTCAAGGGAAGGAAACAAGTCATGTATAGGGTGACTAAAGATAATAACAGGGCATCTTTCAAATGTTGTGGTCTAGCCCACATGACCAAGTTTTATCATACCCCAATCCCGACATGCCCCTTAAGGTACCCACTTAGGAGGAGAATGCATTAACAACCCCTACACAAAAGAAATGGCTAACAAACATAAAAAATATGGTGTATACATATGCCCCAACCGAAGATCATCGTGTATCACAATAGTGGAACACGAGCTAGTCTTTGGAAAAATATCTATGCAAAACAAAATTGAAAGGAAATGTTGAAAGTAAAGTGTTGAAATGGAAGTGTTATAATGAAAGAATGAATGTTAACTGAAATATACCTACCTCATACTTACCTTCCGGTGTCGCTTGGATTGCCTATGGTGGGTGCAATAGCTTATTGGAATTGTGAAAAAACAAGAATGAAAATAAACACTAGAAGCTAATCATTAAAGTAAGATATAAATCACCTAGCTAGGAGGGTCGTGGGAGAGATGATATCTAAACGTCGAAAATGATGAAAAATGGGGATTTTTCGGTAAAAGGTGGTAGAGAGAGGTGTAATAAGTCGAAATGAGTACCTCGCCACCAAAATTGTGGCACAATATATGGAAGATTTTTAGGGTTGGTAGTGTGAAACATATGAAGGTTTGAAGATTAGAGGAAATAATAACAAAATTGATTATAAATATTACTATAAATACTAAATGGAGGAAGACATTTGTAACTTTGTTAATTCAAGATTAAGAGAACTGAGCTCTGATAAAATCCAAAATTGAGCGATTTTAGTGACGATGGCGAGAGTATGAGGCAATGGACAAGGTGGCCAACACAGGGAACCTGAAGGTAAGAATCCCATGGTAGGTGTTGTTTTGGCATTGGGAATGGGTAGCTAGGAGAAAAGGGGAAAATGCATTCTGGGGAAAGTTTAGCTAGTGAAATTTTCCCCAAAGATAGTCAAAATGTAGATCGGGTTGAGGTCTAGGTGGGTTTGGAAGCATTTTGAATTTATAGGTCATTAGGTAGACTTATGTAATCGATGCAATTTTTTTTCGTGGGACCTTGAAAGTGAATGGGATCAGCCATGCTAGGATGACCCATTGCAGTAAAGTCAATGGAATTTGTTCAAGAGGGAACTTCCAACATGGCTGGTGACGTTCTGCCAAGAGAGTCGATGCCGCAGGAAATGTGATATTTTTCTCAGTGGCCAATGGTGTCTTGCCAGAAGGACCAATGTAGTAGGGATTTTAAGATTTTTTATGATTTTAGATGTTTTTGAGATGAATTTTGGCTATGTTGATGATGGATTTGTATCATCTAATGGGTACTTGTTTGATGTTTTGCAAGTGCCGTGGAGGGTTTGATTATGGAGATCTGTAGATGTGGCATGGTTACCAAAGTTATTGAGGAGGTTATTTGTGCGAGACATTGCACAACTATAGGGCATCGGTTTTGGAGGCATTATACAAATGGTGCGAGTACCATTAGAATCAGGCTTGATTTAGATGTTTTTGATGCAATAGGAGTTTAGGTCCAACAACTTTAGGTGGAGGGCTATTATATAGAATGCAAAGGTTGCAATGACACCACTGGATGTACACACTATTTTGGGACTATTGATTTAGGATGTCTGCATGTTTTGTGATGTACCTATGGATACATGAGGGAGGAGAGTACTTTCTCAATGGGCTACATGCAATGATGAGATCACCCGAGCACAATGATGGTCAGGGTGAGTGTCATATATGTTGCACCAGTTTTGGATGTTCAGAAGTCTATCATTGGTACGGTTGTGGCACGATTCTTGTGTTACAAGGAGGATGGAGCAGTACCACATTTTATGTTAGTGCTGTAAAGATGCTTTGGAGACTAGTATCCATTTTAGTTGGGGCAGAACCACGTGGGTGCAACTAGTGCATGATTTGTAAATGATTTGGGTTTGGTAGCAGAAGGTGGTAGGGCCCATCATACTTTTGTTGGCTTGGATATATGATTTTTTCTACATGTATAGGCCTATAGATACACCACTATAGGTAGCAGGAGATGCCTTGAGTATTCTATTGTGGGAGAGAGGCCCAACAGTGAGGCCAGTAGTAAGAATAAAGAGATTGTCATAGGTTATACATAAGTAAGAAGTGTGGGAGCCATATAGAGGGATAGTGGACCAGTGACCTAACTGACCGACTACAATAGTGGCAGAGGGGATTTTGGAGATTACATGTCACTATGTATGGTGGATGGAGACACACCTATTTGATAGAGTGCCTTTGCATTTTTGGTGTCCAACTCATGTGGTGACCCCACCTCCGTCAAATTATCAACATTGACATGTGAGAGAGAGGGAGGGACAGTAGGGCAATGCTACAGGTATACTAGTATTACCATTATGGCCATGCCGAGTGAGGCGTACCCCACGACCAGGTGGTAGGTGGTAGGGAGGGATGGGAGAAGGAGGTGTAAAGGGATATTATAGAGTGGAGATTGAGAACAAACCTAAGAAACTAGCTTATGGGGAGGATAGAGTAGAGAGGCATCGGGGATGGCGACTACAAAGTCCAAGAGGAGGGGATTTGACAAATATAAGTGCCCAGATAATGACCTACATGATGGGACAACCAGGGCAGAGATAAAAGGCACCCAATAGAGAACCAGTGATATTAGTGCCCCGAGGTACGTGGACACAATTAAATGGGGCATGCAGACTGATATATGAGGAGGCAGGGGCAGTTTTGGGAGGTCGAGCATACAAAGCTTTTGTGGTGGAGCAACCTAGTGAACTAGGTGATCTTTAGAGTTAGATATCGCAAATTTGTGATTTGGACATATGTTGAATAAATGTCTTATAGGATATGTGGGTTCTTTTTTTTGTAGAGAAGGCCATAGATGAGTGACACTAGGTGAGAAAGGGAGTGTACCACAAGATTTTTGTCATTGATGTCAAGTTGGTCAAGGTGAGTTTGGAGTGTTATCATTGATGTCAAAATGAAGAGATCAAGTCCTAATGAGGTGTGGGAGTCAATTTCCAAGTTAAGTATGGGTATGTGAGCATTGTTAGAGCTGTAATATGTTTCCCTATGCATGTTCATGAAGTTTTGAGGTCATGTGTTGAAGGAGAAAGTCTGAAAGTTGGTTTTGAGGTCTGAAACTAAAGGATTCCTTAGGAATTGCCTATCCTAATGAGGTAGCTTGATCATTTTTCAGTGCCAATATGCAAATGTGAGTATGGGAACTTGTTTGACATGTTGATACAGCTGTGTGGGAAAAATTTTAGGTCTTCGTTTGGAGTGTTTTGCAAGTTATGGAATTTTTGGTAAAACTAGGTGTTTGGAAATGGTGTTTCCCAGTTGTAAGTCAACTTTGTGATGCTCGTTGGAACGTTAATATTCTACATTGGAACCTAATATCTTCGAGACATGTTGGTATGTGTCCTAGGTAAGATTTTGTGGCATTAGTTCAGGGTTTAAGGTCCACATATTTATGAAAAATTGTTAAGACCAAAACAACTCCAAAACCCTCTTGAAAGCCTAGTTTCAAGTCACTTAGAGATATATTGATGGGACATGCTCAAAAGTGAATTATTTTTATTGTTTGATGATTGGAGCATGTAGAGAATTCTCTCAGATTTCTCCATGTGGTTTTGGTTTGTTAGATGGATGAGTGGACCCCACCGAAAAAGATTGTTTTGAGAATAAATTGTTGTATCTCTCAAGTTTTGCAAAGGATAGTATCAAAAAATGGATGTTTCAAGATGGTATGGGCTTGTAATTGATGTCTATGAAGTTTTTTTGACAAGTTCTAGTCATTTAGTGGCCTAACCAAGTCAACTTCTCATAACTGGTTTTTGGGTGTTGAGGACATCTCTTAGCAGTCTTAGAGAACTAAAGTTCTTGAACACTTATGCTCTGATTTGATGAGATTATGTGGTACCTATACATGTGTTTTATTTGGCATGGTTGAGTGTTTGAAGGTTGTACAAGCTTCATCTTTGAAGGAAATTTTTTTGCATGTACAATCCTAATAGGACAATCCTACTCTTGAGATGTTTTCATGGTGAAAATGGATGTTGTAAATCTATTTTAGCATGGAGGAAGTATGAGAAGATGATGGAAATTTTCCTCGAATAATTTCAAGCTTTTATGAAGTCCGTTGTTGTTCAAAAGAAGTCAAGTTGTAAAGTCGTGTTTGTAGACCTAGTTTTGGCAAGGTCTCTTGAGTCCAAAAATTATGTAAAAAAATGAATTGAGTCATGTAACTCCTAAGGAAGGTTGTCATGAAAGTTTTCTATGTTTTCGTGATGTTTTTGGGTCTTGGCATGGATAACCTAGATGATATAAAAGAAATCTATATGGTTGAGTTCTTGAGATTCATATATATATATGTGTGTATAAAGGTAGTTTTTGGACTTAAGTCTTGAGGAGGAAAAGTGCTACCTATAGAGGCTTGTAAATGTTGTATGGGGTATTAAAGACTGTGAAGAATGCATGTACAATGAAAATATGATGTGACCTAGCTTGGAGAATTCAATTTGTCAATGTCCATGAGAAGAATAAGAAGGAAGAGTGAGAATGCAAAGATAGCAGTTTTGGGTGTTTTCATGAGAGATGAGCTTGTGTATGAAGAACAAATGATGTTTGAGGATTAGAGGGAATTATAGAGGCATGAGAGCATGATGATGTATCAGAGATAGAAAGAAGACCAATAACAACAAGAAAAGGTGGAAAATTTTCTTAGGTGGTTGAGTTGGTGTTTGGTCTTCCTTGTGTATTTGGTGCTTCACTAAAACCCTACAGGGTTGGTGTTTCCTTGAAATTTGGTTCTTGCTAAATTCTAGTTGGTACTAGATAAATTATGGGTTGGTGCTCCTTCTGGAGTTGGTACTTCAATAAATTTGATTGTTGTCTATTAATACAATGATCAATGGGTTTTCTTCCCCTTGAGGGTTTTCCACACAAATATGGAGTTCATGTGTTCTCTTTTGATTCATTTTCTTGTGGATGGTCGTTTCATACTTAATAAGCTCACATTGGTTAATGAATGCCAAATGGTTGTTTTGATGGTTCTTGCAAGTTAACATAATTGAAGTAAAAGTTTGAATACACTGATTCACCCCCAGTAGTTGTGCTTCCAACAATAATGGACATGATGGATATGACTGTGATGGTGGATCTAGTGTCATCAAAAATTGGAAACTCGGTGGGCGATTTTAGGCTTGTGGGAGAGGCATCTCACAATATTTAGAGGTAGAGGGATGATTTTGCGGTAGCGAGTACATGAGACATGAAATCCTTGGTGCAAGGTCTTCAGCACGAACATACAACATTGGTGTGAGACTAGAAAAAGAGATAATTTAATGCACAGGGGGCACCAACATGTGAGGTGGTAGATGTGGCCCAAATAATGGCATTGGAGGTTCAGGTGGCTAGAGTGGAGGGAGAGGCTTCAGGGGCTTGGTCTAGAGCCACATCCTTGGCATGTTCCATACGTGTGACTAGTTAGACATCATTAGCTCAAAGCATTAATTGACCTCCTTCTAAAGGATGGGATGCTTTAAGGATCATAGATTTTATGATTTTACGATATATGTGCTGATGTATAAAATGATTCATTTTGACACAAACATACGTGGTACCATTGTTTTTCCGAAATTGTGTGTTGATTTTGATGTATGCTTATTTTAAAGATTCTATTTTGTTATGTATGAAAAAATGTATGGCCATTAGTATTAAGAAAAATGGAATGATAAAATGTTTTTGGGATTGATAAATTAGGAATCATAAATAAGATAGGATGGGATGTAGACCAATTATAGGGCTAACCCAAGCAAAGAGAGATAAACCCAAACAAGAGATGAGAGAAAAGTAGTGATGATAGTATCGAAAATAGGAAGCCACAATCATATAAACAGGAGAGGGAAGAATAAGCCCAAGCTGGAGATAAATAGGAATTACCAAAGTATCTAAAATAGGAAGCAATGACCATATAAACCCAAGTGGGTGGTAAAAGATAATAAATCAAACAAGATAAAATATCTCAATGACGACATGCAAATGATTGACATGCATCCTTGATTATGTTAGCTACATCATGAAGAATTTCGTGGAAATTATGAATCATGAGGTTCCTTGAGGTTATCTTCGATGATGTTAATACCTCCATGTACTTCTGATCATGTGGAAAAGAGAGAATTTTTTATCATGTCAGAGATCCATGTGAGGACATCACAATAACTATCATTAAGGGAGGGATGAGGGGGATAATGATGAGAGCTAGAGGATGACATGGAATGATGTGAGGTAGGGGACCATGTTCAACGCTTAGATGCATGGGGAGAAGGATCTCAAGCTCAGAACTTGTGATCAAGAATCCGATTAGGGTCATATGTATGTGAGAAAAAACTGTGATGAGAACAAAATAATGGTGCAATAGAAGAAGATTATGAGGCCTTTCTGCATTGGTATTGCCTAACTTTTGCCTCAAGTTTCTTCATATGTCATCTATAGGATCTACAATCAGAAACTTCATGTCTAGGAGCCTCATGCCATGTGCAGTATGACTCGACCGTGGGTGGGCTAGGAGAAATAATGGGAAGAGGAATTGGTGGTGATATTGTAGAAGGTAGAGGTATATGGTATGTGGATAAACGTGAAGAGTAAGAGAGGGAGATGCTACAAGATGTATTATATAAGGGCTAACCGAAGGAGCAAATTATACCTCGGCTATTAGATCGCTAATGAGGGGAGTGTAGTTCATAAGCTGGTCCTTATAGTCAAAGTTAAAATAGATATCTTCGTTATCCCTAATATCATTGGCCTTTGAATTGAAGGTAGGATGTGTATCTTGTGTGGAGACAATGATAATATTGACATTATGACTAAAAGTAGAGCATAAAGTGTCGTGATAACAAAGGATTTCCACATTCTTAGCTTGGGGATAACCTGTTAAGAAGGGGTCATTATGTAACACCCATGTTATTAATCAACCAAAATAAGGTATTTTTTAACAACAAACCCGTTAATGCATTCAATGATTTTCTGGTTACAGCAATTAAAATCTAACATAATTAAATGTTTATAATCCATCTCATAAAAAATGATAACCATGTGCAACTGTAAGGGTCAATTAGATGTACCCGATCCCCTTTATCTCCACTCTAACAGAGTGATCTTCACTCTAACCGAGTGAATATAACTGGTATACTTTTGGTTAAACCTTTATAACATATTTTGAGAGCTATGTGCAATTTCTAAGTGTCAATTTGGAAATCAGACAAGCTGCAATCCATCCGGTATCCGACACAACAAGTTAGGGGTAAGGTGAACAAACAGTGTAATCAACTAGTGATACTACTTGGCCGAGTTTTCAAGCGTTGCTTTACAATCTTAGTTTCATGACTGCACACAAGTCGTCGAAACTTGTCTCTGTCGCCGCACAACCATCTCTTCACAGTTATTTAGATATCATTTCATTGTTTAAGAAGTTAAGTTTAGTTTTTTGAAGTAGGAATCATGACTCATCCTTCTAATCGAAGGGATCCTATCGGTCACATCATAGGATATCTATGGGAAAGATAGAGACCACGTAATGAATTTTATCATTACATGCTCGTTATCCTTCCCATAGCCATCATAGGTTACACGGTAAGGATTATGACGATAAGAACGATTATTCTAGATAATTACACTTTATTTATAATTTAGATATCTATTTTGGATAAGTAAATGAGTTCATTGTTATGATGGGTTATAAGGTATCGTAACACGTCATTCATTTCTCGATAGAGGTTGATAGTAACTTATTTAGTTGATTTTATGAGATTTCCACAGTTTGATATACTGTTAATTTTATTTGGAGAACTATGTATAAATTTAGTGCAGTCCAACATTCCGGGTCACAAATCTGGACCCATCATTAGGGACAAATAGAAAATAATTATAAGATTGCTAAAACCACATTCTCAATAAATATAAATATGGAGGGCAAATAAATCCAATCGGTTAGAAATTGAAAATTAAAAAGGAGAAAAGGCATAAATAAACACATTATGAGTATAAGAGAAAAAAAACAGAGAAAGTAAAATATGTTCATGAGGGAAACTATAAGAGAGAAGATGTTATTTTTACAAATATAGGAAAGACAAGAAATAACACACAGATAACAATGTTAGAAAGAGGGACAAACAAAAGAAAGAAACCAATTTTTTTTAATATTCCAATAAAATTATAATATAAAATTAGCTATTTAGGAAGCCCTACAACCACTGGTTTCCAAGTATTGCTTAAAAACTAACCCTTGTCCCTCTTGATGTTGTTATCATGGTGCATGCTTTCAATGGCTTCGCGAAGATGACTTTTTACAAAGTCATCTTCTTAGGTGATAACAAAAACTGAATCCATACAAATGTCGTGCTTAGTTTAATTTAACCATATCTTGCATTTAAATGACCCAATCACTCCTAATTAGTATTGGTCTTAATATCATAAGTTTATCATTCATTATGAAAGGTTCACTTAATCTCATTTGATTGGCATTCAATATGAATTTTACAACTTATTTAGTAAGGTACAATATTAATGTAACATAGTTTATGTTGTATTGTTTTCCATAACGTACTATGTTCAGTAATGACACATTTATTCATCCATAATGAAACTATAAAATCAGATATGATTACTTATCAATTATAAATGACTTATGTTTATACACTATTGTTATAAACAACACTTAAACATTTTAATTTTAATAAGGTACAATAATGGTATACAAGTTGTTTTCGTTATATTGCTTTCCTTATCAAACTATTTTTATAAATCGTTGTATTCATTCAACTATAATGATTCAATAAAATAGATATAGTTTCGTAGCATAACATTATTAAATTTAATTCATACTCTGTTGTAAAACAACATTAAAATCACCCTTATATCTCACAAAATGTGATACGAAACATCAAGTATATTTATTAAACTTAACAAGGATAAATACTTATTTTTCTAAAATAATGACATACAATAAATCATGATAGTACAATAGGCAAATGCCTTCAAACATATTACCAAAATAATACTTTTGCATTATAATTAAATACAATAATCCTAAACATATTTTTAAACAATTAATGTGTGAAGAAATAATGCGTAACTATCGAGTTAATCACTTCATAATTGGCACTCCGTCCTGCATAGTGTAGGAGAGAGAAATGTATACATGGTCATTTCTGGGAACTGACATGAGTTATCTTAACTCATAATCTTGTTGTGTTTAATAGAAATAAAAGAATATGTTAAGATTTACTTAACTAATAACTTACAAACTTCGTAATTCATTAATTACATTTATATATCATTGCTCAATGAAATGATACTATAAAAGTAAGTTATGTTCTAAAACAATCAGAAATCCAACTATTGTTCGTAACTTTAGACTATTTATATAACTTGCAAATGTAATATAATCTTACCATGATCATCAACAATCTGTAATTCTCTAAGCATCATCAATAAAATAAAATTTAACAAATTGACTTATCAATACTTCAACATGCATATTGAAAGGTAATTCAAACTATCTCATCAATTTTTCAAAAATATTGCAAAGGAGATAAAATGTAATCATACTTAACAAGAAATCATACATTTCCAACAAATCATGTATTTAATCGATATTACAACCCTTAATTAATGAAAGTAACACACTGTTGTAAATGTTTAATACAATAACCCAGACTAAGGTTTATATTAACAACAATCATTTCCTTTCATTATTTTTTGCATGAATTATGTCACCAAGTAACTTTAGTTGACTATAAAAGTATGGTTTTAAAGACTGAACGTAACTAATCTTCACCCCACTCAACAGTCAACAAGCAACCAACAAATGCATTTTTAATTTAAGGAATAATCAATAGTTTCAACTAAATGATAACCAATATTGGAGCTCAATTCTTAAACATAATTATTTCGACTTTTAAAATGATAATATTCATATCCGAAAAAGAAAATATTCGATCAAATTGAAATATTATCATTGACAATTAAATCCAAAAATATCATCCTAAACTATATGAATCCATATTTTTCCATAAAAACTCAGACCCAGAATCCAAAAATGACAAAAAACTACAGATTTGTTATTTCCCAACAAATCCACAATGTTTTCCATTCTTTTACCTATTTTTCACAAAAATTCCATACTATAAATTGAAGAAAACCTCCATATTTTTAACAATAAAACTCAAGCAAAAATCCCAAAAAAAATCTAATACCAATAAGCTCTAATTAAGTTGATTTTAATGTAAAATCAGACCAAATGTTCCTTTAAAAATTTTTCAAACTAGAATCCTTTAAAATTTTCAAAAAATTTTAAAGAAGGGACATATATTAATCAAAACACAAGCAAAATTTTTAATTCCCAGCCGATTTCTTTAATAGGCTCAAATCGAACTAAGATGAAATTTATTTTTTCCTTTAAAATTAATTAAAAAACAAAGAAAACCAGAATGTTATTATAACAAAAATAATCAGATTTCATTCATACACAAAGACCCATTTCTTCTTTGTAATTTCCTACCATTTTCATTTCAACCTTTCATAATAAGAGAAGATTTCATCCTATTTCTGATTCTTTAAACAATCTAAGAAAATCCAAACATATTCACCAATTTCATATTAAAAACAACAATAGTGCAAGTAAAAATAACTCATCCCTGGTTTTAATATTTTCTTTGTTTTCCCTTTTTTCTTCTTTTAGCTTGAAACCTGCAACTCACATTTCCAACAAAGACTCCCAAAATTTCCACAATAACAAGAATAAACACAAACTTGCCATTTAAGTAGAGTTCCATCATGCATGCAGTCACCCACAACAGAATCCCACTATTTTCTCATGCAAAAACTTTCACAGAGCAAAATAACCAAGAAAAACCAAAAAATGTGACTATGGGAGAGAGAATGTCTGCTTGCATGTATTTTGGCTTGCCAAGAAAGCTTCCACTTTCCCCAAAAATCGTGCATGTTTTATTAAATGCATTTAGTAACTGACAGTCCACTTGTCATTCCCTCTAAATCTCCGAACAATTCATGCAATGTGTATGGTCTGTGACCATATCAATAATATTAAAACATTATAATTACCTTGCCCATGGTCTGTGACCATTTCAACATTTAATCATTAAAACTTTTAAACTTATCCATTTCCTTTGCAAAGTGGTCATTGACCAATATAACAATAGTCCATTATCTTTATGTTTAATATTTGCCATGGATTATGGTTGGTGACCAATGAACTCAACAACATTAAACATTAACTTTACCTATGCCAAGTATTATGGTCAATGACCATTGTGAACAATAACCAATAAACACTAATCAGAAATCATTATTTTCTGAAGGTTTATAACCAAGTCTTCCAAATTTTAAACAATACAAATGCAATATGGTCTATGACCTTTTTAATGAAATTAAGCGTTTATAATTACCTTGCATATGGTCCATGGCTGTTATTTTCAATGCCAAGGAGATTCAACCATGATTAAAACATTTAAACAATACCGCCAAGAGATTACCTTGCGGAGTGGTTTAAGACCCGTTCAAAATTACATTCAATTTTAAACCATCTTGAGCAATGCAGTTAACTTGAACAAAGAAGTGTGGTATAAGACCGAGTTAGGATAGTATTAACAATAACCATTAATAAATTTATGATATTAGCTTTAACAATGCAAAGTATCCTTACTATCACAATTTTATTAATTAATGCAATCGATGGTGAAGTATAATCAACCATATCCACATACAACAATGCATACGACATGCGTTCTTCATACAAATTAAACAAATGTTAGAAGGCAACTGATTATATATGGATATGTATACATCTATATACCTATATGTATATGTTCTCGCATATACATATATGTATATATCTGTATATATAACTATATATACTTACTTAACAATTAATGTCCATCATTAATCTAGTCATTATCAAACATTTACAACAACAAAACCTTAAACTATTGTGGGGTGTGACATACTCCCCCCTTAAAGAATCATCATCCCGATGATTTTTTATAATGCAGTCAAATATATCAATTGAAAACAGTCCAACATCACTGTAAAAGAAAAACAATTCACATTTTCATAAAAACTTGAGAAATTTTCTAGAACTTTAGTCACTCATAACTTATAAATATTGGTTGTAACAACATCAAAACAACAAATATTCTAAAATAGTCAGCAATATAGCAACAATTTTCCATTGCAAACAACACTATTATCAAATATTGTGTAATATATCAATAACAGATAGTCAAATAACAATTTTTATCATTGAAACAAATAAGAAAATGCTATTTTTATTTCATCCAAATTCTCCCAAGTTGCACTATCTTCAGAATATTGGTCCCATTGGACCTTGCATTGTTCACTATCATGATTTCTAAGTTGTAACCTGCGAGTTTATAGCACTCTAATTGGTTCCACCATGATGATTCTTGGGTCCTAAACCTGTAAAGAGTTCCAATTTATGACATGTGTTATATCTGAAACATACTTTTTAAGAAATGAAATATGAAAAACATCATGCATTCTAGACAATGCGGGAGGTAATGCTAGTCGGTATGCCACCGGACTTATAACTTCCAAAATTTCGAAAGGTCCCACATATCTAGGTGACAATTTGGAAGACTTGTCAAACGTAATTGAGCTCTTTTTGGGTTTTACCCTCAAGAAGACTTTATCTCCTTTCTCAAATTTCCTATCAAATTTTCTCAGATCTGTGTACATTTTCTGCCTATCGGATGCTTCCTTCAACTGCTCATGAATGAGCTTCACTTACTTTTCCATTTCTGTTAACATTTTTGGGCCTACTACCTCTCTGTCCTCCAT
This sequence comes from Taxus chinensis, assembly GCA_019776745.2. Lineage (NCBI taxonomy): Eukaryota > Viridiplantae > Streptophyta > Pinopsida > Cupressales > Taxaceae > Taxus > Taxus chinensis. The sequence continues at coordinate 213,878,349 of CM034153.1, read as the reverse complement.
GTTATCCCAGCTAATAGGAGTTCTACACCTTCTCCCATACAACGCTTCAAATGGTGACATTTTTAGTGAAGAATGATAAGTGTTATTATAGGAAAATTCAACCAATGGAATATATTCTTCCCATTTGTATTGTTGATCCATGCAATACATTCTGAGCATATCCTCCATAACCTGGTTAACTCTTTTTGTTTGACCATCTGTTTCTGGATGGTATGTTGAACTAAAGTTCAGTTTTGTTCCCAAAGCTAAGTTTAAAGTTTTCCAAAATCGAGAGGTCATTCTAGGATCCCTGTTAGAAATAATCAATTTTGGAACTCCGTGCAATCTAAAAATTTCATGCACAAACCGTTTTGCAAGTACGATTGAATCATCCTTTAGATTACCCGGTATGAAGTGAGCTACTTTAGTCAGTTTATCAACCACTACTAAAATCATGTCATGCTTGTTTTTAGACATTGGTAGTCCTTGCACGAAATCCATGCTAATTACTTGCCATTTGTAATGTGAAATGCTATGAGGATACAACATACCAACATGATGCATGTTATTCTTCCTTAACACGTTGACACTCAAGACAATGAGCAACATAATTTGTCATGTCTTTCTTCATTCCTTTCCATAAGTATTGTTGTTTTACATCAGCCAACAATTTCATCACTTCGGGATGCCCTGAATAAGGAGCATAATGAAATTTTATCATGAATTTTGTTCTAAGGTCATTTCCCAAAGGTACATAAAATTTGTTTTTGTATCTCAAGACTCCTTCATTATCAAAATTTAAAACCTTCATACCTCCTATCATTCAAATCTGTTGCTAACACAAGTTTTACAAGCTAATAATACGAATTACTTTGCATTTGTTTCTTTACTTCATCTTTAAATTGTGTTATGAGGGTTATAATAGTGGAAACATGCCTCCTACGACTCAATGCGTCAGTTGCTCGATTATCTTTTCCTTTAATGTAACTTATGTCAAAATCATACTAAGATAAAAATTCAATCCACCTATCTTGTGTTCAAATCAGGTTGCGTAAAGTTATATTTCATCCCCAAGTGGTCTGTTTTCAACTCAAAAAGTTTCCTAGAAGGTAATGTATCCAAATTTTCAAAGCGTGCACTATGACAGAAATTTCTAAGTCGTGGGAGCATAGTTCTTCTCGTGCACCTTCAGCTTTCTACTTTCATAAGAAACTACATGATCGTTTTGCAGAAGTATTCCACCCAAACCTTCATCGGAGGCATCCATTACCACGGTGAAGCTTCCGTTGGGATCCGAAACCTTCAAAACAAGTAAGTTTTTCCTTCAACATATTAAATGTTATTTCACACTTATCAGTCCATAAAAATTTCTTGTCCTTTTTCTGCAAAGAGGTTATTGGTGCAGCCACTCTAGAGAAATCTTTCATGAATTTTCTGTAATAACCAACCAACCCCATGAAGCTTCTAACTTAATGTACATTCCTAGGTGTTGGCCATTCAGTTATGGATTTGATTTTTGATGGGTCAACTAAAATCCCATCCTTATTGATTATGTGCCCAAGGTATTGCACTTCATTATGATAAAATGAACACTTTGAATCTTATTGTAACAATTTTATTTTTCTAAGCACATCTAACACTATTCTCAAATGTTCGTTATGTTATTCTATGTTCTTAGAATATATCAGAATTTCATCCAAAAAAACTAGCACAAATTTATCTAGATATTCCTGAAAAATATTGTTCATTAAGTTCATGAATGTAGCTGGTGCATTAGTGAGTCCAAAAGGTAACACTGTAAACTCATAATGCCCGTATCTTGTTCTGAATGATGTCTTATGAATGTCTTCATCCTTTATCCTTAGCTGATGATAACCGGATCACAAATCGATCTTTGAATAGACAGATGCATCTCACATCTGATCAAAAAGGTCATCAATCCTTGGTAAAGGATATCTATTCTTAATTGTAGCCTTGTTAAGCATGTGATAATCGATGCATAGTCTTAATGTGCCATCCTTATTCTTAACGAAGATGACCGGTGCTCCCCAAGGAGACACACTCGGTCTAATTAGTCCCTTAGACAATAATTCATGAAGTTGTTATTTTAGTTCATGTAATTTAGTTTTTGTCATTTTGTATGGTGCTTTAGATATCGGTTCAGTTCCAGGTTTGATATCAATAGTAAAATCAAACTCATGTCTAGGAGGAATTCTAGGTAATTCCTCCAGAAAGACATCCTTGTACTATTGTAACAACGGATAATCCTCCAAGGAAGTCTTACCTTCCTCACTAAAAAAAAATTTATTGCATACAACATACAACCCTTATTCTTAGCTTTCTTAAGCTGCATAGTAGAAATCTTCCTTACGTCAAAATTCCTTTTTATTCCCTATATGTTTGTTGTTTTTTGCATGTCATCTAGGCATTCTATTCATTTTTTGAAACAATCTACTATTGCTTTATGTTGGGACAACCAATTTACACCAATAATAATGTCATAGGACCCTAGAGGAGCTATGTATAGGTCCTATTCTGTGGTGAAGTTAGGTAATTCCAATGCCTTCAAATAGACATTGGTCTACAGTTTGAACAACATTATTCTCATATTGTACAATCCATGTATTTTTCATATAACCAACTTTCTTATTCAGTTTTTCGGCTAATTTACTAGAAATGAAGCACTTGTTTGCACTAGTGTCAAATACAATAGTGACAAGAAGTCCATACAACTTACATGGCACTTCAATGGCAGTAGTTTGTTTCTCATCTTGGCCATTATCACATGTAGGGTGTATCTTCTGCTGCTGATTTTTCCCCTAATTTTTTTGGGGACAATTATTAGCATAGTGGTCACCACCACATTTGAAACATCCAGAAAAAGGTCCTTTCTTTTCAAATTTATTATCATTTACTGCCACATTATTCTACCATTTTTCCTTGCATTTGTAGAAGGTTTAGCTATTGTATTATTTTTGGCATTCTTTGTTTGGTTTCCTACCTTATTCCACCATGTTTTTCTAGGTGCCAATGACGAAGGTGAGCTTAAGATCTTCTTTCACTTTTCATTTCTATGAGCAGAAATTGCTTGTAGCTTTTTCTCTTGCCTAATGACTTTCTCAAATACAACTTCCATAGTAGAAGGACCATGCACATCTACTTCTCCTCCAATGATGGGGTTCAACCCCATAATGAATTTACGTATTCTGAATTTTTCATCCTTTTGATACCATGGTACATACTTCAACAATTTGGTGAATTTTTCCCAATATTCAGTCACACTAAGTTTACCCTGAGTTAGGTTTTGGAACTTAGACATTTTTTGGTCAAAATATTGCTATGGTAACTAGCATCGGCGGAAGTAAAATTTAAAATTTTCCCAAGTGATACTAGTTGTATCAACTCCTAACTCCATCTTGCGGTTGTCCCACCACAAAAATGCTTCATTGGAGAGCTGAAAAACACCCCAAATTTCCTTGGTTTCTTTAGAAAAGTTCTCTTATCTCAAAATATTTTTCCATTTCGCTCATCCAGTTCTCAGCTCCATCTCCCAAGGTTGTTCCATCAAACTTGGGTGGACTGATCCACTTGATATCTCTTGACAGTTCAACTGCCAAACAGGCTCTTTTGTTTCCTTGCTGATTTCCAACATTAGGTTGTTATTCCTCATTTGTTATAGGTTGTTCAACCTCATGTTCTTCTTCTTCATTCTCACCCACAACTTGTTGTTCCAAGGTAGCTACACGGTTTCAAGTGTCTTGAAGAACTGCTACGATTTCATCTAGCTTTTGGGCTGTTGTATTTTCAGCCTCATTGTTTTCCCTTCTCCTAACCATCGTATTCTATTAAACAAGAATAAGATGTTATGTTAGTGTATGAACCCATTAAGTCCAAGAGATGATAACCTTCAACTTTGATACCAAAATGTAACACCCATGTTATTAATCATCCAAATTAAGGGATTTTTTAAACAAACGGGTTCTTATTCACAATTAATGCCTTCAATGATTTTCAGTGTACAACAATTAAAAACCATCATAATTAAATGTTTACAATCCATCTGATAACAAATGATAACCATGTGCAGATGTAAGGGTCAATTAGATCTACCTGATCCCCCTTATCTTCACTCTAACCAAGTGAGTATAACTTGTATACTTTTGGTTAAAACTTTATAACAGGTCTTGAGAACTATGTGCAACTCCTAAGTTTCAACCTGGAAATTAGACAAGTTGCAATCCATCCAGTATCTGACACAAAAAGTTAGGGGTAAGGTGAACAAACAATGTAATCAACTAGCTACACTACTTGGCCAAGTTTTCAATTGTTGCTTTGCAAGCTTAGTTTTGTGATTGCACACAAGTAATTGAAACTTGTCTCCTTCACCAAAAAACTATCTCTTCACAATTATCTAGATCTAATTTCATTGTTTAAGAAGTTAAGTTCATTTTTTTAAGAATTGGGAATCACGACTCATCCTTCTAATCAAAAGGATCATATCGGTCCCATCGTAGGATCCCTACGGGAAAGATAAAGTCCACATATTGAATTTTTTCATTACATACTTGTTATTCTTCCCATAGCTATCCTAAGTTGGCACGGTTAGGATTCTGTCGATAAGAATGACGATTCCAGATATCTACACTTCATTTACAAATTCGATATCTATTTAGGATAAGTAGATAAGTTTGTCGTTACAATGGGTTATGAGGTATCATAACACGTCATTCAATTCTCGATAGCGGTTTATAGTAACTTATCTAGTTACTATCGTTTATGGGTACCTCATATCTATTTATTCCAACTTATTGTTGTCGTTCAAAATAGATTAATTTAACCATATCTTGCACTTAATGATCCAATCACTCCTAATTAGTATTGTTCTTAATATCATAAGTTTATCATTCATTATGAATGGTTCACTTAATCTCATTTGGTTTTCATTTGATATGAATTTGTACAACTTATTTAGTAAGGTATGATATTAATATAACACAGTTTACATTGTATCGTTTTCCATAATGTATTATGATTCATCAATGACACCTTTATTCATTCATAATGAAACTATAAAATTAGTTATGATTACTTAACAAATATCAATAACTTATATTTATACACTGTTGTTAAAAACAACACTTAAACACTTTCAATTTTAATAAGGTACAATAAGAATATAATGGTTTCGTTATTGTTTTTTCATCTCGTACTATGTACTTATAAACATAATTGCCTTATGAAAAAATAGAACTATGTTTATCTTATTATTGTTGTAAATAGTCATTTCCTTCATCCGTAATGAATAAATAAACTAGATATAGTTTCGTAACATAATATCAATTAATTAATTTAATTCATACTCTGCTATGTAAAACAACATTAAAAACACCTTTATATCTCACAAAATGTGATACGAACCAACAAGTATATTTATTCTAACTTCATAAGGATAAATCCTTATTTTCCAAAATGATGACATACAATTTTTCTTAATAGTACAATAGGAAAATGCCTTCAATCAACATCTGAAAATAATACTTTCACATTGCAATTATATACAATAATCCAAAACAAAATTTTAAATAATAATACATGAAAAAATCAAGCGTATACAATCAAGTTATTCACTTCACATTATCACTCCATCCTACACATTGTAGGAGAGAGAAATGTATACATGGTCGGTTCTATGAAGTGGCATGAGTTATCTTAACTCATAATCTTGTTGTGTTTAATAGAAATAAAAAAATATGTTAAGATTTATTTCAATAATAACTTATAAACTTCGTAATTCATTAATTACGTTTATAAATATCATTTCTCAATGGAATGATAATACAAAAGTAAGCTATGTTCTAAAACAATGACAAATCCAACTACTTTTCATAACTTTAGACTATTTATATAACTTGCAAATGCAATATCTTCTTACCATAATATAGTCTAGAATTTCATAGTAGCGTCAATCAATTAAAATTCAACGATGCACAACAATCATACTTAATGAATGCACTGAACAAATTCATCTCCCTTTTCCGAAAATATTGCTAAGGAGATAGAATGTATTCATACTTAACAAGAAATCATACATTTCCAACATGGTGTCACTCAAATTTCACCCTGAAATCTGCGACTACCCTATCCGAAAAATTTTCGTACTTTTAAAATAACAGGTCATTTGTTGTTTTTATTGCCTGAAAGTTCTTGTATTGTGTCAAGATAATCCCAAAGAGCCATATTAGCCTTTTTCGCCAAATACCCAGATGCTCAAAATTGTTTTATTCTGTCGTCGGGATTTGTCTGCGGGAAATTTGTATTTAATTATTTTGAGCCCGGTATGAGGCTATTTGCGCTCTGTTTTAACTCTATTATGAGCGAATATGTTATTATTCCTATGTGCCAGAAGGGTTTTAACTTATTTTTAGTTTTGGGCTTCATTTGCAACTTTTGGTAATTTTTCGTGTTTTTGTGGTGTCCCGTTTCGTTTTCTGTGAAATTTCTCTGGAGCAATTCCTTTGCCGGGTAAGCCCGATTTTTGGCCTGGAGCAGCTGGAAAACATATACGCACGTTATGCCCGGAGGAAGTCATCATCGGAGGTCTGGATCACTGGGAAAAAGTGAAGTCGTGCACAGAAAAAGCCCCTGCGGGGATGGGTGCATTTTTGGAAAACAAAGGATTTAAGCTGCGATGAGAAAAATATAAGCCGCAGGCAGGGTGGGAATTTTATACCTGCCTAGCAGGGTACTTTTTCCCATGTTATAAAAGTCACTTAAGCTGCAGTGGGAAAAATAGAGGCTGCAGGCAGGTGGGAATTTATTGCCTGCCTTGCAGGGTAAAAATTCCCATGATATAATAAAAGGAAAGTGACTTAAGTGAAATCATGGGATTTTTGTGTCTGCCTTGCCTTGCAGGGTAAAGAATCCCATTGTCAAAGTCAAATCACTTAAGTGGATCATGGGATTTTGGTGCCTGCCTTGCAGGGTAAAGAATCCCATTGTGGAAAAATTCTTAAAAATAGAATTACATGTGCAAAAAAGTGCGCCCCCTTTGAAGTGATGATGGAATGATTAAATTGGATTAATTTAATTAATCTTTCCTCTCAAAAAGTGCGCCCAAGCTTGGAGGAGGTCAACAAGTCAAAGATGGAATAAAAGAAAGGAATTAAATTCATTAAATTTAACTTATTTAGTGGCTGTCCTCTTCCTCTCAAAAAGTGCGCCCCATTTGGGTATTATTTAATGTTTTTTAAGGCATTAAAACATTAAATTAATTTCTATTTTCAGTGGCTATGGTCAAAGCACACTGTGAAGCTTGAGTGAAGTGCTGTGTGAAGGATTAAATTGGATTAATTTAATTTATTGGATGGTTGTCCTTAAACATGCTATTTTTAAAAGAGAAAAGCATGATTTTTAATTAATTAATTGCCTTTAATTGTTAGGGCAATTATTAATTATAGAATTGTGAAGGTTATATAAGCATGGGCAGCCATATGGGTGAATTATTTAATTCACAGGTAAAGAATTGCAGCCAAGAGGAAAAGTGCGCCCCCATTAGAGGAAGGATTTTGTTCAGACAAAGTGCTAACAAGGCTAAAAGCTTCCAGATTTGGCGCATGCTTTGGAGGAGGTTGATCTTTGTCTGCATAGTTGTTTTCACAGGTGTTACAGGAGCTCAGGTGTTGATTGAAAGGATTCATGCTCTCTTTATGTGCAAATTAAACACCATTTTTTGGGGCAGCAGGCTTGAAAAGTGTAGATTTTTACAATTTAAATTCACTATTCATGCTCCAGTGGCCATTTTTGTCTAAATAAATTGCAGGAATTCATTACAGGTGCTTCACAAAAGAAAAGGAGTTTTTATCAATGTCCAATACATTGCAAATATCCTTCGAATCTGAAGAATTGTCCAGATCTGCACCAGTATTGAAGAAATTCGGCCAAGTTAGAAGAAAAAGAATTATTCAGACGAAGATAGACAAAGCCATGGCGAAAGGAGATGAAAAAGAGAGCACGATGGATTCATGCATTGCTTCCAAACTTGCAGACATAGGAGACACGGATCTAGGCCCAGAACCTCTTTCTGATTTGATTGATAGATCCAGAGCGGGAAAGACTTCACTCATGCGTGCGGTCAAAAGTAGTGGAATTATCCGAGCTGCAGCTTTCCCATGTACAACCCAATTGCCAGAGTTCTTGATGGAGTGTGCTAGATCTTATCATCCTTCATCCAGATCAGTGCGTGATGTTGCGGGAAAGACAATAATTCGTTTGGATGCGGAGTTCATCAATTATTGTCTGAAGATTCCAGTGCGAAGGGTGGTGACTTCTATTAGCATTCAGGATGCTGACAGTAGGTGGGAGAAGCATAGAGCTGATTGTGTGAGCATCATGAATAGCCGGTTCATGAAGAAGCCTAGATCCCCTTCAAAGTTCCCGAGAACCCTTCCACGGTCCAATTTGGTGCAGGAGGCAGATGATGTCATCAAATTGCTATGCAGGTTGAATGGCGAAGCGAATGCCTACACTTTCCGTACATGGATGTATGCTTTTATCAGGACCATTGAAATCAACAAGGTTGATTCTATAATCAATTGGTCAGAAATTATTAGCAACAACATCGGTGAGCAACTCCGAAGCGTGAAACGTACTTTCAGCTTCAAGATGACTTCATACTTGGTGTATGTTGCAGCTTCACAGGGCGTCTTTTCCAGGTTGGATAGATGTGGTGTTCTTTCCAAGGACCCCATTTTTGAATGCTACCCGCAGCTTACTGCACCTACAGGCGAGAAAGACTTCAAAGTGATCAACGATGACTTCTTCTACGATTTCATCTGCAGGCTAGACAAAGACTTGAAGGCCAACAGGGTAAGCAAGGAAGCATGGGAAGCAGTGTCCAAGATTGGCAGTCTATTCATTCAATTTGTAGATTTCACATACCTCAGGGTTACGGGCTTTTCTGGAGAACCAATAAAGATGCCCAGGTATCCGAATGATAGATTGATCGCCATGGAGCTGAGCAGGCAACTTGTGGAGTTACACGACCTTCAATCGAAGCGGCACAAGTCTACGGGCTTCTTCCCAATCACTGTGGGATATTATAGTTGCATCAGCATTCACAGAGCTCGAGGGATGCAAGCACAAATGTTATCCGAGTATGAGCAAGAGTTCTTCCCTGCACGGCTTAACTTCGATCCATTTGGAGTAGCCAGGAAGCCAATCTCCCAGGAGTACGCACATGTGCCTTTGTTAGAAGATTTTTGGATGAAGTGCAGAAGTCAATACGAGGTTAGAAAGAAAGATTTCAGCAGGCTATCAGCAAAGCAAGTGTTCGATTTTAGACTAGCGCAGATACCTGCGGATCTTAAAGATGATGGGAACGTGGTACTTGACACTTACCATCAAATGGGAGGAGACAAAGCTATACTGCAAGATAACAATGGTGGCTGCCATTCAATTGAAGAAAGATCTGGAGCTGTGTTGGTGAATACTTCGAACTGGCTACTGACGAAGGGATACTGCCTTGATGAAGTATTGATGAATCAAATCACGGGAAACTTCGGCGCAGGAGATTCCCTCAAGCGGAAGCATGAAGGAGAAAGCAGCAGAAGGTCCGAGAAGTTGAAAGTACACAGAAGATCTCAAGAGAAGGAGAAGACCACTTCTACGACCATAGTTTTGACTCCAACTTCACCAACTATTGCACCGTAGTAGCAGGACGCTTCCATGCCTTCATTGAATCCGGCGACGTTCGTCTTCTCTCCGCAGCCACTCCGTTCATCACCCGTTCCAGAGGAGATGTTGAAGCTGCAGATGATGGAGTTCGAAAGAGCTTTGTCCTTGGATGTTTCAGAAGATGGAAGCCATGACACTGTGGCACTTTCTGACGGAGAGGATGCAGAGCGGGAGATGGTAGTCCACTCAGCGACTTCTTACTCCCCGAGAAGTAACTTCTCGAAATGGTTAGCTTTGCAGTTGGTTCTGGAAGCAAGAGTAGAGATGAACTTAGAGGAGCATGACTTGCAGCTACTTCAGGATCTGAGCAGAAGAGACAGAAGGCCTAAAATTGCTAAAGCAACTTCTAGGTTGATCATTGAGAATTCGGGAGAGAAGTTTGCTGAGATATCAATTCCAGAAAAAGGAAAGATAGAAGAGGAGTTCACGGCAGAAGATGTGACGGTGACCAAAATACCACTCGGTCAAGCTACCACTGAAGGATTGAAGCAGGACACGCAGACATTGATAGATGATTTGTTCCTTAGGCTTGACAGTGAAAAGGCGGAGAAAGAAGAGCTGCAGAAGCAAATATCTCAATTATGTGGGATCATAGCCAAGGTTGCTAAACCTTCCATTCAGCCCATTTCAGAGCAGGTGAGTGATCATCTTATGCAGGAAATGGAAGATGCAAGCAATCAAGTAAAGGCTATTGACGAATGGAAGGATTTGATTATCCGTCAAGCTTCTGTACAACTTGGGGAAATGTCAGCCCGCTTAAAGGTTATGAACGATGCAACAAATCAACTAAAGCAACTGATGGAAAGCATAGAAGGCATGAATACAGTTGCAGAGAGTAACCTGAGTATTTTGGCCGAGATCAACAAGCTGCCGGGAGATGTATTGGTTGCAGAACAAATTGTACTGGATGGATCAGTCGAGAAGGGGAAGCAGCTAGAGTTTGCAGTATCTTTCCGTTTGGAAATCTGCAGAGTTTTGCTGAAAAGGATGCAGGTGCTTGAGAGTAGAACATTAGATTTACCAGATAGTATCATTTCTTTCACTGAGGAAAGAGTGGACGGAGGTGTTACTTCATACGTGTGGATTGTTTCTAACGAGGTGCCTAATTCCTTGGAAGGTTCTCTTCTGATGGTGCAAAAGAGAATTGATAAAGATACCAAGCCTTTCACGATGAATTCTATCAGTAGATTGGTGGCGCTGCAGGCAGACATTGCGAGGTTTGGGCGTAGTTTGGAAGAGGTGGAAGCATGCAACAAGGTGTTGAATGAAGGGTTGATGCAGTTCAAGATAGAGAAGGAAGCAGTGGCTAAAACAGATGGAAGGATGCTGAATTATATGTTTGACAAGTATATCAGATATCAGAACAAGAAGAAGATGTAAACATTACAGCTGGCATGACTTCTTCTATTCTTTCTTCTTCTATTTTCTATGTTCCCGGATGAAATTGTAAAACTTCTAAGTTATTGGTTTTGCAACCATTACTTGAAGTCATGTGGAATCATTCTATTAATTAAGTGATACATGTGTCACTTAAGAAGAAGTTAGTTGAGGATGATTGCCAAATGTCATCTTTACTTGTTGTTCATACTTTAGTTCAGTTTGAGTCTTCTATTTGTACTTTCCCTCCTACATTCTATAAGTAGGAGAAGAACCTCCGGGTTAATGATCGATCAGAATTTGTAAGCAGCAATCTTGTGTTTTAGACTTTGTGCTGAACCCCTGAGAGCAATTTGAAGCAGAGGAATACAAAGGAGCAGGTTTCCGGAGAACTTTGTGTCACGGTGTACTTTGTTTCTTTCTTTGAATCTTAGATCTCTTGATAAACTTTGTGTTATTTTAGATCTGGATCTAGAGCTGCCTTTGCTTTATAATTCTGTGTGTTCATATCTATTAAGTTTCTTCTATGTGCATGCAATTAGCTCTGTTATCTACTAATTGGGATGCACATCTTCCTCATTTCTTCTCTGTATTTCCTTTACTTCTTTCTTCTATAATTTTCCTTTCTTAAATAGCTGCTTACTTGCTGCAAAACTTCTTAGTTATGGTTCATGAACTAAGTGGTTAAAGTAAAACCCCCTGATAGATAATAACACATTTATATTGACAAATCTGACACAGGAGCCTCACCGGTTAAATGAGGGAGATTTATCTCATGACTGCCTAGATTTGATGCTATGCAGAAAATCTAGCCAACACAACAACTCGTGTATTTAATTGATATAACAACCCTTAATTAATAAAGGTAACAGACTGTTGTAAATGTTTAAAACAATAACCCAGACAAAGGTTTATATTAACAACAATCATTTCCTTGCATTCTTTTCTGTATAAACCATGTCACCAAGTAAATTTAGTTAAATATAACAATATGGTGTTAAAGAATGAACGTAATTAATAGTCACCCCACTCAACAGTCAACAATCAACTAGCAAATGCATTTCCTAATCTACAATAATCAATAATTTTAATCTAAAATGAATGGAGCTCAGGTCAAAGATAATTATTTAGAATTATTGATGATGATATCCATAGCCGAACAAGAATATTTGACCAAATCAACTAATATCATCATCGACAAAAACCCAAGTTATATGAGTCTACATTTTTCCATAAAAAATCAGACCTAGAATCCCAAAAATGACAAAAACTACAAATTTTTTATTTTCCAACAAACCCACAATGTTTTCCATTCTTTTACCTATTTTCACAAAGATTTTCATACTGAAATTGAAGAGAAACTCTAGATTTTTAACAATACCAACTCAAGAGAAAATCCCAAAAATAAGTCTACTATCATCAAGCTATAATCGAGCTAAAAAACAAAATCTAAACGTGTATTTTAAGGTAAAATCATAGACCCAAAATCCCTTTAAGTTTTTTCAAATAAGAAGTTTAATATAATTAAAAATGCATTTTTAGAGAAGGGTCAAATCTTAATAAAACACAATAAAAATTCCCAATTCCCAGTCTTCAACAGACTCAAATCGAAATAATAAATGAAATCAATTTCCTTTAAAATTCCATTAAAAAACAACATACCCAAAATGTTATTATAACAAAAAAATGCAGATTTCACTTCATACACAAAGTCCCATTTATTCTCTGCAGTTTCCTACCATTTTCATTTAAAGTTTTCATAATAAGAGCAAGAGTCAGTCCAGATTTTTGAACAACTTAGAAAACCCAAACATATCCACCAATTTCAAATTAAAAACAACAAGAGTATAAGTAAAAATAACCCTTGCCTGGTTTTATATTTGCCTTGTTTTCTCTTTTTTCTCTTAAAACCTGCAACTTGCATTTCCAACAAAGACTCCCAAAATGTCCACAACATCAAGAATAAAAACAAACTCGACATTTAAATAAAGCTCCATCATACATGCAGTCACATACAACAGACTCCCACTATTTTCCCATGCAAACACTTCCACGAAGCAAAATAACCAACCAAAACCAAAAAATGTGACTATGGGAGAAAGAACATGGGCTTACATGTATTTTGTCTTGCTAAGCAAGCTTGCACTTTCCCCAAAAAGTGTGCATGTTTTATTAAATGCATTTATTAACTGTCATTCCACTTGTCATTCCCTCCAAAATCTCCATGAAATGCATATGGTCTGTGACCATATCAATAAAATTAAAACATTATAATTACCTTGCCCATGGTCTGTGACCATTCCAACATTTAATCATTAAAACTTTTAAACTTATCTATTTCCATTGCAAAGTGGTCATTGACCATCGTAAAAAATAACCCATTATCTTTATGTTTAACATTTTCAAGGACTATGGTTGGTGACCAATGAACTCAACAACATTTCACAATAATTTTACCTATGCCAAGTATTATGGTCGATGACCATTGTGAACAATAACCAATAAACGCTAATCAGAAATCCTTATTTGCAAATGGTCGATGACCAAGTCTTCCAAATTTTAAACAATGCAAATGCAATATGGTTTAAGCTATTTTAATGAAATTAAACATTTATAATACCTTGCATATGGTCCACGACCATTATTCTCAATGCCAAGGAGAGTCAACCATGATTAAAACATTTAAACAATACCACCAAGAAATTACCTTACGGAATGGTCTAAGACCCGTTCAAAATAACATTTAATTTTAAACCATCTCGAGTTATGTAGTCAACTTGAAAAAATCCATGTGGTATAAGATCGAGTTAGGATAGGATTAACACTAACCATTAATCCATTTATGATATTACCTTTAACAATGCAAAGTATCCTTACTATTGCAACCTTATTAATTAATGCAATTACTAGTGAAGTCAAATCAACCATATCCACATATAACAATGCATACGAAAGGCAATCATCATACAAATTAAAGAAACGTTAGAATGTAACTGAGTATATATGGATATGTATACATCTACATCTGTGTATGTATATGTTTCCGCATATATATATAAGTATATATTTGTATATACAACTATATATACTTAACAATTAATGTTAATCATTAATTTAGTCATTATCAAACATTTACAGCGACAAAACCTTCAACTATTGTGGGGTGTGACACATTGATAGAATAGACGCCATCATAATCAGGTGTAGTTATGTCAATAGTACATTAATCAATGACATTCTCAGGTTGGATGATATGCTCTATAGGAGGATATTGAGTGTGAATGATAGAGATAGGGATACAATCAACATCCTTATTATGCGATCGTGGGCATAAGGCGGGAGGTAATTTGTAAATAATGACATCAAGAATATCAAAGGTGTTAGTTCAAAAGTCAAAATCATGAGGATTTTCATCATCAAAATCAATAATTTGGCAAAGTACGACCCACAACCTCAACATGACCATTATAGCCATGAAGAGAATCTACCAGATAGCTGAGGCAGTGATATTCCTAAAATGAGATGGTAGGAAGTTCTTCAAGGGTGGGAATTTTGAATTTCCTATGTTGTTAAAATAAGTCAAAGTTCCAATCCCATACGTGTCACCTTGCACTTTATAGATAGATCCTAGGTGTGAGAAGATGAAACATTGGAAGGTGGATGATGTGACTACACACATGCGATGAGTCCATGATTATCCCAGAAGAATATTATAAGACAAAGTAAAATTGAAAACCATGAGTTTGACATGAATGGTATAAGGACGTACAGTGATAGGAAGCCATATGTAACCCATAGAGGGCATTTATCTACATTAGTAGCCTTGGCATGTGCTCCAAGTTAATTTTAGATTGTCTATAGAGTATCCCAATGTCTTGATGCAGCCAAAATAAGTGACATAGGTGCTAAAAACTTCGTCTACGAGGGATCCCTTAACCACAATGTGGCCAATCTAAATTTAGATAAAGAGGGTAAGATTGTCAACAAAAAACAATAGGGTCATAAGGGATCATGGAATCAAGAGGAAAATAGATACATGATGATTGATTAGTGGAATGGTTGGTGAAAATGGATAACTCTTCATGTTATCACATGATGCTCTCTTCCAACCGAAGTAGGGAAGGATACTTCCCCAAAGCAGGTGGAAAAGGATTATTTATAGAAAAGAGTGTTGTTATAAGATGATCATGATGTCAGGGTGAGGTATAAAGGAGCTCTAATAATGATATTTGACTAGAGAGGCGAGAAAGTTCTATAAAAGGATCCCAATATTCAAGGGTTGGTTGTGTAATGGTCTAAACCTGAGAAGGATTTTTCTGAAGAGGTTTTGAAGGAGGGGGGCTATCAAAAAGTTCTGGAAGTGAAGTTTTAGTTGTCATCTCTAAAATACCAAGCATGTTAGAAGTGTTACCACAAGGGTTGATGACATAAGAGTTGGTAGAAACAGGGAAAAATGAGATTGACCATGTAGGAATATTTGTATAGGGGTTGATGGCATTTACATGGACTGAGGATTTAGATATAAAGGTTTGCTCATGAGGTTTTTTTCGTGTGGAGCATGGATAGATGGTATTTTAGGAGTCTACCTAAGTTGAAGGAGGATAAGAGGGTTAAATATAGGTGATAATGCAGTTATAATAGTCCATATGAACCATGATTACATTAAATGCATTAGTAGAGGCATAAGAGGTATGGACAATTTTGGTAACTATGTGATCCAGGCAGCAATTCTAGTGGCGCAACTTCCAGAGACCATAACTTTTGCACCGTAGCTCCGAAAGGCAACGGAAAGCTTGGAATGCGTAGAATGTGATGAGAAGGTGTGAACTCTGTTCGGCAATGTTTGACCCCCGAAATCCACGTTTAAGGGGCCCAAATTGTGATTTTTGTACTGCTGTCTCAAAATAGTAAATTCTAAAAATAGTATGTTTCGCAAAATTAGTGCACATGTAAGTCTTGGAAGATGAAACACCTCGTCTCCCTCGAGACTGGTGACCTTCCACATCTTTCTAGGTGTCCTTTCGTATTTATAAAATTATTATAAATACATATGTAACCGGAAGAAGAGATAGACATCTCTTGGCAGAGATAATTGATTTTTGGAAGTCTTTGAGTAATTTACATCTCTTTTCAGAGATAGTTGTTTTGCAATTCATTTGGCACATTTGTTAATCTGTTCCTTAAGTCTGAAACCCCTCGGTTTTGGATCAGTGGTATCAGAGCTAAGTCGTCTTGAGAGTGTATGATCCCCAGAACGAGGTCGGGATATAAAAAGCTTGGGTGGTCCCCACATAATCCTTCAGAATACTTGCCTGTTCGCTGCAGGCGACCTCCAATGGCGGACAACACCAGGATGGATGATCCTCTCAAAAATATGGTGAATGAAGCTCTTAGGGAGCAAAAGGATCAGATGCTACAACAATTCACCCAAATTCTGCAACAACTACAAGTAGGAAATCATGCCTCCTCATCTGTAAATCAGTCCTTTGGTGCCCCGACTCCATTCAAGGTGCAAGTAAATTTCGACATTCCTATTTTTGAAGGTAAGATCAATTCTGATGCAGTAGAGAACTTGTTGGACCAATTGACCTCATATTTTTCTGTCAATCAATTTACTGATAAGGAAAAGATAACATTTTCTCTATTGAAATCATCTCTTGCTGTCAAAAATTGGTGGGGTGTGTATAAGAATGGGCTCGAAAGGGATGAGCTAGGAATCACAGAGGAACCCACATGGAATGATTTCGTGGATGCCATAAAGGAAGAATATTACCCTGTTGGGGCCTATGATGATCTGTACATACAGTGGCAGCAACTTCGTCAAGGTAAGGACCAGTCGGTTCAAGATTATATTGACAAATTTCATTCTTTATCTGCAAGATTGGGCATTCAAGACACAGAACAACATAGGATTCTAAAATATCGCAGTGGCCTACAATGGAGCATCCGAGAGGACTTGGAATTCTTTCAGTTTCAAACCCTCGGCGAGGCATACAAGTTTTCAGTCAAGATTGAACAAAAGCACAAAAGGAGGACTGCTAGGAACCAACCCGTGAGGGGGAAGAATGATAAAGAAGGCCAGACCCGAGGTCAAGGTTGGAAACAGAAGGAGTCGCAAGGAAATAAGATGCAGAAGGAGAAGACAGGGAAGTGGTGCGACCTCCACAAAACAAATCGCCACTCCAAGGAAGAATGTCGAGCCATTAAGTCCTTACTCGCCGAATCATCTTCTTCAACACTCTCTGCACCAGCAGTTACAGACCCTGAGGTCAAGGATGAAGATGATGAAATTATAGATGCTGATCTAGATGTGATGATTGCCACCTCAAAAGTCAAGAATATGGATGAGAAGGAAAGGCTCTTCCATTCCAAGCTCTGGGTAAAAGGTAAGCCTCTGCATTTTATCCTTGATAGTGGAAGTCAGAAGAATTTAATTTCTGTTGATGTTGTAAAAAGCCTAAACCTCCCTGTAAAGCCACATCCCCAGCCATATAGTATCGGGTGGTTAAACCCAGGAAGAGACCTCCAAGTCACACAACAATGCCTCCTTCCATATGCCATCAAGCCCTTCCATGATGAAGTCATGTGTGATGTTGCTCCATTAGATGTTTGTGATGTGCTCCTAGGCCAGCCATTCATGTGGGATAGACATGGCATCTATGAGTCACGACCTAGAAGGGTCACCATTACCATTGGGAGTCGACGTTATCGGATACCTGAGGTCATTCCCCCAAAATCTGTCTCCCTCATCAGTGCCAAACAATGTAAGAAGTTAGTGGAGAAAACCAAACAGTTTGTCGTCTTGATGATCAGGCCAAAACCTACAAACAAAATTGTTGCAGCCTCCATGAACATGCACTCAATACAGCAACAGAAGCAGCTCAACCAAATCATAACTGAGTATGATGATCTATTCCAGACACCTAAAGGAGTGCCATTTCAGTGTCAGGTAAAACATGTTATTGATTTGGTCCCGGGGTCTCCTTTACCCAACAGCCCTGTGTACCGCAGGTCAGTCCTTGAAAATGAGGAGATAAAGAGGCAGCTCTAGGAATTGATTCAAAAGGGACATATTAGGCCAAGCTCTTCACCTTGTGGAAGTCCAATTATCTTGGCGCCAAAGAAGGATGGAACATGGAGACTTTGCATAGACTATCGGGCTTTGAACAAAATCACTGTGAAGAATCGCTACCCCCTCCCAAGGATTGATGATTTACTGGACCAGCTCCGCGGTGCAAATTTTTTCACCAAAATTGATCTCAAATCTGGCTATCACCAGATCCCTGTCGAGCCCACTGATGTTTGGAAAACTGCATTTAAATATAGGTGATAATGCAGTTGTAATAGTCCATATGAACCATGATTACATTAAATGCATTAGTAGAGGCATAAGAGGTATGGACAATTTTGGTAACTATGCTACCAACATGATCAATGATAGATTTTTCAAATTTAGAATGCTTAGGAAGGGGTTCATTGTAGATATTGAGACACTCATTAACTTGAAGAACTATTTCATGCCTATCAAATTGTTGGGCTTTGTCGCGTGTTGTGATGACTTCATGATCAAATTTGTTACCAAGGAGAAAAGTGTAGGAAAAGTATTGAAGGTCGTGATGATTTTCATATGAATAGACCTAGTTGGCTGACACCAACATAATTTAATCTCATCATGCTATTGAGGGAGAGGATGAGATGGGTCTATCACCATGGTGAATGGGAAAGGTAGATGTCATTACAATTTTACTTAGATAGAGGTTGGTGACAATTAACATGGGAAGAGGTAGAATGTGGTTAGGTTGTAAATAGATCAATGTTATGGATATCCTATTGGAGGAAGTTCCTTGATGAAGAGTATCTGTGACTCCATAATAAATGGAATTTTTGTTTCTAAGACATATGGGGACTTGGATGTTCTTAGGAGCTTGCTGCTTTGGATAAGGATTTTTAAACTCTTTCATGAGATAATCTTGGCACTTGGTTTGTTTGAATACTTTTTCCAAAGAGGTAGGGTAAAATGATCGAACCTTGTATTGAAGAAGAGGCTCAAGTGATCTAAGGAAGAGTTGGACCAAGCTCCCATTAGGCATGTTATGTTCAGTCCTAGTGGAAAAGGTCTTCTTATGTTTGATAAAGGCTTGGGTAGATTCATTTTCCATCTACTTGCAATTTATGAAGGCATTAATGTTATTTTCAAGAAGATTGTGATATTGGAATAAATTTTCTAGGGTGGTTTCTAAAATTTCTATCCTGACAATAGAGTGTGGGAGGGTGTGATACCAATATTAAACATATCCTATAAGGTTTTTAGCTAGGTACTTGGAAACATAAGATTTATTCTTGACCCAATCCTTGTAGAGATTTCCAAAATCCTTTATATGGAGAGTGGGGTTAGTAGAACTATCATAAGTGGTGGAAGGTGAGACACCTCTAATGTCCATAACAATGATGTAGGGGGTTAATGATTCTCATTGAATAACTTGAAGTGTCTTGTTATGAATGGAAGGTTGTGTGATGAGAACTCCATTGGGCCCAACCACAAGTGGAGGGGGATGACCTTGTTTTTTGCGCCCCAAGAGACCATTTGAGTTTGATTAACAAGTTGATTTAGGCTGGTTTGAAATTATAGAAATTGATTTGGTGCCATAGTTTGTTGTTGAATTAGATGGTCAATGAGATAAATGATGAGTTGGGTAGAATCTTAATTAGGAGAGTTATTTGTATTGTTAGCTAAATTAAGATATGACTCATCTAGGAGAGGCTCAGGATGGTTAATATCAACATCTAATTTTTGAGAGAGATAGTCCTTAAGATGCTTTCTTAGAATTTAGGGAGATTCTCATACATATTTAATAAATTTTTGCATCAAAGGGGTACAATCAAATTAAAGTGCATCCTCATGTTCCCCCATTTATTTAGGATCAAAGATAGGGTTTCAGATGTTGGATATTGTTTGTATATTTTGAGGTGGGTGCTTGGACTTCCTAACATTGGATCATATGGAAATAAAATCAACATATTTCGGAACTAGCTTAGTAAGTCCCTGATTCTAAGAGTTGTTATGATGATACAAAGATGGTTCTACTGGAGGTGTAAATGAATCATCAAGAAAATATTCCATGGAAAAGTGAATATTCTTAGAGGAAGCTTACTAAAGATGATCTTCAGATGGGATCAACTGTGCAGTAAGATTACATAGGGGTCAATGGTGTCTAGAAGGAAAGGTGTGACAAAAGTGATAGTTTTCAAACAAGGTCGGCCTTGTAGGAAACTTGTATAGGGTTTAATGACATATGAAGGGAATATTTATGTTTATGCCATATTTATTGTGTAGTAGGGTTCTGCACAGGCACCAAAAACGTTCAAAAAAGTAGGAAAAATAAAAAAGGAGTAAATTTGATCTAGTTTGAGAAAAAGTAAGATTTGCATTGGGTTCACTAGAGTGTATGATGGGTAAATGAGATCTTCCTAGTTGGGATCTCAAATATAGGGGTCAAATATAAGTTCAACCATACTGTGTAAATAGAAAGGTGCTCAAAGAGAGCTGAAGTCGTAAATCTATAGGATAATATCCCTAGCCTTAAAAAAGATATAAGGTTCCAAGGCCTACAACTAAGATAAAGAGAAGTATCCTTATTTGATTATGAAATAAAGAAGGAAACAACCAAGACATGGATTAAGGCAAGGGGTGTTGTAATAATAAGACAATGCAACCAACCAAATCAGACATACATCTACTTTAGCCTATAACAATGAATGACCAACAACAACAAACATGCATATATAAAATAAGAGACTAAAGAGGGTTGGAAATACTTACTTGTAGCGTGTGTGTGACTGTTGATGCATAATCCTACCAAAAGACAACAATATTGAGAGAGAATCACTATGGGTGGAGAAGGGGAAAAATCAACAAGAAGATTTCATGTCCTAACTCACTATGGTGACCCAAATGCAAGAGAGGCAAGCTCAAAGACTTCAACGTCAGCTAAGAAGTGTGAAATAGAGAGAGTAAGAGTAGATCGTGTGAAAATTATATATAAGCAAGTAATTGTAAAGTGTTGGTACTAATTGGATAAATTCCAAACATATATATTTAATCCAATCACCCATGAGTGATGGAAAAGTGAAAATAGGAACAACCCCATGGATGATGGTATAGCCTTCGGGGAAACCCTAAGGTCAAATGCTTAAAACATGAGTGGAGGCTAGAAGATTAGTAGGGATAGATGACGAAGATCCAGTGTTTGGAAAAAAGGATAATAATGTACAAGAAGAAGAAGTAGGTAGACATAATGGTTGTTGTCCACTCAAAATTTCCCTGCTTTTGAGAAGTTGAAAATTGAAAATTTTGAAGTTAAATGTCTTTTCTGTTGTCCTGGTAATGTGAAAAGTCAAGAAATTGGAAAAATCTACGTTTTTTGGGTCATTTTGTGTGATTTTCGGGCCTGTCGGACATTTTTGTCCCAAGTGTCCCAAGTTCATTCGGGCTCTCTGTTCCCCGATCGGCCGCTTTACCCGAAGTGCGTTCTTTTCGGGCCCGTCAGAACTTTTTGTCCCAAGTGTCCCAAGTTCACTCGGGCCCATTGTTTCCTTTTCGTCCGATTCGGCCGAATCACGAAATCCGCGTACTTTCATCCCGCATGTCCCAAAAACGTTTGTGCGTCTTTTCCCCGCATCGCCCAAATAGGCTGAATCACGTACTTCGCGCTTTCGCGTCCCTCGTGTCCCAAATGAACCAAGTGCCATTCGTGCTAATTTTTCCCGCTCTACCCGAATATCTTGCTTTTCAATTTGGTAGATGTGTATTTAATGCACATTTATTGTCTTTCTCTCTCCTAAACGGCTATATAATGAGCTGCCCCCTATGCATTTTTGCACACTGCTTTCATGCTATCTATTGCTCGTACCCTTGCAACCAAAATTTTTTCACGCGCATCCATCCCCCCTGCAATTCCATCCCAAGTCCAGCCTGCAGCCTTGCTCTCCAAGTTACTATCAACATGAAGATTAAATTCCAGGGGCAGGATCAAATTTCACCACTCGAGTCTGTCGTTCCCGATATCGGGGACAGTGAGGTTCGCCACCTCGACTTTGGAGATTTTTGGGCAAGAATGACAGATGCGAACCCTTCACCTATGGCACAGATGATTCATGACAGTGGTTTGGCTTTCACCGGTGGTTTCCCTATCTCAGTGCAATGCGCAGATACAGTGCTCTCCTGCGGTGCTCATTTCAACCCTGACTCGAGTGAGTTGACAAACGTGCATGGGGAGCTCATCGCCAAACTTGACGCTGCCACCATTGGCACTGCACTAAGGATTCCAGAAACAGACAATGCTATAGTTATTTCTCAGAATCAGGCACAGGCCCTTTTCGATCAAGACAGTGAGAAATATAAGGCATGGGTGGCGAAGTCCTGGCTGAAAAACCCTAAGAAGGGGGCATCTCGTCTGTCCAAGGTTCTCTTCCGTGCCGATTTCAATGAGGAATTGTCAGATTTTATAATCCTACTGGCTCGGGTCATGGGTTTACCCTCTACAAATGAGTTCCATTTCTGGATGTGCCCGCTTATCAATATGGTGTGCGAAGGAACTCAGAATATCAATTGGGCAGAGATCATTAGTATGAACCTAGCAGAGCAGTTGTCCAATGTACAGCAGACCAAGAAATTCTATATGACTTCATACTTAATGTATACCCTAGCAGCATCGAGGCAATGGTTTGGGTTCTCATACATTGATGCTCATAAGGATGACCCTGTGTATGCCTACTGCCCTCAATTCACCTTGGAAACTAGCAATCGCAATTTCAGGAGGGTGAATGATGCTTTCACCATGTACATTGTCAGGCTCCTAGAGAGCGACACGGCGAGGAGATTTTCTGATGAAGCTATGAATCTGATATCGCATTACGGTGCCTACTTCATCCAATTTAGGAAATTTTCCTATATAAGGCTTGCAGGCTATGAGAGCACTCCTCTCAAGCTTCCTATGTTCTGCAATGACAAAATGGCCTTAATAGAAGTATGCAGGCAGCTGGATAAGTTGCACAGAACCTGCAGGGATAAGAAAATCACTGGCCTACACTTCCCCATCATCTTGGGAAACTACACCTGCAAGACAGCACTAGATGCTCAAAACATAGAAAGAGCCCTAGCTCCCATCACTGTCCATTTCTTCAAGCCAAGAACTTGTTTTGACTTGAAGAAGTTTATTGAGCAGAACATCAAGATCACTTATCATCATAGGGCAGACACAAAGGACTATTGGGCTGACTGTGCTGATGATTTTGAAGCAAGGAGAAGACATTATGGCAGGTTTTCCCTTCAATTAATCCAAGAGCTTAACCTGTACCAAGTTCCTGAAGGGCTCCAGGATGATAATTCTGACCTGTACTCATATGAGTATGACAATGTGGTCAAACACACTCCCTTGGAGGATTTGGATTGGTTCAAAAAGGAGAAGGATGATTTGGCTGAAATCCTAGCTCCGGTCTTAGTCAGGACCAAGATCTGGTTTGATAAGAAAGTCCGTGAATTTAGAAGGTATTCAGGGGAATCCTCCTCCAAGGATGCTTCAACACCAAGGAAGGAAGCATTGACACCCAGATCGGAAGCACCTGTGCAGACCCCTCCTACCTCGTCAACTCAAGGACCTACAGTCTCCACTCCTTCCTCGTCCACCCAGGTATATCAAAAGAAAGTCAGAGAAGTCAAGAAGGAGCCTGTGGAGGAAGATCCCCTAAGGAAGCATACTGAGTTGTCCTCAGGCCCAGAGAACATCATTGTTCTCAGTGAAAGTGAAGAGAGTGAAGTGCCTGTATCTACAAGCACTCCAGAAGCCCCCATGGATAAAGAAAAAGAGGTCCAAAGCACTGAGCTTCCGGGTGCCAGTGACCCCTCTGTATCAGAAGCCACAAGCGCCCCACTTATATCTCAATTAGAGGCAACAACAGTGCAAACCTTGGGTGCCATGAGTTCTCTGTCTCTTGGCCCTCTTGCCCCACCTTCTTCTTCCTCCTCCTCTTTTGCATGGGTGCAGCCTCTTGTTGACAGTAGGAAGAGAAAGTCTTCCTCCCAAATCTCAGGGCCCAATTTTGATGTTGTGGCAGCCTTATTAGGCACTACTCCTCCTACTCACGCCAAAAAAGCCAGAACTACCTCCAGGATAGTGTCTGATGCTCAAGGCCAACAATTCCTGGAGATAGCCAAGCCTAAGGCAGACAAGCCAGAGCAAGATTTGCAAGCATCTGATCTGGAGCTCTCGAGAATTCCCATGGGAGAGTCCACCCCTGAAGGTGAGATCCACAATCTTCAGGAAACAGTCACCAGAGTCATTGGGAGGGTAGAGAAAGGGCAGCAAACCATAGAACAGTTGGAGGAACAAGCCCAGATTCTTACAAGTTTCATCAAATCCCTGTTGTCCATGGATAAAGTTTTCGATCCTACCCCATTGACTACTCTTCCACCACCTGTAATTCTGAGCCAGGATGAAGTGCAGAGTATCAAAGACATGCACAAGTATTCCATCTATGGAAGGGCTATGGAGGCCATGGTGGATGATATGCTTGTTGCAGGATTGAATTTCATTGATGAAGCCTTTAAACTCCACGGGAAGGTGAGTAATTTGCAACAGAAGCTCTCCTCCACTATTGGGAGCATTGATAAAGAACTTAAACTTTGGAGCAGTTGCATAGTAGACCTTCGTCTCATGGGACAAACAGATGAAAATATTTTGATGGCAAGCAAGGTCTTCGAAGATGCAAAGGATAATTTGTCAAAGTCCTGGGTCTATAGCGTGGAATGGAAAATCAAGGTGCTGGAGGAGGCTTTGGGAGAGTTAAGAAATAGCTGGCAGAAGGGTGAGGCCTTCAAAACACTAGTTATATCTGCCTTCAAGGATATACATTGCCATCTTCATGATGAGACTTCTGGTGTGCCTCTCTCTTTACAAGAAATCAAAGCTCAATTCAGAGCTTTTGTCAAAGGTGATCTATTCAAGGAAAGTTCCATTTCCAAGGAAAAGATGAAGGAGATCTGCTCTCTTCAATCTGCTATAGAGGAAGCAAATAAAGATTATCATACTCATGTCGAATTCGACAAAGAGATGGAGAAATGTCTCGAGATTTTGGACTCAGTCCACCGCCAACACGTCAGTTCCACGTGGCAGAGACATAGCAGAAGCATTGAAAAGATTTAGACAACGGATCCTTAAATCAGTGGGTCCCTCCCAATCTTGAACGCTTGTCTTCTTCTCCTGATTCTTCTCTCTTCTTCTCTTCTTCATCATGAATTTATTGTAATTAGTTGGGGTATTGCGATTAGCAGCCCTTTAACTAAACATTAGTTAAAAGAAGTAGTTACCAAGAGTAACTAATTTGTAAACTATATAATGGCCTCTCCTCGCCATTTTTTGGGGGGAGGAACTTGGCTTATTTTTGAAAGTGTAAATAAATCATAAAGAAATCAATACAGAAGGATTTTTCATTCTTTGTCTATCTGGTTTCCTTTATTCTCAAGCTATTCATTTAATCTTGTTAGATCATTTGTCTGTATTATGCTGAGAAGCTTTGTATTCTTGCAGATGTTATTTATAGAACTTTGTGTCTTTTCAAATTTCATCTTATTAATGTGATACAAATGATCTTATTCCAATTCGTTGTACCCTCGCATGCATAAGGAATTACTCTGTCATCTATAATTCTGAATGGTGCCTTTCTGCTCGTTCTCGCATTTTCATTCCTCAGTCCTTTTGTGATTGATGACCTTTTAGGAAACACTTTCATAATATCCAAGTTCCATAGTAAAACCATGCTTTGTATATGTGTAAATAGGTTCGTTTCTGAATAAGGGAACCTCTCCCATTAAAGAGGAGGGACTTCTTGTCCCCTGACTGTTGCTCTTCTTGAAGTTCCTTTTTGACGACCAACAGTTTTTGGCGACTCCGCTGGGGAATCATATTCCAGTTCTATAATCATTTATCGATCATCTTTTGATCTGGTGACTCCACGTTTTACTCAAGGGAGAAGGGCCCTTGGTATTGAAGATTCTCAGTTTCAGCTTTTGGAACAGCAGGGTTTTCCTTTCCCTTCAGCAAGAAGGAATATAAGAGCTCGTTCAACAAGCACTCCTCCTGTCAAAAATAGAATCCCTACGGGTGGTATTCCTTCAGAACAAATCAGTCCTAATCTTCGAGCCCTGATTCTTGCTGGTGTTTCAGTTCCTCTTCAAGCCATTTTTCCAAGAATGGCGGTACCATTGCCTTGGGGCCATCGTGTTGGGCCTCTTGCCCTTCCTCAGCCTTTGCATGAGTTACCTAGAGGTAACCGGAAGAACTTTCCTAAATTCAAGGGTGATGGTAAGGTACATCCTGATGAACACATCGCAGCCTTCATAGTTGCATGCGGAGTTCTGGGAGTTGAACATGAAGACGTCTCCGTAAGGATTTTTGTTGAGACTTTACAAGATAATGCTGCTGATTGGTTCTATCACCTTCCGGCCGGAGCTATCACTAGCTGGAACACAATGAGAACTAGGTTTGAAAACCGTTTCAAACCGGCGGAAGACGTGCATGCTTTGCTAGCCCAAATTTCTCAAATAAAGAAGGAATCACAAGAGCCCATGAGAGAATTTGTGGCTCGATTCAACAGGTTAATTAACAAAATTCCACCAAATACTCAACCTGTAGATCAAATCCAAAAATGCTTCTTCCTAAACGCCCAATTGCCTGAAGTTAGTTATGCATTGAGAAGGGCTAATCTCGCAACATTGGCCGAGGATCAAACTCTTGCTGTTAGTGTTGAAGATGATTTAATCATGTCAGGAAAGTTGAGGAGAGACCCTTCTAAATCTAAGTCTTCTTCTTCCTCCTCTTCCACTCCTGGACCTAATACTGATCCATTGGTACAAAAACTTGCAAATGATCTCATCGCCATTAAGAAACAATTGGCTCAGCATACTCCCTATGCAGACGTTCCAAGGAGGAATTTTCAGCCCAGAAATCATTTGCCTGCTTCTCAAACAAGGCTAGCGCTTGAAGGACCTCCTATTAAAGTTCCTGTCAATGCAACCTGTGAAGTTGAAGAACCAGAGGATGAGGAGGTTAATGAAGATTGTGAGGAATTTGTTGAAGAGGTTGATGATGAAACAGATGAACTTGAGGGATCTCGAGTTAATTTCTTCACCACTGAAGGCATTGATGAAGGAGATGATTATGATGAAGTAGTAGCAGACATGAATAGCGAATCATACGCTGTCATGACTCGAGAGTAGACAAATCAGAGGGAGAAAGTGATGCAGCCCACCAAAAAATCTAAGGAGCAGCCGACAACTATCCCTGTAATTGCAAAAAGAGGATCTCCTATCCCCATTTCATCCACACCAAAGGTGAGTCCTGTCAATTCTGCTACTAAAGTTACTTCTTTTTCTCCTAAAATTGATAAGCCTAGGATCCCAAGTGATGATAACCCGTCCACTTCTGGGTCTTTCGATATTATTGATCACCTAAAAAAGACTAAGGTTCAAATCTCAGAGGCTGAATATTATCAAACCCATCCCAAGGCTTTTGCTAAAATGATTCACTTTGTCAATTCTCATTCTAAAACTACCTCTAAAGGCCTTTTACCCACTCCCTCTTCTGCACCACAGCCTAATCTGGTAGCTGCTGTCACCTCACCCAATGACAAAATCAAACCATTCTATGTGACACTCCTTATAGCCGGCCATAGGCTCAGTAATTGCGTCATAGACTCAGGGGCATCAGACAATGTAATGCCTGCCAAAGTAGCTCATGCCTTAGGCCTAACTCTCACACACACTTACGGATCTTGTTATTCCATGGAGAGTAAGGAAGTGCCCCTGGTCGGAAGGATTAAGGATGCACAAGTGGCTTTTGCTACTTTGCCTGAGAAGAAAGTTTTGGCTACTATCCTAGTAGCAGACATTCCTCCTTCATATGGGATGCTGCTAAGCAAAAATTTTTGTAAGGATGTGGGTGGAGAAATTCAAATGGATTGGTCACATGCCCTCATACCTGTTAATGGGAAAATGAAGAAGCTGCTGCCTGAGAAGCAGTCTGAGTATATTGTACAAAAAACAGATGATCCCAAAGCACAAATACTCTATGAGGATATGGGGCATGGCAACTACATGATTATGTCTCCAGAAGAAATCCAACTCCCCAAAGTGTCACCTAAAGATCCTAATGGTGTTTGGATATTAGAGTTTGATGGAAGTTTTTCTTCAGCTGGTTCTGGAGCTGGTGTCATATTGGTGTCACCTGAAGGAAGCATTCATCCTTTCTCATTCAAGTTGCAATTTGAAAATACCAATAATATAGCAGAGTATGAAGCTCTCATTCTTGGACTCCAGGTGGCAAAAGAACAAGGTGTGAAGAATCTTCTAGCTCGTGGGGATGCGGAGTTGATTGTCAAGCAAGTTAGGAACCTCTTCCAGGTAAAGAATAGAAGGTTGAAACATTACAAGAATCAGGTTTGGGACTCCATTGAATTTCTTGACGCTTTCTCCATCGAAGCAATGCCTAGGGAAGAGAATACCAGGGCTGATTCACTAGCAGTCTCAGGGTCACTGCTTATACCTCATCCTGACTTTTCTCAAGATAAGTTCACCATCGAGATGATCCATAGACCCATTGTACCTGATAATACAAGTAACTGGCAAGTTTTCAATGACGATCAACACTTGCTTTCTTTCTTAGAACTCAAGGATAATTTTGAACAGTTGTACTTTAAAGGAAGCGATAATTTGCCTCGTGAAAGTGTGCCCTTTAACAAAGGAGCCGTCAAAGAAGAAGAAGTGGATCAGGATGGATGTATCAAACTCAAGGGAAACAAGATTCCAAAAGGATTGGTGAGTTTAGAAGAACTGTTTGACAAACACGACAGGTATGTAAAGTTTAAAGCTTCTACTGGACCTCAACAATCAGCTGAATATGACAAAATTAATATTGGGAGTTCTACTGATCCTAAACTCGTGAACATTGGAAAATGTTGCACACCAGAAGAAAAGAAGAAGGTAATTAGTCTTTTGAAGAAGTATAAAGATGTCCTTGCTTATTCCTATGAAGACTTAAAAGCCTTTCAACCAAAGGAGATGCAGCATTTTATCCCTCTCAAACCTGGAATTAAGCCTTTTAAACAGAAGCAGAGGCAATACAATCCTAAGATAGCTGACACCATTTTTCAGGAAATACAGAAGTTATTAAAAGCCAAAATCATTTTTCCTATTCACCATTCAACATGGATTGCCAATATTGTACCCGTTAGAAAGAAAAATGGTGAAATTCGTATCTGTGTTGACTTCAGGAATCTGAATCAAGCTTCTTTAAAGGACAACTATCCTTTACCCATGATGGATCAGGTCTTGCAAGCAGTAACGGGATCCGAAATGTTGTCTATGCTTGATGGATTCTCAGGATATAACTAGGTAGAAGTTAATACCGCAGATCAACACAAAACAACTTTCACTACTCCTTGGGGTACCTTTGCTTACAAAAGGATGCCTTTTGGGCTCATTAATGCCGGTGCCACTTTTCAGAGGGCTATGGACTTGGCCTTTGGAAGTTTGAAAGGGAAGTGTATCGTCGTATACCTTGATGACTTGACTGTATTTTCTAAAACAAGGGCAGATCATTTTCAGCATCTAGAAACAGTTCTGCTAAAATGTAGAGAACATGGGATCTCTTTAAATCCTAAGAAATATATTTTTTGTGTCACGGAGGGGAAATTATTGGGGCACGTTGTCTCCAAAGATGGTATAAAAATTGATCCTGAGCGAGTTCAAGCTATTCAGCAAATTCCTCTTCCAACTAGCAAGAAAGGAGTGCACTCCTTCTTTGGTAAGGTTAACTTTCTGAGGAGATTCATCCCTGATTTTGCAGAGCTAACTTTGAATATCTCTCAAATGATGAAAGGAAAATAGACGTTTGGTTGGTCTCCTGAAGGGAAAGAGGCTTTTGAGGGTATTAAAAAGGCTATTGCTAAAACTCCTGTTTTAGCGTGTCCAAATTTCAACAAAGATTTTATTATCTATTGCTATGCCACAGATAACACCCTGGCTGCTGTTCTGACTCAAGAAGGTTCTAATGATCATGAACTCCCAATTGCATTCATGAGCTACATTCTAAAAAATCATGAGCTAAGATACACCATAATGGAGAAACATGCTTTTGCAGTGGTTAAAGCTGTCAAGCAGTTTCGTTTTTACATCCTTAATTCTCACTCCACAGTCTTTGTGCCAGATACAACTATCAAGTCGATTCTCACACAGCAGGAATTTGGATCCAAGAGAGGGAACTGGGTGGCCAAGGTCCAAGAATATGACATTGACATCAGACCAACCAAGCTCATTCGTGGGAAAGGCCTGTGTGAACTCATCGCCGAAGGAGCTAGACATGAGTTACTAGAGAATAAAGTTGATCTCCCTATCGTTTTGTTTCTTAGCTTAATTGATGAATGGTATGCCGATATCGCTCACTTTCTCACCTATGGAGAATGCCCCTCTCATTTGACTACCAAAGAAAAAAGAGCTGTTAAGTTGAGATCAGCCCAATATGTGTTGTGGGAAAATGCCTTGTTTAAGCGTGGGTTAGATGGAAGGTTTTTAAAATGTGTGGACAAGGAACAGCAGAAGAAGCTACTTTCGGCTTTTCATGATCAAGCATGTGGAGGGCACTACTCATCAACTGTCACTGCTCATAAAATTCTTCGTGCAGGGTATTACTGGCCTACCTTGTTTGACACATCAAAATGGGTTGATAAATGTGAGGCTTGTCAGACTTTCGTGGGTAGACCCAAGTTGGCCTCTTTGCCCCTTAAACCAGTTGTAATCGAAGAACCTTTTCAACAATGGGGTTTGGATTTCATTGGAACACTTAATCCCTCTTCTAGTACTGGTCATACTCATGTATTAACCACCACAAATTATTTCACCAAATGGGTAGAAGTCATTCCAGTAAAGATTACTACTTCAGAAGTAGTATGCAGTTTTATCAAAGAAAACATCTTGGTAAGGTATGGTGTGCCAAACAAGATCGTGACAGATAATGCTTCAAACTTTTCTTCAACCGAGATGATGGATTTTTGCTATGGATATGGCATCTCACTGGCTCACTCCTCAGATTCTTATCCTTAGGGGAATGGACAAGCAGAATCAACAAATAAAAATCTGGTGGCCATAATAAGGAAATTAGTCAACGAATCCCAACGGAACTGGCACAAGAAACTCTATGATGCTCTTTGGGCAGATAGGATCACACCTAAGAGAGCCATTGGGATGTCTCCTTTTCAGGTAGTATATGGAGTGGAGGCCCAATTTCCAGTCACAGTGGAGCTTCGAGCCCTGCATTTAATGAAGGCCATTGAAGATACCAGTTTCAATGATTCTTTGGATAAGAGGATCATGTATCTCCACAAATTGAATGAGGACAGATTGAAAGTTGCTGATAGGATATCTACCCACCAACAAAAAGTAAAGGTCTTATTTGATAAAAAGGCCAGGTTCAGAGATTTCAAAATTGGAGATATCATTTTACTGTGGGATAAAAGGCATGAACCTCGTGGCAGCCATGGCAAGTTTGATTCCCTTTGGCTCAGACCTTTCAAGATCAGGCACTTTGCTGGTGAGAATTCTTTTTACCTTGATTATATGGATGGTTCTTCTCTCCCACTTCCTTATAGTGGGTAGTACCTGAAATTGTTTAAGTCATAGGTGATTAGGAAGTCCTTTTGTACATTCTGTATAGCGTTTTGTTTTTCCTTCCTTCTCTCTGTTTTGGTGTGTTGTCTTCTGTATTGTTTTGGTTTGTTGACTCCGTGGCCCAATGGATAAGGTACTGGTCTACTTCCCCTAGTTTGTCTAAATTCTTGCCTTGTCTCATTCTTTGAACTTATGCCAAGTCATCCCCAGAAGGAGCCAGCTGTTGTCCACTCAAAATTTCCCTGCTTTTGAGAAGTTGAAAATTGAAAATTTTGAAGTTAAATGTCTTTTTTGTTATCCTGGTAATGTGAAAAGTCAAGAAATTGGAAAAATCTACGTTTTTTGGGTCATTTTGTGTGATTTTCGGGCCTGTCGGACATTTTTGTCCCAGTGTCCCAAGTTCATTCGGGCTCTCTGTTCCCCGATCGGCCACTTTACCCGAAGTCCGTTCTTTTCGGGCCCGTCAGAACTTTTTGTCCCAAGTGTCCCAGATTCACCCGGGCTCATTGTTCCCTTTTCGTCCGATTCGGCCGAATCACGTAATCCACGTACTTTCATCCCGCATGTCCCAAAAACATTTGTGCGTCTTTTCCCCGCATCGCCCGAATCGGCCGAACCGCGTACTTCGCGCTTTCGCGTCCCTCATGTCCCAAATGAACCAAGTGCCATTCGTGCTAATTTTTCCCGCTCTACCCGAATATCTTGCTTTTCAATTTGGTAGATGTGTATTTAATGCACATTTATTGTCTTTCTCTCTCCTAAACAGCTATATAATGAGCTGCCCCCTATGCGTTTTTGCACACTGCTTTCATGCTATCTATTGCTCGTACCCTTGCGACCAAAATTTCTGCGCGCGCATCCATTCCCCTCTGCAATTCCATCCCAAGTCCAGCCTGCAGCCTTGCTCTCCAAGTTACTATCAACATGAAGATTAAATTCCAGGGGCAGGAACAAATTTCACCACTCGAGTCTGTCGTTCCCGATATTGGGAACAGTGAGGTTCGTCACCTCGACTTTGGAGATTTTTGGGCAAGAATGACAGACGCGAACCCTTCACCTATGGCACAGATGATTCATGACAGTGGTTTGGCTTTCGCCAGTGGTTTCCCTATCTCAGTGCAATGCGCAGATACAGTGCTCTCCTGCGGTGTTCATTTCAACCCTGACTCGAGTGAGTTGACAAACGTGCATGGGGAGCTCATCGCCAAACTTGACGCTACCGCCATTGGCACTACACTAAGGATTCCAGAGGACAATGCTATAATTATTTCTCAGAATCAGGCGCAGGCCCTTTTCGATCAAGACAGTGAGAAATATAAGGTGCGGGTGGTGAAGTCCTTGCTGAAAAACCCTAAGAAGGGGGCGTCTCGTCTGTCCAAGGTTCTCTTCCATGCTGATTTCAATGAGGAATTGTCAGATTTTATAATCCTACTGGCTCGGGTCATGGGTTTACCCTCTACAAATGAGTTCCATTTCTGGATGTGCCCGCTTATCAATATGGTGTGCGAAGGAACTCAGAATATCAATTGGGCAGAGATCATTAGTATGAACCTAGCAGAGTAGTTGTCCAATGTACAACAGACCAAGAAATTCTATATGACTTCATACTTAATGTATACCCTAGCAGCATCGAGGCAATGGTTTGGGTTCTCATACATTGATGCTCATAAGGATGACCCTGTGTATGCCTACTGCCCTCAATTCACCTTGGAAACTAGCAATCCCAATTTTAGGAGGGTGAATGATGCTTTCACCATGTACATTGTCAGGCTCCTAGAGAGCGACATCGCAAGGACATTTTCTGATGAAGCTATGAATCTGATATCGCATTACGGTGCCTACTTCATCCAATTTAGGAAATTTTCCTATATAAGGCTTGCAGGTTATGAGAGAACTCCTCTCAAGCTTCCTATGTTCTGAAATGACAAAATGGCCTTAATAGAAGTATGCAGGCAGCTGGATAAGTTGCACAGAACCTGCAGGGATAAGAAAATCACTGGCCTACACTTCCCCATCATCTTGGGAAACTACACCTGCAAGACAACACTAGATGCTCAAAACATAGAAAGAGCCCTAGCTCCCATCACTGTCCATTTCTTCAAGCCAAGAACTTGTTTTGACTTGAAGAATTTTATTGAGCAGAACATCAAGATCACTTATCATCATAGGGCAGACACAGAGGACTATTGGGCTGACTGTGCTGATGATTTTGAAGCAAGGAGAAGACATTATGGCAGGTTTTCCCTTCAATTAATCCAAGAGCTTAACCTGTACCAAGTTCCTGAAGGGCTCCAGGATGATAATTCTGACCTGTACTCATATGAGTATGACAATGTGGTCAAACACACTCCCTTGGAGGATTTGGATTGGTTCAAAAAGGAGAAGGATGATTTGGCTGAAATCCTAGCTCCGGTCTTAGTCAGGACCAAGATCTTGTTTGATAAGAGGGTCCGTGAATTTAGAAGGTATTCAGGGGAATCCTCCTCCAAGGATGCTTCAACACCAAGGAAGGAAGCATTGACACCCAGATCGGAAGCACCTGTGCAGACCCCTCCTACCTCGTCAACTCAAGGACCTGCAGTCTCCACTCCTTCCTCGTCCACCCAGGTATATCAAAAGAAAGTCAGAGAAGTCAAGAAGGAGCCTGTGGAGGAAGATCCCCTAATGAAGCAGACTGAGTTGTCCTCAGGCCTAGAGAACATCATTGTTCTCAGTGAAAGCAAAGAGAGTGAAGTGCCTATATCTACAAGCGCTCCAGAAGCCCCCATGGATAAAGAAAAAGAGGTCCAAAGCACTGAGCTTCCGGGTGCCAGTGACCCCTCTGTATCAAAAGCCACAAGCGCCCCACTTATATCTCAATTAGAGGCAACAGCAGTGCAAACCTTGGGTGCCATGAGTTCTCTGTCTCTTGGCCCTCTTGCCCCACCTTCTTCTTCCTCCTCCTCTTTTGCATGGGTGCAGCCTCTTGTTGACAGTAGGAAGAGAAAGTCTTCCTCCCGAATCTCAGGGCCCAATTTTGATGTTGTGGCAGCCTTATTAGGCACTACTCCTCCTACTCATGCCAAAAAAGCCAGAACTACCTCTAGGATAGTGTCTGATGCTCAAGGCCAACAATTCCTGGAGATAGCCAAGCCTAAGGCAGACAAGCCAGAGCAAGATTTGCAAGCATCTGATCTGGAGCTCTCGAGAATTCCCATGGGAGAGTCCACCCCTGAAGGTGAGATCCACAATCTTCAGGAAATAGTCACCAGAGTCATTGGGAGGGTAGAGAAAGGGCAGCAAACCATAGAACAGTTGGAGGAACAAGCCCAAATTCTTACAAGTTTCATCAAATCCCTGTTGTCCAAGGATAAAGTTTTGGATCCTACCCCATTGGCTACTCTTCCACCACCTGTAATTATGAGCCAGGATGAAGTGCAGAGTATCAAAGACATGCACAAGTATTCCGTCTATGGAAGGGCTATGGAGGCCATGGTGGATGATATGCTTGTTGCAGGATTGAATTTCATTGATGAAGCCTTTAAACTCCACGGGAAGGTGAGTAATTTGCAACAGAAGCTCTCCTCCACTATTGGGAGCATTGATAAAGAACTTAAACTTTGGAGCAGTTGCATAGTAGACCTTCATCTCATGGGACAAATAGATGAAAATATTTTGATGGCAAGCAAGGTCTTCGAAGATGCAAAGGATAATTTGTCAAAGTCCTGGGTCTATAGCGTGGAATGGAAAATCAAGGTGTTGGAGGAGGCTTTGGGAGAGTTAAGAAATAGCTGGCAGAAGGGTGAGGCCTTCAAAACACTAGTTATATCTGCCTTCAAGGATATACATTGCCATCTTCATGATGAGACTTCTGGTGTGCCTCTCTCTTTACAAGAAATCAAAGCTCTATTCAGAGCTTTTTTCAAAGGTGATCTATTCAAGGAAAGTTCCATTTCCAAGGAAAAGATGAAGGAGATCTGCTCTCTTCAATCTGCAATAGAGAAAGCAAATAAAGATTATCATACTCATGTCAAATTTGACAAAGAGATGGAGAAATGTCTCAGATTTTTGACTCAGTCCACCGCCAACACGTCAGTTCCACGTGGCAGAGAAATAGCAGAAGCATTGAAAAGATTTAGACAACGGATCCTTAAATCAGTGGGTCCCTCCCAATCTTGAACGCTTGTCTTCTTCTCCTGATTCTTCTCTCTTCTTCTCTTCTTCATCATGAATTTATTGTAATTAGTTGGGGTATTGCGATTAGCAGCCCTTTAACTAAACATTAGTTAAAAGAAGTAGTTACCAAGAGTAACTAATTTGTAAACTATATAATGGCCTCTCCTCGCCATTTTTTGGGGGGAGGAACTTGGCTTATTTTTGAAAGTGTAAATAAATCTTAAAGAAATCAATACAAAAGGTTTT